>CM030008.1:21194829-22464412 GCA_017639485.1 Pluvialis apricaria | reverse complement strand
AAGCTTGTCTCTTATGACAAGACAATCCAAGGGGCTTTATAAGACCGCTGTAATGACCCCTAAATAGGCTGACAGTTTTATAGCAGTCCCCAAGAGGGAAGCTTCCTTTCAGAAGCGGCTGAATATCATGAAAAAGGCAGTGGCTCCACGTTCACTTTTCACAATGCCAGGAAGACTAAACGGCTTTTTGGATTAATAACAGGTTTATGGCATCCTTCTCTGCCAGACTGTCTGTCAGCGTGTGTGACTCTCCATTATAGGTGCTGTCAGACGCTCAGAAAAGTGTGGTTTGAAAACCTGGGAGTTTAAGATGTTGTAGAGCTGTGTAAAGTCTTGTGTGTACCTAGGAGCGAGAGCTGCGAGCTCAATGCTTTTGTTTCATCCCAGCTGATGACATCATTTAGTGTTTACAATAAAAACATCCAGATGTAAATCTGCGAGATTCTGGGAAAAGTGACTTCCCTACTGGCCCTAGTGAAAACCTGAGACTGAGGACGCCTGGACACGTACAACAGGCTTTCAGGACTCTGCAGAGCACTCATGTAGCCTCTTCGCGGAAAATATAGCGTGAGTTGAAGTTCTTCATCCCAGTGCACACAGGCAAAGGATTTCCTGCTTTGTTAGTTTGGGTTCCCCTCATTCATTAGGCATGATATTAGCTGTTAAGAATGGATTTTGCTAAGGCTTGTGTAATCAACAGTGATGTTTGCAGGCTGTCCCCAGGTTTCTGCTGACTGTTGATGTGGAATATGTATGCTATGTCCATAAACATATATTTCCTAAGTTCTTCCCACATCAGATATTTAAAAAAAAAAATAAACAGATTGTAGCTTTGTCATTGTGAAAGCAGCAAGGCAGTTTTGTAAATTGTGTTTCCTCAGTAAAGATTCATACAGAACAAATGCTTTTGTTAAGAAATTGAACAGCAGAGAGTTTATCCTTAATACAAAGCACTTATGAAATGAAATTAGTACTTCTGAGCATCAGAGAACCACTCGTAACAATCGAGCTTCCGAAGTAGCAGCCACTATATACATCCTCTGTAAGACTTTCATATGGTAGTTCGCATGTAGCTTATCTACTGAAATTAGAGCTTTCACCTTTTGAGAGGCCAGTTCACATTAAGCATTCCTTAGGGCCCTGCAGTTATCAGATCCTATAAAACTGTAAAATTGCATCATAACATTGCTATGGTATGATTATAATTACAGTACTCTGTGTTAAAATGCATTACACAGTAGCAGCATGCAAAGTGTCTCTTTCCTCGTTTTCTCTGGCCTAAATCTCCCCATTAGGACCACATCTCAGGATAGATGATCTTTTCTGCTACTCTCATCTCCTCTGCTAATGGCTGTTAGACTGGGGATATTCTCCACGTACCCTTGCCACCCACCCCTGTCTCAGTCAGTGCCTGCCTAAAGAAAAGGTAAATAAATGAGGAAAATCAGTTGCAGCACCGTAGACACATGCTTCCTCTGCACTGGTAATGCAGAGTGTGACCGTGCATCTCTCCCACCCCTTCTCAGTGCCTGAACATGTGCTGGCTGGAAGAGGTTTTTGGTCAGCTGCAATGCAGAGCCCCACTCAAGTCCTACACAAGTTGTCATTTCTGTTCTTCTCTCCTGTGCTGTTTTTTAGCTGGTGGGTACTAATAATGTTCAGAAATCGAAGAGCAATTTTTTTAACAAAAAAACCCCTGAAACAATTCAGAAGTCAATGTTAGCTGTATTTTACTGCCAGGGTAGGCAGAGATACAGTAAGACAGTAACAAGCGTTACGTGAGAGGAAGCTGTTTTTGTTGTATGTGTTCAAGGCCATCTTGTTGCTGGCTTATGTTAATAGAAAGGGTGTTCTTTTTTCTTCTGCAAAATGAATTCCCAGAACTGCTTTTCTTCATTAGGGAAATACTTATAATTGCTGGCTCATTTCCTTCCTCTAAATTTCCCAAGAAGTATTTTATTATTATCTTTGCTTTCTCCCTGAAAAGTAGTCTATTTTTAAATATGTAATTGCCTGTTTTCTCCTTCCAGTGTTTCCATTTTATTCTACAAGTGCAGCTTTTAGAAAGCATAATTGTCTGATCAATTTCATAGGCTATTCGTTGATAAATGCTCATATTCTATTCAGAGTTAAAGATGACTTTCTGAACTTAGTATTTGGTGATGAATTTCCTCAGCACTAATTTTTGGGGCAAATACCAGCAGCACTTTCAATTAATGTAAAAATATGCCTAGCCTGTGATTTTAGCAACATTTAGGCAATTTGTTAATGCATTTTATTACAAATCAGATACCAGACCTTCCTTTTACAGTGATAAAATCAGGCATCTATAAAGTCCAACTCCACATCCTTGATGGCTTCAGAGTTTGTTCATTGCGGTGTTGTCTCAATGGAAATCTGAAAATGCAATTTAAATAAATAGAATATTAAAAAGGACAACAGTTATCAAATTAAATGCAGTCTAATTGTCTTCCATTGCAGCTGGCAATGTAATTCATGACATTTAATCACAGATATTTGAAGATAAGGAGCCTTGGATGATTTTTTGTTTGTTTGTTTTTTTTTAATTGGTCATGTCACAAACAGTCTCCCAGGACTGGGTGAAGGCAACCAAAACTTAACCTACCAAAATGTAACTGCTGACTAGCTGGCTGGTCTATAATGATTTGCTTTGTGAATGTCTTTCTCTCTTCTTTCAACTACAGAGAAACTACAACATACTATTGTGCAACAGCAGAGCTCATTCCTGGTCAGAATACCAGTTAGAAATTTGAAACCTTTTCAGAGGTGTAATGTATTTGTCACTTTTCATATTACACATAGTTACATCACACTATATTGCAACAGCTCGTCTCACACATTTGAAGCTTTAATCTGTTAAGGGACAGCAGTTATTGAGGAAACAGGTATGTGATGTTTGTACTGTATTTGGGAATATCCATATATGTAACATATGGAATAGATGTTCAGTCATTGAATTTGACAACTACTGAACACCAAGAATTTAAAGAAGGTTTAATCTTCACTTGTGCTAAGCTTTCATGAATAGTGCATGGATTCAGCTTTCCTGAGAAAATTCAGTTGTAGTTGTAGAAGTATGGGAATAAATTCAAGGTATCATCAGACAATATCCCTTGTGAAAACTGTGAGAAATTAATTTTCTTTACAATCTATGATAAAATGGTAACTCAGCATTGAGGATTGCCTCAGGTAAAAAAATAACTTATTTCCTCAAGAGGGAAGAGTTATAAGAAAGGTTCTAATAAATATCACCTTTATACTCACAAAGGTTGCCAACAGTAATCCTCATAGCTGGTGCAAAAATCCTCTGGAAAAATCCTTTACTTAAAAGCTGTACTTGTCAATAGAAGAGACGTGCTGCCTACTTTATATTTACGCAGTATTTGGGTAGGACTGTACATCTAGAGTACTGATGGGAAATAGCTCTCATACACCCAAAATACCTGGAAAGCAACGAAAGAATAAATACATTTTTTGAAGTATTAATTGGTGTGTTCTCTGCTTTCTCTGCATGTTCTTTCATTTGGTAACATGCTTCTATGTCATTAAAAGATACTGTAAAGTTTGTTTCTCTTCATACTTGTATTTGTATGTAATTCTATGTAACTGCAGAACTCTGCATCTGTGGGTCATATAACCATTAAAATTATTTTCTTAATTCAGTAATTTCCATGCAAATTCAGCATAATTTTTGAATAATTTTTCCATCTTCTTTTGCATATAGTACCCGTAGGGGATGAAATGTATTATGGAGCAGGTGCAATCAACCGAAGCCCATAGAGAGGTCTGTGAGAAAACTCATAGGTGTCTATTACTACCAATAAAATGTTTCTCTACAGCTGCGAAATTTGTGGAAGACTCCAACAATTTCATTTCCATAGTAACGCATGTTAAAAACTATGAAGGTAGTGACTTGGAATACCAGGATGGATCCTAATCTTACTAAGAGCTCCTGAGCTGCTCAGGCCAACTTTAGTAGTTAGCTGTATGTTCCTTTTTGTAGTTGTATTGTACATTTACAGATAGGTTTTAAAAAAAAAATAGGATGTGAGAGAGAAATATTTAATGATACATTCATAAAATATATCTGCAGGAAGGTTGTGAAGCTTTTCCAAAGAGCAAAAGGAGTTCTATTTTCTTTCTATCATCCACGTAGAAGTGAATTTGTTTCCTTCCAGAAGTATCTGTGGTTATCTAACTTGAATTAAAACAGTAAATGAGACTTCATTTTATGCAAAGTTTGGTAGTTGTTCATACAGGAGCATTTCCTCACACACTGACAAAATTGTTGAGCTAAAGGCTATAATTTAAGTCTTTGATTTACAAGACGTATGGTGAGTCTGCTTCAAACGTGGATCAAGATACCATTTAAAGCATTCTTACAGAGCAGCTAACTAGGCTCAGTGTTGGAGCCTTCTAGTTGGGGAGGTAGGGGCTTAGCTACTAGTAATTAACTGGAGTAGTTTCATTAGTTATGAAAAACTGGAACTGCAAAAGCTCTGCACAGTTCTAACTATAGTTCAAATACTGCATGTTTATCTGAAACAAGCTATTTTGGTAATTATTTCTTCTTCTTTGTCTCTTGGAGCTCTTTCCTTGAGACTTTTTGATGCCTTAAATGTAACTTTTAATTTCCATGGTAATTCTGTCAGAATGATAAACTAGACTGCGAAAATATATCTTTGTTGTCAAAACTTTTTAATTTACTGTACCTCCTTTTTATACGTGACAGTAATAACCATTTCTGTTGACCATTAAAGAAGAAAAGAATTTGGTAAGGTAGCTGGCTCTTTTCATCTTCCTGACAGTATAGTTTTAATTATGTTTACTCTTGTGACTAACCTAGAGCCGCTGAAGTTGTTAGAAGGTGCTTCAAAAGTGTCAATGAGATTTACTGGACAAGTACATCCTGGCATATAAAGTACAGCAGAAGATACAGAAAACGTCAAGGAGAAAATAACCTGATTGCATCTACAACAGCTTGAGTAAAATGCATCAGTGTTAATGTAGGATGAATTCCAGCTGAAACAGGGTTTATGGTGAATATATTTCATCTAGAACATGAACAGTTTCATCTAGAATATAAGCCCTTGGCAAGTATATTTTCTGCTCAGGATGCAAGGAATGAGTTGTGTATGTTCTGAGGAGAGGTTTTGGGAGGGGGTGCCAGGTCTGCATGGCAGCACGGCGTGATGTGAGGGTAGTCCCACGCTGCTTGCTGGGTATAGGAGGTGCTGCAGGAGAGGAATTTCTCCATCACCGGGGGGAATTCTAAATTCTACGTCCACCTCTTCAGTTTTCTTTGCCACTGTTTATTTTCTAAGTTTATTCTAATTTTAAAACACTATCATTGAGGCTTTGTTTATTTTGCTTTGGCACTGAGGAGAAGGAAGGGAGGAAGGAACTGAGAAATACCAGCATGTACTTGTTTTACAGTATTACTTATAGCTATTCAGCAGAAAGCTGGCAATGCTCTTGATTTAAATAGTTTATGATTACAACAACTTGGGACAAGTTAAAGAAGACTGGGAATCTGGGATATGTTTCATCTCTCACCTCAGACCATGCACTTTTGTTTTTCTTCCTTTCACTGTCTTAGATCTCTTTTAGGAAGGTACAGACCATCATACCTACTGACCTTGACAGAAATTTTGGAATTTCCTATTCTTAGGGTTTTAAACATTTACTAAATTTTGCATAATAAGACTTCAAAATTTTACTTTTTTTACCGTGATAAATGTATATGATTTTAAGTGTAAACTGATTGCAGTGAGGTTGAGTGGCATACAGAGTATTTTGAGTGTTGGAGTCTCAGCTTTGTCATTGAAATAAGCAGATATTGCCAAGACTTTGACTGTCCTCTGAACCATACACTTGATTGTGGAATTGGATATCTACAAGCAGGAGGATGTGATGGACCACTAGCACAGTTTCCCATGGCACATGTAGGATTGATATATTTTACCTCTGAATTTGCTGTGATGTGAGCATCACAACAACTACTGTCTCATTAAATACCATGAGAACTAGGAAGCTTTCTTCCACAAGTGTATATGTATTTGTCTCTCTCGGAGCAGAAAATGTACAATAAAACAATCTTTTGGAGATTTAAAATGAAATAACATTGTAAGCTTATATCTATTAGGAATTTTTTGGATGTTCTTATAAAGGGTTTTCTGGTAAATTATGTTTAGAAATGTAAAAATAATGCAATTTTTTTTAAGATGTCTGCTGTGAGTAGTGCTCATTGCTTTGTTAGAGCATAGCTGTTGTTACAGGAATTTAGTGGCCATCTTGCCTTGAAAGCCATCACACATTTTGCCATAGATTTCACTGATATGGTTACAGGAACTGTATGATTGGGATTTGGGGATAGTGAACATTATAATCATAATATAAGATGATTGCATGAGGTAAATCTTGGCCTTGCCAACTGCTTGTGGTTAGGAGCAGAGCTGTCTTCTGCAACACATTTGCAATTTGTGCTTTTTTTCTTCATTGTTGACTTGCAGTCTAGTTTAGTCTTTCCTGAGCGACAGGACTCACTATTTCAAGGGTGAGTCTCATGTGACACTTAGGTGCAGCTTCCATTCTAATGTGTGTTTGCTGTGTTTTTTTTCCCCTTTCAGGAGGATACAGATCATAATTATTACACTTCAAGGACTTATGGCCCATATGATTCTACCAGCCGGGATTTGTGGGTCAATATAGACCAAATGGAGAAAGACAAAGTAAAGATTCATGGGATCCTTTCCAATACCCATCGGCAAGCAGCAGTAAGTTATTATACCTTTTTCTTCTTTGACTGACATGGATATTTTTCACCAGTGACCAACACAGTAGTATTACAAAGTATTGTGAGTACTGTTCACAGAGCTTTATTTTAGTTAAGCTATGAAAGTCTGCACAGTGTTTCTATCAAATGATTCCAGGTTGCCTTTTTGCACCTGCTATAACAGTCCTTCAGAGATGCCTTTACAGGTATATTTAAAATTCACCTTGGTTTTTAAGGATCACAAACTATCAAACAATAAACTAGTTGTGTTGTGGAGGTCCGAGGGAATATTACCATTGCCTTCAATAGCATCAGAACTGGGTTCAGGATTAAGTTGCTGAAGTTTGTCTCCCAAGTGCAAGTGTTTGGACTTCCATTTTGTACAACGTGTCACACTTATTTTTTCTTTTTGGGAGAACTGATAAAACTCATGAGAATGTCATATAGTAACAGAAGTGTTAGATGTGGATCGGGGCAAGGCCAAGCACACATACAGGCTGGGTGGAGAATGGATTTGAGAGCAGCCCTGAGAAGAAGGACTTGCGGGTGTTGGTGGATGAGAAGCTCAGTGTTACCTGGCAATGTCAGTACCTAAAGGGGGCCTACAAGAAGGATGGGGAGGGACTCTTTATCAGGGACTGTAGTGATAGGATGAGGAGTAACAGTTTTAAACTGGAAGACGGTAGATTTAGGAAGAAATTCTTTACTCTGAGGGTGGTGCGGCACTGGAACAGGTTGCCCAGAGAAGCTGTTGGAGGCCCCATCCCTGGAAACGTTCAAGGCCAGGCTAGATGGCGATTGATCAGCCTCGTCTAGCAGAAGGTGTCCCTGCCCATGGCAGTGGGATTGGAACTAAATAATCTTTAAGGTCCCTTCCAGCTGTAACCATTCTATCGTTCTATGTGATCACAACTTCAGGGTATCAACAAATAAATATCACACAGAAATAAGTCTTGTTTAACTCATTGTAATGAGTAAAATTATTATGGTAGGATACAGGATTTCCTATCCTGAAAGCCTGTTGTGTGTGTGCAGGTGTCCTCAATCTCAGGTTTTCAGTAGGACCAGTAGGAAAGCCACTTTGCCCAGAATCTCACAGATTTACATCTGGACATTTTTATTGTAAACACTAAATGACGTCGTCAGCTGGGATGAAACAAAAGCATTGAGCTCGCAGCTCTCACTCCTAGGTACACACAAGGCTTTACACAGCTCTACAACATCTTAAACTCCCAGGTTTTCAAACCATGCTTTTCTGCGCATCTGATAGCACCTATAATAGAGGGTCACACACACTGTCTGGTAAAATAGGTATGGAAATAATGGGCTTAGACGCTTAGAACTGAAATTGAATTCTGCATGATTTACAGATTGTATTCTCAGATCTCACCTGTGGCTGGAAACTGCATATATAGAAGAGCCAATATTAGCACAAATTAAATACAGAAAATTACAACTCAGAATTGTGGTTCATGTGGTCCTTGTTTCATCTGTTCACCAATGTAGCTCCAACAAAAACACCTTGGGTTTTACCAATTTAGAAACACAATCTAGTTAGTGTCTTATTTAAAGGTTGTATAGTTTTTAAAGATACAGGTGTGTTTAACAGTTTTAAAGCTGAGGGAAAAGCCAAGTTGAATTCATCTTTTCTCTCAGTTTACCTGTTATCTCCCTGGCACCAACCAGGTGACTGGCTCAGAGGAACATAAGAGGCAGCAAGAAGAAATACTGTGGTATTTAGCTCAGAATACAAAAAGCAGACTGGGGTGATATATCCACTACATGTAACTAACAGAGAGTACAATACATAAAATATATTCCTCATACCCAAAAAGACTGTAAGGAGCCAGGGATAATGCAAATGCAGAGGGTTCAGCCAGTTATATATCTTTGAGGTAGATTTAATAAAACACTCTATCAGCTACTTTCTTAAGACAAGTTGTTTCTAATGAGGAAAAAAGCTCAAGGGTACTTAAAAGTGAGAACTGCCTTGTGTTCTTCATCTGGGATCCTAGTGCTCTGTGTTGAGGGAGAGAATGGAAATATGCCAAAAAATGTAATAAAGGAATTAAAAATACCTATATAAGGTTGTCGTGGTTTAGGTAAGCTGTCTGTTCTAATCTCTGAACAAGCTGGAATTCAAACTATTCAGGCAATCTATCACAGCTCTGGTCGAGCACTGCTCGAGCCCCACGTTGGGCACCAATTAATCTGTCGTGATTTAGGCCAAATCAGCTACTCGGGACGTGGGGGACCCCAGATGGGACTGACAGATGCTCCCCTCTACCCCTCTTCAAAGAGTGAGGCAGAGGAGTGAAAAAGACTTATGAGCTTAGAAGGAACTAAACTACTTTTATGAAATATTAATAACAAAATAAAAGGAAATAATGAAATATATACAAAACCGTATCAAGCTCCCAGGATGACAATCACGTCACCGGCTGGCATCGGGGAAGTCCCAGGCTGGACTCAGTGAAGGATGGGAACTGGTTTCCAGGTCTGGATTCAGAACAGACAAGAGTCCTCCTCAGATGTTGGCCATTGAAGGAAGAGAGACAGCTGACTCTTTGATCCCTCAGCTTTTACACTGAGCATGAGGCAGATGGGATGGAATACCCCGTTGGTCAGTTTTGAGTCACCTGTCCTGTCCGCTCCTCCCCACAGCTGGGACCCCTCTACGCTTTTCTGCTTCCGACCCTCCAACGGGGCAAATAACAGAGTTCGCTGCCCTTGGGTGTGACAGCAATAAGTATAAGCAAGAGCCCCGCTGAATACCATGCCTGGGCATCAACTATAAACATAGGTCTTATCACTCTGAGAGCAGACATTGTCTGCACAATATGCTGTTAATTTCAGTAGTTAGAAGAGGCCCAGCTAAGGAGCAAAGTTACTGAACAAAATGGGTCCCGTTTTACCTCAAACCAGGACAAAGGTAAAACTTCTTTCCTTAATAACAGTAATTTATGAGGCTTGGGACTCCAACATTAGTGAAATTCCTTTGAGAAATGTTAACCTGTTGTTTAATAACTAGTGAAGATGACACCCTTTAGTGCCTTTGTTCTAGGCACTTTTGTTTCCAGTTGGGTCCCTAAGATTATACACCTAAAAATGTCAGTTCCAAGGGGAACATTTCAAGTTATTGAACCAGAGGTTTAAAATGAAATAATGCTTGTGGAATTGGTGTGGAGAACCATTCAGCACGGCAGAGGGGAGCTTGGCAGCATAAGGGCTTCAACCTTCTCTCCTCCAAAGTAAGCAGTTTAATTAAGACTTTTCTGCTGAATATCAGGTGCCCACGCCACCCTTCTGCCAGATCTACTAGAGAAGGTTGTGGTCCTGGTTAAGCATGCTGATATCTAGCTCTATTCATACTTACCCAAATATCTTGGAATGTGAACTCGAGTTGCTGCGGCCATGTCTACATGCTGCTTTAAAGACCTCTTTTTCAGTGATTCATTTTATGTCTCTTCTGAAGGATGAAAAAGTACCAGTGAGTCATCCTGTAAGGCTTTATATTTTATTTATAGGTCTATAATTGATTTCGTGTATGTGTCCAAGCAAACAACACCCATGTGGATTACACAAAGAAGTTATTTTAAAATGTGTTCTCTATAACTGTACAATAAACATAGAGTCATATATTCTGAGCAGATCATACATAACTAAGCAGCAATCTCTTCCTGTCTCTTCCATAGAGAGAAACTTTGCCATTACTCTTTTAAAAAGGGAAAGGGTGTTTTGCACATCTTTCTGTGACTTGGTGATTTACATGCTGATAATTTCTAAAGATTGCTCTCCAATTTGGCAGGAGAACAAGGAGTTAAATTACTATACGCTAAGTATTAATGAATTTTTCTAATAATGTCAGGGATTCTTTGAAGGCTAAAAATTTTACACTGAATCTGTGTGTTTTCCTTTGTTTGGAAGTATGTAATCCTGAGAGTTCCCACAAGCTGTCAGTTGGTTTTGCTTCTACAGGAAAAAGTAATAAAGAGAGGATCCATGACATGGTTTGGCTATATAAACAACATAATCATTTGGAGGGGGAAGTAACAAACAAATATCAATGGAATAAATAAAACATCTAGCTCTACAGGATTTATAACAGTAATAGTGTGGGTTTTTTAAAATACGTTGCCACCATCTTCTTAACTGTATAATAAAATTTTAGGTGTGGCTTGGATGCTCAGTGTGTTTAGATTACATATCTAATAGTTGATTACTGAAACACTGAACTAGATACAGCATCACCTCATACTTGTGAAGCTCAGTTCCGTTTTCTGTCAGTCTGTTCTATCATTTGTGTATGGAGAAAACATTTTTACTCCAGTGGGTCGAAAATTCTAATATTCTTTCTGAAAAATGAGGTGTGCTTTCAAGCAGTGGAAGTAAAACCACATTTATTTCTAGTGGCTGTTATGATATTACACTTTAAAAGATTCCTAAAATCTTGTTGGTTCTTTATTACAGTATTGCGCTAAACAATTGTCTATATTAAACATGATTACATTGTCAGGATTTAGGGCATCACTTTTTGATAGAAGTCAGTGGGAGACCTATATCTGACTTGGGTGGGCATAGAATCAAGTCTTTATTGCAAACATCTTTATACTAATAGCTATATGAAAGCAATTTAGAAGACTGTTAAGGGGGGGCAGTTTTCTTTTGAAGCAATTTAATGATTATTGTGTTATTCAGAAAGTTGATGTTAATGGGTAAAATGGACAGTAGTGTATAAAGGAAAGAGGGAAGGTTTGGTCAGAAAATTGATGTTTTTAACAGTGTTCTTGGAAATTATGCTTGGTAGAGCAAGGACATAATTTAAATGGAGCACATACATAAACATTGCATACACCTCAGCCGTGAAAATTTTAGAACATGGGGGAAAAATTTGTTTAAGCTAATTCATGAGCTGTCTTGCCATTTTGATTAGAAACTTTCAGTTGTATATCTCTATATATGTATATACGGAAAAGGTCATTAGACCCTATTCAGTCCAATTAACACAATGTAAATGGATTTTGCATTCTAATTAAAACCAAACAAAAAAGTGCTAATAAATCCTGTCAAAATTCTGTCTTCCACTTAAATGGGAAGAAAATCTAATTTAAAGTTACTGTAAATGTTCAGCTGTTAATTTCATGCTAAATAATTCTTTAAACATTTCTGGTAGATGTAAATATTGGTCTTCCTGACAGAAAAAAATACTCAGATATAATCTGAAAATAATAAAACCAGGATAGAAATAATAGTAGGGAAAATAAAGACAAAATGCTCCCCCCCCCTTCTTTTTTTTAAACATATGGACTGTTACCGTTTCTTATGTAGCGACATCAAAGATTAGGGTTGAGGGACATTTACCAACAACCCATCTTCACACCAATTTTTACTGTAGTAACTCCTCATAATAATAGGCTGCACACCCAGTCCCTATTTAGGCTTCAGGACACTATGGAAGTGATGTGCTTTTTATGGGATGTTACATTTACACAGTGAAAAGTCCTTACTGGGATTTCAGTGCTCCTTTCTGTCATGGCTACTGATTTGTTCGGAGTTTAGCCAGCTAGCACACCAGGTGATGATTATGGGTGGCCACGATAACCAGTGAGCTTTGGGAAAGGAGTGGAATAAATGGGAAAGGACAGAGGCATAGGTGGAGAGGGGAAATAAGTTTGAATTTAAATGGTTCTTTATGGTGAGCTTAGGTGAGGAGGAGAGTATGTTCTCCAAATTACAATTCTCTGCTGTGAATTCAGCTGATTAGATGAGAGTCACCTGTAGGCTGAAGGGGGAAAAAAAGATTTTTTTTTCTTTTTTATTTTGCAATAAGTACCTTAAGAAGAGTTTGTTAATACTTCTCTCGAATATTTCTTTATATACCATTTCAGCTCCTAGTTAACAGTACAGAGAGGTTTGGGATCTGGTGTCATGTGGGTTTGATGGAGGAATTGCCTTTCAGTGACCAGCCTTCATCAGATAAGCACCCAGGTAGCAGCAAGATGTCAGGAAGAGCAGTTGAATTTGAAGGAGCACGTGGCAGAGGAACAAACCACCTGCAGCATCCTGTAAAGCTTAGGTGTTGCTAAGGCCCTGAATATTGATGGCTCTTCTTAAGAAAGAGGTTCAAGCAACATTTTTTTTAAGGAAAAACTCTACAAATCTTCATTAATTTCATTGTTATGAGAGTTATAATGTCTCTGGATATATTTGCTTTTTTCCTGAAGTCTCCAGTTATGAAGATCCACTGCTTTCAGGTGTTTAAGTGCTACACAGAATTGTTTCCAGTTAGCTATTGGCAATTGCAAATTAAGAATAGCAAGGCTCCAGTGAAAAATAAAAGGCAATGAAACAGATGTTTGAAGTGGAGGACTGTTCATTTTGTTTTCTCTTACCTTTGTGCACAATATCGATTTTATTTTCTGGTGTTGTTCCTTTCAGAGAGTGAATCTGTCCTTCGATTTTCCATTTTACGGCCATTTTCTACGTGAAATTACTGTG
This sequence comes from Pluvialis apricaria, assembly GCA_017639485.1. NCBI lineage: Eukaryota > Metazoa > Chordata > Aves > Charadriiformes > Charadriidae > Pluvialis > Pluvialis apricaria. The sequence goes on along the minus strand of CM030008.1, from coordinate 22,451,118 downwards.
GCAACTGGGGGTAAGTGGCTTTCTAACCATTTACTTTGAGTAATATGAGAAGAGTTTCTTGCAGCTATTTAAAATACCTTTTTTCCCCCAGTATATGTCAAGAGATAAACTGCAGCATTTATTTAGGAAATTTTGCTTTCCACAAAAAGAAAATTACAAAATATCGATATGATAAAAAACCTCCAGCTGCTCAAGTTGAACTGTTATAAAACCCTCTCAGTGTAAGACGTTATAGCATTAATCATTTTCTATTTAGGTATTTCCCCCAGAAATCATTTGTGTGTGTGCGTGTCTGGAGCAGTCGTGCTTGTGGAGATAGTGCTGTAGCCAAAACAAGGAGGGAAACAGATTTTGCCTGCATGAGGGCAGAGGATTTACTATCCAAAGATAAGAAGTACTGCTAGAAGTACATAACTTCTTACCAGTAAGGCAAAGTCATTGTAGAGAGTTGCCTTGGTGTGGTACAGTGTCTGCAACAGTGCCATGGCATTCCTCTCCTCCTGTGGGGTAAGGTGGAAGGTATGGCACAGCTTGAGCTCCTGGTCTTGTAGCTCTGGGCAGCACTGATGGCTCATGGTTGGGGCTCTCCCTCCCACTGCTGCTGGCTAATTCTTGCACCAATCTCCTGCACTTCAAACAGTCATTGACCCCTTCTGCTTCCCCACCTTCCCCCACCTCCTTGAAAGACAAAGGCGAGACTAGAGGAAAATTAAATGACGTGGAAGATGACAAATGAGAAAGAGGAGGAGGAGGAGGAGTAATGGTCAAAAAATGAAAATAGGGAGGCAGAGGGCAGCATCACAGAGAGTACATCCACAGCATCCTCTGATCTTTGAACATGTCCAGCAAGTTCATGGACCCTGGCTGGTGGTGCTCTGCCTATGGTGACAGGACAAGCAAACAGAAATAGGGGCCGCCATCACCAGGACCAATCCTACCCTGTCCCTTATCAGGGTTTCTCCTCCTCATCCTGTGGGTGGCCAGCTGGCCAGGATCGGGGGATGGCCATGTCCCACTGAAGCTCTGAATGGGGAGGGTGTGCCAAAAACATTAGGGAAGAATTGCAGCCAGTGTCTCAAGAAGATTAGGAGCTGGAACAGAGGTTTCTGTCGTGCTCTGTGTCAGGATCTCCAGTTTGCTACCAAAGCAGAAGAATACAAGAGATAGAGGTGAATAAAGGCTCGTATTAAATGGTTGATTTGCAGTCAGAATGATAAAAAAGGATGCAGAATTACAGGGTGACTTCAGCACCAGGGTTTTCTCTTCTTGATCAGCAATGACATTTTGACACTGATTTGGATCAGATGAACCATCAACTGCTGATTGGGATTTTGAGACTTGTCTGATTTCCGTTCTGCTTTGCTTTTAGTTCCATTTTGGTGCTTGATCATCGATGCCTAAGTTCTGTATTCTCTTATTAGAGGTGTTGCATTTGATGGGGTGCTAAATCAAGTGCGTAATCTGTGTAGCATGTAAGAATGGGGTGTGATGGATCCTGCACAGCTAGAACAGCAGCAGTGGGACCAGTGTTCATTCTGTAAATGCCCCTTATTCTTACTGCTGAACTTGGTTCCTTAAAACTTCACAAAGTTCACTCTTACTCCAAGTAATTCTTCTTGTGTGGTCACTCTGCTGGGCCTTCACTTTTAATAGAAGCTCTGAATTTTTACCATTGCTGTCACTAATATGCTGCTGTCATCAGTCTCCCTCATCTGCCCCCAAAGACTTGGGAGTAAAGTTAAGCTCCCAAGATCTGTGTAGTAGTAATTTGTGAGAAAAACATTTTTTTTTTCTTTTAGTGTAGTACATTTGGGGAATTTGGGTGTTATGGTTTTTGGATTTTTTTGAAAAAAGCATGTAAGCATGTAAGAATAGCTGGAGCTCTGCAGCATTCTTTTCTCTTGTGATTAATGGAACACAGAATGATAATTTTGCTGGGGTTTGTTTTGCTCCACTCCTACTGAATAAAATAATAGTGCTGTAAATATACTTATGGATTATTGTCAAGCTAAACAGGACTTTAACATCAGTCCTTTTTCTATAGGCCACTGACATTAGCACAGAGATACTTCTCTCTTTCATGTGATGCTTCCATGATTTTCAACCTCAAAATTATGCATGAAAAAATAAGATCTAGTCAGTAATCACTTTAAAAATATTATCGTGATAAAGCCCAGTAACTGTAAGTTGTCCTGTCAATCCAGGACAGGATGCAACCTTTTCTACAACTTTAAGACTCCTAACCCCATGTAGTAGGAAAAGAAAGATGTGTTTCTGGTCTAACTTTTATCAAAGTTTTGCTTTAGCTATATTTGCAAATTTTGTTACCATAAGTTATTGGCGGTGCAGCATGGCTTATAGCCTAGCAACAAAGGATAAAGACACGTTCCAAATGCTTTTTATACTGTATGGTCTACTATGTCTTAGTAACCAAGATTTTGCAATGGCATTACTATTATTAGAGATCTGGAACACCTCCAGAGGTTATTCGGAGATCAAAAGAATGACAGAGTTAATGTGTACAGGAGTCCTACATGACAGATGTCCACTTCCTGGAGAGCAGGATATGATTAATTATGCTAATGACAACATTACAAACTGTTTTTACCTCCAAATCATAAATTAAATAACCTTGTTAAAAGGAAAGTTGAGGACAATGGCACATTAAATCCCTGTCACAATTAAAACGTCTACCCAAACTGTTTCTGCCATTCTTCATGGAGGTTGTATTGTGGCGTTGTAGGGTTTCCAAGTTACTTAAGAAGTCTTTGAAATTGCTGAGGTGTAAAACTCAACTTTTTCTTTGGTTTAACTAATACTTATTTCCTCTTCCAAATGGTTTTGCTGAGCTGATTGTGTTTGACTAAGTAAAGGAAGAACAGGGAGTGAAAATAACTAGTTTGAAGGCTTTATTCATGGTTGTCCTTAGTCTGTATTTGATAATGCCATTTAATTAATAACCAGGAGGTAAAACAGCTTATAGTATTAAGAACGTAATTAATAATTTGTTCTTTGGGATATGGGCATCTATCTCCCCACATTCCTTTAGAAAGCATTTTTAAAGCAACCTCTGGAGAGCACTTAAAGCTTTAATAATAGTGGATAGCAAAAGAAGAAGCTGAGTTTTGTTTTTTATGAAGGCTTCTAAAGTTTGTGCTCTACATGCCACGAGTGCGGTGATTTCTGTAATAAATCGCTCATGAGTTAGTGAGTCATGTTGTGAATGTCAGGGAGATAAGCTCATGAAGTCTGTGGGTTTTTTGCCTGTCACTGATACCCCTAACAGAGCTCAGTGGCTGTGGAGGTTGGAAAACCCTCTCTGTGCTACGGCTCTCCAGGCAGTAACACAGCCCTTCTTGTAGGAGTCCTTCAAGCTCTGTGGCCCTGCATCCTACTCAACATGCTTCATACTTGATTGTATTAATTTTCCATATCATGGTAGTAGGTCACTCCTGTTTATTCTCTGTGGCTTATTTTTTTTGTTTATTAGAATTTCTCTATGGTATTGCTGTGCCTGTAGCAGCATTGCAGAGGAGGGTGGTAGCTAACCCAGATTATTATGGATTTTCATTAAACCTTACCTTTGTTGCCCAGGATTAATAAAGGTTTTAATTTTCTCTTTTCGGAATTTCTCCTGATGGTTTGAATGATCAGAGGTCGCAACAGGTCTTAAAATAGTTTGTCTCTGTTCTTTCCATGGAATAACTCAATATTATTGTATATAACCTATAAATCAAGAATATTTAATAGAACCAAACTGCTTAGGAACATAAAACATCTTTATTTTCACATTTAACTATAGATATTTGGAAGCAGCAAGGGAAACAGCAAATAAAAACATAGTTCTGTATTATCATGTACTGGGAAAACAATTTTTTGGTCATGGAACTTTTCTCTAGAATTACACTATCAAGGAAATAGTTAAGCAGTTATTTATAAAAGAATACCTTAGATCTGTCAGATTTTATTGGACAGAGCAGACAACTTAGCATGGGTACACTTCTGGTATTTTAGTAGGGAATCCTTCAAAGTATCTTCAAGTCTTTCTCTTTTTTTTTTCTTTTTTTTTTTACATGTATTTTGTTTGAAGACCTCTTGAAGGCACTTTTTTCTCTATTTCAATAACAATCATATTTTTATAATTAGTGTAATATATAAATATTGCAAGGTGAATTCAGAGGCAGATCTTGAACTAAGTTTACGCTATTTTGATGTAGTGGTTTGTGCTGTTGCCTTTTGAACAAGGATGAGTTCAGCACATTCTTGCTGGTACATCTTTGAATATAATTTTATCATCCTCACAATGATTTTAATAAACTTATGCAGTCTTTTTGAATTTACCCCTTGGCAATCAAGATTGAGGTATTTTTTTATCTAGAGTTGATAGAAAAATAATGTGTTATTTTATCAATTGTATCTATGTTAAACACTATTTCAATTTTTTCCTAAAATCTTTAGGAAAGTCTAGTTTTTTCTATCCATATTGTAGTTATCTTTCCCATATTGTGTGCCTGTAATGACTGCTGCTGCAGTTAGCATGGAGTACACTGGTAGAGTTTTCAGAGATAATGATACCATCTAAATGTAGCTAAGAACTTCCACTTTAGATAAATCTGGTTATCAGGTTATTGTATGGGGCTGATGACACAGAAAATCTTGAGGATTTGTGCAAAATGTGGCTGCACAGGACCTCCTAGGTGAACAGGATTGAAGTCAGGAGCCGAAAACTTCTTGTTCCACCCATGCTGGACTCATACCCAGATTGTAGGCTTCTGGGCAGAAGTCTGTGAGTTAGGTTTTTACAGAGATTAATGCTATCCTGGCTCTTGCTCCAGTTCATCTTCTAGACGCAGTGGTGACAACCAAATGACAAACTCCGTCCCTGTACGCACTGGTAACTTACAGTGCCATAGAAGCCTGGAAAGGTTTCAATAGACTTTGTGCAGGAAAACACAGTAGGAAACTATGCTGTGGAAACCAGTAGCATATCCCACTAGCATGGCCCCCATTATAAAGAACAAACCAGAGCCGAACCCTTTGTCCTTCCAGCCACCATTACTTTGTTTGCCACAGCCCGAGTCTGTCTGACCCCATTCAGGTCATGAACTCCACAACAGTCACACTGAATGTCTGTTCACTGGGCCTAGGATGAGATTTCTTCTGTCCTCTGTGCTCTCATGGTTTTGTCTATAGCAGGAAGGATGCAATAGTGGAAATTACAGTGAATACATATAGAGGGTGTTTAGAATGCGACCAAAGTATTTGTACAGGTAAAAATAAAGCAAAAGTCTTCCTCAAATAGACATGTAAAACTTGGGGTTAACTTGGGGCTAATTCCTACTAGAGGCATCTGTAAGTATATGGTGGCAATAACTTCCATTATTCAACAGTTTATTTACTTCCCCTTAGCTTTTTTTTCTGGCAGCACAAAATCTGGAAACTCCAAAACAGATTAGATGATCCTGCCAGTCATTATGACCTTTGATTTAGCCAGTCTTTCAGGAATTGTCATTAAAATGAAAACCATGTGTGCCCCACCTAAAAACATTACAGTTTTCTGATAAGTAACTGTCAGCTTGGGTTCTGTTGTGATCTTTGTTAAGGTTTTTCAAAGCTTATTTCTGTTAATTTTTCTCTACATCTCATGGACATTTCTAGACTGATCCAGAAAATTCTGTCATGGTTAGAATTTTCTGACACTGAGGTTGTTTGCTTTGAACCATCCATCATGATTTATTCCCAAAGCCATTAACTGTTTTGCAAAACAAAAGTCAATGCAAGTATTAACATGCTAATTATGACTGTACACTTGAATGTTTTGCTAGCAAATTCATTTCAATTAATTATGATAACATTAATGAAATGAAATTTTCAGAATTGAAAGAAACTGTTATTCCTCGAACATCAGTCCCAAAAATGTAGGAGTAATTACTTTTAGAAAACTAAAAATGGAAATTAGGTCTGTGAGCTAAACCCTGAAGTCTCTGGTTAATTTTTCACTCAGTCTTAACTCAGGAAAGTGACTACTGATTTCCAAGGTCAAAGGGAGAAAATAAGGTCTGAATCTAGAAGAGAAAGAGATGAAGGGCAGTGGAAGGTTCAAGCTTAGTTTGCTCTGGGACATGAATGTGTAGACCCCAAATAGATGGACTGCACCAGGATGAGAGGATGCTGACGATCAGGGGACAGGATGAGTGAGAGGAAGGGTCTCCTTGTTGGAGTTGCAGTGGCGTATTAAGGAGCCAGGAGCCTCGTGAGGTAAATGAGCTGGAAGAAGTTTATACACTGAAAAGGTAGAGTATAGCTGGATGTGGTTTCAGTTGACAGGGAGCACTGAATTGTAGCAAGGAGATGGTATTATCCCAGAAAAGCTAGAGGGAAGAAAAACTGCAGGAAAAACAGAGGGAAGCAGAATTCAAGCTGGAGGTCACTACTATTAGGATAAGTAATAGCCATTTAGTAGATCAGCAATTTCAGTAGTAGCTCCCAGTGGGAAGCTGTTGTACCGGTGTCAAGGAGCACAGATGAGTGGCACAAGAGGGAAAAACAGGTGTGACTGAAAAGATGAAGCTTTGATGTTTCACCTCGTTGGTGCTCTCTATACTCTATCATGCAGGTTCTTATGATGGAAATGAGTGCATTTCTGCAGGTGTGTGAAATTGGAAACAAGAATACTGTAGAAATGACAGAAGAATACAAAGCAAATAATTGTGAAAGGCTTTCATGTGGAAAAATATTAAAATCAGCATGTTTAATAATAGGTAAGTTACTCTAGGAAAACCACAGAATTGTAGGGGGATAGTTTATAAATTGAACAAGGTAAGAGCAACTGCCTCGTGACCTCTAGTAGGCAAAGGTAACTATCTATTCTAGCAACCTCTGAACGCATCAGTAACAGCCTGGACATCCCATGAAAAATTCAATTTGAAAGGCACATCTTTATAAGCATAACTTATAAAATGTATGCTATCAAGAAGTAAGAAGTAAAAAGCAACCAAGAAACTGCAGATTAGTATTTGGTGAAGGAAAGCAAAAGGACAGAGTGACATGGTTATTGCTTTGTGAAAGCTTAGCTGATTCATGATCATGGAAAGAGACACTGCAATGAAAGTGCACAGAGTCTGAAATAACTCTGCTATGAGCTACAGGCATGGGCACAGATCGCAGGCAAATTTACAAGTAAAGCAAATAGATTATATACAAAGGGTGCAATTCATCTAGCTGTGCCAACATCTGTATCCATGTTTGTCAGCCTAAACTCATATACAGTCAGTAGAGATGTAATCAATATACTCAGCGGAGTCTATGAACACTGAAGGCAGATGTTTAAAGTAGGTTGGATGAATTGCATCCTGTGTCTAATTCTCTTTATATGTCAATATATACATTGCTACAAAGAGAACCTGGGTTGATCAGCTTAGATATAGATGTTTACATTTTTAGATTTATAAAGCTGGGTGAGTTGACTATTGAGACATTATATCAACTAACGTGAAGAAGGCTCCAGAAATGTCCGCCTACCCCATGCAATAACAAATGCACACGTAAAAATTGGGGAGAAAATGGAACTCAAAGTTGTTGCAGGAAAAAAAGGTGGATCAAGTGTTCTGCATAGGTAGACACCTTACATAAGAATTACAACAAGGAACTGCTGTTAGAAAGCTTGCAACTGCTAAACCAGTCAAAAGATAGCTAAAATGGCATCTTGTAGGCAATCAAATCATTGCATTGAAAATAAAATACTTCGGATGTTTGAAACAACCCGGAATGCCAAAGACAGCGTGAATTCACCAAATATAACCACGGGTATTAGAGGGCTGATGGGAGTATATGTGGAGAAGAGCAGTAGGAGCCAATAAAAATGTGCAATAGGTTTTGAAGCGGAGTAGGGATGGGCCTTTAAAAAGCAAGCCATGTATTACCTTGTTGCTGTAGCTTACTGCTCAGAGATCTGGAAACTAGACAGCCTGTCAGACACTTCCACAGCAAACAGTGGACCCAAAGCACTGACGTTTCAGCAGAGCAATAGGCTATTCCAGCCTGAGACATTCGAGGTAATGATTCCCAGTTGTCATGTAGTGAGTTTCTGGCATTTATCTGAGGATGGGGATTCAGTCACATATAGCCCTGCTGAAGTTGGAGCAAGCAGTTGAATTTGTAAAGACTGTATTAAAATCTGGTGAGATAATATTTGATAAATAATTCTTCAGTAGAGGAACATTCCTGAGCAGCAGGCAGAGGAATCATTTGAAACAATTCTTATGGTGGAGATGCTGCTTGAGCATTTCTACCACTGTTAATAATGGAAGGAGTACCAAACAAAGAAATAAAAAGGCACCCCAATATTAAATCCCACTGTGATCAAATTAAAGCTGGTAATTTTCTAAAACTGAAATCAAGAACTCTTTGTATCATTGTTACTTCCTGAGGTCTGCTTAAGAATATTTGTACTTATTAAAGAGAGATGTCTTTGTGCATAAAAGATACACACAGCTTTTTGTCAAAACTGCCACTGTTATACCCGCTATGGGCCTAAGATAAAATCACAGGCATTGAAGGCGCTGAAATAATTTTTCCACTGAAACCTGATGTTATTGGAACCTGTGGTGATGAGCAAATATGAGGTACCTGATCATGGTTTCTAAACACTGATCAGTCAGGACAACTGGTTCAAAGTCATCTTTTATTCTCACAAGAGTGAATCACACTTATTGCAGTATCAAACTCTCTATAAATTATAGCTTGCTGGAAAGTAACAGGGACAAAAAATCTTGGGTTACCTGGCTAGCTGGTTGACTGCTTAAAAGTTTAAGTTCTGTACAGAGATAACATTTTGAATTCCTTTTTTTGGACATTGGGTGTGTAAACAGGATTGTGGTATTCATGTTTAATTGTACTGTTTTCCATACATCAGGAGGGATATTATGAAACATAAATATCGAAGTGCAGAGAATCCTAATGTAATTTTGCATCACATTTTTCAGGACTTTCAGAGAAAGAGGATCAATGAAAGAGGAGAGATTATGCAGTGGGGAAGGGAATAAAGCCTGATGTTGCACTGTCTGAGCTCCCTCTTGCTGTGTTGGCACACAGAGCAATACCTCTAAGCAGGAGGGAGATCTGTCCACCTAGCTTTGTGGTGCTATGGAAAGAGAAGGATCCACAGGGTTAGGATCTGAGATTGTTAAGGGTGAGGATGGTTGTAAATTTGCAGCCTGGAATAAGATTCTGCTACTTGAATATTATCTGGAGATTTCCAATCCTCAGAGAACAATTATGCTCACGTGCATTTTCCCTGCATCTCATAAATTTACTTTCTTAAACATTCAAAACCAGTGGAGAGGTGGAGTAAAGTTTGCCTGGCTCTCTGGAGTATCGCTGTACTGAGTGGAGCATCTTGTTGGAGCCTGCCAGAAATCTCAGTGAGGCTTTTCTGGTTGTTCCTGCTGCTCTGGCCCCTTCAGCACAGGAGCCAGCAGGAGACGCATTCATCACTTAATGAAGAGCTCTTTGATAACAAAAATTACCCTGTGGGCAACATCTGTTAAATAGCAAAGGTGATATAAAGCAGAGCGAAATGTACTGTTTCTAGCCAAAATCAGTGACTCAGGCTACGCTGTGTCTGTTGCAGGGGATTACACTTCATCACTGGTGGGCAGCTCACTCTGTAAGGGCTGTAGAGGTCTGGCTGTTGACTGGCAAGTATCAGCTCACACAATTGCCTTCTATTTACATCCTGTTTCTGATGTCTTATGTTGCCACACAGCTGTTAAAATTCTTTTCTAGCTGTAAAGCTTCCTTTACCTGTCATTCCTGCGTCAAGTGTGCCTTTGCAGATGACACTAGGCTAGGAGTGTGTGTTGATCTGCTTGAGGCTAGGAGGGCTCTACAGAGGGATCTGGACAGGCTGGATCGATGGGCTGAGGCCAATGGTGCGAGGTTCAACAAGGCCAAGTGCCGGGTCCTGCACTTGGGTCACAACAACCCCATACAGCGCTGCAGACTTGGGGTGGAGTGCCTGGAAAGCTGCCTGGTGGAAAAGGACCTGGGGATGTTGGTTGACAGCCGGCTGAATATGAGCCAGCAGTGTGCCCAGGTGGCCAAGAAGGCCAATGGCATCCTGGCCTGTATCAGGAATAGTGCAGTGAGCAGGACTAGGGAAGTGATCAACCCCCTGTACTCAGCACTGGTGAGGCCCCACCTCGAGTACTGTGTTTGGTTTTGGGCCCCTCACTACAAGAAGGACATCGAGGTATCAGAATGTGTCCAGAGAAGGGCAACAGAGCTGGTGAGGGGTCTGGAGGACAAGTCTTGTGAGGAACGACTGAGGGAACTGGGGTTGTTTAGCCTGGAGAAGAGGAGGCTGAGGGGAGACCTTATCACCCTCTACAACTACCTGAAAGGGGGTTGTAGAGAGGTGGGAGCTGACCTTTTCGCCCTAGTGACAAGTGATAGGACAAGAGGAAATGGGTTCAAGTTATGCCAGGCGAGGTTTAGATTGGATATTAGGAAAATTTGTTTCACTGAAAGGGTTATCAAACATTGGAATAGGCTGCCCAGGGAGGTGGTGGATTGACCATCCCTGGAGGTGTTTAAAAAAAAAAGGGTAGACGTGGTACTTGGGAACATGCTTTAGAAGTGGTTTTGTCAAGTGTCATGGTTTAGGCCAAATAGGCCACTGGGGATATAGGGGACCCCAGATGGGACTGACAGATGCTCCCCTCTACCCCTCTTCAAAGAGAAGCAGAGGAGGGAAAAGAGACTTACGAGTTTAGAAGGAACTAAACTACTTTAATAAAATATTAATCATAAAATAAAAGGAAATAATGAAAAAATATACAAAACCGTATCAAGCTCCCAGGATGACAATCACGACACTGGTTGGAGAAGTCCCAGGCTGGACTCAGTAACAGACGGGATCTGGATTCCAGATCTGGGTTCAGGATCAGGGCCAAAGGCAGACGAACAGAGTCCTCCTCAGATGTCGGCCATTGAAGGAAAAAAAGGCCTGACCCTTTGATCTCTCATCTTTTATACTGAGCATGAGGCAGATGGGATGGAATACCCTGTTGGTCAGTTTTGAGTCACCTGTCCTGTCCGCTCCTCCCTGCAGGTGGGAACCCATTATGCTTTTCCGCTTCCGACTCTCCAACGTGGTGAATAACAAAGTTGGTTGGCCTCGAGTGTTATAGCAATAGGTATAAGCGAGAGCCTCTCTGCATTGCATGCCTGGACATCAGCTATAAACATAGGTCTTATCGCTCTGAGAGCGAACATTGTCTGCAAATATGCTGTTAATTTCAGTAGTTAGAAGAGGCCCAGCTAAGAAGCGAAGTTACTGAACAAAATCAGTCCTGATTTACCTCAAACCAGGACATCATCAAGTCCAACCATTAACTTAACTTGATCTTAAAGGTCTCTTCCAACCTCAACAATTCTAGGATTCTGTGGTTCTGGAACTACCTCTCCTGTTTCTGTAACGGGGTAACCCTTCTATCAACTTTCTCCTGAAACTGTTTTGTTTTGCTTTCCGCCAGTCAGCTCTTACAACTCTATCTGCTCCTGCCCTAATGCTTTATCTTTACAAATTGGATTAGAAATACTTAGGGCAAAAAGAATGATGAGCTTTGGGGGGGGGTGGGTGGGATGTAATTCCATATGCCTTGACATGACTCTGACCTTCATATAAAAAGGCATTTGCCAACTTTGACTGTGAGGCTTATGGGCAGTGGTTGCAATGAAGAGGTAACAGGACTTAAAATGACCGCATTTGTGTTTGTCTGTATGGTTCTGTTTCATAGAATAACAGATAACTAGCCAAAGCATTTGCCCACATATAATGCCAAACAAGCACTTAAATAATTTTGCAGATCAAACATTTGATAATAAGTTAAATGGCTTAATGTTAATACAAAGAGCCTTCGGGATAGCCAGCAACTGCTTCACTGAACACTGGGAAGTTGTTAGGTATAAGCTATATCTAAGACAGATCCATCACTTTTTATTGTAGAATTTTATAGTAGGTGTATATCTTATGTTCAGCCTTTATAGTAGTATTACAAAGTTTCAATAATATTGTGATTTTACACTGTAGTAAAGATTTTTAATGCATGACAAGTCTTTATTTTCTGCACCTCCTACAAAATATAATGTTTATTTGTTTTGCTGCATGCTTATAAGTTAAAAAATAAACTTCAATTCATTTCTGCCTTTTTAGCAATTGACTTTGTAAAAGCTACTATGTATGTCCAGTCTCATAAAATGTTACGTGGTTTTATTTTGTATTTCCTATCTTATAACACAATTTTAGCTCCTGTTCTCAATGTAAAAGATTGAATAACTGAACTCTGCAAACCCCAATTGAAAAGTCATCTACTGAGAAAAACAAAAAATCATTCCCAAACCAAAACCAGGCAACTGGAAGATGGTGAGAGCAATGGATAATATATTTAGTTTCTAATTAAAAGAGGAAATTCCTGATAAAGAGTGAGGCATAGGCCTTTTGTTGCTGTAAAGCAGCACTTCATAAAAATGATGTGTTAGTGTAGAAGTCCTGGGCCTAATGAAATGTGCTCCATCCATAAAGCTTCTAAGATTTGTAAAATTGACTTTATGAAACCAATATATACAAGTACTAAATAAAAAACATGCTGGCAGTTGGTTACAAACATTTTTTAAAAGTTAAGTCTTTCAAAGCATTTAGAGAAATGTTGAAAATTCAGCTCAGAGTCAGTATTAATTATTAAACATAAGGACTGCTCTAAGTTGCAGTATTTCTCCTGAGAGGTGAGGTCTTATTAGTTTGAATTCTGTCCAAATATTAAGAGCTGTCCTTTTCTAAAAAGTTAATATCTAACTTTGGCAAAAGCACTGTTCCCTGTCCTTTTGAGTAAGTTTTTGCTGTTTTGTTTTTTGGGTTTTTTTTTAATGTGTTGAATTTCTAATGATATCGATTTAAATGCAAAGGGCTATTGAAAGCTTTTTAGTCAGTTGGTCTCATGTGCATCTTAGTGAAGGATCTTTCCTTTCATCTTTCAGGGGAACTTGTTTTAGGCCTCAAATCAGGCTGCTGTTAATGCAGTATTAAAATTCTGGATGTGAAACCCCTTACATTATGTGATACTATTGCTATCTGGTACCATAGCATCGCGTACTGTTGCTGATTACCTGTGAGAGCCAGGGAAACAGAGGGCTTCATCTCCTTCACATATCATCATCTATATCTGTAAATGTCATAAATTTTATGTTCTTGTTCCTGAAATACTTACCAAATTCACACTGTTCCTTGTGTTTCTGCTGAAATCTAGACTCTCGCATTGACTGATCATTTGGCTTCCTTAAGAAATGACTGTTAAAATAACTGATCACAGAAACAATATCCTGAACCTACTGCTATCAAAATAGACTGTAAAGCTCCTCATGTTGCCACAGGATGCTTCCCTAATTGCCTATATTTCATATCAGGACAACTCTCCAATTCAAGGTAGCTGCTTTGTTAAAACCATGTTCTGCCATGGCAGGTAGCACCAATACTCACCCTGGCTCCTCTTCTGAAATAGCTGAGTATATTTACAAGTTGTAGCAGAGCAACAAAGGGTAAAGTGTCAAAGTCGGGGGTGGGGGGTGTGTTCCACTTACATCGGTAGTACTAGATACAAGTACCTAATGGTCAAGGTTTTTGCATGTGTATAAAGTGCCTTTAATTCTGTCAGGAAAGAATATTAGAAATATTGTATTTGGAAGAACTCATAAACTTCTGTGTCAGTTCAGCTAAATGGTGTTTTTTAAAGCTATGATTAGGTGGCAGTCCTATCCATTTAATAATTTTTTTTTTCTAGAAAGGAAGGGGTCTTTCTGCACTTTCATACTATGCAGTTTAATACCTTAAATGGTATTTTAACAACTCCTATGATGATGTATAGCAAAGTGTTTAAGCTAGTGCAAGTTACGTGTTTATGCTATATTACCTTTGTAACTTAATCTAGTACATCTGCATTGCATTGCATTAGCTTTAGTATTTCTAGTATGATGCAGTGATACATCATACAGATGTGCAAATAAAGGCACAATTTAATAAATAAATAACCTGAAAAGCCATCATCCAAAAAACTAATTAATAAGGAAAACAAATTGTAAGAAAAAGAGAAATGTAAAGCCTTGCAACAGTGTCCTAGTTTCCAACTTGTAATATCGTGAAAGAGAAGCTTATTTTTTTCCCCTTTCATTTTACTTCAAGCTTACTAATTTGTTGGGCCACTGGCAATACGTCCAAAGCAATTTTAGCAAGTGACAGTAGGTTTGGTTTCCAGATGCATTAGTGAGTGTGGAGTTCTTGGTTGTTGTGCAGTAAGCAGCTAGTTGTTATCTGAAATGAAAGTTTGGAAGCTTATGCAGGCTTAATTAAAATAAATGAAGGATTTAAAAGTGAATACTGAAATTATTGCTGGAGAAATATAATTAACAAAGTAAATTGCATCCTAAAATGGTTCCAGATTAGCCCACAGGGACCCAGTGCCAGTCCTCACTGATGAGGAAGCAGGAAATATTCTGTGGGAGCTGAAAGAAGGCAGCAGCAAAAAAGACTGGAACTGTCCTACTGATGGCACGGCCGCACGTTAAGAAGAGGCTATTTAGTCACTTAGGTTTACATGTTACCAGCAGTATTATTGAAACATAAATATAATTCCTCTTTCTTCTTGCTATTAAAGAGTACCTGCTTTGTTGTATCCAAAGCTACTGATCATCCATAATTTCCATTTCCTATCTGTGTGTCTGAAGAAAGACTGCTAGAGAGTATGAAAAGCACATGAATCAAGTCATGAAAGGCTTTTTATGTTTATTACTTCTGATAAAGTATTCTAATTTCCCTATTTGGGATCTGTCAATGTCAGAGGAAATGTCTGCACCTGGAATTTCGTTAGCATATCTAACAGAGAGTATAGGGAATACAGATTTTCTTAGTATCTCAACTGTGCTGCTATGTGGATGTGATGACTGTCTCCCTCTGACTCTTGGAGAGTCTCAAGGAAAGCAAATGCTGCTACGTGGTTTGCATGCTCAACAGTTGGAAAACAGAGTGCATGCAACTGTTGTCTGAGACACATTATGAAAAATCACTTGTCCGTTGCCAGCTTCTTCATTAGAACATCATTCCTTCCTTGGCAACAACCTTGTCTCAAGCCAGTCCTTGCTAAATTCATTACCCTTGCAAATTTTCAGATTGATATCCATCTGTTTTCTGAAACCAAGGCCTTTGAAATAAACAGGTTCCCATGGATCTTTGTCAGTTTTGAACTGGGACCCAAATTTCTTCAGTCGCTTCCCACTCCTCCTTACAATCTTGGCTCTGGCTGCATTCACATCCTTTCCCCATTCCGTCTGCCAGTGTTGTCATTTGGCTGTGACATCCCCAACCTTCAAGCTTTTTCATGCATATGCTTGTTCCTGAGGAGGTGGTTCCAGGTGTGAGGGGTGGAAAAGAAGCATTTAGAACTAAATAATAGTTTGCTTCTCAAATAAATCTTATGTTTTTTTTTTCCCTTGCTCTGTCTTGAACTGATAATTTTGTGACAAAGTTTTGATTCAATGATAAGAATGTGTCATGAAAAATTGAACAAACAGAACATAGGTTTTGTTGTTTTCATGGGAAGTTTCCCTCAAAACTAGATATTTGTTTTCATTTTTAAAGAAGAATCAGCCCTTTTGGGCTCAGATGGTTGGGGGGGGGTTCAGGTCACTACTGTTCAGTGGCTCAAAAAGGTACCACCTGAAATGACTTGTTGCCAGAGGATGTGGAATTGAGTGTGTGTTTGTGTGAGCAAGTGGGGATGTGTAGTCTGTATTCATAGTGCTGTAACCACAGCCTGCTTTGCAACACTGCATCACACACACAAAAAAAAGACGCTACTAATTGCAACACGCAAAGAGTAACTGCAGAATTCTGCCTTGCTCACTTTCTTCCTATGGTCTTGAGATGGTTAGAGTTAATAGCAATTTCTTCTGTACCACACATACATAAGGACACAAAAAATATACTAATCAGAAAAAGTTCCGTAGAACCATAAAATTAATAAGGTTCCAGTAAAAAAAGCAGTCCCAGAAGAAGACATCTGAATTGCCACAGACCAGTAGTTCATACATTTGCATGTGAACGTGTTTTGGCAAATACACGTTTTCTTACAAAAAAGTTTTAAAAAAATTCCAGGCAGCTTTATGAGACAGTAGTGTATGCCCCTCTGAGAACATGTTTTTTTTCCTACATCTGTCATCTTGGAAGGGCTACCACCGGCCCTATGGGCCCGAGGGGCCAAGACAACCTTCTCTGATCTCACAGAGAGACCAACAATCTTATAGAGCAAGGATTTAGTCATGAAAAAAGGTAAGTTACAAAGAAGCATCTGTACAGTTTTTGAAAAATATTCTGGACTATGCTCTTAGTCATATGATTTAGTTCTAGGTAGCCCTGCAAGGAGCAGGGATGTGGACTTGCTGATCCTTATGGGTCCCTTCCAACTTGAGATATTCTGTGATTCTACGTGTTTTAGTTCCATTTATTTTGAACAGCTGCTTCATGTTCCAGCACATTGCAGTGACTATTCTAGACAGGGCTTTTATTTTAGAACAACTACCGTTAGCCCATAAGATATTAATAATTCCATGTTATATGTGTCATTTTGATAGTGACATTCAAATAGGCTCCCAGTTCAGTCTGAAAAAGTGGCTTGTTGTCGTGTCTTTCTAGTGTGTCTCCAGGAAATTATAAGGTAGCCACAATCACTAGCGTGTAGTTCTTACTCTGCCTCACCGACCAGTCCAGATCTCAGCTCTTAAAAAGTAGGGGATGAATAGACAAGAGGTTAGGGCCATCAGTCCAAATGCTGCTTCTCCTTCAAGTGTTACTGGGTTAAAAGCTGTCTTGTATTGCCAGAGACAACGTTGGTATAACTTAGCGGGCAGGGTCTGCCCTGCAGTTCCTGCTAGAAGTGCTTTAACTTCACCCATTACGGTACTACAAAATCTGTTCAGGCTGAAGTATAGCCTATAAGTCTGCTTTTAACCAACTTGAAAAAAGAAAGCCAGACCTTGTAAAACTGCATCGTGACCCTGGATGCCTGAGGCCACTTACCTTGAAAAACCCTTTTGTAGCTATTTACTGGAGTAGAAATGGTGACTTTTGATTTCAAGCTGCTGCACGTGCCAGGCTGGTACATGCCTGCACAGCTGAGAGCAGAGATTCTCAAGGCTGTTAAAGAGAACATGAATGGTGGCTATTTTAAGAATCAAAGGACTTAACTGGCTTGCTAAAAATGAGTGTGGTATTATATACTGTTGTTTCTTCAAAGAAATAAATTCTTATTAATCAAAGAGTTTATTAATTGGAGTGAATTAGGTACATAATTGTTATATCCTGAGCTGAATGGCAGTAGATGTTATGATATCATATATCTCACTGGTTAGTTTTAGTAAAGCCAAATAAAAGAAGGTGTTATTTGACAATAGCTTAATAGTGCAATAAAAGTCAATTTCTATAAACCCATTCTTTTTTACTGCAGTTTATGTTCTGCTTTCATGCCTTGCCTTATGTGGGGGAGGCATGAAATATAAAGAAATAAAAATATCTATGGTGCATTGACTAAGATTCTTAAATTCAATCTCTCTCAATCCTATACACTAAAATGAAGACTTTCCTTCTTTCAAATAGATTTCTATGAAGTGTGATTAGGAGGCATTATACATATTAATACATTTTACTTTCAGATTCCCATCCCCTAATTTCTCTCTTTCACAAAATGCATTACAACCAATGTTTTAAGGGCAAAATTATGTTTCTTAACTGATGGTCGGCATTTATTCCCTGAGGGCTATTCTGTAAGCCATTAGACCGGGAGACTTTTGGGCCTCCTCAATGATCAAAGCGATTATTATGTGAACTGCACACCTAACCAGAGTTGGATTAGAACAGCAGTGGCATTACTCTCACAGTTATAAATATGTACGTCCACATTTTCAGGAAAAAAGTCTTCAGGCCTTCTTTGAAAAAGGTTTTGTTCTTAATCATCCTACTACATTATTGGCTTCTTTTAAACAGTAATGTGAAAGAGAAACCATTTTTTACTTTGGAGGACACATGCTTGCGCTGCCCATAAACAGCCAGCCAGCAGCTTGATTAGATATGTAAAAATTTCTCTTTAAGGAGAACTTCTGAGTTCTTACAAGTACTTTTTTCATGCTTCTGTAGTTATAGATTTTATGACTATTTTATTTGTTAATTCCAACTTCTGGTATGAACATGGGCTTCTGATAACACAGAGATGAGAAAGTTGTGCATTCAGCTGTGAAAATGTCCAAGGAATAATATTTGGCATTCACTCAACAAATAATGAAAGAGTTTGGTGGAGTAACTTGCATTCTCTGGTACTTCTCAGAACTCAGAGTGCTTTAAAATCTAGCCCTAGATCTTCAACTGAAAAATGCATTTATTCCAATTTTTATAAATACATTTTTCATCTATTTCCACCGCAGGGGAAGGAAGAGAACAGGTGTTTATGAGGCATACAGCTGGTTTTACCCTACATGAAGAGTAACTCAAGTATTTCTTATCAAGCACTCTGGACATTTGAAAGGAATAGTTGGGGTCATTTAATTGTTTGAGACATCCTGTTTGCTGCTGCTAGCTATATGGACTTTATTCAGTCTTCACTGTCGTTTATTGAGAAAACACAATTTTGCTGGAAACTGAAATGGAGCACAAGTAATACCT
This sequence comes from Pluvialis apricaria, assembly GCA_017639485.1. Lineage (NCBI taxonomy): Eukaryota > Metazoa > Chordata > Aves > Charadriiformes > Charadriidae > Pluvialis > Pluvialis apricaria. Next base: position 22,432,358 of record CM030008.1, on the reverse strand, counting down.
ATCCATAAATATGCATCTTGAAAGATGGACACCAATACATTACAGCAGTATAGTTATGAAATATTACAATAGATGTAATTGCATTTTATGGAGGCTAGAAAACAATGGTAAAATGTGGATTTTCTGTAGTAAATGGTGTATTTGGCTTACTGTGAAATAAAAAAGTATAAAAATAAAAAAAAATATTTTCAAATCCATGTTATGGGCAGTTTGTAGTTTGGAGACAGAGTTTCATGTATATGTTTTATTGACAGAAGCCAAACCTATTTCTATCACATATTCTCATTAAGACTAGGGAGATGGGAAGGATCAGAATTTTCATGAATCTCACATGACCCATTTTCCTTTCACAAGTGTTGAAATTACTTATCTTTCAGGCAAAAATGCAGTACTGGCTAGGCAGTCAAGAAGATTCTCAAATATTTCTAAGGTTGAAATGTAGTAGTTGTGAAGTATGGCAGTGTTGGCATTTTGTTTTCTTTTAAATTTAGTAAATTTGCCAGTCAGTATAGATATTAAAGGTCAGCTTCACTCACAAAAGCACTTTAAACTTATCAAATATTTGAAAACTAATAAAGGCATGGGTTTTTTATTCAGTGTTTCCCATTTAGATGTTTATTTTTTCCAATACATTTATGGGTTGAGGTTTTTACCTTGTAGTCATGTTACCAGAATGGCACAGTCACTTAGGTTTTTCGTGGTTTTGTTTCTAGATGATGCCTTGTGAAATGAATGTAAGCACCATTATCAACTTGCCACTCCTCTTGGATCACTCAGATTCTGCTGTGTTTGTCACTGTGCAGCTTATATAAAACTGTTCCCTGGGAGAGGCCTTTTCAGCCTTGCTCCTTTAGATGGGTGATCACTGAAAATGAGGACACATGGTAGCTTTCCTCCATTCCATTCCATAACAGCTTGGGAATTTTGGTCTTGTTAATGTGGTCTGCGTGAAATTGCCCATCTAATAGAGACACTTTTTGGTCTTGCAAATCCAAAATTGCAGTTCTTAAGATGCAAAAGGAAGGACTGAGGACTTCAATCTTCCAGCTCTGAAACACAGAGTGACTGTCCTCTGCTTCCAGAGGCTTGGCATTAACAAGGCATGGTTCAACTTTGGGAAACTTGTGAAGCGAGTTCTCTGTCTGTTGATGATTCCCGCTGTATGACAGGTAGTTGGATGGTCAGAGGGTATTATATGTGGCTTTTCGTTGGGAGCATACTGTCTTCTCTTTGTTCTCCAGCACTGCTTTAGCATTGCCCTCAGCAGTCAGTTGCCTTCCTTGGACACATCAGAAGCTTGCCTGCTGCAAGAGCAAACACCAGCACAGGGTTGGTAGGCAGCTTACCGGTGCATTTTCACTAATGAATAACTGTCTGCTGTGCCCATTAATTGTATTACAACTGAACAGCAATTGTGTAGGAGAATGATGGTTTTGTTGCAACAATTAAGCTATGCGTTTTGATAATATGGCAAATAAGTCTGTCACCTCAGTACATTAATGTGAAATTGGGACAGTGTGAAAAAAAGATTCTGTTTAGCAAGCAGCCAACTTGTCCTTTAAGCCAGCAGGCACTGAAAGTGTATTTATTGGACAGCGATGTTAAACAGGTGGTCTCCAAAGATAACAATGTACCAGGAGAAGCTTCAGTCAAAAGAAAACGTAAGGAATAGCGGAAAGGACTGCTCGTTTTGAACAGGTTTACAGAGATCTTGTCATCTCATCATTCTTTTCTGTGGCAGAGTAACACTCCTATTAATATTTTGACTTCAATCTAACATCACTCCATCAGTATGTTTGGCAGTACTTTTTTTATTTTTTTTGTGACTGTCTTTCTTTAAGCTAATGTCCCTAGCTTCCACACGACTGGAACTGTGCACTTAATAATATGATGAGTCATAGATCAAAAGGTCAGTCAAAAGACAAATATTTTGTCCTTACATGTTTCTGTGCGTGTAAGTATTAGCATGCATTCTTTGGTTTCATATTTTGGAGTAATAACATGAGTCCTATGACAGAAAGTCGCATAACTACATAACTTGGTGGAACCCCATCCCTACAGGCAAACCAGCACAAAAGCCTCAACCAGCTCAGACAGCATCTCTTGTGCATTGATACCCAGAAAATGGAGATCCCTTCACAGTTCCTAAAGGTGAAGAATTGGGTGGGTTCAGTGTGTCCTGAAAAGTGTACTTGGCCTTAATATTGGATGGCCATCCTTTTGTGGGGAAAGAGGCAATAGCTGATTCAGGCAGATAGCCCATGTCCATACATAACTTATGGGAATTTCTGTATTAACCACTGTATTGAAATGTGTCCTCATGGGGTTGCAGTAAGATTATAAATTCACAAATAATTTAATTGATTTGGGTAATTTTTTTTGCCCGAGGGAAAGAAAAAGGAAAAATACAAACCAACAGAACTGTTTCTGGGAATGTCGGGAAATGCACCTGATCATGCATATCCTTATATATGTTTGTTTAAATGACATCAGGATTATTAAAAATGTAAGTTACTTGTTTAAATTGCTATAAAGTCACGGTAATCAGCTGTATAAATCCATCTTTAAGAGCATTACAAGTGTTGATGTATGATTAGACAGAAAAAAGGGTCATGTTACTAGATTGCTGCATGTCATAAAATTTTCTGAGTTTTCTGTTGAAAGACTTTCTAGTCCATTTCCAGCAATAATACTGAGTTTTAGTTGCACCTGTAATTCTGTTTGTGTTCTTTGATGACCTCTCCTGGAGATTTTCTTCTGCATGATCATGGATATTTAGTGGTTTTTGCTCTCTGAAAGTAGGAGGAAAGGGCATTGATCAAGCCATCAGCTTTTCAAAAACTACTTTTTTTTTCTCTGTTGAATTTAATGACATGAGTATCTCAGGCTTGTATTTCCTTTCTCTTCATCGGTTTCTTCGTGGTATACAACATTAAATTTCAGTTTCAGACAGGTGAATGAAGGAATACGTTCTTGATCTTATTTCATTTATCTCTGGTTATATTAAGTCATCTTGTCCTGTTGACAGCTTCAGAGCTTTAACCTGATTTTTCTCTTCCTGTCTCCAGTCACTTCATTGTCTTCTTGCTGTTATTTTGGCTTCTTTTCTGTATTGTTTTTATTTAACAATGCTCCTATTCTGGAGCTCGTTTCTGCCTATATTTCAGCATATTCTCAACCTCTAAAACAATGGTCGAAACAGAACCTTTTAGCTGAAACCACAACATTGTCTCCTCAAAATCCTTAGGCGATTTGTTACTGACTTTGGCAAGAGTGGGAATCAATCTGTGATGCAGTTTAGCCTCATCCACCTGTGGTGTCTCATCACTAACAGACTAAAAGCTCTTGGATGGCAGAGCAATATGGCATGCTTATGCTAAGCCTGCACAAAAAAACCCACCCTGATTGTGGACTCTGCATGGGACAGCCATATAAATAGTCATAGAAATGTTGAACCCTTTAGATTGAGAAGATCCATCAGATGTCACTATGTCTCCAAGCAGAGGGCTAATAAATTAGTCTCACCTGAAATATTTATTCCTTCAATGTATTTAAAATATACAAACCAGTGAGGCAGATGTTTAATTTAAAATCAATATTGGAGTTGCAATGAAGTTTGGAATTAGGTACTTCACTTTAAGCATTTCCAGTAATATTAGGGAGATAAAACCACAGAATATGCTTAAAACAGGGACCAAGGAAGCTCACTAGTACACTGATCAGCAAAAAAGAATTTTGCAACGTGAAATGAGCAAACCATGGGCTGCCTGTAGGCATCTCTGCTTCATAAATATTCATCTGACCTTCCTGTTCAGCTGTAGTCAAAGGGTAAAAGCCCTTGTAGGCTCGGTGAAGCAAGGCGGATCACAGTCATGAGAGACAAGGGACCATTACATTTCTGTTATTGTTTGTTCCACTTAATTTCCATAGGATTGCAGGAACTTCTCTAACCATTAAAATTTTTATCTTCGTGTTATTAGCCTAATTCACTATTTTCATCTTAATCAGAAGGTACGTGATCCTTGGATAAAATTGAAGAGCTGAGGACAGCTGTATGAAGCTGTTTTCATAAACACAGGAATTTTCAAGTGATTTGTTTTGATTTTTCTAAAAAGAAACAAAATTAACTACTGCCATTTATTCCAGTTATTCTGAGCATATGTTGGCTGGTCCTTACCATAGAAAGAATTAAAGCCTGACTGCTTCCCTGATTGACAGCATGAAAGCAAACCTAACTGTATGAAGCATTTTTCCTTTCACCTGCTCAAGAAAATGCATTATTTAAAAGCACTGGCCTAAAACCCCATTTTGTGTCACAACACCTATAAACAGGTTCTAGCCCAGTGGTTTCACTGCAATAAACCTGAGGAAGAAACAAATAAAACGTTGCCTCCGTAATGAATGAGTGGAGAAACTTTAAGGAGACATTGAGTAGAACAATCTCATTATAAGAGCTGATTGATATCCATGGAAACCTTCTCAACCTTGTAAGAAGGTTGAGAAAATAAATAGCCATAAGAAAAATTACTGAATAGGACTCAGTGCATTGTTATCAGTTAACTGGATGATTAAAATGAAGGAGCATTTAGATTTGGCCCCTCCTGTAACCCATCAACAAAATGAACATGGTGTATGTATGAATTTGTAATGCAATGTGCATTTTTTTGTGGGAAAAGTTTCCATAGTAATGCAGCAGAAAATCGATAAAAGAGTTGTGGTGTGATCTAAACAGTGCCTCACCTCCAGGTAAAGTTTGAAACAGTAAGAAAACAGTATAGTTATCAGCAAACTGCAGGCAGTTTGTGTAATTCAGCCGGCCACTTAATTTTATTCATGGATGACTCTAACTTCATCCTGTAAGACTGCCCTATTCTATAACTCTGGTTTCTCCAACTGTACAATTTAAGAATGAAATTGTTGTGCCCCATGGGGCAAGTGATAACAACTTCAATAGTCAGGCAGTAAATACAAAGGACCGTGACTGGATTAGTTTAGCAGGTCTGCTAGTGTTTTAATCACTTTGATCTCCATTAAATATTCTGTTTCATAGTGTATCAGCTTGATCTCATTAAACTGCTGAGGTTGGAAAGATAATTCATGAAATGCTCATTTATGGAATGATGCTTTTTCAGGAAGAATTTCTTATTAGACTGAAAATTAATGTCTGTGTCACAAAATATACATATAATAGCCTTGCATGCATTTTTCTTCTGGCAATCATAGAGAAGGTAATTTTTAAACATAAAAGAATCACAGAGGGGTTGAGGTTGGAAGGGATCTATAGAGGTCATCAAGTCCAACCCCCTATTCAAGCAGGGCCACCTAGGGCCGGTTGCCCGGGACAGTGTCCAGACAGCTTTTGAATATGTTCAGGGATGGAGACTCCACAACATCTCAGGGCCACCTGTGCCAGTGCAGAATCACCCTCACAGTTAAAACACACTTTCTGATGTTCAGGCAGAACCTCCTGTGTCTTAGTTTGTGCCCATTGCCTCTGGTCCTTTCACTGGGCATCACCGAGAAGACCGTGCCTCCACCTCCGTCTTCTTTGCACCCTCCCTTCAGGTGTTTATATACCTTGATGAAATCCACCCTAAGCCTTGTGTTCTCTAGGCTAAACAGTCCCTTAGTCATCTTCGCTGGACTGTCCTTGCTGCAGAGTCCTTCACTGAACTCCCACCAGTAGCTCCATATCTCTGTTGCGTTTGGGAGCCCAGAGCTGGACACTGCACTCTGGATGAGTCCTCCCCATTGCTGGCTCATGTTCAACCTGATGTCCACCAGAACTCCCAGGTCTTCTTCTGCAAAGCTCCTTTCCAGCTGATCACCCCCCAGTATATGCTCCTAAAAAAAAAAAAAACCACCCCACCAAACATGAAGTCTGAGCTCCAACCAATATTCAGATTACTTGGTATCTCATAAATGCTGGAGTTATGTGTCTCTATGTGGGTGGCATATAACCTTAAAATGATAGCTTGCTAAACTGTATTAATTTAATAGCATGGTCTTCTACTTTTGCTCAGAAAAGTCTAAAATAGACAAAATCAGTTACTCCACTTGAGTTATACCACCTGTGACTTTGGACCAGCAATAAAAATTGATGTTTAAGATCAAATTTCAAAGTAAATGGTATGCTATGAATGTAGCTGAGGACTCTTGTTGTTTTAGAACTTGAAGGAAAGACACCTGACAACATCCAGCTGTGATAGGAGGGATCTCACAAAGCTTTGCTTCAACTGTTGGTGCTTTCTTGCTATCAGCAAGGGTAGTACGTTCATCTGACTTTCATCAGCTAATTTTTTGAAAACAGACAGAGCAAAAATCAAATAGCAGTAGAATATTATCATGTATCTAGCTATATACTTCAGTGGGTCTCATTCCACTGATTTTATGCACATAGCACATGCTCTTATGACACTAGAATTAGAAAGACTAAATATTAAAAGCCATGGAATTAAAAAGCCTCAAAAGCTCAGAAGAATGGCCTTTTTTCTTCAAGAAAGGAAAATTTTTGCTTTGTGCTTGTAAAAGGTTTTTGTTGGTGAGTTTTTTAAATTTTTTCACATGGTGTTGATTGAGGATGCCTTTATCAAAAAAGTTTCACTTTGTAATATATATGTATCTCAGCACAGTCCAGTTTGATTTCGTTTGATTGTATTTGGAAAGGTATTCCTCATCTGAGGTCCTGCTACTGGGAAAGAGGTATCACTTTCATTGTTATATATAATAGAGGCTTTGTTACGCAGCACTAATGTAAAGAAAAGGAAAAAAAAAAAGAGTACAGAGCTAGCAGGCACTTAACTGGTTAGCATTTGGTCTCAGACGAGGGTATAGTATGTCACGCAGAGCAAAGATCATTTCCAAACAAACTAAACCTCCAGGAATATGTTACTTAAAATTGGGTTCTCCTTAGCCATGTAATGAAAGAAAAGCTTGACACAGCAAAAAGCTGTATGCAGACCCAGGAGAGCTTTCTATGAGACTCTTTATAACAGCGTAAACATAAGGTAGTGCCTGAATGTGAGAGTATGAATTCTTAATGTCCCATCAACTCCCTTCCCTGGAAAGTCAAATGATAACGTGGCAGGGAGGTTTCTTATGCAGCTTGATAACAAATATCTTACCCATTAGGACACAGTTTTTCTTTCTATTTATCTGCTGTTTCAGAAGTCACAGTCACTGCCTGAAGTAAATCTTCATAGCAGAGCATCGTAGCACTCCAGCACATTTTCACTTTGCTCCTGGTATAGGAATTCACTCACATTAAGAGGCTGTTGATGAGAAACCAAGAGCAGGTCATACCTGATGAGCTAAAGGAGTATATTATCAGCAGACCTTCACTCTGAGAAATGGGGTAAGAGTGAGCTACACCTGCTGAAGGTAAATGATTTATCTCAACCCTGTGAGGTTCTTAGATTTCTGGTAGCAAAGACTGTAAATGTGCCAATAAATAAAATGAGCAGTCCTTTGTTGAAGTGCAGTGTCAAAATACGCAAGATGGAAGATGTCATCAGCAGGAGACTTAGCGGGACAGGAAAATGCACAGCAATTGGACGTGTGTTTGGGGCAGCAGCTAAAAGCAGCTCATGTGAGCTAGTAGTCCTCTGCTGTTCTAGCTACCTTTGGTAGCATGCTTGATAAAAGAGGAGAAATAGGCATTAAATGTTGTAGAAAACAATTAGATTAAAAAACCCACTGCATTAATATGCTGACAAAAATTTTGTGAAGTATGCAGGCTGCATAACACAGATAATTAGTTAAAATTAAAAGTTGTTCTCTTGCCCTACTGTTTTTTGCAAAAATCGCTCAGATAGAAATACGTAGTTAACATGAAGCACCGAAGTTCATTAAAAATTATTAAAATTCTTGCAGCAAGTCAGTTGCAGAAAAGGGTACAATACTAACCTGTAGATCAGAAAGCCTGTTTCATGGGGAAAGACCCAAAGTATTGAAAATATGCAGCCTTGAGAAAGAAGAGAGGACTTGATTACAGAGGTTAAGTATTTAAAAGACCAATGCCAGTGCCTCAGGAAGGACCTGCTCAGATTAAGGGGGTGGCAAAGAAAGAGACTTTGAATTGTGATATGTTGAAAACTGACAGTAAAGGAAAAATTTATCTTTGAGCACAAGCAGATCAGTAGCAGTGAAAAGTCAAGATGAAATATTCAATATATGCAACTGAGTAGTGAGCAGTACACTGCAAAGGGCTAAATCTGCAACATTGGTGTCTTAAGTTCCTTTCATCAGCACTAAAAGCAAGGAAAAGCATGAAGTACTTTGATAAATCCTGCCAACTTTTATTAAGGTATCAAAAGATCAGCTGAGTACTTTCTTTTCTGGCAACTCGTTCAGAAAACATTTGGCTGACTATGCATAAGATTAAAGGGTGTAGATCCAGTGAAGAGTTGCACCCAAGAACTGCATGAATTAGATAAGTCAAATATTACTTTTGCCTTGTGTTCTTTGTGTGCAGTCAGTCTTGTAAAAAGTGGATACTGTCTAGTATGATGAAAAAATGCTGCACATGCATAGGCAGTATTCCCAAGGAATCCCTGTGAACACAGCATGAACGAGTTGGGTTTACATATGAAATTTAGACAGAATTATGGAAAAAGGCCACCTTTCCTCTACAGTCTCATGGAGATGAAGCCCCAATATTGTGATGGGCTAGTTTAGACCAGAAGATGTCACTTCCTAATGGTAAGTACCCATGAGTTTCCAGCATTTTTTTGTTAGAGGTCTGGCAAAACTGTGCCCGAGTTATCCAGGAAGCAATTTTTTCACTGATTAAAATAGAATTCCTTACAACTTTCTTGCCAACATGTGATAGGAGACCTTATGCATTATGTTTTACATTACTAACTTGATGGGAGCTCAGCCATACTGTCTTAGGAACCAGCCGTATCAGAGAGTGAGCTCTGTGTGCTCTGTCAAGATAGATGCTTCTCTAAAGGACTTATCCATCACGTCTAAAGTTGTTTGCTGAGCTTAGCTGATGTATGCTATGTGGTAGTTACATTTTGTCCTCTGCACTTAGTTAAAAAAAAAAAGGAACACAGCAGTTTCATTTGGGCTTCACCCAAGAATTGCTCCTACCAGCTGGTATTGGTACTTGTTCTACAATGTATGAGTTTCACTAGCTCATTAATTTGCAGGTCAAGTGAAAGGGCACAACTCACACATCGTATAAGAGGATAAAATGTGCAAAACCAAGCAAATGACACATTCCCAAATAAAAGGTTAAGTGCAGCTGAAAACAAATTGTCACTGCAGAAATGTTTTTGACTGCACATCTCTACTCTACTTTGAAAGTGAGATATGTTGTACTGAAGAGAAAATGTGCAAATAAGCAATGTTTCAGTAGAAACGGTGCTCCACTGTTTACTGACCATGTGGACTTCTGGTGTCCCAATCTTCACAAAAAGCACCCATGTTTAAAAACAATTAACAAGGGAGAAACAGAAGTAGAAACCAAAGCAGTAGTAATAGAAGCAAATGTACGAACCTGTAGCATCCAGATACAGACTGACTAGTGCAGTCTGTATGAAAAATAGCCAACTTTAGGAAGTGAGATGAAATAAGGGAAACCATTTGTCATTTTTAATTCTAGAAAGAGAGGTAGCACCATCCCTCTGCCCAAATTAGCCTGCCACCTTTATCGGCTTTTCTGTATTAATTCTTTCAAATATGCTCTCTGCTTGCTCATTTCAATAAATACTTAGAAAGAAAGAATATATCAGTGGCATTATGGAGTTGTTGTCTAGCTAGCAATAGTATAAGCATGATGGATAAAGAGTTTTTACAAGATGTCTTTTCTACCTAAAATCTAGATCTGAGCTTTACAGATCTACAATTAAATACAGTGGACAAGAGATTAATGTTTTTGTTATTGTGATTTTTGAAGCAATAACCTTTGTGCAATAAAAATTCTCCTTCTCTCTCTGAAAGATGGAACAGGAGAGATGGAGCACTCTTTGAATTAAGACACGTATTTACTTATGGAGTCAATGGAATGAAAGAGGAAATTCAGAGCACCTAATTTAGCCTTCTTGGATAGATACCTCTTAATCTCTGCAATAGGAGTCCCTCCTCAGAGCAGGCCCCTTCCCCCTCTGCAGTCTGGAAAGGAGCTGTGAGAGCAACCAGTGCCAAGCGTGCAAGGATTTCCTCTTCTGTGCTTAGGTGAATGTATGATTTCCATCTGCCAGAGCTGTAAATACAACTTTTTTCTTGTGGTTGGATGGAAGGCCTGGAAGCAACCTGAGGCAGAAAAGTCCCTAGGCATGGCTGAATTCTTCTTTTCTACAAGGCTGTTCAACAAAATAGGAAACAACTGTCTATGGCATTCAGCCGCTTCTGCTGCAGGAGATATTTGACTGCCAAGAGGACTGCGTGTGAATGTCTCATCAGGGCTGAAGGGCCAGCCTGAATTGGTGCTCCCAGATATTCACGCAGACCTTTAAGGTAGTAACTGAAATGTGTAGAGGTTTGAATCTAATTTCCAATGCTGTGTTCCATGTGTGGCTGAATGGTAGCTGTAGACTTTTCTTGAGTGCTATGGTAATATTGGCAGGAGCTGTAGCAATAAGCATTATCCTTTGCTAGAAAAACTGTATAGGTGGAAAACCAGACTTTCCGTTGAAACCATTACCCCTTTTGTACACTATGAGCACCCTATATATTGACTGAACTCAATAGGTATTGATGGTCCTTCAAGCATTTGCAGGCCCAAGCCCTTAAATAGTTTTATAATTTGCTAAATGTGAAAAGCCATCTCTGCAACTGGTAGAATATTCAGCCCTTTAGGGCTTTTCATTTGATTGTGTTACCAGCCTTTGCTGAACAACTGAAGCGTTACATTTAGTCACAAAATGCACAGATTGCTTATAGGCTTCACTGTAAATACTGTGTATTTATTTTATAAAACATGATTTTCATGAATATATTAAAAACTACATTAAAATCTAGTTTTGATACTTAACATAAATTGAATAGGGGAGTTCCCTCTTTTTGTGATTCCATCTTGTGGATTCATCAGTCTTATTTTGATAGGTATTTTTAATGGAGCTTGGTCCTTCTACTGTTTCTATAGTTTATGTAAGTGATTAGGATTAAAGAGGCATGCCTGCATTTTTTCTATTGCGAAATGGCTTGGCATTCATTTAAATCAAATTTATAAGCCATTGTTTTCAACATGGTGGGGTTTAATGAGTTTTCAAAAGCTGAAATAAAGTGTGGGGCTATGATTTCTTAAGAAACAGTGTGGTTTCCGCCATAGAGAAACATATCTAATGAAAGACAGATTTATGATCCTTTCTAAGTTTTCTGGTTGAGTGTTTTTAAGTATTTTGTTATAATCATAATTTTTCTTTTTTCTTTACTGGCTTATTTTGTGGCTGATCTAATGTTAAATGTTCAAGTCCAGAATTTTCATACCATGTGATTTCTTCTTCACACTTTGTCACTGAATCTGTGTATTTGCAAATGAGAAGAAAATCTATGTCTAGAGCATGTCTCTTCTACTGTCAGAAGCATCTTTCAGTCACTGTTGAGAAAGGTTTTTTAGGGGTGTCAGACCTGCAGACACATGATTTCAGTTCAGGAAGAGGTCATTCGGTCATCCTAGAACTGAAGAAAAATGTAAAGTCTAACTAGCAGATTTACACTTACTTTACACTTGCAGAAGTAAAACTTTTTGTTAGGTGCAATTTAGGCCAAAAATTTGAGAAGTTTGATTAGCCCACTTACAGTCTCAAGTGGAAATTGGAAGTTCAAGAGATTTTCAAAGTAACATTAATCATACTGACATGTCTAAGTCTGGAAGTTCACAAAGACCGTGAATTGGCATAAGCCTGCACAGTCAACAAAAGAAACAGTTTCACTGGCAGCTGCTACCTTTAGGTACCTGCCTCCTACCTTTAGGGCACTGTCCTTATAATAGCAGAAATGCTTGTGCTGCAATACAGTGCAGTAACGAAGCTTTTCTTTTGGTATTTTTGCTGGCTTAGTTTTCAGTCCCTTGGTAGGAGGGATGTGAAAGCAGTGAAAGTGGTTGGGGACAGTAAGTTGCATGAGCATGTGGGTTTACATCACCCTGGTGTGTTCATTAAACTTAAGCTAAAGAACTGAGAAGCTGAATTTCGACTGGGAAGCGTGAATCTAGTCTTGGAGACAAAAAGGCTGTGGCATGAAGATCATTAGTGCCAGATCAGTGATAACCTCTTTCAGGGTTATAAACACATAGTGGGCATTTCTTTTGGTGTAAGCCAAGGGTCTGGTGCCAGCCATCTGTACTGTATGCAGAGGGAAGGCAGCCCTGTTGTGTAATGGGGATTTCAAGGCACTTTCTCCAAGAAGGTAAGAAGCTTTCACTTCCGATACCAACCATCATTTCGGCAAACAGCATCAGAGAACGCAACAGCCATGGTGCTCTAGTGACTGCTATTTGAATTTAGGCACTGCCAGAGCAGTTCTGTTTCAGCCTTTCCCTTGGGCATCTGCAGAAGGAAGAGGAGCAGCAACAGCATGGATCTGTACATAGTTGCACTCATACTATGGTATACCTGTAAGAAGCTTCCCTGTGTTGAGAGCTTCACTGGTCTTAATTGGCATTTTACGTTATTTGCTTGAGCACACACAGGTAGAATCAATGTAAGTCACACCAGTCACATTGGTAGAACTCTGCAGCAGTGATTTTTTTTGAGGTGTTGCCCATTCTGCATAATACCGGAGTTTGTGTGAAGAGTAACAAGCTGTAGTTAATCTGCAAATAGAGGAAGATGGGCAGCGAAGAGAGAATTTAGGAACAGAAATCCAACTGTTTCCAAAAATCCCTGTTGAATTTGCCTCTTATCCATTGTTTCAGGTGACAGGAGAAGAGAATTGACGTGACTATTTGGAAAGTGCCTTTCCCTGAGCCAGATAGCTTAGTGCAACAAGAGGCAACAGGCACCAGTGTAGTTCAGGAGGTGATATACCTCAGCCCTCTAGTCTGGTATCACTGCGTAATAGATATGGAGGTGATCATAGTGGGATTGACTTGACTGCTTTCTCAGTGTGTCAGTCCTGTTGATCAGACATGTCCCAACCATTATCTTCTCTGGCAAGAAAAAAAATATTATTCTATCGCATTGTATGCCAGTGTAAATCACACTCCAAGTTTTCCTTCTGTCACTTTGATCGATGTAGGAAGTTGCGTGGCATCCTTATCTTCCACAACTCTTTCCTGACTGATACTGTGCAAGAAAGTCAGGATGCACATGATGCTAAGTCTGTTAAGATCAACAAAGTCACTGTGCTGCACTTGATCATTTGTGGTGTTGCCTTCCTCATCAGGGGTCACTGAGCTCAGAAAGCTGTGCTCTGGCAATGTCAGGAATCACTACAACTTCACCGCTCGCTGCTGTAGTGACTGACCTGTGGCAGCAGAGTACAGGTGAAGCCGGATCTGACCCCTTATCAGGATCCTGTTTTTCTGAAGTGTCTTATATAAAGTTGGCATGATTAAAAGCGAGGAGACAGTACCACGGTGGGAAGGCAATAGCCAAACACAGGATTGCACTATCCTTTGTACTAGCTATCACTTCTTTGCAGTTCCAGGTGAATCAAATCACCAGAGGGAGGCCTTTGTGTAGACTCGGTTACAAAATTTTGGTTACTGCAAGCTATGACTTGCCCTACATGTACATGTGGCATGAGTAGTAATAGAGGGTACAAGCTGGTTCCTCCTTGCTTCATTTTACCAAACATATTTCTGGTCAGACCAAATTACGATTGTTTTTATGTATTTGTATAGCCACAGTGAGTTTTGAAAAATTGTAACCCTCAAGTATTGGCCTGGTTGGCCAGGGAGAGTATCCAGGGAAGGTGTAAAATAACTGTGCAGAAGAGTGGGTTCCCAGGCTAGGGACTCTTCTGGGAGCCCTTGTGACATGACAGATGCAGAGGCACAAACCCTTTGGTCCATGATGGGGCAAGGGAGCTGATGCTCGGTGTGACTGGCATTGGAGGGAAGAATTTCCTAGTCCAGTGGTGGCCCACTGAGTGCTGTGACTTTTGTAGAACAGCCAGGTGTGAAAGAGGCCCTGGTACTTGGTTAACACCCTGCTTCTGCCTAGTGACTCCTTTCCCATGATAGTTATTATCCTCTGAATCTTCTTTAAGCTACTCTCAAGCCTTTGCTCTAAAGTTTTGCCTGATATACCAGGGCTTCTTTCATGTTTTTTCCTCAGGATGTAAGAAAGCTGTCTGGAGGGATGGGATCAGAACATTTGTCCGCAGAATTTTTGCTTCAGCGTATTTCCTGGTAATATCCAGACTTCCCCCCAGTCTCACAACTCTGGCTTTTCTCTCAAGAGGCAGAAAACTTTTGTGCCTCTGTGTCCTTCAGGTTGATTGATACACAGCTTCAGTGTGCTTCTGAACTTGCTTGTCTGTGTAGAGAGCCCGGCTCTCCCCTGCAGCCATGTCTACTTTTCCCAATCTTATTATTGTCTTCAGTGCATGGATTCTTTTATCAATGCAACTTGTTAAAAGTTGCAGCTTTTGGGGTATAAAATTTGGACAAGAGTAAAAGTGATAATGAGTTCCCTAATGAAGCCGTGGCAGCCATGACAGCAGCCAGAAGGAAGTCAAGAGATGTGTCTATACGCTTTCAAGGTAAATAAATAGAACCTGCATTTTTTTGTACACACTGAATGAAGTAAAAAAAAAAATAAATCATAGGGTCTCCATTTTTCCTCTGCTGCCACTCATGACCTTCAACAGTGAAAACAACTGTGAGTGCAGGTGGCAGCTGAAAGCAGTTTTGTTCCTGCATCTACCTGTGCATGCTTCCTGAATTTAATCTTTCAGGAACTTCATTTCTTAAAAAAAATAACAGAATGTGAACAAGACTGTATTTTGCTTTCTGAGATTTCACAGGAGGCAAGATTTTCTTCTTGCATCTTGGTGGTTTAATCCATACTCTCCATTTTGTTATTCATTCAAAAGGAAGTGGGTAAAATGCACATGGAAAAAACTGTCGCCACTTTTCTATAGCTGTCATCTGATGGGAAGAGCAGTCTATTGTGTCATATGCAGCATACAGACATTTTCCACCACAGCATGATGAAACAGCCTTATCCTCATTACAGCTAATGGCTGTCTAAGGCTTCATACATTAAGAGTAGTCTTCTAGGTTTCCTGCCATACCTTTTATCTTTTGGATGGGTGATGAGTCATGGGGCTACAGTTATGCTTCACCAGCTCCTAATGTTGAAAGGAATGAATATGTTTTCTTTGGGCAGAACCTAAATGGCTTTTTCTTGGCAAATACCATCCAGCTGCACGTGATGATTACTTTTAGTAAGTCTAAACATAATTATGTTGTAACCTGCACTTTGGTTTAGGAGGCAGGGATCACTGTTTATGTTCCCTGTAATTACATGGTATTTACCACAGATATCCTACTGCTGCTTGTAACTTACCATATGATTAAATGACCAACATTTATCATCAGAGTGAAGTGTGTGTCGCATGATACGCCTTCCACAAAGTAGAACAATATTGTAACTTAAGATCTCAGCCCTTTTTAAATTAATTTTTGGTCTAGTTTCTTCTAAAGGCATTTTCTGTTTACTTCTTATGACCCTTGCTCCGATTCTCATATTTAAGCTCATCAGGTGATTGTTGGAAGACTTATACAAAATGTTTGCAGAGTCGTTCAATCAAAGTTTTTTATTCAAATCATGTAGCATGGCGTACTGAATTTATGAATGGTGACCATTCCAGTCATTTACAATTGTCTGAAAAACGTGAACCATGTGTGTTTTTATATGTATTATACTGAGGCATAAAAATGCAAACTCAGTTTCATGCTTGTCTTAATACACACTCTCATGCTTCAAGGCATTGGGATAGAATTTACTCATTAAATGCATCTGCCTAGCAGGGCTAATGCTAGTGTACAATAAAGTGTCCAGAAATCCACAGACAGGCTACACATCACAGCATGTGTGTCCAACTGGTGACTCTACACTTCAACCTGTTGAAAATATATTAATAAATAGAGCCATGAGACTTGGCAGAACTGTATTTACTTGAAGCAGTTTGCAGTGATTGCATGCAAATCAGCTTCCTACTGTTGACTTTTTACACCTACGATGAATGAACTCTGAACAGCATAGCTATATGCCACCAACTGCCCAGCCATGGCCCATTTCCACACTCCGACTGAATGGAACAGATGGGTTATTACAGGTTTGAAGCCTTCAGGGGCAAGGATTAATTCCCTTGTGCTCCTAAAACTCTGCATGCACAATTCCAACACAGGCTTCATGCTGCCGAGGTTCTTTTTCTTTAAGGGGCAACCCACATTTCCATGTTTTTTCCACTGCTTTTCCTGTTTTTCTTTATATGACCATAAGAGAAATCATTTCCCTCTTCTCTTTAGAGCCCTTATTCACACACAAACACTATTTTTAAAATTGCAACCATACTGATGTTACTTTTACGGCAATCTTTGTGTTCAAAGTAGAGGCTAGTATGCTTCCCAGGGGAGAAGTTTGTCCTCAGCTGGTACAAACTGGTATTGAATATTTTTTTCCATTCATTCTTTTTGATCAGGTTATTAGAACTTTGAACTTGGTGGAACTGTCATACAGCACAGGTTCTGTCCTAACAGGAAGATATGGAAAAGCTTTTTCTCTGATTAAAAGAATTAATCTGAAAAGAAAGCGCCATTACCCAGTTTTACACTACAGATTTTCCTGACACCTTTATGGGGCCTTTGATAAGGTACTTTCTTAGAGAGAAAATTTCATCTTTCTGGATCTGAGTGAATATCTTCCTGCATTAACTAACACTGAGAAAGACATTTTGCTCTTCCCATCCGCATTGTGTATTACTAAATTGTATATGAATATCCATATTTCTCATGAAGGTGTTTTGTAACAAAGGAACACTTTATCCAGGCAATATTTTCCTTTATCGAAGGGAAATTGGTCCATTTTCCCACCTGTTTGCAGAAGTTTTGTTTGCATGCTTTGAAGTAGAGATGAATACAGAGCTTTCATGTAATGTAATTTGCTTTAATGTAAACTGATGCAGTGAAAGAGAGGAAACACAAGGGAATTACTGATGATACCAGAGCTAATGTGACTTCATTCCCAAACTCTAAATACTGTGACTAATATATTCTAGTTTTTACCCACTTAGATTTTTGCCTGTTCTCTGTTTTGTTCTGCTTGTGTTGCTCTAAGCCAGACGTTTTCATAGATTCATTCCACAACTGAAGAGAGTGGCCCAAAGTGATAGTGAGGTAAAGAGTGGAGAAAGTAGGCAAAGAAAGGATGAGCCCAAAATTGGTGGCTGCAACTTCAGGATATGGTGTGTCTGTTACAATTCTGTTTGAGCATTGGTTTCCCTGCTTGCTGTCCGTTTGTCTTCAGCTCACCAGCCCCCCACCCTCCCCTGCCCACACAACCTGCCTCTAGTTCAGTAAGAGTTAGACCAGCAAATCGATCTTGGTCAAAAATGGGGTTTTGGTTTTCTTGTTTGGGTTGGATTTTATTTATTTTTGACCCAGGGTAGAGATTCCTCATCCAAAGCATTACCCCTCAGTATTTCACGAAGGGGAAAAATAAATTGTGCAGTGAGGTCTGATGAGTGGTATATCCAGTTCTGGTCATCAGGGTTAAGTCACGGAAAGGGGACAGCTGTCTGCTTTTCCCTTACAATGGCTGCATTAGAGGAGTCCTCTGGGGGGAGATGCAGAGTTGAACTGGAGACCAGGGTAATATGCTTATTTACACCCAAACTTTAACTGAGAAGCGTATGTGAGCAAGAACCTCTTTCTGAATAGACACGCATGAACTTACTCCCCTGAAGCCCAAATTGCACATGAACATCTACCAGCTTCTATATTGTTGTTTTGAGCTGCGTGTTCACTGCTGACTGGTCCTGCTTGAGGCAAGCCCATACTGCCTCCCCTCTGAACTCTGTGTCCAGCATGAACAAATGTGGTGGGCAAACAAGAAACTGGAGAGCATGTAGCAGGATGTTGGCAGTAGAAGAATACAGAGCTGAATTCCCTTCTGAAAAACTTCATGCTAGCATAAACAACATCATGTCATGCTATTTCAATCTTAGTTTTTATGTACATAGGTGAAATGTAATTTAATGGCTTCTCTGAAACTTCTCTAGTGATGCACGCTAGCCTCTGCAGTCTTCCCTGACATGCTCTTGGATGTTGTTGTACATGGACAGTTGTGAATATTATATGCATAGGATTAGCTTTAATAGATTAGGAAGGATTAATATAAGTAATATAATAGCATTATATAATGGGTGTGGAATTGATCTAATATCTAATAATCCCCAAATTATATTTCAAATAACACCAATTTACTGCAGTAGAAACCAGACATTCAGCAAAGTTTCTTTGTTATGCATGAATTTTAAGCAGACTTTTAAAAATTTTAAAAAAATCTTTTCCTCTTTTGCAACATTGCTTTCTTTTTGTTGCAAACCTCTATAAAATGAATGAAAACCCAGTTTGAAGGCATTCAGCATTCTTCTAAACTCTATTATTCTTTTCCATACTGAATTTTTTGAAACTTTGCAGAATAATAATTTCATCATAACCTGAAAGTCTTTCATTTTTCATGAAATTCACATGATTCATGTGATTCACATTTCATGTGATTTATCCAGATAAGAACTAGCTTTAGAAGTTAGAAGGAAGAGAAGAATAAACAGGGCAAGCAGAAAAGCTTACGATAGTTATTTTTATTAGACCCTGTGGCAATATAGAAGGAGAGAGACACAGCAGCAAAAGAAAAAAAAAAAATCTGTATTGATATGACAACAGTTTGATTCAAAGATGAACCATTTTTTATTTAATGTTTTTAAACATTAAAATACCATTTTCCTCAGTTCCATCCAAACTTTTTTCTTGATGACAAGAGCTGTCCAGGCATGAGGATATTTTACCCAACCAGTGGAAGAGACACTTATATCAGAAATAGACTGCAAAATTAGATTTCCCCCCAACAGGTCTATTCAAGCCTCATCCTAGGATTTAGCAGCGCCAAGGTTACTGCAATGACACAGCTGCTAAGATATTCGGCCCAAGCGAGATAATCCTCCCGCCAACCTCTTTTCTCTGGTTCCGGCCTGTCTAGGAACTGCACTGGTCTTTGTCTGGCCAGAGCTGAGAGGCACTCGGGAGCTATCACATGGCGATATCTCACCGAGTAGATACTGTATTTCATGCCTCTGTCCAAGAATTTTCTCTGGGGAAGTATGCGCCTGATCAGACAGGAACTGATACAAGTCATTAGACTCTAAATAACTTTTGTGTTTGTTTCTCCTGAAGTTGAGAGCGTTCACAATTTAGAGTCATTAAAAGTTACAATTAAATTTGCAAGCTGTTTGCAGCTCATCACTTAAAAGTGCTTCTCTTGTTCCTGTGCTCTTCCTAGTGATATCTTACAACCTTCTGACAAGGGATGTCTTGTGGCATGTCCAAAGAAAAACCTCTACTGGAAGAGTTTCATGATACGTAATCCCCTAAATCCCTTTGCTGAATTGAATAGGATAGTCATCAGAATGGGTTACATTCTACCAGATCATACACTTTTCACAACAGCTGTGAGAAGTGGGGAAACTACAGCAAGCTGGGAAACTTATTGGCATTTACTCAATGACATACATTACACGTTCTCAATTTTTCCAGATAATGCTTTCAGTATTAACAAAGCAGCGGGGAAAAATAATGGTGAAAAACTAATCTTCTGGCCTTTAAATATCTATATAAGATAACACAGAAGTACAGCCAAGAGTATGAGGATTCTGGCGGGCTTTTCTTATTTCTCTCATGCACAGACACACAAGAAGTCCTTGTAAGGTTATGCAATTAAAACAGTGTTATACTTATGCCCTCTGGGGTTTCGCTTTCAGATAGCCCACTTTTCAGGCTGAAAGAAGAAATGGGTTGGTGCATTCAATCTAGTCAAGCAAAAGCAAAGCCAAAAAATGTGTATAATCTGTCTTTAATTCATTTTCCCCAGAAGGCTGAAAAAAATTATAAAATAGCGTGAGAGATCGGTTCATTTTTACACTGATCTTGAAAGCCCATTAAGGTATTTAACTTTCATGGATTGTCTG
Source organism: Pluvialis apricaria (assembly GCA_017639485.1). Lineage (NCBI taxonomy): Eukaryota > Metazoa > Chordata > Aves > Charadriiformes > Charadriidae > Pluvialis > Pluvialis apricaria. The sequence goes on along the minus strand of CM030008.1, from coordinate 22,412,210 downwards.
AGGGATCTGGAGTTGCTGTTATCCTTTTGTTTAATTACACTGTAATCTTCATGCAATTACAGTGATGATAACATTCTTCCACAGACATAACAGTAAATTAGCCATCTGGGGATAAATGACATTACTTAAAGCTTACTTCAATGATGTATCAAAGAAATATTAATATGGCTATGTATGACAGTGTTTGAAAGTAAATGACTTTCAATAATAGCATAGCGTATTCTTGAATTTGCTTCATCATGAAGTAGTTGGTGGAGAAATACCAGGAAAAGCACAGGGAAAACACAATTTAGCGTAGTTGAAAAATATACAGTGCAGAGTTTTGTGGGCTATGCTTTTTACACCTATGCAATATTTGTCAGCTTCACCAAATAAATATGTGAGCAACACTATTCCTGGTATGTTTTATTTCTCCCATGACACATCTTGCCATTTTTCCATCGAATGTATAAGTGTCTTTTGAGTCCTTTTGTAGTTTAATTCCAGAAACGAGAAGAGATTTATCGGGTTTTTACTGTTACTGCTGAAGAGAAAAAAGAAGGTATGATCAAAATAAGTGGTATGTCAGAAACAGCGAGACGGAGAACAAGAAACATCCTGAAAATAAAATGCAAGTCAATATTTTGAAGCTGCTCTCAGCAGCTCAAATTAAAATGATTACCAAAAAAATAGCATCCTTCCAGGCTTTCAACCAAACAGAAAACTTGCAGCTCTGACCTTTCCCAATTGCGGTATCAAACATGATCATAAATTGATGAAAAATATTTAGAAAATGTACTTTGAAATGGAAAAAAACGTGACAACTTTACAGTCAGGGAGAGAATATTGCTGGTTGATAAAGCTTAAATACCTTTTTACTGGTTAGGGAGCTGGTCTGCTTATTCTCAATTCATTTCTATGACGTTCTATCATTGTACTAAGGTAAATTAAAAAAAAGAGTGGAATTAAACTGATGTAATAACTATTTCAAGAATGTGTTTATACAGTGTCAGTCCAAACAAGTGTCTTCTAACCTAATGAGAAGGTGCATCTGAAGTAGTAATGTTTTATCACCCTGGAGAAGAGTAACTGCACAAAAGGGCTGAGTCTTACCCTACCACTTAGAAAAATTATATTTATTAAAAAGAAAGAGATGTGCAGGAAGTGGTGTTAATGTGTGTGGAACACACACATTTTTTAATAATGGGAGTCCAGTTTCTATAGTCTCACTTATAGGTGGCACAAAACATAATTTATTCTCTTGTTTGAACAAAGCAGAGGTTTTTGCAAATGAGTTGTTTTGTGTGCTACAATTGAAATGAGTTTTCCTGAATGGCTAATCAATAAAAGGATGTCAGGATTTTATTATGTGCTAATTTTTAATAAAGCTTTGTTTACAAAAATCTTTTAGAAGTTAATGACTGCATGAGAACCAGTTGCTTAAAAGGTGGTGTTTTTCAGTCGTAGAACAATTTGGAATTTTCTGACACTTTGAAAACACAGATGCATATCTTCTTGAGTTATGCTTATGTTCTTTGTCTTATATTGGTCTTGGTTGATGGTTATATGTGACTAAGTAACAACACTCCTAAAATTTTCTGGCCTTCCTACAGGGGAAAGCTTGGTTGTTTGTGCTGAAGGCAGACGAGACCATAGCTTTCCTAAATGATAGCTGTGTTCTCCACCATCTTACTACGGAAAAAGTGCATTGAGGAGTATCTGTTGACACAGTGAAAGATTTTAATGGTTTGATTTTTGGTTTGGGGGTTTCTTTTTGTAGGTACATATTAGATTGTGGCTGGCAAATAAAAGAGATCTTAGGCGGGATGTCTGTGGGCTGGGACCATTAAGCCGGGCTCACTAATAGGTCTGGACCAAGGTATTGCAGTGATTTGAGCACAAGAGTGTATGAGACAGAGCACCCATGGCATGGGGTGGCCCAGAGGGGCTGGAGAGGCTGCAGTTCCCTTCCTGCCTTTGGCAAAGCTGTTGCTATACTTCAGTGATCTTTACAGAGGGTGCAGATATGTTTCACTAACTCTTATTTCACTACCTGAATCTGGAATTCCTAGCTACAAATAGCAACAAACTCTGATTTCCCTATTTAATTTATTTGCAGATTTCTATTTACAAATGGGAATATCCGGAAATTGCTGAAATGGTCTTTAAGATTAATCTCATGCAGATATGCTGAGATGTTGCTAGGTAGAATTAAATACAATAATATTTGTCTCAGAATGTGCTAAATCTGAGAATTATTTTAATTTTTGAATTACTGTTAGAACCTCAGACTTACAGGGTGTTTATACAAACTCTCATGTCCTACTTCTCAGTCCGTCTGGTCTATTTTTCCTACTGTCCTGGCAAATAGTAATTTAACAAGAGAAATTAATGCACCTTTTTGCATTACTGATGTTCATAGTCAGCAAATTGGAGAACTCAGAGGAAGAATTTTTGATCCGCGTTCCAAATTTTTGTCTTTGGCAAGACAGTGTATCTGGCAGCTGGAGACATCAAGATGGCATATGAATCAATTTTAGGATGTGAGGTTCTTTTACCCCCCATTAAGTTGTGAGCAGCATATCTCCATCTTGGTCAGTGATGCCCAACTCAGCTTGACAGAAACCAGGACGTTAGACGCTTCGTGGCCCCACAGCTGGTTATGGTGGGTTTTTTAAACAAGCTCAAGGTAAGCCTCATAATTTCTCTCCTACTTTCTTCACCAGTGGTGGGGAATTAGATCCTCAGATGAGGTAGATAACATATCCTGGTTTATGTCAGTCTTTCAACAATATGTAATTGCTAGATTGGGGGTAAAGTTGTGAAAATTGTGGTAAATCTTAATCTGTACAGTACTGCACTTGTGCTGACTCTGGTTTCCATCACTACCAAAGATTGTAAAGATGGAGTAGATGCACTGCTACCCATTGAGGTAGCTTTGGGATCATATGAGATACCACCAAATGCCCCAGGGCAGATCCTCTCAGAAGGCTTTGATTATGCTGAGACCAAAAGAGAAGCAGGCAGAGAGCCGGGAAGCTCCTGCCAGTTCCTCTGCAGTTTTCTCTCTTGGCTGCACAAACAGTTTTCAAAGTGTTTTGGAGGAAAATGAGCAGCACAATCCATGTACTCTCACCCTGTTTAAGTAAGAAAATGAAGAAATGAAAGAAATGATTCCTCTATGCAACAAGACATTTTGAGGGGGCGGGAGGGGGGAGTGTGTGCATTACAAAGCTTGTTGCATGTGTGAATATACAAGCTGAAATCAAGGCTTTCCCTTGGGTGACCTGGGTCGAAGCCTACCGTCTTAGGGAAACCACTTTCCTCTGGTCCTGTTTTTTGGAAGCTGCTCTGCTATTTCCACTCTAGTTTGTATGCTGCAAGGGCGCTCGAGTAAACCCGCACTGAGCTGTGCACTCAAACGGCAGCTCTGCCTTCGCCCAGTGACAGTCGCTCTCATGCAAAACCTTTAATTGTTCAGCTGCCACTTTTCCCGATAAGTAACCACAGCTTGTTGTATTACTAAGGGGTTTAACATTGGGTTTTACCTAACATTAGCTGCCGGATAAGAAAATTAACTTTCTTTTTTTCTCCAAAGCAGTCTTATTTCTTTCTACATTTAATATTTTGTATAAGATGGTTAGATTTGCTCTTTGTTTTGAGATCCAGATTCTTGTACCACTCCATTTTTAGGTTTTTTTTTTAAATGCATACTTTTTGATTTGGTTTTAAATTCCAAGTATCATCTTTTCACTTCCGTGATCTGGAAATAAGTAAGCTGTCTCAAGAAAAACGTTAGACAGAGATGGATCCAGCCAGCTCCAGTTGACCCATGGCAGGAGATAGCTGAGTCCATCAGCCAAACTGGTGGTACCTCTAGGGGAACATGTTTAAGAAAGGGTAGAAAATGTTGCACAGCAGTGCCAAGAGTGAGGGGAAAAAGCATGAGAAACAACCCTGTGAACACCAAGTTGAGAGAAGGAGGGGGAGGAGGTCATCCAGGCACTGAAGCATCTGTGGATGAGACCAGGCTGGAGCAGGTATTTCCCTGCAGCCCATGGAAGAGCCCACACTGAAGCAGATAGTCACACTGCAGCCTGTGGAGAACACCACACTGGAAATGTGGGAATGTCCTGAAGGAATTGTGAGCCTTGGAGGAACCATGCTGGAGCAGGTTTATTCTGAAGGACTGAAGCCCGGGGGAAAGACCTACACTGAAGCAGAGAAAAATGTGAGGAGGAAGGAGCGGCTGAGACAAAGTGTTATGAACTGACTGCAGCCCACATTCCCCATCCCCCTGCACTGCTCAGTGGGGAGGAGGAGGTAGAAGGGTCGGGAATGAAGGAGTGATGTTGAGCCTGGGAAAACAGTACAGGTGGGGGGAAGGTGTTATTTTAATTTGTCTTTATTTCTCACTATCCAAACCTATTTTATCCAGCAATGAATTACATTATTTTTCCCCAAGTCAATTCTGGTTTGCCCATAACAGTAACGGGCAAGTGTTCTCCCTGTCTATATATGGACCCACAAGCTTTTTCATTATTTTGTCCCCCTGTCCTGCTGAGGAAGGTGAGTGAGAGAGCAACTGGGTGGGTGTCTGGTGGCTTGCAAAGGTCAACCCACCACATAGGTAAAGATTAAAGACTGAACTGTCATAATAACTGTGAAGAAGTATTGAGCATCTAAAATATATATTCTCACAATGGCGCCTGCTCATCACAAGCGCGTAGAAGTATAATTCATTTATACCCTGTATTCAGTATGATGCTTTTAAGATGTGAGCAGTTTCAGATATTTAAAAATAAATCACACATAAAATTATAATCTAAAGGTTTTTTTTTTTCTAATTCAGCTAAACAGTAAAGTGCAAAACTTGTTTATCATAATGTCATATATATAAAACCAGGCTCAAGTTTATGTGAATTGTTCTTGCAGGATCTTAGAAGGGAGAAGATAGCTATCAACCTAGATGTTTCTTTTTTATGTTGCCTGCATATCCCATAACCTCTCATATCTTTATACACACAAAGTAGCAAATTCACAGGGCTAATTGCTTGTGCTGCGTTGGACCTGTATTCTGTTATTCCACACGCTTGGCAAACATTGTCAAAAAACTTTTTAAGTGGTACTGATTTTGTGCATAGCTAGGAGTAGAAGAAGGAAACCACAGAAAGCTTATGTGCAGATTGTTGTAATCTTGTATGTTAAATCTTATATGTAAATCTAATATGTTAAAATGCAACAGATATGAAGCATATTTTGGAATGGATAAATTCAGATGTAAAATGCATTTTTAAATCAAGTCAGGGTCCCGCATCATGTGGAATTGTGCTTTCATATTTAAGTGGTTATATGCGTATATATATAATTTTCCCCTCTGTTTGTGTCAGTGTTCATTTGTACACTATGAGGACTAGGAGTATACCCTCCTCGATTTACAAGTGGCTTTAGTATTAGTTCATCCCTAGCTTTAGTTAGATTTGTATATACATATAAAACTTAGAAAATGCTGAGCTCTCTTTCCTATTTGTCTTCATTCCAGTATTTAGGAGCATATTATGCTTCTAGGTATAGTACTTGTGGAGACTTTTGGAAGAGAGCTCTACCAACCCCTCCAACAAAGGAGAGATTAAGTGGTTCAGGAAATTGCAGGTCTGAAAAATTCTTCCTTGACTAAATGAATCAACCATGAGCATTTACAACTGTCAGAAAATTAGGTCACAGATAGTATAAGCCAATTTTCTGCGGAAGTCTATTCTGGAATAAGTTAATTTTACATTTGCTGCTTTCTTTAAGTTGTAGTGGCAATGATAAAATGTCCATGCTCAACAGTGGCTTCAGCCTTTGAATCTCTGGGATGATTTGAAATGACTTTGTGTTTCTTTTCAAGTTGTTCCAACGCATGACTGGAGTTCTCATTAGAATGATCTTCATGCAAGGCCTGCCTGCTTCCCAGCTATCATCCACCTCCTGCTTTCCATTTTTGTCTAAAGTAAAGCTGCATCCGGCAAACACTTGGAAATACGCTCTGTGGTTACTAATTACCTGGGCTGATTTACTTAGTTATGTGTTCCAGCACAATTAAGTCCTTTCTTTGCCTATTGTATCTGCCTCATTATTAGTTATAATGGTGACATTTATACTGTAAATGGGATGAAAGCATGAAAGGGAAACTGTGTGTAAAGATAGGACCATTGTGCAAGGGGTGAATAAGTACTGAAGTATTAAGGCTAATTGTAATACATGAATATGGATTCAAGGGTTTTATTTATATTATCCTCAAAATATTTTTGAGGAATGGTTTCAAGGTTATACACCTATTCAATATTGTGTTAAAATATATGTGCACATGACCATAGGGATAGTAAGCGGCACAAATATTCTATGAAATTATATGTATTTAAAATGTCTAAATAAGCATGAGGGAATATTTCTTGAGGGAATGACATTTGGAAGCAGACAGCAATAAATAGAAAATAATGAAAATGTATTTCAGGGACTATACTTTAGCAGGACTGTTGGCTATCCTAAAATGATGAGTAATATAGTAAAATTACTGCCACAATTGTATATTCCAAAAGTTCAGGTTTATACATGACTTGTAAGTATGTGTGGGCAGATTTATTTTTTTTTAAATCAGTGTTTCTCTCTCCCTATCAATTAGCAAAAGAGAAAAGTGGTATTTAGATATTTAACTGAATCTCCCCCTTCCCCCACAAAAAATAAAAAAAATGACAGTTGTAGTTTAGTCCTAAGAATTAATTTAGTAGTTAGGAGGTGTCCAGATATTAATATACTGTGTCATTTGAATACATACGTGTGTTCTAAATGAAGCAAAGGCACCTCGGTTCCTAGCTCACCCCTTTGTCAATGTCAGATGTTTCCAACTGAATATTTTGTTGTATTTTCTCCACACCTGGCTTTTTCTTAGGTCTCCTATCACCTCCACTTGAGCTGACTTCATGGTACTTAACCTTAACTGCTAGCAGCCATGCAAGAAAATGATTCCAAGGAACCACCTTTTTTTGTTTGTTTGTTTATAGCATCTTATGACTTCTAGAACTAGTTCCATGAACAGTTAGCAAGCATTTAGCAGCATGTTTCAGGAGAGGACAGGAGTAGAAGGATACGTAACGCAGTCCAGGAACTTGGGGGGTTTTTTTCATGCTCTCAGAGATTTTCTATATCACATCAAACAAGCCTTTTAGCAAATTTGTCTCATCTCACAGTGGTTTGGGTGGAGGTACTATTGTTAAGAAAGTGGGGTTGCATACTAATGTTTTATTAATATCATATATTTACTGGAGTTGTCTGGAAAATGGTATTTCTACCTTGAGGGTAATTCCGGTTGTTCAGGTTTGTGTTTAGTTCTGGAATTTCACAGTCGTGTTTTAGAGATAGATTTATATGCTCCTTCATCATGCATTGTAATGCAATGATACTAAATGTGAGAAGAAAGGACCTCTTGGGCCTGACAGTGAAAGGGGTTGTGGAGGAAGAGAGAGTCTCAGTATGGCTGAAGAAGGAAAAGAAAATACAAACCAGCATAAATACTGTTCCAGTGGCTACTGTCATTTGCCAAGAAAGAATTTAATTTCTGTGAGATGTCTTCCAAATAGAATTTTTTCTGTTAGAAAATTTTCAGGCAACTCTAATATTCTTGTTGTTATTGGGGTGTTTGCTGTTGGAAAATCATTAAATCAACAGAAGGAGAAAAAGCAAACACGTCAGCATAAGGCACCATCTGGCAAATACTTTAAGAGGAGAGGTAATATGCAAACCTTAGTTTTGAAGATTTATCTGTAACTCCAATCCACTTAAAGTTTCTCAGTTTTGACCAGCAAGGAAAAAGCTAAAATAAAACTTAAGAAAATATTCTCTAGGGCAATGGGAGTTTTTAAGCCAGGCTTTAGGTTGAGGCATCTAAAGAAGTTAGTCCCATTAGTCAGTTGAAGTTGAGTTGTCAAACCCAAACAATGCAGGTTTATTTGTAGACCATTTATTGTTTAAAATGGCAGGGGTTTCCTGCTGTTAAAATACACAAAGTTTTGCTTTGAAGAAAACTGCAGCTTTACTGTATTCACGGTAGATGACTGTTCTTCCTTGAAGAAAGAACTCCAGTTCCAAACCAGTAAGAGGTTCTGGGTGAGCACTTCTGATGGAAGCAGCCCACCGTTGATCTGAGGAGTGCTGTGAATTCAGGGATGAGTAGGATAAACTAGTGAGACCTGACACTGCAGAGAATGTAGCAGAAATGCTGCTTCGCTTATAATCATGAAAAAATCCTATCTGTTCCACTCTTCATGTGACTTTTTTTTTTTTAAAGGTTGTCACCTCTTCTGATCTGAAATAGTGTGTTACTCTGTCTCTAGAAATGGGAAAAATGATTAGACTAACTTTTGAAGAGGTAACAGTTTGCAAAAGCAGAAAAAAATGCAGAGCTTTGGAAGGGATAGAAAGCGCTATGGAATATACATGGTGGAAAATGGCTCATTTTGATTATGCCACATACCTGCATTTTGTCTGTAACTGGAGTTATTCTTCCTTGAGTTTGCTCTGTTTTTATTTCTGTATGAAAATTTGATTCTTGAAATAATTGTTCCATTGTTCATCTTGGATCTTGTTCTTCTGGCAGCCATCACAGACATTGTCCTGAAATTTTAGCTCTTACTTACTTCACTGTAAAACTGGTGGTGGGATTAATTTCTCTCAGATGACCCTTTTATGCTCTGGCGATGCCTAGTTCAACCTGCCATTCTATTTAATCTTTTCAGAAGTTACTGAAATGGTCTCAATATATTTTTTTTTTATTGTAGGTTTCATATATACTGGAGAAGTTGTGCATCGAATGCTAACAGCTACACAATATATTGCACCCTTAATGGCAAATTTTGACCCCAGTGTGTCAAGAAATTCAACAGTCAGATACTTTGATAATGGTATGTAGTAGTCCATAAATGAATGTGTCTGTGACCCTTGACTCTTCATAATTTCCTAAATAACTATTTTTGAAGGAAAAACTGAAGATTTTTTAATTCTTTTTTGTTCTTTTTTTTTTTTTTTTCACTCACAGGCTGTATAAAGCACATGGCTAGACATCCATAAACAGTTCTTAATTTAGAACACGGTTAAAGAGTCATGAATGCTTTTTCCTAATTGGACAGATATCTTCTGGATGTTAAAGTACATAAACTCAAACTAGCAACATAGTTTATCAGTTTTAAAAGGAAAAATCTGTCTTGTATAAAAGTACAAGTTCCTGTTACTTCAAAATATATATAGTAAATACTGTCCACCCACTAGCTAAAATGAAAATAGCATTTGTGGAATGCAGTAGCAAGAATACACAGAAGCAGGGCAGGTATAAGGTTAATAAACCTGTCAATGACTAAGTGTGCATGGAGTCCCAGGATTGGAATCCAATACACTCATCTACACCACAAGTCCTCAACAGTCCCTTGTACAAGAGATTGAAAGGGTAAAAGGCAATCTGCAGTGTTATACTTGAAGCCCTGTGAGATATTTCAAAGGTCTTGAATGTGTGGATATTTGTCTCATGAAGTCAGTTATAATCAATATTTTGAAAACATGATCTATGTGATTAAAAGGCATCTGGTATCTTACCTCGGGCCTTTAGAGATCAAATACAATGGCAGTGACTGTCTATTCTGAATTTAAAACTTAGAGGGTTTAGTATGATGACTTAATATCATGAGATCTATGATTCTTTTAACTCTTCCTGTGCCATTATATGTATGTTTATTCGTAGTGAACTTAAGCACAAATTATGAACGTGTCTAAAATATGTTTCCAACTGTGTTAATTTTTATTCTTTAGATCAGGGATCAAAATCAACTTTGCACCCAGTCATAACCATTCCTTTCAATCTAGTCATTCAGTTGACGGAGAGTTTATGGGTAGGGAATAAAGGAATCCAGGGGCAGGTGACATTACAGTGGGGGTCTGCTACAGGTCACCTGACCAGGATGACAGAACGAATGAGGCCCTCTACAGAAAGATAGGAGTGGCATTGTATTCACAGGCCCCAGTCCTCATGGGGGACTTCAACCACCCTGATATCTGATGGAGGGACAACACAGTGGGGCACAAGCAATCCAGGAAGATCTTGGAATGTATTGATGACAACTTCCTTCTCCAAGTGGTAGAGGAGCCAACAAGGAGAGGAGCAATGCTGGACTTTGTCATTACCAACAAGGAGGGGCTCGTGGGGCACGTCAAGCTCAGGGGTAGCCTTGGCTGCAGTGATCATGAAATGGCAGAGTTCAAGATCCTTAGGGCAGTGAGGAGGATGCGCAGCAAGCTCACTACTCTGGACTTCAGGAGAGCAGACTTTGGTCTCTTCAGGGATCTGCTTGGTAGGGTACCGTGGGATAAAGCACTGGAGGAGAGAGTGCCCCAAGGAAGCTGTTTAGTATTCAAGGTTAGTATTCAAGCTGGTTAGTATCCTCCTCCAAGCTCAGGAGCGATGCATCGCAACAATGAAGAAGTCAGGCAAAAAAGCCAGGAGGCCTGCATGGATGAACAAGGAGCTTGTGGCAAAAAGGAGGCCTGCAGAGGGAGGAGGCAAGGACAGGTAGCCTGGGAAGAATACAGAGAAACTGCCCAAGCAGCCAGGGACCAGGTTAGGCAAGCTAAAGCCCTGACAGAATTAAATATGGCCAGGGACATCAAAGGCAACATGAAAAATTTTTATAAGTGTGTCAGTGATAAAGGGAAGATGTGGGCACTCTACGAAAGGAAACAGGAGACCTAATCACCCAGGATACAGAAAAGGCTGAGGTACTCAATGACTTTGCCTCAGTCTTCACCAGCAAGGGCTCCAACCACACTGCCCAAGTCACAGAAGGCAAAGGCAGGGACTGTGAGAATGAAGAACCAGGTGAAGATCAAGTACAAGACCGTCTAAGGATCCTGAAGGTACACAAGTCCATGGGACCTAATGAAATCCATCCGCAGGTCCTGAGGGAACTGGCAGATGAAGTTGCTAAGCCACTTTCCATTATATTTGAAAAGATATGGCAGTTTGGTGAGGTTCCCACTGAGTGGAAAAGCAGAAATATAACCCTCATTTTCAAAAAGGGTAAAAAGGAAGACCTGGGGAACTACAAGCCAGTCAGTCTCACCTCTGTGCCTGGCAAGATCATGGAGCAGATCCTCCTGGAAACTCTGCTATGGCATATGGAAAATAAGGAGGTGATTGGTGACAGCCAACATGACTTCACCGAGGGCAAGTCATGCCTGACAAATTTGGTGGCCTTCTACGATGGGGTTACAGCATTGGTGGATAAGAGGAGAGCAACAGATGTCATCTACCTGGACTTGTGCAAAGTATTTGACACTATCCCGCATGACATCCTGGTCTCTGAATTGGAGAGACATGGATTTGATGGATGAACCGCTCGATGGATAGGAAACTGGCTGGATGGTCACACTCAAAGAGTTGTGGTCAATGGCTCGATGTCCAAGTGGAAACCAGTGAGGAATGGTGTTCCTCAGGGGTCGATACTGTGACTGATGCTGTTTGACATCTTTTTCAGCGACATGAACAGTGGGATTGAGTGCACCCTCAGCAAGTTTGCCAATGACACCAAGCTGTGCGGAGTGGTCGATGCCATCCAGAGGGACCTGGACATGCTTGTCCTCTTTCCTGAAAGAATCTGAGGATTCTGGGGAAGACATTGCTAATTCTCATTGTATTCCTGACTTCCAGTCTTCATACCAAGTGTATCAGACTGCGTATCACATAGCTTTCATGACAAGGTTGGATACTTGTGCAAGATTTTGGATCTCTCTTCATGTGTAAGGAATGATTAACTTTTGGACCCCATGTGCTTCAGGACAAACAATTTTCTATCTTACCCCAAATAAAAGGAACTGAGGAAATCCTATCTTTAGCTCATTATTTCTTATTCATCCATGTTTTATCCCTGTGAGTAAGTGGGCTGCTTTAGAGCAGCATCTGTAGTGAGCAAGGACAGAGTGTGGTGACTCATTGAAGTCTCACTCATGAAACTAACTGCAAGGAACACGTGAATCTACATAAAGGACCTGGGAATGAGAAGACTGTTTTGGGGGCAGCTGAATTCCACTTTAGCTTGGGGTTCTGAGATGCACAAAGATCTGAGGTACTCAAAGACTGACTATAAGACGTTCGGTCTACTTTTGCTCCAGTAATTTTAAAAGTCCCTTTAAATTCCTTTAAAATGAAATTTAATACATTCAAATAAATATTCAGAAAGCAGTTAATGAATGTAGTCACAGAAGGAAAAATACACTGTGTGCACAATTAATGAGCATGTGCTATACTTATGAAAGACACATGGGACAATAATGTGGTGGGCTTAGTGCAGTATGTGCCAAAAATTTGCATGCTCGTAGTTTCATGACATCCCCTGACAAGATGTGTTGATGAAAGTTACAGCACTGAAGATCTGTGACAAAAGATGTTTCAAGGATATGTCTAAAACACATTGAGCTGGATACATACTTACCCACCTTGAACATTCCAGGAAGAAATTAAGTTGAAGTGTTGTGAATCAAAGCACATAACTCCCATTAGTGCCAAAAAGAGAAGTATGTTGAGGAAGGCATATAAAGAGGAAAAAGTCATTTTCAGTAAACACTGTTTTGGTGATAAGTGTCTTTCAGCCAGGCTGCTTGAATGTGTCTGTAACCCTCAACATCTGTAAAACATGCTCACAAGGTATGCAAGTCACTTGGGGTACATTTTTAGTGCAATAAGTGGATATTCAGCCAGAGAACTCCCATGAATATTAACGAGCCTCTTGCAACTAAATCTCTGCACACCAGACTCAATATTTACCTCGTCTATGAATTCTTAGTGGGTTTAATTTAAACTACATTTATTTATTGCCAACGCCTAATATTTTTCAACTTGCAGAACCTCAGCAAGGGCTTGCACCATGCAGAAAAAAAATAAATGCTATTCATATTAATGCATAGTTAATGGAAGAATCTGAATTCCTCAAATAATAACTTTTACTAAAGAGGCAATGCTATTAGCACTTCACATTTCAAAGTCATCAGAGTGTGTGTGTGTGTGTATATATATATATAGTGCAAAAAAAGCCACTGCAGTACAGTGGTGGTGGTAGCACACCTAAACTCTAAGTGCTGGATCCTACCTTTAGCGATTGTTGACTCCTTGTGCAATTCCAAACAAATTACTTGGCCGCTCTTGCTTTAGCAGACTTTTGTGCAAGTAGTTGAGGTAGTTGTTTGTGGCACTATGGTGTCTACCTTTAGGAGGACTTCAGTTGCAACTTGTGTTTGTAATATCTTTAGCATTTCAAGACATTGGGGTGAAAGTTGCTAAAAAGAGACAAATCACTGTTCTTGTTTCAAGTAACTGTAGTTAAGTACTACACTCAGTTAATATTTTTCTTACATTTTTTTTCTTCCCTTTGCCTCTCTACCCCCACTCTGGGGTTCACAGGCACAGCACTAGTTGTCCAGTGGGACCATGTACATCTGCAGGATAATTACAACCTGGGCAGTTTCACTTTTCAGGCTACCCTTCTCAATGATGGGCGTATCATTTTCGGCTACAAAGAAGTAAGTTGGGTCTGAAAATTGTGATTTAAGTAGACAAATTACTTTATATCTGCCAGGAATTTCCCCACTTTTTTTTACTGGGGGGGGGAGGGGGGGGAGCAATTTGAAAGACCATTTCATTATATTGCTTCTAAGATCACTATCTTGCTGAAAATGACATTTTATTTTAAAAGTGTTGTTCATGTGATGGACTTGAAAACCATCAACGTAGCTCAAATGTGCTACTCTTCAATTTCAACTGGCCTTTTTTAGGTGGTTGTAAGTTTTGAGTGTTTAGTAAATTCTTGCTTGTTTAGTAAATTCCTCTTGAGTTTTGAAAGGTAAGGTCTAATTTTCTCAATTAGTTCACCTAATTTGGGCCTGTTTGAAAAAAGTCTATATTTTTCTGGTTAGTATTAAAAAGCAACCTTTTTCCTGCAGCTGTCATTTCTTGGCAACTGACATTATTTCAAAGTTCAAATAAGAAATAACTGGTTTGTAGGTAGATAAGCTCAAATCTCTAGGGACAAAGAACGGTTTCTTTCTTTTTTTTGTTATTTTAATCTCAGTTTGGCATTCAAAGCATGACTTTCTCTTCAAGATGTAAGTCTTGCTGTTATCCTCCTTGTATTAAAACAATGTAATCGGTGATATGACTGATTGCCTAAACTTGGAGAAATCTGGGTTCGCTTTTCTCTGCTATAAACTAGTTGTGAGCCTTCAGGCTCATTTTTCATGCCTGTGTTGAAGCCATGCACCTGAATGAAGGAGAAATAATAGTATTTCTCTCCCCTTCTTTAGAAAGCTAGTGAGGATTTAGGTTATTCTACTAGCCGCAGTCATATCTTCACCTAAGATAGATGTCTTTGCACCTTGCAAACCGAATACTCTTACTGGATTAATTTTGTAGACACAAGAAACCACTGGTATGCCCATGTCCCCGGCTTTTCTTATCTTATAAAAGACATACTGATGCAAGGTCTGCTTTGGCTCTGTTTCTGAACGTTATGTACAGTTTAAGAGTCTTAATCTGTGAAAATGCAGTTTATGTGCATTTTGACTCCAGCTTCGTGAAAGCTTTGCTCTGCTTAGCACCATGGAGCCTGTGCTTGATCAAAGGAGTGTGCACCAAAGCTTTGTTTATCTCCTGTTGTTGAAACCTTTTTAAAGAAAAAGTGATGTTTTTAAAGACCGCAGGTGCTGCCTTCAAGACCCAGAGAAGTGGGGAGGGACACTAATTTGTAATTTTAAGATAAATTTGACGAGAACTATATATGCATTCTGACATTAAAATGGTGACGTTTTCAGGACACTGCTATTCTTGGTTATGAGATGCTCTGCCCTGTTACTGTCCAGCCCTGTGCAAAATGAATCTAATATGGGTGATAAAAGCCGTTGCTCTAAATTGACAGTATCTTGTGCTCATTTTGCATTAATGTAAATGATGCAGAGTACCAGGCAGTGGAAAACTTTATTCATTTTGGAAGACAGGAGGAAATAGGCCACCTCATTAATCACATGTGCATCCCTAGAATTGCATGCAAGTACATCATTTAATCTGTGGATAAACAATTTCTGTGCTACAGTGGCGTAGGCTACTTGCTCTCACTGCACTACTGGAAATGTCCTCCAGACCCACAGTGCTTTTGTGGGGAAGAGTTATTAATGTTCTTTTCATTAATCTTGAGACAGAAAGAATTGGAATTTATGAACGGGATAATTTGCATTTTTTCCACTGCTGAATCCTTGAAATCCTCTGTCGTGAATGGAATTACCAAATATCACTTTAGATCTATTGCACATAATTAAGGAAAGAGACTTTTTAAAGTGGTAATAGTAACATACTAGTGATATGTAAATCTTTTAACAAAAGATTTTTCTAAAATCTTAGAATGCTACAACTAGCCTGTTCCATTGGGAATTACTTGGGAGCTGGATTTGGAGGCTGATATTTCCAGAAGTCTACACTATTTGCAGCTTTTACTCCATTAAAACTGCCTCAGCTTTTCACCTAAATGAGGAAAATTGAATAAAATTTCCAGTTGCTGATCAGACACAAGTTGTCTGAAAAGAAAAACCGAGACTCTTGTAAATTTAAACTCGACTCTAGTGCTAATAAATCTGGCTAGGAATTGATTTACTTTCCAGTGCTGAATCCATTGCTTTCTGAGGAAGTCCTTCCTTCTGGAACCATTTCTCTTGCTGGTGAGTCATGCTGTCAGGAGCCCCATTAACTCCAGTAAGATTACTTGTGTGAGTGTTCACTAGCACGAGTAAAAGTTGTATGAGAAGATTTCTACCATCTTTTTGGTGCCATTTCATTTCAGCATCATAGTTCATCAGAAATGACAGTGATGTATGGCAAATCAGCAAGGTCTTCATTGCATTGTCATTGAAAGTCTCCAAGCTGAAACATCACATAAGAAATGCAGCAGACAGGTTGCCAGTAACTTTGTCAAGCATCCCACAGGGGTTCTGTACCAGTGACACCAGGCGTTTATCTTGAAGAATCTACTTTTAAAATAACTGTGATTATACCTTTAAGGGAGCTATAAATAGGGACTTTTGTGTCTAAAGCACTTCAGGTAAATTTTACCTTTTATTTCTTATTTATTCAAACCATTTCAGATGCCCTCTTTCATATCCTTCCTGCTCCCACATCAGGTTTGCTACCTCATAAACCTGGTGTTGACCACCATCTTGGCTATGGTTGCTGAGTATCAAAGGAGCTGTTCTGTGTTCTGTTGTTTGCCCGATAGGGAGCAGTCTGAAAGGCACAATTGTTATCCAAAATCCAGAATAGATTCTGAAAAAATGAAAATTTAGAAAAGGAGCTGAGCCACCAGGAGAATGAAATCTGAAGACATCAGAATATCTTTCAGAAGAGTTAATGAGTAGAAGGAGCAGTGCAGTCAAGTTTTCAAAATGTAAAATCAATTCGAAATAGAGCAAGGTCCTATAGCAAGTCAAATATTTATTTCTTTACCAATTTACTTTGTTTACAGTGCATACACCTTCCATTTTAAATATAGCTTTGCTTACACCAACTGTTCTGGCAAACGGTCAATATGTCAGGAAACATCAGTAGGCAGGAAAATTTTACTGGTGCACCTCTAGTTTAAAATGCAAACTAGCCAACAGAACACAGTAATAAAGAAAATTTTCTGCAAAGGCATACTTTTTTATGTATTAGTAGTGAATACATATTTCTTATGTTCTAAATTTCACAGAAGTTCAATTTTCAAGAGCTTTACTTCTTTTTGAACAAAATAATTATTCTATATAGTCTTTCCCCATTAGTGTTTATAGCTAATGTTCCTTAGTGTAGCATTTGTTTTCTTTTTCTGTCCATGATTAATACAGGACAAATTAGGCAAAGGTACCAAAGGCTTTGTTAATGGTTTAGGATATTTTTCTTAATTTCATTGGCTTGAAGGCTTTCTTTGTTCATTTAAATAGTAATGACTCTCTATTTATGTAGTCATCCAGAAACCATTATTAAGGTTGAAATGCTTGTTCAAATTGCCCAATATGTGAAGTTGGAAAACAATTCTAAATGAGACTTGTAGTAGAATTTCTTCTACTGTGAAGGAGGCAGAATTGAATGGAACTGATTAAGTGCTAGCACTTAGATAGAATTGATGCTCCCGCTATGTGTGATGGAAAATATTCTGTTTTCAGCAACAATACTCCAAACCTTGTGATTGTTTCCTGAAAACTAAAGAAGAAATGCACAGTCTTCATGGATATTCTGCCTGCATTAGACACGCCTGGCATTTCTTTGCCTCTGTTATTACTATCAAAAATATTAACACAGAGACAGGATCTTTGATTTTATGAGGGGATCAGTGTATGCAGCTACACAACTTAAAATTCCTGATTAAGTTTCATGCAGTTTGGCCTGTAGAGTAATTAATAACTCTTTAGGAAACTGGCAATGAAAACCCTATATAAGTACTACTGTGTTCCAAATTATTATTTTGCAGCGTACTCTGGCTCTTATCTTTGTTTCAGTTTTGAAGTGGGGCAGCAATTGCACCCTGCTTACCATCTCCTTCAGAATAAGGTCAGAGGCCATTATTTTATTCTTTTTTGAAGGGTAAGATTCTGACATCCTCAAAGTTGAAAAGAATAAAATTTGAGAACTCTGATGGAAAATACTGTCTAGATCACTGATCTCAACGGTGAATAGAATTCAATATGAATTCTAAATATCTTTCTCCCTATTGTTGAAGTGTATAATCTAAAATACATATCAATGGCCCCAGTGCTTATGCATTTGGGAAGCTTATTCATAAACTAGTGACTTGTACAACACAAGATTTCATATTGTCTATGGTAACATACACATTGGAATGATTCTAGTTAAAATAAAAGCTCTGCTACCAATTAGCAACCACTGGCACATTCCTAGCTCACTATTCATCTGTTTAACATCACCATAAGCGTTATCAAACATTGGAACAGACTGCCCAGGGAAGTGGCTGAATCGCCATCCCTGGAGGTATTTAAAAGGCGTGTAGATGTGGTGCTTAGGGACATGGTTTAGTGGTGGTTTTGGCAGTGTTAGGTTGATGGTTGCACTCAATAATCTTAAAGGTCTCTTCGAACCAAGAAAATTCTATGATTCTGTGTCAGCCTGTCATGGCATATCTTGCCACTCAGTTGAGGAATTCAGAACACCAGCTAACTGCTTGCTACCCATGTTTCACTGTAATTTTCAATAAATTATTTTCTCATTTACTACAAGCCTTCTGTCAAAAGGGCATATTTCCTAATAGGCCATCATATGGTAAAAGCAATTTTATCTTGACAACATATTCAAAAAATGTCACCTATAAAATGGCACTCAGTACACTCATCACCAAGTGACTGAAGTATTCAGTTCTGTAAAACTATTTCTTTTTCCAATAAATGCATGTTTTTGCAAATACAGGTTTAATAATGCTGTAACTTTCCAAGAGAATATAAGAGTTTTCCTGGGTCATGGATTCCCTTCGACTGCATTTCTATCTATAAGACTAATTGTTTTGCACGGGCTGTACCTCAGTTTGAAGAGCTGGCTATACTAACTTGATTTATATTTTCTTTAAAAAAACACTTGTTTCTAAACCCTGTTTCTAAAACATATATCTAAAATTTTGGCTGCTTCTTCTGTTAGACTGGACCCTACTACAACTTTCTTATTTGTTTTAGAAAACGATCCCACAAATTCTTCACTTTGGGTAGAATGCCCAGCAGAAGAGCGTGGACACCTGCAGGGATTTTGGAAAAATCTACTGAGATTTTTCTGCTGCAAAATTTTCCAGTTTCTCGTGAAGTTTTTGTTAGTATTCTCTGTTCAGCTTGGCTACTGCATCCTCCTTTAGTAGCAGATATCACTGAGTTGTGCATAATTTTTATTAAATAGTGAAACTGAAAGTGACTTTCAAGCTCTGAACCAAATTGTAATGGAAATAAATTTATATTAAAAAAAACAACAACAACAATAAACCACTTGTGGCATTTGTACTGCAAGAACCAAACACTCCTTCCTAAAAAAAAAAAAAAAAAAAAAGATAAATTAGTTTTCTGTTATAATTTTTGAGGGAAAGATGTAAATTGTTCAATTATTCTCAAATTCAGAAAAAACGTGGTAAGGCACTAGACTTAAAATTAAGGAGGCTTATTCAAGGCCTTCTGGTTCAAACCTTCTGGTTTGCACTCACATGTGAAAATGAGTATAATTCTTTGCATGTATCAAACACGATTTATGCCTTGAGCTGCCCATTTTGCCAACATATTTTGTTGGTCACACACCTACTCATAATGTCAATTCCAATTATGTTTTGTGTCCATAAAACTCTGATTCCTTTCTTCATCTGCTGTGTTTCCTCTCTAGCTGGGAAGCGAAAGAGTCATTGTGTCCTTCCTATCGGTGCTTTTTCTAACTTAACTTTCAATTTCTTCTCTAGAGTATCCTCCTCAAAATCTTTTAAGACAGTTTCTTTGATAGGTAATATAAGCTTTTCTCTACAGTATTCTGAGATGGTGAATAATTCCCTTATTTTGTTTATACTTTCATGCTGGAGAAAGTTTATAAACTATTTCTGAATTCAGCGAGTCTTTTATTTTGACTTTGAAAATATAGCTCAGCCTTCTTATGTCACATTCTCCAATAACTGCAATATGTCAGTTTATGCAACTTAAAATTCCTGGTTAAGTTTCATGCAGTTTGGCATGTAGAGTAATTAATAACTCTTTAGGAAACTGGCAATGAAAACCCTATATAAGTACTATTGTGTTCCTAATTATTATTTTGCAACAATATGTCACATTCTCCAATAACTAAGCTGATATAAGCCAAATTTAAATTGATGTATTATTAGCAGTATTTCCAAGCCACTTCTGTTTTTCATGTTGGTTTAACATCATTCCTTTTATTATACCAAAGTAGATCATGTATGCAAGAACCCCTAAATAAATCAGCTAAACCAGTCACTAAATCAAGTAAAAGAAATGTAAATTTATGACACTATTTAATTCACCAGAACTCACTTTTTCTGTTAATATTCTCAAACGTAAATTTTCCTAGACAGCTACCAGTGTAATCAGGAAAAAGCACAGCTAAGTGATAATTTGGGAACAAGGAGAAGAACAACTACTGATGCTCAACTCAAGTACCAGGAGTCATGCCATTAATTGACATGTAGACAATCCTGAATCCTCCTTCACTGGATGTGTAACCAGCTTTTTACTTTGGCATTTTTCTGCTATGTGAAAAATACTGGCCAACAGTATAATTTTGGTAGTTTTGCACAGGTAAAGCCAGAGCAGACTATTAGATTAGCTGAGCTAGCACCTTGTATCTCAGTTTCTTACGCTTGATCCAGTTTCATCTGTTTTAAGCCTAGTAATTTCTGGTTAACTGAAGGCCAACTTTGAGAAATAAGATATCCAACTGTGATTTGAAAGCAGCACTGGGTAGAGAATCATAATTTCCCTTGGTAGTTTATCCCAGTGGTTAATAGCATGCAATCATAAAAACGTGGCTTATTCTACTTTGAAAATATCTGTTTGCAGCTTCCAGCTTCTGGTTATATCTTTCTGTGCTAGATGAAAAAACTCTTTAGCCCCTGAGTAATTTCTCTCCATGGCAGTACTTGCTTGTGGTAATCTAGCCAGCTTTCCATTTTCCTTTTAAGAAGCCAAATAGATAGAGCTCTTTAACTCTTCTGCTAACAGCATTTGAGAACTGCAAAAGTTTTCAAAATATTTTTATGACTCTTTTAATTTTCAGTCTCTTAAGTTTTCAGCATCTTTTTAAGAAATAGAGCCTCCCAAAGTCTGTGTAACATTTCAGTAATGATCTAATGTTCAGGTACAAGTAAAATGGCCACCCCACTCCTAGGCTGTATTTCACTGTTTGTGTAACCAAATATCACATCAATTAAGTTTTCTTGCTGCCATGTCCCTTCTGACAGCTGGGGTTGTTAATTCACTGCAATACTGAGATTCCTTTCAGAACTGCTGCTTTCTAGAACATAGTCCCCAAACCTCTACCTCACACTTTTTTTTCCTCTGAGTTATAACTTCGCAGTTTTTGCAGGGTCTAACTTTGCTAATTGATTCAGGCATTTCATTATTTTTACTCTGCCAGTGTCATCTGCAGAACTGCTAAGCAGTAAATTTATGTTTCCTTCCCAGTCTTTGATAAAACTTTTAAATACTCGATCTGATGTCTAGAGAAGCAAGATATACTGTAAAGACACACCGTCAGTCTGAGCTGCTTTAGTGATGGCTTCTGTTTGTGATGAGTCAGTCTAGTTAACTGTATTAATACTGTATAAATGCTGCATGTCGCTCAGTCGAACACCTTACAAAATTCTGAAGCTATTACCTCTATACAAGTATCAGCCAAAGCAGCAATCTTGCCCAAAGAATGAAATCAAACTTGACGCCTATTTTCACACAACCATGTTGCCCAGCATCGATATCTCCGTTATGTAAAGCTGGACAGGTCTATGGCTATCTAAGTCTTTTTATTTCTTCCTCTAGATATTGGCAAGTGAGCATCTGGCATTTTCCATGACACTGATATTTTCTCTGCTATTCCAAGACATATTAAACATGAATATCATTGGGCCAAAGCTCTCTTCAGATAACTCTTCAAACAGTTTTCAGGGCAAATTAATTGAGCCATAAGCTTTTAAAATGTTCATCCCAAGCTGGAATTTCACAGTGTGTGTGTTCAACAGTAGACAAGAGGTATTGCCGCCTCCTCTGTGTCTGATACTAGCACGCCATCCCACATTTTTCCTTCAACTGGGGGAAATAAAATCCTGAAAATTACTACCCTTTTCTATTTTTGTCATTAACAATTGTTCCCCCTCTAGGTGCTTACGTGAATATTGTTATATAGGAAGCAAAGCAAACTCAGATAAAATAAAAATGAAAACCAGTAATTTCAATCTTCGATAAATCCTTAGTCATATTATACTGTATTGTATGAAATATTTATTTAGGACTTTTAATTTACACTGGTTAAATGTTCATTCTGGCAGTGCTGTTATTTTTAGTCTAAACTTTTTTATTTCAATATTTCATGCATATCTTCCTATTTTGTCTTCCAGATTCCTGTTGCTGTGACACAGATAAGTTCGACTAACCACCCAGTGAAAGTGGGACTCTCAGATGCATTTGTGGTCGTGCACAGGATCCAGCAAATTCCCAGTATGTAGAATTGTAATGCTAATGGTTTGGAGCCTGAGAAACAAGTATAAGCTGATTTCATCAAGGATGATTAGCTGCACAACAAATCACTTAGCTAATTTAAGCTTGTTAATTCAAGTGTAATTTTATTTGCTTGATAATTCGCAATGTGGCTTTCTCTGTCATTGTTTCTTTTGAGCTGATAAATTAAGTAAATAAAACTAAATGGCCAGCCAAATAATGTAAAATTAAACTGTCAACCAGCACATTTTGTATTCCAGCAATTCAGTATTCCATAAAATACTTTATCTGGAATATGTCTCCAGATCCATGGTAGGGAAGAAGAATCATCTGTATCCAAAAAGAGAAAAATATCAAGGCTGGAAGTTCTTGATACTTTACATTCTGAACTTCAAACTCATATATACATTTTTGTGAGAGAAAAGCAGAGGAGTTGTAGTTGTTAACACCTTGGGCTCCCATAATCATGGCAACAGTAAGGCAGGTGACATCTAATTTTGTCTGGCTTTAATCATACTTTGTATGGCTTCACTGAAAATTAATAGTAGGAAATCAAGTGTGATTTCCTTGATGCTTTGTTTTAACATACTGTGTACAGAACCCTTTGAGATTGCTTAGCCATTAGAGACTATCCTCACTTTCCAAGTCTGCTTGTTTTATTTACACATTTGGAGCAAATTTACTGAGTTCAATTTTTGATGAATAGCAGGGTGTAGATGGGAGTTGTGCTTGAACCAGCCTCCTAGGGCTGAGTCCAGGCACATTCTCCTAAAGTGAACCCTGACGGAGGTGTGGTGCAGATAAAGCTATAAAGCTCGTAAGCACTGATCTGATCCAGCCCATCATTAAGGTAGTCTGCAGATGGGGCTGACACTGAAGTTGCAGGTACCATTTCCTCTCAGCTCTTCCTATCCCCTCATCACATTTAAACAGTCTGTGATACGAGGGAGCATAAATCCTACGTTTTATATGTCCTGCTGTGGGGAAGATGGAAAATTTCAATACCATCTGTTGCTTATTGTGAACTCAGAGTAGCATGAAGGAGGTTGGCGTGCCCAGATTTCACTTAAGAGATCAGGTCTTGGAAGAAATTTGTTTCTAAAGTATGATAGATAGTTGTGGTGCGCCAATGATCACGTGGATTGCTTTTGAGTGCTTACGAACAAATGAGTCTAGGCAACTGATTTCAGCAATTTGAGTGATGCTTGTAAGTGAATGATCTGAATATTTCTGTGAGTCTTCAGCTTGTAAGAGCTCCTAAAATGGATTCAGGTGGAAATTAGGTTGATTGAGTTGTGCAAATGGTTTATGAGAATTGTCACACAGAAATTCAATGTAAGAGATGGAAACAGTATGCATATCTTTTGGCATCAGGCTTCCATCATCAAACAACATTAAAGGGCTTATTTTAGATTTACAGATTTTGTATGTAAAATATATGGTGTACATGAGTCTTTATTCTCACTTGAATGTTTCTTTCTGTAGCAATATTTCAGACATGCACCTTGTTTTATTACCACTACATAACATTGGTTTTGTTGAATACACAGTTACTTACTAGTCTTCTGGTTTTAGTATTTCTGTAAACCTTTTTGTCACATGACGCTTTCTGCTAAGTGATGTGACTGCAATTACCAGAAAATCTGTCTACTGTTTCATCTTAAACTTACTCTGCTCATTAAGTTATATCAAGGAGTGGCAGATAAGAATAGAATGTGGGCAGAGTCTAAAACGTGCCATTGCAGCAACTGGTTTGATAGTATTATTTCTGTATTACTGTGTGTAATGCACCTCTTTTCTCCTTAATGACTGGTTCTCTGGATGGTGGTAATTCATGATTATTTTTGCTAGTTTGCAGCTTACACTAGATCTAGTATTAATCAAGGGAACCATCAGTTTACAGTAGATTTTCCTGAAGCTAAATTGTGCTTTCAATGAAACAGGTTTATATTAATACGTACAGGCAACATAATAGCACCCTGACAGAACTGGTAAATAACGTTGGCCTATAGAGAGCCATTGTCAGATGCTCTTAAAATATGCATGTACTTGCATTCTTGTTTTTCAGAGGTGTTAAATCAACCATGGCTCTACTTAATTACTAAAAAGTTATATGATAGGATTGTTGTTTTATTTTATTTTTTAGCTCCTAAAGAGAATGAAAGAATATGAATTGCTGTTTGTTTGTGCCAAAAGAAGGCAAAGATAGTATAGCTATTAGTTCTTGCTTATCACTTTAGCAAAGACTTTTCCATCAAGAGAACCTAGTTTCCCTTTATATTCATGGCTAGTTATAAATAAAATAAAAAAAAACACAAATCAAACAAAAAAAATCCCCAACTCTACTGCTTCATGTTTGAGTTTTGTCACTTATTTTTGCAAACATCTTGCATTTGAAAAGGAGACATTAAGTGTAACACAAGCCTATTTGAATGAAAATATGCTTTCAGTTTGCAAAAATGCTGAATGTCTTTGGTGCACTCTGTAGGCTCAGTGTTCTAAAATTTCAGTATAATAGTTCCAGATTTATTGAAGTAATTTTGGAAGATTTAAAACTAACTATTTATCAGATTTTTTCAGACATACTGTCCAAAACATTAGTAATAACTTTTTTAATACTTGTGGAAGGTGAGTTGTAAAGCCAGGCAAACCTATTTCATTCTGAGGAGATAAAAACATACTTTTTGATCAGCCATTTCATTTCAAAAGTGCATTTTAATGAGTGCTGAAAAGGATCCTCTTGAAGAGCCAAGAGCAAAAAGAAAGGCTTTTCTGAACTTTTTGAAACAAAGGACCTTGAGTATTGCATACCTGTTCTTGTTAATATACTCCTACATATAAAGGCTTTGCAGTAATACCCTTTTTATCTGAGCACAGGTACCTACATATTCTCACCTAATCTTTTAAGAGTTAGGCATGGGAGATTTTTGGCAGGTGGCTTTCTGCCTGTTTTCTATGTTTGATATTTTTTCTTGATCTGCTACTACTGCTTATATATACAAAATATATTTATTTTTGAGCCTATATGTGGTACTATTATGTTGATGCAGATTGGCCATTATTTCATCTTTTTTTGAATATATACACATATGTACCCCATCCCTGGAGATGTTCAAGGTTGGATGGGGCTTTGAGCAACCTGGTCTAGTGGAAGGTGTCCCTGCCCATAGCAGGGGGGTTGGAACTAGATGATCTTTAAGGTCCCTTCCAACCTAAACCATTCTATGATTCTATGTATAGATACTTATGCCTGTATGTATTCTAGAGGTGCTTTGGAATGAATGGTAGTGTGTGAAGGGAATCGAATTTTTACTTGACATCAAGGTTAATAAGAAAAGCCCTAAATTCTGAGATTTATAGGGCAGCAAAGTGGCAAACTAAGTCCATGGATTAATTTCAGAGGAAAGGTTTCTGCTTCTTCCAGGTAATTCAAGTGAAGTGAGCCAGGCTCTGGACCTCTGCTTCTGATTTGTCTGATAAGTTAGAGGGACCACCCTGACTTCTTCTTCTTCAGACAGGCTGAACACTTGTACATTAACTATTTTTCCTTTTGTAACAAAGACACTAAGAATGTTTGATGGATGTCTTCTAGTTAGACAACACAACGATTGGCAAAGACAAAGCTAGGGGACAGCTTTACATGTTCTTCCAGCAAGTCTTGTCTCTTCCCCTTTTTTCAGCATCTTCACTGCATCAGGAACCTTGTCCCTATCCCATTGCAACCACCTTGTCTTCCCTGTTCCTTTTTATTTCTTGTTTTTTTTCTCAGCCATCCTTGGCATTCTGTTCTTGGTCCTTCTTTCAGTTGCCTACAGGGTCCTTTGCTCTCCCTTCTGCAGACTCCCAAGATCTCTCTCTAATTTCATGACTGTCTTTCTTCCCCTGTGTCTTTCCTTTCCTTCAGAGTTACTACATTTCTCTCCTTTGTTTCAGTGGTCTATTCCCTTTTATCTCTCAGTTAGCTTTTTATTGTGCGTGAAGAAGAAAAGAAAAAGCATTTCCTGCAAGCCTCTATTTTATTTGAGCAATGAAAAAGCCCACCAGTGAGCTTGCCTAGATTGTGTTTTGTTTTCCACAAGAGCATGAAATACACTGGTAAAATGAGAGAGTGCCAGATTCAGGGGATCTACACAGTGAGTTGCTTGGACTTACAGATAATGGCTGGGTTTTTCTCCATGATGAGACATACTTCTCCACAATCTTGGCCTCTACTGTATTAGGTGCAGCTCTTTAGGAATTCCATACCTTGACAACCCAACATTTAATGACACTGAAATTACTCAACAACCCTGTGTACACAAATGAAATAGCTGAGCTATGTGTTAGTAATATTCCAGTTTCAGTGCAATTAGTGCCACTCAATATGTAGTGTAACTCAACCATATAATTAAGTGACAACTCCGCATGTTATAACTGTTTGCTGAAGATTTCTCTCCAGTTTGTTTACAGCAGTGAAGCCTCTGAAAGAGCCTTAGCATTACCTTCCTGAAGGGTAAAAGAAGACCAGCAGTTTATGTTGTGGTATTTACTGTATAAAGGTGCAGCACCATCTGGGAAATTGCAAAGTCTCATTTGCTGCTGCCTTACTGGTAATGTTGTCATTTACCTCTGTGCAAAGTGAGCCCCAAAGTGATCGCTGTAAATTCACAGTATTTATTCTTGCTTGCCACTAGTGTAACTAATTCCACAGAGTGCCAACTCCTCCAGCCCTGCCTGTTGGTCTGCTGGCCCAAAAGGGTTTAGCCGGACAGCTGGGTTCCTTGGCGCCACGTGTCCGATTCAGAAGCAGTGCTGGAAAGAGGTGGGCACGCTGCCAGCCTTTGGTGGCATAACAGCGCTTCAGGGATGGGTACGAGGTGATCAAAGTTTAAAATGTTCTCATTTTATCCAGAGCCTTAACTGGCCGTCGACCAATCTCAGAATTAGGCAGTTTGGTGCATGGTGGTTTAAGGGGATAAAGGATGTTTTTCACATCTACATCCTGTAGTACGAGCAGCTCAGCTGGCATCAGGTGTTGGGGTAAATATTAAAGGACATGGAGAGTTTCAAAGTAAGTGATATGTGGTAGGCACAGAGTGTTGGTGTAGAACAGTTTTTTCTATATTATTCGTAAAACAGGTATTTTCAGAGTCTGCTTCGTTGGTTTGCTTATTCACAGGTTATACATCTTTGAGGTGCACCTTTCAGATTTTAAAGGATCTTTTAGTAACTTTTAGGAGAATGATAAAATTAATGTAATTAGGGAATCTGATTTTTGATCTAGATTAAGACATCTGTGTAATAGTCCATGACCAAAGGCAATTGTGGTGGTGGTTTGATTACAGGCATGTTTGATCCCAGTGGCAGTGCATCAAGAATTAACTAGTTAATATTGATAAGTTTAGCAATACAAAGCTGTTGAAAACAAAGATTGCTTTGACATTCTGATTCCCTTACCTTTGCGGCAATGGCAATCAGACATAAAAGGCTGGCAAAATATATATTTACATGACGATTTTATTCAGCCGGTGGTGCTAAACAAAGTCCCTATCAAGAAAAACCAACAGCTGTATAGTACAGCAGCTGTGCCCCACCCTTCTGGTTTTCACCCTTATATTTTTCACAAATTGCTTGCAGTGTAAGCTGGATACGTTTCATAAATTGTTTGCTTCAAATTGACTTCTGCATAATCAAATGCACCCTCTTACCATTTGTGTTTTCTCTGTCAGCTAGACTTAAAAATGAAAGTGCAGCTGTATGAATACATATGGCCTTGTTTAGCAGTTTTTGCTGGGTATATGGCCGATCTCAATTCCCTAGAAATCTTTCACTGACAAAGATTTTTATTTGTGTGAACATATAATTTAAAAAAATCAGACTGACTTCTCCAATATTTTCACATTTCACTGGGTTGCAGGTTTTAGCTGAGGAATGCTATATGAGGAAAAGTGATTATGTGATGGAAAAGTACCAGAGAGATTGTGCATCTGTTGGACACATATTTAGAATGGTTTATTACTAGCTACTGACCCTTCAGGTATCTTAGGAAGTCAGCGGTGCTCTTCTGGCACTGCTCGGCCTCCAGAGTACTTTCTTTGTTTAGTACATTTAGTTAACTCTGGAAGTTCTGTTTCATAGAATATTTATATGCCATTATTTAGTTTAAAACCACTGTGATAAAACTTCATAGAAGTGTTTTGTCGCACCAGAATCTTGCACATTTATAATTTACCAACCCATTGCTTAATCCCTTGAAGGGATTCTTTCAACTGGCCTTATGACCCACCACGTTATCTCTTTAGGTCACTGAGGAAGGTACTTACCTCAAGTAAGTACAGGTGTTTTCTTCAGCCTTTTCTGATGGGACTGTGCCTTTGGCCTTGCGTTCAAAGACAGCACATCTACATGCCACAGAAACAAAACAAAGAACAATTTGGGCCATGCTGTAAATTAAACCAAATGTAAAAAAAAAAAAAAAAATAGACACTGTTACTGAAAAAAAAATATTGTCATTTATATCATTCTGTTTAAAAGGGCGTTTGAGATACTCAGGCTTACAGAAAAGTAAAATATTTTTGTAACTAGAAGAAGAGAATACAGATATTTTCTGAAACTCAGAATCAGGAATGGTACTTCAAAAGTATATATGCATGCAAAGAGTCCTTTTCCTTTTCTCCCTTCTCTGTAATGCTTCTTTTCAGTAAAATATCTGCACATGATGCTTAAATTTTTGTCTGTTACTGCATCATATGATTTCACTGGTTCTGGTAAAGTTAAGGTTCATACTGAAGTACATGGGCTCATAAGCTCTTTGTGATTCCGCACTTGGTTGTAAAAGAGCTAAATAGACAGCATAAGGCAAAGAAGAACAAGTTCCACCTGAATGAAAGGCTGTCTGTGTCTTCAGTTGGAGCAGGAGCATTGTGTGGAGAGGTTGAGGGGGAAAGCGTCAGGGGAGAATATTCGTTTTTGTTTATCCTGTTGAGTTTAGCTTTTCTAGCCTGTTTTGTTAAGGGGATACAGGCTCAGAATTCTAAATAGGGAGGAAAAAGTGCATTTTGAGGAGCAAAGCATGGCATGTTTCAAGTCAGACTTTCAAAAGAATCTACACCTGCATTTTTTTGCAACCTGGCCATGCAGATAAATTTGGACACTTGTGTTTCCAACCACCTGCCTGCAAGTGTATACAAAGCTGTTAGAAGGTGACTATGCAAATATCTCTTTGTGCTTAGGTTTCCTACAGGAGATAGACCCCTCATATGCAAACTCACCACCTGTGGCTGGCACCGTCTTCTTCCTGAAGAAGAAAATATCCAACCTGAGTCTACCAGGCAGGGAGATTTAATAGGATCAACAGTCACGCTGAACTATGTGTGATTAGAAATAATTTTTTTGATAACAAACCAAATTCTCTTAAAATCAGTGGTTTTTAGAAACTCCATGCACTGGGTGAGATAAAAATGCCTGTGACCTGAGTCACTGATTCTTACTAGATTTTTGAAAAACCAGAATCTCCTTATTTCTTGTAAGCCCTGTGAGGAATCTGTTAGGAAAGGTTCAGAATAAACAGGATTATAGCATGCCAGTCTGTACCACCACTGATGAGACGACATGGAGTTCAATTAAAGTGCCAGCACCCAGCATTTTAATTTATGTATTCATTTGCTTATTTTTTTTGGACAGAAGGATAAAGATTTCTGTGGAAACAAATTGCAGCCTTCAGCATTGGCAGGAGTTCATTTCAAACACATTTCCTGATCACTCTGATTTGGCAAATGCTTTTATGGGACGTGCCATCCTGGGAGCATAAACTTCTCACTGCTGGCAAGAGATTTTCCCCACCCCAGCACAAGATTAGCTCTGTCTTGAAAACCTTTTCTGTCCAGTGGGCTTGAAGGACATGGCTAAGGTGTTTATTGAGGTAAATGTCTGGCATATTCCCATATCTGTCTTTTAACTTGTCAGAATGACTTTTTAGGTAAAACATAAAACTAGCTCAATTATTGGTGCGTTTCATACTGAAAGAGAAATCTGCTACCAGGAGGGGTGAAGCCATAGCAAACTCGGCATCAAATAAACGGCAGGAGGAACTGCTTGGCAGAGGTACTGATTTGAAGTCAAATAGAAATATTATTGCCTGAATGCCAGACACTGCCTACCTGTGCCTGAGAGCTTATGTAGTGAGAGAGAGCAGAGAAGCTGCTTCCCCCGCAGCGGAGGGGGGGTGCAGGATGATGCAGGAGAGGGTTATCCCACGCGGCACAGCTCTGCTCCTGCCTCCCCTCCCTCCTCAGAGATTCCCCTGTTCATTCCAACTGACACCAATAGCTTGATGGTTATTTGCTGTGTGGTGCAAGGGGGATTCCTGCAGTTGTGCTTTTAGAGGTTGGCCATCCCTCTTTTCTTAGAAAGCCTCGTGCTTGAGCCAAGCGGGACCTTAGCCACGGAACACCTTAACGCACTTTCTCTCTTCCCTTAAAAATTAGTATTTACCGCTTGATTGATTTTAGTTGAGGTTCCATTTTCTGTCTGAAAAATACCTACAACATCCCTCCTAACAAGAGATTGTGAAAAGCGCTTCAGATTTGGTGCCCTGTGATTGCTTAACAGCTGGGGAGCCCACGTGATCCCACTTCAAGCTGTGGAAACGCAGCCTTAATACCAAGCAACAAGGTGTGCCTTAATCCGTACAGGGCTGGCAACACAGAACCCCCACTATCAGTGAGTTTGTGGCTGTATGCAATTCCTTTTCTTCTGTTGCATGTAGACTCGGACCAGCCATTGACCAGAGTAACCTGTTAATCCCTTGTATGTAACCCTTTATCCCTCTCTGGCATGATTCCTCAGGGTCAGTGATTGCATTTAACATTCATTACAATTAGTTTAGCAGGCCTTCAAAAAGGACATAAATTTGAATCCAGTGCACCAGGAAATCATCATTATTGTGTCCAATTGGCAGTATAGGCTGTACTTTTAATTTGCAAATGTACAAGCTCACCAGTCTGCATTGCAGCCATGCACTTGAAATCTGGAATATTTGGAACACATGATACAATATTGATCTGGAAACTAACAATTATGTGATTTATTTTTTTTTCATACTTATCTTGTGCTTGGGTCTTGCAGTCGTCTGTGTTCAAAGCCCATGAGTACATTGACTATGTTGAATTTCTGAGAAGCTTAGGTGCAGTTAGTTTGTGTAAAGGTTACGCATAACATTGGCTGTTTAGGGAGACTTGTCTTCTTTAATGTTATAATATGAACAAATGTTCTAGTGCATTTGGATGTAAGCTAGCTAGTAGCTAACAAATTTGATTAAGAAATGAAGTCAGTTTTGTTTGCACATCTTGACAACACCTGACAAAGTGAGCATTAAAAGCATTTCTCTCAAATCTGTAAACTGAGAAATGTCTTAGGAAAGCAAGCATCTGAAATATACCCTAAATATCCGACAGTATACTCTCTAGAATTTCTGCCTAAATGAATGACTAAGATGCTTGAGAACACACTCAGCATTTTCAT
Organism: Pluvialis apricaria; assembly: GCA_017639485.1. Classification (NCBI taxonomy): domain Eukaryota; kingdom Metazoa; phylum Chordata; class Aves; order Charadriiformes; family Charadriidae; genus Pluvialis; species Pluvialis apricaria. The sequence continues at coordinate 22,380,443 of CM030008.1, read as the reverse complement.
AATCCCGTACTGGGAATAGGTCCCTATTCTGTCAGCTCTGATGGTTTCTCAAGTGAAAAATTCTCTGCCTATAGCTTTCACATGTTACTTTATGGCGTCTAAAGTTAAAATATATTCTTGAGGAAAATTGGTGTCATGTGTGCACCTAAGGAACAGTGAGTAATCATTACATTGACTGTTTTTCAAAATCTGCAAACTGCAAAATAGTAAAGTGTGAAAACATTTTTATTTTTCTTTCCTGGTAGATGTCCGTAGAAGAACAATTTATGAGTACCACAGGGTGGAGCTACAGATGTCAAAGATTACCAATCTCTCAGCTGTTGAAATGATACCTCTTCCAAGTAAGTAAAACATAACACGGGCAGGAGCCAGATCTGGGAAGCGTCCCCCTCCCAGCAACACATACACAATTTTAAATATTTTGGTTTGTCTGTGGACTTGGAATCACGGACAGATTCATTTATCCTCTCTCAGATTTATTCCCAAGTGGATGATGTATTATCCAGTGCATCCTCATGTATCTCAAGTTAGTTTATAGGTATATAGCTCCCAATAGGTTTTGAATGAAAACTGTGCCAAATCATTTTTTCAGAAGAATGATTATATTGACTTCAAATTTGTTTCCTCAAGAAAAAAAAAGAACAGTTTTCATGCTTGCAAGGCAAACACAAGGTCTTCTGTGTACTGTGCATCACATTGCGAATGAATATCCCCAAACACATTTTGCCGTTCATCTGCCTCTTTTGTCCAAGGTAAAACTACATTGTTTAGAAATCTCTGGGTTTAAACTGCCAGCTGTACTACTGTGAAAAAATGGAAACAGCTATTTTTCTTTTTTCTAATCCAATTATAGTTCTTGCACACTTGCCTGCCAGTCTTATTATCTGAGTATGTCTGAATGTTAGCAACATCAAGAACACTGGAGCCAGGGAAGAAAGAGATTTAAGGAAATACTTAATATTAAGCAAAAAGATAAAAATATAGCAATGAAGCTGAATGAACAGATGTGGAAGTGGGATTACATTTACAAATGGAGTACAAATGAAATCCTACAGATAAAACGTACCTCTGTGCATACAGTTGTGCAATGCATTGTAATAGTCTGGGTTTAGTGTCTTATTTTGGACACATGTGAACCTGTTGAGTCCCTGAGTATAGATTATCAGAAGATGTATCCTTCTTTTGTGCTTTTTGTGAGAATTATTTGTGAGACTAATGCAATAATTTCTGTTTGTTTATCTACGTCCCAGCTTGTCTCCAGTTTACCAGCTGCGGTCCCTGTGTCACTGCCCAGATTGGTTTCAACTGCAGCTGGTGCAGTAAACTCCAAAGGTAAAGAAAAAGATTTTTCTTTTTTGTGCGGGTGTGCAGCTGTGCTCAAAGGATATCCAAAACCATTGCCCATAGGTTATTCAGCACAAAGGGTTGTTATATTTAGGTCTTATATACATGTATTTACATTAACATACACCTCAGTTGCAATCACTAGCAACACGTCATTGTCCTATTTCACTTCAGCAACGAAATTAGACAGGAATGGTCAAAACAGTTGTTTGGGACTTAAGCCCGTGTTCTTATTTCCTTAACCCTCCTTTAAAATCCTTTTGAAAGAGAACAAGAAGTCAAAATCATAATAAAATTAATATTTTCTCCCTGTATCCCTGGATTCATCAAAAATAATTTAACCGCATGGAGATGTGGGCTGGTAATGTGACTGTAAAAGACATGCGTGTTCTCTTAACAGTAGGGAGACAAACACATCCAAAGACTCAGAGCCTTTTCTCTTTTAACCTCTCATTATACTTGGTAGGTTTGTTGGTTCTCCTCAGCCTCTCACTGCCACATTGATGACGACAGTCAAGTCAATAGCAGGAGCAATTTAGACTCTGTGGAGCAGTTTGGAGCACAGACAGCAAAATGGAAACTGTACCTGTAGCTTTTCCAAAAAGTTCTTTACTCACTGACCTTCATGGACCTTCACAGCGAGAATTTATTTAACACCAGTTCTGTGACAGAAAATGCAGTATCATAATGGATATTTATTGTTGTTGTGTCTTTCAACTCTCATGATTAGTTTCTGAAATGTTATGTATAAAACAGGTGCATAATGAAAGGAGAAAACACTATTAGCAGTCTAAAACAGTGTAATAATTTGATACCATGCTGAAGAACTGATAAATAGCTGATGAACATGGTGCAGAATTAGGAACTTCAGATCACTTTTATTATGTTTTCTTAAGCCTCTACTCCCTTACTAAGTCATTTGAGAAGTGACTCTGTTGCCAGTTTGTCTTGCAAAAAGCTCTTGAGCGGAATTAGAGCTAAATTAAATCATTTCACAGAAAATATATCAAACATCTTCAGGAGTAAGGAACTTGTAGAAAACTGTTCCAAGCAAGCATAAAGGGACCTTGCTTGCTTTAGCCAATTTCTTGCTTTCAAGCATTGCTTGATTCTACTTCCATTAATAAATGTTGTAGCACTGAGAATCTGTTGGCTTTGGTTTGAGCAAGGTCTATTGCTTTGTGGCCAGTGTTCTCATTTCTCTTTGGATAAATTAAATTCTAGCAGGTAAGATTTGAAGAGATAGTGAAGTTCATACCCCTTATGAAGAACAGGCAAACCTTGAAATCCTTTGTTTTGCTCTGTAGTTTCTGAAGAACTGAGCTTCCTGAGTTCTGGAATTGCTGGAAAATCTGTTTTGCTCACTGAGGCACATATTCACTGTGCGGAACAAAAAGAGTTTTATCCTTCACCTTTAGCAGGAAGCAATACCGGCATGTAGTTGCACTGTGTTCCCTTCCATGTATTTAGGTGAATTTGTGGCTGCCCCTTCACAACTGGAAAGGTGTAATTTACTGCTGAAAAATATACAGTCTCAACACACCAATTTCTATTCAATTAAAGTTTGCATGAAAAAAATGCTTTTCGTTTTGCCTGTGAAGATCACACTGCAATCAAAGATGAACCTACTGTGAGGCAGTCCTGCACTTTTCCCCAAAAACAGCTGGCTCCACGCTGCAGAACAGTTGTGCCTTTGACAAGCTGCGGCAGATAGACTGAACGGTTTTATTGCTGTTAATTAGCCCATTACTGACAGTAGCGCGACTGTCATTTCATGCAGGCTGTTTTTGGACATTGTTTGACTAGCAGCAAAAGCAGGAACTGGAGTAGATTCCTTTAAAAAATGATGGATCCAGAAAAGCAAACTAAGTATATGCCTCTACACAGGAATTTCAGTAGTTTAAAAACAGTCGTAGCATCCAATTTGTATCTATAAAGATGAGCGATATTCAGCCAGGTTTAAGCAAATGGAGTATTGTGTATAGAATCACAAAATAGTTCAAAATGGAAGGATCCACCACAGGTCATCTAGTCTAACCTCCTGCTCAAAGCAGGGCCAGTTGTGAGATCAGAGCAGTTTGTTCATGACTTTGTTCAGCTGGGTCTTGAAAACCTCTGAGGATATGGTCCAGTCCCCTGAACATCTTAATTTTATACTAGATTTTACACCTTATTCTTTTTAATTCTTACTTTCTCCAGAAACCTGGTTTTGGTGATGATGGCTGCCTCAGGCCTCATTGCCTTTCTTGGCCTCTGTCCTCCAGCTTCTGAAATGAGCAGCTTATTTCAACCAATTCAATTCTACAGAGAAGCAGATCTGAAATAATAAGTGGATACGTATTTTGTGAAAAGAGGCAACTTGCTTTCCAAAATGTGAAGACCGAGCATGTATTTAGTTAGGGTACGTTACACTGCAGTATCATTGTGATCAGGACTCCTTCCTGTCTCAGCTTTGACAATTTTCTGCTCCCTGTTAGTTCTGGATACCCTTGTCTGCCTTGTAGTCCAGTAGCTGTCTTCTTTTACCTTGCTGTTCCTCAGCATGGTTATTCATTTTAGGGAGACAAAAAAAAACCCCTTATTTCATTCTGAGAGGAGATGTCTGGATCACAGGAGAGTACTCAGGATCACTTACTTCAGTACCTTATTGTGGTTTTGCTCCCCTCAAAAATAAATTTGCTGTGTTAAAATATTCTTTTTGCATGTGATAAAGAAGCACTTGCTCAAAAAGAAAACCGAACTATGCTGGTTAAAAATCATAAAGGATGGAAAGTTGTGAGTTCTTTCATCACAGTGCACTAGCTTTTTCTGTGTCGCTGCTCTTCAGTCACCAGCCTTGTAAATCAACATAGACTGTTATCTCCTGTTGTGATATACATTGCTCTGCTGCAGCAGAATAAAATCTGCTTGGAAAAACAAGAGCAAGGCGTTACATGAAGTATTAACTTAGACGTTTCAGAAGTGCCTAGAGTACAAAGAAAATTCATATTTACAGTCCACTTTCAAATGACTGCTCATAGGGGTTTTTGAAGTAAACAGAAGCAGGTGCTTGGGAGCAATGCCTGGTCCCTTCTGGGTTGTAAAGCTGACTGGACCCACTGGTCTGGGAGGTGAGAAACCAAAAGCTGTCTCTCTTGGCTGTAGGCAAAGCCGAGGGTGGGGAAGGTAATTAGCCTTTGGTGCAAAAGCATGAAGAAGGCTTTGAACTTGATAGTGAGAGGTTTCCAGCGTGGCCATGATTTACCGACTGATCTAATGCTCAGATTTCTGCTGAGGGAGAATGCCTGTCTGCTGTTAGGCAGCAATGAGGGTCAGCTATGGCTGTAACAGACAGTGATGTTCCTCCTGTGGAGCCACAGAAGCACTTTGGTAGTCTAAAGTGAGATCTTCCAGAGCAGACAAACTTCCATGTGGGTAACAAGCAAACGTGTATCCGGTGAGAAATAAAACTCTATACCAATTCTACAACCATTTTTTCTCAACAAATTATGACCCCATTTAGCCAGAGCAACGTTACTACTGAGAACAGCATCTCGTGTATTTTTTTCCTTGTATAAAATTTAAACCATATATTGAATCATTCACACAACAAAGTACAGTTGTTGGAAAAACAGAAAGTGTATATAAAACCTGTAACTGCACAAGGAAAATTGACCAGAAGAACCATTCCAGAATAACTGTACTCCCCCATGTGGGCAATCTGTGTTGGAATGAAAATAACTATTTTACAACAGTGGGTTTTTTCCCACCTGTAACTTCAGCCCAGCTGTTGTGCAAACTCTGCAATCTTCAGAGAGTCAGGTTCTTCTTGTAGGTGATTCAGAGCAAAATCCTCTATTCTTGTCACTCTCTACAAGCTTCAATCATAGTTTCCCTTTTCATAAGGGATCATCAAACTATCCACTCTGAAATCCAATATGACGTATGTCATATGGTTTCATCATGACTAAAGCAAAGGCACATCATTTTATTCTGCCTTCAGCAGATGGAGGATCCCCCTGGGAGCTAATTTTTTTTAAACTATATGTTCCATAATGGTTCCATAAGTAAAACTGTTCCATAAGTAAAAGAGACTAACTATAAATATGTAAGCTAAGATGGTATCATAACTTTCTCCTACACAGGAATTTATGTCTATAAAATGCCAGAAACACTTAGTATCTGTGTCATAGTAGCCACCTGTGGCTGAAACTTGGATTATTTGCTCTTCATTATCTCTGACTTCCCAGCATGTAAAAACTAGAACAATCCATTAATGTTAGATCTGTTTATATCATCTTTTCATGTTTCTGAAAATGTTTATATACTGTAGGCAGTTGGTATAGCCTGCACGTAAGAGATGTCATTTTCTAGGAAAGTTTTTGGAATCTTTAAGGCAACTCTGCTGTTATGTTAGTGGTTCAATTTGTAGAACTTGCTCGCATTACTGAAATAGTGAGTTCCCTTGGAAATATTTGAAGTTAATTGCCCAAGAAATAAATTGTGTTTATTAACTTTAAATGAGTTGGCACTGAAATAGAATGGAACTATGATGGTTAAATGATCAAGGAATTTTTAAAAACCACCTTTATACAAAGTTTTGAAGAGAGTTATGTTCAGATTCTGTAGATATTGATGTTTTTGTTTTGATGAACTTCAGGAAAGTTTCAGATTTTGGCAGTGAAGTGATACTGATATTTCGGTGAGTTCAGAAATAAGCAGACAAAGAGCACACCCTTGCAATCTGTGCATGTTGGAGACTCAGGTTTTGACTGTGTCTCATGCTTCAGCTCATTAACACAGCATGAAAGCATCTCCCAGTCCTTGCAACATCCCTCAGGTTTAGTGTAGTACTATCATTCTAACACTGGAGATGGGGAACTGGAGTACTGAAGAATTAAGGGCAAGAGCTGTGAACAGTTTAGATTATAGTTTTATTCAGCTGTCACTCTTGGTACCTCTATGCAAATTTTAAATCCTCAGAAGTGGCGGCCTTATGCCAACAGCACCCAAAAGCCTAAAGGCTAGATCCACAAGGGTGTTTTGCTGGCTGACTCACTTAGGTTTTCAAGAGGAGTTATGCAGAATGGGAGAACAGTACTACAAGTACCTTTTCACCAAACTGGACTTAAGTATCTAAGACCAAAAAGGCCTCTAGGGCACAAACGCTTTTTCTGAGGTAATAGCTACTGCCTGGATCTAAGCAGGGTTCAGCTCAGAGGAGCGCCATGAAGTTCCTCTACTCATTATGGGTGGCACTGCCTTTTACACAACAGTCTCACAATGATCAGAGTATCCCATGAGGCACAGGAGGTAAGGGAACGTGGGTCCTCTGGACCCAAGTCACCCCTGAAGGGTGGCCTGTTAGATGCCCAGGTGTTTAAGCCTGAGCACTGAAACTCATACCCCCTGGCATGGCTCCAGCTCAGAGCAGATCCACTACCCTCAAGCACTGGCTGCCTGGAGACTCAGGGGCTCTGGCTCCACCAGTGCTGTCCAGGCAGCCCTGCTGGGGTCTTTCCTGGGCCTACAAGAAAAGAGAGATTCAGCTTTGGGCAGCCTGGTTCACAAAAAGATTTTGCTCAAGTTATGTGCTAAAATGCACTTTTATCCTTAAGAGTCTCTGTTTTCCAGACTATGCATTGAATAATCTGTTTTGATATCATACCAGTGTGTGCTATTGACCCATGGAGTGCAAACCCCCACTTTGACAAGTGGCCTGGAACAGGCTGCACAAAGCCCCCTGTTGGACTTTGTGTAGTGATAAGCCAGGACACTCCATGCACTCTGGGCAGAATAACTCTGCCCACGTGTGTGCGCAGCTCCCAAAGCTTCTTGTACTATTAAAACCATCCTGAGCTAAAAAGATGAAAGAATCCCATTTGTGATACATTTCACTTCAATGCTTAACCCCGTATGCCAGCTACAGCACTAGTTGTGTAAATGCAAAGGTTACAGCTGTTTTTTATGGAATGTGTTCTGAAGAAAGTGAGAAATCAGAAATGTGTCTGGGAATAGTAGCAATAATGCGATTTAGGTCTTGATACTTCTAATCTTTTATTATGATAATCACTGTTCCCATCTAAGCAGGTAATAAAGAAACAAGTTGTTTTGCATTCCATGCTTATTAGCTGGAAATCATGGAAGGGAAAATCTTTAGGCACTTGCAGTTCATAAGAAAACATTTTACAGTTGAAATATGAACTGACAGTTTTCCACGATGCCCTTATGGTAATTGAGATATAAAATGGTTGCCTATTATTTGTCTTCTGAACTTCTGGGCAAGCTTGAAATGTCTTGTTTGTTTATTCTTCCTTTAGAAAGAGATTGGAAACACGTTTAGTTAACTTTCAAATCTGAGTTTATGTGTGGAAATTTTTAATATCAGGAGGAGGAAAAGGGTTAGGGTTTTTGTTGGTTTATTGTTCTCTATGTCCCACCTGACAAGACCTATTTTCATAAAAACTGTGTTGAATCAAATATTGTAGTATAAGTAACAGCCTTATGTAATCTAAAATATTTATCGGTTGAGCAAAACACTATCCATACAAAATTACAAAAAGATAAAAGCACAAAAATTAATATCATACTATATGACTACATAAAACCCCCAATTTACAAAAGAAAATAATTAAGTCCAAATAAGAAACACAGGGGTTTTCTCCACACACGGCTTACTGTTTGGTATCTACATTTCCCTCATCTTTTATTTTATAGATGACACCATAACAAATGTTGTAGATTCCATTATGGAGCAGGGAAAGGCAATGAATGAGATCAGGACCAAAAATACTCATCAGCTAAGAGTACAGATACATTAGCTTAATTGTGCAGTGAATGTGTAGAGAACATCTCTTGTTGTGACATCCTTTGGTCTAAGCCCTTTAGCATGTTTTACCAAAACGATGCAGTTCTTAAAAAAAAAAAAATAAATCAGGAAATCTAGACATTTTTAACTCAGATATTATAAATACACTCCTCAAAAGCTCTGAAAGTTCTTATGCAAAGAAATTACAATAAGGCATAGAACCGAAAATACTCTTGGTTTGACAGGTGAGATAACAAGCTTGGGCATTGCAGTGCAAGGTGGCAGAACACTTAGTACAGTGCAAGGAAGGGAGTTTTCGCTTGTGAGACTAAAAATATTTTTACTCCTGTCCCTACATTCATAAGCAACCGTTTGTAGAGCTCAATTTTTATTCACAGAATCGTAGAACAGTTTGGGTTGGAAGGCACATTTAATGGTCATCTAGTCCAACCCTCCCTGCAATGAGCAGGGACATCTTCAACTAGATCAGGTTGCTTGAAGCCCCGTCCAACCTGACCTTGAACACTTCCAGGGATGGGGCATCTACCACCTCTCTGAGCAATCTGTTCCAGTGTCTCACCACCCTCATTGTAAAAAATGTCTTCCTTATATCTAGTCTAGATCTTCCCTTTTTTTAGTTTAAAGCCGTTACCCCTTGTCCTGTCACAACAGGCCCTGCTAAAAAGTTTGTGCCTGTCTTTCCTGTAGGCTCTCTTTAGGTACTGGAAAGCTGCAATAAGGTTTCCCCAGATCCTTCTCTTCTCCAGGCTGAACAACCCCGACTCTGTCAGCCTGTCCTTACAGGAGAGGTGCTCCAGCCCTCTGATCTTTTTCATGGTCCTCCTCTGAACTCACTCCAACAGGTCTATGTCCTTCTTCTGTTGGGGGCTCCAGAGCTGGATGCAGTACTCCAGGGCCTTACAAAAGCAGAGTAGAGGAGCAGAATCACTCCCTTGACCTGCTGGCCATGCTTCTTTTGATGCAGCCCAGGATGTAGTTGGCCTTCTGGGCTGCAAGTGCCCATTGTCAGATCACGTCCAGTTTTCATCCACCAGTACTCCCAAGACCTTCTCGGCAGGGCTGCTCTCAACCCCTTCATCCCTCAGCCTGTATCGCTACCAGGGGTTGCCCTTACCCAGGTGCAGAACCCTGCACTTGTCCTTGTTGAACCTCATGAGGTTCACATGGACCCACTTCTTGAGCTTGTCCAGGTCCTTCTGGATGGCATCCTGTCCCTCAGATGTGTCAACTGCACCACTCACCTTGATGTCATCCGCAAACTTGCTGAGGGTGCACCTGATCCCGCTGTCTATGTCATTGATGAAGATAATAAACAGTACTGGTCCCAATACAGACCCCTGAGGGACACCACTTGTCACTGATCTCAATCTGGACATTAAGCTGTTGACCACTACCCTCTGGATGTGACCATCCAATCAATTCCTCATCCACCGAACACTCCACCCATCAAATCCATACCTCTCCAATTTAGAGAGAAGGATGTTGTGGGGGGACCTTGTCAAAGGCCTTACAGAAGTCCAGATAGATGACATCCATAGCCCTTCCCTTGTCCACTGATGTAGTCACTCCATCACAGAAGGCCACTATGTTGGTTCAATTGCTCCCTTTTAAATACTTCCTGGTTTTAACTATTTTAGGGCTTAATTTTCCTTGTTTGTTTGCTTTAGAGATATTACATATTTCAATTCCAAATTAAAAGATGGGAGGAAGACTTGCTGATTTATATTCAGACTGCTTTTATCCCAACAGTCTTACAGTAGTGTGCTGTTATTACAAAATTGGCCACAGTATCTTAGCCATTGAATTACAAAATAAAAGAAAAAAAATGAGGCGTTTGTATGGATTAAGTAAACCACCAGAGGGAGCATATATAATCCAATCAGTCTAATAGATTCATATACAAATGACACGGAAAATCTCATTTTAAATGCTTTAGAAGGGCTAAAGGTTTAAAATATAGTGTATTCTGTAAAATATATCCTGTTCTATCAATGTGTATAACTCCATGAATTTGCTGATCAGACTGCTGCTTCAGGCGAAGTGAAAGAAATGTGCCCAGATGCTGCCTGTCTCTAGAATTTGTATTCCACTACAGCAGTTCTTTATGCTGGAGTGGTTTTATATGAAAACATGGCAGGGTCCTAACACCTGGGTCTTAACAAGCGGATTGTTGAATTAGATCAAACTTACCCTGTGATATATGAAAAGTAATGTCAGTACTATTTTTCTAACTTATATACTCTTTGCCAATTATGGGGCAATCATATTGAAAATCTGAGAAGCAGAAATTCTGGCCCTTTGTCAGAGTTTGCTCTGATTAAAATACAACATATTTTTCTTCTGTTTTAAAAGTTGTGTTGAGACGGCAGTTGGTCTTTTTAATCAAGTGCAACAAATGTATTAAGAATGAATGTGTAAATTTGTCAGCCCTGATACATTGCTGATAAGAATGATACGGTAACTAGATCTATACTTTATTGAGCAGAAAATTGCTCCACACCCAACTTCTTCAAATCGTTTCCAAGCTGCTCGCTCTTAATTTGACAAGCTAATTTGAATGCATAAACTGCAAGAAACTGTTAGGAAATTAGCACTCAATAATTGAGAATTTTGTATGCGTGGCAAGCCTGATGGGAGTAAAGCAAGAAAAGAAAGTGGCACTGAAGTACTTAATGAACAAAACACTTTCTCAAACCAGAGTGAGCCCAGTGATGGTATTGTTTGATGAAAAGAGCCTCACAAGATCATAGTAATAGATCTTCTCAAGTCAGATGGTACTTCTGTTTAGAAGACAGCGTAAGGTTCAGTGAGCCTGAAGGTATATTTAAAAATACGTAGCGGTGAAGATGTACATGTCAGTAAAACATGTGTAACGGTACATTTTAAAGTCCTGTTATGGAATGTAGATGATCCTGAGCTCTTAACATGTTTTTGTGGAAAGTTAGTCTGCAGCCAGATGAACTAACTTTTTGCTGAGATTGATACATAGATAAATAGCAGATAAATAACCTTTCGACATTTTTTGATAAATTTGTGGAATTTGTTAGTAGCTGGATTCCATGGAATTATTGTGGAATTTCTGTAATTCCCCTTGAGCACAGATTGTCTGGAGCAATTCCTGTGATTAATACAAATAAACCTAAAAAGTTCATTCTCTGAACAGAACTCTAATGAAGATGCAGTAGCTCTCAGAGGCCTAGGACATGTCAGAGCAAGACCAGCCAATTCACTAGATACTGTGTGGGACCCTGTAGAGTAGAATCATCCCCTTGCCTGGTTCAAAGCTGATATCTTAAAATGGACACATAAAGCCTGGGGGATATGTGGCATACTTTTTCAGGGCAAACACCTGAGCTTTTTCCTGCATAAGTAGAACTTTGTTTTATGAGCTTCATTCCTCGAGTTTCCTTTCTCCACATGTTCTTCTGCAGTGTCCTCCTTTCTGTTCACTGATGTTCTCAGCAGCCTCAAGGTGGAGAATAAAACTGTCCCTATCCTACCATTAATAGATTTGGTATCTACCCAACTGAATTTGAATCCTGCTTTCATATACAAACTAGCCAGTTTTCTTACAGCCACAGCATTAGTCACACAATTTTACATATGTATGCCTTGCTTTGTTTTCCTGAATAAATCAGAACAACATGACCACAGTTATGCTCGTAACTGATGCAGATTTTTAAGAAATGCAAAGCTGGGTTACAAAACTTTAAATTATTTCTAGAAAATGGGCAGAAGATTGCTACAATTCTCATTACTCTGAAATCCTAATCTTTCTGTTGAAATATTTTCTATGAAATGCTAGACCTGAAGACTGGGAAGCATTTTGAAGTTTCTTAATCTAGATATAAAAACAGTGATTTATTTAAGCCACATGACTCATGCTACTGATATTGTATACTTTTGTTTCTTACCATATCATTTGCCTTTCAAAATTTGAGATTGGTTTCACTAGCTATTGGTTCCCTTGCCAGAGATGTTGCTGTGTCTTCTGAAGCCGAGAAACTCTGTTCATTATCCACTCTTCAGGTTTCTGTGGTATCCAATTTTGCAACACAGCTTGGCCAAGACATAGATAGCACAGTCAATACAAAAAGGACCACTGTCTGGACTGTTTTAATACCTTAATGCAAAGTCTGTCTCATGTAGGTGTATCAAATATATCACGTTCCTAAGGTGTTTCATTATAAATGCAGGAAGTAATTATCAAAGATATAGAGGACAGTTAGGCACTTAAATCCCATTGAAAGGAGGGAGAGTAGACATCCTTCTGTTATTTATACTTTTGAGAATATTTACTTTTGCTGATTAATTTGGACGATCACAAAATCTGTGTTTAATTTCCATGTTTAATTTCACAGATGCACCTAAGATACCATAGGGATAAAACACTAGATAAATAGGTAGGCAGCACAGCTCTTTTCTGTAGAAACTTCTTTTGCAATTCTTTTACATACTAGTAAGTTTTTATTCTTCATTTATTGTATTAAAACAATAAGACAAAACCCCACTCAGTCTTTGATGAACCCTTTATTTCCAGAACTGCAACTTCTGTGCCAGCCATAAACCTTTCAAATCACAACAAATGTGAGTTCAAACTTGATTCTGCAGTTTGTTTATCCTGAGTGCTATAGCTGTAATAGCGTGTATTGCCCTGCTCTATTAAACAGGCATTCACTCTGGGATTAAATAGTAATTTGCTGGCAGAACTGCACCATGGTCAGTCACACAGCAGCCCCAAATTCTTCTCTGTTTGGTTTCATTTTTGCCTGTTCATTTCTTACATTGATAGCTACTACCAGAAAGTTTGGATTCAAACATGTTCCTATTTCACCTGGTGAAAGGTGACACTTGCCAGTGAAAGGGCTCCACAGACAGATGCCTCTTATATGTATCCTAGACATTTTAAGAAACTTGACTCAGAATTCTGGTCATTGTTCTATGCCATGTGATGGGCTTTCTCAGGACTGAATTTCTATACAAGGCATTATAGCCTAGCTGATTCCCAAAGAAATGTCTCAAGTGGTGGTCTAATGTAACTATTAGACTTCAATTGTGTAATCAGAAGAGTGCAAGGAACACAGCTCAAAGAAAACAGGCTTTCCTGTTAATAAATGAAAAGATTTCTACTTAACAACATGCTCATGCATTACACTGAGTAAATAAAGTATAATGCAAAACAGGAACTTAATTTGCATGGTACAGTAACATGAAATATAGGTAGATGATGATTAGGTTAATACAGAACAGAAATGAGAACAAATAGAAAAATAAGATAGTTACTTAAACACAAGAGTAAAGATTACTTCAAAAACACTGAGAAGAAAGTTACCACGTAAGGCAGAAATTTTACGTGCTTTACCTGAATTCAGAGACAGAGCTTCAAGAAGGTTTTGACATCTGCAGATAGGAACCTCCTCTGTATGAGCACAGGTTCAAAGACAAAGGAATGCAGTCAGGGTCTCAAACTCCCTTTTGGTTGCCTCTCTGTAATATATCTTAACCTAAAATAATCAGATATCAACATATCATCTTGTCTACAGCATAATTTTTACCCTGCTTAGATTGTCTTCTCAGCACTCAGGCTTTCTTCCAATTCTTGTATGCGTAAAGTCCCAACTCATCTCTTTTTCACACCTCTGGAATTTGCTAACTTTTCCTTAATGTAACTAACATTAATTTATCTGGAAAAGTTACCTTTATTGGCTAAACTGATATTTTTATCCACTTCTCTCTCTGTTGACTATCGTATATATGTTTTTATATTATTTTATGCTACCTACTGTTCCTGTGCCACTGGAAGAGTTAGAAGTTGACTGGTCTCTTCCCCTAATGAAAATACTGAATTTTTAAATAGTTCATGGTCACTACTCTTGAAATCAAGTGTTGCAGGATATAAGGAGTTCTGATTTTGGAGAGAAAAATGCTTCAAAGTTCTAATATGGAAGCTAAGGGGAAAACATAAAAAAAAAAAAAGATAAGTAGGTGCTTACTATCTAAAGAGAGCAGCTAGGCCCTACAACTGCAGTTCTCCTAGTTTATGAGCCAAATATATAAGCAAAGTACTCCTAATGAAATTAATTTGTTTTTGTAGTCCTAACTGAATTCTTAATCATAAAAAGTAGGATAGTACTGAAACAGGTTAGTTCCATTATCCATAGCTCCTAATTTTGTAATGTTTTAATGCATCGCTATACATAGAGCAATGCTACTGCTATTTTGCAGTTTATCTTACCTTCTTTTCTAATGAACTGAAATAAATAAATTTTACTGCTTACAACAGCTGGACAGCTTGAGATTTTTTTCTTTTCCAACAATGATGTATTAGAAAATGCACAAATTTGACCAACCCAAGCTTCATGACTTCAGGACAATTTGTTGGATAAATTCAGTTACAGAAAAAGCTTCATTTATGGATTAGCAAAAACAATGATTATGCAGTAGGTGCATTTTGTCCAATAGGCCCTCTTGGCAGAACATTAATTAAGTGAGGAACAAGGTATCACTAGACTTCTTTCATTTTGTGTCCGAGATGAATTTAATTTGTATTTCCTGACTCCTTCCTTGACTGTCGGAAAATGGTGTGTTCTGAGAAATGAGTTGATGTGTATCTTTTATCAAATATTTGAATGTTCATGAGACTATATTACAGAACCCAGATGCTACCTTCCCATTGTATCCTAAATTGTTGGGCTAGATAATAATTTTATCATCTGTCCCTTTCTTTCCTTATTCCAAGTGTTTATAAAAAGTGAAAGAAGAGAAACTGATAACAAAGCATTTCAGAAGACCTCCAAGTTCAGGACAGAAATTCAGGACACGTCTGTGGAGACAGACAGTCCAGGTTATCACACCTGACTCTAAGATACTCTATAGGATGAATGTTAATGTACTTTTGTGGAAGTATTAGTTTTCTTCCCTTCATATAAGCATCTAACCCACTGCATTACTATGGAGAAATCTGTCTTCCACCAATTTTGTGACGCTCGCTCTTTGTCTCCTCTGCTTTCATTACAAGGGAAATAAATAAAACAAGGAATTAAATAAATCAACTATTTTGAATGGAATAAATCAAGATCTTTTTAATGGAAAGGTTTTGCACTATATCAAATTTTCTTTTTCTTTACTTTTTTTGTTTCACTGAAATATAATGCAGAATGGCAGTCCCAGTCAGATTTTTTTGATGGTCAGTTCAACGGTCATACAAAACAGTGACTTATACAGCTGTAGTTCATCTTCCCGTACCAAATATTTTTTGACATAGAATTCCTTGCAAATTAAACAGAGCCTGGGAAGCTTCCTGGGCATTGGAAAACAATTGTCTGTGCCATTAAATAGTTAGGATGTTCCCTGATGTGATTTCAGTCCATGCCCAGGAGCAGTGTCCAGAACAGTTCTCAGGCATGGTGCAGGAATTGGACTGTTCCAGGGATTATTCCCGGTTGGCAGTTTATGTGCAGCCTCCTTCTTTTCAAGGTTGAGAGAGTTTGCTTGTTCAAGCATAGGCCATTATGTGCCAGCAGTCTTCAGTGCCAAGGAACATTTCTGGGCATGTTTATTTTACTAGTATAGAAACAGCCAAAATGATCATAATAGCCTTAACTGCCTTCCAGAAGTGCTAACCTCTTATGATTGTAATCCTCAGTATAACTTGAGCATCACTGAAACCATATTTGTCTCCTAGCCTTCCGTTAAGGAAGGGCCATAAATAAGAAGTCTCTTTTTGATAGCATAATATTTTAAATTTTACGTATTGCTTTACATATACTCCTATGTAATGTTGCCACAAATTTTTATTTAGACAAATCTGAAATCTGCACATCTCTTCATAAAATTTGGATAATCTGAGATTAAGACCTGCTAAGGCAAACTCTTCAATTTCTCAACATAGTCTACTGATTCTCTGTAGGATATATACTTTATCAATCTTTCCAGTCACCTAAACAGTGGGGATTCTGTAGCATTTCTCTGTAGGAGACGTTCCCAATTTCAGGGAAATAAACAAAGTTTTCTCAATATTCTTCCTAAATATCAAGGCTTTTTTGTGCACCATTACATCTTTAGTTCCCCCTCTATTCAGGTCTATTAACTCTTCCAATATCTGCGTTATCATATAGCATTAATGGAACCACTTGCTTCCTGCCGGATATCACAACAAATATTAGTATGTACAATTAATGAAGAAATTGATGAGCCCCAACTGTTCTGTAATTCTTCGGTAATCTGTTTTGCAGACTGCTCTTGCTGAATGTTGAGTTCAGAATTTGACTCAGTTTTAGATAAAAGATGAGATGCAAGTAGAATACTAATTTGGGAAACAAATAACTTTCTGAACTTTAGGATCCTTTGAACATAATCAGTTACAGGATGATTTGTGTCCTTCCTTTCTTTTGCTCTCTAGCTGAAGAATTCACTGAGCCTTTACAACAGGTGTTTTTCTTAACCCTGATTCATCCATACTCTCCACAAATGCAGTAGTATGAATAAGCAGTTTCAAAACTGTGTATGTTCTTTGTGCAGAATTCTCTCCTGATTCGTTGGCATACCTTTACAAGCATGTAAACATTGGTTTATTTAAAGGCAGTTTAGCACATTATGCCTTTTTCTGCTGTCATAGCTCCTGCTTCCTTTGATTTCTTACTCTTTTTAGATTTGCAAGTGAGATACAACAGGAGCAGTAACCTAGCCTAACCAATACATCTCTGCACTTCTCTTTCTAGCAGCTCAGATGCTGATGCCCACTAGTACTGAAACTGCCATGTTATGTATTGCACAACTGCTGAGGGTTCATGTGCGATAACAGAAAGGTGAACAGCCCCATTTCATACTATCTCTAGGCACCAGGCCACTTTCATCCTGTCCCAAGGACTCTACTACTTGTTAATGTTATCAGTGTTTTTTTATAAAGGAGCAAAATCCCAATAAAAGTACATGAATAAATAAGGGAGCTTGGCCAATGTGTGAATGAGATCTGTGCCTTGGTGTGTGCCACTCGAGACTTGATGTTTTTCAATATCAGTCCCAGTTCTACAATTCATATGTCTGAGAGTACTAAGGGAGGCACAGCAGCGATGAATTAGTGTGTGCTTGTCTGGTTTTCAGAAAATCAGGGCTTAACTCTAGGTTTTGTTACGGAATTCTGTGTTATCTCAGCTGAATCATTTCATGCTTCCTATGCTCTATTTCCTCATCTCTAAAGTGGAAAAGGAAATATTTTCTCCAAAGGTGACCTTCATATTTTTATTTTAAAAACAAGCGACAAAGCAATAGGTATGTAAGGCTAACTGTATTTCTGAGGTTGTCAGTGTAAAGCCTTATAAAGCAGTTTTCAAAATATAGCTGGCCACTCACTTTTATTTATTTAATGAGAAGGAAATTTAACATGTAATACTGAGAAAAAAAAATGTAAGGTCATGGGAGCAGTCACCCTAAAATTGAAGAGATCATTTTGAATACTCAAAGATAGAAAATAGTTCAGACAATCATGTAAAGGTGAGAAAGGGGGGTTAATTGTGCTAGTTGGGATCGTCAACAAGAGTATGAAGTACACCCAGTAGGGCTTCAGAGATCTTTGCGTTGACCCCTGAGTGATTTATTGTCTGCAAAACAGGTAGCAATGCCAACAGATCAGAATAGCTAACTTCTGTTGTTATTAGCTCCTTATACCCACTTTGTGCAGCTATAAATGCACAAAGTCAAAGGCAGTGGAGAGTGTAATCTAGTATCAGAGACTAATTTCAGTGTGGCTCCTTCCCAGAGAACATGTTTGATTGCTATTATTTTCTGCTGATTCTGTTGGAAATTCTGGTACCATAATCTCATAGATTTGACTCTAGGGCCCTCCTCTTTCTTTTTCCTTCAAGTTATTCAAAGCAGAGCCTTTAGCAAAAGCTTCTTTTTTATTCTTTATCTGCTTTTCAGCATGTTTCCTTTGTTGTTTTAACTGACATTAAGATTATAGAAAATATCCTCCTATTCTTCTTTAATCAGAACTCTGCCAAGTCTCACTTTAACTAGGAATTTTTCCTTTCTTTCTAGTTGATTTGGAAATAAAACTTACTTCATTTAGCCCACTTTTATTCTTAGGCTCTTCCAACCGCAAGAATTCCCCATGGGAGTCCTTATTTCCTACTGCCTTTTCACATGTTGTGTGAGAGCCACAAATATCAAGTCTTACTCATGTTCAATCTCTTTTACTGTAAAATAACAGCTTTTTTTAAACAACTTTTCAATTCTCTGTTTACATGATATTGCAGGAGTACTTTAAAGAACAGGTAGCTATATTTTTCTGAACTTTCCATCCCAAAAAACTGGGGAACCATCATCAGGTTGAAGATTGCCTGCTGAAATTTGTGCCACTCTGATCCTCCCTATCATCACCTGAATGTTGGAAATTTTGAGAGGCAAGCAATGTTAAGACAGTGATGGAATTCAGTGCTGCTGACACAGATATGCTGCATCAAGTATTAACTATGCCTGAGTAATTATGTTTTAATTTTTCGTTAACATTAAAACAGTACAGGCTGTTTGTAGCGCTGAATGTTTAAAATCTTAGCTATTCTTAGCTATTGAGCAAATCATCGTCTAACAATTCAAATTGCCATCCTATTCTGAAGTGCAGTTTAATTAACCAATATGTTTAAGTAAAGGATAAATACAGAAAACACATTTATGCTTGAATTCAGATATATGATTAGGTGTATTGAGCCAGAAGCTAAGCACAAATACCATTCAAATACCTTACAAATTCATACTACGGTCACTCAAAGTGACGTTTCACATGAACTTCATAAGCATTTCTAGCTGTGACAAAGTTCTGCATTTGTGACAAGGAAAGTGGAAAATAACAAAGTGGGAAAAATACAGCCTTTTCCCAGACAGAACAGTGTGACAAGAAAGTGATATTCAAAGGATGGAGGAATCAAAATGGAGCCTTTTCTGTGGTAGAGGGAGGCAAAGCCAGACCGAGCACAAAGATAGTGCTTTTTTCCTCCCAAAATCGCTCTGTGATTAGGGTTTTTTTCAGCTGGACAAACACAAAGTTCAAGGCTTCCAGTATTTTTTTTTTAAATATTTTTATATTTTACTTCCTATGTCCCTCAGCTTGGAAATAAATTCCACTTCAAAATGGTCTATTTTTTTTCAGTTATTCAAACAACCTAGCAAGTGTCTTAATCTTTTCCTAATATGATGGGCCTTCCTTAGTGGTTAAAGGCAGAAAAGAGTTCTGTCTGTTCAATTTTCTATTTAATTTTCCAGTTTAACCTTTTATTTAGAGGAGTTAATAAACATTTTAACTGAGCTGAGTAATTGCATGGTATTTAAGAAATCATTTCAGATTTCTGGAATGCCCTTCAGTTCCCAGAAATCCATTCTTCATATGCTGTTACAGATATCCTGGCCAAAAAAAAAAAAAAAAAAGGCAAAAATACCCCCAAAAAAAAACAAAAACAAAAACCTAGGGAATAGTTGGTTTGTGGACACGTGTTCTGCATTTTAATGTTCTTGATTGTTTTATACCAGCTCAACTGCGTGAAAAGATTTTTCCATCCAGACTTTGCCCCTTTCCTTCCTGATAATTTTCCATTATGTTTTTAGCTTTTACAGGTTAAACCTTGATGAATTTTCTGTATACAGGATATCTGATTTTTTATTATTCTTATTAATCCTCATTGAACTCTCTTAAAAGAGAAGCAGCAAAACATTTCAGCTCATGCACTGAATGGACACTTCTTGTCATTTAAATATTCCCTGCCAAATAGTGATAAATGGCATCTGGTAGATCTGATGACATCTCCATCTCTGTACAGTTCACTGAAAAGATTCTGACATCTTTCTTGTTTCCCAGACTCAGCTGCATTAGTTATACCAAATCATCATTGCTATACATGCAGAGACTTTAATTCTCCCTTTGCTCCCTTAACCAGTATTCCTGAGTTCCACACAAATCCTGGAATTCCTTACATTTCATGAATGTCCCTATTCTCATTTCCTAGAACATCTTTGTTATTGCTTTGCTAGGAGCTGATTTCGGTCATCACTTGAAAATGAAGTTGATATAAAATGGCCATGTTGACAGATGGCATAAATGGCACACCTGATCAAATCTGCTCTGATGTTTTAATGGCAACAGGGAATTATCACCGTGTTACTAGATGAAGGTCTTAAAAATGTAGTCGGCAGAGCGGGTGGTGCACTGAAATGACAGTTCCCAGAATTCTAACTCAACAGTGCAGCAATGATAGTATCTGCTACAGCTAACATCTCATTGACACAGGCCTCAAAGGAAGTTCACAAACAGGTTTGCTTGGAGCCTATCTAGTTCCTGATAAAGTTGCTTTCTGATAATATTGTCTGGACTCACCATTACACCAACAGAAAATATTAAATAAACACTGTCCATGTTTTAATTTATTTTTCTTTAAAGTAGGGTCATCTGAAGAGTGTCTCAGATGTTTGAAAGAGCCATTCCAAGTCTTTGCATGTTGCATTCAACTTTTGGTGATTTGTTAATTCCTGGGGAAAAATCAACCCCAGCACCATTACTTGCCACCATATTTCAGTAGTTTGTAAGAAATTACTTAAGAACTGTAAATGAGCACACTTGGGATAAGCTTTTATTCATTTAATCTTTGGAGCCTTAAGTTTGACACCATTTAGATACAAGATAAAATCTAAGATAGAAGGTCATTAATTCTTACTAGGTCTAAGTACAGTTGGGTTTGAATTAGCATGGAAATGCAACCGCAGTAATTGCCTCTACTGTAGAAATTTATGGAGTGGCTTGATGTGATATCTAAACATTGCACTTGATTTTCAGACATACAGAATATTTCCAAACTTATTAGACTTTAGCCAGAGCAGTATGACTGAAATGTAGTGGGTTTTTTGCATATTCAGTACATCTGAAAATTAGTCCAGTTCTTCAAGATGAGCACAAAAGTTGCTAATGAATTTCTTCAAACTTTAGAGAAAAGTAGGAGAGATTGAGACTTCCAAAAAATATGTTTTATTCATAACTAGAATGTCACATCATCATTGCTTTCTACTTAGCAAGGTTCTCCTTCTTCTCTCAAACATTCATGGGGACAGAACACTCCAAAGATGGAGAAGCAACACTGAGCTCCCAGCATAGCATTCATTCGCTCACCCTTCAGCAAGAAGAAAAAATTCCTCACAGGGGCTTTTATTCCCATGCATTGGGAAAGAAGTCTCTCTACTCTCTGGAATACACTTCTGGTTTGGGCATCTTTTAACTTCACTGCAGTGAGTTTTTGGAAAAGTCATTTACTATAGAGTGAGTGATAAATGACACCTGTTAGGGTTGGGGTATTGTTTTAAGTAACATTGCAAATGGTGGAGTTCAGATCAGTGCAAGTACAGCTAATGAGAATTAACATTTTGTCAAACTCTTTTGTCAAAGACATTGCAGATTCTGCTCAGAATAATTATACAGAGAAGTTTATAATCCCAAGTGAGTTGTTAATGTTGTTTAGATCCTCTTGCAACATCCTCTTCTATTATAAGAATGATTCCGCTGTTTTACTCTTCCAAAGTGGATCCCCGTTTCCCTCGGCTGACGTAGGGTAATACTTGGCATGTCTTGGCATCTTTCAGCTCATTGAGAACAAAAAATTACCCCGTAGATACAACTCACCATAGCAGTGGCCTTATTTGCTTTCCTACTCTTCCTAAAAGACAGTGAGAAAGTTATTTGCTGTACAGTCAGGTACATTATGACCATGAATGCCAAATGATATCATCCTGTCTCATAACAAAATACTGCAGGAAATGAATGCAGGAAACAAAAAACAACCAAAAAAAATTAAGCAACCCTAACTGGGGAGAATCTCTTTCAAAGTTGGGCATCATGGTTTAGTTATTTGCTTGCTGTTTTAATAATGCTTTCCATTTGTAATGCTACCTGTTGTCTAGGAAACTCTAAGTGACTGTATAAACACTGATAACACTCTTGTGAGATGGGGGTTGCCAGGGGAATCATTATATTAAAGTGTTACAAGTTGCTTTAAAATTTCTTTGTTACATATTGCAAATGAGAAAGGATATTGCAAACACGTTATTAATCTCACCTAATTCATTAAGAAATATGCATGCAACTTAAAATTTCTGCAGCTAGTGAGGAGGTAGAAGCAGCTGTATAGTATTCTCTAATTGTCATGAAGGCTATTCAAAGGAGCTGTTATCTAAATCTGTGAACACTGATTGCATCGTTATATGTGTATCTTGATGTCTCAGATCACCTTGCCTGATAAAAGCAGTGACTGGTTCACTACATCCTTTGTGGGATTAAATTTTCATGGCTAAGAAGTTGGGCAGAAATAATTAAACCAATTTACATCCACATGGCTGACATGAAACTTAAAAATGCCATGGCTTGGTGCAGTCTGAAGAATAATTATCCAGTGGAAGGGAGCTATTCCTATTTAAAATCTGTAAATTAAAAAAAGGAAACCTAAAATAATACTTCATTCATTGAAATGTGTTTCACTGAAGTGGATTAAATGATTGATTCATATTGCAAGCAACAGCCTGTTGGATAAGAGTAATACCACATAAATCATATGGATGTTAAATTAAACTGCATCATTTACTTTTTCTCTCTGTCATTCTCTTCCTCTGCCTTCCTTTCTTGTTCTTGTTTTCCTCCTATTTCCATCTCGACAACTTCTATCTATTTCATCATTTAAAGATGCTCCAGTGGATTTGACCGTCACCGGCAAGATTGGGTAGACAGTGGCTGCCCTGAAGAGGTATGTGAGTAGTTTATATCCTCAGCCCATCAGAGGCCATTTATACACTTATGATACATTTGATTAAATTCTTCAGATTATGAAGCATGGTTTCAAGGCCAAACACATGCTGTATTTATCTTTATCATTCAGTGGAAATGCTATAAGGCTAATAAGGAAAAATAGGCTGAGAAATTTCACTCCCCATTTGAGGGAATAATATGGGCACAAAATAAAAAATTATCTCTGAGAAAATACTTTAAATAAAAATGAAAATACCAGAAAGCCTGCCCCAAAACAGCGTTTCTGTTTTTCTCTTAGATCTCTGACTCTTGCCAGAGAAGAGGAAGAAACTGTGATGTTCCTTATCTCTGAAAACCTCTGTCAGAGTAGTCTCAAGTGAAAAACAGGCATTGCAGTTTGATTATGAAATCTGGCAAAATAATTTTGTACAGAAGAAATTACGTAGATGAGTTCAAAGAGATTTTAAAAAAAAAAAACAAAACAAAACCAAAGCTACAAAGCATTTGGATTTCCTTTCACGGAGAGGCCGTGAGACAACGAGGAAGATAACTGACTATGGTAGTGGTGGACTGTCAAACAGGGACTATGGCCTCTGAAAGAATTACTTAGGGTATTCCTGGACCAGAACAGTTCATTTTCAGGACACACATATATAAATATCTTACTCCTGGTTCTTTCCCAGTGTCCTCCCTTTAGAAGGTTTTTTGGTTTGGGGATTGGGGGATTTTTTGTTTGTTTTTCTTTTCATTTGGGGATTGTGATAATAGGAACAAATTAATTTAGGACACTTTTAATCTCCTGATGGCCATAAAAAAGCAGTTACTTTTGCATTTTGGCTGAAAGGGCTAAATTCTGTCATGAGTTTCAGCAACATAGCCATTCTGAAGTGTAATGTCAGGTGAAACTGAGGGCAAAATGTAGCCCCAAGTGTCTAGTTAGAAAAGCACATTCTGATTTATTCTCAGTGGAAGCAAAGAGAAGTAATGATATAAATCCAGTCTGATGGAAGAAAATTTTTTTCTTATAACTGTAATTGCAAAATAACTGCACCCTGCATACTGCCTTGTTACATGGGCTTGAAGCTTCAGCTTTGCAGTTTGTAGTCCGCTGATTTAAGAACTGAATTTCTGTGAGATTTATTGTCTGTGGAGGACAACCTCTTCAAGAACATAAAATAAAAGGTACTGGGAGTATTTTTTATTACAGTGCACAATCTTTGTATTGCTTTAATCCGGATTATAATTAGCTAGGACCAGTTGTGCCTGTAGATGAAGTTACCCAAAAACTGCTCTCTGCACAACAGTAGCATCCCATTCAGCTTCTCCCTTCTTGTTTCCATACAAGTAGTGCTCCAAGACTTAGTACATGATCTGAGAGGAAATTATTGATACACTAAGCGTATCTGAGAAACTGGTAGTTTGATTTGCACAGTTTCAGGCTACTTGATTGCTGCTCACAGTCTAGCTTTCAGGCTCTCTGGAGTAGAAAGAACAGCCTATTTTGCATCTTCCAGAATGATGCCTGAGCTGACTGCTGGAGTTCGATAAAGGATCAATAATTAGCACTCAGAGGTTACTTGTAGATGCATTCATTCAAGAGGATGAATAATGAGGATTCTCATAGTAATGTTTCCTTCTTTGTAGTATAGATTTTGAGCTAAATTTTGATTAAATTGTGTCAGTGAAATTAACAGTGGCTTTCAAGCTAAAACATAAAGAAATTAAGGAGTAACTATACTGCAGGTACTGATACCTTGTTTTAATGTAATATATTGTTTCTGGTAAAATGAAGGACAATAAAATACCATACATATTAAAAGAAAGACAACACCCACCGGATTTCAACAGGCAGATCTCAATAAAATGAATAGGCTTTGTGGGATTCCACTGTTCATTAAAATGAATGGGGGCAGCAGGAATTACTGGCAGTTCTCATATTTGCTGCCAGCTAATTGGATTTATTTTCCTGCAAAACTGTGTGATCCATAAAAGAAAATATTTATTACATCTGCAGAATTTTTAAAGTGTCTAGAAATTGGGGAAACAAAAAAAGACTTGACATGTTTATAAAAAATATTGTATGACTATTATAGTTGATACATAGTTTATATTTCATAATACTTATATTTTATATAATAATTTTTATATTATATGTACACATATAATACATGAATTTTTAATATTATGTAGAAATAATAGACATAATGAATGCGTTGCTCTATAGTGTGTTATATAAATATTCTGTAGGCTGAATATCTGCACATATTTTACACATACATGCATATTCTTCTGTGATAACTGCATGTAAAGTCTAATTGAATGCTCCAGTTAACTACACATTACTCACTGTGAAGAGCTACGGTTTAATTCCACATATCTTTTTTAACATGTGTTATGGCACCCAGACCGAAGGCAGTGAGCATTCTCAATAGAAGAGCGAAAATTTAATGATAATCTTAGTTGTTAAAATCTGATTGGGGGAAATAACATGTTTGACATTCACGGATGACTTTGAAACCTTGTCATTAACCACTGAGCATTGTAAGTTTTGCAGCTAAATGAAAAATATATGTGGCTGAATGCTCTGTAGACCACTTCAAATGAAAAAAAAAAATAAAAGAAAAAGCTCTTGAAATTCCTTGATTTAGGGTTTCCATTTTCATTCTTTTTATCCTGACAGCTTGTTCATGCTTAAATTCTTCATTCAGTGACAGTCTCCGCTGAGAATTAATTTTCTCTTCTTTGTTTTTGTTGTTTCCCAATAGTCAAAAGATAAGGTTTGTGAGAAGAATATAGACACAACTGAAACACCTCCATACTCCATCACCACCCTTCTGCCAACCACCACAAAGTTCAGAGTTTTAACGACCACCAGAGGATCCACCACTTCCCACCTGCCGACTAGCCTGCCCACAGAAGGTGAAGTGTATAGACTGTGTTATTCTATAGTGCAAACGTGTCATTTACAAGTCTAAAAGTAATTTATTTCCTTTAAGTATGTGTTCATGTTGACATTTTCTCTTTGGAGCGGTGGAAGGAGTGGGGAATTGCCATCAAGGCAATATATGCTACTGCTTTTAAATCTCAACTTGCTCTCACAACGGTAAGGTGCAAAGGGGATGAGTGCAGGAGGAGGAGGCGGTTCTGGGGGAGCAGGGACAAGCCAGGCCGACAGCTGGAGAACTTGTGGGTGCAATGAGTTGTTTGTGCTCCTTTAACCATCAGGCCATAGTCCAAAACCTGTTGAAATGGCAGATGGAGAGGGCCCTGCTAAAGTTAGTGAAGAAACTCCCATCACAGACTTAATGAATTTTGAATCCCTTTAAGTATTTTATTTAGCCAGGTGAAAATTAGAGATAACCCAAATTAAAAACCTCTTTGAAATTTGCTGGTTTACTTTTTTTCAGTCAGTTGACACTGTTCTTTTCATGTAGTGCTCACTGTTGTGAAATAGTTTCTATAGGCTTCTGAACCGAATTAACTGGGTAAGTGATGGCGTGTCAGTTCTTATCCTTGTTCCACTGGCTGCTTAAATCTTGCCTTTCTGTGGTTGAGGTATCCTACTTTCTTGCTTCTGGAGAAAATTCAGCTAGGTAGAAAAGCTAACCCAGATTAATCAGATAACATCTATAAAATAGAAAGGGGGCAGGGAGGAGGTTTCTGTTAGAATCGTATGTTAAGACAAGAAAAGATACTGGGTGCGTGCAGATTTTTTAAGTGGCCTGTGACAGGAGAATTTTAGCTGAAGGCATTACAAGGTGGCAATCTACTGATAAGAAATGCTGGTTTTGTTTGCAGCAAGAGAAGTTTAGAAACTGTCAGCGCAGGATTTGGACTGCATTAGCAGCATTATTCCCTGACATTTTGTTCATTAAAGCTCACAACGAGAAGAGGAATGTGGAAGTAAATAGGATATAAAACTGTTAGACCTTTTCATGATTCTTAGAAGAGGAACTAAGTCATTGTTTTATTTTATTGTCATATGTTGGTTCGTATAATCCTTAACATGGCAGAATGCTCAAGCTATGTATGGACATGAAACATAAATGAATTATTTGTATGTGTTATGAGAAAGACTCTAGTACCCTTATTTACCAGTATTTTGAATCCTCCTTCACACTGTAACACTCTCATAAATTTTTTTTATGCTCAGTGTAAGTAAGAACACCACAATCTAATTCTCATTGATTGGAGTACCAACTCATTTTCTAATTGTGGAATTTTTTTGACATTAGAAAGTCATTCCTAAAATTATTCATGACCTAGAAAAATGCATTTTCCTACAACTAACTTTGAATTTCCTTTATAGATGACACCAAGATAGCACTGCACCTAAAAGATAATGGAGGTAAGAGATTAATTTTTTGTGTGTAAATAATTTCAGTAGTTTGTCAAATTATGCCCCATTTAATGTCGTTAATCAAAATCAGATTGTAGAAATAGCTTTTACCAGACTCTCAAGGGACTCCAGCCTTCCACATCTATGTGGAAGAGCAGCAGGGCAAATAAGCATAGCAACTGCTTATGAAATTAAACATTTACAACTCTCTTTATAACTCTTTAATAAAACAGCAGGTTTAATTAACTTCCAAATATGGATATAATAAATAATTTTTAACTGTATTAATAGTTATCTATATTATAATAATACAGTATTATTTAACTATTAAGAGACGATATGATGCTAGTTCTAAATAATAATACTGTGTTATAAATCCATTCATAATAGTGAACTATTACATGATATTTTATTAATAAACATATTCATGTAATATCTGTATTCCTGTACTAGCAGAGATCCTGTATTTCTCCATGCACGTTCCCTGTTCAAGTTAATAAGATCACCTTGTCTTACTGATAAAGGCCTCTGCTAAATGAGGCTCTGCAGGGGACTGCTTTTGTCATCTTCTTTGTGGGTTCAAGGACTGAGACCTGAGGTTTGTTCCTTCTCCCTTTGAAGCTCATGAGAATTTTGCTATTAGTTAGAATAGGACTGGGTCGTTAGATGTAGGCTACGTCTGTATTCACTGCTGATGTAGAGCTTGCTGAGGAGAAAGGAAAGATTTGGGTTGATTTCTGTGGGCTTCAGGATAGTGTATCAGCACAGAAGATGATTTGCTGAGCAAATTAAAACAAATTATGTATAAAGTGGCATATTATTGGCTCTGATTGCCTTTAGTCCAGGAAGGGAGCACCAACCTTCCCTCAGGGGCAGGGGAACCGGCAGCAAGCATGGCAGCAGGCATGGGCAGGCCACAGCGTGAGTCCGGCAGCTCAGGGGCAGCAGCTGGAGTCAGCCCCAGCCTAGTGACCACCAGCTCAGTCTGCAGTGAGAAGGCAAGCCCAGGGTGAAAACAGGAAGCCATGTTGGCAAGGCAAGGCTGGGACCAGCGAGGGAGCAGGTGAGGCACAGCCGCCGTCAACACAGCTCAGGCAAGGACCAAAAGAAGCAGCTCCCGTCTGCAGTCCCAGAGAAAGTGAGGTGGTGAACCAGGTCCATACAGGGTGTCCAGTAAGCAGCAAAAGGAGACAGAGACAGAGATAAGGCTACTACACAGCTCCAAGGTCCATCCAAGGAGACATGGCCAGGGACAGGACTGGAGACAAGCTACTTGCAGCATGGATCCAAGGTTGGTCTGGGAAACAAGATCAGAGGTGGAGCTGAATCATTGTACACCTACAACGTAGCTGAGGCTTGTGCTTGAGCTTGTCCCCGGTACAGCTTGTCAGGACAGCTGAGACATAGTAGTGGTCTCTCAGGGCCCTCACAGAGAATTGTTCAAGTTTTGAAAAAACACAGTGTGCAGATGTCACTTAGCATTTTGGTCTGTTTTCCTGTCGTTTGTTTTTCAGTAATATTCAGCCAATATTTTCTCCGTCCCTCAAATTAGAGATCTGCTTTGTGTGTAAATAATTTCAGTAGTTTGCCACAGGAGGAAGTTGCCACCCCTTTCCTCGCCAGTTGCTCCTCTGTCCTTTTACTGTCCCTAACCACAGCATAGCCAGTCACATGCTGTACTGGGCGTTGAATTGTCCATTTGTTGGCAGTGTTGTTGTTTGACATGGCTTTGACACATAAATGATCCCTTGGAATAAGGTCATCTGTAAACTCAGGGTGGTACTTTCAGGCATTTTTTTTCTACAGGAATGTCCCTGAACCTTATTTCTCTTATTCTTCTTGAAATCAAATTGCTTTTTATTTTGTTGTGAAAAGTGCTTCAGTGCTCTTAAAGATCAATAGACAAGGCGAATTCGTCAGCATTTCACTCTCCTGTTTCATGTCTGCTTTGTACATGAGGTGCGTTCCCAGCTGAGCTGCACCCATACTGTCCCCTATGAGACATCACACCGTGGTGGGCAGCACTCTGTCTTGAGTATCTCGTGAACAGCTGAGAATAATATGCTGTTATATAAAAAATAATTCAAAAGGTGGGCTTCACATCCAAGTTTCTTTCAGGATTATTTTTCCATTTGTCTAATCTTTGCCCAAGATCTGAACAGAAAAACCCTGTGAAAGCAAACAAATGTTGAATGCTAGAGCAAGTGAGGGACAGCTGTGGCCTACTTGGTAGAGTGAGGTGGTAGGATTTGTGGCATCGCTTATCTTAAATATAGAAAGTCCATTTCTGTGCAGAAAGCTGCTGCATTTTAGGAGGATAAACCAGCACCTGACGTGATTATTCATTTTCCTTGAGCTGTTGCTTTTATTCTTGAAATTTAGAAAAAAGAAACTGACTTCAAACAACACTGAAGCAAAGCAACACACCGGGATTTCTCATTCACACAGTAAATGTAGCTTTTAATCTGAGAAGTTCTTTTTGATGAATCTTCAATTATGCATTGAATTTTCCAGTGACCCCTAGATTAGGCTCAGATAAAACCTCTGCAGCCGCAGGCACGTTCTTTGATTCTCTGTGATTTGTCAGCCTTTCATAAAGAGTAGATTATTTCAGGTCACGAATACAGGGTCTTTACTTTCTCACACTAGATCCTTTAAAACTCTAATGAAAGGGAACCTTTTATAATGGAAAACCAAAGCTATATTGGATCAATGATGGCCTATAGCTTCATGTGTCCTTGGATGATAGCAGTCAATATCTGGTTAGGTACAACAAAAGGATTGTATAGAAATTCTGCATCTCACGTCTGCCTGGAACTTTTGAAGCCAAATTTTATAAAGCAGGAACTAAATTTACATTCAATTTCATCAAACTGCTTTGACCTTTTAATTATATGAGAAAATCACTTGCAAGTTAGTGCTGTAATTCACCCATAATCTTCTGTGGCCTATTTTAACATACATTTCAAATTTTCTTGCTTCTGTTTCTTCCGTCTTCCCTCTTTCTTCATATACACATGATAGATGCCTGATATATACACGCCTAAACCATTTTAAAATACAGCTGGCATGCTGTCAAAATTTTTGTTAAATTTAATTCTCTTTAAAGTAACAAGCATTTTGTAAGTATTAAGATATGTCCAGCACTACAAATGTATGTTTTTGTTATTAATTGCAGATTCTGTTGTTTTTTTCACTTTTCTTATAACACAACACAGCTGACTAAACAGTTTAAAAGCCTAATTTTTCTTGAAAAATGTGAGCAATTGACTGTGGCTATACAGTAATGCAGTATTTTCTTTTTGAGGTCTCTTTGGTGGATGATTTAGATGATTGGCCAGCACATCTAGACATTTTATTTGACCTTTTTAGACACCTTATCATGATGATTTGATTGCTATGAGTCCCTCTCAATCCTTCAGCTTTATAGCTCAGAAGAAAAGTGCGTGTGTGTTGGACAGTGTCAGAGAAACTGCTATACTTCTCATTCATCAAGATATACAGAAATTACTGTTACAAAAAAGTAAAGCCACACAAAAAACATCTACCTGAGAGAGAAAGCTGTTTTATTTATTTGTGAACAAGTCCATCCTAGCATATGTAGTGCTAGGAAATGTCTCTGTCCTGCTATTTTCACTCTGTGGTGGACTTTTTCAAAGATGGTCTAGATACAAACATTAGTAATCTACAGGATTAACATTAGTGCCATACAGAGCTTAATTTGAAAGATTAGAAAACTCAGTAACAAATGACCAGAACTTCAAAAAGTTTTGAAAAAAATAATACCTTTATATACAGTGATAAGTTTACCCAAGGCTATTTTCTTTAATGGTCCCCTATGCCTGGAAACTAGCTCCCATTAGTCATCTGTCATCTTATTTTCCCTTAAAAATTGCAGGCTGAGCTCTTCCTACCATAGGAATTCTTGACAAATTATGCAGAAGACTCAGTCCTGTTTTCTTGTGTACCCTGAACTCCGGCTGCAACATGTTGAACACTAGTTCATGCCTGCTAATAATCATCTTATTTCTTTCTAATATATTAAGTTTCTAAATAATCCATGAAATGAGACCTGTTTCAACAAAGAGATGAGCCAAGCTTTTAGGGAAAACAAATATTTTTGACATAACAAATGTTATTATGACCACAGTCCAAAATAGCTAACTCAGGCTAACGAGTCACTACAAATTAGCTGAGTCCTCGCCAATCTTAAAGTAAAACACATTAAATTAAACAGTGCTAAACCTAATATTCATGGTGGTTTAAAAAATATTTTAAAGTGGACCTTGTATGGGGTACGATCCACAGGATATGGGTTTGTTTTATCGTCAGATCTTGGCGTGGCCACAGGAAATGACCTTCCAGAGGCTTCATCTCATCTGGTGTTAACCAGAAAGCCACAAGCTATTCTTTTGGGCCTTTCTCGTAGCCAGTGGCAAGCAATAGGCAAGAGGAAGTTATTAATGTCATCCTAAAAGAAGCACCTAAAGTGGGATAAGTTACTATATGGAGGTGCCTATATCTATCAGCTACAGAGAAAAATCGAAATGACATGCTAAGAGTAGGCACCTTACTTGTACGTACCCAAGGTTTCCTTATATTATATCTCTTCAGGGTGTCCTAGCTAATGTGTTGTGTTTCCATTCCTGTCCAGAAACCTGGCAGACCAATATTCAGACCTCTTTTTCCACTCTTCTCTCATGAAAAAGAGAGGACTTAAGGTTTTTACCATTATTGCAAAACTCCTGTTGAGACTAGGTTATGGATAATATAATTATATATTTACTTCTGTGTGTTTCCCTAACTCAAAACTGCTGATGTTCCCCTAAAATTGCAAGGTTCATACAATTTAAGCAAGCAAGGAGACAACTTGTCATAAAGTTTACTTTATCTATGCTGTACTATATGCTGTGCTTGTATAATTTTTTTTTATCAAGGGGTAGCTTTGGAACAGTTTCAGTAGTGATGGAAACAGAAGACACAGGGAAAATTATCAGAACACAGAGATAAGCAAAATAGGTGGTGATGGATAGAAATGTGTTAATAGGATAAGAATATGAAGAAATGTAGATTCAAGAAGAACAATTAGCCACCTTGATTGTCAAATAAACCAGAAAGAGCCTTGTAAACAGAGTTTATCAGATTGTTTACCCTTTTTGTTACGTTTGGGTAGGGGAAAATTCCAAAGGGAACAAATAAAATATAATTCAAATAAGTCAGCAACTCTTCCCATATATTGTATTTCACACTGTAGATTACAAGCTAAGAAATGCTGATACATCTCCGCATTTTATTCTGTTTCTCCCTGAACATTTCCAAGCTGTTCCTCCTCTATCATTTCTCAGCAGTCTATTCTCAGCACTAGTTGGAGACAGGTCTTAAGGTATATTAGAGATCACTCTTATTTTCTTCAGTATGATCAAAGCATGATCAAAGTTGAACTTTAGATGCTAAGCAATTTGCTAAATGCTGCTCACTGCTTTCTGCCAGTTCAGCTGTAGCACTCAGAATAGGAAAACATTATTCTTAGGAAAAAGTGTTGGATCTACCATAGTATGTTGCTATAAGAAACATTAAATGGTGTGCCCAGTGTAATTCAAGTTCTTCCTTCTCAGGAAATCTTGTGGCTTAAGGAAAGCATGTACAGCCTTGCTGGTGTTCAGTATGATAGTACATCAGTGCCTGCTGGCAGGTATCTTATAGAAACAGAGACTTCCAAAGCCACAAGATAAGCTTGGTAAAGAGACAGCCTCTGATATAAATATTCCCATCTTCCTTATGCATCAGAGACAGGAGGAAACAACTTCTACATACTATACGCGGTGGGCTACATGTGTGTGTTTTAAAGCAAATACAAATGAAAAGTGCTGAACTCACCCATTCTGGGTGAAAAATAGAATAATGGATTAATAATCTTTATTCTTAGGACATTTAAAGTAGTAGTATTAATGTGTTATTCTCCGTTTGTTTCATGGTACTCTGGATTGTACTTAAATCTTACTTAGAACAGTATTTCTTACATCTCCACTGTATCCCAATTTTGCTATCATCATCCTATTACAGCTATCATCACAGAATATGTAAAAACACAAGTATAATCTGCAGAAAGTCAAATACATAATGGCAGAGGTTTTTCCCAAGTAGAGGCACTGGAATGCATCCCCTAGGAAGCAAATGTCACTTTCTGCCTTTAGCAGAAAAGGGCATTTTTACATCATATTAGGCATTATATACCATATTAGGTTAAAGAAGTATGATGTTAAAGCAGTTTATCTAAACCAGAACAACTATGTGTAGCACTTTGACTTATATTGAAGTCTGACTTATACCACTTTAGTTTGACTTCAGTTTTCTAAGCCAGATATAAAATGGTACGTAGTGTCTGCTCTTACAGTTGTCATGACTTTGCTGTAAAGGCACACATTTAACTGATTTGGTTAAACACACACAATTTGTGGACTTGATACCAGCTCAAAGGGTTAATGTGAAAACCACATGTAGATCTCAATGGAGATCTTATGAAGGTCTAAATCATAGAATAGTTTGGGTTGGAAGGGACCTTTAAAAGTCACCTAGTCCAACCTCCCCTGCAATAAGCAGGGACATCTTCAACTAGATCAGGTTGCTCAGAGCCCCGTCCAACCTGACCTTGAATGTTTCAGGGATGGGGCATCTATCACCTCTCTGGACAGCCTGTGCCAGAGTCTCGCCATCCTCATTGTGAAAAATTTCTTCCTTATATCTAGTCTAAATCTTCCCTTTTTTAGTTTAAAGCCATTATCCATTGTCCTATCACAACAGGCCCTGCTAAAAAGTTTGTGCCCATCTTTCCTGTAGGCCCCCTTTAAGTACTTTATAAGATCTCCCTGGAGCCTTCTCGTCTCCAGGCTGAACAACCACAACTGTCAGCCTGTCCTTACAGGAGAGGTGCTCCAGCCCTCTGATCATTTTTGTGGCCCTCCTCTGGATCCACTCCAATAGGTTCATGTCTTTCCTGTGCTGAGGGCTCCAGAGCTGGATGCAGTACTCCAGGTGGGGTCTCACCAGAGCAAAGTAGATAAACTTCTAAGACAAGGCTGCATTACTTAATGTTTTGTCTTATCATCTGTTCCTGTTGCTGTCACAGTGCTGTTGCATTGTGATGGCTAGGGCACATAAAGCTCCTGTGATCTTCTGTCTTTTTAACCACCTATTCTATGTGGAGTTAACCCAGTAGTTGCAGTCAGTAGCCTCCTACAATCTCCTCTGCATTGCTCACTGATCTTTGTCATCAGCATGCATGGGTCACTGTGAAGGATGGTGAAAACAGAGGTCAAGTGAAAGAAGACATTTTGCATTGATGTTGAAGTACCTGAAGTTGTTCTGTCTCCACACGGTGAGGGGATATGGGTGTAAGTAACTCTGAAAGCATTAGACACAGCTTTAGAGAGGCATAGCCTGCTTGACCTGATGGTCCTGTGTTTGCTTTCAGTAGAGTTAAGAGAAGTCAATGGGCTGACTGAATTGAAATGCTTGTAATCTGGTAACTTTTTGCTCTTCTGGATTTAGCAACAGTCAGCTGCCTTGCCAGGCCAAAAGGCATGGTGCAATACGGTACAATATTGAGCTTTGTGATGGCCACTGCTTGATGCTACTAAGTATTGTAATGGCTTACATGGCCTCAAGCGACTCAAACTAAAATTAATACTGATGACAACTGTTGTAGCGTTAGGTGATATTTTAGAACAGAAGAATTAAAGTCCTTAGCTAACATATTTAGAGTGCTGTCATCCTATAAACAGAGGGATTTGATTTTAGTGCCCTCTCATCCATTTACTGCACTAAGCAGTTGATCAATCTTGGAGAGACTTACTGAGTTGCCCTGGGTCCTTCAGAAAATTGATAGCAAATCCAGATATTTAATTCAGAATTTGTGGGTTACAGTTCATAATGTGCTCACTGAAAGACCACCTTTCATTCCTTACATACAATCAGAAACCAATTTTTAAAGCATTAGCTGAGCCATAACTTTATAAATCATCATGAAAACAAGTAAAGTGTATCAATGGCTTAACCTCAAAATGTTAACAAATGCTAAGGGAATGAACCCACAAAAGAAAGAAAATCACACTCCATTACCATAAAGAAGCAGAGAAGTCCAGAGCATGCTGTTTCTAAAAGAGGTAGAAAGAACACTTTTATGGAGATTCCTCTGAGCCTCTGGAGAATCCTTCCAACTGTAAATTGCCTTATTCCCTCCCACAGTCACTATATGTAGGTCATTAATCATCTGTTCAGGAATCTGCATTATGTACAGGAAAAAAGCTCCGTTTTGCAGAACCATATACCTGCCTCATAAAACAAGCAGTCTCCTGGTAGACTCACATTCCAGATGTAAACGGGGGCCCAAAAGAGGGCAAAAAATCCAGTGGCTCTGCTGAGATCACTGTAGGCTGTAACCCTGTGTGCTCAACTGTCCTAAATATTATGTCCTCCCTCTTTGCAGGAGCATATTAGCTCAAACTCACAGTCATGCAAATAGGTTGATACAGCTTCCAGGCTAGAAATGACATACATAATAGGGTGGAGGACTGGTGGAGTGAACTTGGATCTGTAGTTGCAGCAAGAAAGGGTTTCTGCTGTTTGGATGCCCGAAGAGGAGAGCAAACACACAGAGAGAAGGTATCGCCAAATGGCTTGTATAGATCTCGCATGTGGAAACAGCTACCAGACACCCTGAAGCTCCTGGATGAGAGCAACCAGATCAGTAACGGTCCAAGGATGGCTATAGAAGAACAGTTGTAGGTGTAAATATGGTCAAATGAGATTAACATAGGTGTACAGTAGTGTATTGGACAGATAACAGGGATAGTAGTGAGGAGAGATGGGTTTGACCTGCCAGATTCAGCTGATTTGCCCAAAGTCAGAATGTTCCAGCGCTGTCACTGGCAGGTGGTTTTGTTACTCTGAAATAAACCTTAGAGAGCATTGAAAATTGATTGTTTTCTTGCTTAGATTACTTTAAAAAAGATGGGTATATATTATCATAGACTTCTGATACATCAAAT
Organism: Pluvialis apricaria; assembly: GCA_017639485.1. Lineage (NCBI taxonomy): Eukaryota > Metazoa > Chordata > Aves > Charadriiformes > Charadriidae > Pluvialis > Pluvialis apricaria. The sequence goes on along the minus strand of CM030008.1, from coordinate 22,344,132 downwards.
AAATAGCATCTGTCCTAAGTGCCTTTGTTTACATAAACATTTATATAACTAGCAAAAATAGTACCCAGCACCCAACCAAGTACAAATGGGCAGCTAAGAAATCAGCTTTCAGTATATTTCACTTTCCCCTACAGCTCAGGACTTCAGACTGAGGTAATTTTATACCGAGTGAATTACAAAAGTTGCAGTCTCTGATGGCATCCCTGTGAACAATACAAAAAACATTATATTGTATCGTCACAGCAAGTTTTAAGTTATCTACATTCTGCATTCTTTAAGGATCATCAAGTTTCTGTGATTCTGTAATAATTTTACAGTAATAGTAATAATAATAATAATAAATAAGCTTATCTGACTTTCCTAAGCTAGTATTTGAAGGATAGCGGTGTATATGTAAGAACAATAAGATATTCGTTTTGCATTAGCATTAGTAGTATGCGACAATCTAATCTACTTTAATCAAGAAATGTATTTTTAAAAAGCTGGATGTGCTACAGCTTCAAAATCAAGGCCAATACCAAAATAGTCATTACCTAACATACCTGTGTACATTGGGGAATGCAAGGGAACTTCTGCAGTTAACAACTAAACTATTAAAAAAATGGCATGTTTGCATGGAGGCTCTGAAAATATTATCACGCATTCTGATTCTGTTCTGATTAATATATGTTGTGTGTACTCATAAGTGATAAACAAGTACATAAGTTTTTACTCTAGAAGTGGTTACAGCCGAGCCTATACATTTTCCCAGTCTGTGTCATCTGTAGGAGTTGTTTTCATGCACTTGTACCCAGACTCATTTTGCCATAAAATTAAGGCCATGCCCGAAACAGTCAACTTGATAAAACAGCATTTCTTACCAATAATGCTGCATAGATGCTCTCATACCCATGTGATAGTTTCATATTCATCTGACCAACCAGCTAAAAAAATCATGGGTTTTGGTGAACATTAAGAATTCATCCAATTGCTGCCACGTGACCTAACAGCAAACACTCATTTTATCCCAAACCGTTTCTATATAGGAAGAAATTGCAGGTTCATTCTCTATCTCTTTGTGACAAATTCAGGGGTTTGCCATGAAAATTCATTCTTCTGGTAAAAAGAGAGGAGAAAAGAACAAAGTTCAGTACTGGGTTATCGTCTTAAGGCTGATGGCTACTATTTAGGTCATCTATATCCCTAGCTTTGCTAGTATAGCTGTGTCAGTCAGGAGGGTCAAATAAGGTATTGCATTTTATCCCTTAAATATGCATGTGCATAGAATCGTAGAATCATGGAATGGTTTGAGTTGGAAGGGACCTTAAAGATCATCTAGTTCCGAATCCTCTGCTATGGGCAGGGACACCTTCCACTAGACCAGGTTGCTCAAAGCCCCATCCAACCTGGCCTTGAACACTTCCAGGGATGGGGCATCCACAGCTTCTCTGGAAAACCTGCTCCAGTGTCTCACCACCCTCACAGCAAAGAATTTCTTCCTAATGTCTAACCTAAATCTACCCTGTTTCAGTTTAAAACCAGTACACCTCGTTCTACCACTACAGTCCCTGATGAAGAGTCCCTCCCCATCTTTCCTATAGGTGCTCTTTAGGTACTGGAAGGCTGCTATAAGGTCTCCCTGGAGTCTTCTCTTCTCCAGGCTGAACAACCCCCACTCTCTCAGCCTGTCTTCATAGGAGAGGTGCTCCAGCCCTCTGATCATCTTTGTGGTCCTCCTCTGGATCCGCTCCAACAGGTCCGTGTCCTTATGTTTGGGGCTCCAGAGCTGGATGCAGTAGTCCAGGTGGGGTCTCACAAAAGTGGAGTAGAGGGGCAGAATCATCTCGCTTGACCTGTTGACCATGCTTCTTTTGATGCAGCCCAGGATGCAGTTGGCTTTCTGGGCTGCAGGCGCACGTTGCCGGGTCATGTTGGGCTTCTCACCCATCAACACCCCCAAGTCCTTCTGCTCAGGGCTGCTCCCAATCCATTCTCTGCCCAGCCTGTATTTGTGCTTGGGATTGCCCCGACCCACATGCAACACCTTGCACTTGGCCATGTTGAACTTTATGAGGTTCACACAGGCCCACTTCTCAAGCCTGTCCAGGTCCCTCTGGATGGCTTCCCTTCCCTCCAGTGTGTCAACCGCTCCACACAGCTCGGTGTCATCAGCAAACTTGCTAAGGGTGCAATATAAGAAGTGAGTTTGAATTAGAGCTTTTTACCATCTGATCTAAATGCAAGAGTAAAAAAGGAATGACATGGCTTTTGGGGGGAAAAAGCAAAGCTTTATTTTCCAAGTCCACACAATGAAGTTTTACTTTTTTGTCTGTCATTTGCCTTTGGTTCCATGTCACTTTATATAAAGGAAAGTTTCTAGCCAGAAGGTGCCAGAAGTTCACCTGGTTTACTCCATTTTACCATAAAATTTTTGTACCTCTGCTCTCACAGACAGAGATATTAATCTCTGGTAAGTAAACTCTTTTCCATCTCATATCATGAGAGGTGTATATGTATGTATCACAATTATTTTTTCTCGTATATAAAACTATCACAGTAGAATCTTGGTGTAAACCTTCAATTTAGATAATAGAAAACAATATGTATTTCATTATTTTGCAGACCTCAATGGTTAATATGCAATAGTGAGAAAAACAATGTTGAGAAAGTATCCACAATATGTTTGCAAACATTCTAAAGTGCTGTCCCAGTTTATACACACCTTTGTTCCTGTTAAAGTCAGCATGACAGTCCCCATGGGCCAGGACAAGATTTTTTATCCATGGTAATTCCTTGAGTTTTTTTGTTTTTCCTACACCAAAACTAGCTAACCCAACTGTAAGTAGTATAGTAGTATAAAATCAAAGATAATATAGTCTGTGTGTTTATCATGCAAACAATGAGAACATTTTTTATTGTGGTTTCACTTTTATTTTTTAAACAGCATTCCGGCAGGAGAACAGTTATTTCATGCTTGTATTGTGTGCCTTTATACTGTATATTTGGGAAAAAAAGTTACTTGCTGTTTCTATCCTGTCAGTCAGCTCCTAATGAGAAGCAGACTAACCTTGGAGATGTTAACATGCTCCTTCTGCTTAAAAGGTTTATGCATGTAAGAATTTGGGGAGGAGTTATAAATAGAGCACATTGTATGTAACAACTGTTTTTTTGAGCACAAGGAAAGGAAAGTTTGGGGAAAGTTCCACTGAGAGAGCTCCTTATGGAAAGGATTGGTCATAAGACAAATATCCTCCCATGGGTTTAGCCTTGCCTGGAACAGCAGATGTGCTGTGATAATCGTAATAAGATTTCTGCACCTGAAAAAGTTTCCAAGTCCTTTTTTTCATCTGTTTCCCTTGGTGGCTTTTTAAAAGAACTGTCAGTTGATTTTGCAGCAGTGAGTATTTTCAAAGTTGACAACACTGTTTATTGTCTCTGTGCAAAGAGAGTGAAATCAATTCCTCGTGAGTATTTGAGCCCTGGGGTCAATGAACGGAATTTCGATTATGGAAATTACAAGGTACTTACACTTGTTGTCATTTAAGAAAAGCGTTTCTTGTATTTCATTATTTTTTGCATTTGGCATTCTGATCATTGCACTGATGTCCATACATTGCTCCGCTCTAGGCTAGTAGAAATCTGGGCAGGCAGTTGTCACCTATGTTACTTGGAAGAGACAGCGTTCTCATTTGGAAAGCTGGATGCTAAACACTGAAAAAAATATCAACTCAAAGGGGATTCATTTGATGGCCTTTACCGGGTGGTCAGGACCTTTGCTAAACCCAGCATTTTTTAATATGCGGAATATGATGTTCTGCCCTCAACCATAACATAGTAACAATAAAAATTACTCATTTAGTGCAAATCGGCCTGAAAATGGGTACAAGTGATAAAGTAGTTTATGATGTACCGATGTGATATTGAAGGGAAGAGTCAAAGAGTATGAAGCTGTCAAAAAGATAATTATGAGACAGAAAAACTATGAATCCCCTGCCCCTTCTGGGGAGCAGTTACTTCTCAGTAGGGTGACTCAAACAACTAACTGCTCATCACTGGGAATTAATAGCCCGACCCAGATCATGTGCAATAAAGCAGGCTTTTCCTGATGGCCTTTCAATTGCTTAATTTGCATTTGCTTGGCGATTTGAAATATATGTGCAAGTACTAAATATTGTTACAGTACATGAACAGAAATTAAAACTGGAGCTTGTATACATTCATCTATTCTCTGATGAAAGTGAATAGCTATTTAATAAGTTATTAATAGTTAAGTCAAGTAAAAGACTCTGCTCTGTGAAAGTTAGAGGAACCATTTTTAGGGTCACATATCTTTTCTGTCTCCACCATGAGTCTTCCATCCTTTGCTATATAGTGCTATAATTACCAGCAAGTGTTTTAAGTGCCCTTTGGGTGGGAATACATTTGAAAATAGATCTTCCACATCCTAGGCAACATCTCCTTCCATTCACTGCAATGTAAAGGATAGCCTGGAAATTTTCACTGTATGTACTGTATTAAAAAAAAAATTAAAAAAAATAAAATCAAATAGGGCTGACACTGTTTCTCTTTTTTTAAAATTGTCAATACATCTGTGTGAACTAAGCTTTAAGAAAGCTAAGTAAATCCCTTTGTAGGATTTAGACAAGGAGAGGACTGGTTCTTGGATCCCGTTCATGTCTAAGCTCAAATTTGATGTCCACAGTCAGCAAAATTAAAACTGAAGTTCCTGTGTTAACAGGTACTCATTAACTTTTCAGTAAAAAGAAAGATACCTTCAGGATTAGGCAGTACCTGAGTGGGGGTGCATGCTTGCAATATTTATTAGGTCTGTTAATGCTTCCCATGTCCTAGTTTAGCCTCTCAAATTATTGGGTTCTTTTTCTTTATCCTCTGATTCTGTTACTCAGCTCGTTACTCCACAAGCTGTCTTCCTGACTTCATGGGAATGAGCAGAGCAACGCTGCAGGGTTTCAGCTATCTTGACTCAAGATGGAGGAAATAGGAACAAAAGCATGGGAAATTTAGATGAATCCCTTCACTCTCCCATAGTTTCACTTCTATATCATAGTTAGAAATAACTCTTGGCTAAGATAACGCATCTTCATTTTCCTTTTTCTCCCTGTTGTCACAATGGTGTCGTGGAATTCACTGGGCCATGCAGCCTGCCTTGGTCTGGTGAGAAAAAGTGCTGCCACACATGGATGAGCTGTTACACTGAGGTTAACCATTCCTGTTTTCTTATCATCCCTCATACAAGTCATTTAACACTGTCTAAGGACCTAGATGAATAGACCCTTCTTCTATTATTTCCACTTCTCTTTTTCAATATTAGCATGGAGTGCTCTATTCACACTCTGATGCATAGTAAAAGACCATGTACAGTTATCGTTGTTGTTATTGTTGTTGTTACTATTAATAAAAGTAACAGTAACTTGTTTGTAAGTGGTACCCATAACTTAATAGCTGTTTTCCAAGGATGAATAAAAGGACAGTCCCTGACCTCACAGACCATGACACTCTGAGACAACCAAACAAATAGTTCAGGGAGGTGGCACAACAAAAAGGATGACAGTAGAAATCAAAAATTTTCGTTATAGTCAGCTTGGCAAACAAGCACTTGGAGAGGAAATTTAAAAGTGGAATCGACAGAAAATTTCCTGTAAGTGGTATCAGACACAGGTTTTGTATGGATTAAGGAACAGAGGTGATTTGAAGGATTGCCAGGAAGGCAGAAAGCAGTGGGAATATTAGGAGAATGATGTAAGTTTGTGATGCCAAATGACCAGTGCTCTGATGGTGTTTCTTAAACCTGGGGCTTCTGAATCGCTCTTTTGCCTGCAGTGGTGGGTAGAACAGCACTTTTATGCACGAGGATGCTGAAGAAACACTGCTTATCACCATGTTTGCACTTGCTCTGATACTCCAGGTTGTCCAAAGTAGAAGTCACACCCGAGCACAAACAGTTCTACAGATGTTGGTTAATTTATTGAGAGACTTTTTCCACAAAGGTTACAGTGTTGTTAAAAGACTTTCCGTCACTTATTTGGAAGCACCACTGACAAGTTGCTTGTGTGACAGACAGCCCTCTTTTCTCCTGATGGGAGCATAGCATGAGCAGCTTCTTGGTATCAAGTTTAGTAAGTGGATGGTTTCTGTAACTCTTTGGTATGATGAGTGTTCCATTTAGACCAAGACTAGAATATTGCAGGGTCATTTAACATCCATCTGTAACACTTTTGGCTGCCTGAATCAGTTGCACAAGGTGACTCAAAACCCCTCTCCAAGCTAATGAATCAGGCTTTCAGAATGTGTTTATTAGCTAGACCTCACAAGGGTTTGTGGCATGTCTCAATTTGAAGCTTTAAAAAGAAAAAAAAACAACATTCAAAATGTATTCAATTAGTACTTTTTGTCTGTAGGGCAACTGCAACAGTTTTATGAGAAAATCAAAGCAAAATTCATTATGAAGGTAATTAGGAACTTCAGAATGTCCAGATTGCATTCAAAAGAGAGGATATTAATTTTGTTTATTGAGTTAGAATTAGTAAAACATTTGGAAATGTCTGTTCATTAAGATTATGAGAGCATTCGGTTGTAGGAAAGAGACATCTAACATCTTTTTCTAACCTGGGCTGTGGAAAATGAGGAACATGTAACAAGGGAAAAGCAAATGCTCAACTGCTGGCTGTGAAATGGAATGGATAAGACAAAAGTTACTGTGCTAATAAGTGTGCCATTTGTGCAGCTTCCACAGACGACAGTGCAGCAGAGAAGAAAGGTGGAACGCTTCATGCTGGCTTAATTGTTGGCATTTTAGTCCTGGTCCTCATTGTGGTTGCAGCCATCCTCGTGACGGTCTATATGTATCATCATCCAACATCAGCGGCTAGTCTCTTCTTTATAGAGGTAAGACAAAAGTAACATGTTGTGTCACTCCTAGTCTCGTCACTCAGCTAGTATGATTGGGGTCTCCAGAACAGAACTTTCTTAAGTAAATCTGGAAAGTACTCTTGTGTGCGTAGGGTAAGTTTGAAGAAATGGACCTACCTCACCTAGCAGGTGATGCTGTTTTGTTCTTAACATGTTTCTCACTTAGCTGCTTCTTTAACTACTATGGCGATTACTTTTTTTTTACACAGGACATATATCTGAAAGATATATCTCGGATACCACTCCACCTCTCTTTCTTATTCTTCATAGTCCTCACCATAGTATTTTTCCACTAGCTGTCATGTGCACTGGCATTTTATTTTGGGATATATATTTTTTTCAATTCCTTTCCTGTGGAAAAATAAAATGTTTGCATGCATTAATTCACCAGAGGAGCTGACATAAAGTAAGTTTTTAGCTGGAAAAGTGTTAGCCATTCTATACATTCATTTGTAGAAATCTTTTAACACTTTGCCACAGAGTGTGGGAAAGTTTCTTTTCACCTAATTTTGACATCTAAATCTAATATCATTTCCCTTTGCTCTTTTTATTGGTGTAAAGAGAAAGAAACTCTTTTAGACTGTGATTCATCTGACCTATTTGAGACGTCTCCTTTAGGATTAGATAAATTACCATTTTTCTCCCTCAAATATAGATAGCTACCTCAGGTGCAGACATCTACATTGCGGCTGCTGACATTTAGTCAGCTCAACTCCGCTGTACATGACAATACGAGAAAGGAACATTTTCCATAGGCGTTTGAATCTACAAAAAACTGTGAATACCTACACTTACTTGTGTTTGTTTCAATTCAGCAATGTTCCTCTGCCTTATGATAAGTATAGAGTTGCTAAACATGAAAGAAAATGCTGATTGTTCATAACCCCCACCTGCAGTTCTCCCTTACCTTTAAGAGCCTGGACACTTTCTAATGGGCAATAGTGAAAATGCAGAATCACTGGAAGTGTCACTAGGGATGTACTTAGGGATTGCTTAGGTAAAAGTCTGGACGAGGAAGATATAGACATTCATTCTTAGTGACAGCAGTGTGAATTGAAGTGAGACGTGAACACGAACAAAATGACTCATCTTTAAAATCATATTATAATAAATGTACTGCTTAGATGCAATAGTAGTGACAGAAATCAAAATGAATTGTTTATCAGTATGCCAGGCTCAAGAGATGTAACTGTGTTAAGCATCGGGGAACAGCATCCACATAATAAAATCAATGGTTTTCTTTCATGTCTGCGCAAAATTTCAAGACAGCTCTGTATTGATGTAGACAAACAAAACTCGACTGAAGTCCTTGTACAAAAGAGAAGGATTTGTGCCTTTCTTTTTTTCACACACAGATCGAATTGCTATTCTTTTACTCTAATAAAAACAAGTTTCTTACCTGTTATGATGTGACTGAAAAGGCAAGTAAATGGCAACACTGTTTTTTAAGAAGGAGAGAAGAATACCAAGTTAAAACACACATTTATTTATTTTTGTTCTCAGTGTAGTAATGGCATGTTAATTTATTTCATTCGTTGGTATACTCATCATGCAAACAGCGATGCCTTCATCAGTTTTCTTAAACCCATTCCACTGAATTTAATCTTTAGGTGGCATTAATCAATCTATGCAGTCAAAGCTAAAATGTCCGTTAGAAAGTGAGGTAGGCTTTTAGAAAAAATAGAAAAACATAATCTTTCCATTTAAAATAAAGGAGAAATAATTGAATAAGGACAGGAGGAATAAATCAGTCAAAATCAAATTTATGCAAAATGTGGTATAAACGACATCCTCTTTTGGTTAGTAGTAAAAGTGTGATACTTGTGAAGAATCAGCCATTTAGCGAGACTTATAAAAAGTTCTAGCCATGAAGGGATGGCCTTTCCCTTTGAGCGGTAAAACCACTGATGCAGTGGTAAAACCACAAAGGGTGGAGAAAGGAATTACTCTGTATTTGAAAACATTTCCATAAATTCCAAAACTTTAAAGCCCTTGTTGGTATCATAAGCATAGAAGAACAGAATTTCATTCCGGAAATGAAATTGCTTTTAAGAAGAAATTTAACTTCCAAAGGAGAAAAATAGTTTGACCAATTCAAGAAATAATGAGTATATTATTCTTATATTCATCCGATCTATAGGATGTACGTTTCCAATACAGAGGATAATGTATTTTCTCAGACTTGCATTTTGAAACTGAAGTACAAAAAAAAAAAAAAAAAGAAACAAGGCATAACTGGTATAAATAGGTCACTGTTACAAAAAAAAAAGCATTCCTTATTGTATTTGTGCAATTGAAAAATATTTCTGAGTAAGCTGTTACAGATAACATGGTACCCCATATACCACAGCAGACAAGCTGCGTTATTTATGGGAAATGAACAAAATGTGGATCTGATGTTACCGTTCTGGGGAAAGAGCTCAAGAGGATTGCCATGGGCTTGGTCATGAAATGAGAGCACGCACATAAATATTTCAGGAAATAATATTGTATGAGTCTCTTGATTAATAAAGCAAGTTGTACGGTTAAAGCAAGATGTGACAGATGGACAGGCAGCTCCCTCATGCAGTGGTCTAAAAAATTACTAGTACACTGTAGTCTGCCATCAAGTCTTCTAGCAAAATCAAGATCTGCATCAGTTTCTCTATCATCAGTAATTAATATAAATCTAAGGCTGGGCAAAATAAAGAATGGGGACGTGCCCCATTTACGTTTACTTTTAAAGAAGCTACTTTATAGACGCATTGTATTGATATTAAACATAGTATACGTTCAAAACTGTAATGTAACTGATTAGAGAAATCTCTTTTTACATCTAAGATTCTAGGATGCTGCCATGATTTTGTAGGTAAAGCGTCATTTTCAGTCAGATTCTGTTGGGTATTTTAGGTTAAGGGCTATATAAGAAATTTTGAGTTGATTTCGTTTATAGTCATGACAGGTTACTGAATAAAGAAAAGTATAATAAACTGATCCTGTATCTGAGACTTTAAGACTCTTTCTCCTGTGTGCTTTCTGCAGATATCACCCAATATTCACTTACCACCTCACTCAGGTTTTCACACAGTTCATCTCGAATCCCGTTTGTGATGCCCCTCATGTTAGTCACACAGTTCCTTTTCTCAGTGAGCTCCCCAAGGATAAGGATAAATGCACCCACGTTTTGACTGCACTGTTTAACTTTGCACTGATAAATGCAATCCCTTGTGACACCTCTGAGCACTATTAAATGATATCCTGAGTGTATTGGTTGGCTTAAATAAGCAATACACAAAAGCCAAGAAAAATCCCATTTATTCCAAAAGCAACTGTTGTTTTAGAACAGAGTAACATTATTCTATGATTTTTTTTGCCCCTAAAGCCTGAAGAAAATGTTTCCTCTAGTGGTTTTGTTCATAGCTGTTGAGCACAATACATATGTGTAACCCCACCTGGAACAAAAGTATCTATTTTGAATAAACAGCTTGAGAAGTCTTGAATGCCAATGCTATTCAGTTTGCCCATGACAGTGTATCATCTTAAAAGAATACCATCCAAATAGTCCAATACTTTTTCAAAAGAAGTTCCCTTTTTTGTTAGGTGTGTAGAAGATTCAAATCAAAATGTAATGTTTTCCTATTTCTTCCAGCCCCCACACTATTCAACATGTGTTTCATTGTTTAAGTTGGACACTTCTCTGGTGACCTAAAGACAGGATGAATTATCAGCTTTTAAAGTTAAGGGGGTTCCAGTCAAAGTTCCAATGAACGCAGGCTATTTCTTAAAGCTGAGGGTAAATGTCAATTAAAGATTATCTTGCAGAGTGACAGAAGAGATGTTGTATGCTTTGGTCTTTTATTTATTTATGGTTAGCCCATGGTTAGTGGTATTTTCTTTCCCTTGAATCTGATTTGTTTGCAAATAATTTTTCGTTTTGAATCAAGTTATATACTTACTCTTGCCTTGAGGATTCTTGTGTCTCTTGAGTATACTTTGAACTTATTTGCATTGATTTTTTAAAACTAGCATGCATGTCAAATAGTGCTCTTCATGTCTTTTTCAACAAAGCAGAAGCTTATGTCGGAAATCTAGCTATAACACATATAGCTACACACTAGCTATACCACAAGTAAAAAGTAATTAATTTATTCACTAAGTTATGTAGTATATTTGCATGCAGGATTTGAGGTTTGGTGGCCGAGAAGCCAAGCATGATGTTGTAGCAGATTGCATGCCTGTGATGTAGAACATAGCAAAAGCGATATAGATATCTGGAGTTGAATGTAAACAGAAGTAAAGAAATTCCTAGCTGAGTCAGATGGATTTGCTCAAATTTCATTGATTTTTAGGCCAAATAGCAGGCTTAATAGTATTTTAGATTTTACTTCTTCCCTTCTTTTTCTTCATGTTCTTTTTTTCTTATATTTTTAACCTTTATTGATTTGTATTTGTGTGTGAACTTTAGCACCGAAAGCAGTTAATGTCCAGGGAACATTTAGCAAATTGAAAAGCAAGGCATAAGGCAGACTGTCTTTTACTCAGATGCCTTTGCCTGTTTGCACCCAGTTGTCTGCAGACAGAAGAGTTGCACATGGCACAGTAAGTTTTCATGTGCATGCTTTCTTGTGTTTTTCTTACCTTTCTTACTTATATATTGGTCCAAAGTCCTTGTAATCTTTGAAATTTACCTCAGCTGTCATACCAGTGCTCTGCCTTTGGGGAACAAAGGCAAGATGATGTGGCCACAGCTGAGAAGACAGCAGAGGAATTGCTGGCCAGTATGAAGGCAGGGAGTCAGACCTCGTGATGTCTTCTCCCAGCTGGATGCAGTGATACTGTTGCCAAACGTGCTTATGTAAGGCTCAACAACAGCAGAATAAAATTTTTCTGTGGTAGTTCTCTGCGGGTAGGGGATTTTAAGGAGTCTAAACTAATATTGCAAGTTGGGACCGTCTTAACCTCAGGCAAAGAGCGTTTCTCTTGTATTCAGCTTACAGAGACAAAACCAAATCCAGTTTATTGACACGTGTAGACTCTGAAGCTGTAGGGATATGAGTGAATTCCAAGCCTGTGTATTTCTTAATAGCGGCTGTGTATGTCTTAATAGTAGTTAATATGCCACACACTGAAGAGAAGTGTGGGTGTTTGTGATTACAAGTTATCATTCTTTTGAGTTAAGATCCTATTTTAAAGGTCATAGCCCTTGCCTTCATGTTCCCACCCTCCCTGGAGGTTTTCCAGAGCTTTATTGGGCTGATTCAGCTGCTTAGAAACATGCATGTACACTCACATACAGACATGCACACAGCTATGTCTTTTTTAGTTGTTTGTTTTACTTCATTTTGGATGTTTAAGCTGGATAATTTCACAAATCTGTTTTTTCAGATGGCCACACAGAGAGTTGAATTGGTGCTATGGAGCCAGGAGGTGACCCTGGGGAGAAAGAGAGGGAGGAAGGAATGAGCAGCTGCAGATCTTCAGCAAATAAAATAATAGTGCGTGATCAGAGCCTGGGGGATGCACCTCAACTCTTCCTGATTTAACTTGAATTATGTCTTTACTAGTAAATTAAATAAACCTGGGACTGTTTTTTAGCATAGAGACCGACCAGCACGGAAGGGTCTGCATTCCTGTCATTTAACTCTGTCAGCCTCACCATAAGGTGATGGCATGCAGACTGTTACTGTGGATGGAGGATGGTTCCTCAGTCCTGAGCCCTAGCTGGGGTGGTCTGAGAAAGCACTAATTGTTGCATATTTTTTCTAACACTTGAACTGTATAGTGAATTGTGTTGCAGTATCTGGAAACATTCACCGTTGCAATATCTGGAAACATTCAGATCTAGCAGTAGATTTTCTTCAGATTTTGACCTTCTTCTCATCCCCTGGCTGCTTAGAGGAAGGAAATAGAAGGAGAAAATAGTCAAAAAAGCTAGAGGCAGGTCTTGGTGTTTCAGAGCTCAGGGAATTAATTGGCACAACACAAATAAGAGCCATCATTTTACAGCCAGCCCTGTTCTCCATGCACCATTTACAAGTTTCTGCATTAATGTCACAGATGCAGAGTAGATCTTCAAACAAATGAGAAGTAAATAGGAGACGGAGTGAAAAAGAAAGAAGGAATTTTTTAAAAAATAGTCAGATCCTCAGCTGGCTTAGACGGGTGATAAAGCTCACATAGCTCTGCTGATTTCTCTTGGGATATGGCCCATTGTTTTAATTGTGTATGCATTTGACAGGGGATTATGCTTTTAGTTTGAAAAAGGCTTGACATGGTCATCAATTTGTTTTTGTCCAGAATTTTGGACTGAATTGTGCTTCGTGAAGATGATTATTAAAAAGGAGAGAACAAGTATCATTCTTCCGTTCTTTCAAGGTTCTGCAGTGTCCTGGCATTTGGGGTACTGTCATTGATTTCGCTGTCATTGCCTTGTACTGATAGTAAAGTTATTTTTTCCAAAGCTTATCCAGCTCAGCAGGAACCAGCAAGAGAAACCTAAATCAGCCACAAGGGAGAAGCACTAAAATAAATAATCAACACTGACAATAAAAGTCAAAGGTGGAGAAGAAGGAGGCATTCTGTTTCTCGTCCATCAGCAGCCAGCTACTAAGATGAACCTAAGACTGCAGAAACATTGTTATAACAAGACGTGGTTTAAATCACAAAGAGATACTTTAAACAAGCACTTCTATCAAAAAGAAAAATAAATGAAGCTGGTAGATGATCCTACTGAATTTTAAGTCTGAAGCAATCTTTATTTCAGAACAGTCTCTTCAAAATATTAAATTAACATAGTGTCAGGCAATTGATCTTTTCTTATTCCTGGAAATCCTTATCAGAAGTACAGTTTCAGATATTTGAAGCCTCATCCATTTCTGACTGTGATTTGCAAAATGAATTGGGTGCTTGTAAGAGAGATTAAAGACTGATGCACAAATTATAACTGTCTAAACAATATTTCAGGCAACTTTGAGCACACAAACACCTGTTATGGGACAGGTAATAGGTAACAGAAAGATCTTTCCTTGTCATGAGAAAGCAGGAGGCCTGAACACTCAGATAGATTATCAGTGGATGAGCATTCATAGATTAATGGGTGTTGATGGTTTCAGGTTAACATATGCTCATTTAGTGATAGACCTTACTACATTTTTTTTCCCTTTTCTTCATCCACTTGAGTAAGTCACTACAATTTCTCTGGGGCTTTGACAACTGATCCGGAATTTGGATAGCTCTGTATTTCCTTATTTCCAGTTACGAGAGTTAAATAGGCTTTTTTGGCAAAGTATGGTTAAAGCATACAGCTTTAAAATAGATTTAAATGTCTTTATGCCCTTGAATTAGACAAAGAACTTGACATCAATGGAAATGTAAGATGCAGCCTTCAGCAGAAACAGTGAAACAGTCCTCTGAAAGTTTGAAAGATTTGAAATACAGGAAAATAAACAATAGATAGAGAAGACAAATTTGCGTTAGAGAATTCACCCTAAAAAGTATTCAATAACTTCAGCTTTTGTGTAGTGTAGTGGTGTCGTGCCAGCAACCAAGCACCACACAGCCACTTGCTCACTCCCCCCTGGTGGGACTGGGAAGAGAATCAGAAGAGCAAAAGGAGAAAACTCATTGAGTTGAAATAAAGACAGTTTAATAAGTACAGCAAAAGCCGCGCAGAAAATCAAAGCAAAACAAGAATTCATTCACTGCTTCCCATTGGCAGGCAGGTGTTCAGCCATCTCCAGGAAAGCAGGGCTCCATCACATGTAATGGTTACTTGGGAAGACAAAATGCCATCACTCCGAATGTCTCCCATTTCTTTCTTCTTCCCCCGGCTTTATATACTGAGCACGGCATCATATGGTATGGAATATCCCTTTGTTCAGTTGGGGTCAGCTGTCCCAGCTGTCTCCTCCCAACTTTTTGTGCACTCCCAGACCATCCACTGGCAGGGCAGTATGAGAAGCAGAAAGGGCCTTGACTTCTTAGCAACTACCAAAAACATTAGTGCGCTATCGATAGTATTCCCATCACAAACCCAAAACATAGCACTATACTAGCTGCTAGTCAGAAAGTCAGCTCTGTCCCAGCTGAAAACATGACAAGTGGGAAATCAAGTTTGCTAGGGAGCTCTGGCTCATTCTAATTCGAGTATTTATACTCACATAAACTCAATTTGGAAAGAGAATCTGTGTGTGTCTTGGTGAAATCTGCTGTTCAAGTTTACTGCCGAATAGGAATGAATAGTTGATCCATGCACAAGAACTCTGGGATTTTATGCTCATTGAAATATACAAAGGAACTTATGATAATCTTTTAGAAAATTTTCAGAACAAAATGTGCATGTGGCAGGGTCGGGGAGATGACAGAGGGGCAGATTTTTCATTATGCTATCCCTTCACTGCTCTTCTGACACTGGAGATCTTTACAGAATCATCCTCATTCCATTTTTCTGTAATGAATGAAGGATAGGATGATGATGGGATAGGGGTTGTAGAGGATAGGACGTAAGAATGTCAAATATGTAATACAAGTTGCCAAGTTACATCTGTCCATTACTGATAGAAACTTGTCTTAATGCAGATGTATGAAAGAAATTGTAAAAGCTTAGAATTACTGCAACTAAAAAAATATACATTATTACAAATACAGAATCACAGAATGGTAGGGTTTGGAAGGGACCTTAGGACATCATCTTGTCCAACCCCTCTGCCAAAGTAGGTTCACCTGGAGCAGTTTGGACAGGAATGCATCCGGGCAGGTTTTGAATATCTCCAGAGAAGGAGATTCCACAAACTCCCTGGGCAGCCTGTTGCAGTGCTCTCTCACCCTCAAAGTAAAGAAGCTTTTCCATATGTTCAGATGGAATTTCCTGTGTTCCAGTTTGTGCCCGTTGCCCCTTGCCCTGCGGCTGGGCACCACTGCAAGGAGTCTAGCCCCATCTTTGTGACACCTGCCCTTTAGATATTTGTAAGCATTGATGAGACAATTGCTTTTAATGAATTACCATCTCAGGTGAAAAGTGTTAACTGGCATAAATATTAGAGATAGTGTATAATGTCAGCACTGGACTCTCTCAGGAGCAGGGCATCAATCTTAAAATACCAGTATTTCAATGCAACTTTATACAACTGTCTGTCCTCCTCTAATTGATCTTGTATCCTGCTTTTCCCTTACAATTTATTTTCCTATGGCATGTACAAAGTAGATTTCATTTCTTGTTTATGTGTATTCAGTTTATTTTCAAATATTTTTAAAATACATTGAAAATTCTTGAATTGATTTTGAACAAGCTTCTTCACTGGAAGTCTGAATTGATCAGTTCCTTTCTTTTCAAGATAATATTAATTTCAGACACTGATTGGTTTCTATTCTGTAAGTCAGTGTAGAAATATATAACTCTTACTGAATTTTACCTCTTAACTAAATTTTAGCAGACTGTTCTGTTCTTATTTTATAGTTTTATCATTGGTGATCTAGTGGCTCATAATAGGTAGGAGCTTTTCTGACAGCAGAAAATAAATAGCTTCACTTTCAAAGATCTCTGGACAGTAAATAGAGGTCCATAACATAAAAACTGATTGGTCCTTTTCCCATTCCTCCCTTTAAATATGATCAAATTTATTAGAAATATCTGTGTAAAATTCCACCAATACAGTCAAACACATACACTGATCTATCTGAAACTCTCCTGTAGTTTTCAACTTGAGCCACTTTTTTCTCTTTTTTTCTTAAAAAAATTACTGTTCAGCAGGAAATAAGATGATCTAAAGCTAGCAACCTCAAAAACATCATAGACTGTAGCACTGGAAACCATGTTCAGATCATACCAACTGCATTTTGTTTAGATAATATTCAATTAAGTGCGCTCAGATATGTATCTGTATATGTTTTTATTATGTCTTAATGACATCATACCAGTTTGATGGCTAAAAGAGGCCTTATAAGGCTCAAAATTCCCTTATGTTGAAAGATGTCAAAAGAAGAAACTGGGCGACCACGAGAATACACTTGGAGACCTTTCTGTGCAACAACAGTGAGAAGATAATCCAGTTTCCACCCTTTAGTAAAAATAGGTGGAATCCCCTCCTTTTTCTTCTCAGAAGACAAATAGTATTCATTCTTCATCTCCTGCAAGATTTATGTAAAGACACTTATTTTAGCCTTAGTATTGCTGTAGGAAGTCAAATATACTGCACAGCCACCAACAGTGGTGTAGACAGGCATAATGTAAGAAACGTGAAAGGTAGATCTCACTTTCCGTGGATTATCCAACTGCTAGTTTCTTTCATTTTGTCTTATTGATCTTCAACAGGAACTAACTTTTATTTAGTGTGTATCATAAATTATTCTTCTGCATCATGACATGTGTCTTCTGCATCCTGGTCACATAAGGTCACAAGTGCTTTTCTTTCATCCTTATTTTCTTAAAATAATGAACCCAAGGAAGCATCAGTCCTATGAGAAAAATCATAGTCCTGCTTTCCTGCTTTGTAATACTCTGAGAGAAAGCAGGAGTTAAAACTCTCCAGCCACAGATCAGAGGATTTCCTCTAAGAGTTCTAATTCCAGAGAAAGCAGGATATTTTTTTCCTGTTAAATTCGATGACAAAACTAAGGAGTTAGTTTAAATACTCAGCTTGCTTTCTCCCTGTTTTTTTTTTTTGTTGATTGGGGTTTGGAGAGGGTTTTTGTTGTTTTTTTGGTGGTTTTTTTTGGGGGGGTAAGTGGGTTTTTTTGTATCTTCTTATTACTCTGCTTCACAGAGAATAAAAGGGAATAACTTATTAGGCATTTCCTGAACCTCTTCAGTAACTCAAGGAGCTTTCTATCTCCTGATATCAATTAAGTTACTTTTGGCTTTATCAATTAAAACTGTAATGTCTCTACAGCTTTTTTGGGGTCAATACACAAGTCAATGAATTGATAGCTTGTCAGTGCTCTCTTTTAAGACTGGCAACCACTTGCATTACCCACACGCACACAAAGTTGGAATTGAACAGACTGTCGCTAGGAATGGAAATCTCACCTCAGGCATGAAGAGAAACCACAGAAAGCTGTAATTGTAACATTTGGAGATGACCTTCGAATCTGTTGGTTTATTTCTGCAACAACAGCTGATGTTTATGCTGTATGGCATTGTATCATTAGAACTGATACACATCTGTTCCATATTTCATCATCTGGAAAGGTCAATTAAAAAGAGTAGCCCAAAACGGTAGATTTAGTTTCTAACAGCAGCGTAGCAAGGAAGTAGTAACTAATCATGGGTACATTTTAAAATGAAATTAAGGAGCAATTTAAGAGATTAAAACTCAGCTCATCCTTATATGCTGCCATTTGAGACCATTTCTAATTATTTTTTCCTATTAGTTTTCCAACGGCTTTTTGTTTTCTCTTTTCATTAGAGACTTCTTGGTCAAATTCTTTACTCATTTATACCACTGTAAATCTGGAATAAGTCCTTTACATTTAATTGAATTATTCTTGATTTGCTTTAGTGAGTCTGAGAACAGAATATGGTCCTTTTTCTTTAGCAGTGACCAAACTGTCCTTCTTAATTTTGAAACCACGCTGAATCAAGCTTAGGTAGAAAAAAGTCTCCAAAGTTTGAATAGACTAAGTTTTCTTATTAGGAAAAGGCATCCATTAAAGAGGGCAGTGTTCTGCCTTCCTACTTGGTAGGAAGGTGTTGCACTGAAAGGCCTGGGATTTTAAATTACCTGCCAAATAGAATTTAACTCTGGATGCCTCTAAAGTAACCTGGTCCTGCAATGGGAGTAAAAGAAATCAGTTGCTTTTATATTGTATCTTCCTAACAGCGATCACTGAGGAAGTCTTTGTGCTGTACCTGTGGACAGCTCTGTTTGTTGGTAACAAGATTCATTGGTCCCCTAAGATTTCTTTAGTGGCTGCTGCCCAACAGTACCATGAGTCCCAGCATAACATCACGGCTGTGGCTGTTCTGTGGTCCCCAATGCTGCCCCTCAGCAGCATGAAATGTCATTAGTGATCAGAAGGCAATCAAAGTGGGGTATTATGGGGACAGAAAAAAATGTGCAATTTTTATTTTCAGAAGAAAGATCATAAAGTAAAATTGTTCAGATTTTGAACTGTCAACGAAAATATAGGCTGTAACTTTTCTTCACTGTTTCTTCTCTCATTTTCCTGCAAAGTTTCTATATAGGTTGCTATATCTTCCATCCCTCCTTCCAGGCAGATTATAACTGTTGTCAGTAAAGAAAAAGAAATATGTATCAGCGTATTTGGCAGATAACATTTTCAATGGGGAATAATCATTTTATGAGAACTTTTTCTGCTAACTGATTTTAAGAAGGAGTTTCCCTACTGTCCTAAAAACTATTCCCTGAGACAGAATCTCAGCTTGGTCACCCAAAGTCTGAGCCTTCCCAGACATTAATTACATACAGGATTTTTAAAGCAGTTTTCCTTCCCAGAGGCATCAAAATCATACAGGAACTGTTTTGTCTTTCCTAGAAAGGATCTATTTCTTTTCTCTGTTTATTAGCTCTTTTTAAAGCCGGCTCCAAAGATCCTAATGAAAATTGTTTAGGACTTCTTAAGACCCTTGTACACAAAGGTCATAAGAGTTTAAATGAAAAGGTTGCCTCTATTTGAACCACCAAACTACTGAAGTAGAAATGATGTCACTTGAAACAGAAAGTCGTTGTTTTGGCAGTCCTGCATAAGTGTGCCAGAACTTTGTTCAAAATAATTTTTGAAAGTACAGTTTATGTGGACTCTGCTACACATTCTCCCATAGAGTAAAGTATGTTAGCAAATTCCTGTGCAGAACTAGGAAGGAAGAGCAGTGGGCAGATCCTTTAGGGGCTGGTGAATCAGCAGGGTTTATATGACAAAATTCACAGATCCACTGATCAACAGTTTTAGACAGGAGCTATTTCATCATCTTAATTGCTAGGACTAGTGGCAATTATTTAGGTATTTGAGAACAGCCATCACCCCCAGATTTAGAAAGAGGGATTAATTCTTCTGACTTTTGCTGCTGAACTGTGCCGCTCCATTCCTCTAACAACTACATGGAGTGGGTTTTAGCATGAGAGAGACACCAAAATTACAGGGCATTGTTAAAGTTTTTTGTTATTAATTTATTGTTGTACCTTTCACATTCTGAAAGTTTATTGTTGCTGTTACAGCGACGTCCAAGCAGATGGCCAGCAATGAAATTCAGAAGAGGATCTGGACATCCTGCCTATGCTGAAGTGGAACCAGTTGGAGAGAAAGAAGGGTTCATCGTATCAGAGCAGTGCTAAAATTTCTAGGACAGAACACCAGTACTGGCCTACAGGTGTAAGACATTTACTTTGCCTCTCTTTAAAGAAAAGGAGCTCTAAGCTGCTGTAGCCTGATAGAAAGAAGATTTTGGATAAGCTTTGTCCAAGAAGAAAACCTATCTAAGATACCAGATTACTACTGCACAGTAGTTTTTGTTAGTGGACTGAGACACAACGGTTCGTGCAGAACACTTGTCAGTGGACACCTATGGTATCAGAACTATGGCACAAGTGCCATGTTATTGGCTTTAGGTATGGGGATGCACAGTAATCAAAAATATAATAAAGCTTTGGTGCACAAGGGTATTACCCTTTGCTTCAAGTGTTCTTCTCTGGTATCTCAAAGACTGAGTGACAAATCTGTACCCTTTCAGCACATAGAGCACTGATCAGTGTTCACAGGTGATTAAGTATCTCAATGCAGGTAAAGAAGAAAAAAAGCAATTTTCCAGTACTTCTACAAGTGGATGAAATACACTCACTTTTCAATTCTAAATTAACCTACCCACCTAACTGAGTGAGTCACAATGTATATGCTTTCCAGGAGTAGTACAATGTTTCTTGTACATTGCTGATTACTATCCTTCTAAACAACTCATGATATACAAATTGGTAAGAAATGAAGACAACAGAGAATTTTCACAATGGTGAAATTATTTTATTTCATGGGAGTTCACAATGAAATTGGGCTGATTTTCAGTTTCAGTGTTCACTAAAAATTAGCTATCAGGTTTGTTTCAAGGGTTATCTTTCATTTCTGAGCAGTAGGCTGAAGTAAAGGCAACAGATCCTTTTAGCTGCCAGAGATCTTATGGACCATTTCTTAGGCAATGCGATATGAAGAACAAGATTTTAAACAAATGGGTTTTTATCCTTTGCCATTTCATTGCAAGTCCTTACTGAGAAGCACCACAGACTTCAATGCACCCCTTCCAGAGATTCAGATACAAGTGTTATTGAACCCTGCTGATTCATACAGTGATTTTGTTTAATGCACATAGTAGTTGCATAAATATATATATAAATATATTTTTTTTTATAGCTAACACAAGGCGGGCTCTTGTGACTGTTAAGACTGCATTTTTGTCATCCAGACAAAGGAAATGGATTGCATTACTGCATATTTCCACTGAGTTGTAAAATAATCCTTAATATTAGAATATTTTTATGTTGTGTAGGGAAGGTGGTTCATGTAGTTGCAGTGCCATATCCTTTCTGCCTATTGGAACCACTCTTTCTTTAATATTGACCCTTTCCCTCCCTGTATAGGGAAAGACAAGACTATAAATTCACTCCATCAAAAACAGTTATGCCTTTCATGGAAGGGATTAATATACACTGAGACCCAGATCTTCCATGAGGAGTGGGAACCTAAATACTTTGATGATCTGGACCTAAGCTATTAAAATATTAAATTCAGGTATTGTATGTACATTTCATTGTAGTCATTGACTATCAAATTTTTTACATACTGTATAAGGCACTTGAATCATTTTAAAGTGAGGTATACAACATTTGCAGTTTCGGATCTCAAGCAGTTGAAAAAAGTTGTAGATACCACCTTAATAGTACAGTTATTTACATTTCTTGTTGATGCTTGTATGGTCTAAATTTGATTACTTAATACTGTTTTAAAAAAAAAAAACAAACATGATTTTTACTTGTTATTTTGTTCAGTAAATAATACAATACTGTATTTTCTGTATTCTTTTATTTTGTGTAACACACTTTTATTTTCATCTGTTTTAAATCATATAGCGTGAGATTGAAACTGCTCAAAACCTAACTGGTGTTAATCTGAAGGTACTAACAAACACATTGTCTTGAAGCCTGGTGAAAAGCCTGTGGCAAGTATTCAGTCAGTTTGTCTGGGTCTGCTAAGTCATGTTTCTAACAGACTGGGATTAAATTGCAGGCTGTTAATTCCGATAGCAATAACCAAATGTATGCACATATATATCTGGTGACACTCATTTTTATTAAATAAAAAGGTATCAGTGCACATCATTTAGACACATATTTGGTGTGCAGTACTTATCATTATTTTTTCTAGGAATCTTGGAAGTCATCAGCTAGGGTTCATTGGCCAAATGAAGTAATTGTAAAGCTTCCATTTGAGGCATGCTGGAATCCTGTTTGAAATAATTTTTATTTCAGAGCACATCTTGGCAAATTATACTGAGAAATTTACAAAAATCTACACAGTACTGCTATAAGTTCAAGGGATATTTCATATAAGTAAAGAATATTTATATTATTATGGGTTTACAGGTCTGCACTTTGGCTGATTCACTCATGTTTTTCACATTTTTATCCATGTATGTAATACATGTCATGCAATGGAACTGTCAGAATGTTTGTAACATGATTAGACAAACATGACAACAATTTTAAAATCCAGTATTTTGATTATTTTTGTTTTAAGGCCCTCTTGCACAGCTGAAGGATGTTTATTAGTATTTGCAAACTAACTTAAATTTCATACTCCTTCATAAAATAATAGCAATTATTTTTTTCACTCTTTGTCCAGCGGCTCTCATAATTTGGTGGCAGATTTCACTGGTCTATGGGGAACATCGTAGTGTACTTCTTTTGATTTTTGCCATGATGTTATATGCTATGGATTATAACATGATGAGTTGCTGGGTTTATTTAATAAGCTTGATAGGCATATGCTTATGTCTGATAAGAACTGATATCTGAAGAGAAAACCTCCTGCATACTAATGGATGTATAGTGTCTCATTGGTGTCTGCTTTGATATATTCTGTGGTATGTTCTATTTATCCCAGTAGGCAAAAGTTAATTAAGTAATCTGTCGCTGTTTTGTAATTCCATCTAGTTTTCTAATTTTTTAATAATTAAAATTGCCACATTAAAAATTATACAAATATTAATCTATAGGTGTGATGAAATATTGAGGTTAACTAAGAATCCTATTCTTACCATTTTATAAAGCACTGGGTTAATTGATCCAGATCAAAAAAATGTCATGTAACCCCCTTTCAGAGATCCAGCTGATATGTTATTCAACAATTCATAATTTCCATCCAGGTCTCTGAAACAGCGGCTTCACTAGCATTCCCACTGATACTTCATTTGAAAGTACTTCAGAATATTTCATTTGTTTAAATGCTTACTTACAGAGTCATTTATTCTAAAAGTTATTTTAACTCAAACTTTTCTGTAAATTTGTGTATCTAATGCATGTAATGATTGCAAGACCTCCCAAAATTATCATTTCTTATTATTTTCCATTTTAGTGTTAAATGTTCCATAACACCTAACACTCTCAGTGCTATGCTTCAGCTCATCCTGTTTCACAGAAAAAAGGAGAATTTGAACTACAAGGATTCAAAACCCATCACTCTCTAAATCTCTGTAAGATGAAACTATATGCATCTCACACAGCTATTGTTGAAAAAAGACCCTCAAATTTGTAAGATTGTATTCAGACATTAAGAAATTCTGGAACTGCAGAAGAAGTGGAATTGTAATCTCACTCCCATGTACATGCAGATGATGATGTGGTCTTATTTAATTGCCTGCCATGTTTCTCAGTGCACCCTGTGACGCCTTGGACATAGAGAATGCAGGCTGTTCATAAGAAGCAGCTGTTCTGTATCTTTCTCCTCCTTATTTTGAAAAACTTTGGGAGCCAAATTAAATTTCCACAAGCTGAACAGAGTATTTGACTTTGCAAATTTCACCATTTTTCCTTGGTCCAGAGTTCATACCATAAAACCCACTACACGAGTATCTGAGCCAACTGAATAGCTGAATCACTAGTTTGCCATCCAAATGGGGACGGCAACGGAAAAGGAAGTGGTGAGCCAGTTTGGTAGTGAGCAGGGAAGAAAATTTCCCTACAGAAGAGTAATAAGACTTCCAAGGAAGACTTGAGAATATTTGTATATTCTGTTAGAGCACTTCTTGGATAAGCAAAAGAAACTGTAAATGACAACATCCATCTTTTTTATTTGTAGGGAACTTCTAAACAAGATTCTGCAAGCAGCTGTCATGAGCTGGCAGTATTTCACATAGTAGGTGGGTGACTAGAGCATGCAGACTACCCCACGTTGGTTCATGTTCCAGCTCACAGACCATCAAAGGAAAAATTCACTTTGAGTGCATACAGTTGCTGAAGCAATGGCTATGTTATTATTTTGTGACACCAGCAATGAAGCTTTGTATGAAGACAAGATTTGGCATCCACCTAGAAGGTATCTCAGCTGCACAAAATCATAGTGCCTACAACCATAGTAGTAGCCATTAGGAGAAGAACCAGAATAGAGCACAAATTCAGGTCGGATCAACATTTTTGCTCTCGGGGAATTTATTGCTTCCAGTAAGGAGAAAGAAGCAAGCACTGTTGTCCAGAGTAAGATCATTGGAGTCCTTATACATGTGCGCGTCCTTGCAGAGAACTACTTGAAGTTTGTAGCCTAAAAAACTCCAGAATAAAATGCTACTGAGCAATAATGTAGCATTCACCTTAATTCTCATGGTTTAGACAGAGACTTCAGGAACTGACACCTGCTACTGCTTTCCTTTATGGATGTAATGGTAAGTTGGGTTTGGATGTTGGGTTTTGGGGTTTGGGATTTTTTGGAATAGGAGGAGAAGAACGGACATACAGGAGAGGAGTGTGTCAGTGTCCCCAGATGTTCTAGAGGCAGGGCAAGAAACCTTATGTACATCCTTGAAAGCATCAGTACTGTGTGCCAGTGGCACTGAGTGAGAACATATGAGGTCTTCCTTCATGTCCAGCTCCATCATTTAAAAATCAGAAATGTCACCAGAACCGCTAGCTTCTGTCTAAATCTGCAGGAGTCCATATTTCACTTGACAGAGTGTTTATGTCACTCCATAGGGAAAAAAGCTTGAACTGCAATCAGCATTTTGAGGTGGAACAGTGTGCCAGTAGTGCTTTACCAGCACCAGTGACAAAGCAGGATGCAGCTTGCATAAAACTGAAAGGGACAAATGAGATGATTAATTTTATCCAGAACAGCCAATATCTTTATAGCTGGAGCACTGATAAAATGTTCAAGTCTGTGGGCTGATTCAACTTGATTTATACAATATCATAATCCTAAAGCCGGCCTTCAACTATCAGCTTATTGTCCAATCTCAGAACTGTTTCTTGACTTTTTAATTTTTTATGGAGATGAAAATAGCTGAGGATGCCAAGCGGAAATAAAGTATCTTTCTGATAGGAAGAGAGTATCATCTCCTGACACAGTTCTCTCCAGACTACAGTAGGGATCTGTCCACAGGTTATTTCAAGTGGGTCTCATGCTGACTCCACTGTCTTTCTCAGGACATGTTTCATGCTTTTCAATGCAATTCTCTGTTTCTTGCAAGATTTTTGAATACCTGTCTCCTGCCTCACTTTTTTATTCTTGTCTTTGGTTCTTCACCTCTGATCTAACTCTGCTTGCTCACTACTTTGCTTTCTTGCACTCCTGTAAGCCCTGAATTACATGCCAAAATGGTCACTTTCAGTGTCACTGAAAATAAGCCTCAGTCTGAAGAAAGGTGCACTTGATTTTTCTTCTGTATGTCAGTTCTGGTTAATACAACTATGTAAAGGTAGGTTTTCCTCTTACTGACTGAATTCCTTTCATGGGAGTTAGCAAGCTAAATTCTGAACCTCTTGGAAACTTTTTATTTAGACATTTTGATCAAACAAACTGCTGGTCTCTTCAGTGAAAAACTTGTCCCAGTTAATTTTTTTAAAGCAGCAAAAGGACTTTAAAAGCAGGCCTCAAGACATTACTTTTAATTACATCCATTTAACTAAGCAGATATTTTTGCCCAATTAATTAATACAGATGCCTGCTTCTCTGTTGTCTCTCTGGGAAGATAATGTTTAGGGATATTAATTAAACCCTTCCCATGCAGTTTGCATTCTTTCAATTGGAGTAGCTCTTATTCGAAAAACAAAAAGGCTGGGGTTTTAATTGCTAATGTTAGTTTGAAAGATACTTAGTTTATTGACTGCTTGGGTGGCACAATGTTTCCTCAGACACCTAGAAGATATTAGTAATAAATATCACTTGCGCCTGTCTAGCTTGCTTTGGACTGCTGTTTTTATTGCTAGGTCTTTTTTTCAATTTCAATAAGTAATTAAATTTTGTTTTGGAAGATAGCAAATGATACTGTGATCTAATTGTCACCTTTGACTACACATCAGCAACGGTGTCCTTGTATCTAAGCTTTTCATCTTAAAACTTTTCAGCTCTGCTTTGCCTGAGAGGACACCAGTATCACACCACACACCCCCATTTTGGTGACAAAATGCAGCTTTCCAAAGGAAGGAAATGGTGTGCCTTTCATAGACGTGTGCGTATTTTCACAATGGCCTCTTTCCAGAAGGAATCCTGTTCCTAGAGAGATGAGTCTGGCAGTCTAGATTGCAAATGGAGCATGACTGAAAATAACTAACTCTGCAAAACATAAACCATGTGCAGCTGCAGTGTCACTGGATGAAATACTTCCAGTGCTCATCGGCTTCCGGGCTGGGGCCTCTGCCCAGCCACAGCCCCTCAACAACATGGGCTGTGAGACAAGGAGAAGGGAGGGCAGGAGATGCACGGAGGACTGCGGGTGCCGTTTCTGTCCAGAGAGCTAAGAGACAGTGGGCACCTTTGCTAAGACTTACACCCTCCAGAAAATGAGGGTGACCTCATGCCGTCTCCTGCGCTGTCAGCACTGAGCATGAGCAGAGGGTCTTCTCAGCAGGAGACCTTCTCCTCAGGAGGAGAGGTCTCCTCCACCAGGAAGGGGGTGACAGGGTGAGATGGGAAGCATGAGCACAGCCTTGTTTCCGTGCAGGATGGGGCCATGCAGCCATGCAGATGCACACTTGCACCCCCCTCACACTCACCCACTTCTTCCAGCCACTGTCAACACTGCATTTTGGATTTCAAGTGTCTTCTCAGTGCAGGGCCTAGAGCAGTGAGCAATGGGGGTAATAAAAAAACAAGAGCATTCTGTTACCATGGAAGATTACATGAAGTAATTTCACTCTATTTCACTCTGCATCTCCCACAGCACCAATGTGCATCCTGCTGTGAGGATCTGACAGATATCCTCCCAGTACTTTGTCCTCTTCCCCTGAGGTGTGGGTGAGCGTGTCAGTGAAAGGTGGCAAGTGCTCCAGGCTTGACTTGGCCTGCAGGCTGCTGCCTAGAGGCAACCAGGCATGACAAAGAGCCTGGTGGGAGCCGACAACCAGTCTTTCAGGATGTAAATTTTCTTTAGTGAAATGACTTTGCTATGCACAGTTGTTTGACACATCTGACTGGCATTCGCTGAATTATCCTACACAGCAGTGACCTCGAGGTCTAGAACAAAGAGGAGCATGTGGCCCATCTTTAACACTGGCCAGGAGCAATGATCACAGCAGAGAGCTTAGCAGCCGGGTCTTCACCTATACTCAGAGCTAATGGTGATCTCTGACCCCGCTTAGAGACTAAACCTAGCAATTAGATCATTTGACCATGATAGAAGCAACTTTCAGCCTGGGAGGCATATGAAGTATCCTCATCCAGGAGAGTACCCCAACTAATGGCATATACATTAAGCTTCCCCAACCCTTTTCTACAGAAGCTGCTTCTCACCCCCATGCAGAAAAGATGCGAAATTCTTTGGCCCCAAAAGAGCAAGTGAGCATGGGACAGGATTAGTCAGTGCCCAACTGTAAAATGTCTGTGCCACGGGACAAGGGATGTGCTGGGTCCTAGATTCTGCTCTAAAGGTGGCATTTGAACTTGTAGAAGTAGGAAGCAATTTCAGGCTGTGACTGATTCAAATATCAGGGATGCTGGACTCCCAACATCAGTAAAACATGGATTTTCAGACATATGCTGCTATTTTTACTAGCAAGAGCCTAGGCATAAAACACCCTGGCCTTTTTATGTCATGTCATTTTTCATCAGCCTCATTCTCAGGAATCCAGTCCTTCAATATATAGACTTAGGTATACATTTGCTTGGGGACATTTGCTGGGAAATTTAATTCCTGGAGCTGATGTAGAAATGCTCTGTATCACTGTATGCTGTTCCCTGACTTGCTAGGCGCCTAAGGAGTGAGGATATGTGAAGCATTACTGTAGGACACTAAGGTATTAGTGACAAGCATCACTAGGAATAAAGAACACACACACACTCACACAAAGAAAAGCCAACCTCTTCTCTCCTCTGCACAACAGGAAATCCTGAGCGAGACGCTAATGAAATCAGATGAACCCTTCACTGCAAAAGCAATGGAGTGCTGTGTGGAGGTTACTATAGCTGCAGTCTATTCTAATGGTTTAGCAGAGTCACCACATACTTTGGGAACTAAATGATGTCTAGAGCTTTTATTTACCTGGTCTGTGTCTTCTCTCCAGCCACTGCCTATTGCAGACTAGGAATATGTCGACTTTTCTGCTTCTAAGATACTGTATACACAAAACTGTGGTTTATAGACACATAGGCCAGGCTGGATGGGGCTTTGAGCAACCTGGTCTAGTGGGAGATGCCCCTGTCTGTGGCGGGGGGATTGGAAATAGATGATCTTTAAGGTCCCTTCCAACCTAAACCATTCTATTATTCTACATATAGATTATTACGGGTTTTAGTAAAAGTTCTGCCAGCTGTCCCTATATTGAATAAACAATGATGCTTTGGCTTTGAGAGAGACTCTGAGCCCTGTGGTTTTGCTCCTTTTTTCTCCCTGCAGTAGGTATTAATAGTTGTACAGCATGTAGAGAGCTCAGCTGAAGTACTACAAATGAATGTCAATTGCTACATGTGGTAATGGGAAAAGAATGAGCAAAACCACACTCAGACAAAAAATACTCCTCACCATATTTACCAACACTCATATATTTTCATGAAAATTGTCATGGAATGTTTCTGAGTGCTAAATAGGCAGCAGTACATTTGATCTGAATAAAGGAGATGTCTTTCATTTTCCGTGATGTTATAATCATAATCAACAGCCCAAAATACAAATAAAAGGTAAGCTTATTTCATTAGGTTTAAAAATATAAATGCCTGCCTGGATTGATAGCATTAGTAGTTTTTTCCTTGTTGATTACGTGTAGGATGGCAGCCTGTTGTGCTGTGTATTATCAGTAAAAGAATTTCAGATTATTTGAAATTAATTTTCTGTATTTAATTAATGTAATCTTTGACATCAGCACTAAAATCACTGCAAATATTTCAAATATTGAAACGAGTATAAGCAAACATTTAGCAGTGGCATGTAAATACTGATAAAACTTATAGGTAAAGATCCAAAATACAGATGTCTTTTGACACATTTTACTCAAAAAAACTCCAAATTGTGGAGAAAAAAAGGGAGGGAGATATATCTAAATACACTTTAAATAAATATGTTTAAAGACAAGCATCTTTCTTTGTTAACTATTCCACTGACCTCAGTGACCAAATGAAGAGCATCCTTGAAAAGCTAGATCCGAAAATGGCTATTTCTATGGCAAAGTTTTAGTTCCCTCCTGCTGACATTAAACTGGAATATGGAAACTGTTAAGAATCATCCACCAGTTACTGAAGCGCCCAAAAGGAGTGTGCTTCAGCTGACTGACATCTCATAGGGAGGCAAAGGGATGCACATCTGGAGAGAAAGAGGAGAGCTCAATGGTATGCCTAGCCACCATATTGAAACTTGTGAATACCCAAATAAGCTTAGACACTGTGCTGTTTCCTGCTTTCCTCCTTCAGAGCAGGTACATCAGCTACTGCAACCTGCAGGATGGCTTCCTCTCTGCCACTACACAGCTGCCAGTCCTGGTGTAGTCCACCACTTCCCAAAAAACCTCCAACAAAAACATAACCAGAAAGAGCTCAGCTCATTCATTACAGCACTTGAAAGGAAAGATTTATGAAAAAGTCTTTGACCCAGTGATCAGCCAAAGGGCTGGGGAAGGGTGTGCTGGTAGATTTGAAATGAGAATTATTGGATGACATTAACGTGGCATTCTTGAAAATAAAGAGCAGATTAAGCATCTGTGTCAGAGAAGCATTACAGCCTAAATGGAACTAATGCCATGAAATACTGCTCATAAATATAAGTGCTGCTTTAGTTGTTGCTCTTTTTTTCCTTCTAAGGGGTTATGTAATGCAGTACACAACTTTACTCAGGATGATAATTTGTGTCATGCTGATTTATGACTTTGGCAGAGACACAATCCCTTACAGGAAAACATTGCCGGCAACCAATAAAGATCCCGGCATTGAAGCACATGTGATGATTGCATTAGAAGGGAAAACAGAAATCCAGCTCCCACAGGGAATTTTCTGGTCTGATGCCTGTCCACACAGACATCAATGGGGGAGCAGGTTGCTGTGGAACTGAGCGCATCCTCACAACAACAGCCAGTTGGTGAAGTGTTTGCTGGGAGCATGGCTGGGGAAGCAGCTGACAGCTGGTCATCGGCATGGCAAAAGGCAAGAGGCTGGGCTTCAGGAGGAGGGGACGTGTGCCACCAGCTCGCCTGCCTCAAGAGTGCAGCGCCCCTTATTCTTAAGACTGAACTGTAATGGAGGCCCTGCAACTCCTCTTAAGGAGAGGTCAAATTCTGTGTCATTATACACATATTACACAAACGACCTCCTAAAATCAAGTCAGCACAGCCTCCGCCCAGTAATATCACAGATACCCTGCATCATGTACCCAGCTAGTTCATATCTATCTGAACTGAAACATGGGCAAAGGAAGCTCCCATCTGCTCACCTGTTACCATGGAGCAGCCCTAACCAAGTCCTTTAGAGGTAGAAGATTTCTACTGCAAAGCTTGAGCTTTCCAGTGCTCAAGTTTATCTTCTCTCCTCTGCTTTTATGGGGACAACACTACAAACTGAAAAGTACAACCTTATTTCTGGAGTGCTAATGAGAGCTCCCAGGCTTTAGAAGTTTTATTTTCCTTGTAACAGGTGAGCAAGGCAAAGTGGGGGTACGGCAGGTTAATGCATACAAGAGAAATGTGGGTAGAAACACCGGGAGAAAACAGTGTCTGATTCAATATCAGACTCAAAAATCCAAGTGCAATTTGAACAGCAACAGCAAATCTGAGCATTCTCCATTTCCATCCTTACTGTGTGCCAGAAATTAATGAGATCTCTGTACAGGACAACAACCTTGGGAGGAATCCTGAAGTACTGGCTGCAAACAGAGCCAGGCTCTCAAGACCCATTGCCAATCTGTTTTATTGTTAATAACTCAAGCAAGTCTGTTTCCAAACATTGTCATCCAAGGGTTAGACTTTTATCTCAACAGAAAATAAAAGAGAACTGGTGTTTCCTTGTAAGATTTTCCTACTATTGTGCACATACTGACCAGCAAATGTCCTTTTATTTCCACTGCTCTCAAATGAAATTCAAAACTCAACGTTGACAATTTAATTTTGTCAGAAACACTAATTGGGTCCAAGATAGGCTAGTTAATACTTAAGTGGGGATCCGTCTTGCAGCCCTGGGTATTGCAGAAGTTGTTTCCAATCAGTGGGCAATAATCAGTCTACAAAAACTAAATGGAGAGATGGACTTCTAATGCTCCAGGACTGCTGCACTGATGACAAACGGGAATTAGAAAAAGTAATCCTCTTTCTCATTTCAATGGAACTGGAAGTGAGATAATGCATCTGGCATATAGATTAATAAGAAATAGGGCAAGGAAAATGCTGGATTTATTTATGGACTTACAGATAGCTAAGTAAATTTCTAAATTAGTCAGTTTACCATAAAATAGAATCTCTCACTTTAGTTAAATTGAACACAAGGGAAGAAATTTATCTGGGAGGAATTCTGTGTAAGCTCTTGAATTCTGTTAAAGCTTCTGTTAAAAAAAATAGAGTAAAATGAACTTGTAAGTCTACTAATTTAGAATACATTCACAAAAATTATACCTGCTTTGTTACATATTGTAATCAAATCCTTTCATCTTTTGACAGAGGGGTCAGCCATCACACCAAAAAGTCTTTTTTTTCTCTGCATACAAATGAAGGAGTGTTGCATTTATATTCTTCTGTCCATTTAATTTCTGATTTTTTTTCCTTTTTATTCACCTTTTTTTTTCCCCAAGGCTGCCAAAAGTGTTATGAATTAATCTCTCTTTTTTTAATGCTATATAAAACAAATATATAATACATAAAACTCCATTTCTTTGTTGCTTACTAGTTGGTTACTTGTGGAAGGAAAGAACTGAAATATGACTTTGTGAACTCCCAGTCTGGCATTTTCTGATGGAAACCTTGGAGGTGTATCTTAAAATATTTTCCAAAAAATATCCAGCAGCATAGCAGGCCAAATTCATATTCATAAGCTCACACCATGGATGAATATGACCATCAGTTATGTTGCCAACTTCAAATGAGATGTGGTGATCCACACAGCTGAGGCTCTGAACCAAGAACTTGACAAGAAAAAAATCAATAAAATTCTCTTTAGAAATTATCATCCTGAACTAATGTAGAGTCATAATACAAAGCAAGTGGTAAGAGTGTCATTGTGAGTATCCATATCCTTTGTCCCTGGTAATTCCAAACATAATTATTTTGTTTTATATGATATGAACCTAATTGTATCCTTGACTGAATATTAGCCTGGAAAAATCATAGCTGGGCTTTGAAGGTCAATAAGACTGTTTTCCTCCCCATACATCAGCTCCAGTAATAGAGGTCACATAAGGCTAAAAGCTGATGTCAGAGGTCTGGGCAGGCGGATTGTTTTCCTTTTCTGCCTTGAGTAATACCTGTGCATTTTTGATTTCCCTTGGTGGATTTGCTCACATCTAACACACATCCAGGAACTGGGCTGCAGAAAACAGTCTGCTGATGAGGTGTGAGCTGGTGTACAATCCAGCTCGCTCACTTTTACTGCCTTGGCAAATTTTGCTGCCTGGAGTGAACAGATTATTATAAACCCATCCTACCTAACCGTATATATTAATACATAGATGAACTAAACAGGGAACCAAATCTATTGAATAAGATGGGGTCATTTTTACACAAGACCTTATAATGATCCAGCCTTACTTAAAACAATAAAAGTGACAGGAAAAGCATTATACATTGTTAATAAGGTTTTCAGACAAGCAGAAGTAACTGGAATGTCCTGATGATCTGATTCATAAAATTCACTGCTTGCATCTATAAAGTCTAATAAATGTGTGGAACTATAAATTCTCCTTTTTTATCTGTTCACTTTTATGATAAGCAGACATTTCAGGCTGAGCATTTCATGGTAATTATATATAGCAATTCTCAGGTGGCTAAAGTCATGGGGCTTTTAGTGTCATGTCTTTTAAAACTGCCTGGTTTGCTATAACTAGCCCGTAATAAAAGGCCTATTACTTAGTTGAAAAATATGAGGCCCAGAAGATATGACGAGTTGAATACCCCAGATTCCCACGCATACTGCCCAATAGGTGCTAAGCTCTTTGCAGTATTGGCTTCACTGGTAGGTAACAAATAAAATACATGTTTATCGATGTAGAATTTGGTCTTGGTATAAAACAAAAGTTGTCATCTGTTCTTCTCCTTCTGATACAAAAGAGTGGGAGACGGACACAATTGCAATGTAAATATACTGCATGATATTTGCCCCCACGCGCTCCTTTCAGCTCTACTGAAATGTATTTTTCTAGCCTCAGTCATCAGTGGACATAAACACTGTCAGTCCTCTTGTCATTAACACTAGCTGTGATTAAGCTTGGGGTGTCGCAGGCCTTTTTGTGATTGCTATAGATTGTTAATCTCAGGCAATTTGGCTTTTATCTCAAGGTTATTTCATGGTTGCTGTAATAGAGCTATTGCAGACATGCTGATGAGGTTTAGTTATTCTTCGTACCACCAGCCTTCATTCGTTCCAGCTCCCCCCAACAAAAATCAAAACATCACCTTGTCCAGAAAAGATAAATTTTGTAATTACTATGATAGAAATATCCCTCACTCCTATTGTTTTATGGAACAACTTTCAAAAGCTCTTGCTAAATCTTGAGAGTGAAAAAACCCAGAGCTTTCAGTTTTGACTCAAGTTCACACCTAATGAAACCAAAGAATTAGTATGCAAATACTTATGTCAGTGGTTTATGCTACCCTTGTTTGTTCTTGCCATCGCATCAAGTCTTAAACCACAAAGGAGCACTAAACCAGCTGGTGTACCTCCCACATATCTGTGGGCAATGTACAAGCACTTACCCCTCAAGTGAGCCCAGTCACGTCAGTCTGTCCAAAATCTGTAATGATTGCCAGTAAACCATATTTTCTCCTAGGTATCTCATCTTAACATGGAGTCTTTTTGATAATTGAAGGATAAAATGCACTTTGAAGGCATGTCATGCCTCAGGAGTATGGTGATAGAGTCTGTCAATGCAACTCCCTCTGAACTGGTACATCCATTGTGTGGAAAAGCATCACGTAGAGAAACCACACTGCCAAAGCCATACAGCTCATCAGATCCTGTTGCTGGTGAGAACACTTCCCCACAGAGGAGCAATTGTGCCTCAGCAACCCCGTGTACTATCCCCAATATCACCCTAAATGTACAGATTTCCAAGTGCAATTGGAAAGCAGAGCTCTTGTACGAGGAAATCCAGGCAATACTGTAGCCTATACTGCATGTCAGAGGGACTGCCACAGCATGTGTACTCACATTATATTCAGACCTGAGGGTAGACCAAACTTAGGGCAGAAGCCAAACCACCACAGCACTTTTCACTGAGGCATGTGTGAGGGTGGTGCTTCACCGGCAAAAAGCCCAGCACAGAGCATCTTGCTCAGGGAAGTGTCTTTTTACTTTTGAGTTTATAGAAGAACTAGTACAATGGAACCAAATTATTTCAGACAAAAAGTTACATATAAATACTATACTAAAGTTACTACTTTGTTAATTTTCCCCTATCACTGGTTTATACTCTAAGAAACTAAATTGGCATAAAAATTCCACGTCAGATGCAAGACAGGTCTTGTGCTCTCCTGACTGCTAGTTGGTGGTATATCTCAGCTAGCAAAAAGGAGATTTACAGTAATCTTTGTCAACAGTATATCTTAACTATGCAAGCACAATTAATTACAACTTACAGAATAAATCTTGACCCTTACATTTTGATTTTTAAGCTTTTTTATTATTTTGTTTGAGCCTACTATGTTGTTTCCAATTTTTTTAGTTACAAGTGTCAAGGCTATAAATGACACGGGTATGATACAGGGAAGCAGTGGGAAGTGGGGTGGAAGCAGTTTATTGGTTTACTAATGACACATAATTAGCCAGCAAATGTGTAGTTGTCCTGAACTACACATTCAGGATACAATATCCACAATGCAACAGATAAACAGAACACCACCACACACATACAAAATGTTAATAAACACCAAATTTATAACACCCTTCTATAGCTAATCTCTGAGGTGTGAGTCCCTCCCTTTTGCACTTAGTACTGTCCCTGAATCTTTTCAAGATGATACCTTTTTTTTCTGGACAATCTCTTCATAATGCCCAGGTCACTGTTCAGTCAGGGTAAGGGAGCCTTAAGCAAACACTGTCATTGTTAGTTTCCTGTTTGTGTTATCGGTTTTGGAGCAAACATCCTCCCAGAACAGACAGGTTTTGATATTCTACATACAAGGTTTACATTCACATAGCTACCAAATCATCTGTTGTCATCTGGGCCACGTTATCAAGAGGAGGCAGTGCAGATTTTCTGACACTGGTATATTATTTTTTATTATTATTCTATTATTATTATGATTACTCTGCATGTTGTATGTACTTATGTAGTTCTTGTTACCCTGAGCACCAAAATCCTTTAAAGTGTTAGAACTGAGTTCCTAAAAATATGTCAATTTAGCTTGGTGCTAATTATCTTTGGGAGACAAGAAAGGATTCTAGGCACTGAGATTACAAGAAATTGTCCCAAGTGGCATCAGAATCAGTGATAAAATCAGAAAAAGGACCATAGTCTCTAAATTTCATTCTAAGAGGCCTGTAATGCAATAATCCTTTCTCCCTTCACTCTCCTCTGCTGTGAATTTAATGGTTTTATTTTTCATATCTTTCATAAACTTATTAAAAAAATTTGTAGCCAAATAGGATGATGCAATTAATTTTTTATTTGGTTGGAAAAATAGGAAAAGTCACTTGCTAACTTATGCCTATAATGCATATTACAGACCTCGTACACCGCAAGTAACTATTGTTGTTTACAGTAGGATCAGTCTCCGTTATTTTGCAAAGAGCCAGTTACCAACCCCATGGGAGTATTATTAACTGCAATATGTATGACTATTGACTAAGCACAGGAAAAGTAGAAGTCAACTGGCATGTGAGACTTCCTGATGTATGAATGTTTAGCACTGTTACTAAATGACCAGTTATACCTCCAGCCAGAAGAAGTTAAAGCTCACAGAGCCATATGATTCTTCATTACATTTCTTTGGAGTTTCCCAGAATTGTGTTTAAAGTCTTGGTGCCATACTGTGAACAAATCAATT
The DNA here is from genome assembly GCA_017639485.1 of Pluvialis apricaria. Lineage (NCBI taxonomy): Eukaryota > Metazoa > Chordata > Aves > Charadriiformes > Charadriidae > Pluvialis > Pluvialis apricaria. The sequence goes on along the minus strand of CM030008.1, from coordinate 22,307,431 downwards.
GCAGGATGAAATCAAAGCTTGAGCTGATCACTTATAAAATGAAATCAAAATGACTTCTAGTTCTAAAAGCTTTGGATATGTTGTTTAGATATGTTATATATAAAGCTACAGCTGCCACAGCAAGGCAGTCTTGATTGTTGCACTCATGAAAAGAAAGATAGTACTAATTTAAGGTGGGTTTTTTTCCAGTCAACTGCATGTAGGACAGAACAATGGTTCCCCTCCTATCTTACATAATTTTTAGTATGTTTCTTATACTTTTCTGCTTTCCTTTATGCTGTTTTCAGAATTCTATATAAACATCAGGGCAATGTAAAAGAGCGTATCCCTCTTAACCTTCAATTTCAGAGGAAGATGGAGATTTCATGTCATGGACACTATAAAATGATGATTCATTGAAATTCAATCATATGTGTGTTGTAACACTGATTTTTTTATAGCTTTCTGCAGGCTTCTGCTAGAAGATTTATAGCGTGTGCTATACTATTTTCCAGTCTTTCAATGTTCTAATGTTAAAAAGTTTCTGACCTTTAAAGAGCTAAATTTGAGGGGTTTATTGACACTTTGTCATTCTAGCTCATCATTGTTCCTATACTCATCACTATTCTTCTTCTGGAAATACCTACATGAGTGTGAAAATGGTAGCCAAGGTTATTTTATTTCCAAATGTCCTTCACACACATATTTATAACTCTTCCAGAATGTCAGGGGGGTCTCTTTGCGTTACAGCGTTGTTCCCGTCTTCTCCCTCTGGTGCTCCACACACTCATACATCCTGATGTATGCTGAGTTTCCAGGGAAGTCCAGGATGTGTAGTCAGTCACTTCTTGCACAGAAAGCAAAACCAGAGTGTGGGGGTAATGATCTGAAATGTGCATACACCTAGCTCATGGAGCCTTGTTTATAGCCAGTCCAGATTATACACTGCTATTATGTTCCAATTAATGTGACTGCTGATAGCACAGGTATAGCTTGGCATAAATGTCTGTTACAGCCAAACGCTTGATGATTTAGGGTGAAATTAAGAACTGTGTACATCTCAGAAGAAGAAAACAGCACAAAATAAATCAGTGTAATGTTCAAATCAGCCTTCCCTCACCTTTAGTAGCCCCTGGGCAACAATCTAGAGTAGACAGACAGATGTAGGCAGCACCATATCACATTCTCCCTATAAAAATGGTATTTAATAAGGGCAACTTCCTACAGCTGAGTCATGGTGGCAAACCTTATTGAGCAATACATTACATATTACCCATGATCTCTGATTAAGACCACTGCTTTAGACACAAATAAATGATATCTTTTCAATTTTAGTCATACTTGGCAGCAAACTAAACAGTTATATTGGCTTACCTAGAGTTTTTGTACTTTCCTAAAAACCAAAAAGGGCTTGAATGCAGCTTGAAGAAAATGACTGCAAGAAATAATATGACTTCAATTGATTTGTACACAGGTGAACTAAGTGATACGGAGTACTCTTGGAGTACTGTACAGATACAGTCATAACAACAAACCTTTTTTAAGAGGTAATGGAAAACTTTCCAATGGCAGCATATTGTCTAGTGCTTGTCAAAGCTTACATTTTCTTTAGAATTAGTGACTTTCCGCCTGCATTAAAATACAAGGTGAAATTTCAACATCTATTGCACGTAAGACTTACCACTTCTCTGTAGTATTTTCCAACATTCTCCCATACAAGATTTTTTGCTATTCATAAATATGCCTTCCAGTTTTGCAAAATAAAAAAATATTTCAGGAGCCTTTTCTTCCTCTCTCCTCCCACAAAGAAATTGCATTAACGGCATTTAAAGTCCCTGGGAAGCCTTTAGATTTAAATCAAAATATTTTATTCAGCTACTCAACTTTTATTCCTCTTAAATACTTAATTCATTTGAATATTGATTTCAGCCAAAGAACATATTACACAGAGTACTGTTGTTTGCCTGCTAAAAAGGAGTGGCAATGGGCTTTTTTATTGGCATAAAGAACTTTTCTTCTTTAATTGATGCATTATGAAGGCTGGTAGGGAAAAACTGATATCTGATTGTAGATTATTTATGCTAGGTACCTACTTTAAAAGGAAATCTGCAATATCTATTACTCAAAACCAAAGATTTTACATACAGTTAAGGGAAGTTCTCCCATAGAAGACTGAATACAAATTCTCAGTCTCATCTTACATGGTAGGTCTTTTTTCTTCAGTACTAAAGCAATGGGTATATGGCTCTGGATTCTAATAATGATGATTTTAATGGTCCAGGCCTTCTGGACCTAAGCCTTAGCTAAGGGTTTACTTGATCAGGACATTTATTTATAAAACACAAGATTGGGAGACATAAAACACAAGATTGGGAGACTTATAAGCTAAATGTCAACCGTTGCACAAAGCCACCGAGAGTAAAATCTTAGAGCCACGTTGTTCTGCAGTTTTCAAGTTGAGGGTGGGACATTGACTTTAAATTGCACTAGCAACAAGCAGTGTCTCAGTGCTTGATCTGTGAAAGCCAGAAGATGACAGAGGACCCATCTGCCCTAGCTTTCCAAAAGACCAAATCAAATAGGCAGAGAAAGGTAACCAAGTGGACTGTTGGAGCACATTACTTAGGCATTTGAAAACTCACCTTCTTTACTAAAACTGAGTTCAAATCAGAGCAACAACCACCAAAACATTCTCTCTTACGGCCTGTACGGAAAGAGGGGAAATATATTTCTTCAATCTTTTGTAGCCTCACCAGTCAGTATACTTTTCTTTGTTCCTCACTCTGTATTTCACAGCAGCCAAAATATTATTGCAGTTGAAACCCACTACTCTGAATGCATTGATCAAAGCCCAAGGTAGGAGCTTGCAAAGGCTCCAGGCGCCCAAGAGAGAAAACCTGAAACTAAGACCTTCAAGAGGGTCTACATTTCTAACACAGTAAGTTACATTTTGCTTATGAGATGTTATAGGTAGGACTTACATGTTTTACTTCCAAAAGACCAAAGTGCCTTTTATCATTTGAAGTGGTCATTTGAGCTGTGTTATCTCACCAGTGTGGCATAATTCGTTTAGCCTGTGCTTAGCCTGGCTGTCTGCGTGAAATAGGAGAATTCATTATCCATAGCTGTCAGTTAAGTACTTTCTGTAAACTCACTTAGAAAAGAACATATCAAGGTAGGCAAGATAGCCATTTTCTCTGAAATGCCATTATTCTTTCATGCTTGTGAGTTTAAGATTTTCAAGAACACTGAATGGGGTCTTTTGTACAGAAGCAATTTGTATCTTGGGATTTCAATTGCTATTCACAGAATTTTATCAGGCACTTGACACTAGTGTCAGAAGTTCCTTCCAAAAGTAAAGAATGACTCTGACATATAAGAAACTATAGGAACATAGTTGGCAAAGGTTCTGTATGTGCTAGTGATGAGCTCATACAGTTGAAGCTAAGATTTTACTACTGATTTAAAGAATACCAATCTGCCTCTGATGGCCACGAATGAAATTTTTCACTTCTCTCTTGCCTTCCCCACCAACATAAAATCTTTTGTTAATAAAAGTAATCTCCCATTTTGTCCATCACTAGGAAACAAACACATGAGAAAATTAAACTCAAAGTCAAATAGAACGTCTGTGGTAGGGTTAAATTTTGACCAGTTCTCCAGAGTCCTACATCCTCTAAAATCTAACTCAGACATATTCTTTCATATAATTATGAAGTCAATTTGAGAAATGTCCTTTCATAGCTGAATTTGTCTTCATCAGTGGAGATATTCAAAACCAAACTGGACACTGTCCTGGGGAACCTACTTTAGCTGACCCTAACCAGGGGGGTAGGACTAGATAATCTCAAGAGGCCCTTTCAATCTAAAAGATTCTGTGACAATGTAAAGCCATATTATCCTTAAATCTTCTCAAAGGTAGCACGGCACACTGCTGGGGAAGCAAGAACCTCGGCCTAACTATCAGGGTTGCTACCTTGCAAGGAAGAGTTATGATGAGTGGAGTGGCAGCTACTTCTGAAAATAGACTTTCCCCAGCTGCAGAAACCATGTCATCTAAAGAAACATCCAGCCCTCCAGCCCTGCCTTTCCCTTTTCTACCTTCTTCCTGAAGCAGCCATGGCTCAAACCAGCCCCAGTCTTATCTCCATGCCAGCCCTTTTCCAACTGCCTTTCTCAACTCCAGTTGTGCGACAACAAACTCTGATGCTCACACAGCTGGAGTCTGCTTCCACAAAGAGGCTGGATGGAGACTGGTAAGGAGTGGAGGCATTAGGTTGCAGGCCGAAGGTGGACTGGGGGGGGGGACCCCAATCTGGGGCAAGAAGGAGAGAAGCAGGAGGAATAGATATGCAGAGTTTCTCACATGTCCAAAGAGCAGGCTGGCTGTGGAAAAGAAAGAAATACACTTCCTCACCCTAACCACCCCAAAACACTGGTTGACCTTGAACTCTTATCCCTACGTAGGGCCCTGTTGACCCTTCCCATCTCCTTCTTGTGAAGGATTCCTACCACAAATCTTACCACAATTCCCACAGTTCACCACCCCTAACTTCCTATATGTCACTTCCACCACCAAATCAAATTTTCCACTCTCAGGATGAGAAAACACTCATTCTTGAGACAGCAAATTTTCTTTAGCCTGTGAAACTGGAAGACTGTAAGCTGGCTCCAAGATAATTCTGCTCTGGTGTAAGCCAGACAAAGACTGTGGATTGAACTGGGAATGAATTTGAACTAATGAGTTCGCCTTGGAAAATTTAGAACATAAAAGAGAACATGCATTTTTTAAAGAATTCTAAATTATATCATTATATCTAAGGCTAAGTCATAAATTGTCAGGCATTCATTTATTCTGTCAGAGAGCTATTTTATTTTTCATTTACCTCCATCTATCTCATAGGATAACAATAAATTCTGGAGATTTAGTCAGTACTGCACATAGTGAGAATCAACTCAGAAATTTACCTGCTAAAAAAATAACTACAGTGACCTCTCAAATTTCAGTAGACAATCCAATAATAAAACCCAAACTTCCCTATTGTTTTGACAGCCCTGCAGCTTCCTCAATTCTCTCAGTAGTTTACAAAAATTGCATTTTGGTCCTTCCTATTGTTTTCCTGTGACTCTTCTTTTTTTTGTTTTTTTTTTTTTTTTCATTTCAACAAGTTTTGATGTTTCATCACAGTTTAGATGCCACCCTCCCTATGACCAGGCATGCCATGTGTCTATACGCACACTTTTTGTCCTCCAACTCATCCATTTCTTGTTCATCCTCCTTTTTATTCAATAAAAATATACCAATTTTTACTTCTTCCACCCCCAGCTTTTCCATTAGGGAAAAGAGACCTGATTATAGTTTTTCAAGAGCTGTGTAGCAGGTGGGGAACTTGTTCATAAAGTGTGACACTGTGAGGACAGAGCAGTGAAAGCTTATTTTTAGTTCCGCTCCATTTTGTGTCATTCTCCATCCACACGGAGGAAATGCATGTAAACTTTTTGTTCTCTTAAGTATTCTTTCCTCGTGATATTTTGGTTCCTAAGCAGAGAGTTCATATATGCCAAACACTAATTCTACCACTTGCGTTCAGAGATATATCCAACTGCAAGCATTGTACGACAAAACTGAGGTGTTGTCTGTGGAGGTTAATCACCAAGAAATTGTCCAAGTAAAAACTTCAACCGTGCCATGAATTATAGTCTAGATTAGGCAATTAGGCACAGCCCATACGTTCTTCAGCTTCAATTCTTTCTTCATAACTTAAGCTGTTTCAGAAGTTGTTGTTGTGAAGGAGTTTGCAACGTTTTATAGGTTCATAAACTTATGGGCAAGAAGCTATTATGACAGTTTAGTCTGACCAGCTGACTAGGAAGTAAGAAAGTAGCTTACCAAATTATTACTGTATTTCAAACAAAGTTTCAGGTTGAGTTAGACCTTACCTTTCAGAAAAACTTCAATAGTGATCTGAAGACTTCAGGTAACAGTGAAATTGTGTAATTCATTGGTAAATCTCTTTGAACATTAAAACGTCTCAGTACTGTGTGTTCTCATTTTATTTTTTCATGGCTGGCCATACTTAATGGCAAAAGAATGTTTCCTGCACAGCTTGCATGCTAAGTAAAACCCAATTTTTTGTTGCGCATCATAGATATTGTCAGAATAAAAAGTAAAAAGTGAAAAAAAGGAAACTACGTGAAAATGTCAACAAAAGAGAAAATAAAAGAGGGGAAATTTCTCATCAGTTTTAGCAAGTAACTACCAAAAGAAAACATAGACTTTGGAGACAAGATGGACGATAATGATGGATGTGATTACCATAAAGTAGGCTAAATATACCCGACTGAACAGCAGTTTTATGTATGGCAAAATCTCAAGTTGAAAAGGCCATACTATATATGTCTGCTCTGTCAGGAAGCTCATTAATTAGTACAGGAAGAAAAAAGAAAAATTTTCACTAATGGAAAGCCATCCTGGAAACAAGCATAGCTTTGATATGGTAAGGCTGGCATTGCTGCATATGAAAATGTCATTGATAACAGGGTATCCAGAAGAACCTCTTTTTTATTTTTATTAGAAAAAACAGATTGTAGCTGCTGCTCATATCTAGTAGCCCTTTTAAAGTGTAGAGTACTGCTGGCATTCAAACTAGCTTTTATCATTACAAACATATACTGTCAGTGACTTGCTTTGTGTACTTTTTACAGCTGCTTTCCTTGGGCTATTTCACTTGACAAATAGACCCATCAAAATCAAACATACATGCATGCAAACACATATTACTAGGCAAGTTTCATTCTTATTTACAGCCTTTGCACAGGTGATAGGCTTGCTGGGTAATGCAACTTTGGGCAATCTTATTGTCTTTTTTTTTTTTTTCTGCTTCCTTCGTTAGTTAAGCATAGGACAGGTGCTCCTTCCTAATTAATCTTCTCTGATCTGTCTGATCATACTTGTTTTAGTTAATCTGCATTCTGACTGCTTTAAAATTGCTATGCTCTAACACCACTCGTTAACTTACACATGACTGTGTAAACATCCATTTATTCAAAAATAATTGATTATTTGCACACTAAGATATAATAAAGCCAGCATTTTTAGTTAGACTGCATATTGTTTAAGCAGCTGTACTGCAGTCAATTGTAACTTGGTAAATATAAGGAAATTTTTTTAAATTTGTAACAGGTTTCCATTGCCCCACAACTCTGTGAAAGGCTTATGTAGTCTTGAAGGTGTGTTTTGGGGGCAATGGGGAAGCTCTCACACCTCGTGGCAGGGTAGAAAGCCCCATCTCCAGATACTGCTATGTGAGTGATTTTGCAGCAGCCTTATGGGTACCTTATTATGGCAGTAATTTTTTCAGTTTGCTCAACCTGCTGGATGCGCTGACTGCAATATCCTGACAGAGTAGGTCCCAGATTTCTTAACGCTGCTAAGAAGTCATTTAACATCAATAACATTTTTTTGTGTTATGGAGCAAAGCACCTCTGGCTCTCATCATTCATGAGAGAACAAAGCTACAGCAGATTACGAAGGTGCCTCCCCTTGGTCATGGCATCTCACATGGCCAGAGAGGTGATGGGGAAGGACTGCGGGCCACACAGGAGAGCTCAGCACTACACTGCAGCTGAAAAGCCCTCTATCAAGTAGGCATCCTTCAACCACAAAGCCCAATGGGATATATTGCTCAGCTAGTACAGCCTCAGGGGCCCACAGTTTGGGAGGTACCAGTGCCTCCTGCTCGAAAGGTTGTGGCAAAAAAGGTGACTTGCTAGAGGCACAGTCTTTACTTCACTGCACATATGTCGCTTTCTCACTTGCTTTTCTTTTCCTTCTCATTCATTATCATTTCACATCACCTTGCTGCATTAGTTCCCAACTGCTTCTCTTCTTTATGTTATATAAGCTTGTAAGGCAAATTCTCAGATCATAAGTCATCTGTGTTGAATTGTTTCTGTCTTCCATTAGCCTTTAAATAATTCATGCCTTTCTGTATTTAGCTACATCCTTTCTCCATCACATACAGCATTGCTTTCATCTGTTTTGTCTGACTTAGAGTAATATAATGCAGGACATTTAAAATAATTTACATTGATTTTTTTTTTCTCCAGCAATATATTCTTTCTGCTTCAACAAGCAGTAGCAGTGTTACTTTTGCTATTAAAGCGGAACTTGCTGTTGGCACTGTTATGAGCGACTGAAGGAAACGCTGGTTTTGTCCTTGTTCTTTTTCACTCCTTGCCCTCAACAGTTATATTAAAACACTGCAGATATACATCAGCTCCATGCCTAAATGTTTCTGAATAAGCAGAGTGGAAGAGGAGAAAAAGACATATTTATCTACTTCTTTTGCACACGGCAAAGAGGGAGTTGTCTTTGTTTTAAAAAGAACAGGATTTGTCTGTAAGGTTACCCTTTACTTTTGTCAGCACTGATAACATGATTTACATGGTGGTTTCTACCCTGGAGAGTCATACATAGCTGATAAAAATAGTCAGATGACAAGAAGTACATTTAGTGGCCGCCACAGATCTGGGAGATTTTCATGCAATTCCCTGATTACCCACCTGCTTCCTCCTCCATGATCCTGGGGAAATCACCATGCCCCTGACTCCCAGGGGGATTCTAGGACAGAGAAATGCTGTCCTTGCCATCCTGTGACGATGGCAGCACATTAACTCTAGGAGCTTGCTTTAGGAAAGGGGGTTCACCAACCCCTGTGAAGTATCCCAGCTTGTCCATAGTGCCCTACCTGCATATGCGCTGGGGCCCAACACTTTGATCCATAACAGGCAGAGTGGAAGCAAGGCTTAAACTTCCCACTCACAGGTTCACAGAATCATAGAATCATTTAGGTTGGAAAAAGGTTAGAAGAGACCTTTAAGGTCATCGCATCCAACCTCAAGCCTAGCACTGCCAAGTCCACCACTAAACCATATCCCCAAGCACCACATCTATGTGTCTTTTAAATTCTTCCAGGGATGGTGACTCAACCACTTCCCTGGGCAGCCTGTTCCAATGCTTAAAAACCCTTTTGGTGAAGAAATTTTTCCTAATATCCAATCTAAACCTCCTCTGGCATAACTTGAGGCCATTTCCTCTTGTCCTATCACTTGTTACTTGGGAGAAAGGACCAACCCCCACCTCGCTACAACCTCCTTTCAGGTAGATGTAGAGAGCGATAAGTGAGGAAGTCAAAGAGACAGATTTGTCTGCAACACCCGATTTTAAAAATACCCCTAATATAGCTCTGAGTAGGCACCTGATGGGAAAAAGAAACTTAGAGATTTAAACCCTCTTGTCTTCCCTCATGTGCTTAAATCACCCTTTGAGTATCTTTCTTCAGCACAAAACTTTGCTAAATATTGTTTGTTCCTGCTGTCTCTGCCCAGTAACAAATTTACCAAAGCATGCCAATTAGTATCAAAAGGAAAAAATCTTCTTTTTTTTCCTGAAAACGTGATATTAAAAAGCAGTAGATTTGTGATATCTTCAGGTAAAGTTATCTTTAAGAGCTGGAAGTTGTAAAGGTGACCTATAAAGCAGAAGAGATCCACTTTCCATTCTTTAATCCTTATTTATTATGTGTAAAGAGGATTCAAGAATTTATTTTTCAAAGTAATTGGACCTTTTTTTTATTCATTGCCTCCCTTTCAGATTGAAAATACTAGGTCCTCACTTGGTTCTCTGGGCCGCAGAAAACATTGGCATTGTTGAAGAAAATACAAAGAGACACTTCACAGCTCCACTGTTTACTGGCTAGCTGGCTCACACTTGGACATACTCATACATTAACATTACTTCATTAGTAGCATCAATGATGACTCCTTTCAGACAGAATTTGGATAAGATCCCAGACCTGCCACACAGGTAAAAGAGATTCAATTTCTTTTAAAGTTATAGAGGGAGTGTTGGACCCCCATTTAAACCTTGCTGGTGAATGGTCCAGCTGACTGCGTGAAGCTTAGCCGGAATGAGTCCAGAAGCTGCATTTAAGAGTCATTGTTGTCAACTCTGAAAAAAATTCTGCAATGTTCAGAAAAGACATCATTTTTTGTTTGTGCCCTGTGTACAGTAATCAAACCTAACTAATGATTAACCATTGTTTTCTTGCCGTTAGTGGGATTCAGACACTCTCTCCTCTGTTGATTTCAAAACATGTACCCCTGCATAAAAATCACCACGCTGGCAAAAATATTGGTGCAACTGTCTTAAAAATATATATTCATAGACTGATCAAAAAATCATGGACTTGTTACATGATCACAGTGTGTTCTTAGTAAATAAGAATATTCAAATATGCAATTTAGCATAAAATAAATGTAGTAATCCTGACAGCCACTGCCTTTTTTTACCATTATGATTTGTTTTCTATTGGCAATATAGGAATTGCAACTGTATAGATAAAGAGGGGGTAGCTTATGAAGATAAATCTCTCTAAACTGGGCACTTCTTAATAGCAATAAACATCACTAAAATTGTGGGCTGCATGTTTTCTCCAACATATTTGTATTCCCCATGCTCATGACAAATTTGAAGTGGATGAATAGATAAGTTAACAGTTTGACAGCAAGGGAAATGAAATGTTCCTCCCCAGGATTTTTACAAGCGGTATAACACACAGGTCTCAGCAGCAAGCTCGCAAGTGAAAGAGGTCTTGGAGGTCATCTGCTGCAGCGAGATAAGGTACTGCTCCTGGTGCAGCAGATGTAATTGTATAAAAGGTCTTACTCCAAGTTTAATCCTTTTGCTTGATTTTTCAAACTACTAAAAACTGACCTTTAGTATTTTTCAATATTAAAAATACACATAGGTGCCTTAAATTAATTTCCTTTGCCTGTTAGTGGAGGATGAGGGCACATACCCACTAAGTTACCACTTCAGATAATCTTAAAACAGACAAAAAAGTTCATTTGTCAATGAGTGACCATACCCGTAACTAAAAGCAAAGGCTAGATACGAAGGGCAGGGTTTACCTCACATCATTTTTTGCTGTTTCAAAGCACAGGAGTATCTCATCCTATTAGTTACCTAGGGCCAAAGTACAGCTAGTGAACAGAAATCAGCACTTCCAGAGGCAGATTTTCCTCATCTACCTTAGAATAAGACAAAATAAACTCTGAAAGGGTCTCTCTCTCACCACTTCTTCTCAAAGGACCTGAAGTTGTCAGCCTAGTTAGAAGCCCATCTTTTCCCATGGTGGGATGAGTACTACCCAGCTTATCTGGATAATCTTGCTGTCCTCATGACAGGCAATGTGGAGGAAAACAATTTAAGATTGTCCTTAAAAACATATAACTTTTACCCTGATGATATTGCATTCTTATTATTGTAATTTTTAAAAAAATGCAAAAACATGCCTCGTAACAACCATCCTTTGCATAGTAAAGTGCTTTTTTTCTGATTGAAGTTGTGATTAAGTTTTGGTCTGTCCATGAAGTATGACATATTTTCCTTGGAAAACTCAGTGCCCTTAGTTGATTTTTTTTTTTTTCTGAGGGGATTACAGAAGTACAGCATTGGATATTACATTTTATATTTTAGTCTCATGAACCAATGTTTGCAGTTTTACACTCTCTCTTAAAGTTATTGCTTCTGATCCCTATAAATGTTGAAAATTATTTTCAGTGTCTTTTGTGAACATGGAAATCTTTAAGTCAAATGTGCACTTCCATTTCATATGTGGGGAAAGTGTTGGAACAGTATTTAGACAGTATGGTGTTAAATATTGCTAATTTTCAAGAAAATTAGGAACAATAGAGAATGTTATCAAAGATAACTTTTGCGGTCTGATAAATATTTATTGAAAGAACAATGAAAGAATTGCTGTATTAGGATATAATGTGTACCAACACTTCCTGCGGGTTATAACTTTAATACACAGTTTATTTGAAAGAATCAGTAATTTTGGGGGCCAGATTTTTCATCATCAGCATCTAGGAATGTAATCAGTTGCAAGAGTGAGAAGTCTCTTTCTCTCAGGCTCATGCTTTGCTCCCAAGTTGCCCCTGTGGGATAGGGAGGAGGAGGATGCAGAATGGACAAAGCACAGAGGTAGGCAGAAAAGGGATGTCTGGAAGTGCCAGTCCCTGGAAGGTCTCAGAAGTTCTCTTTGGGTGTTGGGTGGCTCAACACCACCATTTGGTCCAGGGAATGTTTAAGAGGTGCAACAGAGGGCTGAAATACTGCCAAGCAGATTTCATTATTACCTTTTCTAGCCCATTTGGTCCTGGTAGGAGTTTGGTGCTCTGAATCCCCAGGATTTTTTGACAAGGCAGCTGCCTCCGGAGGACAGGCTGGCAGTCCATACTGCTCTTCCTCTGCTCAGCAGTAGGCTGCTCCCTCTACACAGCAGCCCTAATGGAATAGGCAAAGACAATCCTCTTCCAAGTAAAACAGACCCAAATCACTGAAGAACTTTAGAAGACAATGGGACTGGGTGTATGCTGAATTATCCCAATAGATTCATCATAAATGGGAAAATAAAAATAATTATTGTTAAAACCAGACTATTTCAAAGAAGCAACCACCTGGGGTTTATGATAAGCAAGAGAAGCAGTGTGCAACTGTTCGTAACACATCATAGTGTATTTGATCATAATGCTGAGATAGGAACTTCTGGGTTTGTTGAGACATTTGATGCAGTCTTATGGTTTGATTGCAAGGAGTACATGTTGTGCGTAGCATGGTGAATCACAGGCTTTGCTTAAACACTATGGATTACAGAGGCTGCAACACACTTACCATATCAAGTTTTACGTCACGTGAACCAGTTTATTTTCACTGTCAAAATGTTATGATATGTAATGACCAAAATAATTCCATGCTCTGGTTGCAGACAGTTAAGTCTGAGAGCAGCTAAAGATGGAATCATCAACATCCATCCGTTCAGTTGTGCTTGAGAGTCCTCCTTTTACAAGGGAGACCCAAAGCCTCTAGATATTCACTATGGAGTTTATCCTAAAATGAAATCAGGTGCTTACATAGGTGAGGTTTTAAGTAACCTCTAAGTGTATATATTCAAAGTGGAAATTCCTACCTCCCCAACCACAAAAACAGCCAACCACCTTAAGCTGACATTTAATGCTGGAACAGTTGAAAATTCATTGGGTGCATACTTGTGACCCCAAGGATGCTCACTGCACTTTGAAGTCAGCTTCAGTGACCACATCAATCTCACCACCCAGCCTATAAACTTCTGTGCCCTCTTCAGACACAGAAATCAGAGAACTACGTAAGTTACTTGAGAGACAGAAGACACTTATCCCTTGAAGATGTGCTAGCACTAGTCCAACTCCGTATTAAGAGTGCAGTGTTTTTGTATTTTCTTATCTCAACCCATAAGTCCCCCCAAGCCAGGTACCTAGGTTGCTATTCCAAGGCCGAGATGCCAAAAAGATAAGGTTTTTCACCATACCCTTTATGAATGAACATTTTTATTGTTCCTAGGAGAGCTATTTCCCTTAAGAAAAGGTGATATAATTCATGGGGAAAGATAGTTGACAAACACTGCCAGCAACATATATTATATACTTTGGTGGATAACCTTCAGGAGCACATATGTCTAAATTAATGCAGTATGGAGAAACAATTCATCACAGGATATGAAAACACGTCTGTACCTTTGGATGGAATAGCAGTGACCTTGCTGTCTTGACTACATGTAGCATTAGAACTATGGTGAATAATTGTAAAAACTCTTCCTCATTTCATATGTATTCATATTCCTAATAATTTAGGAATTTATTCCTGTACGTTTTGAAAAGCTTTCACATAAAATAAACCCTTGAGCTATTCATTCCCAATTAAAACATTTATTTTCCCTATGTGCTTATATAACTAGAATTTTATTAACTGTAATGTATTTTCTCTTGTTTTTCCAATAAGAAAAACATCCATTTAGAAATTAAAGTACTGTGCAGCAAAATGGTTTTGACGGGGTCAACATAAGCATTGAATTGTTTTCTCTAAATGAAATTCTTCAGAATTTTATCTCCCTTAGGGTCCTTTACTACCAAGATGTTTACACATCTGATAATTTTGATACTCTCAAGCAAAAGCAGTGATAGCTGAAAGTGCAATACTATCAGTTTGCTGAGAGTACACCTGTAGTTTTCTTTATTTAGCACTATGTTAAGGCAGTGAATTTGAAAATGTACTAACCCTACATTAATCAAACCAGAGTAATTTGAAGCAGCTTTCTAATCCTCTTAGTTTTTACAAAAACAAACTCCAAGAGAGAACAAACTACATTGCCCATATCGTTACCTGTAAATATAATCTAAAGAATATTGGTAAATAGTGAGGAGTTTAAAAAATATTTGTAGTAATTTAGCAAACAGATTTAACACACTGATACCCTACTTTTCATTATCCATTACTGCAAATACAGGGAATGCCAAATAAATTTAAAAATCATAAAAAAGGAGAGAAGTAGCTAGCAAACCCAAGCTATAACAAAGCCATAAGAAAAGACTGGCAATGTGTTTGTAGGCAATTATGGCTCCCTGGATGGTGGTGTAAGGCATGAGGGCTGCAAGCCAAGCAGCTTCAACCACCTGTGAAAAGCAGTAATCTCTCTGGAAGCTCAGTCTTGAAATTCTTGATGTTACAATAGAAATTAATTCCCTCTGTTTTCTCTGTTTCTTTTGGCTGAGGTACTGTCTAGCGTCTGTAGAACAGAATCAGCCAAGAATCCACAGCAAGGGTAGAGGGACTGAGGTCACCCCTTCCCTGCCCCTCTCCCCCTCTTGGTACACTTACCCATCCCTTCCTACCAAAAAAAAGTATTCCTCCCTCAGCATTTTTCAATGCTAGGGTTTGTTTGTTTATTTGGCTGCTATTTGAATTAGTTAAAACTATTTACAAAAAGCTTTAACTGTTGTCAGTTAATGTATCTACTTTGCCTTCAAGCTGGTGAATTGATTCTTCTGTGTCATTAGCTCCACGTGTTTCTGCTGTCCTTCTCCTGTCCCTAAACATTTCACACACCTATGGTGCGTCAAATTTCTACATTGTGATTGGGCTCCTAGGCTGCCCAAGAAAGTCAATGGGATCCAAGAAAGCATCAACACAGTAATTAAGTTGTTGTTTTATGGTCTTCTGCATAGGCTGTGTTTCAAGACCTAGCCAAAAAAACACGCTGCACAGAAGGGAACATAAAAAGAATGATAACAGTAGCACCAGATGTTTTTATTGTAGATCACTGTAAATAAAGGAAAACTTAGACTGACTTGCCAAATAACTTGTGTAATTTCAGTATTTACCAAACTTAATGCTATGAAAATAATCTAAACCATCAGTTCATTTGAAAGAGATGTTTACAGACAACTACATTTATCATTGCTCCACTGCATTTCTCAAATAAAATTATTAATACCTACTGCAAAAAATTATTTTCCCATAACGACTTATCCAGAAGTTGTATTCATTCCTAGGTCATATGGTCTGCTTTAAAAGAATAGATGGCAGAGGGATTCTCACTGAGGATGAGAGCAATTAAGTGATGATCACTGGCTTCTTTCTAGGTACAGGTGTCACCAAGCAAAGATGTCATAACAGGCATTAACTGTTAACGGACTGTCAGTCTTGGCAGAGTCTGTGGACTGGTAACTTGATTTACAAACTCTCACTGACAGAGCAGGTCAAAATTTTTCATGACTGGGTCCATGACTGCTGAATCAGAGTCCACCAAAAGCAGATCTGTTACTCTGTTGGGCAATTGAACCACATAGACAGTGTTGGAGAGTAGTGGTGATTTTCTGGCCCTAGCCCAGCCCTGGAGAGATCAGCTTTGTAGGATCTAGGGGGTGCATGAGAGAGCAACTCTATGTCAACTCTATGCGCCCCACCAAGGTAAACTGTAAGCTTTCACTTTCCATCAGCAAAACAGTATCTTGTCCAAGAGAGGAAGAAGGTACAGACAGATGCCAGTCAATGCTAAATAAAACATATTCTTAGGAGCTCCACTGTCCATGATGCACTTTTGACTCTAATCGTTCATTTCATTGAGTTGCTGGAGAGAAGCACAAGCACATTTTGTCTCTTTCATCTCTTGCACTGTTACTATTTCCTGACCCAGTGTTAGAGTCCATTATATTCAAGGCAGAGTTAGCCTGACATCAGCTATATGGATGAAAGTAACAAAGCTATTCATGAGCACAAGAAGCACTCCAAATTATATAGTTAATATGAACCAGTGTTGCGAATCAAAGGGTATTTAAGTAAAATATATTATAAACCTAAATAAGATGTAATTGAGATCATAAGTCTCTTTAAAAGATCCTGCAAAAGAAAGCAAAAATCAATTAATTTTTTTGCAATAATAACAATACAAGTCATCATAATAATAAGCTGAAAGACAGGCGCTAGCTTCCAGGAAACTAAAAAGGTGAAACTTCTTTCTCATGGGTATGCAGGCCTGGGTCAGTTAAGATAGCATGAGATTTCTCTCTGAGCTGTGCTAATTCACTGCAAACAGAAGTTTAGGCTCAGCTAATACGCACATGCTTCAAACAGATAGGTCAGTAGCAAGGCCAGATACACCAGCTGGTTTTAGAAAGGAATTATCCAAAATTTGTACTATCAAGCTGTTGGGCAGACTCCCAGCAGGACACTTCTCAGACCATAACACCATGAAGAAGAAGGTTCCTAGGTTTGTTCTGTTAAATTAAAGGTGGAGGCAGAGAAGGTTTCTAGTTCTTTTTCTCTAGTTCTCCTCTAAGCGAGTTTAGTTCAATAAAATTTTGAGAGGGAGGAGATGGGAAATATATTGCAGATCAGATTTTCACCTGGACAAGTCAGTATTATCCTTTTTACCTGGGTGATTCTGCTGATTCATACCAGGATCTCATCTTCTGAGTTTGAGCAAAGGTAGCCATACCCTTGAGACTCTGCATTAGACTGACATGCCTGTCAGGTTCTTTCTTCATCACCTGTTCCCTTCTGTTTTTCCTTATGTCACTGCAAAGCTAAATTTTAGATCTGAAATCTTAATCATGGCTTAAAATCAGCTACTAAGGCATTGCTCTGCCCTCAGCTTGCAGATAGATCTCTGTGATAGCACTCAGGAGCCACACTGGGGCTGGCTGAGGAAGGAGCCCCGCTGACCTGCCTCCCTGGAAGGGTCAGTGCAAAGTCTATGTCTCTTTGACATCTAGGTCATCGTTCTGGGATGCAAAGTTTAAGACAAGAATGAAAAGAAAGCAAGAGACAAATCGAGGAAATGATGTGATAAAAGTGTAGTTTTAAACTGCTCGTTTCTTGCTCCTGGCTGCTTCAGCAGGGTCTGTTGTCTAAAACCAATTACTAAGGATCACTGGGACAGCTGTAATAACTTGTCATAGATGACGGTTTTGGCTTACACAGAGGAGTGAACTGAGGGTGGCTATGGACACTGATACGCCTGGGTCCTGAGCATCTACAGATCCCACTGAAAGGCTGTGGGAGAGACAGTTTTATTACTTCCAAAACCTCAAGTCCAGAAAAAGTCAACTATAAAATGTCCACAAGGTAAGAGAAAGGGCTCTTCCAAACATAGTCATTGCTGTTTACTGCAGAGAGATATGTTCTTCAACCAAGGCAGTAGAGGATATTAGAAGGAGCACAGTTGGTTTTTTAAAATAAGTGGTTTTAAGACAGCCTGCAGTCCTGCTGGGACAATTTGATGTCCTGAATTAACTGTACAAATAGTTACATGCCCAAATTGAAGACTATATCTATCATCAAGGACAAATGTATAATTCTATGATATAGCATATTATCACTTGAGAAGATGACACAAACCTGCTGTTGGAGCTTTCATTTAGACATAGAGGTTCATGTACAAATAGCTGAAACTTATCAATTGGACAGAAAAATTGCATATTTTTAAACTCTAAAGTGCTGTGTTCTTTCAATTACATTGCTCTGTTCTCTGAAATAAACATAGAAGCTACTGCATGCTATTCTAAGTTTGAGATCATATTTCAGATTTTCAGCTTCTTTTATTCATGATCAACAGAGCATTGATGTATAAGGTTTAATTTCCACAGAAACAAAATGTCATTCATTACAAAGAAATCTACCAACAAGCAAAGCTTTCCCATTTCCCTCTTGCAATTTGTGATAGTCACAGGTTAAATATCATAGTAACTTCTGATACTTTGCTTATAATGAGCTCCTAGTTTCAGACTTTTGTAGCTTTTTGAAACTTGCAAGTCTGTTTCAGTTCAGACATCACCTTTATCAGAATGTGACAGACTACTTTAATAAGAAACAGGATTGAGTAAATACACTTTCTCTGGCAGACCAGATGCCATTACACTTATGGTGAAAAGGTAATCCAATCTGCTTGGAGGAGTTGTGGGTTTACAGAGGGAAGCAAACACAGATGACAATTTCCTTGTGAAAAGAATATTTGCAAAAGGTTTTTACTCTTCTGAATAACTTATTAACTTTGGGATAATATATATTTAAATGGCTACAACATACATATGGATTCCTTCACTCTGCATGCTGTTTATCAGTGGTATGCTGCTGAGTTTCAATCTGAGAGCACCTACTGAACAGCAGAGAGGAGCTACAAATCCTGTTTGTATGTGCAGTGTTCTGGGAAATTTAATCAGGAAGAAAGTAGATGTTTTGATAATGTGTAGCCAACATATGACTTCTTAAATAATTTCATTAATCTGCATTGCATCCTATTTATTATTGTCATATTTTTGTTGACGTAAAAGACACAGCCAGCTATTTTACATGAAAGTTATACACAACTACTTCTCTTTGAGTAGTGATATTAAAAATAAGGATTCAGAAACTGCCACACTACTTTGACAGTATGCTAAGGATATGCTTCTGGGACAGTACTGGATGTGGCGAAGAGGAAAATAACACCAAAACAAAGGACTAGAAATAACTTGCTTTTTGCTCCATGACCAAAGTTCTTCAAAACATTCCCTTCTTTGTTGGCAAAAAACAAATGTCATAACGTAATGACATGCATCTTCTTCTGAAGCCAGTAAGTACTAAAGGTTTCTTTAAGGAAAAAATCCAAAATATCTTTCCTCTGCTCTGTTGAACTGGAAATGGCATTACTAGAAACACATTAAGCACTCTCTAAAGCCCATGATGTAAGTAAATGATGATAAACTCACTGCTGCAAAATTGATCCTTACCGCACAAGTTTCACTCTTTCCAAGGCTTGTTTGTACAGTGAGGTACAACTGAGCAAGACCAATGCTTTCAGAACCTGTGCTGTTCAGATTGTTCATTAGGCCTTATTTGGAGAGAGTCACTCTCAATCTGAAAATTTAAGCAATTCATTGCCTACCTATATTGTTTGGTTTTATTGCAGTCAACAGCTAAATTGTCAGAACCAAAGGAATTTATGTGAGCAGATTTACGGAATGATCCAAAAAGAAAGAGGGGGGAAGGTGGATGCCACTTGCATTCCTTTCATTCATTTCTTAGTTATCTTGAAAGAAATATCAAATGTATAGGGTTTCTCTCCAGCTGATTGAATAGTGGAAAGATTAGCAGAGTAAAATGTACAGCCACATTTGCACTGGAAATCTTTAATTTCTAACACGACTCTGCCTATATCATAATTAGATGACACTGATTAATGTTTCATGTGTCATGTGTGGTTAAACTGAAACAGCCTGAAGAAGCAACATGCACTTTATCAATTCTTATTAGTTCTTCACTAAAAGAAACAATTGGGCAAAGGGTAGAGAAAGTGACATAGCAGAAAACTATTGCCCAAGACAAAATGACAACTGTAAATTATACATGTATAAATTAGACCAAATACAGTCCAATCTGTAATCTACTTAGTCGTATTTGCATGTAGTTTCATAAGCATTAATACTCAGTTCACTGCTTTTATGCATTTTGAAGTAACATTTTTTACTGGTGGGTCCTTAGAGCTTATGAACTGACTCGGTGTGCCAAATCCATCTGGAGTCTCTGAAATCATTCTTATTGCCATTTTTTATATAAGCTTCTGTTTGGACACTTAATCTCAACTTCGATGGCACACATGGCTAAACTCTTACTTTTTTCTGCGTATTTACTTCCTTTTATTAAAGTATGTTAACTGTCTTCCTTCTTTAATGGAAACTCTCTCAGTTGTCTTTGTTTTTAGGTCTAGACATCATAAGATCAGCATACTCGATTTCTGATATCCAAAATGACAGGAACTGAAATATTGTTTATACTACCTGCTCATTAAAACACATAAGGACACATGAACCTCACAAATTTATTAGCTTATTTGGAGAGTTAAAATAAACATCTAAAAATAAGGACAGTTTTCTGAGCTGCCCCAGTTTCTAGCACCTAGAGGTAATAAATCCCGGATGAGTAGCCTCTCCCATCAGACCTCTCCCATTTGCACTGGCTGCAGTGAACCAAAAACAGAAAGTATTTCAATATTTGCTCATTTCTAAGTGTTACATGAAGAAATGTGGTTGAAAAATATTTTGAATCACAATATTGAATGAAATCAATGCAAGCCTAAAAAGGAGCACTGACTTAACGTACGCAGGAAGTTCACGTGTTGCACAGGATACTTGTACTCAACCCCAAATTTCACTGATGCTTAATCACAGATCATTTTAAAAAATATTTTCTTCCCACAATAGGTACTTCAAGTTCTTATTAAAACATGGTCATGTAATTCATGCCTTTGACACCCTGCTTTGAATCAATGGAGCACCCACATAGTGTTTGCTCCATTTCGTCTCTTTTCGAGTTGTCCAGCAGCTTGGAAAACTAAAATATTATTTTGATCATCTGTTATCATTGTAATGAATTGTTTTAAGACCAAGAGATTTGAAACCTTTTTTCAGTTATGATTTAAACTGGTAAGAAAGTTTTTTTAAAATATTTATTTTTGTCATGTTCTGTGTTTGTATATTATTTTCCCCAAAACAGTGAATCCCTGTTCATGGTCAGTTATTAAAGGAAATTTGGTTTTGTTTAATTTGCAGTTATAGACCATCCGGAGAAGGTGGGATTCATGTAACTTAACTTTATACATCTAGAAACTCAGCACCTAATTTAAGTTAAATTCACTCTAGCTAGTTGCACAAGACAGGCACTTCCAAAGGGTGATTCATCCTAACCCAAAACAGCCAGCTTCTTAATTTTTGTATTTTTTCCATTTTGCTCAAAAACAACATATGCTGCATTACTTATTGGCATGCCAAAGGTGTTTTTCTTAATTGGGATTTGTGCCACTCTGTATTCTGGTGGAAACTAGAAGTATATTAAAAATGTACGAAATCAACGTTTTTATTGATTCAATGAAGCCTTGCAGATACAAAATATAAAAGAAAAATGGCACCTAAAAACATCTTATTAAATAGAGGTAATATTACCTATACTGAACAAAAGGACAAACTGCTTCTGGTCATTATGAAGCAGTTATTCAGAAATATTTCGATTTTAAATAGGAGCTTACTTGTTTTTTTCAAAATGAGTTCAATGTCAACCATCCTGTGAAACTGGTAAGTATGTGGTGCCTAACTTTTTCAATGCACTGAAAGAAAAATCCCAGCTGGCACCTCACTCCAGTCTGTGATGTCTCCTGTGTACTTTAAACTCATACTATTAGTGTCCATCTTGCCAGCCCCAGATGTGACAGTCACACCTTGTGTGGGTGCAGCAACATGGCAGCCTTTCATCCACTTTGAGAAGCAGACAAGATGTGGCTGGCTAGCACAAAGCACAGCTTCTAATCAATATACTAATCTTAATAGAGTTATATTTGGAAAAGTTCAGTTTCGTCTTGCAGATTCAATTTGCATGATCTACACAGCTTCTAGGCACTGAACAATCTCCAGATAACACTATCAGCCTTTCAACCACTAGTTTGTACGGGATGACATAAAAAAAAAGAAATTATTGAGATAAGAGACTGGATGCCCATAAAAAGAAAAGGCAAGACAGATGTGTGGATTACTTTTTTAAAATCATTATAACTTTTTAGCTCATTTTTGTAAACAATGATGCAAATCTTAGAGCATAAATCTCTAAAATCAGCACAGCTGGTCTTCGTAGATGAAATCATACTGTGAAAAACTAAAGTTAGAGAACCATTAGTTCTCTAACTAATGTTATTAATGATAAATATTGGCAGAAGGCCCAAGCACAAAGATCTGTTCCTGCTCCTGAGGTCTGACAGACACTGGCAGCCAGAACTGGATTACCACCACTTTCAGAGTAGACATAATCACGGACGTGTCATGAGGTTCAAGAGCAAAACGTGGGGAAGAATCTGTAACAACTTCTTCATGCACAAAAACAAGATATAGACAAAATACCAGAGGAACGGCTACACAGTGTATTCCCTGGCCTGGTAACAAGTGTAGTTTGGAGTATCTCTTGTGAGGAATATTATTTCAAGAGCATGGTCAGGAAGTCTGTGGGGAATAAAAGTTGTAGAGGAGGAAGACAAAGAAGGAGGTCAGACTTGAAGGTTGCAACTGGAAGGGAATCTGAGGCCACAGAGGGAAGTGTCATACTGAAAAGAGAGACAAGAGATGAAGAAAGATACTAAGGCAGCCAGTTAGCTAAAATCCTGGTGTGTTCAAATTTGTTCAAATTTACCTTAGTGAAGTTAACTATACCAAGAAAAATTAACTAGATTTTGGGTTTGGTCTCTCAAAACTTCATCATAAGAGATTTAATTTTGCAAAAGGAAAGCAAAAGCTGGTTTGGACTTGCTTCTCCCTTCATTCTGCTACAAAAGCCTACCAGAGATGGAAACTTATTGGGCTAAGCGTTTGGTTCTTGTTGTGTTCATAGTCATCAAAAGAGAGCGATTGGAGGTTTAAAAACAATCATTCTGCAAAACACCTGTTGCAAAAGTAAAAACTTCTCCCTTCCAGGCTACATTTTGCCTTATGTGTCACAAATTAAATGGAAAAGGGTACATGGAGCTCAGGGAAAGGTGTTTAGCTCACTGATGATAGTTTTAGGACCTTTCCCTCACTGTCTCACAGTATGTGTACCTCTTAATAACTGCCTAATGGTTACACAAGTTGCTGTCCAATGAAAAATCAAGCTTTGTGATGAGAACATTAATCAAAATGAAGCACAATTCTAAGACCCCAGATATATTGTCTGAATTCTAGCACAGGAATACTATTATTATTCTTTGGAACCCTGGTATAAACACAAGACCAATATACAAATTGCAGTATAGCTGTTTGACCTTTCCAAGTATGACAGAAATAAGACAGACACCTGTTCAGAAAATGAACTTTTGCTGTGGCTTCTCTTTCAGTTGTAGCTACTAACCACCTTTTTCTTATTTTTCAAAAGCAAGTACAAGTTTCTAAAGAAAAGCATTATAAAAACTAATTTTTTAGAGGTGTCACCTCTAAAACTTCAGGTCAGAAGATAATACCTGGTCTCTGTTCCCCAAATTCCTCTGGAATCTGAGAGGGATACAGGAACGGACACCTTGTGCACAAAACACCTTTTTTTTCTGTTATTCACAGCTGAATTTAGAGACTATTACCTCTTGTTGCTTGTCTAAGGAGTTAATGTTTTGTATTTTTCCCTTCCTCTCTCTGTTACTTGCACCAATGGTAACAACAAAGCCGCCATATTTTTTTAAGATAAGAGAGTTTCTAATCAAAGAATCCTTCTGTTCAAGCTTCTTTTTTGGCATATTTCAGTGTCAGCTGTATTTGAAATCTAACAGAGAACTTGTTTATGGAAGAAGTACCAGGAGAGAGAGGTTTTGGCTCACAGTTTCAGGGTTCTTGGTACATAGACGCTTGGCTAGAGCTGTGGAAAAGCAAAGGCACTACAAAGACATTCCTGGACCCCTTTCAAAAACAGTTGCTATTAGTCATCTGGGACAAGCAGCTGAGGAAACGTAGGGTAGATTTTTGGTCAGACAGTTTGGGATTGTTAAATAATTAACAAGCAGTCAGCAAATTCTGGGCCAGTTATTACATTACTAAGAGGTTTTGTGTTGAATTATGTGCTCCTCATCACATCCTTCAGTGCCAAGCATCATGCGCTCCTATGTAGTTGCCAAAATCCCAATTCCTTTCCTCATCATCAGTGGTCTTATTTTGCGACACTGACATGGAAAGCCAAAGCATGGTGTTGTCCAATGCTGATTTCTCCATAGAGACTTGGCTATGGATGGCAGGAGACCTTGTTGAGAAAATGTAAAGGCCCAGCAGATGGTAACTTTATCTAGGGCTTCTTGCCAGACTACTTTCTTCAGTAAGCAAAGGCAGTCAGGCATGCTAGCAGGTCATGTAGGCTTTTTGTGTACTAGCACAGTAGGATGGCAACTCCTCCTTTTCTTTGGCAGTTGTGAGGCTGACAGAGGAGCAAATCTTTCCTAGACTCAGAGCCTGAAAGTCTCTCATACACCTTTACTTAAAGAAAGAAATCCTTGAGTTTTGTGGGTGTGTCTTCTTTTAAACAGCACCTGTAGGAAAGATCACATTTAATGTATATTTACTGTGTTCACAAACAATGACAGAAGGCACTTTCCATATAAATGTAAATAAATAAGTACTTGGTAACCATTACTTGGAAACCAATACGTGGTTTTCTTTCCACAGATCTTTTATCTCAAAAATAAATTTAAGGAATGGAATTTATTTTTAAGAATGGCATAGTTAAAGTCAGTAATATTATGTCTATTGCAGCTTAAACGGGGGACAACATTTCAGATTGCTACTAACTTTGCTTATAATTATGATGATTCCACCAAAAACAGTAGTTCGTAAACAAAAAAAGGAAATTGGACAGATGATTGAAACAAAGATAAGAGAAATACAACAACTGCTGAAAAAAAATATTCTTGATTTCTTGATTGAGGGGAAACAAAGACTTCTTTGAGATGCGGATATTAAAAACAAAGTGTGAATAACATGTTGTGGTTAGTAAAAATAAGGTGCAGATCACAGATGAGGATGTTCAGAGAGAATTACCAAACTGGAAAACAACTGGGAATGAAGGGAATCTAAAATCATCAGTTAAGTGGTTTGCAAACATAAATCTGCTCAGAAAATTTATGCAAACAAGCAGGAAATGATGCATTTAACTGAATGGTGTCAAGAAGGATTTTGTTAATGAAAAATATTGTTACAAAGTAAAATATTCCAACTAAAATGTAAAGAAATATTTTGTTTTCCCAAGATTTGGGTGTAACTGAACTGTGTTAACTGTATTAATAACAAAAAAATGTCAAGCAAGTTGAAAGTAATGGTAGGATTCCTCGAGAACAAGAAGGATGCCAAAGTTTCAGGTTGCAAAAAGCCAATGGATAGCAGACAAAGATGACATGAAGAGGAAAGATTTGCCAAACAAATGAGGAAAAGCCTGCAGTTTAGTTGAGTAAATTACACTGCAGTATACAACAGTATCACACTGACAGAAATATGCAATAATATGTTTGAATCTTTTAAGGCCACCTGTGATTAGAATTTAAAATAGGCTGCATGGAGAAAAGAATGGATTGATACAACAGGAAGAGTTTAGGAAAGGCCTAGTTTGCTCTTGCTTGTTTCCTTGGATTTTTTTGAAGTTGCAAATATTGAAATGTACAGGAAATTATTTTGGAAAACTAAATGAAAAGAACAATTTCCATATGGTTTGTAAAGATTTTAAATATGCAGGTTTTCCTTGATATTAATTCCTTAGTGAAAACTTTCTGAGATTTGAAAGTAGTATTTAGATTTAAGTGTCTTGTGATACTGAAAGGAATTGCACAAATGCCACAGGAAAGAGGCATGGGCTGTCCAACAATGCAGATGTAGACAGCTTTATACAGGAGTTCAAGAGAAGAGAATTATGATAAGGAAACAAAGAAAATAAAGAGTATTTTTAAGGGTAATTCAGTAATGCTTAGGCTTACTTAAGGAGCTGCAACATACCACCCAATTAGATCATATGCCTGGGATTAGTGACTTGATGAAAAGTGGATTTAAGAGAATCTGACAGGAGCGGCAGGAGGAAGTTAGCACTGTATGAACTCTGACCTGCAGTGACTTTATGTTGGCATGAAGTGTACAGAAGAAAAGATGAGATCAGTGAAGGATGTCGGGGAATACAATGAGTAATGACAGGAAACTATGAGAGATGGACTTACTGGATCAAAACCAAAACTGTCTGAGGAATATACTACTTCTGACAATAAGTCATTAGACAACAGGAAAAGATACCCAAGCAGAAAGAGACGAAAAATATTACAGAGTATCTTTTACAAAATCTCATTGAATAAAATGGAAAATTACAAGTGACCTGACAAAGGAGGAAGGACAGAACAGCCTGAAGTTTTAAATATGACTGCTCAAAATAGGTCATTTGCGTAAGATATGTTAGTGCAAAGACAGAAGATAGAGAAAATGTGAATTCAGACAATAAAATGTGTGACCTGGCCTCATTAACTGTAAATCACATTTCAGCTGATGCATCTAACTGTCTGGAGATGAGTATAAATTACCACATTAGAAAGTTGGCAGTAATATGCAGCAAGTAAGAAAGGAATGTTATCTTCATAAAACACAAAGATGTAGAAAATAAGAAATTAAAAAGCATTAGCAAATCTTTCAAATGTTACCATTAATGGAATTGGAATATATGTGAAAAGACCAGATATGGCAATAGTAAAGAAAGGCAGAGATCCTTATCACATCGATAGTACAGAAAATATTGAACAGCAACAATCAGCAACGATAAGAATTGGAGAAAATATGGGGGATGGAAAGCAGAAATGAAACACCAGTGATTTTTAGTGCACCGGGATTTTATCATAAGGATAACACATCAGCACTGTGTAAATTGGAAGTCAGCTCTATTGTATAAAGTCTTTTTGCAGTTGAGGCCAAGAAAAAGTGCCAAATTTGTCCTCAACTCATAGTGTGTGTTAAACACACTCAACTCGCAAATGGTATCTTAGTATTAAGGGTACAATCCATCTTCTGTCTGCTCGGTAAATGGCTATGTTGCCCCATGGCAGGTTTTTGTTGTTGAATAGAGAAGAACATGCACACACACACACACATGTGCTCATATACTGGTTAGTTATTTTTTTTAATAGAGAAATGTAAGGGGGAGTGGTTATAAAAGAAACCTTTACATTTTAAAGATACATTTGGCAACACTGATAGAAATTATATGAAATAGTGCAATTTTGCAACCATTAACTCTCACTGACTGTGACATTCCTTTTCTCTAGGGAGGAGGAAAGGGGTGATATGTGCCAGCACTTAAATCTTTCACTATGTTTTTCTTATGAGGATAAAAAGGCTTACAGATTCTTCTGACAAAATCTGGGCTACTTTTTGACATATGTGATGTCCTATGAAACAATAACTTATGACTTAGTGCAGACCCAGTTTTTCAGGGGCAAGAACTCAAGCACTGGGCTGAGGTTTAAAGACTGCTAAAAACTTTTATTTGGGGAGACCTAAGGAGCTGCAGGCTTTTTTGGGAATTTGGGAGTAGGCTAATCTATTGTAAGTCCTCCACAAAGCAACTCTGAAACACACCTATAAGATAATAAGGACACTGGTAACATATTAAACACATTGATATAAGGTGTATTCATATTAGTAATTTTATTCATCCAAAGATCACAAACCCTCAATGTTTCTGTACTTACATACATCACAGATCTGGTTCTATGTTTCTTCTTTTAGGTCTGGGAATCTTCTACCTGGAAGAGTCAGAATAACTGTGCAATAGCTCAGGGGATGAGAGATTTCTTCACCAAGCCAAGGAAATTTAATCTGTGACCTAATTTCCTTTATCGTTCAGTAATATGAAATCACACAAGACATCAGATCTCATGCAGGGTTCTCTAGACTCTAACTCACTCTTTCTTTCAGCGGTTAAAGCCGGATATAAGTTAAGATCACAACACATTGCTCTTTTAAATTTTTATTTATGGCAAGATTTTTTTTCAAAGCGGAAGGAGGCTGAAAAGTAGAGAAGGAAACAAACCTTAGAAAGAGTGAAATATACCAAGTGGAGTAAAACAAGAGAAAGACAGAAAGAGCACAGACCGAGTGGGCTGTAGACAGGTGCCAGGGCTACTGGACTGGGCTCCAGTGAGGTTAAGCTGGACATGGAAACCCACTGGATGAACTCGACCTGACAAGTCCTTGGATGTGACAGATAACAGTGTGAGATGCTATCAAAAGCTACAGAGAATGCTGTAGGAAAGGTCTAAATTTCACAGAATGGTCAGCATTGGAAGGGACCTCTGGAGATCGTCTAGTCCAATCCCCCTGCTACAGCAGGGTCACCTACAGCAGGTTGCACAGCACGGCTTCCAGGCGTGTGTTGAATATCTCCAGTGTGGGAGACTCCACAACCTGTCTGGGCAGCCTGTTCCAGTGCTCTGCCACCCTCAAAGTAAAGAAGTTCCTCCTCATGTTAAGATGGAACTTCCTGTGTTCAAGTTTGTGCCTGTTACCTCTTGTTCTGTCCCTGGGCACCACCAAAAAAAGACTGTTCCCATTGCCCCGGCACCCTCCCTTTAAATATTTATAAGTATTGATAAGATCCTCCCTCAGTCTTCTTTTTTTCTGGACTAAAAAGACTCAAGTGCCTAAGCCTTTCCTTGTAAGAAAGATGCTTCAATCCCCTAATCATCTTTGTAGCCCAGGTGGTTAAAGAGAAGTTATGTGTGAAATGGCCAGACTTCATAGATAAGTTTGAGAGGAGCACTGGGGACCCCTGGAGTAGTCAAGTCTTGCAAGGTCAATGATGCCTGAGTGACCAGATCAGTAATACCATATAAGGTTAAGATTACCTAAGCAATGGTTACAGAAATACCAAATATGAATAAGAATGTCCCAAAACTGGCACAAATGGGTAAAAAAGTAGTTAGGGATTGGTTGTTTATCTGGGGGAAGATTGGGGCAGAGAACTGCAGACGCAAGAGTGGAGAAAGAAAGCAACAAAAAAGGCGTAATAAGGTGTGCAACCAGTGCTGTTCAGGGGTACCTGTCAAGCAGCCCCGTACTCAATCACCACAGCCAGAGCAGAAAAATGAACCAAAAACACTCTTCTGACCATCCGACAGGAATCGAACATGTCTCTGCAGTCAGGAGGATAGGCTGGGGAGATAGATTGCTTCCCAAGACAAACAGGAGAGTACCACTATGGATGGCCCAAGAACCCTGGCATCACGCTGTGGGTGCCCATCCCAGGCCTGGTGGCATCAGCAACTGCCCCACACTTTCTAGGAGTGAGCTTCCGCAATGCTGCATCATACGGCTCGCTGGTCCCAGTCATGCTGCAAATGTTTAAGTGGATGATAAAAATTGCTAAAGTTTGCTATCCTATGCTGGTAGGTAGAGCAATGTAAGTACATGCCAGTCCTGGTGAAGATGCCTGTACTCCAGAATGAACTTGAATGATACTCTATTGCTCCCTCTGGGGCGCAGTTCTCAGAAGAAGAGAAGGAGAGGTGCTTCAGCAGAGTATGACCTTTTGTTTATTTCTTATGCTTGGCTTTTCTAGTGTCTTCTGAATTATAGATCCACCAAAGGGAGATGTGCTTTTAAAAACTTAAAGGCTTTGATTATCATTGAAATTTGAAATGGATAAACCCCAGGAAATCTAGTTTTCCTTTGTCAAACTAACAGTGCTTTCTGTTATGCGTTTGCCACATCTTTCCCATTCTCCTACTAAGGTCTCAAGAGACAGGGCTTTACTACATTTCAGAAGGTTGTAGAGCTCATCAAAGTCACCAGTCAAGAAGATTTTCCTCTCAAAACTGAGTTTTTCTTTTCTTGCTACTTTGACTGCATTTCTCCTTATTGTTATTGAAGGAAATTTCTAGCTATCATGCAAAAGTTACAAACCAAAACTAGGATGATGCTATACTGACAGTGATTATTTCAACAGAGCTAATAGATCTCCTACACAACAGTCTCCTATCCCAAAAGATTTACACTTTTCTTCACTTTCATTATCCTAAAAAGTTCTATCCCTTCTCTGTGTTCATGCCCATTAAATATTGTAAGACCTCTGTCATAGTTCCGGTAGCCATTAATCACTTGTCCAAGCTACCATATGTATGTGTGGCTCTTCATCTTCTCTAAGAAGTCAGTCTCTCTTTGTTTCTCTCACCATTATAAATTCCGTTCTCAGATATCCCACCGATAATTTACATAGAAACAAGGTGTTCAGAAATGAATGCAGTGTTGCAGCACAGCTGTTTTGAAAGGGAATGTTACCACCCTGTCCTTTCATACAGTGCCTTTTCTTATGATAAATAGATCCTCAGATCCTGTTATTTATCCAGTGCAGGCAGCAGTGAATGACCTTTAAGCAAGCAAACTTCTAAAGAGAATACACTTTCAGCACATGTGGGCAGAATATTTTTCAATTATTTCATGGCAAAGACTTTACAATATGCATGACTGAACCAAGTAGCTTTCTCCATCATTATTTAAATTGGCAAATAGTGCTACAATTGCAGACGCAACTTGAGATCATTTAAGTTAGTCACATAGCCTTTTTCTTTCTCATTACCTATTGTTTATGCATTTTATTCAGATTTCTAAGCAGGTTCAGAGACTGTGCTGAGCACCAACGCATGATTTTCAAAAAAGTGAAGCTGTGTTCTTGCACATCTTGGTCAAAATATGCCCCTAACCATTCACGTAATAGCTCTTAGCTCTCCAGAGTAACATATAAAGAAGCAAAAAGCTGATACTTGCTCAGCAATGCAATGGATCTGCTCTAATCTCAGTGGAAGATGAGTGTCTACATGCCACATTTGGTTTGCAAAATTTTAACCATGCTCTTGCTGAATAAATGTGTGCTTGAAGATTCAAGCGGTAATCTTATGTGGAGCCACAGCTTTTCCGTGCTCTCTGTTGCATAAAGGTAGTTATTATGACTGATACTCATTTTACATTCACAGCTACTCAGTAATAGCTACCTCGGACTCCTAGTGCCCCAGTCAGGATTTCCTATTGATTCTGTGCAGAACTGGTAATAAAACACAATGCAGACCGAAGCTAAAAAGTGTATCAGGTAGTAAAGAGAAGTCAACACCCAGTCTGGATAGGAGTTTCTTTTATGCTTCAAGCTCCCCCATCTGAGCATTTTTGTCCCCTAGATATCACCAGCAGTTGCTGATCATGGCTGCTGCAGACCTCTTCGGAATTTTTGTAGCTGGAAACCCTTTAGGATCCTCGGTCTTCAGTGGGGAAAGATGGTAAAATGGTGTGGAGAACAGACTTGCCTCGTCTCCTAGATTTGGCAGCATCCTTAGCGATTTCATCACCCTGAATTTAAATGTTGTCAATAATAAAATATTTGGCAAGATTTCTCTGGAATGCTATCACATCCCAGAAAGCATGAAAACACAGAAAGACCAAGAACAGAAGAAAAAATGAACTTCACTCAGTTACTTTCTTTTCCTTTAACTTCAGTTTCTAAAAATTATTTTTTTTCTCTCCAAGTTTAGAAAATCTATGCATTTAGAAGTTTCTGATACTGTTGTTTCTTGGTACGTCATCATCTTGGATGATGCCAGGTTCATTCTAAGGTAACAAACAGTATTTTCCACTTACAGCCATAGTAGAGATTTCCATTTAGAATATGAACCTCAACCAAATGTAGCTTCTAAAAGCAGGATTATAGATTAATCCGGTAACCTCTGTCATCCCTAGGGAGACATATGCACCTTCAGAGCAGTGATT
This sequence comes from Pluvialis apricaria, assembly GCA_017639485.1. NCBI lineage: Eukaryota > Metazoa > Chordata > Aves > Charadriiformes > Charadriidae > Pluvialis > Pluvialis apricaria. The sequence goes on along the minus strand of CM030008.1, from coordinate 22,275,766 downwards.
CATTCCATCTGCTGATAGGTGTCCAAGGCAGGCAAGACTGAGGCTTTCACTCTCTCTTAATTATTGGGAGATCCTAGATGCCTAAATTTTTAGAAGCCTATCACTGAGTGAGATGAATCTCACTTTTATTCATGGGTGTTAAATATTTAAGAGCTCTACCAGCCACTTCAAAACACTAAGGACAATGATGGATGTGGCCTCGTGTGTTTGGTATGTATATATACATATATATACTCACACACAGACACGGTCAGGAAGCACAAGAAGTCTCATTTTACACTGGAAGAACCAAGCCAGAGAAAGTTTACTGTATTTCTTAAAGAAATTTAAGAAATGACTGCACAGCCAAGACTAGCTCTAGATCTCAAGTATCTTACCCACTAAAATAACCAGCTGTAGTTTGCTTCCCATGGCTGACCGCTATTCAGCTTGATGTTTTATGTGTGCAACTATTAATACAAGGCCTTTGAAATCAGTGGGCATATCCAGTGACTATAAAAGATTTAGCTAAATTCTATGACTTTATCTACCCAGAAATCAGCAGTATGGTGGTTAAAAAAACTGAGAACTTATTAAGGGTGCTGCCAAGGGTGCTGCCAAAGTCTTACTTCATTGCTAGCAGCTGTGCAGTATTAAAACTAGTCTAGACATCACTGACCGAACTCTATTTATGAAGCAAAGATTCCTAGCCTAAGAGAAAGGGTGTTTAGAGAGCACACAAGAAAAAGGTTTTGGCACTCCTTAATTGCAGTGGACAAGAATTCATAGGAGAGGCTTGTACTGACCCTATAAGATCAAAGAATTACTGTGATGTAATTGCTATGACTTTTGCATACCTCCATGTACAGAGTTAATGCAGAGAGGAAGGAAGCAGTGCAGAAGGAGGGAAAATAAGGGTGTGTTAACAGGGTTTTCTTCTGAAGTATTGGTACTTTGTAGAAGTCACACTTTGTAGAATTATTTCTATTTAATTATGTGTTTCACACTATATGCTTTCAAAAGAGCTGACAAAGGTAGCATAACAATCAGAAGAGGAAAAAATGTAAAACAAATGGTAGGCAACAAAATTAATCCTAATGTGGGAATAAAATACTTCTCACTAAGTCACTTCCAGTATTCAAAAGTTTAGACAGAAGTGATGAGGATAAATGCAAGGATACCAACACCACAGAGATAAAATAATGGTTGATGCAATTTGATTCAGACTACACTTGCCCTTTATCTGCAAAAGAACAGATGCTCTAGCTAGTTCCAAATTATGAAACTGTAGCTTCAAAACACATTCTTCTCTCCAGTAAGCAGATTTAAAATTTAAATTAGTGTCTCTATGTTGTATGCAAGTCAACAATTTTTTTTCACAGGAAGAGCAGACTCCCATGCATTCTATCAAGGCACAGGTCTAAGAAAATACATTTCACTTGCGATGAGTTGTGAGTGACCATTTAAAAGTAAAACAGGTCCTTTACCATCATGCAGATAGGGGTAACAGTTATCAAAAAGCATAGAAATTCACAGTGTTAAAAGAACATGCACAGTTCTCTCTCTGACTGATTTACCAGAAATGAATACATTTACTATAGCTGGTTCCCTGACATGTGATAGGCCATAATCTTGTCAATCCTGACATAAACCACTTGGTCAGTCACTCACTATAACAGATTCTACATTTTATTACCTATTTCAGAAATAAAGCACAATGAAAACACTGATTTTTCTAAAATAAAAAAAAATCTTTTGATGTCCAGAAGAGGGAAAAATCAAACACTATTTCTATTCTATCATTTATTCTTCAAATTCTAAAACTTTTCAACAGACAGCATGATAATGTTCACTTTGAGAAACTCCAGCTTCCAGCTGACACAGAAGTTGTGAATGGAAAGCCATAGGAATTCTGCCATGTTTCTTTCCTATTTCATCCATTAGGATAGCAGGGGAAGACACAGAGAGAGAGAGACAGAATATACTGTAGAATTTTGTGTCTTAATTGCTCACTTTCAGTGTGAAATATAGCATTATATATGCACTTATACAATAAGCATTTCAGCTGGGGGAATGGTGACAATTCCTGAGGGAATGGGTAATGGAAGATTCTTATAGTACAGTGTTACTTTAAAAGTCATAGCTATAATAGTAAGCAGATCTAAATAAGCATAATGCTGCACAGTTTAGATTTTCAAACCTTTTCCATGTATAAAATTATACTTACTGATTTATAGACATGTCTCCATTTTGTATCCACCCTGTACTTGTCCCACTGTGTCTACAGGGACGTTGTAGTGACAGCGGCTTTACTTAGTGTGACATTAATTAAGGGGAAATTGAAAAGTAGATCGATACTAAAGCAATCACAGGAAAAAAAAAAATCTTAATCTCATATCATAACATTGCAGAAGTTGAAGTGGAGTTGAAGGAGAACTTATTGATACAGACAAGAGGACTAAAGGAATACACACACAAACAACACTATTACCAGCGAAGTGGAGATGACCAGAAGAAATCTTTCAAACTGTCAGGCAGAAAGATGAGAAGAATACAGTGACAAATGAACTAAGCATGACTGATTTCTGGAAAGAACAATGGGAACGGGAGGCATCATATAACCCTTTGGCAAAGTAGATGATTGAAAAAAGGACATGTGCATGGAGTGATGTGATTAATCAAAGTGAAGCGCAGATCACGGAAGAGGAAGTTCAAAGAAGATTGAGAAAATTACCTAATTGGAAAGCACTAGGAAAAAGGACAGAATCACTGATCATCAGCTAACAAGCTTTACAAACTAGTACCCTCAATTCAAAATACATATAGGAGAAGTGAGGAGAAGATTTATTTAAATAGATAATGGCAGGAAGGATTCAATTAATTAAAGACATGGAAAATGTGTTGCACTAGAGCAGGCTAACATGTGGGTTTGATGTTTCTAGAGAATGTACACAACACAGGGATGTCATAATATATTGCCTGTCCCTTCGGAATGGACCTGCATTAGGCCATGGACTAAAAAGGCTTTCTTGGCAGCTAAAAGCAGATCAGGCTACCATAGCCATTGCAGAAACTTGATAATTTCTGGTAAACAAGTTCTTGTATAAGAGAAATAGAGCTTGAGGAAAGAAGGCAGGCCTGCCAGCAAGGCAGAATAGCCTTTTCCAGGAAAAAAAGAAATGTATGTTTCAAAACCTCACCAGAGGGGATTTCTCCAAATGTTTTGAAGCAGTTTTTAGATGAAATTTATCTGAGACCAGAAAAATAGAAATAGTGTGATGGATCAGTTTGAACAGGAGAAAGCTGGGGAAAGGACATTTTTTGTACCTTATAAGACCAGTCAAAGCTGAGCTCATAACCCATCTTTGTCACAGTCACTCATTATTGTTCTATTATTTCATTCCTCTATTCCCCTTTCTAGCTCAGCCTTCTCTTTTTCTGTGTATTTCAACTCATTTTCCTTTTCTGCTGCAAATAACTGTCATCATGTGGTTCAGTAAGAATGTTTCCCTGGTTCTGATTTAATAAACACCTATAAATTCAGCTATTTGGGTCAGATATTATTCTTATATGACAATGTGGTTTTTTATGAAGCTCTGAGAGTACTGCCAGCAGAATTCAAATTCTGCAGGATCAAAACATTTTGTTCAAATGTAGAGATCCAATACAAGTTTTCTAAATCTCGTGGACTCTCTTAGCCTTAGAAAGTCTTCCAGTTTTTCTCTTGAACATGCCTGCTCAGTTTGCTCCCCACACATTATCAAAAACATCCGGGATGTTCCTATTATTTACAGTCAGGATACACAGTGTAGATATGTCTGCAAGTTTGTGGTTTTGCTTTGAACTTGAAAATTTTGGGCAAATATTACTTTGTATCACTATGCTAGAATCAAATTGGATAGACTTCTAGTATAATCTTGAAAAAACAGTATGTCAGATGATTAATTATAATGCTGAAAATGGAGGAAAAAACTATGTAATTATTCATGTTGTCTTAAGCAAATAATTAATGCAAATCATCAATCTTTCATTTGCAGCTGAGCAAACTGGAGATGATAGGTGGTTTGGGCTCTGTAGAGGGCAAGTGTTATGAGGATGTAAATGGTTAGTATCTTTTTTTATTACTGCTACCAATTCGCACAAGGAATTTGGCAAAAAGCAGGAGGCTGCATTGCTGCTCAATTCCAATATAAAAAGTTCTGTCTGACTGACTGTCTGAGAAACTGTTCTTTTTCCATATAATCTAGTGGCAGGAGAGGAAACAAACAAAAGTAACAGTTCAGCCAGCTCTTGTTAATAGGAATTCATTCAGGCAATCAGGTAGTCTTCAATTAGATGAATGTATGCAACACCTGGACTGATAATATTCTAAGCATGTGCTCCTCACTACTTGCGAATCTGCAGAACAGATGCAAATAAGTTTGAGCCTTCAACATTTTTTTCTGACTAGCAAAGGATTAGCAAAAAGCAAGCAATGGGTAATGAAAATAGCTTGCGGTGCTTTTTTGTTAATACAGATTAGCAGTAGGCATAACTCAAATACCTCTCCACTTCTCCTCTGCTCTGGAGCCAAGTATCCCTGAAGTAGAGCAGCTTTGCTGCTTACACGCGGATTTTGACAACTTCATCCCTACCTCCTCCACACAGCAATATGGAGGTACTGCCTCTCGTAGATATTCACACACCAAAGGAAGCGAGTGCATAAGTTTAGAAGATGTATTAAATCACCATAGTCCAATGTCTCCTCTTCACTCGAAACTGCTCGGTATTAGAGCAGACCTTGCAGACCTCTTAGAGCTAGTTCTAGGGACCTGCAGCTTTACACTGCCAGTCCCCCATGAATTAGGCAACAGGGACACCAATCCACATTTGAAGGGAGTTGAGACATCCATGTTTTGGGTTCATCCCAAAAGCCCTACAAACTCTTCATACATATCTCTGCACAGACTTGTTTTACATCATGGTAACATCTAATACATTCGGCGTCCAACTGCTACTCCTTTTCTGTCCCACCGGTGTTTTACCAGCTCTGCTTCTGGTGCATTCAAATGAGGAGGCACTCCAAATTGCTTCTCTGAGTATATGAGTTTCCATGCACAAAACCCTCCAAGACCCACGTACACAGACCCTCACAAGGAAGCCTCTGTCAATGGAGGTATAGCCTAAGACATAATTCCTAAAACCCCAGATCCTGTCAGGTTAGACCTGTGCTGCAGAAACACCAGACAGAGTTCTGGGCCTTCTGCCCTGCTCACAGGGCACAACAGCAAAAACTGCCTTAATTCTGGCATCTCAGGTCTGCGGGATAAGGGAGGTCTTGGCCTTGTTTTCTTTCCTGTTTACATTGAACAATACCACCTTCTTCTCCACCTCATTTTGTTAGTCTCCCCACCATCTACAACTACCAACTAGCAGCATAATAATTAGGTCCCCATTAATTAAAGAGCAACAACCAGACCTTTTACTATAGGAAAGCGAGGAGAAACGCTTACCCAGAACGGGGTCTTCAGGTAGAGTCTGGAGCATCAGCTACAGCATCCTCCCAGCTGAGGTCAGGAAGACTTTTTTCCTGCTCACAGGATGCAACACAGCTGAAAACTGAACCAGAGGCTTTCTGCCAGAGGAGGTATCAGTACATCAACACAAACTGATCTCAGAATGTGTCCAAAACTATGTAATTCCTATGCTGCTTCAGTTTATTGCTTTCTGTGGTCTCTTCAGATTTAAGATTTGCTAATCAGAACGTTTGCCACCATTTATTTAACTGTGACAACATTTATTGGAACGTGCAAATTTAGAAAACAGGCTTCTTTTTCACAAAATCTCTGGATTTCTTAAACTTCTATCTTAAATGATATGGTGCTCTTAGCTCTGAAGGTAGCCCTTTGATTTTCAGGTAATCTGGGAATATTGAAAATAAAGAATTTCTTCTAAAATTGAGTGTTCTGTAGATTTCAAAGCTACTACAGATTTACACCAGCACAACTGAAAGCTAAATTTGGCTTTTCATTTGTCATTACATACTGAGTTTATGGATGGCCTGGCTAATGTGATCCATGATTTATGACACAAAATATTGCTGTACATAGCCAAATATTCAGAATGCTTTGCAGTTATCACTGTGCTGCACAAATGGCAGGAACATTTCATCCAAACCTAGATACAAAAATTAATCTGAATTCTCTGCCAAAGGAAAGAAAATAAATACACTATTATTTTTTCCTTCCTAATAATGTGTGCTTTTCCATTGTCTTCAAGCCTGCAAGTAAGCTGTGGCCATGTGAATGAGCTCCTCTATGAAATATCCTTTTGCACTATTTACCACCCACCCTTCCCAAAATTGCATACCTACTAAAAGAGCAGGGCTCATGGATCAAACCAAAAATCACACTGTTCTGTTCAGTTATATTCCTACGTGGCCAGGGTAACTCCTCAGCAATTTTCTCCTTGTCCTGGGTGTTATGGCAGTTTGTAGCAGCGGGAAATCAAGGGGCAAAACATACCAGTTCTCAGCAACTTTAAGCTGTAACGCTGTCATGCTTCTAGGTACGGCACCCTTGAACGGACTCCATCAACAGATCAGCATGGAAATGGTCCTCTGAAAGATGCTTAAAAGACCATCTGTGGTCTCTCATTCTGAGCTTTTGATTCCGGGGGAACAAAATATTATTAATAATGAGGAAAATACATTATTATTCAGGCTTTCTGCTAGTGATTTGATGTCTTCATTTTGGTGAGAGTTCACCCAGATTTGTCTTACTCCACTAGCAGGTATTTAAGGAGAATATATACCAAAGAGGTCAGTCATTCTTTGGTCTATGCCCAGCTCTATGTTGCATCTCTCTCTTGAAAAGCAAGAAAATGTAAATACCAAGTCTTTAAGAACTTGATTCTATTCTCTGTAGCCAGTCTGAGCTTTCAGGTGTCAATGAGATGTGATTGGTACAAACTATTATGGATGTTTTAGCAGACATGTCTGAAAATCCCTTCATTCTTATTATACTGGGTCCTTCTCTGTGCTCTTATGTATTAGTTAGGGGTTATTCCGGCCAGACTGACTGTTTGCTATGCAGAGCAGGGTTGTCTCTCCGGGTTTTGCTTTGAAGGTGTAGTACTGGGCAGCTAGAAACAACCAGGTTCTCTTGAGCTCCTGATGGCTTATTTGCTATTGCAAGAAGCTTTGAGAGATCTTTGCTCCTAAAAAGGATTATGTTAAAAGAAATATTGTTTGGAGGATGAAGTTACTATTCTTTTTGTTATTACAAAGTAGGAAACAAGCAAAAAAACACTCTATAAATAAAACCACTTAAAAGTTCTAGCACTTTTTCAGATCTTAAAAAACAATCTTTCCTTTGAATATTATAAAGGAGAATAAATTAAATTTTCATTCAGCTGAGTACTATGCATGAAGTTCAAATGTTGTAAGTCTATTTATCAGGCCGGCTGGAACATGACTAATAATAAACTGAGAGGCTAGATTTTTATTATTACAGTCTAATAAACATGAATTCTCTCTTACCTTGCTTTATGTTATTTTCTATGAAGCAGAAAGAAAATATATTTTTATAGAGTTATCATTCTTCACTCCCCCAGTCTCTTCTTAAAAAGCTTATCGTATTTCAGAGAAATTGTTGCAAAATTGAGTGCTTGGAAAACTAAAAGAAGATTTATGTCAGGAAGAGATAAGTTGCCCCCAGGTCTGTGCACCTCATTACTACAGGGTTTTTAGGAGAAAATCCACAGGTAGTCTGACCATATCAGTAAAACGTTGCATCCCTTAGATAGTACCTTCCTTTTGAAAAAGTTTACCATGTTGTTAACTTCTCAGAAGGAGAGGGTTTTGTTGCTTTTTGGGTTGGTTTGATTTTTTTTTTGTTGCTTTTTGGGTTGGTTTGATTTTTTTTTAATCACCTTCCATTTCCCTGCCCTATGAACAATCTCAAGAGGGATCCCTGGTGTGAAGCTGAAGAAGTGCAGACAACTTGCATAGCTTTTGCATATTTTCTACACTCCTCAGTCTGTATGACTTTGTAGGTGCATTTTTTTCTGTGCACCTGTAGCTGATGCTGTGTCCATGACATGACCTTGCACAAACAGTGTGATCTAAAGGTTTCTGAGGGACTCATTGCAGCTTGTCCATGGAAATCAGCACAGATTAGGCTATTTGAGCCACTCGCTTTAACAAACTCTATTTACTGCCTGAGATCACTCTTGCCTGCCAGCAAACTACTCCAGGGATCTGCTGCTCACTTGTTTGCAATATGCCAAACCCACTCTTCAGAGCTTTATGAAGTGAAACATCCACTTCTACCCTATCCCACATTCCTTGTTCTCTAGAAAGTAAAAGTCCTTAAAAGCAATTGCAAGGATCTAGCAGGTCAACTTCCTTCTCTTCTACAACTGAATTAAACTCTTCTTACCTTCTAGAAAAACAGGGAATAGACACCACTTCAGGAGCCTTTGCTGTGTGTTTTCATTTGCTGTAACTTTTAGAATAAACATCTAAGTGCACTTGCAACAGCTACCTAGTCTTCTAGAGACAGAAAGAAGTTTTAGCCACTTTCTCATTGAATCTATGTACTTTGTGTTTTTTCCTCTTCCCTGATAAAAGAGCAGTAATTTTTTGGTGACCTCCCCACTTCAGCTCTACTTCTAGTCAAGCCAGAATTCAGAGAAGTCAACACATGCCATTAGATTCAGTCCAATCTTGAAACCAAAAAAATTTATTTCACTGTGATGCAGCAGCAAGGAAGAAGTCTGACACTCCAGCTCAAGCATATGTAATGCTTCCTTTTTCAAGGAAGAAAGACTTTTGTACAAAAGTTCATCAAGTCAAAACATCAGATTTCAGAGGAAGTGGAAGATTCTAGCTTATTATATCTTCTATTCTATATCTGCTATGTGTTCCTATTTGGCATAGTCCTGATAAAGTAAATTACGCTGGAAGTTTACTGCACCTAGGAGAATTCACCTAGGCTTGGAAGCACAGTGAACTGCTCCAGGGCTGTATTTTAAATGTATTAGATTTCCCTGTACAAGAAGATTATTTTCTTCTTTTATTAATTACAGTAGCATTATGTCCTTTACCAAAGTGATATTTTTTCCATATGCTGTCCCTCTTTTAAATCAATTTTGTTACCTCCTATGACAGCAGCCAATGTGTCTTGCAGTAAATGCTAAATTTGTTATGCCAGAAGGCATGACAAATATGACACAATGAGTACTTGCTACTGGATAACCAAATTATGTAAAACATTACTTTACAATGTAACACATCTTCTTTGCAAAACAAGTTTTTCATAAAATTTGCGACTGTTTTCTACCACAAGGAACTTTCCTAAACTTTAACAGGTATAAGTTCAAAAGAAGCAGGAATAATCCTCGGAGCAAAGACCATACCTTAACTTTTTCTCTTCCTACACACCCATAGAGCACCACAAGGCTTGCTCCTTCTTGTCCTGGCCCTTCCTTTCTGCCTCCCTCCTGTGCACTCCCAGTGCGTCCCTGGCATGGCACTGGTTTCTCGTGAGGCAGTGACAGGGCCATAGCATGGGCACTGCAACTTCACCCCTGGGTGCCAGCTATTGGATTAATTTTATTTTAAAGGAAAACTGAATCCTCCATCGCTCTTCTGAGATAAGACAGATTGGATTTGAAGCAGGCCTTGTGCTGAGCTCAGTGCTCCTGAAGGCTCAGATGCCCGTGGACACCAGAGGAAAGCTTGGCACTCCTCCTCCCAGGACAGCAAAGGAGAGTAGGACATGGATCTAACCTAGAGCTTCCAATCGTGGCCATAGATGTGGACCCCTGGTGAACACTTGTGCTTTATGGGGAGTCACTCAATGAACTGCAGCTATTTCAAAGCAAAGTACCTACTGGTGCAAGCACTTAGTAAATTGTAGCAAAATTATTGTGTAATTAGTAACAAGGGGAAGGGAGACAAGATAGAAGTATGGAAGATTATTTAGGTGTTAGAGATACCCAAGTCAGCAGGGCCTGACACTGTGCCCCTGAGTACTCACAGCAATAGCCAGAGCAGTCTCAGAACTATTAGCGTTGATTTCTGAAGATGCTTAGAAGACAGTGAGATCCCAAGGGACTGGAAAAGGACTAAAAGAAAATCCTTGTCAAAGAGGAAGAAGGTGTATCTAAGGAATTAGTGACTGTTCATCCTAACTTCAGTACCCCAAAGGATAGTGGAATAAATTAACAAATAATCCATCAGTTCATTAATGCCAAGAGGGTAATAAGAACCATCTAACATGTATTTGTTTAAAACAAATCATGCTCATGCAATACAATTTCCTTCTTCGACAAAATAATTGGTTAAGTGGATGAGTGGGAAGCGTTAAATGTGAGATACCTTGTCTTTATTATGGCTCTTGACACAGACTGATATGACATCTTCATAATCAAACTAGAGAAATATATTCTAGGTAAAACTACTGTACAGAAGGTTGAATAGCTCAGTCTGTTTTTTACCAAAAGGAGATTAAATGGATTCTCACAGAGCTATGGTTTGTGTCTTTAAATCTTCAATATTTTCATTAAGGTGAAAAATTATACAGAGAATATATTGGCAAAATTAACAGATGACACCAAATAGAAAGCTCTCTGGATAAGAGACTTAAAATATTAAATGAGCTTCACAAATATGAGAAATCATCTGAAAGAACGAAGTTGATATATGATGTGTTTACATATGAGGTACATCCACATGAGGAAGGGAAAAGACTGAATGCATAAATGAAAAATATGGAGTAAAAAGTCAAAAACTACTTTAGGAAAGGATTAACAGTATATTGTAAATCACAATGCTGCTTCAAAAAAAGCAAATCTCTTTATAGCATATTGTAAAGGTGCTTTTATAACTTAATCGCTTTACTATATCTGGGACTACATGTCTACTATATATATTGAGCAAGGTCTCTTTTTAAACATTATACATGAACAAAAATCTAGACAACACAGAATATTCATAGCAAAGTAAAAAATATAAAGTATTTCAAGCATTGTAGGAAAAATGAAGTAGTAGAGGTGGTTCATCAATGAACAAGAATAAAGAAATAGGTTGTGGATTCAATTTTCACATAGATAAGAAGTTGATATGAAACTAACAGTGATAAATTATTTGCTATGGTACTGGAAAAGAAGAAATTACTATAGATTGAAAAACATTGATGTTTGAGTACATTTGGAGGAGTTTGTAGAATCACTGAAATGCTCTTGACAGAGATTTCAGATCAAGAAGTATGGTTATCCTAATCTCAGGGGCATGACCTAATGCTGTGTAACAAAACTTCTCTAAAAATGCATGTATGGTAAATCAAAAAGGAGATATTGGCTACTCACTAAATTGTCCTGGAGATCACACCACCACTTGAACATTCACAAACTGATGGAGCATGTCTAGCTCTGCGGGTCACCCACCCTTCAATTCCTCACACCCAGGTGCTGAGCAGTGGGCAATGGCAGAGAGACTCCCCAGCTGTGGGAGCTGAGTGATTCTTCAGTCAGCACCCATGCATCAGTAAAAATAAAACCACCAGCCCTGGAGAGGGGTGAGAAGCAGAAATTCCTGGGAAAGAGTATGTGACCAAGAGTTGCACAAACATCTTTATACAAAGGAAAGCCTTGCTTTGGTCACAGGCTGGCGGCTAGGGCTGCAGGCTGCTCACTTCGCCTACGCAGAAGAAGAGAGATCTCACCTGTTACAGCAGCAAACATCATTCAAACTGCGGATTGCTTTTGCACAGTTTTCTAAAGATGCTGCTTTTTAGTCCCTTCTCCCTTCCATCCCCATCCCTCTGCCCCACTGGAGCAAGAGTTGGTCTCCAGGATTTTTACCCTGACTCGGCAGCCCTGCCATACGTCCCTCACACAGCTCCTAGGAACCCTAATGCCTTCCCTGTCTCTTTCCCTATCCACACTTCCCTAATCCCTCCTCCTACCCTCCCAAGCACTGTAGTTCTAGCTAGGAAAAAGATCAAGTTGAGACTTCAAAGACTGCAGGAAAAGAACAGGAAAAAAAGAGTTTTCTTCTAGAAAAAAAAAGAGAGTTTCTAGGAGAAGGAAGAGAAAGAATGGTTAAAAAAAATCAAAACCATGTTGATAAAAAAGCAGAGAGGAAAAACAGGTAATAAGGTCATTTGGAAAAACAAGGCAGAAAAAGGTGAAGGAGTCAGATGGTGGCAGCATACTTTCCTTCAGACCCTGCCACTGGATTGAGTATTTCCAGGGCTCATCCTCCCTCTTTCTAGTAAAATTCAGCATAATCCACTGGTAAAATTTTTCTTTTCTTTCCTTCTAAAGATAAAGTGGCATGAAGGCTAACATTATTATTCCCATCAGTTCCCCTAGTTGAAAACACGAGAGTTTGCTCTGTGTCATTCCAGCTGACAAAATTTCTGTTTCTCACTTCATTTTAAAGTAGTAGGAGGTTGCATTTTTGAAAAGTTATTGGAAGATGCTAAAAATGTCTTTTGCAAGTTTGGAAAATCAAGCACTCTAGTTACAAAGCAACAAAATTAAAGAATCTGTTCGTAGGGACCTTGCTACATTTTTTTTAACCGCTTGTTAAGCAATCATTAACCTGCCTCTTAAAACATTTCTTGCAGTTTTTTTCATGTAAGCTGTATTTCCTTATACTACTGCTGTCTCAAGGCAGGGGGAAGAATAACGTGAGGTCTTAATTAGCCTTTTGGTTCTAACTACAGTTATAATCTTCCCAAGTTTATATATGTCTGGATACAATATCTCCATACTGTAAAAGGAGGAAGCACAATATCTGATATTTAGAAACTGTAGCAGTAAATAAACAATAGCACAGCGAACAAGGTATTCTGACATCATAAATTGCTGGGGAATTATTTTTCCATTTTAGTTTCATATTTCTTTTTCATCATATATCTCATGATCCTGAGAGAAGCAAGGACAAGAGAATTTGTACATATTCTCTGGACAGTTCATTTGTCTTTTCATTTGTCATTTCATCATGTCTTCTGATAACAGCATAAACAAAGTATCTGTTCTGTGTGGTACATTATACCTACCATTGCCAGTAGCTGCATTACACTCTCTTCCCACAGATGGAAATGTATGCCCCTATATTTTAAGGATGACTTTCTATCTAGGTGACAGCTTGGGTGACTTCTGGTCTTAAATATCTCTCCTTGGCAATGCAAAGGCAACACGTTCACTGTCATGCTTAAAATACTGCCTCTGTATGAGAACGTGCCTGGGATTAAGGGCATAAGGCATCAGGGGAAAATCGGCTTCTGAGGGTCAAGAAAGTAGAGGTGCTTATCATAACACGTGTTTCATACAGTTAGATACTTCATTCATTTTTTTCTCCGTCTTTGTATAATCGCTCTGTGGTGCTCCACCTCTTCTTATCAAGGGGCTTAAGGGGGCTCAGGAACATTCAGATGTTCATGTTATCTCCATCTGAGGATTTTCCTGCTTCTGTAAATGTCAAGGTCTCTCTCTCAGTATATTTTTCTGCTGATATATCAGACTGTGTCTTGTCTAAATGGCAAAGGAGAAAGTTGCAAAAACTGTAATTTCCCTACCAAGAAGGATTATACTTAAACAGGCAGAGTTTAGAGGAAGAAATGGTGTCTTTTATTAGCCTGGACTGATAAAGCTGGAAACAAAACAGCTATGTTTGGGGGGCTATCAAGCTCTGGGACTATGCTAACCTCTTCTACTAAAAGGATACTATCACCCAAAATCTTTGCACATATAATACATTAAAGTGTTGCTCAATTTGAGACTGTTTTTGCTGGAAAATATTGAATAATTGCTTGGGAATAATCACACCTGAGACAGAGGGTATATCAAGATAATTTAATAGTTCTCATCTGTTAATTTGAAGAATTTTAGTTCTTTTAAAAGCTAGGACTTTATTTAAGGATATAGTTCAGGTTCCCCAGCTTCACTAGAATCAAAACTCTTCCTATGTTGACTTCCTGAATGCACTAAATGCTCTTCTAAATTGGAGCCTCTGGATGTCTCTGCAGTCCTCTATAACTCAAAAGTTTTCATCAGATATACATACCAAAAATTGAAACTAGCTGGAACATTCCAATGAGTTAAAAGACACTTCATTTTAAAAAGATATCCAGGCAAGACTAAATTTGTAGTGCTTTACGACTTAGCACCACCAGACACAGAATTCAAAGAAAAAAGAAGAACATTCTGCTTTATCTCCTTTGCTGTCATAAAGGACTGGCTGAAAAACTGTGGGGGGGGGGTGGGGGTGGGGGGGGGGAGGAAAAGCTTGCATTTTCTTTGTCTATTCCATAGAGACAGTAAGCTCTATGAAGACTATGAGGCAAATGAGTAGGCATTCAAAGTCAGCTCTCTATCCAGATCAGAAGCACTGGATGGCATCTGGTCCAGACAGAGGCAAAACATTTCTACTTTGGGGGCATTTCAGTGTATATGGAGGACTAAAGTCCTGGTTCCTCTGACCAGCAGGAAAATCCCCTTAGTGGTATGGTAATGGTCACTAGCATTTACTGGGTGGGTTGTAAGGGAGAAATATGGTTCTAGAGTAAAATATTAAAGATCTTTTGGGATTCTGACACATTATGTAGCATTAAGACACATATGCAAAGGTATAAAGTTAGCTGTATTAGCACTGGCAGCTGTGGCGTGGTACCTGTAAGCCAGGCTTAACGCAGTGTCACATGGTGGGTTGACCCTGGCTGGACACCAGGTGCCCACCAAAGCCGCTTTATCACTGCCCCTCCTCAGCTGGACCAGGGGGAGAGAGGAATATAACAAAAGGCTCATGGGTCAAGTAAGGGACAGGGAGAGATTCATTTAGCAATTTCCGTCATGGGCAAAAGCAGATTTGACTGGGGAAAATTAATTTAGTTTATTACGAATCAAATCAGAGGAGGATAGTGAGAAATAAAAACTAAATCTATAAAACACCTTCCACCCCACCATTCCCTTCTCCCAAGCTCAACTTCACTCCTGATTTGCCCTACCTCCTCCCCCCGAGCAGCACAGGGGGACAGGGAAAGGGTGTTGTGGTCAGTTCATCACTCGTTGTCTCTGCCACTCATTCCTCTCAGGGAGAAAGATCCTCACACTCATTTCCCCCATTGCGTGGGTCCCTCCCACAGGAAAACAGTTTTCCACAAACTTCTCCAATGTGAGTCCTTCCCACAGGCTGCAGTTCTTCATGAACCACTCCAGTGTGAGTACCTTCCACGGGGTGCAGTCCTGCAGGAACAGACTGCTGCAGGTCCCCCATGGGGTCACAAGTCCTGCCAGCAAACCTGCTCCAATCGGGCTCTCTCTCCACAGGGCCACAGGTCCTGCCAGGAGATTGCTCCAGTGCGGGCTTCCCATGGGGTCACAGCCTCCTTTGGGCATCCACCTGCTCCAGCATGGGGTCCTCCATGGGCTGCAGGTGGATATCTGCTCCACCGTTAACCTCCATGGGCTGCAGGGGAATCTCTGCTCTGGCACCTGGAGCACCTCCTTCCCCTCCTTCTTCACTGACCTTGGTGGTCTCCAGTGTTGTTCTCACATATTCTCACTCCTCTCTTCTGGTTGCAATTGCTTTCCCCCCCCCCTCTTAAATATGTTATCCCAGAGGCACTAACCACCGTCACTGATGGGAGCAGCCTTGGCCAAGCAGCAGATCCATCTTGGAGCCGGCTGGCACTGGTTCTATCAGACATAGAGGACTCTTCTAGCAGCTTCTCACAGAAGGTCACCCCTGCACACCCCACTACAAAAACCTTGCCATGCAAACCCAGCGCAGTTACTCATCCTGCCTAGAGGAAGGGGTCCCTGCAGCCATCCCGCGCATGGCTCTGGGGGAAGTTAGCTGGCTGGGCTGAATCTAGAATAGACCCCAGGAGTGACGTCATGTTTATACAGATGATCAAGAAATCTGCTTCCAGCTTCACATCAAAGCATTCTTCTATCTGGCAATGCCTAATGCCACTCCAAGGAGATAAGTTGGCGATTCCTGGGCTCTTTCTAACTAGAAGAAAACTGGGTTATATATGAAACAAATAGGAGCAAAACTCTAGGCTCTGGACTTATTTGCAACTTCTAATAAACTTTGCTTCAATACTCATTTGGAAAATCAAATGTCTATGCCAAAATTCTTCTTCACATAAAGTTTCAATGAGAATAGTACTTGAAGAAAGTGCTGTGTAATGTTTTGTTTTTCAGGCAGAATGTGACTATCTAGATGTGCCTGATGGATGTTCTTCTGGGATATCTCACATCTTACAGCTTTCTTAAGTGCTGAATGACACCACTTGTGGATCAGGACTATTGAAATGTATTTAGATTAAATCCATTCACATGCAATTTCTGACAATAAACAAGTATTAAGATATGTATCTGTACAATTCAAACTACAAGGAAATAAATGAGGAACAATTATTATCAAAGAGAAACTTTGGCTATATTATTAAAGGAAAGGTACTGATATATGCCAAGTTGTGTCACAGTATGTGTTCTTATTATCTCATACCAGGCCACCTCCTGCCAAGTGGCAATGGATTGGCTTCTCATGAAGGAAAGAGGATATTGACGACACTGCATTTGGAAATAATCTGATTACATCAGTATTATATATATATATTAATTATTAAATCAGACAACCAATCAGCATGCAGGTTAATTCCTGCTCCCGGGAAGCTTAGCTCAGGACCAGCTTCTGGTTCACAGACACCGGTGCTTCCTTAAGAGATAACACAGTGGAGACTTTGGAAACACCACAAAATTTGCCAGCGTGTTAAAAAACAGAACAGAGAAAACTTTACCTGTAAACATGCTAGTTGGTGATGTTTGTCACAGCAATATTTAAAAATGAAGACATTTCCCAAAGCTTTATTAAACTCTGTATTGGATTACTGAAACAAAGCCCTTTTCCATTGAGGAAACAGGCCTTCTCGGAATAATTTTTGTTGGCTGTAATGCACTTATACTAATAATACTGCCCAGTTCCCTCTTTATAGACTTACTCCTGCTCCTCTCCAGCCCTTGGGCAAGGAACTTTGCATTTATTTAAAGGATCATCACTAACCTTCTTTTTAAAATACATCTTTGATCAGAAGTCACCCTCGGGTACAGATATCAATGAAGTACATGGACTATTACAAACCTTTCCAGTATCCTTTCTTACAGGAAATTAAAAGAAAGAATTCAAAGATCTCTTTGTAGACATTCATCTTTATCCTGTACAGTAAAGATTTGAGTGAGCAATGAAATAAATCTGACATAGGGTTCCTGTGCTTAAAGCTTGTGGAACAAATATGAAATCAAATGATGAGCACTATCTATCTCACTAGTTTCTTGCCTTGCATAACAATTGCAGGGGACAACTTTGGCTAGTAAATTTGGAAGTATGCCCTTGGGAAAAGACACAACCTTGTCTGACTTTCAGATGGTTGTTACATAAGGCTGAAAAAGCTATTTAGCAGAAAGTAAGTGTCATCCACTTTGCTGCAGTAAGCATACCTTTACCAAGCAAAATGTCTCATCCAGAAAAGAGAAAGATGTAGGCCCAAGGAAAGAATGCAAACTTCATGGTGCAAAATATGCACTGAGTCATGAGTTGAAGAACATATGAAAATTATGCCTGCTTTACTTTTTCCATGTCCTGAAGTTTTTTGCTTTGAATTTGGAACAGAGAGGCATTGAAAGCAAGAGGAGCACTCTTGCAGAGCCAAGATCTGACGAGCAGCCCAACTCCGTATATTTTGCTGACATCCTTTAATTTCACTAATATGTAAAACAGAAGTTTGGTCCCTCATAAGGAAAAGTGTGCCTGCTGTCTGTAGTACTCAGGTTGTCAAGACAGCCAAGATGTCTGTTGCTAAATCAGAGTTCCCAGAATGAAACGTAAAAGATAGAGAAAATGTCAAACTTTTTATTTGAAAATAAAGAGGCCCCTTGTACTCTCATCTCTCTCTGCAAAGAATCCAAAAACTGTATATCTATTATTGCAATTACCAAAGAAAACCTTGCAGAGTCAGGAAACGAGACTTTTCAGATAAGTTTCATTTGGCACCTGTAATAATGGAAATCCCATTTGCTGCACACCCTCTTCTCAACCATCACACATCAATGCTTAAAGCAATGCTGTGTACTGGAAGTGATAAAACACACATTAGAAATAGCTCTTGAAGCATGGCCAGATACAACAGAGTCAAATGTGGCACATCAAGTGAATTATATTATCTTCAGAAGGCATGCATAACGTACTCCTTATCTCTAAGTCTCAGGTGACTTGAGAAGCAGTGTGAATTATATGTTCAAGCATTTTTTTCTAAATAGACTTATCAGATGATACTCATACATTGTTTTTAGTCAAAATCCGTTGCATAACTGATTACCAGTGCTAGATAGATTTTAGGTCCTTTTAGATCTGGCCTATTACTTTCTAATGTACTCTTTGTCAATGAAAAATTTTGCTGTTTTAGTTAAATGCTAATCTTATTGCTGCCAGACTCAAGAAACGGCTCTTTTCCAGCAACTTGCTGGGTAGATTTTGCATCTGGAATATTATCTGTGGCTTTGACACAGCAATATTTCCCTGCTTCATTTGAGCGTTCAGCTTGAAGACTTAACGCATCATCATCTGGCATCCATATGCAAACATAGATCAGAAACACTTTGAAAAACATTCATATGGAAAAGGAAAAGCTTATTATGCAGATGGATTAAGAAAGAGGCATACACAGAGTTACTGACCCTACAGACTTAAGACACGACCCTGCGATTTCCTCCAAACTATGGAGCATTCCCCTTGCTCTCAGCAAAGCTCACAGGCAGCCTGGAAACCCGCAGACCTGTCTACTTCTGCCCTCCCCTTTCTTCAAGTGTCAAACTTCCCTGACAGTACACCAGTTCCCACAAGATGATATTGACTGCAAAGAGGCTTCTGAGAAGAAATACGTGATTTTTAACACGTGGCTAAGAAGGAAAAAAATTAATTTGAAAATTCTAGTGAAGTATGTGTACCTGATCAAACTAAATTATATTAGTCTTACTCTCTTTCAAGCTTCATCCTTCTTCATACGTTACTGTTGTCACCTTAATCTTTTCTACCACTGCATGCAAAACTAGGCAAAAGCATTGCCTTTTTTTTAATATTGTTACATTTTATCATAATAATTTATAGGAAGCAGAGGATTTCTTGACCAACTGTAAGGAACAACTTTGATATATGTGGGCACAGAGGTATACACATACTTACCTGTGACTTAACTCACTTTGAGTTCCAACTTTGAGTCCCACAAATCAGACACAACATAACATAAAAAAAGACAATAAAATAGATTCAGAAGTGTTCCCTTTTGGCATCACTGTCACCTTCTTGTTTGTAGTTTATCTGAAATCTGAGAACAGCAGCAAGGTTGTGGCAATTATAAGGGGCACAGCATAAGTGTTTGCTAGCCCTGTGCTCAGCCACACGCATCTCACCTGCCACGGGAGTTAGAAAACTGCTGCCTGCAGGGTTCATGTCTCCAAGCACAGGCAAGGCTCCTCCAGTCTGCAGGCAGAAGTATGAACAAACACCGTGTGCCTGCAACCTGAAGACTGGCCATTCTTTCTCCATTACTATCAGGATAAAAAGTTTATGCAGTATTTCAAAGTTCTCTTCTCTTGCCCCTCTCTCTTGTCTGTTCCCAGCATTCTCCTTCCCCGGTCTTTCAGGGAAACCATGCATCAGTCCTCAGTTTTATATGATCATCTGAACCAAAATAAGCTGCTGACTTTTCTCCTTTGGATTTTTATCCCTCAACGAGAAGCATAAAATTTTCCTTTAATTGACATTTTGAACATGGCAAGCTCACTTTCAGCCCATCTGTTCTTCCCCCTTCCAGAGTACAGCTGTGCAGCTGTGACTATAAAACTACATATTGCCTAAGCGCAGGAAAACCAGTGAGCTTCACTGCTTGCACATGAAGGGTAAGTCAGTCAGCATAACGCTGTGTCAGGGAGAGATACCAAAGCAAACTTGTAATAGATTAACATGAGTATTGAAAACAGCATTGCCTGCATATTCCCTGCTGTATTATTTATAGCCAACACTGTTGTACTGCTTTCAGGACTCAAGCCAGCATCCGAGAGCACATGCAACTGTGCTCAATTAACATGCCCAGCTCAGCTGCATCAATGGAGTCTAAAACTAATCCCATAGAGACAGTGACTGGCATGCCAGCTAATTATATGCAAAGATGAAGCTTCTCTACATCCCGCATTTTTAGTGATTAATACTCCAGTCATGGAGCCCTCAGCACTTTCTGCTCTCTGTACTTCCCCAGTAGCTGTAGAATAGTCAGGCTGTCCAGCATCCTAGTGAGTGGCTCAGCGAATCCCCATTAATGGTCCCCAGGTCTCTACAAAGGCAGTTTGGATGAACTGTACTATCCCAAGTTTCATCAGCACAGCCATACTTTTCTCTACCGCTTTATCCCAATATCTTCATTATCTCATCCTTTGAGAAAATGCTGTCCATCCCGCTGGCAGTGATTTCCAGCCTGGAGTATTAGATTGCAGGTTTTTTGAGACAAGGAATTTCAAGTACTTTCTACATCAAGGCATTCTGATTTTTTTTTCCCCAGAAGAAGCAGTTGTCCCTTGTAGCATTTTCCATATCTTAGCCTTTGCAACACAAAAAGACACTGTGCTCAATGGTGTTGGGCTGCTTTATTAGCACAAAGACCCTATAGAACTAATTCTCTGTAAATTTGCTGGCAAGACAGTGCCAGTAACCTCAAAACTAGATCACCAATAACCTGCTCAAATGAGAATTTCTCCTGAACTGTAGCAAATCTACTCAGTCCCTTGGTAGATCTACTCACACGTGAAAAGCAACCCAGAATGCTGAGATTGCTGTAGTCTGATGTTGTCAATATACTACATAGATAAATATTGTAATCCTCATTATGTTCACCCAGTAAACAGCATCCACTCTGCCTTGCTGGTTCATGGCATATTATAAACACAAACTTGCTCATCATTACATCATCATGTACCTGTTTTCAACTGTATCTTTTGGGGCATCTTTTTACTCTTCATAAGCAGACTCTTCATAAGGTCAGAACATGCTGTGAATACCCAGTAAACCCAGACACAGGGGCCTCTAAGACACAGACCTATTGTATTTGGGTGATTTCTTGTTCACCTGGTGACTTCAGCCTCATCTATCTAACAAGTACGTTTCTTGTGAGATGAAACTTTTCCTGTGATCTTGAAACCGAAAGACTTGTTTCTGTAATTGCACTAACTTATTTCAGGATGACAAACAAGTATTCCATCTTTCCAACATACATAGATGAAATCCCAGGTATTAGTTTAGTCAGAAGTAAGTAAGTGTAACATCTCTGCAAGCCACTAATACACATCTTTCATATCTCACATGTTAAGACCTAGTTGTTAAGCTCCTTATTCTTCTTCTCTCTGCCCAGGACCTGGCTCTCTCGCAAGCACCCCCAGAGCCCAACCAAAGCAGCAGTCCTGTATCCTTTCCATCCCCTTTTCTTGAACATCTAGCATGCTTTGAGGCCTTCTCAAAGCGATAATAACTCTTATAAACTAGGATTTACCAAACCTGGTCCTCTCTTCCATGCGTTTTTTTCTTGTGGACATAGATTCTCGCTACGATGTAACTAAAACTATTCTGAACATTTTATTTTAATTCTACAAAGACATACTTCTTATAGATTTTATGTAATTCTATGTATTAATATAGTTGTTTATTAATCCATGCTGGAAAAAACCCAGGATTTTAGACTGGGCAGGTCTCAACAAAACAACGTTTAAGCTTGAGTTTTTGTTGGAACTAATCAGCCATAACCTTACCAGAACAGAGTTAAGCAGTGTTTGTGACAATTTGAGATTATTTTCTCAGTTCACAACTTTGTTTTGATTAGTAAGTTTTCATTGCGTGTGTGGAATTCTCTTTCTGGAAGAGGAAGAGCAAGAGGTGATTGTGGCTTATTTCAAAATGCATTAGTTAAAGCTCACAACAAGTTGTTGAAGGGAAAAAGCAAATAAAAAAAGGAAAGTAGAATATTTATATTATAGCAATATAGGTCACAGCATTACAGTTTCCTCCTGTGTCAGCATTTTTACTGTAAATGACTGTCAAGGGTTTATAATTTCAGTTGCCACATTTCTTTCTGCCCTGAGAAAACATCCTATGAGGAATGGCTTTTTTGATTTATCTGAATATTTAAGCAAAAACACACATTTCATATGGTTTTGGTCAGTCAGCTCACTGTGAAAACCATTGTAAAAATAAATATAATATTAAAAATGGATGTACTTAAATCTACTCAACAGTTTGATGACACATGCTTCAGTCATTTATACAAAGACAGAGGAATGCCATTATTTTATGTTGCTTTGAAGAGTAAGGCTTGCAGAAAAAAATATAATTTTTCTGAGTTTTCAGTCTGGCATTTTTCAGAACCATTTTAGGCATAGCTGGGAAAAATAGCATAGACTGGAAAAGTTAACAGCTGTGTTAGCTATGGCTTAGCAATTGGCACATGGTAGCTGTTCCAGCAGGTGCTTCACCTGAGCCATAAGCGGTGCCTCAACTCACAGCGGCACACCATCACTGTCAAGGCTGTATCATCAGAGGCTGCTTTACACCCGTCTGTAACATGGCTAGGGACAGTCAGTCATTATAATCGCTAAGCAACTTGTTTGTAAGTTAATGTAATGTATTTCTGGCACACTGCCCTCCTCCTGAGGCAATTTTACATTTCTGGACTTGTGGTTTTCTGAAATTCCTTTTGTGACAGTTGCACTGGGCTTCCAAAAACAAGGACAATTGTAATTGTCTAATTGGAAAACTACAGTTTGTACTCATTAATTTTTTGCTATTTCAATAGGAATTAAAACTAGAAATTAGTTAAGATTTTACTTTGATTTAGAGAATAGCTAATTTTTTTCACTATTAAAAGGCCAATCACTTTCAGACCAGTTGTTTAAAGAAGCATGTCCACCTTGTGCTGGATGGTATTCTTAGGCTTGTCTTTCTAGAGTTATGTTTGAACTTTGCTATATTGTCACAATTTTCAAATTTTAGAAAACTGTACTTTAAAGGTATTACACTTTGAGAGAGAATAAACGTTAGGAAAGCATAATGGAGTTTATATTTTAAATCTTCATTCTACAGTCACTAGAATAAGACGCTTCCCAATTCATAGTCTTCATTTGGATACTAATGCCACGGGGTTAGAGTCAAAGCTCTTTATAAACATCTAATGTGGGATATATCCACAATTGACACGCACTCTAGGCAAACGCTTCTCTGATCGTAGCCAGAGCCAGCTGAAGGCGAAGCCTCTCCAGTGAAAGAAGCTGAGCAGAGCATCAGGGCAGCAGCACTCCCAGCCGAGCAACCAGACCTCCATCCAGCAGCGCCCTTTGCTCTGGCCCGGGTGCCGAGGGACATGGCTGCACAGCCGTGCTGTTCGCAGGGTTGCTGTCCTTCCACCCCTGGTCCAGAGTACGTGCAAACATACCATACCGATACATATACAGTAAATCCAGGGGTGGCAGGGAAAACGCACATGATGACGTTATTTTTGCCGTACTTTTAAGTTAGCTGTTCTTTGGCTCCTGATTCAATCTGGCTGACTTCTCATCGAAGCTCACCAGGAATTCGCTCTGCTCGCTCTGCTGCCCTGCTGGCAGGGACAATAGCTTCCAGGCAGGCCACACGAACCTTTCAAAATAACACAACAATTTCTGCTTTGGCCAGTCTGTCCGTGGATCAGATTTAAAGTGCTTTTAGAGAATAATAATTCTTTGCCTTATTTTTATTATTATTTTTATTCATTCCATATTTCCCTCTCCTGAGCCATAGGCAACATGGATAGGTCAGATTTCACTTATACATCGTCCTATGGTTTCAAAGACCGAGAAAACCACCTCCCTCCGAGCCATAAAAAAAAGCTTTAATCCTTAAGCTAACAGTGTAATTATAAATCCATATCCCACAGAAATGTTCCTACTAGCTACCACTGTCAATAGGTAAATAATTCACATGGAGAGGCTCATAATGGCAAACACTCCACTTAAAAGCTCTTCATAGCAGACAGCAGGATAACAGCATAATTCAAGCTCAGAAGTGAGGCATGTTTGACTCTCATGTGATTTCCCCACTGACAAAGTGCAAACAAAATTCCACGAGTCCTTCCTGCTAGAGGAAATGGTGCTCAGTGGAATAGAGGCTGTAAGGGTGTGGGCAAGACGTTTAAGTGTAAATATATCACAGGCTGCTTAAATGAGGCCTCTGTCTAGCACTGCGCTACGTGATGCTTCCTGGAACAAAGCTGGGGGAAAATTTTGTGAATGAGAATACCCCTACCCTCAGGGATACTACACAATGTGTACAAGTATTTTGCGTGGTCTTGCTGGGGAGAAGAGCTGCAAGGAACTTAGCCCATTTCTTCACCCTCTTTGCCCCCAGACAGGGCAAAGGCAGGAGCCCTTGTGCTGAGCCAGCTGATGAAGATGTGGTAGGCGCCAGCCCTGCATATCTGAAGGCTTGCCTCATCCTGCAGGGTACAACATTACATGGACCAGGAGAAGGATTGAGAAGCAATGGAAACAGAGTGGAAAGACCTGTTTTTAAGGGAGTAGTAACAAAAAGACATACATTTAAAAGTAAGCTGCTTGCAAACATTGTTTAGTACTGGCCAGCTGTCTAATCCTGCTGAAGTGACACCACCCTCCAGGAAAGTGGGCTGCCAGTGCCTGCAGTCTAGCTGGCCCTCCCAGTGTGCTGGGTTAGGTTATGGAGAGCCAGGGCAGTTATAGCAGAAAATTGTAACTACCCTGCGGTAGAGGAAAAAGTGTCACTATTATTCTTAAACCCTGAAATCAGCAGGAACCCTCTGGTATTCAGTGCTGTAAAAAGTCAGGACCTTAATCTGTCTGCCTCCGCATTAAAACTTCATTTCTAAACTCACCTTTATTATAAGCTTTGGATTCTTCACTATTTTCTGTTTGAAAGAACCCATATCATAGAAGGCACATCTGAGAAAAAAGTCAAATGTAATTAGGAACATTGAACAAGCTTAAGGCAATAACAAACAAAAAATTACTCTTTAAAAATCACAAAACGTACCTACAAAAGTTTCTTATTACATTGCCTTAGTCTCACCAGACATATATTTCACACCTGCTATTTCATTAATGTTCTCCAGATGAAGTTGTACAATCAGCAGAAAACCATTAAAGAGACAAAGTATTGCTACGCTAAATAACTTACTTGCTCTTCCTGCTTGTCTCCAAGCTATAGCTTTTTATCTTTCTTTTTTGCATTCCTGAAGACTGATCCAACATGATCAAATTTCATGTCAGCAAAATATGTTAAAATGAGAGAGGAGGACATTTTAAATTTCTAATTTGCTGTTCCTAAAAAAGTCACATCGGCAATAGGGAAATTGAGTAATATATTATTTGCTCGATACTTGGAGCTATGAAATATAGATTATATCCTGTTTATTTAGTCCTCCTCCCAAACATAATGTTATTAAGTTCACTGTTATGCTGGGATATTGTTAAGGAACAATATAAAAACTTAACTGCTTTGGTACCTCTTATGAGTAATATAATACCTCTAATTTGACAGGTAGGATATTTAAATTACACTGATTTCAAGCTGAACAAAAAAGAGAAGCAGGAATGGAGCAGAGCCATCTGTGTCTGCAATATCAATGGAAAATGGTATACTTAAAATAAGCTGGACAAATGACACTGTGACTTACTCAAAGTTTTCTAGAAGCATTTAGCATACACTCCAAAAATGGATACTAAATAAAATGATGGACAATATCATAGAATTGTCTCAGTTGCAAGGGACCTTTAAGATCGTCAAGTCCACGCTGTCAAAACCACCACTAAACCATGTCCCTCAGCACCACATCTACATGTCTTTTAAATACCTCTAGGGATGGTGGTTCAGCCACTTCCCTGGGCAGCCTCTCCCAATGTTTGACAAACCTTTCTGTGAAGAAACCTTTCCTAATATCCATCTTAAAACTCCTCTAGCACAACTTGAGGCCGTTTCCTCTTGTCCTTTCACTGTCTACTTGGGAGAAGAGACTGACAACCACTTCACTACAACCTCATTTCAGGTAGTTGTAGAGAGCGATAAGGTCTCCCCTCAGCCTCTTTTTCTCCAGGCTAAACAACCTCAGTTCCCCCAGCTGCTCCTCATAAGACTTGTGCTCTAGACCCTTCACCAGCTTTTTTGCCCTTTCCTAGACACGCTTCAGCACCTCAATGTCTTTCTTCTAGTGAAGGACACAAAACCGAACACAGTATTCAAGGTGCAGCCTCACCAGGGCCACGTACAGGAGGACAATAACTTCCCTAGTCCTGCTGGCCACACTATGTCTGATACAAGCCAGAATGCTGTTGGCATTTTTGGCCTTTTTGGCCAGCTGGGCACACTGCTGGCTCATATTCAGCTGGCTGTCAACCAACACCCCCAGGTCCTTTTCTGCCAGGCAGCTTTCCAGCCACTCTTCACCAAGCATGTAGAGTTGCAGGTGTTGTTGTTGTGGCACAAGTGTAGGAGCTGGCACTGGGCCTTGTTGAACCTCATACCATTGGCCTCAGCCCATTGATCCAGCCTGTCTAGATCCCTCTGTAGAGCCATCCTACCCTCAAGTAGATCAACAGTCCGACCCAAGTTGGTGCCGTCTACAAACTTACTGAGGGTGCACTAGATCCCCTTGTCCAGGTCGTTAAAGATACAAAAGAGAACCAGCCCCAATACTGAGCCCTGGGGAATACCACTTGTGAGCGGCCACCAACTGGATTTAACTCCACTCACCACCACCCTTTGGATCTGGCCAGCCAGCCAGTTTTTTACCCACAGAAGAGTATGTCCATGCAATCCATGAGCAGCCAGTTTCTCCAGGAGAACACTGTGGGAAACAGCGTCAAAGGCTTTACTAAAGTCCAGGTAGACAGCATCCACAGCCTTTCCCTCATCCATTAAGTGGGTCACCTTCTCATAGAAGAAGATCAGGTTTGTCAAGCAGGACCTGCCTTTCATAAACCCATGCTGACTGGGCCTGATCACTTGGTTGTCCTGCATGTGGATGTACTGGCACTCAAGATGATCTGCTCCATAACCTTCTCTGGCGCTGAGGTCAGACTGATAGGCCTGCAGTTCTCTGGATCCTCCTCGCGGCCCTTCTTGTAGATGTGCGTCACTTTTGCTAACCTCCAGTCAACTGGGACCTTCCTGGTTAGCCAGGACTGTTGATAAATGATGGGAAGTGGCCTGGTGAGCACATCCACTGGCTCCCTCCATACCCTTGGGTGGATCCCATCCAGCCCCATAGACTTGTGTGTGTCTAAGTGCTGTAGCAGGTCACTAACCATTTCCCCTTGGATTATGGGGTCTTCATTCTGCTGCCCGGCCCTGTCTTCTAGCTCAGGGGGTTTGCTACTCAGGGAACTACTGGTGCTAAAACTAAAGACTGAGGCAGAGAAGGCATTAAGTACCTCAGCCTTTTCCTCATCCTTGGTCACTATGTTTCTTCTCTGTCTAATAAAGGATTGAGACTATCCTTAGTCCTCCTTTTATTGCTAGTGTGTTTATAGAAACAATGTTATTGTTCTTAACAGTAGAAGCTAGATTAAGTTCTAGCTGGGCTTTGTCCCTTCTAATTTTCTCCCTACATAGCCTCACAATATCTTTTAGTCCTCATGAGTGGCCTGCACTTTCTTCCAAAGGCCAAAAACTCTCCTTTTTTCCCTGAGTTGTGACCATAGTGCTCTGTTCAGCCAGGTCAGTCTTTTTCTCCAGCAACTCATTTTTTGGCACATGGGGACAGCAAGCTCCTGCACCTTTAAGACTTCCTTCTTGAAGAACGTCCAGCCTTCCTGGCCTCCTTTGCCTTTCATGACTGCCTGACAAGGGACTCTGTCAACACAGCTCCTGAATAGACCAAAGTCCGCACTCCGGAAGTCCAAGGTGGCAGTTCTGCTGACCCCCCTCCTTGCTTCTCCAAGAATTGAAAACTCTGTCATTTCATGATCACTGTGGCCAAGACAGCCTCCAATCACCACATCCCCCACAAGTCCTTCTCTGTTCACAAACAACAGGTCCAACAGAGCACCTTCCCTCATTGCCTCCCTCACCAGCTGTATCAGGAAGTCATCCTCAACACACTGCAGGAACCTCCTAGCCTGTTCCCTCTCAGCTGTGTTGTATTTCCAGCAGACATCTGATAAGTTGAAGTCCCCCATGACGACAAGGGCTAGCAATTGTAAGACTTCTCCCAGCTGCTTATAGAATACGTTATCTGTCTCTTCTTCCTGGTTGGGTGATCTATAACAGATTCCCACCATGATATCTGCTTTGTTGGCCTTCCCACTGATTCTTACCCATAAACACTCAACCATATTGTCAGCATCATTAAGTTCTAGACATTCATAACTCTTCCTAACATACACGGCCACCCTACCATCTTTCCTTCCTTGCCTATCCCTTCTGAAGAGTGGCAACTATATCATCATTTTCCTGCTGCACAATGGCTTCTGGCTCCTCCTGTTAATTGCCCATGCTGCGTGCATTAGTGTAGATACACCTCAGCTGGGCTAATGGTCACCACCATCTTTTTTCTGGGAGAAGCCCTAATTACTACCTGACCATTCCCAGGTCCTGCTGTAGTTTCTAACCCATCAATAACCCTTGCATCTTTGCTGCCACATGGATCTCTATTCCCTGCCTTCAGTGAGTCATAAGCATACTTGTTTTTACTACCTCCTTAAAGTCGCTTATAGTGAAGAAACCAAGAATTGAAATACATGGCTTGTCACAGCACATTTGTGCTTGCATGCTGTGATTCAGTCCTCAGATAAAATTCTGCCTCTGCATACAAGCTTCCACGCTCTTCTTCCAAGGGATGTCTGTCTCGTTCTGTGCACAGGAGGAGGAACATCCTAGAAGTAAATGCCTTGGGTATGACTATTGCCCATAGCAGTGATTTCAAAGTTTTCTTTTCCTTTCTTTCTTTCTTTTTTTTTTTTTTAAACCCACAATCATGCTGAAACAAAATCAAGTTTGACCCACCCTTTCTGGGGAAAAAAAAGCAACAAACTAACATTGGACGTTGTTTCCATTTTGTTTATTTTCTTGCTTCTGTGGGTGGATGTGTACATTCTGTAACAGAAGAGTTGCAGTCATCTAATAACTAGCTTTCTGGTGCAGACCACAAGTGAGAAATATTGATCTGCTTATGTCATGTCGCAAATGTTTCTGTTGGAGATTTTAAATTTAAATGCTCAGGTTTTGGCATATTTGAGCAGTTTCACCTGGTAACAGAGAAATAATCACGAACCACTCTTCCAGCTTCTACCATAAAGGACACAGATAATAAATGCTTCTCATTTAAACACTTTTAATATAAGCAAACAATATTTTCCACCCATTTTTTTTTTTTTAAAAAAAAAAGGTTGGATTCGTATTGATTAATCTTTCAGACTATAATGAAAACCTGGTTATATGGTATACCCTGGGTGTAGACTTACAGAAGCATAAGCGAAACTGAAAAATCTTACAATGGCAAGTGACACTATGAATCTTAACTAAAGGCAGAACAAGTAACTCTGGAGATTGTCACACACTTTATAGAAGACACGATGATTAGAGCTGAACAAAAGAACAAGAATAAATATTTTCCTTTTAAAGCTATGGATGGTTGTGACCCTTTATAAACAAAACAAAGGCCAGGTTCTCTCGCCCCACAGCCTTAAACCTTAGTTACATGTCTGGTTTAAATTACTAAGCAAATTGTTCTGCCAGCCCATTACACATAATAAAACCAAAGTCTCATAGCTTGATTAAGGCACGTGGATGGAAGTTGCAGCCAGCTGGTTTTATGAGTGTGGGGCAGTGCAGCCTTAGCTCTGTGTGTCCAATGGCTTGGGCTCCTCTTCCCTTCATGTGTGTCTCATCCTGTCAGTCTGTGTTCCGCGGGAAGGCATCCGAGCTCTGAACATGAGTGGTTAAGTGTATAGCTGGCTGCATCAGCCTGCACATCTGTCTGCTCAGTACCAGGCAAAATCCCTTCTTTAAGTGTATATGGCAATTTTAATCAGGAAATGAAAGTATCACAAGAAAAGCCCATCTTGATTTGCAACTTCTAAGATGTTTCAGGTGTGCTGTGAAAGCTCTTAATGGACAGAAGGCAAAGAACTCTGGTAGCTGAATACAATGGCAATGAGAAATGCACTCAATGTGCTGAGATGAAGAACTTTACTTGCTGCTTTTTCTTACCTTTTTCTAATGAATGTTTTCTGGTGGAGAGGGACTCCCATGCAGACTTCCTCAGCTGCAGGGCAGGGGGGGCTATTCCATACAGAGTCACAGGGGAAAAAAGAAAAGATGATCTTTAGAAAAAACAGGTTGTTGTCAGTACAGCTGTTTTGCGACAAACAAAACGGGCCAACCCAAACACCCGTTGTCCATGTTTAGTCAGTATAAGAATGCAATAAGCACTCTTGAGTAAAGGTAAAGTGTTTCAAGGTGGAAAAGAATTCTTGGGTTAGGCCTACACTTGGAAACATACCAACGTGGAGATGGGAATTTTGCTGCTTAAGAAAGAATTTAAATCAAGACAACTTGGGATCTGGGGATGAAATAAAAAGATGTCTCCTGATTTACCAAGCTAAAAAGAGATAGGAAAAGGATTGCCTACTTAGCAATACTAGCAGTTCAACATTTAATCTCCACAACTAGATGTGGCAAATGGTATTGGATTCAAAAAATATGAATATAAAAAATATTTAGAAATATAGAAATCTATTTTCCGTTCAATTCTTTTTGGTCACACCCTTTTCCACACCTGAAATCCCCACAGTCTGAAGACTTCAGAGATTTTTTTAAAACCTCCAGACTTTCCGCAGCCCAAACATCTCCATTGTTCATGTATAGGCTTGAAGCCAACCTTAGCTTCAGCAGCCCTAGTCTTCAGTGAGAAAATGGTGATTTACAACCCTGGGGATTCATATTTCTGTCTGGGATTTCTAAGACTGAAATATGTGCACAAGAACTGTACAGTGGTTAGACAGTGAGTTCATCATTGTGCGATGTCTCAGACCTACCATGCACGTGTTACAGCAAAGGTCATCATCACCCTCATCATCTGTGCAGTGCGTGTGGAACAGGGCTGATGGCAGCCAGGCACATAAACCCACTGCTCATCCACAAACAAGACAGTCATGTTACTGGCTATGTGTGTATTTCACTCCTTCCCACCTTAATCCCTGAGGCAGATGGGCTTGAGTTCAGCAGCTGACATAAGTTACCTGGCCCATTCTCACAGATGGGTTTTGAAAAGGGTAATTGTCAGCATATGTAGTGTCAGTTCATTTTCTTGCTCTGCCACAATTGTTGCCCTTTCAAAATTAAGTCTGGATCTATTTTCCCTTGTGAAAATATCTTTGTTACTATTTGAACTTCAGGCAGACAACTAGCAGCCTTAGGTATTCCCTAAACCAGGTAAAAAGCATGTTGACTGAGTTTAGACACTCCCAACTCTGCACCCTCCGTCACCCACTTAAAACTGGAACAGATTCCCTTTGCTGGATGAAAGACAACATGGGAATACAATCAGAAAAGTCATCAAAATAGTTTCTGATAGCAGTCTCTTAGCACCTTACAAATTAGGATGATGCTATGGATCTCTATACGGTAAATTTTGTTCCCAGGACTTGACTCTTTTCAGACAAGGACACCGCATTCTGGACCTGTAATCGATGGAAGAAAGTAA
This sequence comes from Pluvialis apricaria, assembly GCA_017639485.1. NCBI lineage: Eukaryota > Metazoa > Chordata > Aves > Charadriiformes > Charadriidae > Pluvialis > Pluvialis apricaria. The sequence goes on along the minus strand of CM030008.1, from coordinate 22,243,979 downwards.
TTCAGCTTATCAATCAGACCCAGTTTATAAATGCAATTTATACATTGTCAAAATGTATCTATATATTATATGTATACAATATGTTATATATAATGTATATAAAGTGTATATATATTATAAACGTATAATTCTCTCTTAGATTTTAACTTACACCAATACAACATTAATTTCATAATGTACTCACTTTGGTGCCAAATCTGGCTTAAGGAGCTCTTAAAGCAATTTTCCCTTCCCGCTCCCCTGACTTATTTTGCTCCTCTGTTGACATGTATCACATCCTCACAGATGACAAACAGAGCTGTTTGCAGAGGTCACACAGTAAAGAAGTTCACTAAATGATCTTGGAAAAAAATCCACAGAAAAAAATGTATCTCTTACAAGTTCCTCCCACCTTCTACTTTTCCAGCCTTGAGAACACTCATAAAAATGCAGCCCCTTCACCAAAGAACAATTTAAACCAACAGTTTTCTCAACAGATATTTCTTCAATGTCTACAGTGTGATTTCTCCATTCTTCAGGGCTGTGTTAGGTCATAGATCCTTTTGTTTTCATCTATGACCTTCACTCAAAAGGTTGCACACCTCTTCATTGCTTTCTTAGGTCATTTCGGTGTGGGCATCCCCGTCTGGAGCACCATCTATATTCACACTGCAGGCATTGAGGATGCTTGCACAGCCACCTATGTATGTCTCTTTATAACATGAACAGGACACTCATGGACATGACAGGCTCTTACTTTCTCATAATTGGTTATTTCTACAATTTACATCACTTCTTATCTGCACCAAACTCAACCCATAATCTCACAGGATTAGTGAGAACAGTAATCCTATGCCCTTATGGTGAATGTAGTCCTGCCTTAACAAGGATGGTACCAGCTGGAATGACTGTAACAAGGATTCCTCATCCAGGGGAAAATAAAAGGGGAGGGGAAATAAATAAATAAGAGTACACATACATACATGAGAGCCTTTCCCAATGGGTCTAGCATGTACTGCAGGACTGCTATCAGAATACATAAAAGGCAGTCATTTTTACAGCATTAGACAGAAAAACAATGATCTTCTTTACCACAATTAAAAAAAAAAAAAATGAACAAACAAAACCCTAAACCACACACCTTGGCACATATTTGACAGGCTTTTCTGGTATAAGCAGGCTCAGTGATGATATCCCTTTCCCGCATTGCAGACTCATAACTAACCAGGATATGAAATACATGATTGTTATAGCCATGCTTTCTACACTTTCACTTCTAAATCTAGCATAGCTAAATACAGCAAATTTTTATATATGGCAGGGAATATTAATGAATAGGCTTTCAACCATAAAGTTTTCTTGTTCATTTTTTCCTATATATGAAGTAGAATCTTTTTTGTGAACATGTAGATTTGATGGTACCGTAACTCTTATGAGCTATGGGGGATAATCTAGCACTACTGAAGCATTATCAGGTAATGTCTGATTTAAATTATGGTCTCCCAACAGTTTGGACCTGATTTGGATCTCAACATTAACATTCACAGACCAACACAAGCTGCCAAAAAATTCCTTTTTTTCTGAGGAATTTTCAGTTGAGACCCATTGTAAGTTTCCATAAAAACTTTTTAAATTCCATGTAAACAGACTTGCAGGAAATCAGCAGGCTTATTTATTTATTTTAGTGAAACAACAGTTTAGCACAGAAAGTAAACCCTTGCTATCAGAGGGACACCAAGACTAAATGCATCTGAGATTAGATGCCAAATTGTCAAAAATAGGCCTTTTTAAAAAATAGTTGAAAAGGCTAGCCTAACTTTGAGCTGATCATACACTGTTTCTGTGAGTTTCTGTATCAGTGCAGAATACAGACGCAGTAAACCTCTTTATAGGGGAAGTACATAGATATTTTTGCACCACTGATAGTTGTAATTTCTTACATCTCTCATTTGAAAAAAAAATGCAAGAAATAACAAATAAGAATAAAACAGAATTGGTTTCTGCTTCTTTCATATCAGATTTACATACTTTCATTACCTATAAATATAGTAAATAAATGACATCAGACGATATAAGTTGTGGTCAACAACAACAAAACTCTTCCAGGTCTGAGAAGAGATAGCCACTTTTCCAAGTAGATCAGTTGGAATCAATTTACCTGTTAATTGCTTCATTTTCTCTTCCATATCCTTAGATTGATTTTCTATTCCAGACACTGGGAGTTAGCTCAAGTCTGCTGGTAGCAAACACTGTCAATTTCTGTTTCCTTATCTCAGTCCATGAGTCTCAGTAAAAGATAGCACGGTACCTAACAAAGAGCTTTTTCTGCAAGAGTTTTCTCCAAATATAACTCAAGTCACAGAAAAAAAAATCAGTACCTCAAGCTCTTATTGTTACAGGCATATTCACAGTAGACATCTCTGGAGTACGTTTCCAAAAGGAAAAAGTCCTGTTTGAAGAGAACTGCAATTTACTGGACAGAAACCTGTCAGTTCAGGGGACCAGGTACAACCGCTGTGTTGGTCTCTTCATTTCCTTATGCTTCTGGTTTTTTTCCTCCCCACCCTTAACATACTAGATACCTCCTTTTTCAGTAAGTTAACAAACAAGGAGGTTGTGTTTCTAGTGTGCATAGCTCAACAAGAATCTCACAGGCCTCTAATTGGTACGCTAGTAGAGAGAAGTAGCAGAAGATCTTGATTCCATTAAATCAGAAGTAAAAATCCAATTGCCTGCCCCCCCCAAGAACAAAATGCAGAGAAAATTTCAGTCTTACTATGGCTTGAAATACGTTCTGTTCTTCTGTTCAACCATATTAAAGTTTAGGTGACTTTGTCTTTCATTCTCCTGGAGACAAAACAACTTCCAATTCTTTGCTTTCTACTAAAATTCCCACTCTTCATACATATTTGGTTGTGAGGCTTTACAAAGAAAGTGGGATTCATTAATGAGATGTGGGTGAAATCCAGGCCACATGATAGCCAGTAGAAGTTTTGTCATTGAATTTCAGAAAACTAGCACTTTATCCTGAATACCTCTAGGCTGAAGTACAGCTTTTACCATGTGAGGAGACTTGCAGACATCAGGGGGAATTTCCTACAAGGCAAACCCGTTTGAAGAACTGGGATCCAGGGAACATCAGCCAAGCTCATGGGCTTAAGGGTCCGTGTCTCAATCCACCCAACAAATGCAAAGTTTTCCCCAGAAAATACCTTTTCCTTTTGATGATTGTAGGCCTGCTGTTTACCAAGTGTATAGTAAATCCACAATTTTCAGAGGAATTTTTATATCTAGCTGCTTTGAGACTCATATTCATACTTAACAGCATAATCCACAGAGGAAGCTAATTTGATACAAATGTATATTCATTTTTCTAAATTATTCATTTCCAGAGACATAGCCATAAAACAGAAATCAGACACATCTCTATCCTAGTAGGTATGTAGGTCTATTTCCGGGCTTAGCTAAAGGCATACCAGTTAAGAGAACTAAAAAACTTCCCTAACTATTTAGCGTGTGCAATTTCTGCCACAAAGTAAAAAAAGACTGCAACAAGGACTCACATCCATCTGTCAAATAATATTTCTCTATGCCTTGAACTCTAAGCTCATGTGTCCTTCTGGAAAGTCAGAATAAAACCCAACTAAATACTTTAGCTCCCATTTACCCCAGCCTTTCTAAAGTTAAATTCTTCTATTCAGTGGAGAAGACAATTCAGCCCTCAAAGGTGAAAACTGCCATCAGAGACACATCTATTTCTTGTCATTTGCTCTGGCAAGATTTTAAAATGATCGCATTCCTAACTTGACTATGTCAAAAACGTGCCAAACAACTAAATGCAGTCCCCTGGAGATCTGGAAGAAACCCCACCTTCTTAGAAAGGTGAGCACTTTTCTGAAGTGCTGGGGCAATGGAAGCAGAAGAGCAGCGAGGAAGCTACATCCTCACCCAAGAGACACTGCTTGATGTTAAGTGCCTTCAGTTTCATGTGTTGGGGAACCACTGGTGCCAAAGAACAAATCTCCTTGCCCAGCTGTGGGTGCATCAGACTCCAGTGCAATGTGGTGTGTCTGAGCTACACAGTAAAAAATGCTCCTGCTGAGTGCTTTGCAGCTGATAGGGAGCACGGGGCACTTAAGCTGACTGATAGGGAGTGCTGTATAACTGGGCTGGCTAAACCATAAGATGCTCAATAATTTTCTAAAGTGTATCATCAGTACACAAGCATCTCTTTACTATTGATTTATCATAATTTGTATCAACTTATCCTCTGCTATTGATTGTAAGCTCTTTGGGGCACGAGTGATCCCATTATTATTTTTTTTTTTGTTTTTGATGGTGCTTATCAAAATTGGTACAACTTGACAATAATTTGTATTGTAGTTTTCACAAATTGAGAGCAGACAATTGTTAATCCCTTGTATTTAATAATAGGTAATTTCAGTATAGTCCAGAAATATTCATCTTTCTACTTATTTTAAAATGTCACAGAAGCTCACAACTCATAATGAGACCTATTTCAAGAAAATTATATTTTTTGGTGACTAGAGAATATCTGTGAATGACACTTTTCCACTATATTTTATATTAGGCGTTAGTTCTGGTTAATTGTAAGGCTCTAAGTTTTTTTAGACTAGGACTAAATTTGTTGTTAACTTGAGAAGTATTCCTGAGATGAGCAGCTGCAGACAAAGGTTGGTTTTCAGAGAGCTATGAAAATTACTTTCCCCAGCTCCAGCCCTTGAAGATGTCAATTGAATTCTAAAATGCAGTCCTGATATAATATGCATATAAATGTCAGAAAAGAGGTTATTACAGTCACTCACAGACAGGCAGGATAGGTTGGTAACAAACGCACAAATGTTGATGTTAATGATTCAATCCCTACTGCATTATTATGCCCAGATACAAAAAGTTCTTTCCTTCCACCAAAGCGAGACAACTATCTTTCCACTAAAAACTAGCTAACAAAGTTCTCAAAAAGGAGTTTGTTTTTTTGGGGGGAAAAAAACCCAACAAAACAATTGCTGAAGTGATCACTAATCACATTGCAATGGTCTTCAAAAAATCTATTTTTTAGCCCCCGTTAATGAAAACATTTGTCCACGTAAACATTCCTTCATCAGTAGAAAGAAACAATCTTTATGTTACGTGGACCATGGAAGAAAAGACAAATAACTTTTTTTGAGAAGTTGCCCCAGGAAAGATTTTGTAACCATTGTACACACTAAGAAAGAGTCCCTGGAGTAAAGTAGGCACCCAGTTTCATTATCTATAACAACCTAAAAAAAATGTCACACAATTGCTTAAAAAGATTATGAAGAAAATAAAAGTATATGCTCTAGCTTATATTATCACTTGGCTAGTTAGTGTATTTACCTTGAAGGGACGTACTCTGATGTATTCAGAACAGAAATTTCCACAAATAATTCTTCTTTAATGCCACCAAGGGGAACTACTAGCAGTACTAAAAATCTTTTGGTTTGTTGTCAAAGGCTTATATCTTACAGCTTTTGGTCAGAGGGGAAAAGTTGGATCTCCAGGGGCTCCAGTGTTGCCATTAACATCTATAATATTGGTTTCCCATTTCTTTCGTCATGTGCCAGGTGGCAAAATAGGGCAAACTAGGGGAGGTTTAAAAATCATCTCTCTTCTTCCTCAGTTTGTCTAGCAGAGAAAACAAAAGCTAGATTTAATGAAATCATATGCAGGATTGAAATAAATCCTGCCCAAGGGGGCTGCAGGCCTATTAGAAGAGGGTCATGTGTTGCAGTCCTGCTCCTGGTACACTGCAACGACACCGAGTGGCACCCCAGGGCCTGGGAGCATCAGGTCTCCAGCATGACACAGGCAAATTGGCTGTATAGCATCACCAGAAGTACTTTTAGTTCCACGTAAGAGAATTTAGGCATTCTCTTTGACAGCCCCACCCATACGCAAATCCAGGCAGTTGCATGGTCTTAACACCAGTCTGGTTTTAAATGCATTGGCTTTTTTAGTGACTCCAAGAAGGGTGGTCTGGAATTATCATATTACACAGTCTGCATGTCACAACATTAAAGTTATATCACTGTTTTATTTCTGTAATAATTTCACTGTAACCAGGAAAAACTTACTCTGTGAAAAGCACTTTCAGGTAATCACCTGTATTCCTTTATATTCGTTTCCTTTCTTACGTGCTTTAATTATAGGACAACATGACTTGGATAATTATCTTTGTGGTTAAATCCATCCAGCAGAGAGCAAAAGAAAAAGAATAATTTATAACTAAAATGAATGCAATACTTTTAAGAAATATTAAGCCATTTGCAGCAGGCCACCGATAAATATGCCAAGCACAAAAATTATTGGTTGAACAAGTCTAAAATTTCAATGGAGTTGAATTTTTGCTCACTTTCTACCTTCCTTTGTCAGCACAATTTAACAACACCTTGTACTTCTGCTTTGAAAAGCAGCCACCTTAAATCAAATAAAAGTCTCATTAAATTTCCCCACACCCTCCTTTAGAAAAATGCACAGTGATATGGCATTTCCCATTGTCTGTCTTTAGCATTGTTTAGCAGGACTATCGAAATGATGCTAAGACAGCAGTACAGGTGGATGCAAAACATATTAATAACAAAATAATTGGAATGTCAAAGCTCATGAATTAGCACTTTTCAAATTCAACTCCAATCAGCAGATTATGGGTTTTGTGCCTTATACAAACTATAAACACTGCAATTCATTATATGCACATCCATTTTTTTTTCCTGCAGGCTTCTTTGCCAGTGAGTGCTAAATTAAGAAATTAATCCTTCAGAGGTCAATGAAAAAGGCTTTATTGCTATTCACAAAATCAAATACTCAGAACAACAAACAGTCTGGGCAGCTCCCCCAGCCCAGTATATCACCACTCCATCTGTGCTTAGCATTCCTTCCTTAGACACTCGGAGAGAATTTTTCAGGCTGAGCTGAACATTCAGACAGTTCTCAGCTATTGCTCCTTTTTTTGTGAAAACTCTAACTTCAATACATCAGATAAAATATTACTTCTGTAAGAGGAAAGTGTGGACATGATTAAGGCTTAAATCCTCCCTCCCTAAGCCAGTCCCTCAGGACAGATCCTTTCTTTCTTCAAACACACAGCTTTCTGCTGAACCCTTTTCCATTCCCACATGAAATAACATCTTCTCCCTTTTCTTGCATGCACACACAGGTACCAAACAGCTTTGTGATACTACAGTGGATAATGACATATACCCGTAAGCTAATATTTGTGATTTGTAGACTTGGGAAAAATAAGCTGGGTACAGGGTGGGCAGTAAAACTCACTTTTGTTGGTCTACACAACTGTAAATACACAAAATAAATAATAAACCACATCTAGTCATTGTACCTTTTTGACCTGGTGTTCTGTCTGAGCCATTGGTTTCTTCACCTGATGTCACAGAGAAGAGTTCAAAAGCTCAGTTCAGGTAAAAATTCTTCCGGGTGGAAACAGAGACCACTTTTGGTTTTATTATTTACAGGATTATTACATTTCTCACATGGAAAACCCAATGGAATGGTTCATTGCTGAGTTACCCAGAAAAAAAAAAAACAACCTTCCAAGAGTCTCTAACTCTTTTAGATAGTATCCACAGTTTACAAAAACTCTTCTTCAGTGACTCTAGGGGCAGCTACACTTTATCTGGCATACATCCAGCACATAGCTCTTTAATAAAACTGGTGGGAAAGCATTTTCTTAACCCTGTGATCATAGAATCATAGAATGGTTTAGGTTGGAAGGGACCTTGAAGATCATAGAGTTCCAACCCCCCTGCCATAGGCAGGGACACCTCTCACTAGACCAGGTTGCCCAAGGCCACGTCCAGCCTGGCCTTGAACGCCTCCAGGGACGGAGCTTCAACAACCTCTCTGGGCAACCTGTTCCCGTGCCTTACCACCCTTAAAGTGAAAAACTTCTTCCTAATGTTTAATCTAAACCTGCCCTCTTCCAGCTTAAAGCCATTCCCCCTCGTCCTGTCACTACATGCCCTAGTAAAAAGTCCTTCCCCAGCTCTCCTGTAGGCCCCCGTTAGGTACTGGAAGGCCGCAATAAGGTCTCCCTGGAGCCTTCTCTTCTCCAGGCTGAACAGCCCCCAACTCTCTCAGCCTCTCCTCATAGGAGAGGTGCTCCATCCCTCTGATCATCCTCGTGGCTCTCCTCTGAACACACTCCAGCAGGTCCATGTCCTTCTTATGTTGGGGACTCCAGAGCTGGATGCAGTACTCCAGCTGGGGTCTCACGAGAGCGGAGTAGAGGGGCAGAATCACCTCCCTTGACCTGCTGGCCACACTTCTTTTGATGCAGCCCAGGATACGGTTGGCCTTCTGGGCTGCGATCGCACATTGCTGGCTCATGTCGAGCTTCTCGTCAATCATCACCCCCCAGGTCCTTCTCCACAGGGCTGTTCTCCAGCCATTCCCCGCCGAGCCTGTATTTGTGCTTGGGATTGCCCCGACCCAGATGTAGGACCTTGCACTTGGCTTTGTTGAACTGCATGAGGTTGGCTTGGGCCCACCTCTCCAGCCTGTCCAGGTCCCTCTGGATGGCATCCCTCCCCTCCAGTGTGTCTGCCCCGCCAAACAGCTTGGTATCATCAGCAAACTTGCTGAGGCTGCACTCTATTTCACTGTCCATGTCACTGACAAAGATGTTGAACAGTACGGGTCCCAGTACCGACCCCTGAGGAATGCCACTCGTCACTGCTCTCCACTTGGACACTGAGCCGTTGACCGCAACCTCCTCTGTATCATTGATTCAACCTCCTCTGTACCACTGATCCTCTGTATCATTGATTCTTCTACTCTGTAGAAATGCCTATGCCAAAAGGAAGTACATAATATGACATGTGCTTAGCTTGTTTTCTTAACTGTGTCAAAGATGACAGCTTTTTCTGTTTAAAAATACCTCTTTAGCTATATATAAGCACTATATATATTGTTACAAAGGAAAACACAGAAAGGTTAACCTGTAGTACAGTGTGGTTGTCCTATACAGAAACTCAAATTTGTAACTGCCCTGAACATTAAAAATCTAAGACACAAAGAATATTCTGCTTTTGTGTCAGACTGTGATTTTCTCTTTTCCCCTTTCAACTTCCAACTAACCATTGAGCATTCATCAGAAAATAATTCCCCTTCTCCCCCTCTCAGCACCACCTGGGCTCTTCTCTTGCTATGACATTCGCTTAGAGGACCTTGCTCTACTATTGCTAGCCAGCTTTTTTCTGAGTCCTGAAATGAACATAAGCAAGTTAAATTCTGAGCAATTATCCTCCACTAGTACTTAGCTTTGAAGGTTGATATCTTATATTTCAAAAGTGTAGAAAGATTTTCATGGCTTTAAACTTACCTGCTTTTTCTAATTATGTCAGCTGGTCTAGTAAAAGATTTTACATCTCCCCACGAACCTTGCTTAACCTGGATTGTGAAGTACCACATTCATTTTTTCAGGTTTTTAATGGATATTCTACTAAGACCTTTATGTTTGCAAATATCAAACACCTTGCTGAATGTTAAAAAACTGATCTCTTCCAGCTGCGAGTTAATTTATTTAAATACCAAAAGTAATGCATTTTATATTAAACAACTAGTGAGGGAACAGAAGAGGAAGGACTCTTTGTCTTTATTTCCCTAGCAGCATCCTAGTCCTGCCTGTGGTCCACTCAATTTAGGGAATCCATAATCTCTCTGTAAATTCCACAAGCGAGTGCTGCCTGGTTATTGTCACTACATAATGTCCAGCAAGAGGAAGCAAAGCTTGCAGAGGGATAACAGAGTATTCAGATAGCTTTGCATAAATATTGGATAATGGCTTCCCTCTGAGAGATTTGTAATGGTCCAATATCAAAAGACTTGTGCATTAAAAATAACTAGAATGCATATCAGATTACCCTTTTCACGCTTCAGAATTATGCAGCTTGGAAGAGCACAAACCTAGGGACAGTGTAACTCCCGTTTGATACTTTCTGGACCTCATGTGAAAAAGTTTTTTCCAAAATAAAGCACTATTAAAAGTGAAATTATGAATCTATTTATGAACGTATTATCAACTTCTGGCTTTTAAATAAAACTATTTAAATAAGCAGTCTAATAGCAAGTCAGTGTAAGCAATTTATGAATCAATGGAGTTTTCAGTCAAAAGACACAAGCTCATCCCACTCTGGGAATCTTTCTTCTACACAAATAGCAGGATCAGGCCAAAGAACTTTGCCAAGTTTCATTTCTGTACTTGCCTTCTTATGTAGATCTCATATGCTGATGCCACAGACGTGTCATTTACCCAGCATTTCACTGCATAGGGGGCAGGAGAAAGCTAAGAATTCTTTTTCCATTTCCTTCATTGCAAGGTTCTTGTTCTCAGGAAGGTTTTGCCCAGCCTTGTGTAAAATGGCTCAGCAATGGGACTGACTTCATTCCCTTGGAAAAACAGAGTTCTCAGCCTAGGAGTGCTTAATGTTGCTGAAATTCCCCTGACAAACAGGATACGCTTTGCTTGGCTCACTGTCTATCCCATTTGCAGATATTAAACTACTGATCCTGCAAAACACTGTCTCCAGTTCCCACTGAAATGGAATATAGTCTTGCAACAGGACAATTTATACTACAGTTATTTGCCTCTTTTCAACTTAGGAGTAAATTTCCTGATAAATTAATGCATGTAAAGCCACAGGTAACTTTTAAACAGCAAACCTTGCATGGTAGTATTCCCTCTTGGGAGAATTTACAAAGTGCAGCAACCTGCAGAGGACTTCCAAGTGACAGATCTCCCCTGCTAAAATGCATTCGGGACAAAGCTGGACAACTTCACAAGGGGTGGAGTTCTTGAATTGGAAGGAAAAAACTTCCCCATGCTCATATTTTCCTCTTCAACCTGCAGTTTGAGTATAACCCAGTGATCCCGATATACCACCTTGTCCACTGGACAACATTGGCCTCTCTCTCTACCACACTTACCTCAGCTTGGTGACCTCAGCAAAAAACAGCAACAAGCCAGTTCTTCAGATGCTATTTTTCTGGATCCTAACTTTCTTGCCAACCTGAAAGCTGGTCTTAATCATTAGCAAACATCATTATCTGAAGTTAAACAGAAGATTTCTGTTCATGGATTTCTTTAAGCATCGCATTTTAGTTACGTAGAACTTTCCGATCCCATGAGTACAAGCTTCTGGCAGTAACAGACCTTTCCCTGATGTCATCAGATTTGAAAAGCTTAGGGATTAATAATGTTCTATAGTCCTTCTGCTCCAAACACCTTCTCTGCCTCTCATTTTATACCTAGCTATCCTGACTGATGACCAGTCTTTCTAGATTAAACAGGTGTTAAAGAACATGTCAGTAAGCCAAGTTGTAGTGACTCTTCCCCACACCCTAAGATTAAGCTAACTCTAAGCTTCAGCATTACACCATCACTATGACCCGTGCCTTTCATATACAACTTTCACCTCTGGCAGAACGTGCTTCCTGAATCTGGGTAGAAATCTCTTCATACTACTTCAGACACCAAGGTCTACAGGGCTTCATAATGAGCTGTCAAGAAGGTTGATTAGCTGATTTGGACTGGGAAATTTAACATGGTGATATGAATACTAATCAGTGAAAAGATATAGTTAGATTAGGGTAATGCTATGGACAGAAGTAGCTCCAGAATTCAGTTTATTGCTAAATTCTGCAAGACATGGTGAGTTGATAGGACTGACAATGTTTGCAGTGGTAAACATCTCATGTTCTTTGGAGGGTAAGACTGGAAATGGTCAAGGGTAGCTTTGGGGTTTGAGCTTGGGTGAGGTGAAAGTTTAGAGCTCAGGCATTAACGAGAAGTTATTTCAGGATTTCAGCATTTAGGACACAGTCCTCCAAACCATTAAATGCCAGTCAAGCACAATTGCACAGGATCTGCTCAAATACAAGAGAATTCACTGCACAAGCTGGATAGAAACATTCTTGCTAAGCAGAAAAGGAGTGATTAACAACGCTATAAATCAGCCTGACCTACACAACCTGTCTGCTTACTGTTCTGTCATGTATCATGGACCAGGTTAGAACAGAGTCAAGAGAACAAAGAAACTTGCCCACGGGGTAGTGTTCAACTGAGGCTTTGGTTTTCTCTTCAGTACCTTTTGTGCTCTACAGTAAACAAAACTGTGTCAAAGCAAACCTACAGCCACCATAGAATCATAGAATCATAGAATGGTTTAGGTTGGAAGGGACCTTGAAGATCATCGAGTTCCAACCCCCCTACCATAGGCAGGGAAGGGCTCATTCCAGGTAAGTTTTGTTGCAAAGTCCAACCTGTTTTATGCAGATAGCTTAATGTGATGGCCAGGGGACAAGAATTTATATTACCAAGCGTTCTATTATTGAAATTTTTTCTAAGAGTTTTTGCCTGCTTTTTCCAAAATATTTGCTGCACCGCTTAAGGGACATGCTGAAAGCACGAGGTGCTCAGTTCATACACAGAAAGAAAAAAAATGCAAATGCAGGAAAAAACAAATTCATCACTATCATTTACAGTAATATGGGACTAGAAAACCAAAGAATATCAAATAGTAGAACAATTCATACCACACATAAATTTACAATTAATAAAGACAAACCTTAGGTAAATGCACAACACCCATGAAATAGACACTCGTTCTGCAGTTTCACTGCTGTGCTGCACCCAGCTCTTGTATGTGAATAAATAATCCTCATCAATATTATCAAGTGACCAAAGGCAACTATATAGAGCACTGATTCTGCGCATACTCATACCTCTGCTTGATTTTATGTGCATAAGCTGTCTCATTAATGTCAATGGGACAACACATTCATGCAAAGTTAATTCCGAGGGTAATTATTTGCAGCATTAGCAACTTCTTTGTAATTCAAAGGAGAGATCAAAACTGCAGTGTTGCTTACAGAAAACTGATTTGAAAGCCACTTTTATACGTTTTCTCCTTATTTTTCCTTACATTTCAAAATGTAGTACATCCAGAGACTTCTATAAGAATTATTGTTATAACAAATCTAAGACTGTATATATCATGAATTAAGTGGGCTAGCTATATGAATATGTACAAGAATAAATAAATACTTTGTAAAGAGGCCATAACACAAATTCTATCCATGCCCAGTTTTTGGCCTAATCTAATCCTTCTTTGTTATCAGATTGTATCTAATACACGTTTTATTGATAAACTAGCTATAGTGCTATAGTGTTATCTAGAATTTGTACCAGAACTCCCCATGGCCCAATCCCAAAGCTCACAGGTTTTCCTGTAATGAAAAAAGCATGAAAAAAAAGGGACTTTTGGTCTTGAAATTTTATTTTCTGAACTGGAACTAGGACTGTCTGATGTCTACATAGACTACACGTTCTTCCACCTTTGTTTTTCAGGAGGCTTGATGTATAGATGTTCTCAAGACACGTGCAGAAGATAAACCATCAGGACTGCTTCTCTGCAGCTTGTAGTTGTTGTCTTTTGTTCAGCTATTTAGTCATTAAGGCACTCATGGAGAAACTGGATAGTTCCTTGTTTTGCCCATGAAGATCCAAACCTGCTTCTCTCCTGCAAGTATCCTAACACTTAACAGCACTTAAGCCCAGGGCTTTTTCTAACCATGAGTGATTAATGTCAGATAGCAGCCTAAAATCCACTGACACTACTCTTTGAAATGAGTGTGATAGGCATTAGTCTACAGCTCTATAGTTATTTTCTCCTCTCTTTCCCTTTCCTAAGGCATCTTGAATTGTCTTCACCTGTCAAAAGAGCCTAGGTGAGAGAGCTGTGGGTTTGAACCTTCATAGCCTAAAGCACTTCCAGAGTGACTGCTCCAACTGAGAGGCTAGGCTAGAAGAAATATACAGCTGTAGAAATAACTAACCTTCCTTCCTGTAAGGAGAAAGAACTTACTCCTTTGGAAGAAAGATTATAGATACCTGTCTTCTTTATAGAGGTCTGGTTTTTGGATTTGAAGGCACCAGCGGCATTCTTGTCGTGGAAGAGGATGACATTACAGAAACTCGCCTGTGCTCACTGTTTCCATTCAGCTGGCTCGAAGCACCCCTGCACAGATTTCAGCAGCTTCCCACCCAAATAGGATGATGGGTTTACGTCTGAGGCACATACGTTCTCCTATGGGAAAAAGGGAGCCTGGGAACAGAATGCAGTTTTCACTTCCAGAGCTGTTGCTTAAAGAACGGATTAAGCAGCCTCAGCCTTGTCTGTATCTGCAGGTCCAGTTCAAGTGGTTTACTGGATCTGTTCCCTGTTTCTTTCAGAAATTCACCACTGTGGTGCCATATTTAAATATCCGTTTTCCTTAGTATGTAAACAGGCAGACTGCCATGTGCTTATATATATATAATATAATGTATATAATTTTAAATTAAAATAATTAAACTGATGGAAGAACAATTTGCTATTCATTTTCATACAGAAAACAGCCATCACTACCTTTTCATGAGAAATCAAGGCCTATATTTTTTAATATCAGTCTCCAAATACATAAAAAATCATTTTCATACTTAGTTTTCTTCTGTGCTTCATGGCAAATTAAAAATGTAATCTATTTAGATCTTCCATGGTAGCAGATTTATGCAGTAGAATCACTGAGGCAATAAGTTCAGATTTCCTCCCTTCTCATATGCAGAATATTTCATATTAGTGTAATTAAGACCTGAATGCAAAATCTATGAAATTCACTAAAATATATGTGAAAGGGGTAGAGATCAATGTTTGCAAGCCAGTAAGGATGGTTGCTAAGGTGTAATAAAACAGCACTCTTTTGTAAAATGGAAGGAAGCAATCTTGCAATACAAATGAAAAGAGAAATTTTATCACAGGGTTTACTCTATTAAGATAGAACATCATTTTATATACAGTATCAGAATTAAACTGGCTATTCTTTCCTATTATTCATTAGCTTTTCAAATTTTCAAAGCCTTCTCTTTTTCAGTTTCAGCATTGCTACTGAAGAAGACTAACTTGGCTCCTTATTTCAGCCTTTTTTTAATTTTCTCCTGATAAATTTTCAATGCAGCTCTATTTCTCTGCAAGTAAAAGCAAATTACTCCATACATTCCATATCCTTTCTTCATGCCACAGCATCAATCATATGGAAGGCAATACATTTACTTAATATTAATTTTGTAAAACCCACTGAGCAACAATGACACCAATTTATTCATGTTTGTGGAGCTAAAGAGGCCGAATAAGTAGTTAATTTTCCAGGCAGTGCTAACTATGTTCTGCATGCCAGAAGAGCACCAATGATGTCTTAAATAATTTCCAATATTTAAGACTCAATTCTTTCTGCTAAAACACAAATAAGAACACTTCATTATTGCATCATCTTGAATCTGACCTTCATAATGTAATTTCACATTCTAGAGCTTGTTGGGGGGAATCCAACAAAACATTTTCCTTTAGAATTTGCTCTTTTGTTGAAAACAGGGCACTTTTTTGGGGGAAAAAAAAAGCAAATCCCTTTGGACAGATTTTTGGTAAGGTTTTTTGAAACCTGTATGTTTTCTTACCAGCCCACCAACTTAGCTCCCTGATAACCTAATGAGCCAAAGCTGTAGAAACTGTAGAAATTGTGGTCCTGACAACCTGCCTCTTCTGTATCTTGTCAGCCCCAGAGATGAAACCTCCCTACACAGCCAGTCTCACCGAGTTAACTTGGTGACAAGAGTTCCACAGCTTTCAATCATTGGAAGAAAAAAGTGTCTACCTTTTAATTGCAGAATCCCTTCAATAGGTGGTTCGTCTAGTATTTTCCTAGAGGGTGAAGCTCTTGCAGTAATTTTTATAGGCCCAGAGTGTCTTTTCACTGTTGTGGTTTATTTTATTTTCTTTACTTTTAAGAAGTGACAGATCAATGATCAGAAAAAAAATTTAGGAAAGAAAAGTCTTTTTCCTGTCCTGAAGGAATTTGTTTCTGCAAAGTACATTACTATATTATCAGGTTACTGGCTAAAGCACAGAAATCCACAATTTGTATCAATAAAAACAAAATCATAATCAACCTACACTGCATTACGTCAGGCTAAAAAAAAGTATCGATTTTCTTTGGATGAGCTATAGCAGAAATACATTCCTCTTCTTAGTTCCCATATAAAGGTATGGAGGTAATGACAAAGAAAGAATTTAGATTCCTGTTCAGTTTTGGTTATTGAGCTAGAGCACTTCAAAGACAGCACGGTAAAACAATGTACTTCCTCAGCCCTGTTGCTTGACACTGAGGTGTTTTGGCTTAGGCAGAAATCTGACATGGAATATATCAACCTAATTGAGTAATGTTTTGGCAAAGATTCTAAGTGTTTGTTAACTGTCTCATAAAAGGCAATTGGACAATGTCAGTTAAAGCAGTACTTCCATCTCTGCCACAAACACAGGATAGTGCAAGGAAACCTTTTTCCTCATGTCCAACTCCAAGAAAGGAACCTGGAAGGAACTTTCAATAGCAAAAATTTTGTTCTTACTGCCATTTCTGCTGATGATGATTTCCTGTCCTCGCCTTTTTTCAAACATAAGTTAGGTCATTTGTATGCAGTGAGTGTTGTACAATCTTGCTGCTGCTCCCATTTCCGTTCGTGAAAGAGTTCCCATTAACTTCAATGTTCTGGGATTAAACTCTTGTATAAGCCTGCATCCTTTCTTATTCAGATCAACAAATAGATGGTATCACTGCTAAGACTGAAGAGCTAGTGTTCAGAAAAGGTCAAATGGATCCTTTTCTGAATCTCTTAATCAGCGAAATAATTGCACACTTTCTAACTGTGGAATCACTGGGGGGGCAGGGGGGTGGAGATATTAAAAAAAACACCAACTGTGTTAAGAATCCAGATTGACTGCATTGCACTGGCATCTAAAAATAATGTCATTTCCATTTATGAATTGTAGTAGTTTGCTAGAGACATGACAATACAGTTATGTCTTTCAAATAAAAGCTTTCAACTTGTATCATTCAAAATACATAGCAGAGATTAATCAATTGGAAAAAAAATATCAGAGAAAGATGTCTGAGTAGATCTTTGAACAATAAATATCTTTTGTTAATTCAAGTAATTTTAAAAGTTAGGAACATATATATTATTTTTATGAACAATACGTTAATTAGGGGTATGGAATTCCATTAATCTATGCAGAGATAACCATTTTCAGTGCTAATGGAACACAAAAAAAACCCATGCAAGCATGAAAAGGAAGTCATATTGTTATGCTGTCAGGTGTAGTGATCAATGGAAAAGCATTTACAGCACTAAAATATATATATGCTCTTGTGGCAATGCTGGCAATAGGTCTAGAGAAAACAGATTATTAGGATGGCTTTTTTTTTTTTTTCTTTTCAGGTAATCTGGATGAGGAAACCCTTTCTAGAAATTCAAAAACCACTTGATGGTAATGCATAACAGATCATCTATCTTCATCAGTCCCCCAGAAGACCTCAGGCATATGACGCATACAGAGGAAAATCACCAACAACCACATGTTGATATAAACCCTCTATGACTGTAACTCTGTGAATCATTTGGGTAAATGATTCTTGACAAGACAATGAGATAGAAGGAACAACTGGACCTAGAACCAGATAGCAGAAACTTCAGTGGGCTGATTGCCCAAGAAACTTGACTATATGGCATGAAATGTGTCCTTAAGGTGAACTTGACTAATTATAAAATGAAAACCACTCCTCTAGAAGTTAGGACACCCGCCTCTGCTTGAAGATCCTCACCCACTGAGCCTGCGCAGTAAAATTAAGAGACACTGTACCTTTAATTGACGATAAGGACATTTTACACCAAGCAGCTTCAAGATAAGGAATTATGAGCACCAATAAAAAGTTGATAAACAATTAATATGTTAGTTATGCTAATTTACAATGTATAAATGAATGATTGTTTCAATGCCAAGTGCGCTAGCTTTGCAGAGATATCCCTTAGCACCCTTTTCTGTGCAGAACTGCTAATTGCTAATACCTCGACTCTGTGTGTTATTGGCTTGCATGCCAGGTAAACGATCCCGCGAGTTTGGGGACAACAATGTGAACATGCTGAATCCAAGGACTCTTCTGTAGTATTAACCTCAAAAGCAGAATGAACTTCTCTGCACCAAGGAGATATGCTATATTTCTATTGTCTCCTGGAAGCCCTGCGTGCCTCTCAACTGAAAACTCCACACAATCACTGATAAGTATTCCAACTATGCAGAGAAAAGCAGGCGGAGGGGTTTTACTGGACAAGAGATCCAGTAAACCATGTACTCAGTTTAATAAAAATTCCCCAAACGTGCATTTTCTCTCTTGTTCCATTACTTAATCAGATTTTTGTCAAAACAGATTAAACAATTAACATAACCTTCAGACACTGTAATCTCCAAAGAGAAAAAGTCTCTCTTCCTCCAAGCAATGATTAGCCAAGTAGAGGCTGTATCCTCCTCCTGTGCCTTAGCCCTCCATGCAATATTCCCAACAGCTGTTGGGATATGAGCCGTTTAGAGTGATATCTGTTCATCAGAATACAGTTCTTGATGGTTCCCAGGTGTCTTTGCCTAAATAGATAGTTTTTACTGATAAATGATAACATTAAGTTATACACACACTTAACACTGCCAGCAAGACATAATTGAGCCCATTGCAAAAGTGCTAAGTAATGATAAGACAGTTTTTTGAAGCAGATTTGCAAGGAAAATAGATTGTGTAATAGATTGAATATAATACCCTGAATGTTATTGATAACGAAGCTTTTTTCAGCCAACACTTTTCCTGTTCTTCTGTGAGTATATGTATCTTTGTGATATGTTTTCCCAAACAAAAAGCCAGAAATATCAGAGCATTTTTTAATATATAAAACAGAAAATTGAGGAAACCAGTTCACATATATATACCTAAACAAAAACAATATATTGGAAGCTGAGAAAGATAACTTTGTAGTAAATGCATAGTCCACCCCCCATGAGATAATAAATTGTTAGAATAAGTGTCAGGAACTGCTTTTTAATCTATGCTGTAGGCAATTTTTAGTCACAAAATGTCATTCTGAGAAAACAAAGTTCAAGATTAAAAGGTGAGGTAACACTTCCTTAAATTCTTTGTGCTTTTATGCTTTGGGTCTCATGTTTTGAAAACTGGGAGTAAATCAATTTGTCCTCTCTCTGTCTTACCAATATGTGGAAGGCAGGTTTATCCATCGTATCTATTTTGAACCCTCCAACTCCTTCCACAGTATTTTTTCAGCTGTTTCTTTTCCTCTGTAAATTCATTACTTTTATAGTAAGAAAGATATATGAGGACATAAAAAAAGTTTCAGAAGACTCTTTGGTTCCAACAATAAAACTTCCTAGGACACTAAAACATTTTATTTGAATTATGGCTGAACTTGGCGATATCTCTGCATAAACCAAACATTTTGCAACTAAAATATTTGCATTTCATTGAAAGAAACATGTTCATTTTTCTTCCTCTGTATTCGTCAAGGCTCTAGCAACTATTTTAAAGTCTCCACATAATTGGAAAATAACAAATAACAACAAAACACAAAAAAAATTTTTAAAAATCTAATTTGAATACGCTCCATAGGAAAATGTGTATTTACACTTTTCTTTGACTAGGATGAAATTTGTTTTGACTTTATATTTTTATTTAAAATCAATTTTACATTCAATTCACCATCTACTGGGGAATTCCAAGTAAAGGAAAAACTCATGAGGACTGTGTAGTTTTTGAACCAAAATCTACTTCACGGTCCATTTACATTGGGGACCCAACAATTAGAAAGTGCCATCGTTCTCATCTAGAATCTGAAAGCTGTATCCTGGGAGCCAAGTCTTCTTTAAAGTATTATTAGCAAAGCTTTCTACTGTGACCACTTTCTTCTCCTGCCTCTATAGAAAAAACAAAGCACAAAAATGCGGCAACGGACAATTTAGGAAGCTCCCAAATTCATTTCATGTTCTTAGACTGAACTTCCACCTGTCACAGAGATGAACATTTCCAAAGAGAC
This sequence comes from Pluvialis apricaria, assembly GCA_017639485.1. NCBI lineage: Eukaryota > Metazoa > Chordata > Aves > Charadriiformes > Charadriidae > Pluvialis > Pluvialis apricaria. The sequence continues at coordinate 22,223,986 of CM030008.1, read as the reverse complement.
AGAGGAAATAAAACTGAATTCTGTTCAGTAGTATGGTACAGATAACAGTAAATTACAATAATAAAAATCTCACTGCAAATATGGCAGCTTTGTGTTTATTTACTGGAATTTTGATGAAAAAATACTTTCATATATACAGGAATCTGAGCTCTCTTCAGAAAAATTGAGTGTCTAGACATTCACATACTAACTTTTCCTGCAACTGCCCGAAAGCTCAATTACGTGAAAAGGCATTTGGAGTCCTGTTCTCATAAGATCATAGGACAGCTCAAGCTGGGAGGGACCTCAGGAGGTCTCTAGTCTAAACTCCTGTTCAAAACAGGATCAGCTACAAGGTCAGACCAGTCTGTTCACCTCTTCCCTCTACAAACTGAGTCTTCCTCTCTCCAGCAGGTCACCAAAGTGTTAAAGGTAAGATCATTTATAGCATTTTCCATTTAGGGAAAAGGATGAGAAACTCCTGTGGCAGTGCTACATTGTCACCCCATGATGCAGAGCTGGGGATAAGCATCTGTACATCTTCATTGCAACCAGTCATTGACACAAGTCCTCTGGTAATATCCTGAAAACAGACCACTGTGTGTCTCGCATTGATGTGACGCCTGCTCTTCAGGGAAAAGGGCTGGAGGACAGTTTGCAGATTGCAAGCAGTAGATCTGAGGGGAAATCACAGGATTTTGGAGACAACATGGGGTTTTGATTCTTCAGAGCAGATAGCACCTGCCTCCTAGTGAATCAGGAGTCCAGCATACATAGAAAAAAGTGATACTGGACTAAAGAAGAGTTGACAGCTCACCAAGGCCAACTTCCTTTGTCCACAGCATAGAAGTGCATTTTGAACAGAAAAAGCCTTTCTCCGTTAAAAATTCCTCATTCTTGCTCTCTGTCTTCTTGTATGGAGGTCCTTCCCTGGCACCTTAGTTTCTTCATGCATGCTCCAATGACAGAGGTGGGCAGACATGCAGATACTCATTTTCTGTTTATCATTCCCTATATTTAAATGCATAATAACAAATTGAGGCAACAGAACAGAAACTAGGCCTTGGGCAAAGCTATCAGGTGGATGTGCCTTCAAATGAGGCTCCAGAGAATGTAATCGGCTCTATGGGAAGGAAGGGAGAAAGGAAGATCTTATGCTCTGTATATATATATATATATATATATATATATATATATGCTCAGGAAAAAGGTCGTGAACTCCAAACAAAAGCAAGGTTTTTAATATTTAAATGTAACATAAAATATTTCATGAATCATCCTCATAAACATGCTAAGCCTGTACCACTGTTGTCAAAAGGAGCTTTGCTCAGTAGTAGCTTCAGCTGTGAGCACAGTGATCCTGCAATCACACAAGATTCAACACAGAACAAAAGGCAGAACTTTAAGCATTGCCCACCCTAAAGAATACTTAAACAGGCTGTGGAGCAGTCAGCTTTCAGGGTCTCACTTCAGTTTCCATCATGATAATCACAAAACTGCCATGAGCCTCAAGCCTTCTGGAGCTTTGCAGTAGGAATGTCAAGTTAGGACTCCAATCCTGATGAAATAATTTCTGTCTCTGGGATATCCATGCAAAGTACCTTATCATCATTTGGCCCATTAAATCAGTTTATTATTTTACAGGAGCCATTTACTCCTAATAGTAATACCTCATCACTGATATTATTATCTGCTTCAGGAGCACAGTATGGCTGGGTTTTCAGACTTGATTGCTCAATGTGGCTTGAAGGAAAATCTCTCCACATTTTTAATTTGATTGAACTGTTCTTTATCTTTGAGAAGACGGCTGAAAATGAAATATGCTATGTCTGCCAGTAGCTGCTTGTGCTATTATCTTGTACTTACATTATCTACTTGGTTATTTTTTCTTTCAGATTGAAGTTTTAATTTTTATAGACTGTGATCTGAGCATTAGTAGCTTAATAAATCAACAACAAAGGAAGTCATGAAAGAAGGCTAAGGACTGCTCAGAGAATGACAGGAAACACAATAGCTTTCCTTACAGATGGCCTTTAAAGTGAATGAGCAGTTGAGATTGTCCCTGCTCAGGGGTGCCATAGCATAAAAATACAGTGAGTGAAAACAAGCAGTAAGGGTCATGCTGTGCCCTCAGATGCACTCAGAGGACTCCCATTAACTCCAATCAGAGCCATATGCCAAAATCTTATGGCAGAATTTAACCCCAAGCAACCTTTTCAAACAGCAGAGACAACTGTGGTTTCAGATATACACACACAGTTCCCAAAAGAGCGAGAGGTTGCAAGTGCTTTGAGTTTCTCACTTGCTTTCCAGCCGTGCTTTTCTTCACGAGGGACCTCTTGTTGGCTTAAGTCTAAACTTCACTCAAAGACTACGTTCGCAAGCTGTTTTCCACTGCTAAGCCCTCTATGATACGCCCCCCCTCCAAAATCAGAGGTACATCAAAATGCTTTCAATAATATCAAAAAAATACTACCATATTTCTGAAATACCTGTCATGCCTTTCATAGCTATGTCAAAAGAAAGCAGTTTCATGATAAAACACCCCAGGTGCCACACAGCAGATGAAAGTGACTGAGGGGGATCAAATTAGCATAAACAGAGTTTTTTCTTTAAATACCTATTCTTCTTGCAATGAATTATGACTGATTTGGACTGGGAGATTTGGACTTTTGAACAGAGCATCCTACAAATTTAACTCCACCCATCCATTTTTAGACACAGTATGCAAGGCTAAAAATTTTTTTTCCATTCCACTTAAGACACTTATTTTGTATGCATATTACCCTAAAATTCTTAAACATTCCACCTGAAATTTTCCAGGCCATTAAACCTGACAGTCTGCCCTGTGCCATAACAGTCCAGAAAAAAATACAGAGTGCCAAGCGAATAAAAGTATTGGGTATGCAGCATGCATCATAAAGTATCCAGCCAGTTCATCTTGGTACATACAACTTCAATCTCTAACACTAAATTTAAATAGTTGTTGGTATTCCTCAAGAGCTTGTACTATCATAGCAATATCTATGCAGAGACTTTTAGGCACAGACCACGTGTGTTTGCTGGAGGGGTGTGGATAGGGTTTTGGTACTAAATGCCAAGCCACAGCAGGGTTACAGACATACCACGAAAGATACGGGGAAAGGCAAACTCTGGTCACACCAGCCACATGTCTGGAATAGTCTCATTGGCCGTGGAACAGTGAAGCAAGATCTGTAGTGACAGCTATAAGAGTCAAGCCAGATCCGTGACAGGTAAAGTTTCATTAGGTTTAGAATTCCTGTAAACAGAATAATTTCAGATAACCAGCAGAAGGAGCGGGTGCTGGCCAATTAATCTTCTCCAGGTGCACTGGCCAGTTTATTGATGAGCTTCTCAAAAGAGTTAATAAATTTACTTATTTTCCCCCCAAATGTTACACTCACACCAACTTATGCATGCATTTTACAGCACTTGATGTGCAGCTTTTCCATCTGTCTCATTTCGTACTGACAGTGCACATGTGTCTATTTGTGTCTCATCTCATACTGAAACTATGTTTAGGAGCTGGAAATCACTAAGCATGCAGGTGGCATGCCATCCATGGTACCAGCGAACAGATGTGGGAGCTAAGTACTCAGGATCATGTCATGATTCATTATCTGAAGATAGACTGATATTGCACAGATTTATGAATATGGTGATATTTAAAGTAGTTAGCTTCTAAGTAACGGTGTTTTCTTTATTTAAGCAAAATTAATTGTTCTATTGTAAAAGTTTTTATGTCTAGGACAGAAATTATCCACTTCAAAACATCATGACCTATTTCATTTCCAAATTTGTCATTTGTTCAAAGAAATAAATTCAGATGAGCCCCATAATCTTGTGAGTTTAGCTAATGAAAATTTTTGGTATTCTTTAGCAAAGAAAAAAACCCAGATATGTCAAGAAATCCAGGAGAAAGGTTTTGCCCTTTAAATGTATGAGAAAAGTTCCTGATATGCTATGCTTCCTATATTTTCTGCTATTTAATGTGGTCTCTCTAAGCAGGAAGTAATGACTCAAAAATAATAATTTATCACAGTCACAGAAGATATATTTGATCAAACAAGGTAATTTATCAGTAAGTCCTGCTGAATTACATACAGACTACAAAATGTTTAAGGTGCTGTACGTATGTTAAAAAACATTATCTTTCCAAAATCTAGTATTATACGACTGTCTCTTATTTTACTCCTACTCAGAACTGAACTGACTTACTGTGAATCTTCCTTGTACAGAATTTTTTTAAAGAAACTAATACTATATCTTTCTAACCTTCTAGCTGGTATTTTATAAAACTTCAGCGTTATAAAAATTCATCTTATCTCTGCACTTATACATTCAGGTAATATTTTTTCTGTTAATCAAGCTGTCTTGGTAGGCTTCTCTAGTGCTGATACGGTAGTGTTTCTCCCCCCTCCCCCCAAAGATATACATCAAATCAGCAACTCTTTGAGTAGTTTTCTTTTATCCCTTTCATCAATTTTTCTTTTTAAACAAATGGTTTCTGTCATTGTGATTTATACCCATAGTAGCTCACAGTAAAATTATATTTGCTGTGTAACCATCTAACAGCTTAGCTATGCCATATCAACAGTCTGGGCAGTTTGAGTACCGGGTCAAGACACCCTGAATTCAAAATCCAGGAGTTGGTTGAGCCTTTAGGCAGTGCATATTCTTTTTCCTTTTTTTTTTTCTTTTTAATACTTGGATTTGGGAGTGAGAAGCCAAAACCCAAAGCCAGGACGTGAGGTTTCTCTAGATTCCTGGGAAAAAGTGGATACCACAAAAGGTGTGCCCAAAACCCAGTGCACTGGCTGGCAAGACGTGTCTGAGCTCTGACTCCTCCTGGGACCTCAGAAACCCAGTTCAGGGCTGGCTCAGGATGCTGTGTTGCTTCTACAGAAAATACCACTTATGCATTTCATCTCACCTAAACACTGAGACTGGACAGTCTTGGGGGAACAAGCAAACCACAATAGCCATAAAAAACTTCGGTACAAGGACCACAGCTCAGACTACAAAAGTGGCCTCCTCTCACTTGCCTCCTGGCCGCTGTGTGTTTGCTACACAACGGGCTTACATGGCAAGAGGCAGGGTGCCATGCTCCTGTCCTCCACCCCAGCTCATGCCTCAGTGTCCAGACTGTCTCCATGGAAGCTTACTTGAGGCTACTATTAAAAAAGAAATAAGGAGCTAGTGTTGCCACCTGCAATTTTTAATTGAGTGGTCAGAGCTACTCTTGTTTACAGTGTCTGGTAGACATACTTAGAGGATTACCTAAAGGATGGAGACAATTTTTCAGTCACTCCACCTGGCTGAGCCAAGCACTGACCTCAGCATGTGCTTTTCCCTACCAGGGCACCGGGCAAACGGAAGGAAAGTCCAAAAGGCACATCCAAGATTACCAGCCCCTTACGTAAATACCACCTTACGTAAATACCAGTCTCCTGATTTTTATCAGTCCCTTCCTGTTTGCCTGAGGACTCCATGGGCTGTCTGCGGGCTATGCTGCAAAGTAAAATGAAGATGTAATCCCCAAAGGAAAGCCAAGCATATCCTGAGGGCAGTCTCAGCACTGCCTTCGTGCCACATGCCAGGACTCACATGCACCAGTGCGATCTTCCCTCTGTGCTCACCCCCGCCACTCTGCAGCTTGCACTCCAGTGGCTTTGGTGCATGGAGTACAAAAAATTCAAAACCTACTGACAACTATGAGTACCAAAAAGTTAGTTTTCCAGATTGTAAGAATCTTTGAAAAAAAGACTCTTTCTGGAGAAAAAGAAAACAAAACAAACAAACAAAAAAAAATCCAGCTAGGTATTTTTTTAAATTGAAAGAGCAAAAGCATTTTTTTATATATTCCTCCTTCTGTCTCATCTCTCCTGATGTGGCGTGCTTTTTGATTTCATGCTAAACAACAGAGCTTTACTTATCCTTAGCACTTCTGCGGTTCTATTACTTTGAAAACAACTACTTCAGTTTAAATCATAGACTTCACATTTCACTACACAGAGCACAGGCATTTGATTCCTACAGTTTTTAACCAGATATAATTCAAAGTAGCATTAGATGCACTTCCAACTCCAGTTTTAAAAATAATAACAAGATGAGGTGGTTTATCTTTTTGGATGCTTCTGGCTAAATAAATTTAAATAAATCAATATCCACAAAGGGAAGCACAATTTTAAGGTAACTTACAGTACACACAGACAAGAACAGCTCAATAGATCCAGAATACAAAGTATATTAGTCATAATGGACCAACTGGCAAGAAGCCAAGAGTCAGTTACTGCACTTTATTTTTAAGGGTAATGACAAAAGGTGACCATTTGCATGAAAGACTGTTGTTTAAATTAAATTTATAACATCGGAGTATACCATTCATAGAAAGACTGAATACTCATGCAACTTCAGAGACTGGAACACAAACTTACATAGTTTTTATTAAACACCTCATAGAACTTTCAAATACTAGTAAAAACTTGAAAACACCCTATTTTCAAAATATTCTGAAAGATATAGCCCTAAAAAACCAACATTTTCAAGTTATAAAAATAATTTTGAAGTTTCACATGTAATCTTCATGTGACCCTTTTTTTGTTATAATAATAAATAACAGGTTTTTACCTGATGACATAAAAGTGAATTGTCATATCCTCTCTTCCTTGATAAATTCAATCTCCCAGTCAGATCCAAGAGTGAGTTTGCCCAGATCATTACCACCTGTTCCCTTCTCCTAAGACAATTCTTCAATCCACATCAGCTAATTGATTATCAACACAAATGTTTTATTCCTGGTGCTTGCTACTGGCTGAACCAACCTTCAACTGCTTTTCAAAGAAGAAGAGACACTTGAAACAAGAACTAAGGTTGAATTTAACCCATATGAATCTTGTCATTTTGAAAGATTTTTTTTTTTTCAGTATTTAGTGACTTCTAAAATAGTTCTAAAGTCATAATGTAAATATACAGATTTAAAAGTTGAATGGAAAATGTCTTTTTTCCATATAGAAATATTCACCAAAGTATTTTAGTCCAAATAAATTATTATACAATTTCAAAAAAATTTGAGCATTTTGACCTTTTTCATGTGTGTTCTCATCTAATTTTCTAAAAAAAACCTGACTTCCAGTAGAAAGAAAGGAGAAAGAATTCTAATTAAATTCCCTGTATCTATTTTTCCATTTTCTGGATATTTTTCAAATAAGAAAAATATGTAGAGCTTTCTCCTAATTAAAGAGAAAATAATTTTGTGAAAGGTATAATTTTAAGAAATGGAAGTTACTTTCTCTCTTCCTCACTTTCTCAGGAGATCTAAACAGATAATGCTCTCCCGCTCTCAAGCCAAGAATTTCCAGAAATACAGGAATGTATCAGGATTTTTCTGAATTCACTCACTTTTTAAATACTTAGAAATGGTGATTTTTTTTAAAGAACACTGACTCATACTCCCTTTTCCCCACTGAGAAAACCTTATTCATAGGAAAAAAAAGTTTTGATCAAGACAGAGCTTTCTAGCAAGTATGTTAAAGAACTATTACCATGTTTTTACTCACAGAATGAAGTCTTAAGGGGACAATATTATTCCGTTTGACACCATATATTCTGCAATTCAGATCGATATTACAGGTGCATTTTTAGACTCTGGAGTCACATAGGCATTATGAGTAACTCATTTCTGTTGAAAGGTCAGGGAGAGCAGACTTTAAATTAAAAACCAGAAATCTCTAATCGCACCTTACACATGCACAGAGCGTATTTAATTTTACATAGATCCAGGGATAGAATCAGTCTCTTATTAAAGAGGAAATACACAAACAAATAAAGCATAACACCTAAAAATATTTTTATTGTTGGTGTACAGAGAGTTTCTTACAAACTTCTTTGTAGAAGACATTTTTATTAACTATGAAAGCGGAAGTTATCTCAGTCCTTAACTCTTTTGGAGTATGATCCATAATCTGGGTAGCCTGAACAATTTGCCACCCTGTATTGCTAACAACATCACCAACTTAGCAACTGTTTGGAAACGAGGCTACACTTCCAGCAGTTCTCAGTCCCCATGTTTTTGCAGGGGTGAAGGTATAATGAGTTTAATAAGAGGGTGTGCACCAGAAATTCAACAATTCCATGGCAGTCCGGAATAAAAGGCATTGTTTACCTTGGAGATGTAAGTTCTAATGCACAGATGGCTGATTACATAGAAATTACCAATTTTTTTTGAGAAATACTTTGGCAGTAGTAGGCAGCAAAGCAACAAATAAAATAAATAAAAAAAAAGAAGGGAAAGTTTTCAGTGAGAGATGGACAAAATAGTCTGGATGGGCCATTGGCCTGTGTGACAAAAAGTTCATGGACTTGTCTGTATTGTGGGGTTAGAAAAAGTACAGTTAAATTCATGTTTGCAAATTGCAAAACTTGTCTTTTCTGGCATTAACTGGAATCAGAAGCAAAATTACTAGAATACAGGAAATTATCTGAAATGAAAAAAACACTGCTGACCTCAGGCTCTGTCCAGAATCAAATGTTATGGTCTTAGAAACATCTGGAAAGAAATCAACAGTGGTTTCAATGTTCCTGAGGGCTGTTTTTTTCTCTTCCTGCATAATCCTGAACACTCTAAAGAAGTTAAGGAAGGCCTTATGGTTCAGCCTTATGTCTTTTCTGTTCTGTCACTCTTTGCTGCTTGGTAAAAATCAGAAGCATTGGTGTGCAGAGAGAAAGAATGAAAAGAAAAATTCATATTGTTCAGATACAGTCCCAGGAGAAATCACAATACCAGACTCACTTGGTGGGGATTTTGGAGGGGATTTCTATGCTGCTCTAATCAGTAGTAAGTAGCTAATTAAGACAAAGAATAACCCAAAGTTTATGCCGTGTAGCTTGAGAGACTGGAGTCGCCCAAGCCTAAAAAGGCAGGATTCAATTTCCTGTGTCTATGTTTCTCCACCTGGTAAATTGGCTGGTATGCTCCAGACATGAGTTGAGTATAAATCAATAAGCAGGCAGTGTAGACAATCGGACATGTGGATGCAAGTGCAAGGTGTAACCCTAATTTAACACGACAGTGCAGAATGCAATAAAGTCTGGTCTGGAGTGGAGTTTCTTAACGCCAAGCTCAATCCTATGACTAACCATGTGGATTCCTACAATGACTCTATCCATAAAGTGTCACTATGAACTGTTTTATCAATGAAGCATTAAACCTGCTGCCACAATTTGTTAATCTAGAAATTCTGTATTATCCTCTGAAGTGTTCTGTTTGTGTTGCAAATAAAGCGCTACTACCCTTTGCTCATACCTACCTATCTAAACAGGCAGAGGAAATTTAAAACAATGTTCTACTTCATTTTCTTACTTTGTGGCATTGGCTTGAACTCCCAGCTATAAAAATGAAACACAATTGGCATGATAGGCAAAATTTGTCAGTGAAGAAATTTTCTTATTGTTAGAGCAGGGATTGGATTAACCTTTATAAAGCCATAAAATACAGAAATACACCAAAATTTTGGAGTTACTTATGCATCTTAGGTGAGGCAACATCTGGTGTTGATAATAAATTATCACCTCCAGGAGAGCAATGGATCACTACTGTGGGGTAATTCTATAATGGCTGGTGAGGAAGGCCTGAGATGAGGCTATGAGTAAAACATGAGCATAGTCAAGATTGTGGAGCTCTTCAATTGTCCACTCTAAATTATCAGCTTCAGGCTACTGTCAGCATTGGGTATCTCACAGCAGATTTCTAAAGCAAATAACTTACATCTAGTTCTAATGAGTACTTGCAAACTTTGAGGGGAAATCTCAGATCCAAGAATTGCAGTGTAAACATTACTTTCTGGAGTACCTTGCTGCTCAAGACTTGTTTCCTTAATTCAAGATAATTTTAAAATATTTCGTCTTCAGTACCAGTGATCAACATTTTTGACAACTCAGACCCTGGTTTAATACACTGATAGACTAAAATGGAAACAGTTGTGGTGTCTGTTAATACCACAATAATATGCATAAATATAGAAAAAAAATGTTTGCCTGATTGCTTACCATCAGTCTTATCACTACCACAGCAGACCTCTGCTGTGCCAGGTTGTGCCTTTTGTGTGAAAGGCCAAAAGGGAGATTGGATATATGAAAATTCTGGTATAATATACTCCTCCAAGAGCCTTTCAAGACAAACTGTTCTCTACAGTAGTGGTTAGAGAAATGCTGTCTCAGAGAATAACAGATCTGGGATCTGTCACAGAGAGAAATATTTGCAGGCAGGACTCCAGTTCCACACCAGTGATTTCTGTGATGCAACAAAGAAAAAAATTCTCTCAAGCTATAGTTATACTTGTTAAGGATGAACTACTTATAGAAATAATTCTTTACCTATGATTTTTACTTACTTTCTGATACAATTTTGGTGGTGTCATATGAGAGAGAAAGCATTTCTTTGTAGTCCCCAGTCCCCTCTTTTGTTGGTCTGCAAATTTTCTCTGCTTCTTAGAGCTGTGGCCATATGGGTGGGTTTTACAGAGTTCCTCTGTGAGAAACATCTCTGCAAAGGCATCAGATCCTCCTGTTCTTGTGCCAGGGAGGATCTGTCCTGTCCAGACTGTGTGCTCAACAGGCAAGTAGATACCCACCAAAGTGACAGCAACCTACAAAACCTACTCCACTGAAGCAGCAAGTAATGATATTTTTCATCACAAGGCTATTTTCTGCTTCCAGATATCTCATAAATATTCATATTTACTCTTCCAGACTTCAATTTGATCACTGTTCATTGCCTTCAGCTGGGTGCATCAAATGATTTGGTGTTCATATCTCTGTGTTACAAAGGATCTCATACACAACAATCTGGTGTGCAAAGCTATAATTTTCTTTTATTTCTAACTCTCATCATTTTAAAAACCTTTGTCCCTTGGTTCAGCAAATCTTTCAGGGTCACTCGACACAACATTTTTAACCTAATATAAGACATGATCACATTTTAGAATAAATTAATATAGTGCTTTAAAATGCTTCTTAGACACTTCTGCTTGCTGTGTGACAGATTTGAATGCATGTTTAGCATAATTACTAAATGTAATTTATGTTTGTCATGGCTTAATATTCAAGCAAGCTTCACAAAAACAGAGTTAAAAAAATAAACCATTTTCAGTAATAGCACAGATCAGTCTTGGAGACTGATAAAAGATGTTACAGAAAATGTAAGGTGCTATTAATAACGATGACAAAAGATCCCCTGCAATTTACCTCGCTCGTTTGCCTGCTGCAAACTACCGGTTAGTCTTTGGAAGATATAATTCCTACCACTTCAAGGTAAAAAACAAAAGGATGACATTTAAGGCTGCTAGTTTAAGATACTGCTATTTTTATCTAGGGTCAATAAATATCAAATGTTGTCTGCTCAGCACTTTTTGAAATTGGAGACGACATACTGATGCCTCTAGTTTCCTTTGTGACTGCCTCTTAATGAAAAATGAAAACTCAGCTATTTCAGAAAGGAAAGTGGTTTTATAGGTTCAGAAATTTCCCAGGCAAAAAGCAATGACTAGTTAACTTACAAGATTGCTAATGGGACTGGGTACAGTTCATATACAGTGGGATTGTCATATAACATAAGTCATAATAACATTTTCTCTAGATTAAGTGAAGTAGTCAAGTAAAAAAGAACAAATCTCAGGCCCTTGGAGGCAGCAGGGTGTTTCTCATCAGGTGCTCCTTTTGCCACAGTGACATCCTATAAAGACAGAGGTGACATGCATGAAAATGAAAACCGTTGCAGTTGTATATTTCATGTATACTATATTTACCCACTATGTATATATGAATACTTTGTATAATCACACTGGACTAGCACTGAAATAGCTACGTATTCAATTTTTTTAAGAGTTTGTATAATTGGACTTGTAAAGCATTGTATTTCATTATGAACATGGATGCCTGACACAGAAGTATCTTTACTGTCCCCCAGATCAAATTGTGAATATCTGCCTTCATGTCTCTGCGGCAATATATGTATCTCATTTCTCCCTTTCTAAAAACATTCTCAATGCTGGCAAATCTGCTTCCTTTCTGGAAGCTTCTACATTGGAGCAACTGGTCATCCCATTTCTTCATCATCTGTCATTTTAATCCTGCTACAGAAAACATGGACTGCAACACCCCCAAAAATATCCTTCCCTGAACTTACTCCTTAGTCAAGGCATGTGTACTCAGGTCTTAAAAATACATCTACTCCACTGTTTTCTTAGCTGTTTTGCTAAAACACAATCCAATAAATCAAACCTAATTCACATCTGACATTTGAGAAACAACTTTGCTGGAATTTTCTGTATGGCAGACTATTGAATTTTTTTTTCCTAGGGCCCTTTGAAAGTGTCTGCAAAAGCGTTCAGCTAACCTATCTGGTACTGTTAGCTGATAAGCAATAGATAGAGCATGCTTTACTGAATTTCTCCTTAGGAGTATTTGAAACTCTTTAGGAACAGACTGAGTACCTTTATCTGAAATAATCTTTCCAGGTAACCCATAAACAGCAAAAAGCTATGTCTCAGCTCACCTCAGCAGTTGAAGTACTAATCTTGTGGACTGTGTTTGGCCACTCTAAACCCAATTAGGCAGTCGCCTACACTTTTCAGAATACAATTCAGTTACATGTGAGAAGGAACAGGCTCTAACCTGTTTGGTGGTTCCTAAATAATTCATTCAAGTATGGTCTGTAAATACAGCCAACTGACTACGGTCAGTATTCTGCTGAAAAACAATTTATAGGATTTTTTTTGTTTCCAAAGTACAAAGTATTCCCTCTAACTCAACCAGCATCTTAACACGCATATCTCTCGTACATTAAAATTCATGTAACCATAGTAAAGAATCTCCTTTTCCACTTAATATGATGATAACAAAGTATAATGTGCTGGTTTTGAGCCAGTCTTTAAATGTAAAGTACAATCTGTTCACCTGTCATGTCTGTCTCAGATGAAGTGAAATAAGTTGTCTAATCTCCATGTTTAGAGTAAGTAGTATTTTTTCTCAGCATCACTATATTCAACAGACCCTCTTGTTATCATTTTTAGAGTGAAGCTTATTAGAGAGCATATAAACACAAAGTCCCTGAATAATGGGAACATTAACCTTTCACAATTTATTAATTATTATCTCTTCTTTACTTACAGATAGTCTTTCTTCCTACATACTGAAAGTTAAAGGAAACTTTCTTTAAATGTGAAGCGGGGGCTTTTTTTCCAAACCAAATAGTGCAGCTTGTTCCCTGGTTGACTAACTGTCTCCTCTCAGGCTTTCTTGTATCATTAAGCAAAACATTTTCTCACTTTTTCCACAGAAACCAATTCAACAGGGAGAGGAGCCCTTGGGTTTTGTTAAAGATGGCCAGAAAGTCTCATTTTTCTCTCAACTCTCTTTTAAATAAAATCAATCCTCTTTCACCTATAAGGTTTTTGCTAAATCTTCATGGTGAAATTCACCCAGTGTCTGTAGAAAATTTAAATCTCTTCATAACATAAATGTCACTTTTCCCACTAGAATTCTACTGTCTTGGAAAGCACATGTATAAAAATACTACTGCACATCTTGAACTTGTGTTTCATATTCGTACCATTCTCATTAAATTGAAAATCTTCCATGCTTTTATGTGTCCTTTCCACTCTTGCTATTTTTATTCTTTTTTAATAACAAGTAGTCTTTCACCACTTCTTCACTTGCCTAAGCCTTTTTTATTTTTTGCATGTCCTTGTCACCAAGTTTCTTAATGCTCTCTAAAGTACAAAAAAAAAAAAAACAGGCTCACGCTTTTTCAAGTTACTTCTACTTTAGTTGCTACATAAAACCCCCAAGACTATCTGAGCCTAACTTTACTCACAGATTACCTTATAATGAGGAAGGGATAAGGACAGCACAAGATGACAGTACACTTCAGAATTACTCTTTCACTCTATTTGTCCTCTGTCTCCTGGTTTGTCTGGGAAAAAAACTACCCACCTCTCCTCTTCCAGAGTAGCACACAATTTGGAACTCACACAGTTTGGAGCTGATCCAGGAATCAGCACTCCCAGCTGCTGTGGGAAATTACACTCCCAGATGTCCCAGGAGCTTGGTGGAGGTGGACTGCCCAGTCTTTTGGTTTTCTGTTGGCGTGAAGCAGCTGGAATTTGTTCCATCTAGAGCCATTTTTAGGGTTTTAGGGGCACAGGACAGTTTTTGCCTGAGCCCACACATCAATCTAAAATGTTAGACTTGCTCACCAAAATAGGATGATTTTACATGGCATGACCAATGAAACAGGATGGACCATGTGAGATGAAGAACTCCTTCAAGTAACATAAACTGCATAGACAGATAACTCCAGACCATCTGGCATTGTATCCTTGTGCATGCACTGCCTAATCTACTTTGGGAGGCTTGTTCTATCTGGAATACCAGGATTCGAGTTCAGTGGGACCAGGTCTTAAATTAGCACTGGTTCTCCCCAGTGCCAATAATCCCACTTCTCTGGTTTATTTTTTCACTCCCTCATGGGAAGCTATTTCCACCCGCGTCATACATTCTTCTCCAGCTGTGGGCATAGACCACTTGATACTCCTTTCTATCATCTAAGAGTCTACAGCAGAAGAACCCGTTAACCTGTACAGTCATTGTTCTTTAGCAGTGGGGTTATCATGGGAGTATATAAAAATTACAGGCTGTGACTGAACTGGTATATTGGCATCCTTGTCCTCAGACACATGTCCCGCCATACTCTCTCTGCCTTTTAGAAGGAGACTTCAGTATACACCATCCCCACATGTTCCCTGGTGTCCATTGGAACCACGTGCTGCTTCTGTGGCACAGAACTCAAATGCTCTCCTGTCTAAGAAATGCCAGTCTGTAGATCCAGGTCTCCCTGTGCCCCCTGGTCAAACTGTGCCTACCATGTATCTGTTGTGTTGTACTCCCTGGTAAGGCAGGGGGAGAACAGAAGAACAAAGTCAAATGCTGTACCCTGGGTAGCTGGCCCAGGCCAGTGTATTTGTGTGTACAGGTGGTCAAAGCTCTGGGCTGGAATGAGGCATTGTCTCCAAACCATCCACAATGAAATTGAGAATTAGAGCCATAATCCTATTAATGTTTGTTCTCAATAAAGGAATGAAAGAGGGCACAGAATAAAACAAATATGAGCTTGGATTAAAAACAAATGTGATTTTTATTCCCTTTCTCATTGTGCTCATCCATTTTATTTTGCTGAAAAATACGTGTTCTGAAGCTAGATATGAATCATAGAATCATAGAATAGTTTGGGTTGGAAGGGACCTTTAAAGGTCATCTAGTCCAACCCCCCTGCAATAAGCAGGGACATCTTCAACTCAGAGCCCCGTCCAACCTGACCTTGAACGTTTCCAGGGATGGGATACCTACCACCTCTCTGGGCAACCTGTGCCCATGTCTCACCACCCTCATCGTAAAAAATTTCTTCCTTATAACTAGTCTGAATCTCCCATGTTTTAGTTTTAAACCATTACCCCTTGTCCTGATGTTACAGTCCCTATTAAAAAGTCTGTCCTCAACTTACTTATAAGCCCCCTTTAGGTACTGAAAGGCCACTATAAGGACTCCCTGGAGCCTTCTCTTCTCCAGGCTGAACAACCCCAAATCTCTCAGCCTGTCCTCATAGCAGAGGTGCTCCAGCCCTCTGATCATTTTTGTGGCCCTCCTCTGGACCTGCTCCAACAGGTCCATGTCTTTCCTGTGTTGAGGGCTCCAGATCTGGACACAGTACTCCAGATACATATACGAAGTACAATGTAACCAGAGATTAAGATAAATATAAGAGGTGATTTGCCTTTTTTCCTGTCTTTTTCATAGGAAAGGTAGAAAGGATATTTACAAGTATCATGCCAAAATGTACTTCTGTCTTTTGTTGACAATCCCAAAGATTTTGATGACTGGTCCATTTTTACTTAGCAGGTAGGCCAATACTTTTCTTCCCTAGTTAAAGAAATTCACATTAAAGCTAGCTCCTGATTGTTTGGGACTATTTTTGATCAGAAATGATGTTCCACTGAAGACTGACCCGTTAAAGAATACAGCTCTCCGCACCCATGATTTGATCAGAGGAAACAAGCCGAGAGGAATACTGACAAAGACATATAGACGTGCTCAGCTGAGCGTAACTGCCTAATTAATGTTTTATCGCCAGGTACATCACTTCAAATAGATAACAAAGCAAGAAGTGAATACTTTCCATATTTTGTAGCACACATGATGCTGAATGCACACTTGTTATTAAGATTTGGTGACTAAGAGGGGCAACCATGCATATCATACACATTCCAATACCTGTTGTTAGTTACTGCCAACCAACTCTTCCTTCACTCACCCTTACAGCTTGAGGGTAAAGCAACGTGTCGCTTGACTACAAGCTCAGTACTAGCATAGATTAGTAATAAAGTGGGTTTATAGTGTACCATCTGCTTATAACTTTCCCACTATTTGTCATTCACAAGATAGTCCTTGTCCAATCACAGTACAAGTTTTGTCTGTCCCTAATACATGTCTGGCCTAATACATAGAATTCTGCTCTGTTTCTGTGTATGTCATGGACACTAGACCAAAGCATCCTCTTTACTAACAGAAACAGGTTTTTGACACCACAAAACCTTCCTGCCCCATTAGTCAGTCTTGTCCTACCACTGTAAAGACCTCTGTTTGATATAGCATGTAGGGAGAAATTACAAAGGTGACAGGGTTCTGGCTGACGGGTATGTACACTGCCTGGATCTCATTAACTGTGCATCACACGCGTGTCCCAACACGTGCTTGTAGCTATGTTACAACAACAGCTGGCAGTACACTATATTATTGTAAGTAAATACAATTTTCAAATACATTCCTAAAGCCTGGACTTTACAGAAACTTACATCTTTCGTGTTTCTTCACAATAATGTTTCAGGTGGTTTTTACAATACGCAGTAAATCATTGTTGTTGCCACTTCTCTGAACTGGAACTGCGCCCATGCCAAAATTCTCCCTGAGGTTTACTCACTAATCTGAGCACACCTGAAGCCAATCCCCGGTGTCTCTGATATTCTGCAGTGCCTATGGGTGCCAAACCAGGGAGCTTTCGGGTTTGGCTCTTTTATAAAATCCTAGACAGAATTCCAGCAGCCTGGAACACAGGATACCTGTCAAGACCAGAGCAAATCATTCAGTGCCCCTTTGACAAAACAAGAAATTCAAACTAGAGGGATCGAGAAATTTCTGATTGGAATGAGATCAGAGAGCTTTAATAATTACCTACAACATGCAAAAAAAGCTGCTAGGAAAGGTGGTGTAATTTATTAGCTATGCATGGCTTCATAATAATGTAGTTAAGCTTTTGTCAGCACTTCCACTATGAAGGCTGTTTTTCTTGACATTATAATTTAGCTAAAGGCTGGGGAAGTCTCTCGCCTGACAGGAAGTGACTTAATTTTTGAAGAACAAAACCTGTGATAGTGTTGAAGTGAGAGTCCACAAATGGATTTGCTTGGTTTTGCTTGCTTACATGTGGACTTGTTCTTTTTTTAAGCTTTCCCTTCTTAATATGTATGTTGAAGATTTTCCATCAATACTTGCTTTCTGTGAAACTGCTAAGATGCTTGAGCTCAAGGTGCCAAACAGGGTACCCACATGTCTAAGCTCTGCAAAAAAGTACATAAATTTTTGCAGAGACACCAACCACAATCCTGGTCACCTTCACTTGTAGCACATGCAGTGAAGGTCACCACATAGCTCAATAGACCCCAACAGCAGGGTTATAACCAGTAGAAATATTCAGTACTGGGTCGGTACTAGTATTGTAACATTTTACGATGGCTGGAATTAGGCAACTTTCTTTTTATTTTATTTCCTGTAAACCCAATCACACAAACATTTTCCCTGTTTCTGATTTTAAAAGCTAAATATTATAGGCTATCCTAACTACTAAGCTTTGTGTGAAGCAATTACCCTTGAATTTTAAAAACAAACTTATGGCTAAACTTACAACTTAGACCACTAATGCAACGCAAAGATTTTGTGTAATAGAAATCAACCAGGTAATGGAAATAACGAGGTAATGACTACTCATTATTATACTACTGATCTCAAAGGGGACAGCTGTGGCACTCATATAAAGATTTAATTTTAGTGGCTTTGTTGAAACTAGTAAGGGAAAGACTGGAGTTTGAAAACGTAATGGCCTAATGAACCATAAGCTGATAATGAATGGAGGGAAACATAATTTAGCACTGACATAAAGTGCATCTCTTTTTTAATAAATCAGGTTTTCATGTTGATATGATACATCAGTTTGGTAAAATCGGGGTATCTTTTTACTGACTAGAAAGAAAAAAATCTTTTTGATAGTTATAAATTATATTTCATGAGACAAAAAGTTTTAACTGAAAAAATGTGGCCGTGTGTGCATGTGTGTACACAAGGTTAAGTATAGATGATGCTGTAATTTAATGTATAATGTAACGTTTCACAAATGGAGGTAAGCCAATGAAATATTGCATATCAAATTTATTGTCGGGTCAGGAATATTATAGGTGTTTAATGAACTCCATTGATGACTGTAATTAAGCTGATTTGAAGTGAAAATTATGTTAAAAACAACCTTCAGAGCTTTTCTACAATATGATACTACAGGGCCTGTCATTCATTTCGTTTCCAATGCTCCATGACTGCTGAAAAAGATTTCTTTTTTTGCAACTGAGTTTTATATTAACAATAAAGATGATCTCTTTTCTTGTTTTTCTCCTTGCTAAAAATACAGCTTAATGCAACAAATTTTTTGTGGAGCAAACCTAACAAAACCAGCCATTGTAAAAAATTGGGGGTTTAACAAAGAATTTCCAGAGTGAAACTTTACTAGATTTTTTTCCTGGAGGAAAGGGAGGTTTTTGTTGATGTTTTTAAGGTTATGGGCCTTATTAAATTCTATGAAGAATTTTTACCATTTAACATGGGATCATCTCTTTTGCCATATAGATAATATCAAGAAAACAGCGTGGAGCTTGGTGTTTTGCCAGCTTTTAGGCTATGTCTGTGTTAGAAAGTTAGACATAGCCAGAATTTTTCTCTGGCACCAAGGACAGCCAAAACAGAACGGCTTTGGAGACATAGATAAAGTCTCCTACAGAACAGTGTCCTCATCCAAACCACTTTTGGAAATCACCACAACCATATAAGAGACCATGTTAATAGCTTACTAGTACAAACAACAGATTCTTAGTGCCCGAGAGCATTACCTGCTACTGTTTAATTTATCAATGCATAGTATTACGTTCTGGAATCTACAGATCTGTAAAGTTCCTTATTATATGTCTTTTTTTTTCAATTATTCCCTGTTCCTTGTGATATGAATAGAGCCAGACTATTCTAGCTAAGCTGCTGAGATACATCTGCTTACATGAAAGAAAGTCAAAAAGCATAACGTTGATGCAAGAATTTAAATGGGCAATAGATGTTCGTTATCCTTGTGCCATTGACTCTACTTCTGGCCTTCTCCTGCTCTAAGGCTAAGAATTTCAGAAGAGGAGTTTGGAAGGGATTGATTATTCCTTTATTGTTAGTTTGATTACATAAGGTTCAGACTTCCTAAGCAGTTCCACCTAGGCTTGTTTGTGCTGTTTTGGGAAGACCCTGCTAGTGCTACACTTTAAGCCCAGGCAGCTTAGCAAGAGACACTATGATCTCAATCCCATTGCCCAAATACAGGCACTGAAAGTCATCCAAAGGCACAGTACCTCCTCATCACAAACAGAGATTTTGGATCCCTGTGGCATCTCAAGGACACACTAGAGACCCCTATGTTTCAGCAACTGAATTGAGACTTCCAGATTTCAAGACAATGTTAAAACACCAGGGCTTTGCATACATACAGAGAAGTAAAACATGCTACACAGCAAAGACTTCAAGATTTTCACAGATTGCTTAAATATATCTTAACAGGTTTGGGTTCCAGAAAGCAGACTTAGGATGGATAAGGTTTGGATATCCTGGGAGTACTTACAATTTTTTCTGAGTTACATTACTAGAGGATGTCTTTTCACAGGGATGCCTCCTTATTGCATTGTTTGCATTTTCCTAAATGTGCTTTTAATAAAAATCTTGGAGAAGAGGAAGTCTCTGCCTGGAATGCACCTGCTACACGGTCCTGGGAGTGACTAAAGCCTGCATAACCACCGCGTGACACTTGTGTGAAATGCACCCGTTCTGGGAACATAATGTGAGGAAACAGGTGCCTCACCTCCAGCATCACGTCACAGAGCCTTGGCCTCAAAGTATGTCTAAATACAAAACTTTTCAATAAAAAAGCAAGGAAGATCAGGACAAAGAATGCATTATGCTACAAAGACTGTGCACAGTTAACTCAGGAAATACAGTTAGGAATAACAAATGAACAATCCTAATAACAGAGTACTGTGCATCCTGTTTTCTATGCAGTGCCCAGCTGTCATTGCTTTATGCTGCAGCAAATTCAGCAAAAATTCTATTACCATCAATCTACATTTACTATAAAATAACTAATTAAATCTGCATTTCAAATTGTCTGTGGGATGAGAATCCAACATCTTTAAATAAAGAAGTTAAAATGGAATAGTGTAGCTAAACATTACACATCTGTTATTTTTCCTTTTTCAAATTTTTAATTCGTATTTCATAGGATAATGCTGTAGCAGATAGGGCTACTTGCTATTCAATAAATTAAGAATTCTGATTAGGTATTACTTATAGTGCAGTGTTTCCTATATGCCTTAGTATTGTTTGTTTCAGTGACAGCCAGAGAAAGAACAAAAAAGAAGGTAATGCGATACTTTCTCAGATACAAATAATTAGTATCAAACCTGAAAGACAATAGCTAAAGCTCTTGTCTATAAGCATCCTATCCCATTCCTAATCTCTAGAGACTATCCTACAAAGAAAGAGACATTAAAAATACTCAAAAATGGTGCTCAAAAGAGAGGGATGGTGAAATAAAACAGACGAGGGGGTTGACAAGGGTAACAAGAACAGTGAGAATCAGAGTCTTTCTCTGACCTAAAAAAAAGTGAGATTTGGAAGGAGGCAGAAATCATATAGATAAATTAGTGGCTTATGTTATGATTTCTCAGTCAGTCTTTTGTTCTAAACAAACAATACTTTACTTTAAAAAAGCTGCATGTCACTGGCAGCTCTTGATGTGCAAAGACATAGAAAAGAATATTATGCTTTTACTTTTTTTTTTTTAAGTCTGTTTGCTCATTTGTTTGCTTTAAGACAGACACATATCAGTTTTTGAGTGATAAAGACTCCATTAGAAATGTTTGCTGGAACCCGGTGTGAGTTTTTCTGTGAAAATTCTGAGTTTACAGAAGCCACAACACCCAGAAGGGGACAAAAATCTCGCCTCCACACATCGCCCGATCATCCAGCCTTCAACCATCTCAGAACACATTGGGCTGATGCACTTGCAGCTGCACAGTCTCATAGCCTACGGGAAGCTGAGTTTCCGTGGGAGCCTTAGAGGGCTCAGCAGGAGACTAATTTCAGAAGTTCATTCTTTATCCAAACTGATCTAGACTCACTTCCTGATTTTGGGTATTCCCATAGAGCCAGAGTGACTTCCAAAGCCTGCTGAGCTCAGGTGTAGGACAGCTTCAGAGTCCAGCTCCTGCTGAGCTGGAATATCTTCCTTCTGGTTTACCCCACACTGACCCTTGGGCTTTGGTTACCGCTGCCACTGCTGCAAGGGACAAAAACACACACAAGGAACTAAGGCTTGCTGAGGCGACCACAGGGGAGGAACTGCATCTCAGACTGATTTGTGGGAGGGAGAAGTCCCCATAACAAAAATAACAAAGTTTAATATGTTTTTTTCAATTAAGGTCTCAAAATATATGGAACATGACACATTGAAAAGATCAGCAAAAAATAGGTACTCACGTGGCAGTAGCTCATAATATTTCTTCAGGTTGGCATAGCAATTCAGTAGACAAATTATGGTCTGTAACTCAAGTCCCCCAGTCCAGAGAGATGTCAAACTCCTGCCAAAAAAAGAGAGAAAAGGGAAAATAGTGAATTTGGGAATGAAACAAAACAAAGCTCATGGTTTAGTTTCACAGTCCATGCACAGTCAGATTTAGGGAAGGGAAAAAAATATTCCTCCAAAATCTCCCTCTTCTGCTTCTGCTTCTAGGGATGCAGCTTCACCAAAATTGCTATTACTCCTTTTTGCTCAAAGGCACCTCAGACCCCTAGACACAGCCACACAGGGCAATAAGATCATTATTGATATAAAACTGAAGCTTTAACAAATATCCTCTCAGGAATCAAAGCTTCATGAGAAGTAAAACAGGATGTTGATGTAAGGCATTCAAAGAAGAGGTCAAGAGATATGTTTTCTTCAAGTAGTTTATTCATTCAGTTCCTGTCAACTACCAAACTATTCATACAAATGTACTTGCTTTATAAGAGGTCAGCATAGATGTTCCTATTTGTATGATTCTTGCATAAGCAAAACATGTTTGGCTGCTTGAAACCTTGGAGAGCTAGTGTAAGGTCTGCCAAAGCAGAGGTTTTCTCCCATCTCACCTCTTTTCTGTCACAAACAAGATGTTACAAACATACTAAAAAGGCTGGAACTTCATTAAGTTTTTTTCTTCCTCAGAAACAAACTCATGGCAACTCATAACAACTAAACCCAGGAAGGAACAAAGCACAGCCAAAGCAGAGTCAGTGAGATAAGAGATGTTCCCCAAGTGAACATGCAAAATATACTAACTGTAAAGGGGAAGCAAATTATTCTTATAAGATGCCAGCATGGAAATGAAGCCTGCCTGGGGAAAGATGAGCTTGTGCATGAATTTTAGGCAGGTTTCTAACATACAGCTTTTGCACAGGTTTAGAAACATATATTTACTCTTCGAACACCTTCTTCCAGCACAGGGTATATATTCCACCTATGCTTTGAAGGGAGCCAGGCTTCAGTGATGAGAAAATACTAATGGTATAGAAATCGTGAAAACTCTGAAATTGGCCTATTTCAAAATCATTTCATTAGGATCAATACTTACATGTATCTGTTTGTCATGTTACCATATTTTGTTATGTATTGCCACTATCAATATGTAATCTCCTCTCAGAATATGATCATTTTGTTTCAGTAATATAATAATCTGGGGACTTGTACAGAAGCAATGGTACAGTAGGAATGGGCAGTGCAAATGAACCCTGGTCTGTGAGGAGCACACAGAACTCCTGCCTCAGGGAGGCACGAGGCCCTGAAATACCCAAACACAGAAAGTTAGAGAGGAAGGAGTGTCCAAAAAGTGAAAAATAGGACATCAGAGGCTTGGCATGGAGGGAAAGTTGGTATACAGAACTTCTCTCAGGTAAAGAGAATGAGAAAACTTTATACAAGAAGAGGAAAGCTAAGGTATACCCATAGCCCTTGGAGAGGACAGGACTGCAGGCAGGTTCTGAAACGGGATGTGATGACAGTGTCATCTGAAAAATGAAAGCACACATACTGCATGAGTGCAATAAAGCATGCATCCTTTTACCTGTCTCAGAAATCATTAGTTGCATTCTTGTTGAGGGTTGAGAACCACATACACAGTGTTTCTGATACAGCAGTTTTTCCCTTCAGACACTTTACCTTCACTGGTAAAGAAGCAAGTAAAAGAAATCTTCTTGTAAAGAAGACTTCTTCTCTATCCTGAGAGTCAAGGTGCAGCAAGCAGGGCCTGCCCTACAGGCACGGGGAGGCGGACACCAGCCAGGCAGGGACCTCACTGGCAAGGTCCCATACTGTGCAAGTGGGACAAACAGAGCTGGACCAGCGTGCATGATCAGGATCAGACATAACCCAGCGTTCACCAGGCACGTCCCCAGTACTGAGGAGGGTCCGAGGTCAAGCCAGGAAGTCAATCAACAGCTCAGAGTCTAGAAATGGAAAAAGAAATTAGATAATAAAACACAGGGTGCCAGCAATCAATTTTTACATACAAGAAGAGCCACTTGTCATTAAACAGGACTGCAGTGCTCCACGAAAGAGCTAAGAATATTTTAAAAGATGTTTAAAGTAGAGAAATGTGCTTAGCGTGAAGGATTCTGATGTACTCACCAAAACAAACAATTAGGAATATTGACTGATTCAAGTTACTGAAAATTAGACAAATATCTTCAAGCCTTTAGGTGATTATTTGAATTTAATCCTATGTCAGTAATGATTATCTATTGTACTTGGCAGCTTGTTTGAAATTATCAGGGTCAGCTTTGAACACTAAGAGGTGGCGTTCATCTGCCTCATGCAGACATCCGTATGAGCTAATCACCAAGGCTTTGTCCACCATTAGTGGAAATCTGTCTAGTCAGTGTAGCAGAGACATGATTCATCTTGCCCTATGTACATACATAGAATAGTGTTACAGTCTGAGGAACCCACAACAATTTATTGTTTAGACAAATATTCTATCACCTGATGACCCTTTTCCCTTGGGAAGGGGAATCAGGAAAAGACAAGGAAACCCAAGGGTTGAAATATAAACAGATCTAATAGAATAAGACTAAATAATTAACATTATTAATACTGAAGACCCAATATTGATCCTGATACCGATATAAAATACACGAGGATTATACTCAGCCAATTCTATCAGTAGGAAGCTGTGCACTCCCAGCAATGGGCAGTAAACGTTAGCCACTGCGAGTGCTACTGCTTCGGGAGGAAGGGAAGGGCTCAGGGGTACGGCACTGGGGCAAGAAGTTCTCAGGCTCACAGCCATCATAGAAAAAAGAGCACTTTCTCATTTATATTGAATGTGATGTTCATGGTATGAAAAAATTCTGTTGGCCCACTTGGGTGAAGTGCCCAGGTCTCGCTCCTTCTCGTCCCAGCACCTGGCTAACTCGAAAACACTGAGACATATTCTTCTTCAAATAAAAAAAAAGAACCAGAAGCAGGACTGTACTGAGGAACAGGGCAAACAGCCAGCTAAAAGCCAGTTGTCAGGCATATTCACTTTTGTAGTCTCATTTTCATACTGTCGCTATCCAGATAAATAGTTTTGCTTTCTTACTTTATGTTTCTAAAGCACATAAACATGCAAATAGAGCAGTAGTAAGCAAGACCGTTCTTATCAAGGCAGATGTCTTGCCCACTGCTCGTCCCCTGTAGTGCTGGTTAAAGTGTCATCTCAGAGCAAATAACAATTGGTGTCAGAAGCATTTCTGCTTGCAGAGGATATAACTGCTGCTGGTCATTGTGTTAGTTGTATTTCATATTCAAAAAGAGAATAAAAGGTTTCTTTTTAACAAGTTTTCTTGCAACACTTGCCATTTAATTTGATGTGGTTATTGTACTTTTCTTAGACATAGGTGTTTTGTACATAATCAAAAAATACAATGCCGCATTGGTATCTAGACATTCTTACCAAGTTGAAGTCTTAAGGTTTGGGAAAAAATATGAACCAAATTTAACCAGATAAAAATTACCTGTAGTGCCCTGAACCAGACAGTTTGGGCTGATTGAGTATGAATTTCTAGGCACAGTTTGGTAAGACCATCTGCACTGCCACAAAGACACAAACCCCTTGTGAATGCCAGCTTTGAAAACCTCCCACCAGGTACAGAGTTAAAAAAAATAAAATATTTCCTTAGCCCTAGTTCTGCTGTATTCTCCAGGGTAAAGAATATTCCAAATATTTCTCAGAACCTTCTAAAGACTACCTGTATAAGAATATAAATAACAAACACAAGTCACTTTTTCCTCTTATTGGTTCAAACTGCTTTAAATCAGAGCTGAGGAACTTCTGCTCTACCTTGGAGTCTATGATATGCTCTCCTCTTTCTATCAGATTCCTGAACAAGTCCTTTTCCCATCGTCAAAGTTCACATTGTACAAATTTATATTATCCCATCACTGTGTGGTCTCTGCTTCTCTCTCTTTATCTTCCTGGAAGTTTTTCCTTCCTGAGGACTTTTAGCAGATCCTTTGCATTGGATCATCCCTGTTTCCCAGATGCCTAATGGTTGGTTGTCATTGGCTTCACCCTTGATACAGTCTAAATATTTCCATTTTCCTTTCCAGATAGTGTTAAAGGATTGTTAAAATTTCTAATCAATCTGAGCATTTATTGTATATTCTTTCCATTTGTTACTTAGTTTTTCCCTGAGGTGTTCACTTTCAAACCATTTAGACATGTATTTATCCATGTGATATTTCCACATTTCACATCCATATGCTGAAGTGGAAATAGTATCTCGATTGAAGATTTGCCATAGTTCTGTCTTGTCTTAGGGTTGTATATTTTTCTATGAGCCAGTCTTACTGAAATCAGTAGATACACCAGTGCCTTATCAGTTTGTGATAGTATTCCTGCTGAATTACCCCATTGTCATATATATTACTGTCAGAGCACGTGAAAGGACTTGCCCTTTGTTGGTCTTTTCCTTCTGATAGAATGCTTGGGTTGAGTGTTTCCAAGACAAACCTGAAAAAATCTGACAGTTTTACATGGAAATGTAGATTGGCTGAAGTAAATTATGAGAATTTCAGCCCTGTTGGTCTCTGTAACTGCTTGCCAGTGGCAGAAATAGTTTGCATTTAGTATAGGGAAACATCGGTCCCTAGACTACTAGCCTTGAAACAGAAATTGTAATGGAAAGTGCTGATATGTTACTTGCAGCACACGGAAGAGCCATTATATATCAAGCATATATATAGATAGCAAGGAAGAGCCCTGCTATAATCAATTTACGGAAAATACTGGAGCTTTATACAACATCAGATTGATTTTCAACACAAAACATTGCTGGAAACCACTTAGAGTCAGTGCAGTTATGGTACTCCACACTATGTTTCTAGTATCTTCTTCTTGTGCACAGTACTTTGTAAAACAGATTATAACATGTCCTCTGATGAAAATTTAGTTCATGCTTTTAATCTGCCTGTCCTTAAACACAGACACAATGGTCCTCACTGGTTCTATTAGTACACAATAGAATAAAAAAATTAACAAAGCACTTAGACTGAGGCCAATAGTGTCCAGCATTTTCTTTAAAGTTTGCAAGAGACCCATAAGAGATATGCCCCATTTAAAGAGAATAGTTTTAACAAGGAACGTATTTCATTTTGTTAAAATATGTTTTATGTAAATTGTGTAGTAATGGATGTTTGATAATTTCAGTACATTCCCACTCCCCGTCAGTATTATTTTTTGTTCTTTGCGTAACCCAGAACCCCAAGCCTGAGGCTTGGAAGCTGCAATGCAGGTGCAAGAGGGGTGCAAAATCATTCTAATGCTGAAACTTATTTTCTAAGAGAAGTTAAATATAAGGAGTCAATCATCCTTACACTATTCTGATATGTCACAGGGGACCCTAATCCAAAATAAAGTCTTCCTTGCTAAGGAGTAAAATGAGGTTGTGAGTGTGGAAATGGAAAGGTACAATAAAGCCTCTGTGGTGACCCGAACCCCATCCTGGGCCCTGTGAAAACAGCTATTGGCAGACAGTACAATATCTGGTTCCAGCTGTTATATGAAACCTAAATTGCAGTAAGCTAGTAACCATACACTCAGCATATACCTCAGAAAGCAAAAGAAAGATCCTTCCCTTTTCTGACCAAAAGGATTTTCAGTCTCAGTTCTAACTGCAGCTGTAGGCCCTCAGAAACCAGTCTAACACGTCCTAGCAACCTTTGAAGCAAAAATAAACACATCAGTAACAGTTTTCTTGAACGGCTAAAATGCAAGGGTAAGAATAATTAGTCAAAAGATGTTTCACTGACATCTATTGTCCTTTTGTATCCCACTGCAGCAAAATATTTCTTCACTCCTCTATTTCTTGACTTTTGCAAAGTTTGCTACAGCTTTACAGCTATTGAGATGTATTCAGTCCTTGGGATTACATTAAATTAACCATGCAGTGGAGTGGCTATTGCAGTCACTATTGCTATAGCCCAGCAAATCAGGCACCCCAGTCTTCTTGCTCTGTGGTAGTTGCTCATAGATGAGGATTTTTCAATGGCAACCACTGTAGAAAGGACCCGTTATCCCTGTATATTTTCCAAATCTCATGCAGAGCAATTGTTGCTTCAGCAGTGGAAACCGGCTACCACTGAGAATACTCCATCCATTTCAGAAATGTTACCATACCAGTGCTGTTTTATAGGGATAAGTAAACTCATCTCACCAGCTCGAGCTGTGTGGGAATAGGATACTTATCCACCCAGCACACACAGAGTTACTGTGCTGCCAGAAGCAGCATAGCTGTGAGCACACCTTGCAGGCTACTTAGATTTGCTGAGAAACCCATACATAGACCAGTTCTGAAGTACCTACATGACCTACACGACCACACGACTAGTAGTGCCACAGGTAATGAGTTCAAAGCTGGCTCATGTATCTTGGCACTGTGTTGCATATATGCACAGCCAGCTGTCCAGGAAAAGGATAACTACAAATCAGCAATGTTAAACACCTACTCACTGTTTTAATCTTTTAATTCCAACTACCTACTTGACTTCTCAGGTGTGCTGGAATGGTATGTATCAGCATTTTCTGCCATCAGTGCAAAGGTATAATTATTGATCTAATATTTTGTTCTGGTTTAGCATGAAATAGATCAGCAGATGTACGTACATTTCAAGGAAGAATCTTCAATACTTCTAAAATTAGCTATGCAGGGTTTTTTATTGCTGTGCTTCTAAACTGTTCTGCATATTGCTATACGTTTTCAATCTGGTTTGCCAAAACTAGCCTTTAATGTATGAGTGGTGACACAGGAATATTATTTAATAAATAATGAAAAGGCATGCAAATGTTACAGTTGTGCTAAATATAGCTAAACTTCACATGCACAGTTTCTTCTTCTGAGGACAACTGCTTTTGTTGGTAGGCTGGGAGACACACAAGACAGAAACCATCACCCCAGGGGCTCAGTCGCACACTTGAAAACAAAACAACACTGACTGCTCAGACAGATTCATAACTTCAGAAGTATGCAAAGAGAACCTCGCCTTTGTTCTGGACAAACTAATCAGAAACAGAAATAATGATATAAATTGGTCAGTGTTTGTGAAGTTTTCCTTGATATGACATCCAGAAAAATAATCACAGTTAAGGAATCTTACTAAATCTTTATGCAAATTGTGCAAAATCAGTTTAGTCCAGATTTCCATGGAAATCAAAGCAACTTACAAATCCAAATTTGGCTTCCACTGAATCATTCACTTCTCAGGTGCCAACAAAAACTCCAGGCTATGAGAGGCTGACAGTTCTGGTCTACCAGCAAGAAGACTGTCTCTAAAGCTACCTTCCCACACAAAGCCTGAATAAGTCTAAGTGATTGATGCAGTCTCTGTAAAATATTTTCTGTTTATAAAATCAGAAAAAGAGAAACATAAATGTTTGATTTTTTAAATAAAATGTGAGGACTTGAATTCATTTCTTGCTGAGAATCTCATTCAGTGCCTGCTGTCTTTGGGAGAAGACATTGCTCTTTTTGTCCTAGATGCATCTGCTCTTTCTGTTCAGTTATTGGTTTCATTATGTTTTGTAAAATGGCACCCTTAATCTCATTTCAAAGTTGGTCTGCCTGCGTTCGGGTTTGCCATACCTGAGGACAATCAGATTGAATCTCTTTCACCGAATATGGAATGTTTGCGGCTTCGATGGTTTTTGTTACCACTCAAACTTTGTAGAGGTTATCTGTGCAAGCTTGCTTCACTAGCCTCAGAGATCATTATGTTTAGCAGTTTGAACTACCCTTGGTTGTGCTGGTATTTGATTGACACAGAGAATATGCATCTGCTTTACTGGAGCTTTTCCTCCTTTGGTGCTTCTATGTTCTTTGTTCTGCTTCCATACACTGCCTCTCTAAACTGCTCTTGCTCTTGCTCTTATTTGTAATGTGAACAGAGAAGTCTCTATTAAGTGGGTGTGGAGCACACGCATCTGTTTATAGTTTAGTGAAGGATGATTGTAGTTCAGGATGTGATATGGCCGCTAATCAAGTCATGAGTAATATACCTTGGAGAACATAAAACAATGTGAATTATTGAAGCAGCAAAGATGTTTGCAGATGAGACTCAGGGCACTAGCTCAAGTAGTGCAGCTTATTTCAAAACTATAGAGGCATTTGCGGCTCTGTAAGTCTGGAAGGAGGCAACAGAAGCAGTTCTTCATAATATGTGACCTTTGGGCAAGGGCACTTCTCTGCTTAGCTTCTCTTTAAGCAGGAGTCACAAGCAGGTGTTCAGTTTGTGGGACTTGGAGGTTTTCTATCTGGGTAGTACCATTAAATAACATCAGACTTTATTAACCATGCATCAGATATCACCATAGTGATTTAGCTTTGCCCTTACCACCATGGACCACAAGACTGAGACACTTTGCTCTGCACCTTTACCTTCAGTTATTAGTTGGACTGGTGAATGTTCAGGCGCTCTGATTTATGCATTAAACTGCATAAGACAACCTGAGCAAAATAATGAACAAAAATCCTCCCTCACCACATATGCTGCATTCTTGGGGGGATTTTGCAAGACGTACAGCCCTTCAAACTCTCAGGAGGATCAGAGTTTATTTATTTTAAGAAAGAGCAGTTTCAGAGGGCAAATTGTAAACTGTGAAGATTAACAAGGAGTTTTTCAAAGGCGTAAAGGGAAGTCAGATGCCTAACTCACATTAAAAGTCAATAGAAGTTGAGCATTTAATCCCCTTAGTGCCTTGGAAAAGCTGCTTCTGAAAAGAAACTTTTATGCTCTCACAGAATTTCGAAGGAGTATTCTGAAAATTCCTGAGTGGACTTGAGTTTCAAGTTCCCTGCATAACTGAACAACAGTCAAAGGGTGGTTTCTTTAAGCTATACAGCAGCTGGGATAAAATGTTAGATATATACGAGGTGTTTTCACCCACCAGCTGTTCTCCACCCATATAATAAACACCCCAGTATGCAATGACTGACCTCTCTTTTGTAAAGACAATTGATCATCAGTGATACTGCTCCCCCTTCCCCTTGCCAGCTGTTTTCTTTCCTTGAGTATTGCCTTTTGATGAGAAAAAGGGTTTTTTCAGTTTTCTGGTCTTCTTTCACTAATTTTCCTTCAGCATAGTGGTTGCAAACCACCTTTTCCTATCTCTTAGGTATAATCTTATTTTCATTATCAGTGTTCACCCACAGCTCTCCATAACAAAGGTATTGTACACTCCCCAAAGGGCTGCTGTTCACTTTGTAGAGCCAGCTAGGCAAGCCTTTCCCGTTATTCACAAAGCTTTCCCAGCAGTTGCTCTGTATTTACTCACTCTAGTTTAATCCCCGTGAGCTCACAAACCTCTCATTGTAATACTGTAATTGTTACTTAGAGCTCTGAACATGGAAGACATTTATTTATCTGGCTGCTGCCTCATGTCACTTAGTTTAAAGAATATATGTACCACTTTCTCTGACATTCTTTGTTTGGAAGCCAAAGCTGGAAATAGAGATGGAGATTAATCATCTAAATTTGTCATTTCAAGGAGAAGGAAACAGAACATACATTCATGACCCACATTTTTGTGCTACAACAATCAATTTTCTCTAGTGTAACAAAGCAAATGGCTCAGGGATGCTGAGACATAAGCTTTGGTTGAATCCTGCACTTTAGCAGAGAGAGGCACAGACAGCCAAGTATGGTGCTCAGTTAAAGTACGCTGCTGCAGGTGCTGGAAAGCCCAGGAGCAGTCTCTAGGGAGCAGAGCATTCCCATTAAGGCCAATCAGTCTATCAGGTTTCATACACCCACCACCAGAGAAATTTGTCAACTGAAATCAGCAGGGAGAAGATTATACATCCAGAAGCTGGAGACATCCCCATAGACTCAGCAAAATGAACAATTCAAGACTAAGGTGTGTGGCTGCAAAAGCAATGTCCCAGAACCTATCACCATATTTTCCACTCTACTTATGCTCTGCTGCGTATTTCATTGATGATACATCCACGACTGTTGCACCTCTTGCAGCCTGATAAAGTGCCTTTGACTAGCCCTCACTGTGCAAGCAGGCACAGCTCCTTTTCATGTGTTGGCAACTCTGTCAATGAAGGATTATGGGCATCAACAGTCAGACTAACATTTTAGGAAAAGAGGAAGGGGGGGAGTAGAAAGGAGCCTGAGAATAGGACACCTCAGCCATACAGATAGACTTTACATAAATACCCCCAGATCTTAAATAACGTTTGCCATATGGCTTCAGTAGGACCTACTGAAAATTCATAAGTGTCTTTCACACTGTCCTCAAAATATCATCAGTAAGAACAAACTCCATTTTAAAATTCTCCTATTTTAATGTGAAAAATTGGAAGCACATTTAAAAAAGAATAATAATTAAACTGTTCTAATTTTCTCCTCTTTACTTTCCTCATTTCTTAGTGAGAAAAAGAGAAGAGAGACGTTTTCCAAATTCTCTCCCTTTTTCCTACTTTTCTATCTTTCCCAAGCAAGAAAACATACATTGATGACAGAAAGACTGTTTTCTCCACCATTCACCACTTGATGCTTATCTGTCTCCTTTCCTTTCTTTCAGTATAAAACCACAGCACAGGAATTTTTGTGTCATTTTAGAAAAGTTCTTGTTAAAGTTACTTAAGAAAAATGGTCTTGTGTGAATTACATTTTATAGTTTGTATTCCACATTTACCTACTGTAAATGCTGTGTCTCACTAAGGCTTATCTAGATGAAAATCAACAGCGTGGATAAAAACACTACTGTAAGCTAGAACTTTTGAAAAAAAAATATAAACCAGGGATAAAAGCAACAATTCCTAACCAGGTGAAGTACTCTTTTGACAAAATTCTGCACATATTGATGTTTTAATTTTTTATCAATCATCTGGAAAAGGAAAGAAGCATAAATTAAGGAAGTGTAAAGGTTGGGACATAGTATTATATATAAATGTAAAGCATAAATATGATGTATAATTAATATATGTAGTACAGCATAGAATTTTATAGTGTAAAATTTGCATATAGTAACTTGGAAAGTGCAGCAAAACCTGGTTGTGGTAAAGAAATAACGCAGAACAGCTATGGAAATTATAGAAATACATCAGAAAAATCCCGCAAGTCGATACATTAAAGTAAAAGCATGCTTTTGTATGGCTGTTGGGAGGAACTTAACCTTATACATGATATAGTCGATACAAGTGAGAAATGTGGGAAGTGTCAACGCTGTAACAAAAGTTTGAGTGATAGAGCATTACATGTAAAACGTACTTGCAAGGAGATGTAACTATAGAAAATGAGCGGTTTTAAAGTGCCTAAATGAAGGCATCATATTGCAATACAATAGCAGGGATGCACGAGATTAGGCATGGGAGCAAATCTGTAGATAGTGTAAATTGTGATGGGTCCATTGCCCTTTGTCACTGCTGACAGCTGGCACAGCTGCAGGATGGGTTCTGATGCTATTGCACTGCAGTGCTCCACACAGCTGGGGGTGCTTTTCGCCCCCAGGGGAACCTGGGGGAAGCTCAGAAAGCAGAAACAGGAATGTTAAGGGCACAGAGGGACTGAATTACGAGGAAATCAAAAGAGCTGAGTATGTGTAGCTTGGCCAAGTGTACTGCTAAAGGGCAAGGGGAGGGGGTCTTGCTAAGGGTTGTGAGGCATCCTTTAGTATGATACATGAAAATACAGTATCAGCAATGACATGAATTTAAGAAGGGGAAATTCAGACCGAATATCAGACAAATATCCTTCCTGATATTAAGTTCTATAAGAATAAAATGGTTTCCAAAGAAACACAGAGAAACTTGGAGACTTTTCAAGTCAGGCTAGACAAAACACTTAAGAAATGCAGAGAAAAAGACTGCTTTACCAGAGGTATAGACTGGATTTTTGTAAAAGATCTTTTGTCTTTTTTCAGTAAGACTTCCATGGAAATAAAATTGTAGTGTTGAAAATAACAGATATTAGTCTAAAAATATTGAACAGTTAAAAATAAATACTTAACTGTGAACCAGATTAATCTAAACAATGTGAAGGAATTTTAAAAGAACTGAATGTGAAAGTATATGTAGAATTTGAGCCACAAGTCAAAACCAGTTGTGAGTGGAAAAAGTGCAGTCTGGCTGCACTCCCCCTTCAATTCAATCTATTGCTCTTCCAACACAACTTCATGGGCCTGCCTAATGTTTGTAATGTTTGTAAAGTTCAGAAGAAGGGCAGTGCTATTGATCCAAGGACAAAAAAGTATGAGAAGGGACCATAAAATCTGAATTTATACACTATAAAAATGCAGTCTGAGGAGATTTAATTTTGCTATATAAAATCTTAAACAGTATAGTTAATGCCAAATGCATTTACTTTTTTTTTTTTTTTGCTGGGAGACAGATAAGAGGACAAGGGGCACAATTGCAAAGTAAAGAAAAACAAATTTGAAACAGATGTCATGTGTCCCATTTTTCTTTGCACAGAGCCACAAGTGTATGCAGAATAGCTTATGAGTCAGAGGCTGAAGCTTAAACACTGGAGGATCATTCAAGAAACAATTACGGCAAATGGCATCCTGAGGGGATTAGAGTATTAAAAGAAAATGAACCTTAATAGTCTGAATAGACTCCACTTAGTCCCTGAAATTTATTATGTCCATAAACCCCAAAACAAATACAGTAGCAGAAAGATAAAAGGTAAAGGTAGCCCACTTACTTGATAATATTTTCTTCTTTCTCTGTATTTGAGTATAATTCTAGTCTTCACTTTTGCTGTTGAATGGTAACACAAATATTAAACGTACATAAATACATTAGAGACATTTCAAGCCATTCAGAATCTGCTTCAGGCAAAATTAACAAGAGCATTGCCTCTGAAATTTGGTGCAGCTGTTACTAATAAAAGAGCTAGTACTGCAGGCTGAAACAGCTGGGGATGATAAGTGAAAATAGAATTAAGGATCAGTAATACAGGTTTGCACTCTGGAGGGAATTCTGGACAAAATCTGTGTGTGGCCTCAGGTCTGATGGGCTTGTTCTGTATAGGACCCTTGTGACATGGCACGCAGTGCCCCAGCCCTGGTCTCTCTGAGGACAGCCACACAAGTTCTGACAGATGGGAGGTTCATGTATTCGGCTGAAAGACCATCCACATGTTCAGACATGTGTGAAGATGAAAGCCTGCAAGTCAAACTTTGTGCAGAAGCACAGTCCCTTCTCCCTGATGCCCACTTGTCCCACTTGGGAGACCACTGTGCTTTTCCTTTCCCTATTAAAACAGTTTCCCCCCCTTCCCCAAATGTTCTGTGTCTCAACTGCTTTCATATGCGTGGCCACCCTTCCCTGCATGCCGCAATGCACAAGTGCTAAGAGTAATGTCACACAGCTCTAAAGTCTCCCTGTTTAGGTGGTCACCTTGCACTACAAACACTTACAACACTTTTCACTAAAGAATTCAAGACTCATGTGCAACAGAAATAAGGAACCCTATGACAGTGACAAGCAATATTCTACCTGCTACAGACCTTTCCTGGAGAGAATGGGAAACATGTATTCCACTTCCAGCTGCCTCAGAGGCAGAAAGAAGGGGAGCAAAGGAGCACGCATTGCCCTGGGGCTGTCAAATCTGATATGCTGCTCTAACAATGGTAGCACTACCTGGTTCAGAAGAAAATGCAAGACAAACATATAATGACATACCCTTGAGAGGAAGTTTCTTTCTGACCCCAGGCTACCAGTGATTGCCTGTTCCTTGCTCTTCTCAGACAATTTTACAATACTTTGCTGTGCAAATGTAGCTCATGACTAATGGGGTATGCCTTGCCCCAGCACTCAACTTAGAGCATTTCTATTATTCCTCAGGAGCACCCATACCAGGGAACTTGGCACAGAGGTCTCCAAACCTGCATCAAAAAAGGGCTTTGGGAAGTGTGTGTAACAGAGCATCAGGTTGTATAAATGTCCGCATCTGAAAACAATAGTCATGATCTCCAGGTCCTCTTAGTGCTGTCTCTTTCCTGACAAATGCAATTAAAATAAGCAAGACAGATACATTAACAGATTTGCGCTGTTAACAATTTGGTAGCAGAGCTGTGATTCACTCTAGCAAGCTTAGCTGCTAACAGTGAGATGAGAAGTGGGGAAGAAGGTGGTGCCACATCAGTTGCCTTCCTGCTCTCACCCTTCTCTCTCCAGCAGCTGTTTTGCTCTGGGGCTTCAATATGCTTTGCCAAGTTCTGGGGACTTCACAGCTGGGATTACCATATGTCTACTCCTCCCTAGATATATCCGCAAGGTCTTTTCTATATGGATTTTTTTTAATTGCTGGTTGCTTCTGGATTGGAGGGAGAAGGGAAGTTTGAGTCCTTCCTTCTTCGTTTTCCCCAGAACCACAAAATCAGCTACAGGTATGGCAGCAACAGGTGGCAGCCGCCAAAATTAATGCAGTTAACAGAACAGGCAGTGATGGAGTGCCTGAAGTGAGAAGGCTGTGACTGGGAACCAAGGAAAGAAGGACAAAAGAGCTTCAGTAGGAGGATGTTTTGGGGGGATGGGAGCACCATGGAGAACTGGAAAGGATCAGGAGGAGACAAGGTGCTCTGAAATAGATTATTGAGGAAAAGAGAGTAGTTCTGGACTGCAAAGAGTAGTGAGAGTTTAAGAGGAGCTTGTGTAAGAGTTGTGGTGGCAAGACTGTAGTGGAAGTTAGACTTGATCTTTGAGACAGCAAGGATGACAACTTGGGGTTCTGTCAGCATTAGGAAGTGCTGAAGATTTTGTAATCAAGGAGTAGTAAATAACATAGAGCATCTTCCTTCTTAGGTGCTTCTTCCTAGGAAGCAGTTTTGTAGTAGGTAAATACAGTTTCAGTAGCCCCTCTGGTATTACACAGGACTTCTCCTCCCCAGGACCCCTGCCCAGGACTCCCTTGGTCCCTATCTCAATCTCTTCCTGCTTTTGCTACTGAAAATATATTACTACTCACAGCAAGTTCTGCTGTTAATAATACAGCTGAACATACTATTCTCTTCATTTCATGAATATAAGTGTTGTGTCTTTACACAGAGCATGGCAGTTGTTAGGCAAGGATTGAATATTTATCGTGAGTGGGACACTTACTGCAAATGGATTCAATTCATAAAGAAGTCAATTGGCAAGAGATACTCGAGCCAAGAAAAGCAAAGCTTCCTTCTATAGCAACCATGGAGGCTGGTGAGAGTGAAGCGTCTAAAATCAAACTGTTCAGTGCCAGATTCCCACTGAGCAGTACCTGGCTTTGTGCAGCCAACAGGCTGGACTCCAGCCCACAGCTCTGCAGCTGAGTCTGCTCCTAAGGTCTAGCAGCGTGTCTTGTACACACAGAGCAAGAGACAGAGGGGACTTGATCATGTTAACTGCTTTTGTTTGGTTCTGTCCCTTCTTTCCACTCCCTCATCATACACAGCATCTTCCCTGCCCCGCTGTTCTGAGTGCCTGCTGAGCAACCAGGCACCTTCCTCCCTAAATTTGTTCCTTTAGTACTTATTCATTGATTCACATGGGTCTGTGTTGACTTATACCACTAAGGATCTGGTTTCTCCTCCTTTTTCACACCACGATGCATTTGCAGCTTTTCTCCTTGTGTCCATGCATAGTAGAGTCCTGATGCTTTTAATTTTTACATTTAACTGTCTTTTCTCTCAGGACATTACATCTAAACATTTTCCATACCAGCACAAGGGTTGTGAGGGAAAGATAAAGTCATGACCACGCCCTCCCTGCCTTTCTTACCCCATTTCTTTATCCTCAACCGTGCACACAATTTCCAGTGCCCTACTCCCAAGTTTGAGGAAAGCATCTCTCTTTAAGCTTGTATTTTTTGCATTGCAGCCGTCATCTCAAAATGACTGAACAGAGCCTAAGACTTAGTGCTAGCTGAAGCACAGCAATTCCACATTTCCAGGCTGACAGCACTATTTTCTGCTTAGAGGAAAGCATTTGTCAACACTTTATTTCATAACCACACGCACAGGTCACATAGCTTATAATAAACTAAAGATATTGCATAGCTTTTCTACATGCAACAGAATTCTGTTGAGAATCGAGATGTCAGGAATAATTTATACTCTTCTCTTTTTGTACCCCTGAGTAGACATAAATAAATATCAGACATCCTGCACAGCCTTCTTCCTATTAAATACTGTTTATTAACATCTGTTAAAATTAATATTTTTTTAATCCTCTCACCATTAATCATTTTCAAATGTGCTGTGTTTGTTGTTAGTGCAGTATGACAGGCAGTAGAGACCCTTCCCCTCTTGCTTTAATCTCTAGCAAATTACATTACAGTGGCATCCTTTGGGACTGCAGAGTTTTGGATACATCAGCATTTCCTTTTACCAAAACCCATTTTCATCCCTAAAATTACCCACTGCAATGGCTTGACACTCTGCACACGACATCTGAGGTCATGCATTTGATTCTCAAATATTTTAAATGTGTCCGTTCTTAACTTACAGGGCAGGGAAAAAAAAAAAAAAAGAAAAAACACAGCCTATTGCAATGTAAGATTTGAACCCTGCAGAATTCTAATTCTACATAAGCAGGTCTGTGCATGCATGTCTAGTTGGAAGAATTAAGGCCTGTGTTTCAAATAATATCACTAAAATCAACAGACTAATAGAAACTTCAACCATTAAGAATTCCAGGAGTCAACCTTAAGCTAATGTTTTAGTTTCTCAACATAAACCCACAGCGAGGCGTAGGTTTATTATGATTGAAAAATGTATTCACATTCACTGCTGCTCCCCAGAACCTTCCTCAGGTCAGGCAGTGCCTGCTGCAGCTCTTGAGGGCTCAGTGAGGATCTGTCCTCCAAGACCAACTACACACACCAAAGCTGTACTGAGTTTGTGGGTAGAAAAATACACTGCAAAACAGCAGCCTTGCAACAGCGAGCCTTTTTTTTAGCTGAAAATTAACATGGTCTACAGACAACATTCAAACACGTGCAAATATTTGATTATGTATTACTATGTAATTCTACATACTTCCCTCACAAGGGGCTCCAGGCTTGTGTTTGCCTGGCACACGCAGAGCAGCAAACAGTGATCTGAAGTTGCAGAGCAATATGGATACAATTCCATATTACTTGAGGAATAGCTTACGACTGAGTAATTAAAGGCCATATTGTGGTGCATATGCTCCCCTGAGTGAAGCAGGCACTGTTGACAGTGTTCATGTCTCCAAACAGAAGGAGACTGAGGAGATGCAGAAGGGTTTGTTTTTCAGTCTTGGAACATGCCCAGAAGCTATCATGTTTACTCTCGTGCATTCAGAAGCTTCTAGAGACGTTGTATTGCCTGCAACAACACCAAACCTGCAGCCACTTCAGATGGTTTCTTCACTGCTTTTACAAGAGGTAAAAATGGAAATACAGCATATAAACCCATGGTATAGTCACTGGCAACTGGCCTGAGGAGACCTTCAGTTCTTGACAGACTCTATAGAAACTGAGGATCCTCTATACATCACAGACTCAGGAGTTCTGGGAAAAAAAAAAAAAAAAACCAACTTAAATTCCTGGGCATAGAATAGGGCCCGATAGAATTGGCTAACACAAAAAGGGGAAAAAAAAAGACAAAACCTCAAACAAACATATTCTCTTTATAATTCCAAACCTCTCCTTTCTGCAAGCCACCCAGCTACCAGGAGCTAGGGGCTCACAGCCACTTACAGAGATGCTTTGACAAATACAGTAACAAACAAAGCTTCTACTAGTGTCTCCAGTGCCACTTACACTATATTTTTTTTACTGATTGTGACTTCTTTCATATCTCATTCCCACACGTTGTTGAATTGACTCTGTTTGGATAGCAAAATAATTTTTCTTTTAAAGAAAACCACTTAACACAAGCAAGGCCAGAGACAGAATGAATGTGGTCTGGATCAGTGACTAAGATTCAAGACCATGCCCTACCAGAAGATAAAAAGTGAAACCTGAGAAACAAAAGGCAACTGTATTTTCTACACCAGTGTATAAATCTGTAGTAACCCAATTAACTTTACTATAATTATTTTTTCATGGAGGCTGAGCAGATACTCCAGAGACAAGAAACAATGTGAAAATCCATCTCAGAGAGAGGTTTGAGAAGACTTTTGCTGAGAACCCAACACTTTATAAGCCAAGATCCAGAGACAGGCAAGACACAGGCGTGAATAAAAGTGATATTTACGGTGCCAGTAATTAATTTTAAGGAAAAGTGCAGGGGAAACACAAATTTTTGCATCACAACTTGTTAGGTGTCTCTGTAAAGCATTTAATACCTGACTTTCCTTGGGGCCTGAAGCACCTCCCAAGAATGCTGCCAGAGGCAGTAGGGAAGAGAGGAGGTACCACGGGTCTGAGTCAGCCCTGCGGTTCAGTGACTGACATCAAGCCTGCAATGAAGAAGGTGGAATTCCTCTTGAAAACTTTCTTTTACACATTATATAGAGTCACTCTAACCCCGGCAAGTGCCTCCTCCACATCCCCAATCGACAGCGGACCACACTCATTATCCTGCTTTCAGGCAAAAAGGGAGCACGAAGGCTATATGTGAGCACCTGTCAGTCTCCCTGCCCATCTGTCAGACCCCGTCCTCCTC
Source organism: Pluvialis apricaria (assembly GCA_017639485.1). NCBI lineage: Eukaryota > Metazoa > Chordata > Aves > Charadriiformes > Charadriidae > Pluvialis > Pluvialis apricaria. The sequence continues at coordinate 22,183,394 of CM030008.1, read as the reverse complement.
GTCTTCCTCCCACAACTGTTGAAATGTTGGGCAATTCCAGCTGCATTTGAGAGAAAAAAAGTAAGTCTCAACCATTTGGGACAAGGGGATTATATCTCCCAAGTAATTTGACATCGGCTTTCCGAGGCAGAATAAGGGTGGCTTCAAACGCCAGCATCTCTCAGTGCCTCTGACCTCCTCCAGATGACAAAAGAGGTACTGAGAGGGAACTACCAGGTCCAATAACTCTGAGGATGTGGCTGCCTTCCCACCAACACGTCCCCTGGCCTCGTAGTTAATAAGGAACTGAGGCAGATGCTCCTTTTCCTTCTTAATGGGAAAAAATCCAGCAACAATCAGAACAAAGGGAAACACACTCAGCTAATTATAACAAAAAAATGAAGATTTTTCATGCTTTTCTAAAGGGATCCATAATTCACTGCCATCACACCTGCCACCAAAGTTCTTTCTAATTTAAGATTATGCTTTCATTTCCATCTAGAAAGGTTTATAACTTAACTAAACTGAATTCATCTTAAAAAATTTAGGTCCAGATAAAGTAATTTTTCTACAATATTTTATAATCTGGACAATTTCCTTTTGAGAGTAGAATACATAAATTAGAGGTGCCAGCACAAAACATTACTGACCATGTCCAGAAATGTCTATCATCTGGCAAGCAATGAAGTAAATAATTAGAAAAGCAATTTAAAAAATAACAAAAAGCCATATGAACTGCTGCAAATAAGATTTGCAGGATACGTTTCCAGTCTCATAGAATCAGGCCATTAGAGCATGCTTACTTAGGGAAATTGATTGGCATAGTGACAGTGTAATTTAACAGAATAATGTATTCTCCTTCCTTTCCTTAACTATCCCAGTTTACCTACTCCATGTGGATATGATACCAGATTAAACTGATTTTATTAAACAATAGCTTTATTAAAAATAAAAGACTATTAATCTATCAGTCAGTTTCCTCAAGTGGAAAGGCTTTTAAGAATCTTTATGAGATCACCAGCATAAATATAATGAAACAAATGGCTTCCTCAGCTCTAAGCACAGAGGTTTTGTCCCACATATCATCACATTTGTAAGTGCTGGGTGTACAAGCAGCTGAGATGAGCAGAGTTGGGTTTTGAGTTCCACAACATATAACAACTGAAGACACGGCAAATGTATAAAGTCTAGGTTTCCATTTAATTCAAGTCAATTTCTAAAAATTCACGTTTTGTAGCAATCTTTGAAAGTCTAACATGATGGAAAAGAATCACTGGGGATACAAGGAACTGGTATCTGGTGTCAGTTGTAGCAAGATGAGTGTAATAGAAGTCAAGTTTTTGCATACTCTAGGGGGACTTTGTGTCATTTACCTTCTGTGTCAAATATTTATATGATATGTCTGTCTTTCTGTAGTCTGGTATGGTGGTCCGTGATAAGCAGGAGCTGGTTACGGATGAATGGTAACCAAAAAGTTAGCAAATGTATACAGAAATCCTGAGTCTGGACCTTACTGAAGAGGGTCTGGATATAACCCATCTTGGTTTAGGCATTTAAGTGTACTGCCTCTGTTAGACATCTAGCATGTCTGGACATCATAGGAATTAACAGGATGATTCAGCTCATCTAAGAGCTAAATTACCCTTTGAAATTATGGTGTCACAGTTCAACTTATTGAGTGTGATTGCATCTGTCCATTGGGTGAAAGTAGGTCCTCATGCCTACACTAAAACTTTGTTCTCCTTTATCTGTACTGCCTTAATTACATGAGCAACCCCAACATCTCCCACCCAGAAACGCAGCTATGCTTATATGAAAGTGGTCACACTGATATTCTCCTTATGATGACAGCATCTACCTAGGGAATTTTACCCACTTAATGATGCAAATCAAATATCCTACACCTCTGCATGTAACTTGTATTTCCTTAGTACAATTTACATCTAAGTCACTTCTGGAAGTAGGTCACAGACTCCCATCTTACTTCATACATTAAAAATGTTTATGACTTGACTTTAAAAGCATTTTTCCAAAGTCACTTACACAGAACATTGTTTTAGCATTGCCCTCTACAGCATTCTGAAAAATGAAGGCTGTCTGCTGCTCTATTGCCTTTTCCCCTCCCAAGTGCAGCAGTTCCCTGCCACGTATTTTTTGTGTTCCAAACCTGATCATTAGACTGGACAGGAGTTTAATAATAACTAATTGCTCATGTTATGCTTAGTATTTCCATGCAGCAGAGCTCCAGGTTACCCTGTATGCAGTACGTCCTCCATTTGTTCTGCTGCTTTCTGGAGCCCACTGTCACAGCAAATTTGAAATAGCTATCATCTTACAGAGACATCCTCTAGAACTCTGGGGTGAAGGACTACCTCTGTACATATCTGCATGGTACGATTATATGTGCGTACATGCACACATCTTTGCAATCCATGTATTTCTATATAATTTTCTATATTTATATGGTGAAAAATCAGGTAATTGGTGGAGTAGAATGGTCAGACGGTCTCACAAAGAAGTTGCAGCACAGGTCTAAGCCCTGGTCTGAACTCCCGCTGAGGACTACCTCCATGCAAGCAAGCTGCAAGTGTGCCCTGGCTTGCTGAGCTAAGGAATCAAAGGTGGCCAGTCATCGTGTCATATTATTCTTTTACACATGATTCAGAAATAAGCATACCTTAACCACATTAACTTGATAGGTCTTGGGCTGGTGTTGCTGGTAAGGAATTTTAAGAAAGGCTTGAAAGACTATAGAAGAGAGAAATCATTCAGTGAAGTATTTTGTGTAACTCCTTAAGGTCTCTATCAGGTTTCTGGAAGATACTATTGGCTCATTCATCTTCAACGCTATAAAAATTTGCCACAGGACATGTCTCCAGAGAATTATTTCCTTTTCTTTTAATATACACACTAACATAGCCTTTCTGTGTTTTCCCTTCCCCCTTACCCTAGTGTCCTTTCCTGAGTTCTGTTGTCCTTAGGACCCTGCCATACTACAGCTCCTGCCTTGGTGCAGGGCATTTGACCCAGGATGAAGGATTTGCCATTTGATGACAGACATAAACCCTTCCCTCTTCACTCAGTCACAGGATCTAAAATTAACTCCACTGGCGAAACCAACAGACGTGTGCATGAAGTAATCAGGTTTGATAGCCTACTCCATAAAACAGTATTCTTATTTGCTCATGTGTATTTTATAGGAGGGGACCTCAAATTTTATAGAGTATCCCAATTTATTTTTCTCTCATAGCAGGAATAAGGAATTCAACAGTATTATCCTTCACTCCAGTGTGTGCCCCTGTTTACTATGCCTCTACTCACTTCCTAATACTTTTTTAGCAATCAAAGAATCTGAAGTAGCTAGTGAGGTAGAGAATATGACAGGTTTTCTGCATGGAGGACATCTTGTCTGCTCATTAGCTCTACAGCAAAGTGACCCAACAAATTGCTCCACCGGTTCCCACTGCAGCTTGAGTTTAAGTATACCTTATTATGCAGCCTTGAGATTTGTATTAAAAGCAAAGGGCTTAATCTGAGTGATTATACATTTACTTCCCAGCCCAAGAGACACATTGGTATTGGTTTCTGTTTGTTTGTAAAGCAATACTGTGCTAGCTGCCAAGTCATTAAAACATTACAGGCTTCAATCATAATTTTTAAGAGCATTTCTTTGTTTACATTTTGTTGTCCCAAAGGTGATTAGCTCTATTGCTAGAAGGTTACTTTGTTATTCCGCTGCAAGGTTCTGGAATGAACTTCAGATGGGATTAGAAATTCCTGTGTAGCCAACAGCAGCACTTGCGAGCTTTGCTTTTATGCAAGCGTATGACAGCATTCAAGCTTTGGCAGTAGTGCTGATAGTCCCTCTGCACCCCCTTGTCATGTACTGCTATTTGCAAAGTTTCATCAGACTTCATTCACTGACCATAAAAAACCAAAATGCTGCGCCATTCACGGCCACCTCAGCTCAATAACTGAAGATTTCTGGGGAGTAAATCCAAAAGGTCTGCAGCTTTGCATAGTGTTTTTAAACCACCATTAACTTAAAGAATATGACTAGGTAGCACAGAGAAAATTAAAAGTTAATATATAATTGTTTCTTTGTGTTTCATTTTTAAATCAGAGCTGAGAGATTAAAAGGCTAGTCTAAATCCACTGGTATGCCTAGAATCACTGATTCCTGAGGCTTTTGTGCAACCACCACTTTATATTCTGTCCGTACTCCATACGAATAAATGTGTTTAGAGCCCTAAACTAAGCTGAAATTCAGTTTGTATAGGCACACAAAAATATGTTTGCCCATCTAAACTATTTTTCATCTTAAAAATCAAGTCAGAGGCCTGTTATACTCTGAAGTGAGTAAATTTAGGCTGAAAATCTCAAGAGAGCAGGTATTCTTGCATTTTATTCTTCCAGTTGTTTGGAAATAGCCCAAGAGCAGATATATAGAAAGGCAAATATAATGAAGAGAAGTCAGCCAAGTTCTCTCAAAGGCTCAAAAAGAATTTAACTTACTTTCTAGATGAAGGCTTTTATTTCATGTTCAGTACTGGTAAGTTTTGAGATATTTTGTCCTGAAAATCAGTATGGATAGGTGCTTCATCAACACACACTTAAAGCACTATCACATGGATATATTTATGATCCTTTGAACTAATACTCTTATGGGTTTTTCTCCTCAAATCTGTATAGAGCCAATGAAAAACCTGAATGTGTTTCAGATGCCATGTTAGACACTCAAGTGTATATGAATCTTGTACTGAAAGTTACCCCTTTAATAACCCTAAAACGTGAATTGGAAATTAAGCAAGCAAGAATCAAAAGATAATTCTTGACCTATAACATTCTAAATCACTTTGAGTACCCTTTCATCTCACCATGGATACATAAATGCTTGGTACATATATGCCCCTAGTGCCTCCTACACACTGCAGATTCCTAGCCTGGACCACATCTGCAAGTCCAGAGCATTTTTATAGCCAAGTTCCTGAAAAAGAATTGATCCAACTTAATAATAAAAAAAAATATTAAAAAGTGGTATAAATAGAAGTAAACCAGTAATGACAATATTTATTCAAGATAAAATTTTCTGATTAACATTGCACCAAGACACATTACAACATTATTGTAAAAAAACATCAACAAACCTTCTATTTTCTAATTTAACAAGACCGCTTATATGATCTGTAGTCCTATACTCTCAACAGAACCTGGATTCTATTATTCTGCAGCAAAACATTTCACCTAAAGTGCTTCCCTGTACCTTTCACTTCTTTCATAACCTACGAGTCCAGGTTTAGAAGGTTTCCTGTAATGCCTATGCTCCTGTCTCCTGACTGAAGTGAACTAGGTTAGACTGGGGAGGGTCTCTTTTACAGGCAATGACAATGTATTTACACAAAACTTTCCAGGCAGAAAAATGCCATGCCTTACAAAGAATCTAGGAATCACCTCAATTATTATTACACTGTAGCCATATCAGTAGAAAGTAATCTTTTCGTCTTTTCCTTAGAGAAGTGTTTAATTCTGAAGGGGATAAACCAAATGTTTACTCTGAAAGAAATGCATCCAATATTTTAGATTGAGCCACTTAATTAAATTATACTGAAGAGCAGAAAGGAACCATATCTTGAAGCGATTTCATCTAGAAGGACTTACATTAAACTAACAAAAGCCCGGATCTTGAGGTCCTGCTTTAGTTTTCAATCAAACAAAAGTTTAAAATTGCAATGGAGATGAGCCTATTTAAACACAGGTAAACAAAAATCACAGTCTGAATGGTTTGAGCCAAAGACAAAATAAAACAGACAAGAGTAGTGGATAACTCCATTGCTTTTAGCTAATGTTATTTGATTTATACCGAGCAATCTCCTCTTTCTTTGTTTTGTTTGTCCTCTTTCTACTAATTCCCTGCAGATCCAGGAAAAACATGAACTGAATTTCAGTCTACATGAATTTTGCCTCAAGAAAAGCAAGGAAGATTTCAATATCCACCCCATGGAGAAGGTAGGCACAGATCCGGAATGGAGTTAGGGACTGCATTGATCAGCAACACATTGCCTAATATTGGCTTAAGTGATAGAATTCACAGTCCTATATACAATCAATGAGTAGAGGGAGAAAAGCACCTCAGAATTAAATCCTTATAAACAAAGTATAAAGCAATACAAGTTAGTTAACAAGGAAACACTGAACTAAGAAATACGTCCTCAATCCCAACCATCTCTGAGGCACCATTTCCGTGAGATGAGGTTTAGTGAGACGGCTGAGCCAATGTCAGATTTAATTGTCAACTGCTACCATGAACGATGGTCCTACCCCTCCTCCCCTTCTTCTCCTTCTCTCCATTCTTCCAGTTTTGACAATTACCTGGTCCCCCAGTGATCAGCTGAACTCAGTAAACTACTCATTTTATTGCTGGGTCAGTTTTCTGCCAAATTCAGTGAAACAAACCAATGCTCTGACAAACTCCAGAACTAGTGCAAGGTACAGGTCAGGAGCATGCACACAGAGCAGGAGAGGGAAGAAGAAACAGGATAACCCCTTTTACAGCACCAACTTACTAGATCAACCCTGCTTGGCTCATCTTTTTCTGAACTTCAGGAAGAAACATTACTTTGAGCAAGATACAAAGTCCTCAATGCTCAAGTCCACAGAGTGGGGTGAAAACAGGTGTTTGGCTAGTTCTTACACATTTTGACAATTTACTTTCACTGTGTGTTTTATTCAGACCCCAAACTTCAGACAGCTCCAGGATTAGGCAGCTGCTTAGTGAGATCCTGGGGACTGCAATTTTGGACTTCAGTTTTTAGATCTTAAGAGAAATATCAGAACAAGACATAGTCGTATAGTCAGTAAAAGGTACAACTTTATTTCAATGACAATAATATCAGACATTTTATTTAATCTAACTGTGTTTCTGAGGCTTTTAGCCATCTGCCACTCTAAGACCACAGTGCCTCAGTAAACAGGGATGCAGCATCCCTCCAGGCAAGTCCATTGCAGCCCACCAAAAGCAGAGTGACTTTTTTCCCAGCTCTGTGAGACTCTGATGGTTCAGACAGCATGGCACTAATGAGTCTTTCATGTAACCCACACAAAGGTAATAAAAGAGACAATACCAATGTAATGAGCAAGATACAAATAGCTAGATAGAGAAAAATTACAGATCCCCTTCAGATACACTTCTAACTAGGAAAAAGAGAGCTGCAGAAAAGGCAGGAATCAAGTAACAGTCATGATGCAGGAACCATCAGTACTAAAGTTTCCTAACAAGCACGATTTATATCGAGCAATTTACTGGCTGAGAACAGAACAGAGCTATCAACAGACAAAGGACAGGACAACCCTGTATGATCATGTCTTTCTGAAGGCATATTTGATTCAGTCTATTGCTCCGCAAAGGGAAAACACCACTGTCCAGAGGCATCACTGTTAGTCTTGGGATGAACACTTAACATTTACAAAATCTCCAATTAACTTTATCTGATCTGAAGAACTCCCACTGGCCACCTGCCCTGTTGGGAGTGCTTCATCACTGCTATCTTCTCTTCTAGGGAAATAAATCTGCTATTGCTCCTTGTGTATGTATCTTTACATATACTGTGCGGTGGTCATCTGGTACAGGAATCTCAGCACCTGTGTACAGGATGTGTAAGTAAGCAAATGCGTAAGAGCCTGGATAATATGCTGAAAGACCCATTGAGAAAAACACCCTGAGGATCCCTATTTCAAATTGAAGGCCTGACACCTAATAACAATGCAAGTTAACCCCGAATAAGGATAGTGCCTATTGCCCAGCATTCTTAACCTGAGACATTTTTTATTACTGCATTCTCATAAAATTCCTCATTAAAAATTGGAACACAATTTTGAAACAAAATATGATAAAACTGCAGAGAAACACCCACCTGGATTCTAGGCATGAGCAGCTGCATGAGCCATCTGCACATACCATATGTTTAATGCTTGATTTAGGGTGAATTAACAGGGATTGGAGGCAGACTGAATATCTACAGTGCAGTAAAGAAACTGCTTTCCTTCACACTTTCTTACATTTAAATCTCCCTTTTATTTTCCTGGTATGTAACTTTTTTCTCCCTTGTCTATTGGTAGCAATCACTGCATATGAACAAAAACACTATCCAGTCCCAGCCTGGTGTAGATCAAATGCTGACTATTCAACTTCTGTTTCAGACAATTGATAAGTTTGGTTATTTCAAGACACCTCATTTACTTGGCGTCAAGTCATGCTTCACTTTACATGCTGTGAATGGTCCTAAGCGAGTTTTCATAGTGCTGCAGCTCTACTATCAGGTTCCAGAATGTGAGCTCAGGTTCACCCAAGAGTTTGCAAGCCACATGTCAAAGCTGGCTCAAATTTCCCATGAATGCAGATCAAAAGCTTCAAGGACCTGAAAACACGTTTAAAAAAACAACTCGATGGATCCAATAGAATTTTAGTTTGCATGAGGAGATTTGTTTAAATCCCAAGTGCATTCAGAAATGCTGGAGTATGAACCTATGTGAACAGAAGCCAATAAATTTCCTGTTAGCTTTGGATTCGCTCTCTCAAACCAAATATCGAACACGCTTTTTTTCTTCTGCCAGCCAGGATTATAGCTTGTTAGCAACATCCTGAGCCCAAGAGATTTTCGAGGGCTGTAGCTGAAACTGCTGTATTTCTTACTCTGCTTGCAAACTAACAGCATATTGTGACCACCTCCAGGTACAAAATAGTAATAATTATGTTATTGGTACTAATAATCCAGCTACAAAACATTTAAAACCTAGTACCTGCAGTATCTGTGGCAATTATTAATAGTTTTGCAAACTCACAGGACATCCATAAAATGTACTACATTTTAAATCATTTTAATTCTTGCTTAGTTGACTAGCATAGCAATTAAATTCAATACAATAGATAGACTGACAGAGTAAATAGTGTTTAGTAACCATGTCTTTTCAAGATGTTGTTAACAAGATACAGCTGTGGCTTTTGGAGGAGAAATGGCTTGAAGATTTGAAAAAGAAAGCTATTTGGTACACAATAAAAAGACTAAAAGCATGTGTATAGGGGTGTCTAGAGATACGGTATTTTGAAAAGGTTTAGAATGTAAATGTCAGAAATCTTTCTTACCAGGAGTTTTATCAGAGGTACGTATCAGCCACCTAGGTCTGTGTTCAGAGATAAGTGTGTGTTAATTCTAGCCATGTGTGCAATTTTCTCTGTGTGAGAGAGTGAACCCAGTCCATAATATGTGCTTGAAATCTCTTTAGTAATTCTTAGAAGATTTCTTGCTCTTTGTAGCATGATCTTAGGAAATCTCACAACAAAAATTTTCAAAGGTTTTCACCATTCTGAAGAGAAGAAATAGTGCAGTACCAGCTGGATTTTCTTGACTGTAACAACATTAAGAATGAAACCTGGAAAATTATTATATTATTCTTTTAAACTAAACCTAGAAGTGTTAATAGGTGAGTTTATATCTGGAGATATAATCATCCTATAAAAAATCAGAACTTTCTGACCAAAAGTATCATTTTCATCATGATCACCCTACACTTACAGAATGTACTTAAATGCTTTTATTCATTCACAAAGAAAACTACGTAGTGGTGTGAATTTAAAAAAATACAAAATTCAGAAAAAATGTTCTATTAGGGGAAAAATTAAATCGGATGGCTTGTGTATACATTGTTCTATCATTGCATCTTAGTTGATCAGATGGTGGTTTAAATCAAAAGGACCCAGACAGGTTCCCTCATGCTTCACATTTTTCTAGGGGCAGTGCGTTAGATGTGGATTGTAAAAACTTCCGTCTCAACAGCACAACTCAGTCTGCATGCCAAAGAGTGATACTTTTCAACAGTCTTTGGAAGCCACATCCCTCTCTCAAAGAAAATGTTAATTTTGTTAGCCTGTACAGCTCAGTAATACCAAATGGACTCATTATCATTTGTTACCCAATCGTTACCTTGTCAGTTCCTTACACTTTGTTGAAGTTTGCCATGAACACAAAGAACACAAGCTTCCATCCCTCATCTGTTTTCTGATCCCACAACATCCTAAACATCCTCTTTCTGGATGCCTGTGCAAGCATTTAATGTCAAGACCAATGCATTTCTCATTATCACGTTAGAATCAACAAGTTGACAAGCAGCTGCAGGTGATGACTGCTACTGAGCTGAACTGTTTCACAGCTCAGCTCTTGGCATTGCCTTTGCTGCATGGGCTGTCAGCAACTGGTAATGGCCAATTGCCATGTTTAGAAGGCTCAGTTTGTTCTTTCACATGTATTTGGGACTCCAGCCAAGATTTTGAAAGGTAAAATCCTAAAAAGTGTTAGGCAACCATTTCCATATGCAAGGGCCTAAGCAAATGCTTTAAAAACTGACTGATTCTGTTGCGTACTAGATATGGATATAGGCACCTTACTTCTTAAGATCCTAATGTTTCAAATCCTGGCTAGCTTCATAGCTTACAGCATTAGCATGCAGTCTTCCAGCCATGACACTAGACACTGCAGGCTGTGTCATGTGCAAGGCAGGGACCATGCCATCCTGGGCATAGAAGGTACACATGTGGACTACTGCTCTTTCTTTGGCAGGAGTGGCTTGGGGAAGTGCTTAAGAGCAGAGAGCCAGAGACACAAATGGCGTAAGTGTCTGTGGCCAAACTGCCATCCTAAAAACCACATTCAGCTGACAGTTTAATGACCCCCAGCCCTCTGCCTGGACTTGTAACTTTGTGTAGATCAACAAGCCTGTAGAGCTCAGCAGCTAACTTAAATATCTAAACCTGGTTTGATTCAGATGACAGCCATGTCCCTATTTGAGTCCCTTTGATAAGTGATCAAGCAGATATTTTCAGAGCATATCTTCTACGCACAAAAAGAAATCAATATCACAAAACTGCAATAGCGCCCTCTACTTTCCTTTAAAATGCCATAGAGAAGGATACACCACTTGTTGCTTTCATATAGCTCTTACTTGCTCCTGTGCTCATCTTGGCAGTGGGAAGCAAGGGCTCAATACACTTCTCTGCCTAAAGAGATAAGAACCTACATTTTACACTTTCCAGGCAATTACCACTTCCCAGGACAGCACCCAAACTGCCAATTCTAAGCATTTATGAATGGGAATGCAGATCCTATTGGGTATGTGCATTGAGCTGAAAATGAAAATTTACAGGATCAGAGAACGAGGAAGCAATAGAAAGTAAAGGTTTGCTTTTGTAACCCAGTGTTTACATCGTTTAGTCAGGACTGGCATAGCTGTACTTGTGGTCACAGGTTCTACTGCTATAGTTTAGCAACCAACTGTTTAATGTAAAATGCAGAAACCTCACTCAGGAGAGAGAAACAAGAGTCCAGGACGATCTCAGCAGTGAGACCCAGAACTAAATCATGTTTTTTCTCATGCACACCATCTTTCTCTAAGCCAGTAGTGATGTCTCCGTAAGTAAACTAGATGCGTTCATGGCCATCACCTGGCCCTGAGGTTAGGCGGTATGGAACAACTCACATTCATGCCTCCAAACTTTCCTAAATCCCAAAACAAGGTGGCCACATGCAAACTGCCATCTGGGAAAGGTCCCTGGCCTGCACTAGCTCCCAAACCAGGTAGGAGAACTATTTGGAAAATTGGGAAGCCAAGGCCACACAGTTGCCCATTTAGAGGATTTAAGAGTAAATACTGATTTCCCAACACTTGGCAGCATTCCCCAGAGCTGTTTAATTCACTCATACAGAACATTCAGCTTGATTCCCTTTTGCCAGCAGCACAGTTTCCACAGGAGAGAGTGCCTCTATGCCTCTTTAACCTATAGTCTGGCCATCACAGACCTGTCCACAGGGAGGACATTTGTGGGTCAGAGCCCCCTGGATGCAGGAGGGGACAGACCTGGACTCTCCAGTCTCTGGAGTGCCCCAGTCCCAAGGCTGTTAGGCAAAGCCAACGTGCCTTCATAAGGCCTAGTTTTAACAGGATGGTATGGCCTGCAGTGTGCAGGGCACTGGGCCAAGGTGACCCCAGAGGTCCCTTCCAACCTGGATTGCTCTGTGATGCTACGATACAGCTAGATTTTCTTAGAGTTACTAACCTATAAGTGAGTGTTACACGTGCTCAGAGATTATCTGGTGGATTGGAGTCCTTTGTCAGTCTCTCCAATCAAAGATACTCCCTCCAGAAATCCTTCATGAGAGCACTTAGTGAATGACACAATTCGCAGAACAAGGCAGCTGGACTCAACCTGCTCCATGAGGCAAATACAGATACACAGGTCTGGGGCCAAACAAGGACACCTGCTGCAAGTCTACACTCCCATGGAGTTGGCTAGTCACTGCTCAGAATTTTCTGAAGGTACTTTATGTAAAACTGAATTCCATTTAATGTCCTATATTTGTATCAAAATTACTGGAACTCTTCTATAAACTCAGCTTTTGTTAAGCCTTGTGAAGAGAAGACTGAAAGAGAAATCTAGTTGCAGTTATGTATGACCTGAAAAAGCATTATAGAGGAGAGACCTATACTTCCACTTTGGTACACAGCCAAAGGACAAGAAGCAATGGTTACAAGCTGTAACAAGGGAAATTCTGATTATACATAGGAAAATAGTATTTACCATGTGAGTATCTAAGCCACTAGAACAGGATGCTCAGAGCAACTGTAGAATTGATATCCCAAACCTCTACTGGACTGCGCCCTGACCATCCTGATCTAGATTTAAAGTTAGCCCAGCTTTGAGAGATGATTGAACTTCATGACCTCAAGAGAATTCTTCCAACTCTAATCTTTCTGTTATTCTGTGGTATTTTCTACACAGGCATTGAAAAGAAAGGGTCATTAGGACTTGGTTATATTTGGAGAACATAAATGTCTTGCAGAGATCTACTTCTTTGTCATCATCCATATCCTGCAATTTTTAGCTGAAATTTTTTACATTGATCCAAATTCTTCTATCAAGTCTTATCACTGACTTAAAATCAAAATAGTTGCTTAGTAGTCTTTTTTCTGGTATCATCTGCAATTTAAGCTACTGAATTACCATTTCTAGGAAATCTGTACACTCAAATTAGAGTTATAATGATGTATTATCAGAGCCACACTTAAATTAATGAAACAATTTGGAATAACTTAACATTAAATTGGACTTCATTTTCACATTCAAGAATATGAACAAGAAATGTGTCGGCTGATTAAAGTTGTAAACCTGTGGCTCAACCAGTTATGAACTTGTTTCTCATGTCAGCTCAGCCTTCTTTAACTTGGTTAATAAATTTTTCTCATGTAATTTTTCACTTAACGATTTTTTTCCAGTTTGCTTACATTTGTTACTCAATTTCTCATATTTGCTGAGTACTTCTTTTTCCCTTTTGTTCTCTAGACACATTTTGAATTATTTCTACCTTTCTGCTTTTTATTCCATATGCACTTCATTTGTCTTACTTATCCAGCACATCCCTCTTTTTTCTGCTGAGGAAGCACTTATCTACTACAAGTAGGAAAGTATAAAAAAGTAAACAACCCTTCTAATTAGTTGGACAGAACTTTTCTCATTCTCTCGAGAAAGCAAAACTTTAAGGATTACTTTTGCAAGAATAATATGCTGCTTCTTGACAAAAGACAGGTCGATGCCTTTATATACTAGACCTGTTACAACAATATAGGAATTCTTTCCATAGGATTCAGTGTTTTCAGAAATGGAAGATATTAGTAATGCATCTAGGTAACTTTTTTTCTGAACGTTTCATTTTTGAATGCAGCAGAGAAGTTAAAAGAATGCATTGTTTATACGGGAGGGAAGGTGAGGTGAAATTTATGTGCAACATGTTTTCACACTTGGAGACTCTATAAAACAGATCACTAAACACAAAAGGAATTTCACTTTCACACCCATCTAAAATGAAGCCAGGGTTTGCCATATTTGCCCTTACTAATGCCTTGACATTAATCTTTAATATTCTGCTTATCACAGATATTTTCTACTGCACTGATTCAGAGATTGTATATTGCCATTAATTTGTGCAGACTTTGTCACACATGCTTTGACAGCAGACCACAATTAAATGTTCATTGGCTCATTAAACCGTTGCAGCCAACAGTGTCTGCTGAGCTTAATGAAGCTGTTGTGAACATCTCAAGTGATGTCTCAGTAAAGGGAATATTCTACATTAAAATGGCCATATCTGATTACCACTCTTTGGAAGTCAATTATGTTGCAACCTACGAGCTAAGGTTTTTTTTATAATGCACACTTCTTTGGAAACTGCTGCCAGGAGTTTGTTTTGCAGACCCTGTGAGAAATCAGTGTTATTGATTCTAAGGTTGATAGCCCACGGGTATAAACATTTTGCTTCCCAAATGTTTAAATGCCAATTTTATACATATAGCTCTATTTCTGAAGACACCTCTTTGAGGTGAGGTGACACCTCTTATCCATGACAGTATTTTTAAAAAGCCTGTACACCACTCTAGACAATCAACCCTGGTATTTTAGCTTCATGTTCAGCCTTACCTAAAACATGACAAGTATTCCTGCTACCTAGCTGGATTAAAAATAAAAGTCATAGTTTGTGCAATATGACACAGAAGTACGCAACAGGATGGGAAATCAGAATGGAAGGAAAATGGTGAGGCACAGAGTGGTACTCCTCCCCCAAGACTTAAATGTGTCCAATGCAAATGTCTGGCATTCACTTCCGAACCTGCAGGTCAGACTCCTTTTCATGTCAATGGGGAACTATGTTTAGATTTAAATTCATCACACCTGAAGATCTAAGACCCTAAGAGATCTAAAACAGATCAGTTGGATCACATCCGAGAAATGCTCATTACTCTCCATTGACCACTAGCACAAATAAACATCTCTACTATAGACATCCAAACTTAGGCAACCGCAATTTCACTCTGAACATTCAAACACATTGCAATTCAAGTTTAACACTTCAGTTTCCCCAGCGTTGCTTTAGAGTAACCTCACACCCACACTCCTCTTTTTATTAGCAAAACTCTGGCAGAGAGAAAGGGACTAAATTAATCAGTGATAGGAACATTTCTAATATCTCGTGGCCACGGATTATTTTATAGTTTTAGAAGCACAAAACAAAGTAAGAGAAAGGCTTCTGCCTTCAGTAAAGGAAGATGAACTATAAATTAAAAACTGCCAACTCTTTTAAAATTCTAGGGGCACAAAATGAAGGTATAAACTACCTCTATTTATAAATTTCCTCCAAGAAGCAGGGAAATGAAGCTTGCTGTGATTTTGATGATATATAGCCACATCTTCTCAATCTGCGGTCTGACAGATGATTTGCTTTTTTGGATAAATTTTTCACAAGGTAAGAAGAAAAGCTGCTGTATTTTCACTTCTTAATGTTTCAATCACCATAACTGTGCTAACCAGCAAAGTGGCTCCTGTTGTACTGTACACTGTAAACACTGTATACGTGATAGAGATGTTATTCAAAATCATGTTACACAGATAACACCTTGGGTATAACTAGGGCTCTGTTTGTATGAATACTACTTCTGCCTACATTGGCAAATATATTAACCATAATTCACACAAAATTGTCATAAAAGTACATGCAAATACGTACTTAGCTGTCTAAATATCAAGTGTTTTATGACCTTAGAGATACCCTATGGAGATATGAACCTAAAGGCTGCTCCAAAGCACATAGAAGTTGATACAAATCACTCCAAAGTCTGCTCAAGTACACTCACTAAGTGACACTTGTAAAGTGAATTGTCAGTCCAGTACACTTCGGCCACTTGAAATAATATGAGCAAAATTCTTGAATACTTTATAATGAAAGACAAATCACAAATATGACACTATTATTATTTTTGTGAATTAAGAGAGATGCACTGAATTAATTCCCCAACTGATACTCATTCTCTGCAAATTTTCCATCAAAATAATTGTGACTCTCCAGGGTGGTGCCTGACTTACCATAAACAACCAGAATTAAGATCAGAAAGAGTTTTTTCCCTTTTTCCAAATCACAAATCTTTGGGAAATAAAAATAAAACTAAAAAATAAACAAACAACAACATGAAAAATTGTTCTTTTTTTGGATTAGATAATAAATTTTTGAAACATATTCCACATAATCTGTTTTCCACAGCAGCTGTTGTTCCTGGTTTGGAACAAAATAAGAATTTCAGATGAAGGTTGGAGGTTTTTTAGGGTTCCTTGTGTATGTAACCAACATGCTGTTCAATAATACAAGATTATGTGATAAAAATAAGCAGTTATCCATTGCAAGTGCCATTGCATTCATATTTTTTAAGTACGTGGAAAATTACACTTCAGCTTTTTTATATTTAGAGCCAGGATTGCCTGTACATATTTCTTATACAGAGGGTAGTAGAAAGCAATGGAAATCAGAAACACAGAGCTTGGTGTTTTATGATGGGAATCTGGATCACATCATTGCCCATTACTATCTTTCCACTGTAAAACTCATGAGCATTTTAACTCATGGGTGTGAAAGCCTGTTATCACGCTGAGTAAATGATCCCTACTCAGAGACATCTTTTTGACTACTGACTGTCCATCCTCCCACCCTCCACTGCCCCTAATCATTAAAAGCAAAGAAATTCCCCAAATGTACAAAGATGATGCCAAGAGAGCACAGAGTAAAGAACCAGGCAGGCCTTTCATTCTCAGGTAAGGCTAAAACTGAACAGTACACACTGCCTTACAAATTTTACTGTATTTCAGGTAATTATGCCCCCACAGGAAAACCTAAGACACAGAAGGAACTCTTTTGCCTTATCCATCCTTGGCACATACATAGGATGTGGAAATCTACTC
The DNA here is from genome assembly GCA_017639485.1 of Pluvialis apricaria. NCBI lineage: Eukaryota > Metazoa > Chordata > Aves > Charadriiformes > Charadriidae > Pluvialis > Pluvialis apricaria. Next base: position 22,166,590 of record CM030008.1, on the reverse strand, counting down.
CCTCTCATTGCTGTCTCTCAGGATTAGTGATCTCTACAGAAAATCTCAATACACAAAGACTCCTGTGCAACACTTATGAACAAGGAAAACAAGCACAGTACTTTTCTTTTTGAAGAACTGGACAGATCATAGCTTTATTCAGCTAGGACCCTTCATCTGAAGTATTCATTTTGCATTTTGGATGTTTAGAAAAAAATATAGTAAGATAAATCGTTTGCATTCCAACCTGCTCCAAAGACACTGCATGCATAAGACAAAGCTCTTCTGAAATGCTGATGGCCCAAGCCAGCTTTCTAAGATGATAGTGTATTCCAAAACCTGATATAATTAGCAAAAAAAGGGTCAAAAAGACTGTTAGGCAGCAATGCAGCCCCTTCCTCATGATCTGCCTTGACCCACCCCTCTGGGCTGGGGTGGCAGGAGAAAAATTTGCTTACGGCTACAACACACACATGCTGACTCACGAGGGAAAGCATGTGTGGCTTACAGCAGCTTTGTACTCCCCTGATCCCGGGCCGTCTGTGTAGCAGCTGTGCTCTGGTGTAAACTGGAGCATATTGAATGTTTGCTGCGGGGCTTTTCACACATTTCTCCGTCTTCTCAGCAAACTTGTTTTAACATGAGCGATTTGTCCCTCAGCTTACTTTGTTTCTCTCCCTCTTTCTTACACATGTATGTACCCACACAAACATCTTACCTAACAGGCAGGAGAGAGCATTACAGGATAATTACAAAAGACACATCAGAATTATTAACGTTGTGTTGTATTGTTGCCCATCACCTCTCTGTCTAATTATCTCACACTCTGTATTATGTCTAGGTATCCAGATAACTTTGTGCACTGTTCAACACTTGTCCTGTTTCCATTGTCAAAATGCTTTTAAGCGTATCCTTGTATGTTGTTTTTTGTGTTGGGGTTTTTTTGCTTGCTGTATTTTCTTTCCGCTCTTGTTTGAGTGGATTGGGGATAAAAAGGGCCACCAACGCTGAGAGCTTGAACCCATCATTCTCACCATGTGAGACAGTGGAACATTATGCAGCCGGCTCTAGAGAACAGTAGGACACTCGATTCATTTCTTCTGCTCTCAAATTCAGTTTCATAGCTTTTTTTTTTTGTTTTTCCAACAGAGAAAAATTTGATCCAGGTACTTATAAACGTTATCCTTATTTCTTGGTCTGCTATGACAATTAAAAAATCAAACTGGAAAAGACCCTTCAAAATAACCGAGGTCTGCTGCACTGGTAGCTCCAGAGAGTGAACCAAGACACTAAACAGTCACCAGGAGTCCAGCAATCACTATGGGAACTGGAGTATGTGGTAGCCCGAGCCATATTGTGTACCAGCAGGAAGAGCATTATACAGTAATCCCAATTGGAGCTGACAAATGGCTCGCTGTGACAAATGTGCTCATTCAGTATTTGCTGTGGATAGCTCTTTGCTCGGAAAGAAGGGCTGTTTCTTGAGAAGCTGGAGGTGAGAAAAGGCAATTTTAAACACTGACATTTCCCAGTTACCCCATCTTAGGGAGGAGGCCAGCAAGATGCTGTGTGCTTTGATGAATGGGAGCTTTAGAGGAAGAGAAACAAGGTCTCAGGTAGTTTTCCAGTGCCTTCGCTCTATGTTTTAGTTTAGTTTAGTTGAAGTGGTCACTGCTCAGCCAAAAGATGATTTCTTAGAGACAAAGTGATATTTTAGCTGCCTCATTAGTAAATATGCAAATAGCTGGAGATTGACGGCATTTGTGGATGTTAAGTTCATTGCATTTCTTCCTATCTCTCAACAAACCAATCAGATAGCAGATCCCTGCAAGGAATATTCAAAGGAGGTGTTACCAGCCTGCAGCTTGGAGCACAGCCTCCAACTGTCAGCATTCTCCACTCGGAGGAAGCCTATTGAAGCCACTATATAGCACTGTCACCTCAGCTCACAAAGCAGCAATTTAACAAAGGCATGAGAGAAGTTCAGCATCATGAACTTAAAGGTTTTGTCTACATCCCACCATGTAAGGAGGACATGTTCACTGCACAAGGATTCACAAACACAGACCACATAATTTTGTATGAGGAAGCAAATACTTCCAGAAAAAGTCTCCAGGAAAAGCATACAATGTAGAATATCTCAAGTTGGAAGGGACTTGTAAGGATCATTGAATCCAACTCCTTGCTCCTCGCAAAACTACCTAAAACTAAACCATATGGGTAAGAACATGGTCCAGATGCTCCTTGAACTCCGACAGGCATGTATGCAGAAATATACTATCTTATACATCTATTTCAGGTTATGAATCCTCGGAGGAATGCAATTTGTCCCTGTCACAAGTCGAACCCAAGGGTTTGCCCCCACGTCACGCACAGCTTCAGCATCCCTGTGATTTCAGATCATGGAAGTGCCACGGAAGAACAAAACAGTGCTTCGGTGAGAGTCGATGCAGGAAGGGTTGATGCATGGTGATGCTGTGTCAGCCACTTCAGACTAGAGAATCAGTCATGAAGAGAAGGCGGAGGGACTACAGACAGAGGCTTTCCCCTTTTATTGAAAAATGCTCCGTCTTAAAAGAAACTTGGTCCAAAGGGATTCACAGCAAAGAGCTCTGTGAAGCAGAGAAACACTGGACAGGACATAAGAAACATTAGGAGAAAAAATGACCTTAAGTTTCACTGCAAATGAGTTCAGCTCGAGCACCATAAAAGCTTTTCTCTGCCTTTTGATACCTTCCTTTGCTTCAAAGGGAAACAAACAAGAATCAGCCATTCAGAAAGGGCTCTTAGCCATGTACTCGTTAGAGAATAAAATTTAGCAACTTTTCCTTGCCAGCAGTCCAACCCTAACATTACCAAACATCACTCACACAGTTCACAATGGGGTCATTCACAACCATCCTGCCGCTACCAGCACCAGCAGCAGACTGCTAAGCATGTAGGGCCAGGCTCACCGGTGGATATCAGCTGCTTTGTACCACTCCAGTGATGCGAAGCAGCTGTAAACGAGGTTTAACGGGCCAGTTAAACTAGCTTTATTATTGCTTTGTGTTGCTGACACAGTGCAAAGCTGCCAGAGCAGCCCAAGGAATCTGATCCTCTGCCTTCTCTTTGCAACAAAGTGGAAGCGTTAATCCCAACTTCAAATCCTGTCAAAATGTTTAATAAAGTCCACTGGGAGGATCTTATGCATTGACCACTTTAAACCGAGTTCACTAACTCTCCCCTAGATACATCATTTCTGGCAGTCTCCCTCAAAACACTGGATGTGTCCTCTGTGTGAGTGGCTTTTGAACTTTTTGCAATAACATCCATTTATATATATCAACAATGTAAAAGTTAAAACCTGCCCTCATTGACAACAATAAATTTTTAATTTGATGATGACATAGTAAACACAAAACCTTTCAGGCTGCCTACGTCATGACACATGGTCTATTCAAGCAAGACTGTGATACACGAAATTATCAATGTGTACTTTGGTAATTTTATGTACACATAACATGCATATACTTACACACTAATCACAGAGCAAGAAGATATTGTGACAATGCAGTTTAATTGTTTTTATTACAGACTAAGAGACAAGAGTTCAGACCTCCTTTCAGACTCATGATGAAGCAAACTCCTACTCTAAGAAGCTGTAAATACAAAGTTAATAGACCTGAGGCATCAAAGGCAGCTGGATGTGGTGACAGCCATACTGGTTTCTGTGTGCTGTCAGCCACAGAAAAATGGCCTTTCTGTAGCTTAGTGGGACACCTTGGCTTAATCAGATGTTCAACTTTCTGAACTCTAAACAAAAGTTTGAAAAGAGTCCTCTATCCAAAGAATCCTGTTAAAATGGATGAGCTGCAGATGATTAAATACTGAAGTGTGGAGATCATTATCATTTATCTACACAATCTTCCAAACCCCGGCTACATAAAATCTTGCCCGACCCCATCAGAGAGCAAAAACTTCTCCCTTCATTGCAAAGTTGTATTTGCATAATTATGATCATTCCCCGTTACCTCTTTCAAGTTTTACCCATTCATTTTCAGCTTGATGTAAAAACTACTAGATAAAGCTATAAGGCATTTTTCGTGGAAGAATTAATAGTCTACAACACACCTGTTAAATATGTTATTATCAAAGGAAAAAGAAGGCTTGGTCCTTCTGAATTCAAAATTATATAATTATGCAATTTCACTCTGGACAATAATGACAAAACTGTTCTATAAACCCCAATCTAGCAAGCCATTAAAAATATATATCTTTATAAATTACCTATAACATCTACATACAGAACATTAGAACTTCCCATTTCAAGATTAAACCCAGGCACTCATAAATCCCCAGAAATCTGACATTAAGGTTTAAATAATGACAGGCATAGTTTTTTGTGTACCATCTTCCCCATCTGTTACTGGAATAATACAATTCACATTAGCCACTTAGAATGACATTTTCTGTATGCCTCACAGAGGCTGAAATGCCTCAAAATAAATTTCAAAACCAGGAAAACGGCTAAGGAAATAAGTTTATGTTACAAAAAATCTTCAGTTATTTTTATTGTTTCTCCTTTTCTATTCTGCTCCTCAACTTGGTCTTGCGAGAACAGGAAGTAAGATCCACATTCATAAAGGTACTTGGGAATCTAATTTCTGTCTGGTTGTCCAACTTGCACTGAAACCAATTGGAAATCAATGGGAATTAGGTATCTAGTCTCATTTCTGGGTGCAGACTGATGTTTGAGAAAGAGCAGAACATTCATATCCTGTACGAGTTTCACTGGGGAGACAGAAAACAAGATTTTCATTCTCTTGCCTGATGGTAGTAGAGCTATGCTGGCTATACATATATGCATATGTATATACATATATGTGTGTATATATATATGTATATATGTATATATGTGTGTGTATATATGTCTGTATATATATATACACATATACGTATATATATAGTAGTTACAACATATATATATATATATATATATATATATATATATATATATAGTAGTTACAACAAAATTAGGGGAAGAATACCCACCTAACCAGTGATTAGTGTGCCCTTGTGGGGTGGAAAGCGCAGCTTAACCTCCAAATGAATAACACTGGGATTAGAGGGTATGTAGATAGGAGGGTATATAAGGGAAGAGAACAATTCTGTTCAGCGAGTTATTCCTTTCTGTCACTGCTGACAAAGCATGGGCCTGGCTATGTGCAGTGGTCCACAAGCAGCTAATGGTGAACCCAGGCAGGAGAACTTGGTGAGGAACATTAAGTGGCACAATTAAGGGTGAACCCAGTTAGCACTGAGCTCACCTAAAAGCACGGCTGTCCAGCACAGGGAGGGAAAGGGCAAAGACTCTGGTAATCTTACCTGTCATCGGCCATTCAGATTCCCATAATTATAGCTGATTTTATTTTCCCCTTCTCCAATAAAGTTCTCTCTGGTAGAGACAGTTATTCAATATTTTGTTTGTTGTGCTTCAAAAGGGTTCTGGATAGGGCTTCGGTTAGTAAGTTTTAAAAGTTTTATACAATCAAGTTTTGCTTTTGCTGCTGTCAAGAGAAGGGCTGTACTGTGGCATGGGAGGAAGGGGAAATGCTCAGCCAAGATACTCTGGGTAGCACCCAGAAGCACATGAAGTAAAACAATGATTTAGAGGAAACATTTTGTGCTCAGTTATAGAGTTGGGACACTGGCATAGGAGGATGCGTATAATCCCAGGAAGCACTGACTGAGTTGAGGACTGGTAGGGCTTGACTTAGATGCTCAAGCATAGCCATGTGACATGCCCTAGAATATATGAGACACCCCTGGCTGATATGACACTGCCTGTGGCATACCTGTGTCCTTTCAGTCTGACTGCTGGAGGCATCAGCTTCCTAGAAACTCTTGTTAAGACCTTTATTAAAAATCACTCTTCATAGCCTAACAAAGCCATACAAAACAAGCCACAACTTGCATATTTTTCTCCACTGATCGTAAAGGACGTCCAGGGTGAACAGCTCAGGTGTAGCTGTCCACACTGTGGATGTTTAAAGTCACCTTATATGAATTTCACCTCCGATATCTAACGAAGTGTGAGCAACAAACAGTATATTTTCAAAAAACAGAACAGCCACTGCTTTCTCTGTTGCATGTGGATTACCCGGTGTCTCAATTCTCTCTGCAGTCATTCTCTCAATAAGGATATAGCAGGTCCTGGTTTTTCAGCCTGGCTGTATATTTTCTTAAACCATATAGGAAATTATGATTCTTCAGAGCACTTCCCCTTTTTGTCACATTGGATTGCTATTAATCAACAGACTTCCTCCAGAAGAGGATTTGGAAAGCTATGCAAAGACATGCGGTGTGTTACTACAACCCTTCTTCCCCTAGGAAGCCACACTACAGATATTTTAATTAAAAATCCGAAAAAATAAGAAATCCATTACAAAAACAGTAAAATAGCAGTTATCGTTCTATGGCAGGCTCCAAATAACGCCTCCTCTTTAATAAGCTGTCTTTTGTTTCATTTATTTTAAGGGGAATCAGGAATTGAGCAGGGAACTGAAGCAGAGCCCATTCTTCTCTGCACTCCAGCAGAAGAGCCGACAACACCAATAATTCATGTAAAATGTGCCGTACAACACTGACATCTGCAAGGAGCTCATCATTCTTTGATGTTGTTTTCTTTTATAAAGCTTCTCTCTTTTCCTTAGCCTAACCATCCCCCTCGCCCATGTCAAATGAAAGCCTGACAGCACAGAGTACCCTAAAGCATGTTAGCCTGAAACTGAAGACAAGCTGGAAGATTCAAAGACTAGAGAACCTGATTTTTTTTCTCCTGAGCTGGCAGCTGCTCTTTGTAACTTCAGGCTCATCTTTATGAAACATTACCAAGACAAAAGGACTAGTGGCAATCTTTCAGTGACCAGTACATGAATATAATTCTCTTCAGTAACTCAGAAGTAATATCTGGTTCCCATACAGCAGACCCAGAGGAAATCTTTGCCAGGCAGAAGTTTAATTATCGAGCAGGATATTAAAATCCTGATATCAATGTTGTCAACATTTCAATAACAAGTATGGTTCTGAGAATCATTGCTTCTTGGAATATATCTTTAATCACTCCTAATGTAATAATACCTCTTCAGCAAGGCCTGTTAATATTGGTTAAGTCAGCAGCCATATTAATCAGTGGTACAGATGGATAAATTCTGACTGAAAATAGCAGCTGGACTGATTATAAATTCTTGCCACCTTTATGCAGGAGAACTACCTTGATTCTGAATTCTATGCTTAAAAATTCCTCTGGTTCTACAGTGGCCAAAAAAAGAATCAAAATTTCCTGCAGAACAGCTGAATATACTGTACCTGGCGAATCTTATGGCGGTTTCATCCTTGCGCACCAGCTTGGGCACAGAAGGGATTCTGCAGTTTAATTCAGACATAATGCAAAGTGATGTCCCAAGAAACCAATAACAAAGCGATAGATCAGCTGCCCCAAACTGCTCCAGGCCACTCTGTGCTCAGTCACACTCGACGAGATTCATATGATTAACAACACGTGTCTCCAGTGTAAACACACCAGAACCAGCCCTCCCAGCCTGCTGCAATCAATGGAGAACGAGTGAATGCTCAGTAGACTCCAGGGTACAATTCTTCTCATCCTAAGGAAAACATTGAAAAGAGGTCAGACTAATCTCCCCCCACAACTCCGCTCTTTGCATTTACTATAAAGAAAGCATTACAGTGATGAAGTCAGCTGAAGCTGACATCTGCATGGCTGACTCCTAGGCAGAGTTTATCTATTTAGGGCTACAAATAAGACAGAGGATCTAAGAGAGACTGGTGCCCCACTACACTGGCAGCTAGAGGCCAGGTGGGAAACCCTAGGGCATGCAAGCTGTGTGTAGGCACCCAAATCAAGTCCTAAACTGAAGTTGGATGAACCTCATTCACTTTTCTCCTTCTGTGAAAGGACAGAGACTAGAGCTTCATATCCAACTTAGCTGAGTCAATTTTGCTGCAATTTGTGGAATTGTAACAATACTTCTTCCCTAAATCCCAGGGAATGCCCCATACAAATTTTGCATGCAGGACCTAGATGTTTCAGTTCCCACCCTCACAAGGGTTTACGGGATCCCAGTGCAGAGTAACAGGACTGCCGCTTCCGATGGTTTTACAGCTGCTGCTGTTTGTAGTTTTCGTAATGCACAGGTGCCATGGCATGTGCATGTGCTCTGTAAGCAGAATGAGGTTCATCTATGCATTTAAAATGACATTTTCAAAGTTATCCAACTTGAGTATTTTCGATGAGGGAAAGTAAGGGTATGTTTTCACTACAGATGTAACAATGTACAGCAGGAGTGGGCAAGCCAAAGGATGAAAACCAGCACAACCAGGAAAGGCATTTATGTATTAACTTTTATTTCCTGGCTAGCAAAGTGCTCTGAATTTATCAGATGCTCAGAGCCACTGCCTGGGACACAGACAAGTTGCATTTCCACTAGAAGCCCCTTTGAAAAACATTACCTCCCTCTTCCAGCTGGCATATTTAACTTTCAATTTAAGAAAGGATAACACAATCTGACCCAAAAGGTCAAGATCTCTCCTGTCGAAGGGAGATTCCTGAATTAGCTGTAAGTGAGTTAATCCAGATACTAGAAACATTTTGGACAGAACACATAAGCACTCTATTGGGCTAATCTGCAAAAATGTATTGATTTTAAAAAAATATTATTTTAAGATACCTTATAAAAAATAGACACCTTTACTCACATGTCTTTTGTACTTCCCTTCATTCATGGGATGTTCAATTACTCATATATGCATTCATATATGCCTTATTCCACCAAGACAAAAATTTATGCAAATACAGCACCCTACAGGCGCTGATTGGCTGGATTATCAAAAAGTTCTCAGGACATTTAGCAAGTTACTACGTGTATCACTAATTGTCCATCAAGTACTCTGCTTTGTTATCGGCTCCATCTTCCTTTCACTAAAAGGCAGAGGGTGAAGAAGTCACAATTTCCATAAAGATTTCAGAAGTATGCTTTGATCTTTTCAATAAAAATACATATTCAACACTATCTCCAAGGTTCGTCATATAAGGCAGCAGACAAAAAGTCACCATGCAAATTCAGGTATTTTAAAGGTCCTTGCTGAATTCTTTACTAATATGTCTACTTTGGTTCATGATCTAGATGCTATTCCTTCTATGTCTGTTTTGTTTTACATTGAGCTGGCAAAGTAATGCAGTCTAGAGACTGGGTTTTTAAACTATTTAAATAAAGCACTTACAGTTCCACTGAAGAGATTCTGCTCTTAAAAAAAATCTACAGTTCATCTCTCTATCAACAGGGAACTTTGCATTCCTTTTAGTTTATTGGCCATTTATACTGAACAAGTATCACCAATGAAGCAGCATGTTCATAAATTCTGCACAGCTTTAATCCCAGTTCTGCAGCTCTCTCAATGCATGACCTTGGGCACACGTTTGCCTTTTTGACTCATTTTATTTGTTGTAAAGAGGTACTACATTCTACTCACCTACCTCATAAGAATGTTGTATTGACTAATTGGTAGGCACAAAGCATAAAAATGCTAAGCATTGTTATTATTAAAGTGACCAGCTTTACATAATGGAACCAAAGTTCACCGTATTTGTTTCAAATACTTGTCAGTTGAATGTAATTAATATTATCATTAAAAATTGTAATATATCAGAGTTGAACTTGATTTTCTGCAGCACTGTGTAGTAATTATGGCACCTTCCTCCCACTGTTTCCAATGGCTTTGTCACAACAAAATGTCACCCTACTGTGACCATAGGCTAAACCTAGTTGCAAAAGAACAAGAAAGACTTGCAGTAGTAGTAATGCTAAGACACTTCATAATGTACACTCAGCTGTTTCCACTATATTGTAGTCCTGGGTGAAAAGAAACCTTTGCTCCTCTGCTGCCTGATGGCTCAGAGTGACAGCATAAAACAGACCTTTGCTTATTAGTGCAAACTGATCAAGCAGACCATCAGAATCGGAGAGCTGCAACACTGAGGTGACATCCTCAGTGTGATTTTAGTTTCCAGGAGCTGATACCATAATTTTGTCTGTTTTCATTGTAATGCTGTTGGTCCTTTTGTATTTCACAGCACTTTGTGAAACCTGATACCTTCCTGACCATCATACGGTACTGCTTAAATTATCCAATTGCCTGAAAAATAAATTCATTATTATTATTTTATCATGTTTAAGCTAGTGTGGCAATTACCACACTTTCAAAAGCCATCTCCATTTACTATCAAAAGAGGATGCAATGAGGCAGAAGCTACGGAAACAGCTGTCCAGAAAAAGGTCTCCACTTCTGTTCGCAGAATATTAACATTTTAGCTGTAAGTCAAAATTGCTGGCTAGTAGAATAAAGAAAACAGTAACAGAATTTGGAGTTTATTCTTTTTTAATGCTCTCTACATTAGATTGTGCCTGGTTCTGAAGCTCTTGGAACTTAAGTAAATTCTGTTTCCCTGGAGTGAGCTGCAGCATCAAATCTCAGATTGTTAGGGTATCTCCTATTCTTTACCCTACAGACTCTATTACCTACTGCTGTCTCTAAAAGTGCGTTGTTATTATAATAGTTCCAATATCTTACCAGAGCATGCTGCCCTTCAAGAACTACCGAAAATTATTTTAACTTCACAAAATTTACATTCAGGCCAGTATTTTCCCCCCTGCTGCCTAAAACATCTCTCAAAAGCTGCATTCTGCTGCAAAAGGGTTTAGAGGTTTTCGTGATTCATATACTATGCCTCACATCAGCCTTCCAAACTGCACAGGACTCAAGGCTACACTTTTAAAGCAGTCTGTAAACTTTACAGTGCCCCTAATAGCTGTTCAAATGCCCAGCTGCTGCCTGAGCTCCAAGGCTGGTGAAGAGTTATGTTGAACGAACTTCATCCAATATTACACAAAATGCTGCTACTGATAGCAGGACAAGGGATGCTAACTTTTGCCAGACTCCCCTTCTATATATAAAGGCGAATATCAGAGTGATGAATTGGAGGAATTACGACGACATGTTTTGAGTTTGCAAAGGCACAGGCTGTTCATTCTTTTTTCTCCATTTGAAAAAGCCTGGCTGACAGAATTGCGGCTTTGCAGCTATTTCAGTCTCTTTTTTCCTGCCTGCTTCTCACCAAACCTTTAAAAGAAAAGAATGACTCAGTAGTGTGCATCCAATTAAGTCATGTTTACAAATAATTTCTCACTATCTGCCCAGTTTTAATGATGATATATGGTCATTCTGGGTATGTACAGTAAGTTTGAAACTTTACATTTCAGACATAAAATCTATTATGGAGTCCTGGCACTTTTATTAAACTGCAGTCTCTCTGATAGAGAGGACCTCACTCAGTCCCTCTTAAGGAGCTTTGTGTATGTTATGTTAATTTTAAAATTCTTTACATATATTTAAATGTAGGCATTTCCAAGCTCTTGTGGCCATAGTTTAACTGGAAAAAAAAAATCCTACATAAATGATTCACGAATACATGACATTTGCTGGGATGGTGGAGGGGAGGGAAGAGGAAGAAGAACCCAATGCTTTTTAAAAGTCTTGCCCTCCTGTATCCCAAGGCACAGGATGTGTGACAGACAAAGCCTGAATTACACCACTACTCTGGGTATGTCACGTTTAAAATTAAGACCAGGAGCCTTCATCATCGTCAAAGGCACTTTAGGTATGTGCCCGTTTGCTGAGCAGAAGGGGGAGGGGAGCATCTAACAGGGTTGCTGTGATGGGAAAGTTGGGACTTCTCTCACACCAAGTGCCCGAGCATGTACAGTGGGCAAAGGACCAACAAATTCATACAACTAATTCACCAGCTGAGCAACTGCTCAGTGGGTTGCTCTGATATACTAGGACTATATGAAATTAGGAAATGTTGTTACTTCAGGCAGGCTTGAATAGCAAGAAGCTTCCTGACAGAGAAAAGACGTTGTAATAGGACTAATAGTAGATTTACAGGAGTGAAAAGACCTATTGAATATACACACACAAAAGCATAATTTAATGTGTAAAGTGTCTGTCTCTTGATGAATAGGTTAGAAATTCAATAGTGAAAAAAATGCAAATGGCCATAAGATTTTTAAAGGAATAAAGACTGAAAATAGTCTGTCTTTTTTCATTCTAATAGTTACCATCATAGTTTTCCCATAAAGTCAAAGTTCCTTTATTGCTAATTGGGCTTGCCTGCAGAAAGCTTAGGCATTCAAACACGGTTTCCTTTCCTTTTATAATGTCTTGTTTTATAAAGTAGTCACTCTCATTCATGATCTTTTCTTTGATGAAGAAAATATATTTAGATTCCTGTGGAGGAAAATAAAATACTGAAAGTAACGAGTCTATTATTGCTAATGAGTTTATGCCCACAGGTTAGGAACAAGGAAGTGAAAGAATTGTCACCAGAAGAAGGAAACTCCCTACCTGTTTGTCAACACCTATAGCCAGAGCTGGCTCTATAATTTGCATTATTTCATGTTTGCGCGGGAAATCAGGACACATGCAACCCAACACTTATAATTTTCTTATGTTCTCATCTCTGCTGCCCCAAGCAGAAGAGGTTTACACACTCATTTCTAAATATAGACCTTGAAAGCTAACATGAAATGATACGTTACTTATTTTTAAAGCTATCATCTCTAACATTATCCTATTAATGTTATCGGGATTATATAAAACAAGATGCAGATATTTTTGGTACAGAACATTTTTCTGCTGCAAGGCCACACATATAGAATAGATAAATATGTAATGACAGATCTTAAAACATACATCTGTTTCCTGTAACAGCCTGAAAAGTTTGCTCAAGATATAGCTGAAGACTGTCAAGTGAAAGTGCACTGGGTTTCTGGATAGCCCAGAAAGTTTCCCTCTTTTAAAAAAGCAAAGAAAATTGAACTTTTTTTTTTTTTTTTTTTTTTCCACAAAAACGTCAGTCTTCGTCTTCCTAAGTATGCAGGACAACATCTTTGCCCAGCAAATCAAGGGCAGATATTAATGTTCCTCAGTGAGCTCTATAGTGTCTGAATTTCACTCCCAAGTGTTTGGCATTGATATAGGTCAAGTAAAATCAAGCCACAGACTACCTTGCTTTTTGGGCTTACTAGATCTTTGTTTCTATTTTCCCCCTTGGACGTAATCAAGGGAAAGAGCCAAGCACAACTTCCCGCCCACAGTCTCTACTTTGGCTAGCACACTGTCATCTCAAATTGCAATGCTTTCGCTAACCCCCATGAATCCCATTAAGTTCTGCTGACGCCAGAAACTGAATTGTTGTTCGTCTTCTAATAAGCACTTTGCATTATAGTTTCTCTCATATTTGCTGGAAGTACACAACGAGCATGTCTGCTGGAATCCCTGCAGTTCAGGTAAACATGTCCAAGTTAGCCTTGACATAGCTAATTCCGTATTGACAGCTATGGTAGTGCAGAGTTTAGCACAGCAAAACACTGAAGCTCTCACCTACCTCCTTGATCAGGTTTTACTTCGCACACCATGGCTTCAGAGCTGGCAGAATCCAGGCTAGCTATCTTAACATACCTCAAATATATTTATCCAAGCTTGTGTAGCAAAACATCCCATATTTAGCTTAAGAATCTTAGCTAACCTCCTTCAAACAGAAGGCTGCTTGTCTTATAGAGTAGGAATAAGCTCAAACCATTGTAAGAACTCAAATTCTAATGGTTATGTTTCTACTTTCACACAAAATTTGACTTTAAAATTCTTACTGATATTGGACTATGTGTATCAGCAGCTATGCTTGGTCTTGGTCTCAAACCTCGTCTACATTGGACAAATGTACCGTGACAGCAATATGACAATCTCCAGTGAAACACCACACCACACCTTCCTGTATGTCTACATCTGATGAAATCAAACTGCCATTAGCAAGGTAGGACATCTAGCTTTTACTGTTCCTGTTTCTATTACAGTTCCTTACCAAGACTGAAACTTCATTGCTCTTTATTGTAAATACCCTAAGAGATAAGAAAAAAACCTTTTACAACAACAACAAAAAAATCTACACAAATCTAACTAGATTCTTTATTTTTTTAAAAAAGAAAGGTGTCCTACAGTCTGGGAAACAGCAGTGAAAACAATGCTGTAATGTCACTGAAGAAAGATTTTCTACTCAGAAATTTATCTTCTACTAATAAGCTCTGACAGGTTTTTTGCTCTTTCCTGGCTGACCTCTAGTACTGAGTAGCTGCTTGCATTCATCAGCCATGCCAGGACCTGGGATGGGGAATTGATCAAGGGTAAAACTAACTTCTTTTTTTTTTTGTGGGTTTTCAGTTGTGCTCAGTTGCTGGATTTGTTCACTCTACGGCCGTACAGACACTGCTGCTGGCGTAATAGTGAGGAGGGTACGGGGTGGAACAAACAGCTGGTTGGGCAGGGCTGGTTCCTTTTCTCAGTGACATAGATCACATCAGGTAAAACAACCCACAGAACTGCAGTTATCTCTGCTTTCCGCTTTGTCTTACACAATCAAAATTAAATTCTAAATGGCAAAGTCCCAGTAAGCTTTTCATCTATCTGTTACAATGGTGACAGGTACGTATATACACACATATATATTGGAATACACTTCAAAAAAAGTTGAAGTGAGAGCTTCTAAATAGCAACTAAAGCAGCATTTTTACTACAAGACTTGTTTAAAAGTGAAAATATTGAGAGCCATCCTCCACTAGTGTATATAAAAGTAAGCAACTTACCCAACTTGTTTGCAACCTCTTGGTAGGAACAAGAACCTAAGGAAAGTAAAAGGGTCAAAACTTCATCCCATAATGTTCTTCCAACAGACAATCATGTAATAACCACTTGATAATTTTAAATGAGAGCTAAAAGACATTAGTCACTCAGGAATTTGTTTTGCATCCATGACGTACTGCCAAGAAAAGCTACTCAGTCACCAATAAGCTATTAATAAATTGTAATTCTTCTCCCAATTCTCAGTATTTCTGCCAAGGGACACTTGACATAAGACACTTTAAGACATAATAAGATACTCCTGATCTTAAGTATCCAAACGTATTTTGGCATTGCCTTTTACTTTTTGGCATTACTTTACTTTAGGTTTCATTTTGGACAGCACAGATCACCTTCTTTGTTATACGTAGGACAGAAATTAAGGATGAATGAACCTCAATATATACAATGGATTCTCTTTTTATGCCATTGTAGATATTGTATTTAGCATCTTATGCATAGTGCTACTAGAAAGATCTCAGTTAGAATGGAGAGATGTAAATGTATGATTCATTTCACAACAAATTCACTCCATGAGCAAAATGAAGCACTGACTATTTGGAATCAAGAACTGGAAAAGATATCTACGGACCATAATATTCTTTTCAGTTCTGGTCCTGAAAATTAGTTACCAGCTCTGATAGTTATTTGGCAGTGACAATGTTTTCAGCCAGGGAAGCAAGAGCTGAACCGTGAGCTTTGTGGAGCAACTGCAAAACACCTGTCACAACCTCATTGAATTCTGCTGCACAGAGTCAACAAGGGTTACAGAATGAATTCCTCTAAATTATTTGACAGGTGATGTTTGAAGATCTGGCAAAAAAGGAAAAAAACATCACAAGCACTTCTCAACTGCATAAGACATGTTCTATTGTCCTGTTTTCTTTCCTTTCTTCCACCTGTCACTTCTCTCAGAGTTTAAAGCTGGGGCTGACTGAGCAGATCACCTGTCTGCTTGCCCAGGAAAGGCTTTTCAAAGCATAGATATAAAAACAGGAGAAATAGTCACTAAAGCCTTCAGGAAACAAATGTCCAAGTTTTCACTGGAAAATCCAGTATTGTTTCGTTTAGATTTATTTTCTAGTTATTACATATATAAGCTTCTCATAGCATGACTTCTAAGGCATAGCACCATCAGAGATAACTATTTAGGTAAAAGTAATAAAAAATTCTCTATGAATTACTATTAATTACTTGTTGCTTACAAATGTACCAACAAGCAATCTTGGGAAGCAGCAGCAAATCTCGTGTGACAAGGAACTCAACAGCCCAACTCTGTACCAGTGCAGCAGCCTGGACCCTACCTAATATACCAAAATTGAATACCAACAAAATCAGTGTCCTCTCCACTGAAACCAATAAACTATTATGAAGATAGAAAATAATTAGACTTATGAAAATAGAAAATAATGATGCAAACACAAATTGGGTCAGGACACAGGGAATAGTACTTCTCCTGTTCTAAAATATACTTTAAGAGGATGTGCATAATTTTAATGACTTGAATTTATGCATGGCAGAATATTGCTCTACAGCACTCTGTGTCAGGACCTTTGAACAAACCAGCTACAGAACGTGGTGCTTTACTGAGTCACCATTCATAGCTCCTAGAGTGTGGACAGGCGGTGCAAAAATATTCTTAATTTGAGGAATGACAACATGTCTGTAAAACTGTCTGGTTAAAAGCTTCACCCAAGCTTTCTTTGATAAAACTTTTTCTTTTTTTTCTTGATACGATAAACAGCTATTACATTTAGACCAGCTTGTGTTCATTAGCTAATATCCAGCTGTGAGATGTGCTGAACTTCAGCACTAAACAGTCATTAGCTGAACATAACTTGGTGCTTTACAAACACTTGGTAAATACAGTAATGTTTATCACAAATCTTCCACTAAAACTTAGGAAATACTGTTTTCCATGTTTTCAGAGGACTGAGGTCAGAAACAACTTGTAGAATATGCCAGGACAAAGATGATCAACCTACAAGAATGGATTGGCTAAAACCAGCTCTTTTGTCAAATGCAGGTTAATAAACACCGACAGCTAAAACTTGAGAAAGAAAGCAAGCTAGGGTTGAAAGATGAAGCAGGGGAATTGTTTCAATGACAGACATTTCCTCTTCACAGACCATAAATTAAGTCTTCATGAAAGTAGTTGGAAATGGTCTCGATCGTATTGTGTAAATAATGTACAAAGTTTAAGATTAGTTTTACAACGTCAGCATGTTTCCTGTGGGACTGGATCATATTGCAAAGAAACCACTTTTAGCCCAGGTTTAAACAGCAGGTAACTGAAGTTTAAAAGATTATGACATGCTAAATAGCTTTATTTTAGTACTTAGTCTTCCTGCTTTCAGTAATGTATTTTTTTATTTTAATCCAAGTGTCTCTATAACATCTCGGCAATGACCTAGCTACAAACAAAATAAAAAATCTGGAACTAAACATAAGTTCTCTTATCTTCTGCTCTGTTCTTTATTACATTAACAAAACACAGTGGAGGAATCCAGCAATTCTATAGTCAGAATTAATTAGGTAAATTGTTGTCTGTAGAGAAAAAAACCAACAAAAGTACAAGCTGAAAGTGCCTTTGGAACTCTTGCTTGTAAAATTGTGTAGAAATAGTTATTATGACTGGAAAAGAGAATGTACAGAAAAATGTTAAAAAATGCATCCTGGTGATATTCAGGCTAAGGAGCTAGGGACATAACTAAGGAATTTAATGAACCACAAGCAATTACTTTTGAAAATTCAAGGCTGTGGAGATTCCTCACAAATAACCATAGTGTCTACACTCAAAGCTTGGAAAAGGGCAATCATGGCAACTAACCAGTTAGCAGCCACTTTATTACGCTCTCAAATAAAGGAGAGGAGACTGCATGGTGCCAGACAGAAAACGAGGAGAAGGCAGCCTTCAACGCACAGCTTCCCACAGGGCCATTCCCAGGGACTGGAGCCCGTCCTCGGTTCTGCTCAGAGAGGTGGAGCCACACAGCCACCTCTAGACCTCCACATTGGCCTGAGTTTGAATTCACTTTCCTCCCAAACACTCTGATCATCAACGTTATTTTTACATTGCCATGTTATCCAGTTCTAGTTTGGAGCACACCAACTGGATCTCCAAGACCAGGATACCCAAGTGTAGGGAAGAGCTGCAGAGGACCCAGGCACATGCACCCAAGGTGGAAGAAAGCAGTAAAGGAGGTGCAATTTTGTAGAGCTAATAAATATGAGTAAACAGGGGAAGCTATAAGAGCAGCAGATTTCCTAGAGAGGCCCAAGGGGAGCAGAAGCCAAGTCTTAGCAGTGTCTGATGGAGGAGATGCTGTCCAGGCTATTCTCTCCATCACAGTCATGGACCTCAGCTAGGCCCTACATAACTGGCTTCACTTCTTAGAGCAAGGTGGGAGTTGTCCTTCCTTCTGTGCTTCTGCTGAAGCTTTCTTAATCCTTGCACTCTTTCTAGACAATGAGAGAAACAAAGAGAAAATGGAGGAAATTCAGAGAAGAACTGAAATTATTTTCAACTGGCATATGAAGAATTTTTTAAGAAAATAATATATTTGGCAACTGTGGAAGAGAAATTAAAGCTATGCTCATGTAGAAATCATGTACATAAAGAAAAGGCAAAGGATGTGCTTATCAAGTCAGTAACACAGGTCAGTAGGTAAAATGAAGAAATTAAATATTTAGAGAATGTCAGTCAGGGATTACTCTGATAGTCAGATATCAACAGTTTGGAAAGAAACATCCTCATTTTTGTCCTTGAACAACCTAAGTGAGGCTAAGAAGTGAGCTTGGAAACATGAAAGACAGCAGGGAAGCATCATCTACTCACCTCTGCATTGTCTCCAGCTGAAAAGAGCCCCCACTGCTTCAAGGCAAATTTTAATCATCTGCTGGCAAAATGGTATTATAACAATAAAACAGTGAGATTTTAAACAGCCTTGAGTGCCTTTTCCTTCCACAGAAAGAAGTCTCCCAAATGAACACTGAATTGCAACTCACCCTGTACACATCTGTGTAAACAGCTTATTCTCTTGTATTAATTCCATTAATTTCAACTCAGCCACAGTGAAGTTCTCATGAAATAGCCCTGTTCTTGCAAAACTTCATCTCCATGTCTTGCATATTGAAAAATTTCAGATGAATTTAAATAGGGGACGATTTTGAATTTGCTGTTGCTTGAGCAACAAAGTGTTATGTTAAGTCCAAGTCCAGTCAGCAATAAAAGCTCACTTTTAGTGGAATCACATGAAATAAAATTACTACTTTTACCTCTAGTACTTGAGTTTTGTCTTTTAATTTTTAAAAAAATGTATCAAAAATAATAATTTGCTTTGGATGAACCGTGGAACAGATCAGGCAGTGAAGATGCAGTGTATGCCACTGCAAGGACAGGTTTGGGGAGGAAAATCCTGTCACTGCATGAGAAGTTCTTGCTACAGCAGATTAATTTGTCTTAATAGCATAATGAAACCTCTGCTGCTGTAGCATCTCTTACTGCAGCTTTTCTTTGACCATGCCTCCTGCATCGGCTTTCTTCTTGCTGTCATATACAGCACTTTGTACACACATTTAACTCTATGAAATCCTAAGACACCACCATAGGCATCACCACAGGTTTCTAAGTAATTACCACTGCTCAGGGAGTACATATGGATTTTTAAGTACGAGGACACCTTTAAACACCACAACAATACGGTACCAATAAGTTTATATTTTAAGCATTGAATTATGATAGTTGAACATCTCATCTCATCTGATCCAGTAAAAAATAGTAATGAAACATATTTTTATTCCCTAGTTAGTATCTCTGCTATTGATCTGCACTGGAAATCAAATTTTGTAATCAATTTGTATTACTAAACCTTTCTGATTTTATGTAGAAATGTGTTTTCAGTCTAATTAAACATACAGTACAATTTTACTTAAACCACAATTAACATAGCTATTTATGCACATAACAAGACAATTACCAGACTATGTCCTGCAGCTAATTCTGGTCATTCATAAACACAATTTCAGTCTTAAACTATGAAGACTTTTTAATGGTGCACATCTGCCCCCTTGTGCCAGTTTTACATGGCTGTCTTTTATCGCTAAGGGGACTAATGAACTGTGGCTCACCCAGTCCTGCAAGGCCACATGCAGGTGTTTTGCTCCTTAGCTTCCCTTTCAGTGCACAATACAAAAGAGGAAAAGATATATTGTACATCTCCGTCTCATCTCCTGGACACTTTTTCTCAAAATGGAGGGAGATTTAGAAAAATGTGCTATCAGTGGTATCTGTATCGGCAGGATTACAGAAAATAACTGTGGTCAGTGACAGTTTCTGAATGTCTTCAATGCACCAGGTGAAGAGACCTTTTCTCCCATCACAGCAGAAAACTGCCAAAATAAAAGAAGAAACGAGGAAGCTTGCTCTCTGCTTCAACAAGAGAGAAAATAAGAAACTATGAAGCCTGGTTTTCATGGTAAAACCTACCATGCTTGGAAACCAGTAGGCCAAGAGAGGCATCATGTGCTTTCAAGGATAATTTGATTTGGAAAAAAAAAAAAAAATTTACTCCAGGAATGTTGCTTCTGTTCCTTCAGGTTTTGTAGTTGGCCTGAAGACTGTGAAAAATATTTGTCACAAGTGCTCATGTATCATGGAATCATAGAATAATTTGGGTTGGAAGGGACCTTTAAAGGTCATCTCGTCCAACCTCCCTTGCAATAAGCAGGGACTTCTTCAACTAGATCAGGTTTCTCAGAGCCCCATCCAATCTGACCTTGAATGTTTCCAGGGATGCAAAAAATTTCTTGCTTATATCTACTCTAGATCTTCCCTCTTTTAATTTAAAGACATTACCCCTTGTCCTGTGGCAACAGGCCCTGCTAAAAAGTTTGTCCCCATCTTTCCTGTAGGCCCCCTTTAAGTACTGGAAGGCTGCAATAAGGTCTCGCCAGAACCTTCTCTTCTCCAGGCTGAACAACCCCAACTCTCTCAGCCTGTCCTTACAGGAGAGGTGCTCCAGCCCTCGAATCATTTTGCATGGCCCTCCTCCGGATCCATTCCAACAGGTCCATGTCTTTCCCAAGGGCTCCAAAGCTGGATGCAGTACTCTAGGTAGGGTCTCACCAGAGTGGAGTAGAGGGGCAGAATCACCGCCCTCGACCTGTTGGCCACACTTCTTTTGATGCAGCCCAGGATGTAGTTGGCTTTCTGGGCTACAAGCACATATTGTTGGCTCATGTCCAGCTTTTCATCCACCAGTACCCCCAAGTCCTTCTTGGCAGGGCTGCTCTCAAATCCTTGTTCCCCCAGCCTGTATTGATACTGAGGGCTGCCCCGACCCAGGTGCAGGACCTTGCACTTGGCCTTGTTGAACCTCATGAAGTTCACACAGGCCCACTTCCCAAGCTTGTCCAGGTCCTTCTGGATGGCGTTCCATCCCTCAGGTGTGTCAACCACACCACTCACCTTGGTGTTGTCTGCAAACTTGCTGAGGGTGCACTCAATCCCACTGTCTATGTCATTGACGAATATATTGAACAGTACTGGTCCCAATACAGACCCCTGAAGGACACCACTTGTCACCGATCTCAATCTGGACATCGAGCCCTTGACCACTACCCTCTGGATGCAACCACCCAGCCAATTCCTCATCCACTGAACAGGCCACCCATCAAATCCACGTCTCTCCAATTTAAAGAGAAGGGTGTTGTGGGGGACCGTGTCAAAAGCCTTACAGAAATCCAGACAGATGACATCCATAGCCCTTCCCTTGTCCACTGATGTAGTCACTCCATCATAGAAGGCCACTAGGTTAGTCAGGCAGGACTTGTGCTTGGTGAAGCCATGCTGGCTGTCTTGATTCACTTCCCTGTCCTCTGTGTGCCTTAGCATAGCTTTTAGGAAGATATATTCCATGATCTTCCCAGGCACAGAGGTGAGGCTGACAAGTCAGTAGTTCCCAGGGTCCTCCTTTCTACCCTTTTTAAAAACGTGTGCAATGTTTCTCTTTTTCCAGTCATCAGGGACTTCACCTGACTGCCGTAACCTATCATGTGTGGCTTGGCAACCAGATCAGCCAATTCCCTCAGGACTCTGGGATGCATCTCATCAGGTCCCATAGATTTCATTTTGTCCAGGTTCTTCCGGGTTGTCATAAACCTGACCTTCTCTTACAGTGGGAGGGACTTTTCTTCCCCAGTCCCCGCCTTTCAGTCCATCCTCTCGAGAGGTGTGGGGAGAGAGGCTGCCAGTGAACACTGAGGCAAAAATAATGTTGAGTACCTCAACTTTCTCCCCATCTGTTGTTACCAGTTTGTCAGTCTTGCTCATCACAGGGGGCAGGCTTTCTCTGACCTTCCTTTTCTGGCTGACATACCTGTAGAATACCTGCTTATTATTCTCTGCACCCCTTATCACATTCAGCTCCAGCTGCACCTTGGCCTTCCTGACCCCATGGCTACACAACTGGGCAGCATCCCTATATTCTTCCCAGGATACCTGTCCCTGCTTCCACTGCCTGTGCATCTCTTTCTTGTCCTTTAGTTTGACCAGCAGGTCTCGACTCAGCCATGCCGGTCTTTTGCCCTCTTTTCCTGATTTCTTACAGCTGGGGACCGAGAGCACTCTATGGAAAGTGTCCTTAAAGATCGGCCAGCTCTATTCTGCTCCCTTGTCCCTAAGTGCACTTTCCCAGGGGGTCCTATTGACTAACTCCTTGAAGAGCTGGAATTTTGCTTTCCTAAACTTCGGGGTCCTGACTTTACTCTTCCCCTGACCCCTATCCCTCAGGACTGCAAACTCCACCAGTGCGTGATCACTGCAGTCCAGGCTGCCTCCAATCCTGCCATCACCAATTAGCTCACTTGTGTTGGTGACCATCGGGGCAGTATCACATCTCCTCTGGTGGGGCTGTCTATTACCTGGCTTAAGAAGTTATTTATTGAGAAGTTATATCCACTTAGCAGAAGTGGTGCTTGTACATCCACCACCCCTTCCTGCCCTTCATGAACAGGAGCAAGTGGTGGGGCTCAGTTCCCAGGCAACTCAGTCTATCGCAGCCCACTGGAGTACCTGCAGCGCTGCAGCTTCTCCTGCCTCCCCCAGGTCTGTATCCCCTCCTGGCACACTGGCTCCACTGCCTCCTTAGGTGTACTCCCGCCTCCAGATAACACAACCCTGTGTCCCTCCTGCCATAGCCACTGCTCTGCTGCCTGAAATAAAAATACGCCACAAAGTAGACAGAGCAACTTACAGGAAAAAAATATTTTAAAAGGAGGGCTCAGAAATCTGCTGGTACTGAGCCAATGCTGAATGGCAGGGCTGAGCTGCAGGTTTTGAGGAAGGTGGCCGCAAGGCCACCCACTTGAAGTGACTTGCCTGAAGGAGTCTGCACTCAGGACCTGCTGCCACCAGCAGAGGTGAGCCACCACCAGCTCATTGGGGGCAAAATCTCTCACTTCCTTGGAGCTTTGTGAGGAGCACCCATACTCTTAACAAAGCTGGGACATAAAATTAGGATTTGGCCCTCACTTTTTCCAGGTGGCACATTTCTGCTTGAGAATTTCCTACCTGTTGAAGACCAACATGAGCATTGTCCCACCTGTTCCACACAACAGGATTTAAAAATTACCCATGACGTGTCCAGATGTACTCAGTCAGAGCTACATTTTGCCCCTTCACCGTTTCTTGATGGCAGGTAGGAAATGCTGAGGCCAGAACCAGGTCTCAAATATCTCCAAGCTGAAGCACCTCACCTGAGATGGCAAAGACACTCATCCATCTGTACTCATGTTTCACAGCCCTGAACGCTTTGCTGAGGGTGTATCTCAGCCTTATTAGAAAAAAATCAAGAAGAAATGGTCTTTCAGAGCATGACTAGGGGACATATTTAGCTCTCTTTTAATCCAGTAACTCAAATGCTCATCCAGGATTTGGTTTTTTTTCTCACTGTTGAAGGAGTTTTGAATAAGTATCTTGTCCAAGAATAACTAACTGCCAAACCATGGAGAATTCAGAACTGACATCCATTTCACTGATGATGTCCCATTTCATATAGACTAATTAAACGTTCCTTTGACTAAAGAGATGGAAAAAGAGTCAACATAGCTCTAGCCTAGTTTTTAGATACTTGGTTTAAGGGTAAACAAAATTTTTATGATTCTCAATTCAGTGAACATTTCACTTTATAGTTAAGTCATTAAAGGATGATGACTGATTTCTTAAAGTACATTGGAGTGGAAAATATTGAACAAAATTTCCAACATCACTCTGTAACCAATGATGAAGATTTCAGATGTGATTTGAAAATCCCACTTGTCTCACCTTCTTGGTTCTGAACCTAAATATATTATAGAATCTGCCTCTTCAACCTTGTTTTTGCCGCAGCTGAACACACAGCATGACACAGACAAGAAATACAGCAGACTAAGAAACATTAGTCTGGCCTAAGAAACAAGGTCCAGTTTCTCTGATACAATCCATGGTTTCTCAATGTTGCTCTCCAAAACCAGGTAAAACTGTTCAGTCCTGTACAGAACCCTTCACTGCATATTTGTACAGTCAAATGACAAAAAGCTTTTTAAAATAAGCTAATACACAGACTAGATAAGCTTGTTCCACTTACCTTATTAAGCTGTGAAGTTCTGGTCCAGTTGTAGGTTCCTTATGGTCATCAGGGTTAAGGCACATGGCAATAAGACATGAAAATCTGTTGTTATTTTGCCTCAAAAAAGTGTGTTTCTCAGAGAGTATTCATGTAACCCGAGACCAGCACTAGACCTGCAGTATTTAGAGAAGGAAAATTTTTTAGGGGCACAGGACTGTGTGTGCTTCATGAATCATGTGTTCAATTTAGGGGACAAGTTAGTTTGATCGTGACCAGTGAACATGCCCTTGTTTTGAGTCATTTTGCACCAGCTCAGATCAAAGTCTTGGCCTTCTTGCAGGAGGGCGAGAACATTCCTGCACATATCCTTGATCTCTGAGAACCAGTTTGGCAGTGCAGGGGAAAAGAAGAAAAGCTTAAAATAGGAAAACATACATCTCTAGACTGGCAGAAGGCCCTCAAATGAGCAGATCTGATGTATTCTTCTGGCTTGGCCATCATATCATGAGAAGTAGGAAAAAAAAAAAAAGCAGTAGAACACCAACAAAAACATAAGCAGCAACTAGTCAAAACAACATCTAAGATCAATCTGTCCAAAAGCAGCTGCAGCTGTTTACTTGATAGCATCCAGAAAATAAACCAAGTTACTGATGTCACAGAGCACTGGTACCGTAGTCATGGCTACTAATTTCAAAGGAGTGATGAGCTGAGAAAGCTGTCACAGGAGTCTTTGCTAGGTGCTCGTTCTAACATCGCGACTGTAGCTGTTGTCATCAGTGCATGTGTCTTCCCTTTCATAATAACCACAGCTGCGCAACAGAGCATCGTGGCCAGTGGCATTTGGACAGGGAATATGTTACTTATTTTGATATGTTGCTTGAGGGTGGAATACAGGGCCTTTGGAATGGAGGACATTTCACAGATGTCATTTAGCATAGCAATGAAAAATTGTATGAAGATAAAGTTATTTGAAGTGCTCCAAAATTTCTGTTCTTTTTCCCTTCTCACAAAAGTGAATGTCACAAGGAATGCAACATTGAAAGTACAGCAGAGTGAAATAATTTTAGTGCGTTTTGAGGGCCAACAGAAAATGCAGAGGACCAAAGTAAAAGTTCATTTAAGCAACAGGATCTTGGTAACTTAAAGATTTGAAAGCATAACTGTAAAACGTTGTCTTCCAAGATCTCACCCCTGCCTTTGAATCTATTCTTCCATTAAAGATTAATTTGTCTAACAGCACAGTAAGTCATGCTGTGAGGACCAGAGCTTTCCCATTACTGTTTTGAAAAAGTTAGAAGGAAAAATAAAGGTTTAAAGTGCAAGCATCCAGAATGTCAATCCCAATGCCTAGCCTGACATTCAGCCTACTTGTTTGCTCCGCCTTGCACGTGGTTTGCCAAAACTATCCAATTCACTTTCTCCACATCTGTGTTGATCAAGGAATTGTTTAAGCTGCACAGCTAATTAGCTGATTATAAATAGTTGTCATCTAATTCTTGTATTTTTTTTCAACTGCTGGAATAGAAATGAAAACGACAGTCTCTTGAATAGCTGCGTCACTCAAATAAACACATGAATTCCGTTCTCAGTTGAACCACTTGCCAGCAAGACCTGATAGGCCATTTATCCCATCTAACTTGAGATATCCATACTGTATCATAGTTGCAGTCAAGGTCTGCCTGAACAGAGCCTAATTCATCTAACTCATTTTAGATGTATGCTTCCTAAGGTCAGTGCAAGCTATGAAATTGGAAGACATCAATGTCATCTTGAGTCAGAGGAAACACGAGTCAGGAAAAGGTGTTTATTTTATAACGACAGATTTATTTATAGAAAGGCTGGATTTTGGTACAGATAAACGTGTCTCACAGAGATCCTATCTGATGAATTAAGAATAAGCAGTTCTACGAATGGGAAGGTTCCAGTAAGCAGGATAGTGCCTATCAACATAGCTTCCACAGTGAGCAACACACTACAGCTATATGGCATGGGACCTTTGCTCTAACACTGATGGAGAGAGAAAGACTCCTGAATCAAGAGTTCAGCCCAGAATCAGGGATAACGTAATGCAAATGCTAATCCTTTGAAGAACACAATGACAAGGGCTGATTTGGGTATTGGTGAGACAACAAAAAATGTGATGTCTCTCTTTTGTGAAATCAGCAGCTGAGCTCAGAATAAGCCAGAAGCACCCAGAGGCAAGGAGGGACAATGAAAGCACGCTCAAGAGGACTCTTCACAGAGAATTGTTTACAGCTGAGCCAACAGAAATGTAACACCTCTTGGGGTAAATGGGCATGTGTCAATATTCTTTGAGTTCTGCTCAAAGGTCTTGACAGAACAGGTAGGTGAGCCATGTTACAGTTCCAATCCTGAACGCAGGAACTAGAGAAGCCTGAGAGTGGTCTGAAGGCCTGACTGGAAAGGCCCCAAGCCCATTTGGTTTGGTGACAGAGATTTCAGCCTGGCTGAAAGAAGAGGAGGCAAAAGGGAAAGATGTACAGTCAAGCCAGTGTACAACTGCTGCAGGATAGAGAGTTTAATGGGGAGATAACACCAGCAATTTTAAAACAATTTAAATTCTTCTCAGTGCCTTGAGAAGCCTATTAAAAATATCTCCTCTGGGCCCTGGAAAAGCTGCTGTCCAAAGCAACACAGTCCCTGAGGCTGTAGGCATGTCAAGAGAGGAAAGATGGAGGAGGAGGAAAAGCACAGAAAAATTATGTCTTGAATCAAAGAACAATAACAAAAGCTGCCAGCTGTTTGTGAAATCACTGAAAATGAATATTTATACACCAAGCAATATTTTAAGAGCCAGATGGTAACATCTGGAGATCTCTCTTTGTAGACACAGTGGTCAAAGCCACAAGCCAGTAGTCTCCTGCATGAGAACAGGCTTCTCCATATGTAGATTTTATCAACATCAGGCAGGTGGGAAAGAAACCAAAGTTAAAATATATAAAATCAAGGACTGCTTAGACTCTGTTTAGGACACAGTGCATAAACATGAATCGCCAGTTTCTGCTGTCATTGTTAAACACGTGTCCAGCACATGGGATCCAGTTTGTGGAGCAGGTGAGCTCTGGGCACATCATCTCATCCGGCTACTTACACAATTCAGAGGGAGGAACTTGCTGCGGTGCCATGGGGCTCGATCTTCTGACTGTACACGAGGGATTACAGGGCACAAGAACATGCAGTTTAAACTGACTGACAATTCGTTCTCTTTATACTCTCTGAAGTCTCATTTTCTGGAAGGATAAATTTGCCCTTACGCATGCCATATGCCAGGGGATGGTCTGCCATTGGGATTCAGACTAATTGCTCAAAAGCTGGACTAGGTGTCTGCCCACTACCCCATAGTCACTTCTGATACCACATCACAGACATAAGCACAGAGAAAGGCCAAGCACGTCTACACAGATTTGCTCAGCTTACAGGTTAGTTTTTCAACCAGCACTCTCAGACTTATGGTTGACTTGTACTAACCTCTGTAGCAAAACCTCAGTAAAAAAAATCTTTGGCTTTTCACTTTGGCCATGCTTTCCCATCCGTATCATGATACCTCTTTCCTTATGCTGATATTACTGTTTTTGAGGTTGTGCAATAAACTAGAACACTGAAAGAATGATGACAAAAGAAATCATTTGGAAGAAAAAAAAACCAAAACAGATCTGGATCATTTGGTGATACCATTTCAGTGTGTTCCACAGGTAGCTTCGTGGAAAGAAGAGAGAGGTGCACTGCAGGACAGGGTTGGAAACATGGTTGGGCTTTGAGTAGGAGGAGGGAAGGCAGGCAGTGCTTGTTACAGCCTTGGGCAACTATTCCTTTAGCACAGAGAACTCTATGTAAAATTAGCTTACTCTTGCTAATTAACACAACAGAGAAAATAAAAAGCCCGGTTCTGTGACAGAGCAGAAGTGAGGGCATCCTAAAAGCAGTGATAGCTAGAAAGTCTCAACCTATCCAATAGACAGTGTGGAGGGTCTCCACAGGACTTTCAAGTCCCAGTACATAGATCCTTTTGATAATGATCCTGTATGGGGTCAGTAAAGACAGGAAAGCCTTATCAATTTCAGCCATTTGTTAGATTTGACACTGCTATTGAGTAAGGAACATAATCTTTCAGATGTCAACCACACAACTCCTACCGACTTCACATCAGTGGCTCTCAGGAGAACCACCTTCACCTGAAATACGTATTTAGCATAGAAATAGAAAATCAAGTACTCGAATTGCTCTAGCAAATTATGGAGAGATTTACAAATAAAACACGTTCCGAGTGCTTGAGGTCCATTTTGGCAGCTCTTCAATCTTTTTTTCTTATTGAAAACTGCTGTTTGCTGCAGTATATATAAAGATTGGATTTTGCTATACTGGCAGCATTTCAATTTCTAAAAGCACCACAGAACACGGAGTTAAAGATCTGTAACTAATTAAACTTCACAGGAAATGTTAATGTAAATTTCTTAAGGAGAAGGTTAACGTGGTAGCAACTGCACGTCACTTACCTAGAATGAACTAAACAGCTCCATTTGTAGCTGCCATTTGTCCTTTCATTGTTAACAGCCTTCTTCAAACTAACACTTGATCAAAATTAAAAGATCCCAATGCAGTACATTGGACTGTACACTTAACACTCAAATGAATAAAACATGTCCCTAAGCATAATAATCTTCTTCAACTACAGGCAGAGGAGTTCAAAAATACTTCTGGATTTTATTTCAACTTAAACTTTCTTACAATGCTGTAAAAATAAACTCGTGTAAGTGAATAAGGATAACCCAAGAACCATATCTGTATATAAAATTGTCTTAAGGAGGCCAGTAATCCAATTTGTTTTCACTAGTGTTGCACTGAGAGCACGCCTAACCAAACGCCCATTCAAAGATCAGCAAAGTGGCATCAGTCAAATCAGCAGACCTCCTTCACTTACTACCTTTGCTTATTTAAACTAACCAAGGAACATGGAATGTAACTCACTGTTCTGTTGAAGGGTTACAACTACAGACTGAAAAAGCAAATTAACCCTCTGAGGAGAGGGCACTTCTGAAATAAAACAGTGGTTTAGGAAACTATTTTCTGAGATCAAGCTTGAAGAATAATAGTGCTAAATATTCTACTTAAGTTTGAAAACTCAAAGCATCCTTAGTTAAAACAATATACGTCTGTGATAGCTTATACTAATGGGTATGGTAGCTTTGCAGAGTATTGTTTATGAATATAATACATACATAGTGCTGAGTTTAATATTTTATTTGAATGACGTTTAATGTTATGCAAAATAAATTGTTATGTTACATCCACTGTGACATCAACTAAAATGTGAACTAGTTTGCATAGGTTAGTACTTTGGGCAGCATGATGTTGCTCTAGTCCACCAAGGCTTAAATATTCACAGTGTAGAGGAAGAAACAGGAATTAAAGCATTTCTACTAAAATATATTTTAATAGCTGGTGTTAACTTTCTGCATAACAAAAGCCAAATTAAGATGATACATCATATGATCCAAGAGTAAGTATATCTGTCCTTTGAAAAAACAATTGTTACCTTCATAACTGTATACTCCCAAATACAGTACAGTTTTGCAAAATAACTAAAACTTTACACACTTTAAAGCAAACATAAGCCAAACTGCACAGCGGTTCATTTTTGCTTTTTATATCACACTGCAAAAACCAACAGCTGAGAGAGTTTCCACATCATGCTAATCAATGTCAATACAGTCATTGCTGTCTTCCAATGGTCTAACAATTTCTAATAGTAATATTAAATACACATGGTTGAAATGCTACAGTATAGCTTATTTTCCCCCCTAAAATAATAATAATTAAACAAATGTCAACAACAACTGGATTACAACTAAAGTACAATATGCAAATTCTATTTATCAGACACAAGAAGCATATGAAATTCCTTTGAATATACTGTTGTAGTGCAGGCAGTTTAGGAAATATAGCTTTCAGGTTGTCTTTCAAAAGGAGAGATGGGGTTCCTATGGCATAAAGCTGGAGAAAATCACTAAAGCATTGCAAAATGGTTTATTCTTCTACAGCTCACCAGTACTTTGCATTTGCCAGCACATCAGTTTGGAGATCTTCTTTCAACAGCATCTTTTGTCTGTTTCAGTATATTATTTAAACATTTACTAACTAAAGCATATTCTGTAATTTAAATGGAGTATTAATCAACATAATTAAAATCTAACATTTTATACCCTGTACCACTTTCTGCCAGAGTTCTGTATTTGTCATTTCTTTTTCATTGTACAAGATGACATGCAGTCACTGTACAATAAAAACTAGAATTATTACCTTTCCCAAGTATTGGAGACCTTCCATATCCCCAAGGAACACTTGGTAGGGACACATTTGTCAAAAATATCATCCATGGGAGGTGATTCTCTGTCAAATCCCAATCTGCTGAAGTGGTTTATGGTATGTCAAATGTAATCAAGAAAACCCTGTTTCATCAAGATTAAATGCTAATGTTCCATAATGAAAAATTACAACTGCAGTGTCTGTAAGTAGCTTTGTTTAGAAAATGAAGATTAGCCAGGCAAGAAAGAGTAATGAAAAGCAAGGCACCCATTTGTTCTTGTGTATATGTATGAATATGCTCTATGTTGTTTCCTACATTTATACTCATGTTAGCAAGAATTACAGCACATTGCATCTTCTGTATTTCTAGAATGCTTAAAATGGGAATGTGTGAACTTCCAACCTGAATTTTGGAACATCTTGGGATATTTCGCTCCTTAAAAGTCTTTTCCTTTCCCCAGAAAAATATTGTCTACAGGAAGAAAGTACAGTAAGGGGAACATGCGTTAAAAAGGAATATATACTTTAAAGGTGACAAGACAGCATATAACATCTGTTCACGCCTATACCCCACTGCATGTAACAGGCTCCAACATATGCCTTGTAAAACCTGTACTGACACAATTTAGTCGCTGACTTACTTTCCCTACCTTATAAACTTTAGATTTAAAAAAATATTTTTATAAGTGCACTCTGATAATTTTGGGCCTTTGATAGCATTGCTTAGAACGAAGCTGCATAATGACACTAAAGTTTGTTTTCTAGCAAAAAGCAGGAACCATTCCATATGAACACGAATTATTAAGCATATACAACATAAAAACCTGACTACATGAATGCGTATCTTAAAACAGATCTTAATAATTCTGCTGACATACCATTCTCAACAGAAATACAATTCACATACTGTTTTGTTTTCTTGACCTTTTTTATTTTGCAAATTGCTTTAGCTGCTTTGCCAGGCTAATGAATATTCAAAATTCATAAAGGAAATTTTAGTTCCATTGTTTAGCAAAACATAGTCCTCTAATGTCATCAAATGCTCATTTTCTGATTTACTTTCACTATACATACAGTGTTCAACACTGCAAACCGTCTCCTCACTAGTATATTATACATGCTAGTATATTTATAGGTGGAGACTTTCTTTTTTATAAGTCACTAAAAACTGCAACTTGATGCAATATATCTATCCCAAAAATATTTCTTTTTATTCATATCTGGTTAACAAACTGACAAGTTGTTTTTATTGTTGTCAGCATTACACAGCTAATAGAGCAGCACAGCAGCAAGTGATAGCAAATTCTGCCTCAGGCAGCATCAGAAAAATTTGCCAGGATTCCTCTCCTCGCTGTTGATGGGTGGTGATGAAAAACAACACAGAAGCAGACTGCTTGTTTCAGAGCTTCTAGCTCAGCTTTTTGAAAAAAAAAATCAGCCTTTGAAAAAGCCATTTGACTTGCAAAGCTGGCTAATTTAATGTGGAAGTCACCAGTAATGCATAAGGGTCTGTTGCAGCAGCAGCTCTATATGCAAAACTTTCAAGAATTTTAAATCAGGCAGCTGACAAGAAAGCAAAGGCAATTCCACAGTCATGGACATTGTTTAATTATTTTTTTAAATGCAATCATTCTATCCTGTTTGGCAGCTAGGATAAGCCCCGTGTTAGCAACACTTAAAAAAAATGCATAAGCTTTCCAATTCCTAATTGTATGCAAAAATAGGCCTAGTGGGTATTTGCATTGACAACTTTCAGTTTACATAACAAATCCATACTGCCTTCCTTCTTTATTCTTTAAATAGATATGGCAGGCTTGATTACTTTGTGAAACAAGAAATACAAAATTGTCTATAAACTCTATGTTTAATTCTACTTTAAAAACTTTAGAAATGGAAGAAGGCCAGTGCAGGCTCAACATTCTGAGAGCTACTCCAAAATTAACTTCGCTAGCACATGGCTGATCACCACAAATTATACTATCAGCAAAAACATTTTCTTCCTTACACATGTATGCATCCACATAAGTAAGTTCCCATGTGAATCTTTAACTCTTTTGTCCTTCCTCCCAGAGTTTCTCCCTGGGAGGGAACGTGGCACCCTCCTGGCACCCAGTCAAAGCAAAAGCAACTTCCCTGGGACCCAAGCCTGCTGACACAGTCCCTCTTACGGGTCCATTATGTTACCAGGTATTTGATCCTCTCCTCAGCCTCGCAGACTGAGACCCGCATCCTGCAGTTCTGATCATAAGTTAATAGACACCAAATAGCGTACGTGAAGGTTTGTCAGCAAAATATTTTCACTGTTTTCTAGGGACAGCTAAACTGAAGCACAATGGCATAGAGTATGTTGGACTACTGTTTGGTTAGTTTTCCCTTCAGTGTCAGTTATGAGAAAGATTAAATCAGTAAAAGAAAACATAATATTTCTCCATCATTAATCATTTGGCAAGCGTACAACCCACCATTGGATCACCAAGATTTTTGGAGGAAACTGAAATAACAGGCCATTGAGCCTACAATACATTGTAGTAGTACATTGATACACTACAATAACCAGAGCTCTCCTCCACTCCCCAATGGAGGTGCAAGTATTTCAGCAGCAGGGGTAGGTACATTAGCTCATCAGCAAAGCAGCCATTAAGCGAGTTACCTGTGGTGAGAAGGAGGGACGTGACTGCAGGCATGTGACTGCACAGCACTGGGGCCTTACACAGGATATTTATTTACAGCAGTACAGCCCAAAGTAAAGGAACTAACAGGAAGTATTGGTTGTCCATTGCCCTAATGGAAACTTCTATTTAAATGCTAAGTATTATTAGGAGGAAACAGAAGAATTGACAGGTTTTATACTCTAGATAGTCTCTGCAAGGAATTTTCTGTGGAAAAGATACCAAAGAACCATGAATCTGGGCATGGATCTAACTGATGGACTGGGATGCAAGCAAAGCTGATAGAAGAGGTCGCTGTTGGAAATCAGAGAAAATGGGTAATCCAGGAATAAATAATGTGGACATCCAAGAGTCAGGAAATTTTGCTGTCAAAATAGACCTGTTTGCTGTAAGGCTGCTGGGCAGTAGGGTTTTTTATTTGTTTTTTTTACTAGCATATTACTTGTCATTATTTCAAATGATTGAATTATCTGCTCAACATTTTTATTTTTATTAGGATGCTAACTTCTCAAACATTAAACACCTCCCTAATAATTTGAAGATGTGTTCAAATTCAGTGTGTTAACCTCCTGTGACTTCAGAGTGCCATCAGAAGTGAATCGATTTTATGGTCGTTATTATAAAGAAATAATGTCTTTGAGGTGTAGGGAAAAGGTATTTCCCCTTTACAGCTAATTGACTGAAATCTTTATTGGATTGGCAGCACCAGGCTTCCATATATGTTTTTGATTTTGAGGGAGCGCTATTATAAGCAATCCTGTTTTCAAAGCTCTGAGCTTCTTGTTGATTCTTTATCTTTACTTTAAAGGACTCCAAATTGGATTCTGAGTGAGAATGCAGACTGTTATAGCAGTGATAAAGTAATGAACATGTACTCTGAAAAGATTCTTCTGACTTTTTCTAAAAGGTTAGGTTTTGAGTAAATCATAATAAAGCTCAAAGGACTAGAGACAAAAATTAGTTAACAAACTCAATATAATTTGCTGGAAGCATTCCTGTTTTCCCAGTTCTCTGAACAGTACCATACATCCAGCCATCATCAATTGGTTGCACGTTGATGATATAATCGCCATCCCTGAAGGAAACCTCATCTTCGTCTTGGGCACTGTAGTCATACATAGCTCTGTATGTTCTCTGTTGAAGAAAAGAAAACAAGGCTGTAAACTCTCATGCCTAAACAGAGATAGGTTCCTTTTCTTCTTTGCTCAAAGAAAATGAAAAGAGCAGGAAAAAGAACACAGGGAGCAAGGCAGAGAGAGAAATCACAATTCACCTATTGAAAAGAAAGAGTACACCCTCCATCCTGTCAAATATACAATGAATACAGCCCCTTTTTCTGAGTACCAAAATAATCAATTTTGTGAACCTACATTGTCCAAAGTCCTCATACAAACAGACTTCAAGTCATTCACTGCCTCTTGAAATATTCCAACTGTTGTTTCATATATTCACTAGTAACAGCTTATTACATCCAGCCATGGCTAGCTGTGTTTCTGCTCCTTATTTGCATGATTCCCAGATAGCTTCTCCTGTGTCTTCACTACAGAAAAGAAATACAGTCTTCATCCAGGTCATTAATTTTCCCATCTCACTGAATGTCCTTCATTTCATTAGGATTTTACCCCAAAATTAAGAATTAGGGATATATTATTATCTAATGACAAAAAAGACAAACAGGGTTTCAAAAAGTCTGAAAAAATAGTTTTTATGAATACTCATTTTTGCATATTCAGATAAAAGATTGATCTAAACAGAACACAAAGTACTATCATTGTAAACCAAGATTTCCATTTTCTTTCTAAAAAGAGTATTTATTTCCACTCATAACCAATAAAATGCCATCATTTACTGGAATTCAAAGTGGATTTTCAAACTCAGTGGGAACAGTCTCCCCTTGTATCTTAACAGCAGAACAAAACTAGCTCATTTTAAAATTCCCAGGAGTACTTTCTTTTCCTTACCCTGTCTCTCAACAGCAGTCAAGAGCAGTTCAAGCATCACTGATAATATCCAATTTCTCTACCAGTAATTTTTGATATGTCACCATATCTAGCTGAATTTTTCTGGTACAATGATTTAAAGAGAAAAAAGGTAAAAACAGTCAATGTTTGAGTTAATGCCTAGTACTATTTTCTGAACCTTTTAAGAGACAGCAAACTTTGTTCTACTTCCCACCTGAGGAAAACAACTCTGGATAAGTTTTAGCCTATCTCATTTTTTTTGAGGGTTTTTAATAAAATTCGTTTCAGAAAAGATGGAGATTCCTACACACACACTGAGTAGGCCATTTGTCTCATTGGAAATGTGGGATCAACTAATCCAAACACTATAGGGCAACTCATTATTACCACTCCCATGCTAGAAATACACTTTTTGTCATGATTCTGCCTTTATCATTTGTAGTGCAGATTAAACAGTACAGAGAAATCAATTCCTGGTTAAACACTGGAGACCACTACCTTTCCTGACAAGCCTACTCTGAACTGTATTTGATTCTTGCTCTGTATAACTGTTCTCTGCTGTGCCTTGTAATGTTGCTGCCCTACGGGCTGTGACCAAGAGTGGTTTTCAACCAGAGGTACGTGGGTTCTTGGTGGTTCCTTAATGTCTTCCAAGTGTATATGGAAGGTGACCAAAAAAAGCATCATTGTTTACGCAAACATTGAAGCAACCAATTGGAAGGGTTCTATCATCACTAAAAATTCCATAAAGATTCACAAACTAGAAAACTAGCAGTCGGAAGACCCTAAGGAATGGTCTCTGCTTTTAAGAATCTTACTTTTTTTCCAACTATTTCCACTGATCTCTCCACTGAGCCTTGAAACTAACTCCAAAGAAACAATGAAAAATATGCTATTACAACAAGCTCAGCAGCAGTTAGTCCTTTAAACAGTTTATTTAAAAAAAAAAAAAATGTCCATTTAAGAGAAATGGTAGCAAGTCCATATGTGGCATAACACAGAGAATGGATTTTCCTCTGAGCCATGCTTATATGTCTCCCTTAAATGGGCAAAGACTTGGGGAAGAGATTGAATGTTTTATTAAACTAACATATAATTGCAAAAAAACAGAGAAGTTTTTGCTTACCCAGAAGGATGCTCACTCATCCTTAGAACATCATTATATAGGACATACTACTGCTGTCTCCTTTAAGGCAGCTTGACTACATCACTGTGGTGGCACAGTTGTGGAGACAAGCTGGTAATTTCAAACTTTAAAAAAATTTATTAGGGCCCTAAATGCTGCTGAGAAACCTAAATTTATGGCCTTAACACCTAATTAGGTGCTAAATGGCTGTCAGGAGAAATCTCCATAATAATCCTGTTAGCATTTAATGCCTAATTATCACTTCAGAGTGTAGTCTGGACTACATAATTGAGAATTACAATGCTTAAAGGACTCAAAGTGGGGATTTTCAAAATGAATTTTAGTGAATTATTCCTCTGTCAGTAGTGAGTTTAGTATGTACTGAGTACAAGAGAGTATAGGAAAAGGCTGGGGTTTTGTAAAACAGACAAATACTCACTTATCTCCCACCTCCTCAAAGGTCTAACTTGCAGCTACTGCTTGGACAGAACAGTAAGTCTTGTGCATATGAAGAACTAAAGCCCAGCTGTCATATTCCCAGCTTCCCAGCCAGATGTGAGCCAACAGATGCATAATTCCACTTCAGCCACCGGTTTATACTTATTCTATGGATCGCTCCTTGCAAGGAGCAGTACCTGTTGCAGTGTCCTTCACATACAGCAGCTATCAGGGAAAGCAAACTTGCAACCTAGGTTTTGTTTTCCTACCACTTTTAGTTATCTAAAGGCATGAGTACACCCTCTGTTATTTTCCAAAGAGGCAAACAGCCTTCAGGGGTCTATTATAAAACATTCTGTACTCTGAGCTACAATTTACTTCAGCCCATTATGCAGAACTGCTCGTAGAAAGTGAGTGAAAGTTAAGAATCAGAAAACAATGCAATTTATCTGGGAAAAAAAAAAATCTACCCAAAGACTGTGTTAGGATCATGCCTGATGCAAAACAGAGCTCAAAATTAAATAAACCAAAACTTAGAAAGTAGAAAATTTGTTTCCCGATATAGGAAATTGGTGGACGTGATCATAAAAGGAACTTATGTCTTTTGGGGACCCTGATTTGATAACAAAGCAACAAACGGGCTGAAAGGGGTAGGTTTTACTACACCAGCTAACTCTCCAATCATGACCACCCTGATATAAACCACGGGATCTTAATCACTCTCACCCTAGAGATGTCCTGGCACTCAGGCACTGATGGGTGACTGTCACCTTCATTGCTTTTAGTTGTCTCAAAAAACACTTATGATTGGAGATCAGTATTCAGGCTAGGATTTCTTTCTTCTGGTCTCCTCCCCCTCTTACTTTCTTCTCTTACTTCTTTCTTCCCTCTGCCCCTGCCTGGCTTACCCAGACAACACTACATCTCTGGCAGTACTGCTCCAAGCCCAGAACTGAAGAGGCAGCTGAAAGCAATGAACCTAACATTGTATAATTTTGTCAGATCTCCTACAGCATGTCCACACTGCGTTTTAAAAGCACTCCAAGGCTGCCATCAATCTTCAGCCTGTGCAAGTCACTGCATTTAAACACATCCCCAACCAGGGGTTTCCCCCAGCACACTCTGAGACTCCTCTGTATCAGCCCAGCACACCTGGATGAGCTGCACAGGCTAAAAGATAGTCTTTTGATGTGAATTTGGAAAGACAAGGGAGAATGCCAGGTTTCTAGCTGCATCCGAGATGCCTCTTTTGGAGCAGAATCACCACCCTGGGGGGTGATAAGATCACGCTCTGCCTTATTCACCAGACTGGCAAGTTAGCAGTCAGCACCAGCCCAGCAGTCCTTGATTTTCTCCCTCTGGAAATGTTTGGGGTTTATCGTCTTCAAGGAAACCCGCTCACTTTTCAACAGCAACAAGATCTGTTCAAACCATGACATTTGCTGTTTCCTTTTTTCCCCATGATAAACAGCTATTATCACTTAAAAGAATGCCAAATGACAACAGTTTCAGAAAAGGGATAAGAAATCCTGTTGAAAAGAGACACTCAGTAAATCCTTCATTTTTAAAATATTTTACCATCACTCCCTTCCTTTTCCTATTATCTTCTCATTCCCAGTTCTGGAAGGAGAGGAAAATAATGACTCTTAAGATGATTGAAATGATACTGTTTCAACAAGCAGCCCATGAGGTAAGTCACTGGGAGGTAGAGATGTTAGGGAAATAGTAGTCATCTACCTGCCCACATACCACCAAAGGTTGCTAAGTGCATTTTGAGATCTGCAGGCATCTCCACTCTCTCTCTGCTGGATTTAAAGGCTGTTTCCTTTGCTCTCCACTGACTAGCAAATCTGCTGGCAAAGCCCAGACTTCCAGGTCTCCCACTTTTTGGACTCTGGCCCTTTTGGAAAGCAGCCAGCTCCCCAAGTGCTTTGCGATACCCTTGGAAATTAACAGTTGATTCCAGTATCAGCTGCCTCACAGCTGTCATGCAGGTGTCCAAAGAGTTTCTCACAGGTATCCGGATCCCAGACTTCCCAGCAAGTGAGCCCCCTCAGCCCCCAAGCAGCTGAGAAACTGGCAAGCCTGAAAGCACCCAAACCTCACAGAAAATCAAGATCTTTACAATATAAAATGCCACAGACTTTCAGTCTTAAAGAAAAACACAAGTTTCAGCTAATCTTGAAAACAGGTTCTTTTCAGCTCAGCAAGCTCTGAGTTTCGTTCATAATTAAATACTTCTTCATCTCCAAAAAAGTTGACAGAGATAGTAAATACACATCCATTAAAAATAGTTTAAAATTCAAAATTAAAAATCAATATTTTTAAGGTAAAAGGTGACTAGATCTGAACTATGAAATCTCTAGGCAGTGATATGAGAAAAAAATAACTGTTAAAACTGAACTTTATATATCAAAAGTTCAAAAACAAAAAAGCTCAATTTCCTAAAAACCCAAGCTGAATACCCATTCAGCTCTTATTCCACGACGAGTTACTTCCACAACGAAATATTCACTCCAGCTTTACATCCCCATTCACCACAATTAAGAACTTCATGACTGTGGCCATGGTTTCATGATAAAGCTTCTTCTCAGTCACCCAGCAGTATAACTCGATTTGGATCAGGCACGAGTGGATGCATGAATGTTCTGTTGAATTGGAAAGGGCGCACCAATACAGAGTCTGAGCTAGCTTCCACAAGTAGAGATGAATAATATGGGCAGGCACAAAGCCTCCTAGTACAAAATAAGCAAGTCAAAAAATTTGAAACAAATTTAAACCAACAAGGTGATCTTAAGAAATCAGTGGTTTTCATCCAGCACTAAGAGCCTGAATTCATCACAGAGCATAACATCAAAGCTCAACCTGTGAGATACTGTCCAAGCATTTACTATTTGTTTTAAGCAGGTAGAAGAGTCAGTTATTTCTCTGCCTTCTGGAGATCATAAATGATTTTTTTTAATGCATTCCGACATAAAAGTTCTTGCCATTGCCCTCAGTCACTTAATCTTTTTTATACATAAGGACCTTCACTCACATTTAGGACTAGGACACTCAAATAGTCCAACTGTAGAACTCAAGAGGACCAATTCACTCATATTTAAGAGATTTCACAATAGCTGATGAAGTTGCTTACCAAATAAAATTGTTCTTTAAATCCAATACTCACCAGGCCTGCTGAATGAGGCTGTGAATGCATGGACCTCATGGATGACATACTGGTCTGGTGCATGTATCCATATCCTTGGGACTGGCTTTGCTGATAGGCCCCAGGAAGAACAGGGGCTGTGTGTTAAAGACATACAGACACATTAATTAAGTTTAAAAAAAAGTCCTTATCTAGCATTTTGTAGAAACTGCATATTATTTGCATTGTAGATAGCAATTCCTCAGTATGAAACAGTTCAGAATGATTTCCACATACAACATAAGGCTTTTCATAGGTTGAATTAGACGTAAATGCAGCCAAAGCTATAGTAATATATCCACAAACACTATCAAGGTTAGTTGGAAGGAAAAGCTTAACGTACCTTAAGAAGTCTGACCATAAAAAGGTGTACAAAAG
Source organism: Pluvialis apricaria (assembly GCA_017639485.1). NCBI lineage: Eukaryota > Metazoa > Chordata > Aves > Charadriiformes > Charadriidae > Pluvialis > Pluvialis apricaria. The sequence goes on along the minus strand of CM030008.1, from coordinate 22,126,130 downwards.
CTTGAGACACGACAGACTCAATTCTGATACTGCCATAGATGACACACTAAATATCATGTGCCATAAACTGCCATTTTTTAAGGAAAGACTGATGAAAAAAGCTATATACTAGTACAGTTTTTAAATGTTTCAGTAGAAATACTCTGCAATTAATTCCTTACTCATTGCAAACTAACTCTTATTTAGTTGGCTATGAACAAAGAAGGAATGTGAGTCACTGGAAGAAACAGAAATGTAAAAAAGTGAGCCCGCAGTTGGGTTTCTTAGTTTATTCTGATTCCATTAACATTCTTAGCCAAACACAGAGAGATCAATGGTTACTTAAATATTTCCAAGTCCACCTTTTTCAGTATCTTCCTCTCACCACAAAACTGTTCCGTCTCTTTGACACATATTTTATTCACATTATTTCAACAATTACATTATTTTAACAATTCTGTATGCTAATCATTAATATGCTGACTTTTATTGTACCAAGAGCTGCTGAAAGAGTTAATGCAACCAACAAGGACTCCCTACCTCTATTGCTTATTACGAAAGCATTCATAAACCTTCCATATCTGCTCAAACACCTTACTTCAGCAACAGACCAAAATTCAAAAAGACTCAGAAAGGAGCAAAGCTAATGTAGGATTTAATGGGGTTCACAATGTATGGGAGGACCCAGAGCTCATAAAAATGAAAAAACATGGAAGCAGCAAACCTCCATTAAAAAAAAATAATTTCAAGAAGTACTCATATTTGCAGTAACAATACTGTGTCCTTCTCTGCTTCTTGAGTGATCAGGACAATAAATGCATGTGAAAAAGGATCAGCAAGAAATTGTTTGCTGAAGTATTTCGGAAAGAAAAGTCAACCTTGTGCTTTGAGCAAGGTGTTTTTCCTATCCTACTTCCCCAGCTAACAAAATCATTGATGTCAGCAAAGGTTTTTCTTAAAACATCCATTTAGTTTCAGTTAGCATATTCAAAGGCACTAAGTATGTAATTACAATTTGGGATGTTACTTTTTGCTCTACCATACTTGTAAAGATAAGTAATGCTTGTATATTCAACTAGGGTTTTTCTGATTTAGAAAACATGTTTCAAACTATTGTAATGAATAGATTGCTTTGTTAAGTGAGTGAAATTAAAGTGATACACAGTCAGATGCAACACTGGAACATTATGAATAATGGATGTTTTAGAAGTGCCAAGTTCATTCTAATGACATATGAGTACAAAGACATTTTAAAGCAGTTTAATCATCAGAGAATTGCTGCTCGTTAACATGTTCACAGGATTATCATGCATTAAGTGAATAGTCCTAAGCAGTTCATCAAATAATTTATGTTTCAGTGTTGTTACAAGCTATTTCTACATGACCAGATGTAGCCCTTCATGAGAAAATAGAGAAAAACATAGTTTAATCAAAGGTTCTGCGATCAAGCCGGAATGAATATATTTTGCTTAATTCACCACCAGCATAAACGTAGGTCAGTTCACAGAAGCCAACGGAGTCTCACCTCCTCATACCAGCAATAAATTGGTTATGTGGGTTGAAAACTAAACACAGCTTGAACTTTATAACTTAATAGGAAGTAGTATCTTAAAGGTGACATTGGCTGCTGATCAGTCAGCACCCTGCCTGCTCTGCAGCAGCAAAGGGCTGGTAGCTTTTCCCTGGTCCCTGGCAGGAGCAGAGACCCTGAGAGTCCCTTTCTTCTTCCTAAGAGAAGCGAAGACGTTGGTAGAAACTTTTTACACTTGATTCCTTCTCCCCAAAACAGATCTTTCTCAATTCCTACCAATCAGCTTGTCAGCGTAAGGTAGCAAGCCTACTGACGGTCAGCTTCATTATAGCCTCCAAATCGACAGGCTTAGTTTGGGAAGGATAACCCATGCCGCCTGCCTCTGTGACAACTGTCAGCAGCAGGGCTGAGACGTGCTTTCCTCTTTTGCAATCAGCTTCTCACAAGCTGAGAGAATTCTGTCAAACTGTCTCAGCAAACGTGTGTGCTAATTTACCTGCAAGAATGGAAACCGTAAGCTCAGGGAAATAAAGCATTTCTTCCAAAACAGGAGAAAATTTGGGAAGTGTTAGAAGCATTAGAAAAAGATTCTCTACAAACAAAAAGAATTTCTAGGATTAGCTCAGCTAATTATCTTCTAGTCTTTTAATTAGGTATCATCTATACGAGCATATATATCAGCGCTGAAGATACTTGATTGAATAATTTCACCCTTTTTGTCCATTAAAAGAATACTGTAGTAGGGCTGCAAAAAACAATCAATGTTTTTTAACAATTTTTTACAAAAAATACTTAAGAAAACTCCAGACGGTTGTCTATGTGGAAGATAATTTGGGAATCACATAAATAAGCAGATTAGTGAAGAGACAACAGAGCTGACCTGTGTTTCTGGTGATAGACAGATAATTCAAGGTGAGATTAAATGATGCAGAGAAAGAGTTTGACTTTTCTTCATCACCATCACCCGTAGTTAACTGCAATCTTTTGGCTCACACCAAAGTATAAAGTTCTATAACATCATTGACTGCAGCAGCAGCAAAAGCAATGGTTTTAGTTAACCTAAGGGAACAATAAAGCACAGTGGTGGAACACGAAATTCATTTAACTGAAGCCAGATTTATTGGTGAGGGAGCTGAGGGCTGACCATTGCTCCCAGAAGTACAGGTGGATGTTTTTTCTTGTTGCATTAAGACTTTACCAGATGCATTCTGATGTATCAAAACTTATTTTTTTCTTGTCCCATTTACCAAGCAAGCCAGATGTTCATTTTAAATTATCTACTTGAAGAAATTTATCATGTATCTCTTACTATATCTTTACAGGCTTCCCCAGAGGAAAGAGAGAGCAAGCTGAATGAACATGATAAAAAGCAAACAGAGAGGGAGCCTCCAAGAGAAAGAAGAAGCTGGAAGAATGATAGTGAGTATCAACTTGCTGCAGCAGACAATGGGATCTGCAGAGTGTGTACCGATCAGGACATGCTTTGAGAAGGACTGGGAAAGAAAAAGGTCAGACTGTGGAAACAGGAAAGGAATAATTAAGAGTATTGTATAACTACAAGGTTAAAAAAAGTTTATGTTGAAAAGAAAAGTCATTTAAAGGGTAGGTTCCAAGATATATTTTATCAAAACCATACTTAAATTCTCTTTCATTCTTTTGTACAGCACAACCTCGACAATCTGTGCTAAAACAATATAACCCCAACTGCTAACTACGGCACTTTTGCCATGTACTGCAATACATGCCATTCACTGGACCAGATGTAAAATAACAATCACTTCATTTACTCTTACAGACATCATGCAAATTTTAAGCATTTATTTCACTTCATATTTTGATGCTATCTCAATCCATGGTTTCACTACTAAGACTTCAGAGAACTCACAAAGAATATTGCAACATTTTGTAATAACAACATGAGAGAGCAAGAAGTAAAAAGAAAGATGATCATGATGATTATGTCCTTAATTCTAGTGTCTGTAAGACACTAAAAATCAAGCTGGAGATTTTCTGAGGAGCACAAAAGTTGCAATAGAGCCAGAATACAGCATCACCATACGTCTTTGTGTTACTGCCGTTATGACTAGCTCCCCTCAAATAGATGAAGCAGCTTATGAGAACCATGTCGCTCCACATATTTTGAAGTCCTTCTGCTCTTTTGCCTTGCTGCTGCCATATTTTCCACAGGTTGCAACATCTAGAGCAGGCCTCATGGCCTTACTTTAGAAGGCCTCTCTCATAGCTTTCACTTCCTTCTGTCTGTTGCCCTTCCCTTGGAAATTACTCAGCTATCTCCCATGCAGCAGAAAACATTGTCAAGGTAGTGATGCAATCACACGTGGGGAAGTGTAGCTCTAGAGTACACGTCTGGGGTACTCGGGTACACCCCACCTGTTGTTCATGTGGACGGGTCACTGCCTGAACTGCACAACCCCCGTGACCACTTCCCAGTCCCAGTTACAAGGATACATAGCTAAGGAAATACAGCCTTAGGGTAAAACTGTTACTGCTCTGCTGAAGCTGGTGGGTAATAACAACAGATACCTTTTTAAAGCCTTCTCCAGAAAGTACGACTGTGGTTATAAACTCTGTCTCAGTGCTTTATTTTTTTTATTTCTATCACCTTCCCCAGATGTTGGCTGCTGCTTCCTATCATTAAAATAATTAAAGTGATTTGGGTTGGAAGAGACCTCTAAAAGTAATATAGTCCATCCCCCATTTAAAATCAGGGTCAAATCTGCAGTTAGGTTGGGTTTCTTCAGGCCTGGGATGGAGCTTTCACTACACTTATTTGGGCAACCACAAACCCTGAAATTCCTCATGTTTGTTTCCCATGCTCTGCATATTCCTGTACAAGCTCTTGAGGTGAGCTCAGCCCAGCATTGTGTTAACCATACAAGCATCTTGAGAAAGAGTTTTAAGGAAAGATTTGAAGGTTAACACATTAATTCAGCAGAAATTCACATCCTCCCCAGTCACAAACAGCAGGATAAATGGAATATAATTGTTGTCAACCAAGAATTTAATGAGCATTGTAAAGAAGGCCTGTATCACAGGCTGATCAGAAACAAGAATCTTGATCCTTTGGCAGCAAGTAAGGCAGGATAGATATGATGAGGATAGGATGTGAAAGACAAAAAGAGAAGAAAAGTAACTTGACTGCTATGACAGCTGAGCTTTTAGCAGGCTTTTAAAGATGAAGTGCTAAACATCATTCTCTGCTAAAGTTAAGAGTGTTGGAAGAACTCAGCAGGAGTCATGAGGTGACACAACTCAAAGAGGCAGTCCATCCCTGATTCCCACTGCATATCTGAGGCTGATGCTCCATGAGCTAGCTGAGGCAACCTAACACTCCTACCACCCTTTCCCTTCCTCTCAGATGGGTTGTTTTTCTGCTGGCTTGGTGAGCTAAGTCAGCTCAGCAAGGGATCAGACCAGCGTCAGATGCAGTGCACAGAAGGAGGCAGGACCAGGTACTCAAGGCTACAGGCAGCCGAAGGCAGCAAACTGATCAGCTCAGCTCTCCCAAGGTATGCTCCCCCTCAAGCACCTCACTTCTGTGCAAGCTCCCTCTGAGTTCAAACCACAAAAGAGCTGAGCTTATTACAGATGCTTCCCTCCAGATGTCTGAGCATCCAGCTCCAAACAACGCATCCCATGTAACGCAGAATGCCCTGTGTGCTAGCACGGGGCACGCACTGCTCAACTACTTGTATCCTACGTCTCCACAGCATTTGAAAAAAGTCATAGTGGAAGTTTAGAGAAGATTAAGCCTAATGCAGCCAGCAAGATCTGTTACTAAAAACAGATATCACAGAACTTAAAGACTTTAATAAGCGTGAAAGGACTGCCCAGAGACAGAGATGGTGAAGAGGTTGAGATGAGGTACTGAACTCTGCAGCATCGCTATGGTACAGAACAAGGGGATATTCTCTAAAGGACGTGATAAAAACATAGTCACAGGGGTATAGAGAACAAACAGAAGAATACAGATATGTTAGATACAGATAACATTAGTAAAACCTCAGTAATAATTTTCCAGTGCAGGACTGATTGCCAAGAATGCTCCTGTCCCAAATTGGGATGAAAAGAAAAAAAAACTCAAAGGTTCATGCAAAAAGAAATTTTAAAAATCAGGTAAAGAAACAACTTATACCAATCATTTCAAAAGTTTTAGCTTTATTTTTTATAATTTTCAATGTTTATTATAATTTATGTGACTCTTCAAAATTAAATATATTTCACCATAAAGCTGGATTCTTTGTTTCAAAAATGTCAAGCCATAACCTTAACAATCTCAAAACTTAATAAAACAGTGTTTGGCATTAAGACATTAATCACAAGTGATCCATTCCTATAAAAAAGTTTGGCATTAAAATGCTATCTTCTGATGAAAAACATTGAAAAATTCCCAGCCATCTCTAAAGTTAAATTGTTCAGCATTAACTTTTCAAATAAGCTAGAAAATGGAAACACATACTCTAAACTGATGGTAACTCTTATCTATCATAGAGTTTTATTATTTTCTAGTCAGAAAGAGTAGCACAGCACAGTCAAATTTACTGGGAATAGGTCAGACTCATAAGCATATAAAAAGCACTAACCTGAAGACTGCAGATGGTGAGACTTGATACAGAACAGGGCTGTTTTTAGAACAGTAGAAAACAACATGGTAAAGCATCTTGGCATTTTTTCTTGTAACAGTAACTTTCCCTTCATTTCTTTTCTTTCTTTGTTTTGTTTTGTTGGTTTTTTTCTCTCTTTCTTGCCCTTTACTCGTCAGTTAGGCTGCTTTCACGGCTGTCTGAGCTACCAGGCTTGTTGCTCTCAGTGGTGCTGTCAGAAGCAGCAGTTTGTCTGCATACTATCCATTACAGGAGTCAGTATTAGTTAGTAAATTGGAATATCAAACCCAGGTATAATTAGGTTGTTGAAATAACAACCTGAAAGTGTGGCCTAATTCACATGGGGTGCTAATAAATATCTGCCATGCTCACTGACCTCATTAGAATTGAAGCTCTGAACTACTTGGAGTCAGTGGCAAATTCAGAACGTTATAAGCTTAGGAAGTTTCCATAACCTAAATTATAAAGATATAAGAAATAAACCCTGCACTCTTCAAATACTTGAAAAAAATATGGGGGAGGGGGATCAACAAAATGATTATTCTTGTATTTAAAATAACTGACATTAATTATTCATGAGCAAAAAATCAAAATGTCTCTACTCTCAAGACTACTTACTGACATACTACAATGGATAAAATAAAACATTTTAAACTAAACGTCATTACTGTCATGATTAGACTAAGACTGTTCTAAGCACCACCATTTTATAACACCATTTATTAGCTAGGAATAATTAAGCCTAACTATATGTACCCACCATGTAAGCTGAAGTAAATTATTATGGGAAATGCAGAATCATACAATTATAACTCTTAAAAGCAGTTTCAAGATAAGAAATTAAAATTTCATTTTGCATGGAATTGCAACAGATCACACATAGCTGTTTAGCATATGTCAAAGAAAACAAAGAAATTTTGAAAGGAATGACAAAAAGAACACCTAATGTGCTCATGCCACATGGAATCCTGCATTTATTCGTAATTTGTTTTCCTTTTAGGGGGGAACTATCTCATATTTCTGTTACTCCTGAGAGCAAACATACTCACAAAAAAATCACCTGTTCCAAAATTTCTGATTTGTATGAACAGCCAATATCATTAATACTGGTTACGCTGGTCTTTGTTGTATAAGTCCATCATACATCCAATAGCAACTGGAGTGGGAATTTGGGAAGTACTAGCTAGTCCAGTGGAAGAACAATTGGCAAACTGCCTCTCTAGTACATCATGGTCTATGTGTCTGGTAATTCAGGCCTTCTCCATAATTCTTCGTATTTTGAGGAGTCAATTCCATTATATTCTTTTTCAGGGAAATCTATTTCTTGAGATACGCTCTCGCCTCTCTGAGGGGTCTGAATCTCTGTACTGCAAAAAGGCAGTCTCTCATGGACATATTTTCCTTTACATAAAAGTAGTATGGCTTTCATTCCCCTTCAGAGGAACTGCACAAAAAGGCTATATTCAGAGAAAGCCCAGGCTAGCACAGTCTCCAGAAGCCACATCTGCAAGCAGGTATTAAATGTCATTGTCTAGAGAAAAATGAAAGGAACCCAGGATGTACTGTTTTCTACTGTCAACATTAAAAGAAAGAGGACAGTCAACTGAACATCCACCCTCTTCACCAAAAGACAATAACACAGGGAATGTTTTTGCGAGAAGGTGCTTGTGAATATTCCTTAGAGCACCATTTCTACTGAGGAACAGGGGGTGGAGGATACTGAGTCACAACTCAAAAGCCCTTGTGACCATTAATACGATATAGTTGTTGTAAAGCATCACAGAGTTGTAAAGTATTACATACATGCAATCTTGTGCTCTGCCAACAGGAGAGGAGAAGAAGCTGGATCTCAAACAACCCATAGAGTCCCTGCCTGTAACTGTGTCTGACTGGGGAGCAGTGAGGTGGTGAGTGGCAACCTCATAGCCTGCAAAGAGCACGAGCCAATCCTGTCCTGGCAGAGCAGACAAATTTGATGAACAGAAAATGCCATCAGCTTCCCCAGACTGCCTTTGGAATGGCCAGTTAGGACTGCAAGACCATAAATCCTCAGAAAAACAAATCATAGCATAGCAGCCCCTTAAAACAAAAGACTTTTCACACGGAAGCTAAAGGTATTTGTTATAAAATAGGGTGGTAAATGATGTCCCAGGAAACTCAATTAGTAAAATGTTTCAAAGCCTTTAAAATATAGGAAGACGCTGTTAATAGTGTTTGCTCATACTGACATTTTTTTGCGGGTTTTGTTAAAAAACAGGATAAAATGGAAGTGTACACAACAGAAAATTACAATTTAGAATTAATGACAAAATTATTGTCTTCATCCAAGTTCTATGAACAGTCGTTTTGGGGATTTTAAAATCTGTATGAATTCTGTATCTGACATTTAGAATTTTATGGGCAGTTACAACAATCTACTTCACTTACAATTTAATTTACTTAAAATACAAATCATATATCCCCCCTCCAGATCCCACTGACCAGTTCTTACCACAGTACTGTAAAAATAAAACGACCTCAACTACTTGGCTTCTAACCCTGAAACTGGAGTCGTATTTGTCCCCAGTTTTGCATCCTAAAATGTAATTTGAGGGTTATAATGATGAAGGTTATTATGATGAGCACAGAATATTCTAAACCAGTTAAATGTAGTGCAACTGACCAAAAAAAAATTACATTTTGAATATTCAACTAGAAAATCTTTTCTAGATGTTAAATTCAATCATTTTCCTCAATAAAGCAGATTTAATACATTACATACTGTATTGCAAACTAAGGATGAAAGAATTACTAACTGGGACTACAGGAGAAAGGATTGTATATTTGGAGCACAGTTTATACAGATGCCATGGAAGTGGGGAGGTGCTTGGCTGGTTGTTTTTGCTTTGACAGAACCACTGATCTATCTAGATTGTGAAAATTATTATTTTTTTTACTGTAGTTTCTAAAAGACAAGGTCTTCAATTAATCTCTACAACCTGTAATGCATGTATTTCCACATACATGGTCTACTTTATATTATGTCTTAGGAATTGTTCTAGCAGTTCAAATACCAAAGGACCACCCCCGTTCATTTTAGATGCATTATAACAGAAACTGCTATGAATATTATTCTTCAATGGTAGCTGTACAGTCCAAAGAGTTTAGCCTACGTATCTATTAACAGCTGGTATGTCACAATATTTGTACATATCCCCATTTCCCCTACTGGTATTGTAACTGGGACATAACCAAATCACAGGGCACCCAGCTCTGGAGTTCTGAATATGAATTGCAGTCAGGATTTGGTGTCGCTGACAAACCAGCCTTATTGCCAGCTGACTTGCCTGACATTCCACCTAAGCTGCAGCACGTCTCAGCTGAGAAAACAGAGTACAACATGCCTTTCCTTTCCTCACACACTGCACCACATTCTTTTATTTATGAAGGCACAAAATGTCTGGAAGCCAGCCCAAGGCATCCTCCGTCCTAGTGGGGCCACGGTGTACCACAGGAAGCTGCAATTCCCTCCTAAATTGTGAATAGGCAGGTTTTTGCTCTAGGCTTCCTCACAAATGGAAAGAGTTAGTAAAATGAAGGTTATGTTAACATGTTACATTACCCACACGCCTTCAATTACAATTTAAACTCACATTTACTGAATAGCAACTGTTGCCCATTTGCATTAAAGAGAGAGACGCCTGCAAGTTCTCACAGAAGCTGTGCTTTGATTTCTGTGCAGCTATTTATTTGCATAGTGGGTATAACCAATCTGAGCAATGGTAGAAAGATAGCATCAACCAGGATCAAGTACGTGACTGCACATAATTTTATTAGTGATATGTATTGTCTGCTGGGTATAAAATCCTCTGAAGTGTATCAAAAGCTGCTCTAGGGGACCACACTGAACAACTGAAACAACTCCTTGCCAAGGGAGCCATTAACACTTCCAACTGTTGAGTCACTTGGAAATTTCCTTTCCACTTTCTGCTGACTAACTGTTTAAAGCAAAAGGGAACATCAAACTCAGACATCTGGCAGGGCAAACAGAAGGATCCCCTGAACTGCTGCCACACTACAGAAATTGGAACTGGGAACTCTTCTGGATTCTCCTCCACCTGGATGTGTCGGAATTGCCTTTTGATGCTGGCAGATGTCAAGGCTGTGGGAGAGGAGCATGGTAATCAAAGATAGGCACAGGGAATCCAAGCAAAAATATTTTGGAAGTGTGAAATGTAAAGCTCTCCCTGGAACATTAACTCACCCTCAGTGAACACACACTGAACAAAAATGTGCTTTCAGATGAATCACGATTAATATCTTAATGTATTACAACCAATGTGGGTTATTTAGGTTTATTCTCAGAGCCCTAAATCAATCCTTAATAAAAACTTAACTAAGCCCTCACTTGGAGTGCTGTATGACGTTTTAAGTTTTACGTTAAAAAATAAGGTTTTACAGATAGTGCACATATCTTTGTAATGGAAAAGAATGAAATCTAATTTTCTGGACTAATTTCTCTCATGTTCTGCACTGACAAAGCACTCAGCACAGGACACCAATAGTCCAGACTACAACAGAGAGATTCAATAATGCTCAAGACCGTGCATAAATGTGGTTCCATTGCCATTCTGGATTCCTATACTTACACGGCTTAAAGGACTGAAATGGATTATTCAGAGGAGACCAAATTATATATTAAGCAGTCAGAAATCTTATTTTCACAGAAACTTATATAGAAATGAGCACATGTGTAGGGAACACACCCAACCTGTTTCTAACTGAAATCTGAACTCTCACAACTAACCTTGCATTTCATTTTCCTTTTTACCTCAAATCTAGAGCTGAAAAGGTACCACCTTTCTAACACCAGGAAACCTCCCACTGTTTTCAAAAACTTCTCTAACTGTAATGTCATTATTTTTAATCAGAAAAAAAATATGTCCTTTGAACATTAGGAACCACTGCAAAACAGGAGGCAGAAACTGAAAAAAGCAAAACACACCTTCTTCAAACGAAAGGTGCAGTTTTCAGAAGGGAGAGAGCTCCGTCTTGCTGCCTGAATAAGCACTGTCCTTTTGGGGTACAATGTGGTTACAGCAAACCTTTACAAAGGAAACGATATTGTTTCAGCAAAAATCTATGTGAGAATGGAAGACCCGTAGTCACCAATTCTGAAGGAATATAAACTCTCTAACAACAAAAACTGTTCATGCTAAACAATTTGTGGTATCAGATAGGTACCAAACATACGTGTGCACTTGTGCCCATATTGCATACATATTTGGTATTTAGCCAAGTTCACAAATATCACAAGAGGTTTATGGATGAGGTATTTATTATTTCACTGCAAGCATTTACACTAAATTATACGCTTCAGAACAGAAAATCACCTGATTACCAAGATAGAAAATCACAGTTTTAGCTGTTGTTGAGTTGAAGACTATTTTTTCCCACATATTAGCTTTCAGGTTGGCAAACCTGCTGGGGGCTTGCATGTAAAAGAAGCAAAACCAAAGCACCATCTAGTCCAAAATAAAAAGAGTCAGAAAGAGATGTAAGAGTCTGGTGGATAAGAGAAGTGTAGATGTAACCCTCACCAAGAGGGAGTACACAGACCGTTGTTTTGATGTGTTCAGCCTTCTGTGGCAGTGCAACCTGCTGATACACTTGAAAGGGGACAAGAAACCCACAAAAGCCTATAGTTCTTCCTGTGAAATCTACAATTCCTCTCCCACCGAATGCCATGTTTGATTACTGGACTCCAGGGAACAACCTTACGGAGAGTTCAGCTACCTAGCATAAAAGAACCATTCTTCCTTGGCTGCCAGAGAAGAAAATATAACTGCTGTGTCATTCTGCTTGACCTCCTTCAAATGACAGAGCTTAGCAACTGAATATGGAGAGGGGTGAAGGATTTCTGCCCTGTATTTCTTCCAGCTGCACCTGGAGATGGAAGACAGATCTCTGTATTACAATATGAAGAACAGTCAGGTATTATTCCCTCTTTTCTTCTCTGACTTGTCCTACTAATTGTGATTTTTCCCATCCTCAAAACCAGAGGGTTTTTTATAAAAAGTGATGGGAAGGACAGAGCAAGGAAGGGAACTAAATCCTGTCTTCTTTCCTCTTCTCCTTCCATCTATTGGCACAAGAGTATTACCACTGTCCCAACACAAGAGGACTCCTTGGGCCACGTACCAGGGAGCATCTCTGCAATTCCAGTGTGTGAAATGAAGAGGCTTTTTTTCTCCTTTTCATCTGACTAGTTTGTCTTCTGACCAGACTAACCAGAAGCAGAAGCAGCAGCACGTTTCTTTGTTCTAGGATTTTCTGTGGTACGTATGGGTGGGTGTAAAAGCCTCAGGCAAATGCTACAAATAAACATTTTACGTACAGAGCCACAGATATTGGTGTGTGCAAGGGGGAGAGAAGGAGACACCCCTGAAATCAATACTTAAAATGTCCCTGTCAGGCTGAGGAACAAAAGCACCCTCTATGAGCTGGTACAGAGTGCAAGGCTGTTGCCAGTGACACACAATAATATGTGAAGTTGCTGTTTCCTCTTTGCAGGGCTGTGCTCACACTGCAGTCCAAACAACAATTCTTCTAAGGGCCTACAACACGTTCCCGCCTTAGTGAGGAAATGAGAAAGATAACCCCTGCAGTCTGGAGAAAGGGAGCAGAGGAGGCTCCGCTACACTGGAGCATTTTTTCTTCAGAAGGCTAATATCACACAACGAGGACACACCACTAGGGAGAGGTGAAAGGACTTACTGTTCCTCATTGACTTAACTTCAACTCCAAGCTATATAAAGACTTTAAAACTTTAAGTACCCATACCCCACAGGAAGATACTGCCGTACTGCGTGTTCTGCAGTCTTCATAGATTTTGGAATGAAATTGCCAGCATGCCCATTTGCCATATTTATTTCTCAAAGGTAGTTTGCACTAATCTTTTCTGGGTCTGACCAATTGTTATGTAGTATCAATGAGGTATCTAATATGAATTTTCAGTTTTCTCACAGCAACCTACAGGTTACTTCTAAGGTTGATAACAAAAATTAAGAAACTATCAAGATATAAATGGAATTTAATGGTTTGTTGAAATTTGTGTATTTGGATTGCCAGCGTGAGTAAAAGGCAGCAGCTTCCCAGGCAAAGGCAAAGGGGGAGACCTGAGTACTAGTGGCAGACCCTTTTCATCAGTCTAAATAAAGGCAGAACTTATACCTCAGATCAAGGCCTCTTTATGTTAATTCTCACTACTTGTCCAATGACACCAGGTGAACTGAATTTGAATAACTTGGGCTGAAGGAGACAAGTGTAAACAGTGAACATGCAGCCAATCATTAACACCCTGGCTTCAACCAAATACATGAAATTTTAGCACTCATTTTTAAAATGCAACAAAAGACACTCGAAAATTTTGTCCTAATATCCACTAAGGTTTCCTACATAACACGAGCTTTTGGGAGTACAGTGCACTATATCTCTGTCTCCTACAGACTGACCTCCATATAGCTTTTAAGATAATATGATGATGACTTAGAAAACAACCAAGAAATCGAGTTTTTTTTTCCCAGCAGAGTAACAATACATGCATGACTGAAAGGAACCAATATGCACCTCTGACTTTTCTCCATCTACAGACTATACACAATTTAAAATAAGAATAAAGGGACACTTAAATACACTGAAAAATTCTGAACATATGGTAAGGAAAAATGTCTATACGCTGATGTACATCAATTAAACTAGAAATTAAGAGGAAATAGAAGACCAAAAAAAGGGAAGGTCAAAAGCAAAAGGGGAGAAAACCAACTTAAAAGTTTTTAACTAAAAAGAAAAAAACAAAAAAGGTGTATTAGGGACAAAAAAAAGCTACATTCATCTATTGCAAGATGTTCATTAAAGATCATTTTAAAGTAGAAACCTTCAGACTGAAAGGAAAACTTGGTAACATTAAATAAAATCCTGCTGATTTAAATCAAAGAAAAACAGGAGAGAGCTGAACAGAAATCCCCAAAGCGATACAATAAATTGAAAGATAATTAAAGTAAAAACTGAGAGAAGGAAGAATATTAGAAAGTGAAATGAAAACATTCTACAGTTGAAACAGGATTGAAGGAAAGCAGCATAAAAGGACTTCGATAACAAAAACAAAAGAAGGAACCCTAAGGAAAACACTACCACTGAGGTATAATGAAAACAAACTGCGCACACAAACTGTTGCATAATAAAAGACAGAGAGAGAACAAATAACAGTGAAATGTGAATAACAGTGATACGCTTTAGTGCAGATGGGTCTTCTCATTCCGAACACACTAAGAGGAATTCTTCACCTCAAAATGAGTCAAAGACCAATGCAAAACAGAAGTGACAAAAACGGTAGCCTTAGTAGCAGTGTCATGGCTCATCTGCTATCATCTGGCCAGTCATCAGGACACACTGTTCTAGTAGTACACAAATGTGTAAGTGTCCTGGTTTGAGGTAAAACAGGACCAATTTTGTTCAGTAACTTCGCTTCTTAGCTGGGCCTCTTCTAACTACTGAAATTAACAGCATATTGTGCAGACAATGTTCGCTCTCTCTGAGTGATAAGACCAATGTTTATAGCTGATGTCCAGACATGGTATGTGGGGAGGCTCTTGCTTATACTTATTGATATAACATCCAAGGCCAACCAACTTTGTTATTTGCCACGTTGGAGGGTCGGAAGCGGAAAAGCGTAATGGGGTCCCACCTGCGGGGAGGAGCGGACAGGACGGGTGACCCAAAACTGACCAACAGCGTATTCCATCCCATCTGCCTCATGCTCAGTATAAAAAGTTGAGGGATCAAAGGGTCAGCCCTTTTCTTTCCCTTCTTTCTTCAATGGCCGACGTCTGAGGAGGACTCTGTCTGTCTGTTCGTCTGCCTTTGGACCCGATCCTGAATTCAGATCCGGAATCCAGTTCCCGTCCGTCACCAAGTCCAGCCTGGGACTGCCCCAGTGCCAGCCGGTGTCATGATTGTCATCCTGGGAGCTTGATACGGTTTTGTATATTTCTCATTATTTCTTTTTATTTTATTATTAATATTTCATTAAAGTAGTTTAGATCCTTCTAAACTTGTAAATCTCTTTTTCCTCCTCTACCTCTCTCTCTGAAGAGGGGTAGAGGGCAGCATCTGTCAGTCCCATCTGGGGTCCCCTATGTCCACAGTGGCCGATTTGGCCTAAACCACGACAGTAAGCCACTTCCCTGCCATCATAGCAGAGCCTGGCATTTCTTCCAGTAGTAGCTGAGTGACCCCTGTAGACACTAGGTCAACCCCCTTAAGCACAAGTTTCTGCGCTCTCAACGATTTGTGTGATACAATTTGTGTGAACAATTGTGTGATATTTTAATCTTAAACTTCAATTTCCTCTGGTTGTAGCATTTTGTTTCTTTGCTTTCTACAAAGAAAGGGCCTGAAGAAAAATATTAATTAACCTTAAAGTTTTACTTGCAGCCTTCGCTTTACCTTGCTACTCTTTGTCTATACCTGCACACACACAGCTTTGAGCAACTGAGCTTAGTTTCTGTGACTGGCACTGGATCATACACCACATTTCTGTATCTTACATTGTACCACATATTAACACTCTAGTGTTAAAAAGTCCTTTCCCTGCCTCAGTCTCCGGAGATGGAATAACTGAGAAGAATATATATAGAAAGTGTTCTAAAATAACAAGGCTTAAGAAAAAAAAAGTCTCCAATATTGTGAACTTGTGCTACTTTCAAGCATTTTCACTCTTGCCTTTGGGGATTGGAACTAAACGAAACAGTCTTGAGCCATGAGGGTGTGAGATAAATGCCATTTTCACTTATTGAAGTAAATTACTAGCAAAAGACGGTAGATTAATTTGATACGGAGACCTTAAAATAGGGTATCTTTATAAAAGTACATGCTTTAGCACAACTTCTGAAAAACACTGTAGGGACTGTGAATACAAGAAGTCCAATTAGGTGAGACCTGTGTTCCTTTCTGTCACCAGCCACCAAAACTGCCGTAATTATACATAAACGGGAGTTACATGTAAAAGCAATTCATCTCCTTCATAGAATAGACCATTGAAACACAAATACAACTGTCCAAAATAATGCAAGACTGGAATAGGTGTGTGAATCAGATCATCCTCTCCTGGTCCCTGAATGCAAACTAACAGGATGGGACCTTACTCATAGAGAAGGAAGGGGAGCAAGAGAATGAGTGTGAAAAGAACTGGGAGAAAAACAGTGTGTAAGTCTGCACAGAAAATCAGGACAGCCAGAAAAGACTTTACAAAGAAACTCAAAAAAACCCAGCTGAAAAATTTGTCGGACACAATCCTGTCTAGAAAGACCTTAATTGAAAGCAAAGAAACTGCCTCTTGGTGCTTTCTTTTCTACACCATTCTATGAAGAAGGAACTGTCTGGTCTGTCTTTATAAACAAAAATAAATCTGACATCTGTATAGCTCAACTTCTCTTTCTGATGAAAATAATCTGAAAAACCTTCCAAAAAATGAATTAATATCTCCATGTCTGAGAAGTTGCAACACCACTGTTAAAAGCAGCATTGAAAGAGAGAAATCGTTAGCTTCTGTTCCTCTTTAGCCAAGCTGAAAATAACTACTTGAAAAACAGCTGAGAATTTTGCAAGAATTAATGTGGCACCCAACTGTTTCTGGGAAGTGCTACAGAACGGCTTGCAGGTAAAAAGGAAATCTTTGTTAGGGCAGTAATTAATTACAAAGCATCTAGGTAGACTGAGAAGCTCTAGTGCAACACCTTCTGTCCAGTATGGCAAACAAATTCAGTGATACCATGAAGTAATAAAGTCAACCTTGAAAAACACTAACACAGAAAAGCTGAAAAAAGGACAGAAAAAGTAATTTCAAAAAGAATATAAAAATGAAAATTCATCACCTGCATCAAGCTTCCTGGAAAGCGTTAACAATTGTTTCCTATCCAGTTTTACCTGCTGTACTCTAAAAGGGAGAACAGTGATTTTCCTGAATTTACATCATGCAAAAATCTACTGATTTTGTACGGAAAGCTCCCTGGGAGGCATACTTGGCACAGCTCAACCCTGTCATCTAAAATAATGGTCAGGGAGTCAAATAGGAAGAAGTCATTCTAGTGAACAATGTTAGTAGCCTCCCTGTGATGTTGTTACTGAACTTCCCCAAAGACAAGAGAATTATTTAGATCTGAGTAAGCCTTTAACATCTGGTATGAAGCCAGGGACCCAGCCAAGGGCTGGGAGAGGTGGTTAAGGAACAATTCTGTCAGCTGTGGAAGACTTGAATTGTGGGTCAAATATCAGAAAAGGTATCTAGAATACATTAGCAATTGAACAATGCAGAAATAACTGAAAGATGATGAGACAAGGCCAAAGACACTCAGAGGCTGTAAAATTGGTCACAGGTCTCCAACTGTCTTTCATGTTGGCATGCCATCAGCTTGAACAATTGCCAGTGAGAAACACTGCTAGATCTAAAAGTACAAACTCCATGAGAAAAAGACATGAATTCTCAGCAAAATGGATTTGCTCCTCATTCACTGTGGTATGCCATAAGAGATACTATGTAACAGTCAAGGGCAAACTCACCTTCTGGCTATGTGCTAATTGACATTTTGGATGGGATTCTGTCATAAAAAAGGCTGGTATTTTTGACCAAAGATGCTGTCTTCTGCTGTTTCTTTCTGAGTGTGTTCACAGAAATAGCCTTTTCTTGTAAATCATTAGGATTATGTCAAATTACTTAGCTCTGGCATTTATTTCTCCCCTGCAATGGGAACTGTCTGCAAGTGTTCAAACCCTGGCTAGCCAGCTGGGTCAAAAGCGGAAACAATATCTTGCTAAAATATGCTGATCTTGGCAAGGATGTATTCAACACATCACCACAACAATAGATTTAAATAGAGACACAAAAAGCAAGCTTGCTAGTGCCAAAACAACTGGGAAAATAAAGCCCATTTCCTATTCTCAATATGGCGAGTAATAAAAAATATCTGTTAACAATCAAATCAAGCTGACAAAGCAATGTTAAAATGGCTTGGAACAGAGCCAAAAAAGATCAGAACAGATATAGAGAGACAATATGCACTGGACTGCGAAGTCCACTTTGCATCATCACGGGAAGGGACATAAAAACCAGCATGACATACATTATTGTTATGATCTATGAAAAGAGTTGGGAATATAGTTAAAATATCAAATAAAGATGTACAGACTTGATAAAAGGGATTATAGTTCTGTCAAAGATGTGTGTTTCTTTGTTCAGAGTTAGTTCTGCAGTCTGAATGTTTTCTTCCTTCGCCGTTCCTAATCAGAGCCGCTTGTATGTATTTACATGGCACCTAACACGACATAGTCTCACTAAACAGTAGCCACTATAATAACCTACTACTCTGGTGAGTGGGAGAACACAAAGAGGTGCGGTCTACAATTAAGATGCCTTAAAATCTAAAAGCATGGGTAATTCAAGGATGTCAGGCAACTGAATGATAGCAATATCTTTAACACCTTGTTAAAAAAAAGAAATAGTAACACTTTGTATAATCTTTTCAATGCACTGTCTTTAGCAACTGAGAAGTAGAAATCACTATTTTTAAAATATATATATATTTAGAATGCAATGTTTCTGAATATTTATAATTCACCTGTCAAGTCTAATTCACACTGTAATGCCACTAGGATTACCAGACCCTTATTCATCATTTTCATAAATATTGTTCTAATCTATGGCATCAAACAGATGCAGGACATGGTTTTGTACCTGGGAATGCAGGTTCATCAAAGTATTCTAATATAAATCCATGTTAAACAATATCAGAGTATATAAGATTCCCAGCTGAATATTAACCCTGGTTCCCAAATTGCTAGGACTATAAGAAAATTTTCATATGTGAGAAAGCTGTCAGTTGATACAATTTTATTTCTAGGATGGAAACAAGAGTCACAATAACCTCCATAATTTAACATGGGAAGAAGTACTTCAGTCACTAAAATACTATTATATGCTTATTTGTCCACCGAAAAGCACAAGGTAAATTTATTTTTTTCAGGTCAGAGGTGTATTTTTTTCAGTGACATTGTGTCTTTCAAGAGAAAAAAAAAAAAATCACGTGCATTTTGCAAAAACACAACACATCTTCTCTTAAGCACTGTAAATGGGAGTTAGTAGGGCTTTCAGACTGACAGCGTTACCGAAATGGGGAAAGAGAATACAGGATAAAGCAATATAGCATGCAAGAAACTGTGCAGTCTTGAGACTTTGCTTTGCTTCTTTAATCAATCAGGCAATAGCATACATAGTTTCTAATTATTTGTGACTGTACAAGGATATGGAGTTAATACAGGCCTGTGAGGTCTCAACACACTGTGATAGTGTCATTAGTGAAAAAGGTGGCAACAAGGGGTACCTCCTTCTTCAGATGGCCTTGTTATCTCACTGCAGTAAGAAAAGGTAGGGTTCGTGTCAGAGCCATCTGACTTATAATCTCCCAAACTGGTAGAATGTAAATACTGCTTACTGTAACGACTTGCTCTTTCTACAAAGGTAGAAAGAAAGAATATCACAGTAAATAGACAATAGAAGTGCAAACACAGGAAAAAACAAAAACCCCAACACTGCTATCACTGAAATCCTTACACTGATGGCATTAAAATTAGAGAAAAGTGAATTGTTCACAATTTTGTATCCATTTTGAACACCATTAGTTCAAAAGGTTGCTTCAAAATCAGATACAACTAAGTTTGTGCTCTGCTTTAAAAGAACAGCAGAAATGGAAGGTGTGATTTAGATACTGGGGAAAAAAAGCGGTGAAGATGAAGCATATGAAAATTTCCAGTGGAAAATCAAAATGTTCTTTTATCCCAGCATGCATACAAGTTCATGTGGAAATAACTGTTGTTATTCACAGCTGATATTCACAAGAATATTTAAAGTCCCACTATTAGTAGCAAATAAAATACATGTGCAAAATAAACATTCAAAATAAACACTTCTGGGGGGGAAAAATCCAAAAAATTGTAGACCCAAAACATTGCTACTTATTATTACACTACTTTCTGTCCTTTTCTATCTACCCTTGAATTATGAACACCTTGGAGTTGCAAACAATAGCACAAGGCATAATAGCATATGCCATATAAGCAAAATGTGCATAGAAAAGAAATCATTTTCGTAAATAGGCCACCATCTATATCTCTGAAATTTTAGTAAGGTCTAACTATTGGAAAATTCTTCTTATAGTAAGGACAAAGTAGGTCAATGCTTTTTAAGTGACTACTTGTAAGTGGTATGAATAACTGTTGTTTAGGATACGGTTTATTTCACTATTTCTTATCTGCACATGTGATTACAGCTGAAGTCCCTATAAAACACTGCTTTTAAAATACTACAGTTTTATATATATATGTATATGAAAACATACTTATAAAACATATGGCTGGCACATTGACCTGAACATTTGCTGTATCAACTTAGTTTTATAAACATAAAAAGCTGAATTGGGGAAAAATCAGGATATAAGCAATACCAGAAAGCATACGCAGACTCCTAGACTGAATATTGTCCTCCAGAGGATCAATGTCGAAGATGGAGCCAGGATCTGTGCGCCAAACTTTAAGATCTTTTCCCAAACCACAGAAATTATAAGACAGACAAACAACAAAGGGAGTAAAAGCATGAGAGGTATGAGTTTTAACAATCAGCAACCAATCTAGAAATTAACCAGAAGATCTAGATATTTACCTGAAAGGACCAGAAAGCATTAATTTCCGTCATAAAAGAACTTAACGTATTCATTTTAAGCTTGACATTATTTTTAGGAGACTTTTTCTCCCAATTTTTGTTTTCCTGTTCAAAATACGACCATAGTATCTTCTTAACTCTAAATAAATTGAAACAGGTTAAATATCATATATCAGAGCTCTCTTCCACTAGAAGAACCAAAATCATCAGAGCTACAAAATTATTTCCCCAGTCCACCAACAGCATCCTTACTCCACGGAGACATTGCAGTACATATCTCTATAGCTGACAGTTGGCAGTACACTTTTCTACAGCTGACAGAGGCACTACAGATCCTCCTTTGCATACAGTAGTGATCAAGTCAGCCTAATAAGCAGAATCAGGGGCATGGTTCATCTTACCCAAAATAAATTTCTACAAGTTGCTCAATTCATATAAACTCCAAAGTATCCATCTTTCTTGATTAATACAAAAAAAATAGACTAGGGTGACAAATTCAACTGTAGAAATCTACATTGTAGACATCTACAGTTGGGTAAAATGAAGCCCGCTCTTGATCTTAACTAGCAATTTCCTTTGTCTTGGAAATATCTAAGTTTCCTGGGACACAGACTTACTGTTGATCCACTGCCTCACTTACAGAAAAGCATTTTTGGAATTCAATGTATGGATTCAGTAACAGTAGTAATCGTAAGATCTTCAGCTTTAACTCATACAAGTAAATCATTAGTATCTCTTGAATTCACATGTCTGAACTGGATATTGAAAGAAAATAGAGTCCATAAAAAATAATTAATTTCATATCTGAGTTTAAGTTACAGTCACAGCAGAAAAGTGAATACAGATTCAACCATGTTTTTAATAAACTTTTAACAAGTATTAGTGTTGTACAAGTTAAGAAGAGGCTTATAACAAATGCAGAAGCAGCTACAGTGTAAATTCTTGATTTACTCACATCAATCTAATATATACAATTCATACCTGCTACGTCTAAAAATACAATAATAATTTAATCTCTCCAAAGCAGTTTAAAATAAAACCTTGATGTAAAGTACAACCAGTTAAAGCACAAATCTACCAGATCACACCTTTTTACTAGTGGTTTGCTTTTTGGGCAGACTTGTCTGCAAGATTTACTCAATGTATGGGAAGTGGGAAAAATAATTGTCTTCCCAACTTTGTCTTTTTGCTGGTTTGAGTGGTACCAAGCTAAATAATGGGTTGGCAGGTAAAGTAGGACTGTGGGGACCCCAAATATGTCATGTTTCAAATGATTAATAGCCTAGAGGCAATGGAAAGAACAGACAGAGCTAATAAAGTAAATCCCATGGCTTTAGAATACATTCAATGTGTGTACGTTATGTGTTATCTACTGCAACTCCCATAAGGTAAGGCACAGTGCTAACTCCCTCTTGACAAGATGAATAAAAGCCAACGTAAAATCTTTTGATAAACTATGTGTTAGTCCTAACGGTGATAAATTATGCAACTACACAAAGCACTGACAGGCATGAAAGGGGTGGGGGAACTGGTGAATGCCCAACTTTTCCTGTTTGATCATGCCTTAGTAAGTGAAAACATAGTAAGTACAGCTTCATGGCAGCACCAGTGCAGCAGCCATTGATTTGTACTGATTTTGTTCATTTCTGTAATCTGAAATGACATACATAGAATGAGAATCTTGGCAATTTATAGCACCAATTTTAATTTCCTGGTAACTTTTGCCAATTTAAAATATCCTTATACTCACGTGAGAATCACAGAGCCTCTTTAGTCACAGATCCAAAGCTCAGTTAGACTAATTTATCTTGATGGGTTTAGAATGGCTTTAGCATGGTTAAAACTAGTGCCTATTTTCCAAAGCAGAGACATTAATTTTAGCAATCGGGCATTTGAAAAAGTTGTTACAGCTTCACTGATAATACTTTAAAAACCAACCAGATGGATGCTAACACAGAGGTACTCTTCCTAACTGGCTGAACAATTATCAGCTACGAAAAAACTCGAGAGTTGTTTTTCTCAGTCTGTGATATTTTTTTTCTAACTGCCAAGGACATTCCATGAGCAGAGAGCTTACTGCTTCTTTTTAAACAAGCAGATATTATAATTGCAGTTCCTCTGAAAAAGCATTAGCTGAAATATCACTGGATATTAGGCTCACAGGTTTCTCATGGCCCCTTTCCTTTAAATAGTTGCACTATTTTTGCTGTTTGGTGGGCATAGGGAGTTAAGAATTCCTTTGTGTTTTGATACTGGAGTATTTTAAGGTGATAAACAGTACTAATATTTCAGTTACTTACAGCTCAAGAAATTTGTCTCAGGGATGTTCTTAATCCTAATCGGTTTGTGCTAGTGAGCCTTCAGTTACTGAACACAGGATTGCACACATGATTCTTGCATAGAATTACAGCACATGTGCAATGCGGTACAGAGTAGGAGGTTTGAAGTGTGCACGAAACAGCATATTGCAAACTATACTAAACTCCAATTTTGCAGGAGCTTTTCTCTCGCTCTTTGGCTGCACCACTTCTAGCTGTGGAAGTAAGTTCAAGTGCTTGGGACCCTACAATGATTTTCTGAACAGGTTGTTGCCCTAGATCCAGAATGTGTGACCCTCAAACTTGCATGGTCTTAAAAGCACCAGTACCTTCTCCAGGCAGAGCTCTCTAAACACTCACTTTTGAGAAATCCCTCCTGACATAAGGCTGTAGCTACAGACATGTAAAAGGTGGCTATACAAAAGGAAAGAAATACCCTTCTTTATGTGGTGGAGACTCATTTGGAGACTTTAAGAAAAAGACTGAAGAAGCATCTGCCAGGAATTATATAGATATAGTTAACCTTGCTTTAGGCAGGAGGAATGAACCACCAATTAGTCCATTTGACCTGCAATTTCTCTGATTTTTGAGAGATAGACTTAAAGTCAACCCTTGCTATTACTACTATGTATGAAGGATATTAGAGTTCTATCTCAGCATGTTTTTCAATATGTAGGGGTCTACACTGGAGTCTACACTGTTGTAAAGCAAGAAACACAGAAAAAGGACAGACCAAAAGAAAAAGAAAGCAGAAAAAAATAAAAATATCAGGTTACCATTGCCTTTGCCATAGCAGACTTGCTAACTTTTAAGAGCTTTCAAATATCCATTTTGATTTTGAACTGGCAATTATTACGAGTACCCCAAATGACACCTTAATGCAATACTCTGTCTACATACAAAACCAATCTGTATTCCACATCCTGAACACCTGGTCTTACCTTGGACCATCTTTTAGAACACCACTTCTGAACACCAGTGTTTGGCTTACCAGAGATCTAATGAGTTATTGATGAATTACAGCTT
This sequence comes from Pluvialis apricaria, assembly GCA_017639485.1. Classification (NCBI taxonomy): domain Eukaryota; kingdom Metazoa; phylum Chordata; class Aves; order Charadriiformes; family Charadriidae; genus Pluvialis; species Pluvialis apricaria. The sequence continues at coordinate 22,101,902 of CM030008.1, read as the reverse complement.
GAGATATTTTGAAAGCTGTGTGAAATTCTAAAACAAGAGGTAAATGCAGCATGTGCAGCTCTGGAGAAATTGCTGACCAACAGAAGGTGAAATCTCAAACTGGTCTGTAGCACTTAAACATTGAAATATTGGAGAATCACAGCTTTAATCATATCTTTTCTGTGCAAAATGAAGATTATTGCAGATATTTTGGCCTTTCTTGAAGAGTCAAAATTCAAAGTAATAGCAACGACTACCCATATTTAAAAAAAAAAAAATTACAGAGCAAATGACAATGTATCTCCCATTCATACCCTTTATTACTTTGCTAGAAGCTGGCATTGAACCAGTAGTTCAACACAAGTTTCATGTTGAGAAAAGAGTGAAAAGGAAATCTGGGAGTTTTCTTGGTCATAATGGACAACACAAGCAGTGGCTTTAATCTTCTCTGCACTGTTTTCAATAGCAACAGTATTTAACAACTTACCAACTATTATTCCAGGTCTTCTATCCATTTCAACGATATGTGGATGCACACCTTTATATGCTGCATCACTCACAATTTGGGTGTTTCTCCGCACACGTTCTGTTACAGGATCATCTACCACTGGGGTGAAGCCTCTGCCCTTTGTCTTCTCAAAATCTTCATGGTATTTTACCTAGGAAAACAAGAAGAATTACATTTTTCCCCAAGCTGCAATTGACAGCAAAGGGTTATTCTATGCAGGAATGCATACATGTTTGCTTTATGAGACACTTATATTCTTTGGGGTTTGCACCATAATAGAATTGTTTTACACACATGAGATTGGCTGGATGGCTGGCCAAGTCTTTTCTGTCTCTCTAACTTGATTTCCTGATATTTTATTAGGCATTAACTCAAGCAGCAAAACATCATCTTACAATCACACAAGACAAGAAAAGCCCTCAGGAGGTCATCTGGTCCATTCTCTTCTTCTCTAAGATAGGATAGCTCTCTACTAATGTAGACAACTACATCTGTCAGTAAAAAATGTTCCAGCAGTAATAGTTCTAAAGAACTCAAGTATTTTCATTTACAGAGAATTTTGAATATACACACAGTTTCATACAAAAGGTACTTTTTGCTCTTTTGTTTTATCATATGCCAGCTGGCTTTAAACACAGGTTTTTAGAAAGAATTGCAGTTATTCTAGAGCAGCCTGCTTTCCAAAAAAAAAAAAAAAAAAAAATTAAAAACAAGGACATTAGGGTAGAAAGTGTTATATAACCAAGTGTTGGAACAAAACCAGTATTAGTAAGAGTTATAAAAGTAGTAACCCTCATTATGCATATTTACTTTTTTAATTGTCTTAATCATCAAAGAATTGAATTGACAAACATTCTCACACAAGCAAATGCACACAAAACAACTCATTCCAAGAACAAAAGTCACGCAGAAACCAGGAACGTGCACAGGCACAAGGTGAAGTGTGTCACCTAATCCAGTCAAACTGTGTGATGCTCAAATGAGGTGTGTACTTTTTTAAAGAAAAAAAAAAAAACAACAAACAAAAGAACAGACATTTAACTGTTAGAAAACTGTTTATTAGTATTTTGAAAATGTTCATTACAGTCATATGCAGTTAGCAAACACTCCTTCAACAGGCATAAGAAGAAAATATTCCTTCCATACTTGAGCAGAGAGTTTCATTAGTTACCTATATTAATGGGAGGCAATATCCAGTGGAAGTCAAGTGCCATTCCTTAGCATACTCTAGTTATAAGAAGAAAGCACCCTACCATTGAGATGTTGTTTTGTGTTTCTTTGACATGCCTTAGCTCAGGTGTGTCTAGAAGCACACTACATCTACCTTTCATCTGCCTCTGATCACTGCTGTACTTGACCTGCAAAACAGCAACAACAGCACACATGAAGTTTTTGTTTACAGTAGAAAGGATGGTAAGAATCACACCATGCACTGCTATCCTCTCCAAATCACAATGCCCAGCATTTTTCTTGTTTCTTTCTTTACACTCATTTTCTGGTAGCCTATTTCAGAGGCAGGATACAGATGAGCTAGTATATGGGTAGGGCCAAAGGGCACGTTTATTCCACCAATTACTTACTCAAAAAAATAGTATTTACCTGAAAGCTGAAACTCTTGACTGTTTAAATGACATAAATTAAATAATTCATTTATCAACTCAAAAATAAGATAATTAATAAGAAAACACCACTGTGACTTGGACACCTTTCAAACATATTTGTGTGGCTGACGATAAGCTACCTTCTTATTACCCAGACAGACCCAGACTCTGTCCTCAGTCTGCTTCCAGGTTGGGATTAGCTGAGAACCCCTGGATCCCCAGGGAATTCAACTCTTGCAAGCAGATTAGTCCTTTGGCAGCCTTCTTACTCCTGTTTGGTAGCTAGTCTTTGCTAGCAGCACAAAATCAACATGGCTGGGATTAATCTGAATATGCTGTTTTCATAGAGAATATTTTGGCCCTGTGTTTTGTGCATCAATAAGTACAGAACCTCCTATGTCACATTTCTTCTAATTAGCTTCTTTTGTGGTATTCTACAGACTTGTAAAGATGCAAGGTTAATTATCTGGCTTAAAAATAAATTAACAAATAAGAAACCCACATTCGAAATTGTAAAACAGTAAAAGTAGTTGGTCCTACTTGTTGGTTCTAGAGTGAGAACTCTTACAGTTTCTACTGGCTGGTTGAATTCTTCTACTAACAGACTCTCTTAGCTCCTACATTGCATTGCAACCTGTGCATTGAGTGTTAGTAAATATTTCAGATTTACCTATAAATTCACACTCAAAGTATTACCTCTCAAATCAGTTGTGCAAATCTATTTCAAAATGCATTTTTGATGAGAGAAACCAAGCATTGAAATTGTCTAAACCTTAAATTTACATATTAGCTAAGCACAACATACCTGTGAAAATATGAGTCTTGGTGTCTATGTTTCATAGGTAAGTTTGAATTAATGTACAGAGAAACAGAATTATATTGTACTGCATATTCTTCAAACCCTTCTTTATTAAACAATAAATTTTCTTAGCAAATATATTCAGCTACATATGCTATACATAGGGCATTTTCTGGACAGAATAATTACAGCCAGCATAGTTTGGTTTTCATCTACTGCTTATTAACATAGAGGAGTATTTATCCCTGTAAATCTTGAGAAACAAAGGGAAGGAGTCACTTGGAAAAAAAAAAAAAGCTTAATTTTCAGAATTAAATAAAATCATTTAAAGTTTAGCATTGTTGGGAAGTTTTCCTCTTATTTTTAACTACGCACCTCAAAACTAATTGACTTTGGTAAATATGCATGAGCATTTTAAGAACGTACTTAAGACATATGTAGTTACAAGGTCAGATTCTGTTCCTTTGTCCTTAGACAAATCCTCTGACAAATCCAACCTACTTTGCTTTTCATTCCTACACTCAGTTCTAAAGTGTTCACTACTATAAATTCTCTTCTGACACCTTGAAACAGTGGCTCTGCATGAAACCTGTTCTATTTACCACCTGCTGGGGCTTTGCCACTGATGTTTCAGTGTTGAGGACACAGACTGTAATGTAACTAGTCTGGTCCTTTAATTCACCATGCTGTTTTGACGACTTCTTTGCTCCTTATTAGAACTGTCTGCTGCTTCTTACACGACTATAGTATCTTACTCTTTAGTGTTCAGTAATAGGATCTGTTTAGGACTACTCAGCTCTAACATAGGTGGCATGTCGCACAGTGGAATGGATGACTATATGCTTCCATGCTTTGAATCATAAAAAATTGGAATTTGCACTAAAGTTAAATTCCCATTTCCTTTGTTCTTTACTGTAATTTACTCCTGCAATCTAGCAAGTAAAACTTAGTAACAAGAGAGGAAGACTCTTGAAAGAATGACTTTTACTGACTCTCTTGAAAAATACTGGCACCAACACAACCACTTACTTTTTTTGCAAGAATAATCAGGCAAGTCTGAATACTTCTGTTGCCTATATGAGCAGTGCACGTACCCAAAGGATTAAAAAAAAAATTCCATTGTGGATATGCAGTTGGATTTATTTGACACATCAAATCTAAATGGAAAAGCATATCCTTGTTATATTCCTACAATGACTGAAAATGTAAAGGACAAAAAGATTCAAACAACTTGCCGAGCTGATATTGTCTTGATTCTTCTTGACTCTCTCTATCTCAGGAGTGACACTCATAGCAGTAGCTTTGCCAGGCTGCTCTCTGTAATGAACCTATTATTTAACAGAATAAAATGGTACATACTATTTCAGATAAAGCAATATCACATTGTTTTACATTAAAATGTATGATTTAAAAGGTCATCCAGGAAACAACTGAAAAGCTAAAATGCATTTGAAGTTTATTAAAGCTTATAAAACTTGATTTTTGAAGCATAACCTTGAATTCTTTCTGTATCACCTTCTCACTAATGCATTTGTGTGGATATATATACACATATGCACACAACATCTTGACATTTACCACATTGGTCCTTGGCTGTATAGAGAAATATCTTATATTTGGATGTGGGTACGCCACAAATAATGAAGTACAGTCAAGCAGAGCACATGAAAAACTGAATTTCAGCAATGACCACTGTAAACATATATTTATCCAGACACAGAAATTCTATAAGGAGACCATCCATGTTCTAACTTTTATACTCTATATATAAACACAATTGGTGCAATACATCAGGCAACTGCCAAGTGAATAAAACTGCCTAAATTTCACGATGTGCTTATTTAAATGTACTGTAGGAATATCCTCTCTATCGCTTTTTAACAAAATACACTTGTAGCTATGACGCATTAACCAGACGTACACTCAAGGCAGGATCAGTATCTAAAGCAGATAAAGGATAGGATGTGGGATTGACAGACCAATCAGTCTAATGTTAACCCTGGCCCCAAATACTGGGAAGTCAGATATGGTAGCCATTTAGTAAATAATTAGAGATTCTTCCATGATTTATGCCAATCCATATAGTTTTACGTAAAATAAATGTTTCCATACAAACCTTTTTTTTTTTTTTAAATAAGCTCTTGGCTTTGTGTGATAAGGATAACTGTGCTGATACATTACGCTCATAATTCTGCAGTACACCGAGGCAGTAATGTACATATTGTTCAAGCAATTGTTTTCCCACACAACACAGTTGTGGTCTGTCCACATCAACATATTCTAATTGAAAAATTAACGTCTTATAAAAATGATGGTAAGCTATCAAATGGATTAAACTTGCAAACTGACATTTGTAAAGGCAAAATGATTTTTCCAGACTTAACATTTCTAGAAATGTCTGAAGTTAAAGAATCTTCACCCAAAGCTATTCCAATGACCTGAAAGAGAGTTTAAACTTTCCAATGAGATTTGCACAACACAAAAATTGGTGAAAGGTAAACAATGATGTGACCAGAACAACTGCAGAGGCTGGCATGAATCACTTAGGAAAACAGGTTTGTTTGAACAGCGTGCATTTTAGGAGAGCTACATTTATCAACACAAATCCTGGAATAAATAGCATACACTTAAGTTAGAGGGACAGTATTCTTGAAAATTGTAGCTAAATTAATTTGGGGAACATGGCAGAAAACACCCCAGGGAAACACTGCAGCTATTTGTAGTCCCATGAAATACGGCTGGTGATGGAAGTTCCCAGTAAGGAGAATGGCTGGTCTCTCAAAGACTCCTTAACAGGGTACAACTTCAACAATGCAGGAAGGCAGCAGCACATTCCAAAAGTCCTTGCCTTCTTCCCTGCGCTCCTGCAAACAGCATGACTTTCTAATGGGTATGTCAGCCATTAAATACTAAAATCTGATAGGAAGGTAACTGAGGAACCAGAAAGAGACAGGTAAAAGAGCTGGAGATTGAGTGTAGGCAATTTTTTTACAAGGCAAAGAAAAAAAAAAAAAAAAAAAGATGTAAAAGGATATTCTGTTTAAAAAAAAAAACAAAAAAACACCACAACCAAAAAAAACCCAAACCAAAACAAAACCCAACTGTCAAGATTTCCTGCAAATATCCAAGACAGCGAATAACATTTTGAAAGATCACAGTCATTTCTTTAATCGAGTATGTGATGCCTCACATGCCATTTGCCAAACTAAGCAATGGCTTTTCACAATTGCTTCCTAAAACAGGGTTTTCAAGTAATTCCATTACTGACCCCACACCTAACTACTACAGAAAAGGCACAGCTACAGGAGGCAGAACTTTGTACTCATCCTCTGCACGCAAAAATTATACAAAGCATTAAACGAGAGCAACTTCCCATGCTGACATTCTCTTGATTCCTCTTGACTCTCTCCATCTCAGGGGTGACACTCACAGGTGTAGCTTTGCAGAGCTGTTCTTTGTACTGAACCTAGCAAACATGGCAGAAGATATTACACAGAGACTTCCAAGCAACAGAAATACAACAGTGTATCAGACATCATTAAAGAGCACACTGCATTTGGATGGAAAATACCATTCCTTAAAAACACCCACGTCTTTCCACACGATACTTAGTACTCAGTGGCAGTTCTATTTCAGACACAGACGATACCTCAACAGGAATATTTCACTTTCTTTGACGTTAATTAAAGTGCAAGGCAGTTATCATTTCACCATTAATTGACTAAATTAGTCTTTGTGGACAAACACCACAGACATACTCACTGAGGCACAAACACATTTAATACATCACAGAGAAGTGTGAAAGCAATGAAAATGGGGCACACATTGCTAATATACTTCTGGTTTTCCTTAACTCTCCTTAGTTCGGGTGGATCAGAAATAGTTGTTGCATGCTGAATTTCTTCCTTGTATTTAATCTGCACAATAAATATTACAAAATATTAGTAATTTAAAGAAGATACAGAAAAGCACCAAACCACAATAAACATTTTGTAATCCTTCCCTTACGCATACTGCACAGCTAGACCACACCTATTAACACTACTGACCTGAAAAGGAACAGTTATATTTCATTTCTGAAACAGGCTGCTAGGGTTGGTTTCCAATGCACCTTGTTTGATACCATGCAGCACAGAGTGCATATAACAAGCCTAGTATCATAAAACTCTTACAGCGGAAGTGTACATCACATGGGACTGTGGCTATCTTCATGATAATTGGGATGCTGCATATACTGCTTGGAGATCTGCATCGCTCTGACAATGACTTGGTCTTGCTATTATCTTGCTACGGAGTCTACCAGTCCATTTCAGAAACAAAACATTTCACAGATGCTTTCTTAAAAGGGTGGATGACTTCAAAGTTTCATTCAAATTCTCTAAAAACACACACAGACACATCAGGGAAAATGCAGATGTTTGGATGGATGACACCTTTGAAGATGCTGTCAGATATTTACTGTTGCTTTTGCCACATTTAATCTCTTCTAAACAGCAGTATGTTTGAATATGGTAGAAACCATAATTTGAAAGACGCACAGAACTAGAATTTTTTCAAGGTGCACAAGTCCATGGAACCTGATGAGATACATCCGCGGGTCCTGAGGGAACTAGCAGATCAAGTCGCTAAGCCACTAGCCATCATATTTTAGAAGTTGTGGCAGTCTGGCGAGGTTCCTGCCGACTGGAAAAGGGGAAACATAACCCCTATTTTCAAAAAGGGAAACAAGGAAGACCCGGACTACAGGACAGTTAGTCTCAACTCTGTGCCTGGCAAGATCATGGAGCAGATCCTCCTGGAAACTCTGCTGAGGCACACAGAAAACGAGGAGGTGATTGGCGAGAGCCAACATGGCTTCACCAAGGGCAAGTCATGCCTGACAAATTTGGTGGCCTTCTACGAAGGGGTTACAGCGGCAGTGGACAAGGGAAGATCTACTGATGTCATCTACCTGGACTTGTGCAAAGCGTTTGACAGTATCCCACACGATATCCTGGTCTCTAAATTGAAGAGACATGGATTCGATAAGTGGACCACTCGGTGGATAAAGAACTGGCTGGACGGTCGCACTCAAAGTGTTGCGGTCAACGGCTCAGTGTCCAAGTGGAGACCAGTGACAAGTGGTGTTCCTCAGGGGCCGGTACTGGGGGCTGTACTATTCAACATCTTTGTAAGCGACATGGACAGTGGGGTAGAGTGCACCCTCAGCAAGTTTGCTGATGATACCAAGCTGTTTGGCGAGGCAGACACGCTGGAGGGGAGGGATGTCATCCAGAGGGACCTGGACAGGCTGGAGAGGTGGGCCCAAGCCAACCTCATGCAGTTCAACAAGGCCAAGTGCAAGGTCCTACATCTGGGTCGGGGCAATCCCAAGCACAAATACAGGCTCGGCGGGGAATGGCTGGAGAGCAGCCCTGAGGACAAGGACCTGGGGGTGATGGTTGATGAGAAGCTCGACATGAGCCAGCAATTTGCGATCGCAGCCCAGAAGGCCAACCGTATCCTGGGCTGCAGCAAAAGATGTGTGGCCAGCAGGTCAAGGGAGGTGATTCTGCCCCTCTACTCGACTCTCATGAGTCGAGTAGACCCCAGCTGGAGTACTGCATCCAGCTCTGGAGCCCGCAACATAAGAAGGACATGGACCTGCTGGAGCAGGTCCAGAGGAGGGGCACGAGGATGATCAGAGGGATGGAGCACCTCTCCTATGAGGACAGGCTGAGAGAGTTCAGACTGTTCAGCCTGGAGAAGAGAAGGCTCCGAACAGACCTTATTGCTGCCTTCCAGTACCTAAAGGGGGCCTACAGGAGAGCTGGGGAAGGACTTTTTACACGGGCATGTAGTGATAGGATGAGGGGGAATGCCTTTAAACTGGAAGAGGGCAGGTTTAGATTAAACATTAGGAAGAAGTTTTTCTCTTTGAGGGTGCCAAGGCGCTGGAACAGGTTGCCCAGAGAGGTTGTTGAAGCCCCGTCCCTGGAGGTGTTTAAGGCCAGGGTGGATGGGGCCTTGGGCAACCTGGTCTACTGGGAGGTGTCCCTGCCTCTGGCAGGGGGGTTGGAACTCGATGGTCTTCAAGGTCCCTTCCAACCTAAACCATTCTATGATTCAGCTCTTCTGGAAGGAACCACCTATGCACAGGAGCACTTCACTCTGTCTCTCTTTCCCCACATTTGGCCTGTCCACTTTGACCAAGCCTTTCTACACTTTCAGTTCCTCACCCTGGCCTCTTTTTTCCCAAATCCACTCTACCAAATGTCACTTAGTAGATAATTTTCAACTGTCTTCTTCATGACACGGTACTTGTGAGGAGTGCCAAATTTTTTAACACAGACAAAACAACTTGTTTTTCTCTAAGCTCATACTTGGAAGCTGATTTGGCTGAAATTTATAAATAAATAAATAAAACCAAACCAGCCTAAAGCACAGACCAGGAATGGAAAATTTCAGTCCAGACAGTTTAGGACTGGCAGAAGTACTAAACCACTGGAAAAAAAGGGTCTTTTAATAGAGACTATTAGGTAAGCTTAAAAATTGGCAGTGCTACTAGTCCTCAAAATGCTTCAAAATGTCCATTGCTTGAGTTTTAATCAGACCCCAGCTTTGTAGTGTTGACTGACATATCACAGGGGTTTCTCCATGGATTTCACACAAATAGAAACACAATTACAATCTTCCCCCAAAAGCTTTCTTCCCAGTGCTGTGTCCAGCCCTGCCTGTCCCTCAATATAAACAAGTTTTTAAAAAATCCTTTGTTACTTGTAGCTTCTCAGTTCAGATTCAGTTACAGTCCATGTGTCTGATGTTTGCTTTCAAAGTTCTGTGAGATCTTCACTCCAGCTATTTAGGAGACTGCTTCTTCCAAACCAATCATCACAACAGGTGAGATGAGCTCAACTGCTGTCACCACCCTGTTTTTTAGGATTTGAAAACAGATGGTTCTGATCTTTGTCTCCAATATATGTCATCTGGAAGAATCTGATCACTTTCAGAACATGATGCAATGGACTTTTTTGCACATTTTGGTTGTACAGTGAGTGTTATTTTGGTTTGGTGTTCTGGGTGGTTTTGCACTGCAGATGTGCTTCACATTCCACAGTTTCATTTAGCTCAGCAAATAGTTTTAAAGCTGTCCTAAGTCCTTCTGGCTAAATTCAAAGATATGTGTAAAATGTTTATATCTAATGGAATCAAAATTGGTGTAATTTACCCTTCCTTTGGGACTTCTGTAAATTACCCAATATAATTTCCCTCTTTCTGCACAATATAATTTCCCTCTTACTGACATATAATCTAAAACTTTCTTGCACATTGCCTTTAAATTTGGCATTCCACAGTTTTAATAAATGTTATACAGGACTTAAGTAATCTCAGGTACACTACATGTAATAAAATACCTTCTGTAAAATACTAACTGTACACTAGCGAGGTAAAGGCCATGCTACTTACATCATACCACTAAACCACTAATGCATTTTGTGTTTCTCTTGATGTGCTTTTGTTCAAGTGTGTTTACTAGCATACTGATCCACCTTTCATTTTTCCCTCTTCAGCGCTGTTTAGGATTTCTAAAACAGCAAGAGCACTGTACACTATTTTTGCATTTCACTTTGAAAGGTATTGAGAAAAAGCATTAGAGTAAGACTACTCCTAATAAGCCTCTGTGTGTGTGTGTATCACTACACTCAAAATAAATGTCTGTGCTAACTGGTAATCAAATAGGTAAGAGATTAGGTTTTTATTTCTAGAACAGCAGTACAAATCTGGCAAAAAATATCCCCAAAACATAATTGCACAGGATGGGGGGGGGGGGGGGGGGGGGGCCAACAAAAAAAAAAAAAAAAAAAAAAAAACCACAACAAAAAGTCCCCCGACCCTCAAATGAAGAAATCCTATGACTTCCCAACTAGAAATTCTATTTCAAGCTTTAGGACACGTGATAGCTTGCACTGAATCTTCAAATTGCACTGTGACTCAAAATTACAAGATGAAAGTGATGGATGGAGCAGAGAAAAATTCCAAGGAAAAAATGAGTTTTTCAAATTTTAATGGAAATTCCCTACCTGACCTTACTTTGGTGGAAAATGCTGTATTTAACACTACTGGGTAAACACGGAACTTCTAGTAGGTGTCCAGAGTCTCCGAGTTGGATTTCAGCTAATATTTATGCACAATCTAGTGTTATGTCTATGCATTAATTTCAAACTTTATTTTTAAAAAAGCATCTAATCATCAGAAAAGGCACATCACAAACATAAAAATGGCCCCAGAGGACTCTGCACCAAAAGAATTCCAAACAAGTGAACAATGCAGCTACAAGTGTTTTCTTGCTTGGCAGTCACTTTTCCACTTTTTCCAAGTTTTGCCATGTACTTATCAGAAGAGCATGTTCTACTTGTAGAAAGCTCTCATTCTGATACTTTATTTTTAGTTGCCCATTTAAGTGCCAAAGACATTGGGGCATCCATAGATAAACAATATCAATTCAGAACCAGCCTCATCAGAACCACGGATCAACTTGTCCTCAGCGTGTGAAGAGGCACAAACCCTCCACTTTTTCAGACAGCTAGAGTACGGACATAATTTTCCTCTTCTTGAAGTGCAAACTGTACCATCCCCTATGTAATGCATGCGGGCTCTAGAGGAACTTCACAGATTTTCCTTTTTGTGATACGACATTTTTCTAAACTGCAAATCACAAATGCTGCTCAGTCTGTCATATTGGGAAATACATTTCATGTTTCTCACTCTTGAAAGACAAATGTCTTTCCTCAAATATTTAGTTAAATTTTTTTTGTATTTTTCATGATGCTTCAATTTGAACCTCTACCTCTGGACACAGAAGAACTACACTAGAGTGGAGCTCTAACTCTATTAGAATGGAGCTCTATATCCAAAATCCAGTAAAGCAGTATTTGAATGAGATGTGTGATATGCAAACACAGGATTTTTAGAACAGATGGAAAAAAAATTTGACCACCATTTACTCACATAAGAATAATTAATGTTAATAACACTTACCGAACTAATATTCTGTTGATTTTTCTTTACTCTTTCAATCTCTGGAGTCTCCTTTACAGCTGTGCCAGCTCCTACTTCCTTCTTATAAAACACCTCCATTTCCCCAAAAGAAAAAGTAATTATGAGACTGTTAGCAATGCAAGTGCAAGTTCTCATAAGAGGGCTGGGCAATTTTCCAAGTTCCAAATTGGTCTGACCATAAATTTTGCTAAAAACACAAATACTTTAATTTTTCATATATCAGACCAATTATCAATAACTATAATGACATTCTGTTTGTTTTCAACTGTAACCCAGGTAATCTATTATCATCCTTTGGACTGACCTCAAACATTTTTAAGTATTTGTAAGATAGCTTTAACTTTGGAAATAATATTAAAATTTATATCATAATCTATAAACATTTACAAATGTAACTATGCTTGAGTAATCTCACTCATTTCAATGTATTTGAACGTGCATGTACATGCAAGATTTGAATTGTTTTTTTAATCTTCAGATCTTAAAATACTGAGAAGTGAAGAGATATTATTATTTCTAATTTAGCAAACTAGGAAATTGACATATTCATGACAAAATAACCAGAACAGCCAGAGCTACAATCCAAGTCACGCAATTTTTTGATTTCTGGGTTCAAGCCAGAAAGCTGAGGACTACATCATTTAAAAACAAAGCTCACTTCTGAAAAAGATACACATGCTGTGTTTATAATTCTCCTCTCTATTTCAATTGTTTCAGAGAAGGATAAGACACAAAGCGCATCAGTAGAATCAATCATTCCAAGTTACCAAAAGAGACAGTAAATAACTGCTCCACAAATTCCAAATGTGGCTACAATTGAAATAACCATGGAGCACCAGTTCATGCTGTAAAATGCCTAAAGAAGTTTTATTTGAATTTCAGTATTTGGTGACACAGCTGTTGCCATTCCAGTAAGTATTTCCAGGCTGGTAGTGTAACAACAAGTCTGATCCTGGAGTTCATAAAATAAATCTTTACCATTCAGTATTTCTGCCTTTCTTAAACCAGGATTTATTTAACTTTTCTTTTTTTTTCCTGTCAATAAACATTAAAAAATAAAACATCATTCTTGATGCATTTCTCCTACTTCCTTGAAGTCCTTTGTAACCTAGGGTGACCAGTACTACCAAATACTCTAGAGGAGAGTGAATTATTTATATCCATAACTCATTTTCTAAATATTCAGAAAACCTTTAACAATTTAGAATTTTGTTTTACCATGTCAAAAGAGAGACAGTTTATGAGTAAGAACTTGAAAATTCTTCTGCACCAACATGTTAGGACAAGGTAGAAAGATTTACATAGCGGGCTGAACTAAAATATACTTTTCTCCTCTACCAAGGAGGGAGTGGTAAAAAATGCTGGAGCTAGGAATTTTTCTATGAAAGACATGACTGCGCAGTAAGTATCCTATTGTAAATCATCTGCCAAAAGCAGCACTGATCTTATCTGCAGAGCTAGCCACGTTTTTTGTCCCTTAAGGCAGGAAAATACTTGAGATGAAATCCGAAAATCAGAAGCCTATTAGGAGTCATTAATTTTTTTCTAGTGGGGCTGCTCCCAGCTATATCTTAACTTAGTAAAAAGTAATTTACCTTTATAATCTAAATTGCACAGAATGCTGAAAGATTAAAATGTAGAGAAAGAAAGAAATAATAATTCAATCACAGCTATAAACTGCTTTCCCACATTTGGAGGATCCAGTTCAGAAACAGAAAAAGGATGATCACAAAACAAAGCAAACACAAATCACCTCAAAGACAAAATACTTTTATTTCATATCATCTGGTACACTAACAAAGAGGATAATTTCAGCCTTGGCACTGAAAGCTCAGACTGGCCTACAGGTCTGCAAGGGCTTCAGATGCATCAGAGGCTTGTCAAGGCTTAATTAAGCAGTGGAAGGTTATTATGTGCCTGGTATCTAACTGCTAGTGAGTCCGTACTGCCAGACCTGCTGACCTATGTGAAGACTCAATCAAAAGCTCTCAAAGACTGGAGCAGGGAGGAGAGCAGATCAGTAGATGCTAGCTTGGATCCCTTCTGTTACATGGAGCTTCAGCGCAGCGTGTTAGGATGCCAGTGACACGAGATACGGTACTAATCACCGTCAGACCGTGCAGTAGGGCATCATTCAAAACCAAGAGGCAACAGATTACAAGAAACAAAATTGGGGCCAGTGGGCCTGTCAACAGCTCCTGATAGAAAGATGTAGCTTTCAGCTGCTCTCCTCTGAAGGAAGAAAAGGAGCAGGTAATGGCTGGAAGACATTACAGGAGAGAGCACTGCCTAGAGCAGTCTGAGACTTCTCTCCTCTCCCAGCAGGCTCTTACTCCACTGCTGAAGCTGCAGTGACATGGGGTAGCTGCAGGTAAACACCTCTGAGAGAAACTAATTGACCTTGTACTCACGTGGAGTTGGAAAAGCTGAGAATATCTCTAAGCAAAAGAATCACATCTGTGTCAGATAATACTAAATATTTAAGTAACTTATATTCCTCTCTCTCAAATCATTGGCTTTATTAGTATTACTTAGTCTGCCATAAAAAACAGACACTAACTGGATAGCCTTTGGTTCCGGAGGCTATATTTACTTCTCTTCCCTGTTATATTACAAGCAAAGCTAGAATTACAAACAGCAGAATTAATGGGCCCAAAAAGGAAGTTGAACTGAGTGCATCACAAACTGGGCAATTTTAGAAATGTTCATAATTTATATTTCGGGATAAACTGAAACTTAAATCTAGCATAAAATTAAAAAAAATATATCCAGTATAACACAAAATTATTAAACATATATTTATGAAACCTCATCTCTTCTAAATTTTTACCCAAATCTTGATGTTCTGTACATATGATAGGAAACAGATGAAAAATCTTATATGCACAGTAACAAGCCTTAGAATTTTTTTGTCCTTTTAAATAAAGTACTTCCTGGGGCTTGATGGAAAAAGAAAAAAAATCTTCATTTAAAAATAACTGTGGCTTGGCAAGGTGGTATAAGTGGTTTAGCAATTCAAAATACCAGTGTCACACCTAGGAAAGCTGGGTGTTTTTTTTACTGAAAGAGATGAGTGATATAGAGTTTGCCAGGAAAATTATGCAAATGGTTCAAAGGACATTTACTCATAAATTCCCTATTTCATGCTGTGGCACAAGAGAGCCTATTTAAACTGAAAAATATCTGAAAAGTTGCAAGCAAAGAGAGAAGCACTATTACTCACTGAGCTGATGTTTTTCTGAGTATTTTTTATCCTCTCCATCTCTGGAGTGTCTGGGACAGCAGAATAGTTACAGAGCATCTTCTCTGCTTCATCTTTGTACATTTTCTGAAAAATAGTTTTTAAATGTCTATTTCCTGCTTTCTTGGGCTCAGAATATCCAAACGGCAATAAAAGATGCTTATCACTGATGAGCCTCAACATCCTTGTATATTATTTATTTCAACCTCTCTCCTCCATGATATTATCATTGTCTGTGTGGGACACCTGTCACTGTGTCCCACACTGAAAATACATATAATATAATATAATATAATATAATATAATATAATATAATATAATATAATATAATATAATATAATATAATATAATATAATATAATATAATATAAATTATATATTTTCCCTTCACTGTCAGAATATATATATCCTTCTCATTAGGTAATGTAAAAAGACCTGCAAGTCAATGTAAACAATTAAATTCAATTTACATGTCATGACAGGCCTAAATATAAATAAGAATCAGGCAGTAAGATTTTTTTACTACATGTAAATTAATTTAATGTGGGTATGAAAGCCTCTACGGAGCTAGAGAAGAAGTATTTTGAGCAATGTATGTCAAGCACTCATTGTTATACAGAACTAAAACATTCAGCCTTTGACCTATGCCTACCTGGCTTGCTATTTCTGAAGCCCTTTTGACCCGTTGTATTTCAGGAGTATATGGGCCAACTTGCATCCCTTTTCCTATAATTTCAGTCTCCAGATCCTTTTTATATTCTTTCTGAAGAAAAAAAGAAGGAAAAAAACCCGTAACCAATTCTACAGTTATTTGTACATGCTGTTTTCAAAGCTATTTCGATAGCACCGGTCAGACTTTAAAATAAATTCTTCAATTTCTTTAATTTAATTTTTTTTATTGTGCACTGCTTATTGCTTTTAGCCCTAGTACGTTTGAGAATATTTTATGTTTTTAATGTCTCATTGTGTTAAGAGATTCATTCTGTACTCACCTGGCTTACAATTTCAGAAGCTTTTTTGGCTCGTTGTATATCAGGGGTATCCATGCCGACTCCCATTCCCTTTCCTTTAATTTCATTCTCCAAGTCTTTCCTGTATTCTTTCTGAAATGTATAGCATTGGAAATACTCACTCACCTGACAGCCAAATTCTTAAATCATTCCTACTTTAATCTGCGATTCCACTGAACAGCATTCTTAAAATACCAAATGACTTTTGATTCAACAGCATTAGCTTTGTAGGATCTATCTATGAGACACCTATGCTGTAGCTTCTGACCAGTTCAAAAATTCTTTTAACAGACTGCTTACTTCAAATCTGACATAGATTTTCACATCTACTGGCTTTGGAAGCCGCAGTCGCAGACACATGTAGACAAGACTTTCTCCCTCAGCTGTGCTTTGCAAGAATGGGGTCATAAGGCTTTAGCATCTCTCTAACTCTGTTTTTCATTTGGCCCTAACAAAACAAGCATCTATTTACAGTATCACAGTATCGTCAGGGTTGGAAGGGACCTCTGGAGATCATCTAAGTTCAACCCCCCTGCCACAGCAGGGACACCTACAGCACGTTGCACAGGACAGCGTCCAGGCGGGTTTTGAATGTCTCCAGTGTGGGAGACTCCACAACTTCTCTGGGCAGCCTGTTCCAGTGCTCTGCCACCCTCAAAGTAAAGAAGTTCCTCCTCATGTTAAGATGGAACTTCCTGTGCTCCAGTTTGTGCCCGTTACCTCTAGTCCTATCACTGGGCACCACTGAAAAAGGCTATTCTCATCTACCTGGCACCCTCCCCTTAAGTACTTATAAGTATTGATAAGATCCCCCCTGAGTCTTCTTTTTTCTAGACTAAAAAGACCCAAGTTCCTGAGCCTTTCCTCATAAGAAAGATGCTCCAGTCCCCTAATCATCTTTGTAGCTCTTTGATGGACCCTCTCCAGCAGTTCCCTGTCCTTCTTGAACCGGGGAGCCCAGAACTGGACACAGTACTCCAGATGCGGTCTCACCAGGGCAGAGTAGAGGGGGAGGATGACCTCCCTCGACCTGCTGGCCACACTCTTCTTGATGCACCCCAGGATGCCATTGGCCTTCTTGGCCACCAGGGCACATTGCTGGCTCATGGTCATCCTGTTGTCCACCAGGACAAGCAGTAGGGCCTGCAGCTACTGACCACAGCCCAGGCCAGGCGTGGTTCGTGAGGAACCAGCATCACCTGCAAAAGGTGATGGAAAGGTCAAAGTTCTGGGAAGTCTTAACTTTTCCCCGTATGCTGATCATGCAACTTTTAGACTCTATGCAGCTCAACGGATTAGGTATTTGGTGAAATTTGTGGTATTGCTACTGCCTAGATTGGTCACCACCTGGAATTCTCAGTGACAATAATTTGTTGCATTCTGTCAAACAGAAAGCTTCCACCAGGTACGGTACTGACCATGCTTGCAATTTCAGAAGCTTTCTTGGCTCGTCTTATCTCAGGAGTATCTGGACCAACTTGCATTCCCTTTCCTTTAATTTCAGTTTCCAGGTCTTTCTTGTATTGTTTCTGTGAAGATAAAACTTCATACATTATATTCACAGTAGTCAGAGAGTTACAGGTAGATTTTTGCACAAGAGATCCAATTTAAGATTTAGAATTAATCCAAAATCTCAAGTTAAGATTCACAGCTCTCAAGAGTCTTGGCAAGCTTTTGTCAGGAAAACACATAACAAATGACAGGAGGAAAACTTGAGGAGATATTCACTGAATGCACAAAACTCTGCCACTGAATTTTTAATTTGGCAGAGGGTGGGGGGAAATCAGTCCATACAGCTTGCTACAGTTATCCTCTAAAGTAAAGGGGAAGTTTAGCTCTGCAGAACATATTGTAATAAGCTGGTACTCAGTGCCAGCCTAATTGAAACACATTTTACTTTTAAGAAAATATTTTATTTATGAAAAGACTGCATGTTAGAAATTTAATACCATACAGAATTGTTTCCAGTGAACTTTCAGAGCAGGAAGTTGTAATTTATTCATTTAATAGGTCTTTCCTGAACCACAGCCATTAGGCAAGTGGCAGTACTCATCCATGATTGCTGTTTTTTCCCCACAACATAAATTATAAATAACCAATAGCCAGGAAACAAAATGAATATTTCATCTTCAGCTTATCCATGCAAGGACATATTTTTTTTCATCAGCACATGATATTAAAATGTAGTACTGAAATATTGTATACAATAGTTGTACTTTTTTTTTTAATAAAAAATTAAAATATTCTCAGGCAGTGCTATTTCTAGTAGTAATCATTCTTTACTATTATAGTTTATCTCTGCCTGTGGAAAACAGGTTTGGGGGCTTTTTCAAAATAAATACATATAATTAAAATATTTTCTTCTTACTTTTCCTGTTTGTTAACTATTGTTTAGGTTGTACATTAGTTAGAAAGAAAAAGGAAAATATCCTTCCATTCAGTGAAATGGTCTGATCACTTATAGCATAAAGTTAAAAGAACAAGAAGAAAAAGACTTTCAGTCTTCCATCTCTGTCTCATTCTGACGGGGAAATAAATGTGATAAAACAACTCCCTACTTCCCAAACCACATTTTTTTGCAAAAAGTATAAATTAATCTGTGAGAAGACATCATCTCTCCTCCTCTCTGCTAAAGGTGGAATGGCAGACGCTTCCTCCTAGCTTCCTACTGTGTAAAACACCAAGGAAAAAATAAACCTGGGAGCTACAGCTATATATTCCTGCACTTGTATACAGTGGTAAGGTTGGCCCTACGCATGGCATTCCCTCTGATTCTTATGGTTATGTATATTTATGTGTGCAAATAAGCATATATATACATATTAAATAAACATAAAACATATAAATATATAAAATATATGTATATATATTTTGCTCTGAAAGAATGACTACCCGAAGGTGTGAAGTGCAGCAGAAGCTTTGCCTTCCCTCTTCCCTCCCCACACCCTCCAGCCCTACTGCCGCTTCCCAG
Source organism: Pluvialis apricaria (assembly GCA_017639485.1). NCBI lineage: Eukaryota > Metazoa > Chordata > Aves > Charadriiformes > Charadriidae > Pluvialis > Pluvialis apricaria. The sequence goes on along the minus strand of CM030008.1, from coordinate 22,082,755 downwards.
GCAGCCTGTGCAAGCTCATCCGCAGGAGCTGCAGCCGTGCCAGCTTTGGAAGTTGCAGCTCTGCTGAGCACACAGGCTTGCCGAGCGCATGAGTTCCTTAGGATGGTCTTCAAGAGACAGTACACAGATCAAGGAGTCTTCCACTTCCACTCCCAGCCCTTCACAGTGGGAGCAGATCGCACACTTATGTGCTTCCACGTAACCTCCAGAGCAACTTAGACCAATACAGTTAATACCAAAGTTCTGTTCTAAAAATATACTCTGGAAGGAGCCTCCACCTGTCTGTTTGCATTGGATGAACCACAAGCTCAAGAAAATCTGTTTCTTCAGGAGCAACTCTACTTTTGGAAAAAGGTTTTCACAAGTAGAGTACTTTGGATAAAAGATCTTCGCAAGGTGCCTGGCAGTCATTACCAATATTTATTTTCACATACCAGGTACGTGACTCCAAAAAACCAAAAATTATTTCATTGACTTTTCCTTACAAGTCCATTAACAGTCAACTCTTTTTCCATTACAGTATTAATTATACTAGCTGAACAAACACATAGATGGAAAAATGAACCATTTTTAAATGCTGTATCTACTGATCCCACTAATAATTTCCATTGACCTTTTAATTGCCTGAAAATCGGAAATATTAATATATGTCATAAGGGGTTTTTTTTGCAGAGTTTTTCTATATTCTTAAAGCAAAACAGAAATGGCCTTAGTTCTAATATGTATTTCATTGTTGATTATGTAAAAAAAAAAAAAGAATTGGAACATTTTCAGTAGAGCATAACATAAAGAGTGAACTTTCTGTGACATCAATAACCTTGAGTAGCATAACATACCTCATTTAGTATCTGAGCTGCGTTTTTCACTCTAATCAAATCTGGTGTATCTTCAAACACTGTCATTCCTTTTCCTTTCATCCCTTCTTCCAAATCTTTTCTGTACTCTTTCTAAGGATTTAAAAAAAGAGAGAGATTTCTCCACTTAATATTGTGTGCAAGATCTTGAAAAGAAATGCCACTTATTAAATGTCTGAAGGGTCTCTTTGAAATTTCTATGAAATATGAATTAGCTGAAGTACAGGTTTCAGAGTTAAAATAGAATTAGAAATTATGAAATCAAAAGGTACAATGTTGAAAAAGTGAAAAGGTTTTAACGTAGTCATGTATTTTCCTGTTGTGTTCTTGAAAAATAGTCCTTTCCTATACAGCGCTAGCACATTGTTTAGGGGCCTCAGCTGCCCCTCTGCAGACATGGTAAGTTCAGTAGCATTTGCTTTTACAGACCTATATAGGCTGTGCTGCAGTCTTTACCTTTGTTCTGCTAATGGCATCACAATCGAGATGGATGCCCTGAACACTATACTTAGGACCTGTTAAAATGACTGCTTGATAAATCATAATGTAGAAGCAGTATTCTCTTCTGTGCCACTCAGACACTGCACTGATATGACCAACATTTTGCAACTGCAGCCTCCAGAGTATTCAAATGTTCAGTATAAAATTAAAAGCACACTATATCCTGCCCATGGACGTTTGGTTCTTTTTCTTCCCAATTCCTAGAAAGCTGATGTAAACCCACTGAAGTTAAGGTTTTGTACGGATTTTTAATTGCTTTTCCCATTGCCAGGTCTGGGTTAGTTTTTTTTAAGCAAGGAAACTAGAAAAAATGTAAAGAAAATATTTTTCAGAAGGATTTATATAGACATGAATTAATACTCATAATCATGTATTTCATAAGCAGCAGTGAGCACCTTTGTCTCTGTATAACCTCTTTATTTAAACAAAAGGAAACAGGTATTTTTAAAAAAACTTCTCTTTATCATCAGAAGCATGTCCTACAACAAGGAGGAAAGAACTTCTATTAATTTAGAATGATTAAATTCAGCTATCTTTTCTGAAGGAGTTGTGAATGTGGTTCCCAAGAAGAAAGTTCTTATTGTCACAAAATGCAAAATATTTGCAGAATTGTCTACAGTGGGAAGGCAACAGAATAAGCTGGAACGCAGCTGACACTTTTAAAATAAAAAAATGTTATTGAAAAAATAATTCATTTTTTAATAACTCCAGATTCTCCTTCTCGTTTCATGCAGTATCTACTTAAAGTTTATAATGAATCTTCATGCAAAAATACTGAACTACATCCTTGACTATGAAGAAATACATCATTTTGCTGAATCTTGAAAGATAATAATTAATTTGACCTATGTAATCTTTGGTTTTGGAATTTGTTCTTTGAACGTGGATATAAAATAACCTGAAATTCATGCAGTTATGCATTAAAAAAAACATTCTCATATTCTTCCCCTCTGGCTTACAAGCATGGTTTACTCCCTAAGTAATGAGTCATAAAATTTGAGGAGGTAAGAATTAGGGAACATCTTAATGCATGTAGGACTATGGAGGGAAGTTACCTCAGAATTTTCAAAGATAAACTTTTACAGCAAGTCTGCAACTATGCATGCACTAACCAATGCTGTGGACATTCAGCATGCAGCAAGATTAACTCAATAAAATGCAAGCATTTGCATTTTTCCCTAGTCAGTAGGCATACATGGGACATGTATGCACAGAATGGTACTGCGCAAACTAGACCTAGCTTGAGACTTGTCTACCTGACAGCCAAGCTTGTCAGAATAAATTATTTATTAGAAGATGAATAATAACGAAATATCTGAAAAGAAAATCTTTTCTTTGCCCATATGAAATCTAGCATAGACTGGCACAAGTTGCTTTAAGAACAAGGAAAGGAACAAGGTTCAAGGGTTTTTAATTCTAGCCTCCTCAATTTGTTTATCAGGGCCACAGCAAAAACATCAGTTCTTAATACAATAAGTATGAACAACGTACTGTTGGTTCCCAAATTCAAATGGAGGATACCTACGTCTAATCACGAATTTTGTTGATACATTTACTTCTAAATTGGATCAAATAGTAAGCCTAATCTACAGAACCAAACAATACTCAAAACCTAACATGAAAACAATTTTGAATAACGATATAAAAATAAAAAAGATAGAAGGATTCTCAGTTATGGAAAAATGGTGCTTGAATTTATGATGCCACATACAACTGAAGAATATTGGACAAAGCTTATAGAAACAGTGAGCATACAAAAATCCGTACCTTCTAATAAAATTTGCTTAAAGCAGATTATGTAATATCACAGCTATATTATAGAAATTTGCTCTTCCTTATTTTCATCTATAACATGTATGATAGATAATTATTTCAATTAAATTAGTTTAAAGTGACTACACACAGCTCGAGGCATCCATACAACCACAGCAGACTATCATCAACCTGAAATAATTACTCAAAAGGAAAAACTGCCATCTGGACACCAACAGAAATCCTCCTTTCCACCCCTTCATCTATTGGGAAAGAAAACTCCAGGCTCTCACCTAAACCCTATCAAACAGATGTCTTTTGCAGCATGCCTGGAAGGTCACCAAATTTGGGCTATTTGAGCCCAGGGGATGAACAAATTCCAAAACTGAGGCCCTCAGAGGGAATGTCCTGCCAACGATCCATTTTCTATGGAGTCATCTGACTTGTTAATTTAACTCTGTTTTTCTGGTTTGGGTGTGCTGAGCTTTATCATTTCCTTATGTTCATAAGGAAACTTCAAAAAGTATCAATTCTTACTACAGGACTATTCATAATATAAAATGACACGCCACAATTTTTACTCATGAAGTCACTTTTGTATTTAGCTACCAAGTTAACTGTAAGTTGTTCAGCACTCAGGAGCTTGTAATGATGCTGCTTATTGCTCGTCTACAACTTAACAACAAACAACCAAAAAAAGAAATCCTCTACCTCTTTCAGAAGGTTAGTGACTTCTTTTATATGCAAGAACTCCGGGGTCTTGTCTAAATCCATTGAGGGTCTTCCCTTGATCTCTTCTTCAAAATCTTTGCGATACATTTTCTATTGAAGCAAAACCAACAATTAGCGGTACGTGCACTTCTAAGCATATTTCAGAAAGAACATTGTAAACAGACCCAGAAATGAGCCATGCTATAAATTAGTTATCACATTAATAAGCAACTTCATTACTCACTTCATTACCTAGATTATCCACACAAGACACACAATTTACATGAAAATACATATGTATGATATTTCCAAAGAGACTGTTTAACCTGATCTATGAAAGAAACAATTTGTTTGGTAGAGAAAAGAGAGGACAAAAGGCACACAAAGTAATGGTTCTATCAAGAGGATGAAATCATCTGTTTTCCATGACACACAACAAAAATAATGGAATCAAACTGCAGCAAGGGAGACACGGGGAAATACTGTCTCTCAGGATGGATGGTGAAGCACTGGACTAGGTTGTCTGGGAGGTCACGAAACCTCCACCATTGCAAGTTTTTAATAAAAAGTTAGAAAAATAGGGCCTGACTTAGGATTGCCAGTGCTGTTCTGGAGCCCAGGAACAGTCCTTCCCCCTTGCTGAGCTCCCCAGGCTGAACAGGCAGCAGCACGTTTCAGTTAAGGCATGGGGTCGGACTGGGCTTTGGCAGCTTCACTCACTCCCACCTGAACTCTCCCTCATTAAAGATGGAATTAAAGGCAAAAAGTAAAAAAGTTAGTAATCTCTGCTCTAGGTGACCTCTTGAGCTTCTTCTCAATTAAATGATGCTGCATACAATCTCTGTCTAGTGTTAGCACCAACAGCCTTTTGAGAAAAAACAAATTTGAAGGAAGAACTGAGCTACAGAATAGCAAAGAGAACTACTCAGTACTAATTCTACCATACCCTCAATTTATAAAACCTTTAGAATCTGCTTCATCCATTTTCTTAACCTGAGTACAAGATGTCTGTTAGCTTCTCTGTTGATCTAAATTTTGCTAGTTCAAGCACAGAGTTTTACTAACCTCACTTTGCATCTTTTGAGCCTCCTTTGAAACTTGATACATTGGTGTATCCACAAACTCCAGCATTGATCTGCCTTTAGATTTTTCATAATTCTCTTTGTACTTGACCTGGGAAAATGAAAATAAATGCTGTTAACAGCTGAGAGGATGTGAGATCTGATTGCTTGCTATGGCGACAGACAAATCCTGTCTTAGCCATACTCCTTAGAGGTTTTGACTTAGAAGACTCCTCCCAAATGTAACCTGTTGGAGAAACAGGGCGGTTAGACAAGGAAATTTTTTCTGCAGTCATTTATTCCTTTGCTTCAAAATGTCAGACTTTAAAATGGTGAACTTTGAAGACAGCAGGAGTGAAGAGCATCAATCACAATCCTTAAACTAATTGCATGATTTTGGCTGAATGACCTATGCCTCAACAGTTGGCAGCTTTTCAATAGGATCCCCTGTCATGTTTCCATTAAACAACACATTTACTGTAACAACAAAGTCTGTTTCACAGCCAGGCCCCACAGGTCTCTCTTCCAGGCTCAGGAGCACCATTCTGAAACACACTTTTGTACTTGCAGGAAGGAAAACTACTGCAGTAGAGTCTGGTCTTGCACCAACATTCCCCTCACAGCTACCAATGACCACGACCTTAAAGCTAGCTGCAAAATCACGTTGAAGGACACAGGGTTAAGACACCAATACAACTTTTTGCTTACTCACAAAGCAAATACACTTTGTTTGGAAACCTGGAGAAGCCTTTTTTAACTCATTTATTCGCACTCTTTTGATTAAGATGGCCAAACACATTATTTAGATCAATCAACCAGCCTGTGATACGGTGGAATATTCTACACAAGCCATAAAGGAAAGCAAATAGCTACAAATCAAGATATGATATTCAGAATGAGTAATATTTTAATTTATTTGTCTCTTCAAAACAAGTAATGTCTGAATTTGAGAAAAGCGTTAATCTCTTTCCCTGCCCAGGCCTCTCCACTAGGTTGACGTCCTGCAAAAACACTCTGCTCTCTCCTCATGGGATGCTTCTGATGTGAAGATACACTCTACATCACTGTAATTTGTCACGCAGTTTTGTGCCACTGCTTTAATCACTGGTAGAATGCTGTTTTTTTTTCTCTTCACAAGATGTATTTATGATTGCGTACACCTGACTTTGAAGCACTGTATTTTCTTTGTGATGGATTTGTTCAGCTGTATCTGGGGTGAAATGATTAGAAGCCCTTGCTTTGCTTAAATGATTTCTTATATTCCATACTGAAACAAAAAATATCCAAGAATGTTTTCACAAACAAAATCCAGAACCGTTTTGCAATTTAAATAACATTTAAAATAACCTATGGGAGAAGAAACAGCATAAAAGAAACTATATCTTAGGCCTCCCAACTCAGGAGTTCTACTGCTAACTTTGAATTTTAAAATTGTGATGAAATGATAATAGGATATGGTAAAAAATAACTTTTGTAAGTTCCTAGAGAAAATGCTTGTCCTGCTCATCCAACGTCAAATGTTTATGTTCACTAGAAAATAACCATTATTATTTGCATTTGAAGTGCAAAGGAACACATATGATGGTCTGGGTTTGCCTCCCTAGTGGAAATAATGTCACACAACAAAATCACTTCTGTAGTTGAATCAAAAATTACCTCCATCTACAGATATGGACTTCATACTTTTACTCCATTCCTCCACTTATGGAACAAAATTAAAAAAAAAAAACTATAAAATTAAATGAGGTAAATCACACAACCTTTTGCTACACTAAACTACAGGCACCAGATTCAGTCTCTTAAGTCCTATTTATTCACCCTGTTCCATAAAATGAAACACATCTAAGTGCCTTTGCCTTTTTTTAGCCTGTAGTTCATTATTTTAGATTTAAAATGTGCAAAACAATAAACTAGCTGTTGTACATATATCAATTTTTTAAATTTTATGTCTCCGTAGTTCATGCCAAAGATAATTACATGCTATACCCGTAATGAGGGGAAAGTTCCACCTTGTGAGCCCTCTTTCTCATCAAAATAAAGAAAATAGGATGAGTTCAACATGTCAGAATCAGTCTATCTGTGTCCAAACACGCCCGTCAAGCTTTCCTCTTAACTGCTGGAATTTATTCCCATGGAAGCTGATTTGTATAACAGCTCTACATTGATGTAATAGTATATGCTTTTCATAAAGTTGCACACACTTCTACATTCTAGGTCAAACAGCAAATCAGTTAATCAATCAACCATATTAGTTTATGAGTTTAATTAACCATACAGGTTACAATGTATCACACCAGGGCAGGTGTAGTTACATTATGCAAAAGATAAAGAGAAGCGTAAAGTTCAAGGGATAAAGGTATACTACAGGGAAACAGAAAAACTGGGCAATTATCAAGAAGCTCTATGTTTCAGAGGGAAAAAAAACCCAGACCATGCAATCAGTTTTTGGTAACCAGCTAATGGCACAGTCAGGATGACCGTTTCATACAGCGGAAGCAGATTTCGAGAAAGATTTGGTACAAGCTGTGGAGCCACATGGAGGACAACACAAAGAAGGTATTGGAAAAGCAGGCAGAAAGGCAGGAGAGTAAGCTGTATTAAAATCAAAGAGATGACATGGGGAGGTCAAATCTGAGAAGGATTTTGAGAACAGGATTTCTGTAGAAGACAAATGGCTAGTAGAGACCTTAGGGATTGACAAAGCATTCTTCTTTCTGCTCCGTAGCCAAGAAAAATATCCACAAGCATCCTGGACAACGCAAAAATCAGAGACTTAGTATTTAGGGAGTCCTCAGAAGAGGGCATATATCAATATGAATCAACCCCTTCCCGGGCAATAGAAAGAAATTAATTTTGCAAGTGAGCTGTCTTAAGTAAAAGTCCAGGTTTCTATCTCCATTAGAGATAAGATGACAATTGATAAAGTTCTTTCTGAGGGTGTTCATTTAATCAGCAAAAAAAAAATACAAATATCTACCTTACACTGAAGGAAACTAGATTTGGGTAGGCCTAAATACTAAAGAAGAATGCAGGAAGTGAAAGCTATTCAACTCATTTATTACCCCATACAAAAGGGGACAGTCAGTGTAACTTCACATGTCAGAGTGAGACAGATAAAAAGCAAGCTTCAATGCACCAAAGAATTCACCCCCTCTACTTCACTCTCATGAGGCCCCACCTGGAGTACTGCGACCAACTCTGGGGCCCACAACATAAGAAGGACATGGACCTGTTGGAGTGAGTCCAGAGGAGGACCACGAAGATGATCAGAGGGTTGGAGCACCTCTCCTATGAGGACAAGCTGAGAGAGTTGAGATTGTTCAGCCTGGAGAAGAGAAGGCTCCAGGGAGACCTTGTAGCGGTCTTCCAGTACCTAAAGGGGGCCTACAGGAAAGATAAGGAGGGACTCTTTTATCAGGCAGTGTAGCAGTAGGACAAGGGGTAATGGCTTTAAGCTGAAAGAAGGTAGATTTAGATTTGATATTAGGAAGAAATTCTTTACTCTGAGGACAGTAAGACACTGGAACAGGTTGTCCTTGAAGTCTTCAAGGCCAGGTTGGATGCGCTTTTGAGTAACCTGGTCTAGTGGAAGGTGTCCCTGCCCATGGCAGAGGGGATGGAACTAGATGATCTTTAAAGTCCTTTCACAACCCAAAACCATTCTATGATTCTATGAAAGTGCAACACAAAAATCAAGTACAGCCAGGAAGGCTGGGTTATTTTGATTATTTTAGACACAAGGTTCCATAAGCAGGCACTGACTCGGAAGATGACCCAGGATGCTTCTAGTCATTAGGACTAACCCTTTGTGTGTGAAGCACTTGCCTCCCTGCCCCAGCACGAGCAATCTTCCTTCCCAAAACCACCCACTCACGCATTTCCACAGCAATTCTGCGGCCCTTCCGTGGTTTCTGGAGGTAAAGACGACAAATGCAGCTAACCAGCCTACAAGCACTGTGCATGTAGCATAGGTGCTCTTGGACTAGGAGAGAAGCTTCAGCACTGCACAGAAGCCAGGGTGTTTCCTACCTCTTCCTCCCCATTTCAACCCCATCACTATCTATGTCAGACCACCTGCCCCATCAAGGGGCATGTCTTGTTATGTGGCAGAATGGAATATCTTCCCTATGACAGATCCAGCGTAGGAAGCCTCAGACACTAATGAGTGCAAAAAAGGCTTAAACAGAGAAGCTGTACAGGAAGCTAGCACTCGAATGACTGTTGATGGCAGAAGTCCAAATATTAAACTAGCATAATGGTCACTTCTGTACCTGAGACTTGCAGATGAAAGCAATAACTAAGATCTTCGGCAAAACGAGATTTGCAAGGAAAGAAGTATCTTAGATCAACAAAAGAAAAAACAGACAAAGTTTCAGACACGTAAGAAGAAATGCTCAAGTACCAGAAGCCTGTGTGATTCTTACCCAGTTGTTCTAATAGTTGTTCTAATTAGTTGTTCTAATACCTGAAATATCTCTCCCTAAACACCCTTTTTTCTTCACTACATCCCCCAATTACTATGGTTACAACACTCCAGTCTACTGCATGAGACAATGAAGCAAGTACCAAAAATTTATGTATTCCACAGCGACCTATACACTACTACATTCCTTACTACTTATTTTTTCAGATAATTCTTATGAATGCCACTTAATACTATGCATTTTGCTGATATTTAAAGCATGGTTTAAATACAGCAGATTCGGTTAGATCAGAGGCTGGATCATGTAGGGCTTTCCAAATCTTTCTTGTAATTCACTGGAAAGAGAAATCAGGTTATGTAAATAAAGATATAACAAAATAACGCTTCACATTCAGTGTGGCCATCCAGAACAGAAAGCCTTAAGTATTTGCCCTGAACAATCTCTACCAGCCACTAGATGGTGGTCATCTACTATTATTTGGAGGAAAAAGAAAAATAAATAAAGGATTCATTCTACTGAGCAAATATTTGGGGACTACGCAAACTTTTCCTCAAAAAGGACACTTACAACAAAATCACACTTTGTATGACTTTTCAGACTAGAAAGGAATTATTATTGTTTCTTTTTTTCTTTTTCTTTCTCCCCCAGAAAACATAAATCAAGAGTATCTTCTTCAATACTTTGAGTTTACTCATTTTAAACACTGTTGATTCTTATTATTTTTCTTTCGATTCAGGAATTACACTAACTGTCCAAATTAAAAAGTTGTACATAAAACAGTTAAAGGGAAGTGCTCCTCTAATGCAAATTGCTTTCAGCAAAGATAAGCAATATAATCACCTACAGAAAAGATAATCACTTCATGAAGTGGCAGAAGATAACTTCCAATCGGCCTATAGTAGGATTTTTCCATACTTCTGATAGCTCTATGCCCGTCTTTACAGGAAGAAGAGTAGCCATCTTACCTATCTTGGATGACAAATCTTTTAAACCAACACCTTTAGTCACCTCCACATATGTATCGTGTTTTTCACTGATATAAGCAGACTTCAACTCAACAATACTCAATTTGCATATCTCTTTTAATAATTATTATTTCAAGGAAACCTTTATGAAACACTTAGATTTTGGAAACAATTACATATTCTGTTGGACCCTTTCCAGAGCTGGCCTCTCTTGTTCCCATTCAGTGGTGCTTCACACTTTGGAAATGCTGGACTACAGAATGAAGGCTGTCTCTTGGCTATCTGGCATCATAGCCTCAAAGAAGAGCTCACATTTTTAGCATTAGACACACTGTTAAATATATCATCCCAAAAGCATTATCACTTGATATAGATGTTTTCTCCAATCTGGCTTCAGCGGCAGGTACCCATTCCTGAATCTGGTAACTGCTGTACCTTGGAATAACATTCAGAAGATCAACCAGCAGAATGAAGTCTAAAAGACAGACATCCAAATCTCAGCTGCTCATGCAACTTCCTTCTACATCCACTGGAACGATGCCAGCACTTCGCTCCGCTAAAGACAGGCATCTACAACAGGTCAGAAGAATTGCTCTCTATACCTGTTTATTTCTTTCTCAAATACAAAGGGACCGAGTACAAGGCTATCAGCTCAGAGCAAGCAGCCATGCCTTTTGACATACAAAGTTAAGTGAGACAAATCTTATCAAAAATGGTTATGAAAAACTCTGCAGGCCATTGGAGAAGGGCTTTGTTAGAAGCAGAGGAAGAAACTGATACCATGCTGTACCTGGTATACAGACATACCATGTAGCAGAGACTGCTGCTCAGAGTAATTCATAAGATGGAAAAAGAAATTCTGCTTGAGAACAAATGTTAGGTTTTTCAGGATGTGAATCTATGTAAAATACAAAGCAAATTCACTTACATCACTTGCCAAGGTGGATGCAATCTGTGCTTGCTTGAAGGAAGCACTGTCAAGAGGATTGTATTGGTGGCTCTTCATTTCCTTATTGAACTGCTCTTTGTATTTCACCTTCCACCAGAACAAACATATCTAATATTAACATGTAGCACTTAAAGAAGGCATAGAGAATTCAGACTACAAAGGAGCTTATTAAAGGCAAGTGTCTTCTCCATAAATCTTTAAACAATGAAGATGTTTAAAGAAGCTCAGTTTAGCCACACCTGTGACTGTCTTGTGCTGGTTTCAAAGTAATTTTTATGTATCCGAATTTTACTAAAATAAAAAAATAATGTTAAGATTGTCATATGCGATTACTGGTGCTGAAGGATTTATAAAAAGCAAACAGAAACAAAACCATATGACTCACCTGAGTAATCAAATAAACCAGAACTGTTTGACTAGCAATAATAATCTACTCGCTGAGAATCATTCAATTCATAATTAACATCAAAAATGTGGTTTTAACAAAAAAACAATTTATAAGATTAATAAACTGTAAAACTTGTAAAATAAATCACTTGTAAGTTTTTCAGCAACTTGAAAGTGGGAAATCAGAATCAAACGTCCCACTCGGCTGTCTTCCCACCTCCAGGTCCATGTATCACTTGAGCTGTGCTAGGCTGTCACCAGAGCCCCCAGATCTATTTTTAATTCTGCCAGAAATTTCCCAAGAGACCCCCAGGAATCTCTCTGTAGCACAGTCCCTTCTTGGGGACAATGCCCACCTCATTACAGTGTTAGAAAGCATAATTAAATGACTGTCTGCCACCACTTTCACTCTCTTTTTTTCTTGTTCAAAAGAGGAAATGAGCAACACATAAATGTTGAGGCAATGGCATTAAAAGTAAATAAATCACAAAAATGCCATAAAACATGCTGAAGAACTGAATTCAGAATTTGAAAAAATGAAATCGAACAAATAGTAAATCTGCCTCCTTTGCCTCCGTTGTTATGCATGATCATCAAACATCTGGAGACTTTGCACACATGCCTTGCTTCTTTCCAACAGCTGGGCATAACGGAGGAGAATGAAGTTCAGTCTGAATTATGCTGCTTTCATGAATGTTAGTCAGACACCTGATATCTGAGCCTATGCAGCATCCATTATAATTTACCACGCTCTGCATTAAATAAATACACAGCTTTTTCCTTACTCCTTTTTTCTCTGTTCCCACATGAATATCTGATAAAGTGGTTAAACCACCTCAAACAATCTCCTTCAAAAATTATTTTTTTCAAGCTTTAGTTGTGGGAAGAATTTTCTTTTCCCTTTTTAGGCTTTCCTTGCCTCAAAAGGCTCTCAACGTGATTTAGCTTACACAGCCTCGCTATGTTTAGCCATGATGCCCAATATTTCATTAATCAGGACAACAAGAAACCAAACCTAAGCCACCCAAACAGAAACTAACCTTATATGCTCAAGAACTACATTATGATTCGAGCACTTACATTAATTTTTCAAAAGAAGAAAATTCTAAAACATTGTCACTTTTAAAGAGAAACTTTCTGTGAACACAGGATGAACTTCATCTTTCATACTAACTCTAGAAAAGAATATCTATTGTCTTCTGGCAGATTCATCTGGTTCATATTTTTTGATATTTGCCTTGGCTTTGGATCAAGTGCAAAAGCATATATCTGAATACAAAGACACTGCCTTGTCAAAGGCAAATACACATTTTGTACGAGGAGTAAAGGAATAAATCAGAGGGCTTTTCTCTTCTAAAAGGTGTATCCAAAATTTGCCTTCTAATAAAAATCAGGCAGTGCTGGAATATGTGATTTAAAAAGCCTCCAAAACCAGCGATCAAGTCAGCATGGTGAGCAAAACTGTCTTTTACTCCTTGGGCATCAGCTCACATCATAACAACATCGTGCACAAGAGTTTAAATATCCAAGTACTGCAGGCTGTCTTCTGCCCCGCCAACGAACGGCTTCAAACTGGATGGATTCGTGGACCGAACGCACAACAGGGTCCTTGATATTCTTGTTAAGTGTGAAAACATCAGTGCTAAAGGGACCTCTCCACAACTGGCTTGCCATCTTCCAGCTGCAGCCATTTCATGCCATTCTTTAAAAGATTTTTTTAGCAAAACATTTCAATCTACAGATTCCAGTAATAAATCCTCATTAGTGTCACTTCAGATCACATCAGTGCTACTGAAGGAAAAAGGGGGAGACAGTGAACCCAGTCTTCACAGGGCTGTGTGTCCTGATGCCGGTGTGCAGGGAGGGTCCCAAATTTAAGGAGACTGCCCGCCAACCCAACTGTAAACATTCCCATTGCAGTGAGGGATGTCCCGGTACCCCTGCCGCCTTCTCTCACTGCTCTGCTTATTGCCTTGGCTCTCCCCTCCCAGCCCCACCACACATGTCGCTCTGGGGCAAAATGGAGGCGGCACAATAATATCAGATGACCCAGGCGGTATCTCAAGAGCACTTCCAGCAGTAATTTAACTCAGACGTGTCACAGGGGATTCGTCTCATTGAAAGCTACACACACGTTCACTTTCTCTTTTATCAGTATTTTCCTGTTTCCTTCTCCCTTTTGAAAGAAAACGTGGGGTGGGAGAGGGAGAAGAGAGAAGAGCAAGCCCATGGATGAGTCACTGTGAAGCAACACACACAGTATTTATCCTTCTTTTCAAAAGAAGAAAGTTATGGATGCAGTTTAAAGGGGGAAAAATATGCCTGAGAGAAAAGGTTCTGATTAAAAACAAGGAAGAAGAATACTTCATCAGTGTTTTCTAAAACATCTGAAGGGGGGAGTTTTTAGCAATGCTGTAACATGCTGGAGGAGCACACAAAAAGTGGGAGTAGAAATGACAGTTGTTAGTGGAAGCTTATCTACAAATTTCATCGTTAACCAAAAGCTTTACTTTAATGAGGGTTTAAAACGATGGCTACTTATTTACCATCTTAATTAAAGTCTTAAGTTTGTTTATTTTTTTAGAGAGTACGTAGTGGGGGTTAATTTAAAAGAAACGCGTGTAGGCTGCTCTCTAATTGTTGCTGAAGAAAAAGCAGACTCCACAGGCTTTTAACACAACAACATCCCTGAAAAACCAAACTGGAATTAAATAAGGCCTGGATAAACAAACTTCTCATCGGCCTTGCACAAAACCTATAAAAGTCAGAATTGCAGCTGGACAGAGCAGTGTCTTTTGAAGCTTTGCAGCAACATTCCTAAATCAAATCTGTAGTTCAAAGCTGTTCACACAGGGAGTGTTCAGTTTCAGAAGTGGATGACATCACCCACTGTTCAGATTTACAAAGAAACTACAAAAATTGAATCATTCAATCACTGGGATCCCAGGATGAAGCAGACACTTGCAGCTAAAGCATTTCCTCATGACCATATGAAAACATATTAAAAAAAAAAAGAAAAACCTGTCAGAGCATATAGATATTGAAGGAAATGTAACATAAACAAAGAGCTAAATTAAAATATTGGTTGATAAAAAAACTAGCAGAGTTTAAAGCAAAGAAAGACTGAGAAAATCCTAGGCTCTTTGTGTTATTACTGATAATCTCAGAGAAGGTACATTTTGAAAAACATTCTACCTCTAAAAATTTCATCCCTGAAACAATAAGCACCAGATCCAGCGTAAAATACGAATATCCAAAATTATTCATCATAAAACCACTTATTAAACACCATAAGGGGAATACTTCATATCAGCAGCTCTCTGAAAAAGCTAATAAAATGCATTAGAAGACATAAAGGCCTAAACAAGAGGTTTTTTTTATAAAAAATACAAAAAATAACCCAAATTATACAATGTACATTCAGCAAATTGACAAGCTTCATGTTTTCACAAGGGCTAACACAGTTTCTGTTTTAAAAGTGTTTTAAAATCAACAGAAAGGGGTTACTGCATGCTGAGGGTAAATATACCAGTCCTGGGAGCTATTATTTTTGCTGCTGCTGTTGTCAAAAGCTTTGTTAAATAAAAAAAAAAAAAGTAGAAAAGAAGGAAAAAAGAGAGAGTACACTGATTTTGTAGAGCCTTGAGTGCCAGTCAAACATTAACACTATTTTCTTCACTTTGTTTGCCTTCCTGCTTGCCTTGATTGCTTTCTCCCTTCGTTACACCCACACTGCCTGACCTCTTCTTGCTCCTGTTCTCTATACTCCCTAAATTACCTACCCATATGCACCGCATTAAAACATGTTATCATCTTCTCTTCCCATTACATCCATCAGAATTGTCAACTTTGCAAATTTACTGTGAGGGTCAAATAACTAATATTTCTCTGCATGTCGCAGCTTATAGATTCATGCTATTAATGGAGATTATCAACTTTCAGCACAAAAAGTTTATAATGCCTCATTTGCTGAGAAATAAATGGAAACCCCAAAAGCCAGAAAGTCTGGAGACAATAAAGAGATCATTAACTTTAACATTTTTTTAAATCTTGTAATTGTTACAAGCCTGCTTCACGATCCTTGCATGAAGAGGATTGACACGACTGACCCACATTTAGGGCTCTTCCTCTCCTATCACACAGGTGCATTCCTCATCCTGCCCCACCGCCCTGCTCTTTGGACACAGAGGTCATCTTCATTTTTCTGTGCTCTTGATTTATGATCAGCGTGTCTAAGTGTTATGATGATTCAAATAATATATAAAAAAGTTAGACAACTCATGGCCACTGCCTTTCCTCCACGGGAGGTGGAGAATTGCCAAGTGCACCTCCCCACTGCTGAAAGCAGCCCAGCATTTACAGCCTCCAGTGCTGCTGCATGCAGATGGCCGGCAGCGGGGTGTCCGGCAGAAGCACTGCCTCCCTTTCTAAAAGTATGTGGCCCATCACGCACGCTGCAAGCAGCCACAACAGCATAGACTGAGGAGAGGACAAGAGAAGAAAGGATCCCGAAACCTGAATCCAGGCCCAGTGGCTGCAGAGTTTGGACCACCAAGGTTTAGTAAGATCTTCTTTACAAATAAACTGTAAGCAAGTTATATTTTCTCACCCACTCCTCTCTTCCTGCCACACCTTCTGCACTATTTGGGGTCTCTAAAGAAGTTAAAATTTCACACCAAATGCTCTCTCTTTTCTGCAGATGGATCTCAACTGGAACTGGTGCCATCCCCGTCCCTGGCAGTGAAGAGACTCTATTATAAAGCTTTTGCAGATGCAGCATGCATTGTCCAAGAGGAAAAGCACATCTAATAAAAATGAGATAAAAAGTGCATTGATGAAGCCTATGATGCAGCTGGCTCAGCAGCAGCCTGCAGGACCCCCTGATCCAGCTGGTGCTTTTTGATTATTGTGATTGTTGGCCACAACCTCAGGGGTACCAAGGCTGAGTGAGATGGTGAGGGCTATTGGAAAGGGATTCACTGCGGTCCCATTTGTGATGACGGGCAGGTGCAAGCCCACTAGATTCTGAAACAGGCTGCAAGGAAAGGAGTGTGTAGACAGCCACTGAATAGAAATAAAGGACACCACACACTAAATTTAGATATGAACCCTTTTAAAAACCACCAAAGATGTTTGCTAAATGACAGACAGTTCTCTTTCCTATAAGTGACAGCAGCATAGCACTAGCTCTTCCTAGAAAGCACAGGTTGACTTCCAAGCCTGCACAATGCTAAACACAAAAGAATCTCTTAGCAGAGTTGCCCCTCAGCAGAGGAATGAGCACACGATCCATTTAAAAATGGAAGAAAGAAATCTATTTGGAAAACATAGACTAATTTTGATTCTGAACACATCATTAACAAAGCAATAAAAAACATCTATTTTCTTCTTTTTCCTTTTGTGCAGTACTAATGCTTCAAAGTTAATGATGGTTCAGTGTGAAACAGGAAATCACGTAGCAGATATCTAAGGATGTTTGGTGACAGCAAAAGGAGCTCAGCCTCTTGCAATCAGACACTGCGCTGCTTTGCAGCTTGTTCTTTATGCCACATTATTCTCATTTTATCCTAGTTCTAGGGAAGATGTTTACTATCTAGCCAAATCACAAGTATTTGTTACACAACACTGATTTTCAGACTGTTCTAGTGTATACACTACTACACTTGGTTTGGTTTTTTTTGTAGTCCTGGTGAGACAGACATGGCCTTCTGCAATCAAAGAGAGTTATCCTCCTCCTACAGGAGGGCAGAATTTGTTCCTGGGTTTACAAAAGATCTAAGTGTAGCCTGACAGGATTACTAGTGAGGATTATGCAAGGCACTGTTAAAGAACTACTCCAGAAAAAAAGAAAAAGAAGAAAAAAAAAAGAACAGGTCAGCAGTCAAAAATCCCTTCTCACAATGTCAGGCTGATCTGTAGTAGAGTCTTATGAGTAGGTCTTATGAGGAGAAGACTCATAGGAGCAAAAGAGGGAATATTTGTGTTTTCAACTTTCTTTTTAGTTATAGACTAAAGTAATCCCTCAATTTTTCCTTTTTTTTTTTTTTTTTTTTTTGAGGTTAATATATAACAGAAAGTAGTACATATAAGTTCTATTTCAGGGGATGGGAAGGCAGGTGGTTTACATGTCAGGCCAAATCCAGATCCCATTACTCACATTAGCCAGCAGTTACACAAAAGACCCCAGTTACTTCAGTGGGATTTAGTAAGTTCCACTCAAACTGAATGAGTAACAAAATTTGCCTTTAAATTATATAGAGTTAATATTTTAGAAATCCTAGATAATCTGTATAAATATACACCATCTCCACAAAAGATGCGTTGTAACAGTCAAAGTTCATTGTATTTTTGCATAAAAATGTATATTCTGTTTCCTAAGAATCTTAAATTTACCAGTCATTGCAATAGTGTATGAAAAGAGTTGGAGAACATAATCTTCATGCAATTAGAGATAATCATCTAAAAATCCAAATATTTTCTTGCATTACTAGGAACGAGATATCTGAATGAAGTCATTGTAAAATGACAGAGAATCTTACTTGGCTTAACAGTTTTGAAACTCCTTTAGCATGTTCAAAATCTGGTCTTCCAAGCACAGCAGGCTCCTTATTCATCTCTCCCCTTCCTTTCTTGTACTCAGCCTTAAAAAAATGAATACAAATCACTATTAAATTGTTTGGGGTTTTTTTATCAAGAAAAAGGTAAGCATTAAAGTTAGTAGAAGAAGTCTCATTTAGTGATCTGCATTGACACTACTTTCAGAGCTGTTCTAATCAGCTCCGAAAAAAACCCTTCTCAGGCTTCAGCTCCTTAACAATGTAATATTTATTTATTGCAAAACACAATGCACAGCATTCACAAAATTCAACTTTAAGCAAAGGCATAGCTTAAGCCTGAAAAATATTGTTCTCCCAATCAAGGCAGAATGAGTTACAGTGGCTCAGCATTTCTTACGACAGGGGCTGCAGTTTACACAAGATTATTTGTAGCAGCTGAAATTAGTCTTGAAACAAAACTAGGCCGAGGGGCAGCTTTTTTGAAATTTAAGGTCAAATTCCACTCTCCATTTTACCACTGCAATCTTGCTGGATGTCAGTGAGGTTGCATTGGTGTAACAGAGCAGAATTAGTCCCGCAGGACTGGTGTTACATGATCATTCCAGCTGAACTGCCTCTCATGCAAATTGCTGCAATTTTTTTTCCACAATGCATTAGGAATCAGTACAGATGAATCGACAATAGGTGCTTTGCGATATTCACAAAATTACCCATTGCCTAAAATAGGTTTCTTGCATTACTCAGGCACTGTGAATCAGCAAGGACACTTTGTAACAACAGACTGAGAGAAATAAAAGTCCCAAAGCCCCTCTAACTCAAAGGGGGTTTAAGCAGCAATTAGTAAATCTGGGTGTTGAACGTGAGACTTAGTAGAAGTTCTTAGCTTTCAGAAAACCCTGAATATTCAAAAAGTGGACCTCAGGTCTCCTAAAACTGTCCCTCCATAGGTGCCTAGTGAGTCTTACATGGAACTATTAGCAGTAACTTAAAATCTTGGTTCTGGACTCTTAATATATATATTGAGTTGTCTACAATAAAATATTAAACTGCATCACACATTGCTGCTTTTCAAACTGCTCCTTGACCTATCCATTAGCAGATGTCATGGTGGGAGGGAAAAGAATTTGAGAGGGGAGTTTGGGCAGGAGAGCCTCCATGCAAGAGGCGGCGTGTTTGCACAGCTCTCACAAGGACAGCGGGGAACTGCATTTCCCTGTTGCTGATGGCCGAGATGGGAGGAGGAAGGGGAGTCCTGGAATGTGAGCATCTCTTGTACCAAGGTGAAAAAAGGCTTGGTCTGTCTTCTGAAGTGCAGTATAGCATACAAGCATATGACTTATTTTGAGAACGGTTATCATGAATAAAGCTGAAACAAAACCAACTTTAGTAAGCTCAAAATTGTCTTTAGATCAATGACCAATAATTGCAAAGGTCATACTGTCAACATCAAAATAGAAGAAACCCCTAACTTTGTAACATACTAGGCAAGGCTTTTGGTTTTGTTGGGTTTTGAGGTTTTTTTAATCAAACCTCCCTATCAGATTTGGGGTTGCAGGTTTTCTGCTCGTGACGTTTGAGAATTTCAGCAGTATTCTAAACAATCTGACTAAAATTGGAAGACCTAAAATAACATGTCTAAAAAATACAAATAGAGTAACAGGAGAACATACATCACTTATTATCTTTGTTATCTCAGTTGCTATCTTTATGTCTGGCCTGTTCAGCACTTCAGTGTATCTATGAGTATCTTGCACATCCTTCTTATAGGATACCTGTCAAACAAAAAACAGTTTTGTTTAAAACAAACAAGCGAAAACATTTTAAGTTTATAAATAGTCTTTGAATGACCTATCAACTCAGCCATCAAATTCAATAGAACCCTGCCTAATTTATTCCAACACAGTCCTGCTTGACAGGGATTATTTAGTAAGACCCACACACAGGTTAACAGGATAAGGAAGAAATTCAGAAGCATAAAATACAATATTAAAATGAAAAATGGTTTTGCTTAGAAGCATAGAAGAAAATGAAAGCACTGCAAAGACCCAAATATTAGGTTTTATCATTACATTTCAGAGAACATCCAAGAGTACAGCATTTTTTCTATGCGGTACCCTTTTTTAATATAAACTCCCCCCCATATGATACTGAGCACTGCAGCCTAGCAGATTGCAGCTACACTGAACAGAAACTGTAATTCTACCACAGTGAACATGTTTCTCAGTAATAGACAGCCGTATAGCTGGTATGTAATTCAATGACACAACTCCAGCCCAGCATCCCCCACTTCCCACAACTCCACTTATCTCCTTTACACAATCATGGGAACAAGAAGGTTGAGTGTTCCAGCATGTGGAGTACAAGACTGAATCTTTCTGTTTGTGCAAAAGCCACTACTATAATGAATGGGCTCAGAAAACTTTGGCCAGAAGGCTAAACCACAGGTAGGAGAGTCCAAACATTCTCCATTTAGCGAAGCAATCACAGGAACAGCATAGACCTCAGGGACGTTACAGAGCTCCGAGACCACAAGTTATCCTTCTTCTCCCTCTCCAGGGTCTGTAGACTTTTTCCTCTCCTTTGCTGTAGCACATGTGCCAATCTAAGCCAATTTCCAAGAGCTGTCTTACTGAATTATTCTGAATGATTAAGAAAATCATCCCTGGTATTCAAAAGTGCCTGAGAAACTGAAGTTTCAGGCAAAAGTTAGAAAACAGAAAATATAATCTACAGGAAATAGAAAGTATCAGAATAATTCCTGCTTTACTGGACAGTCTTTTAGATTTTCTTCTGTTGTTTAACGAAGTTAGCCAACCTCTCAGCATTGTATTTCACCATCAAGAAAGTCCTCAGCTTGAAGCTTCACTTACAAGCTCTGCATCTAGCTTCTATTTCCAATGTAAAGTTTTACTTTGGGTACAATGCAACAAACTGATAAACTGCAGCACCCAATGACAAATACAATGTAGAAATGTTACTGTAAAAAGAAAAAAAAAATCTTACTTTTTGGCAAATATTTTACAGGCAACAGGAAAGTAATTTTGCACCCATATGGCTTCAGCTAAGTAGACAAGCTAAACAGGCTTCAGTGTTGGCTGCTTGCCCACAAATAGGTCTTATAATTTTTAACTTACAATGAGTGACACATGAGTGTAATCACTGACAAAATAAATAAATAAATAGATTGGATGAATACAGCCCAAAGTATAGCCTACCAAGAAGATAGAAACAGTTTGTTAAAACCACTGGAAGTTTTGTTTTGGTTAGGTTTAAATTTCCACTATTTTTTTAAGAAACTAGATGTACAGACAAGCATTTGCAATTCAGGGCTTTACATGAATTTAGTTAATTATATGCTGTTCATCCTAATGACCACATGAGGTGAGGTGAAAACCACAAAGGCAGTAGAAACAGGTTTCTGAATAGCACCCTATCATCCATGTAAATTGCAAATTAAAGGCCAGCATATGTGCTCAAAATAGAAATTAGGAATGGAGTGAATTTAACAACAGAGAATCAAGAATAGTGGTGATAAAGTTGAGGAAATGTGGTCACTTATTGCTCCCAAATGACATGATCATATAGTACATGAAATAATGGATTGTGGTTAATTTCAGGGAGAAAGGGGGGGGGGGGGGGGGGGGGGGGGGGGGGGGGGGGGGGGGGGGGGGGGGGGGGGGGGGGGGGGGGGGGGGGGGGGGGGGGGGGGGGGGAGGGGGTGGGGGGGGGGGGGGGGGGATAAGACAGTGACAGTCCTTTATGTTTCACCATTTTCAATTATATTAGATGCAAGGCCAATTGCTATAGCTTTCCCTGAGTGAATTATTATTCTTCCTGCACCTAAACCAGTATACCTATTACTTATGTCTGAGGGAAAGTCATCTAGCATTTTACAAATGTCTGCAATATATATTTGCTCCATTCTGCAGCTTGTCATACTCCAGTGAGAATAAAAATGTTATGCAGCAGAACAGTAGTTTGTCAGAGGTAGGCCAAAGAAAGAAAAAATATGTTTCCCATTTCCTGAATAACCTCAATCCCTGGATGCTGACCCTTTTCCATTGGGACAGTGTGCTGGCCTCTATTACACAGCTGCTATTCTGTTCCATCTAGTGAATTTTTTTTTTTTTGTTGTTTATAGTGCTGTGTTAAAACAGTAAAACCAGAACTATTCCGAGAGAGCAGGGGAACAGATGTAGACAGGGCAAAGCAACTAGCTTGGTGTGCGCACCCTTAGGCACCAAGAAGATGGGAAGTGGAGAAGCCCACGAGAGGGGAGAAGAGAAAACAACGCCTGGTCAAGCAACAAAAGAAAGGAAACAGCAGAAGCACCCAGGGAACGGGACACCACTTCTGCTGAGCTGGTTCAGCCCCTTACCCAGAGGCTCAAACCCTGATGAAACCTCCAGGCATTACACCATGCCCTTACTCAATCTTCACTTCAAAGAATTGCTCAGGCTCTACCAAAAAACATCACCAAGGGCTCAAGAATTACTCCTTTTGATGAGGACCACTGGTCTATGAAACATCTGCACAAACTGGTCTAGGAAAAAGTAACCAAGATACTGACAACTTAAGAGCAGCAGTGAAAGAACTAAATGGGGTGTTACAGCAGATCAGTGGGAAATGCAAGTGAGAAAGAAGTGGGGATAAAGAGGGGGAAAAAATTGTACCACCTCTAGTTTTGAAGTTGAAAATAGTAAATTACAAATACTACCTAAATTTAAAGTGTATTTCTACCCCAACTTGAAATAATAATAAAAACTGGCTACATTGTTGAATATTTTTAAAAAACGATAGTCTGAACAAAAAAACATTTCTTATCTTTAATCCCAAATGTGATTACATACTCTGAATTGCCAGTACATTTGCAAAGCATGGAAAATAGTCAGGGCTTGCTCATAGTTAGTAGACTAATTGTAACAGGGCCAAATCTCCAGCTCTTATAAAATGGCATAAGGTCTACTGAGGATAAACATGCCAGTCTATTTACTCCAGCTGAGGGTCCTGAAGAGGCTTCACCTTTCGTAATGGTGCAAGTACACTGGAATGCACTACAATGCTGTAAAGTAAACAGATTTCTAGTAAGGCTGCAAAACATCTCAGGTTGTCAATCAACAAACGGAAACTTCTGCTACATGGTGACCCAAGCACACCTGGGTTTAAAGGACTCAGACCTTTTCTGCAGTCTTTTGTCTTCTCCCCTACTCCAATTCCAAAAACTATTCCAAGCTATAAGCAATAAATTATTAAAATATGCACAAGCAGCTATGAACACATTTTGACTTCTTGAGATGCACACACAGAAGTCAGCAAGGAGCTGAGCACACCTATCTGCAAGAGAATTTGTCTCTTACTGTTTGTCCCTGCTTAGTATTTTCTAAGAGCTGCAAGTCCAGTAACTAATGGCCTGTCAGCTGTGTCTCTGCCCCCTTTTCTCTCATCTGCACTTTGGGGTCCATCAACACTAAGAAAATGACTAGCTGGTGACAATCATCATTGGCAACAGCTTTTCTGATCCCCACTTAAACAGTGTTGAAAACTGTTTCCCAGCTCGTGTAGAAGAGACAAACACATTTCTGGCCCATTACAGATTGATGCAGTCATCCTTTCCAGTAATGGGCTTGAAAATTGATTGGTCCCAATTACATCAGGAGTAAACACATCATTTTCAGCACCAGTTGGAAGTGGTCCAGGGGGACCTGCTGTTGACAACCACTGTCAGCAGAAAGTTAGTCAGTGAAAGGTGATTTTTCTAATGCAGATGCTGAACAGAGAGCCAGGAGAAGCTTCACTTTAATATGATCTGCATCAAAACAAACATCAACATTTTGGTATGTTATTGATGGTGTTTAGGCACATCAAGCTTAAGATCTGCTGATTTGGCCTTATCAGAAAGAATGTAAATTTCTTTTTTTTTTCTGTGGATTGTGACTGCATAATATCCTAAACATGAAAAAAAAAGCTTACTCTCAAGACAATATAGACTTCTTCAATATTCAAATTTAGATGGTCAGTGAAACATTATAAATTAACACTACTGAGATCATATGGACTGCAAAGAGAATACATATACATCAAAAGTTTGCCCAACTGTCAACCAACGTTTTAAAAGCAGCACTGTTTCGTACATAAGTGTAAGAGAAAAGATACCAGGGCTCCAACCTCAGATCTGCAAACTGCCTTTTAAAATGTCCACAGATGAGTCTATTACAGTTTTCTTATTTGTAAAATCAGAACACCACATCCTTATTTCATACAATGTAATGCTGTGAGAAGAATCAATAATTTTAACCAAGCAGAACATATAAATTGTTGTACAAATACTTAACACTGTTTTGCTATTCATAATGCCCAGTGATGGACCAGGTCCTGGAACAGACAAAACTGTGATCCATAGCTTCAAGGACTTTCATCAAATGCTGTGTGCAGCTTCTACCCAGGCACAACGCAGCAAGTGTTCACTTCACTTTAGAAACTTAGTTGTCATGTCATTTCACCATTCAGCTATATTCTTCCATCCATTTGATCCTCAGCTACACGGAAGGCAAACCACTATTTCGTGACCTGATGGTTTTCTAAGGCCACCACCTAATTTTGGTTGCAAGTTTGGAAACTTCTAGATGAGCTAAATGACATCAGACAAATGGCATAAATTAGGCTGATGGTGCTTACCTGATCTTTTTTCCAAATGCCTTTGTGTGCCAAAGTCACATAATTAACATTCACTTCACAAAATACAAACACAATTTATAGAGAAAAGTACCCTGGTTTGGATAAACATGTGTTCGTTCAAGCATTATGTAGTACTTAAATTATTTTTCAAGTAAATTCCCTATCATTTAAAAAGTCACTTTTGTTCTTTTGAGAGCAATTTTCTTCAGTCTAAGTATGAAGAAGAGAAAAATGTTTTTCTTATACATGATCACACCGTTCAGGAGATTTTACAGTATTTCCCTATTATGCAGCTTCAACCCACGCTTATACAGCGTGTTAATGATATTCAAAGTGGTGTGAAGGCCTACAGCACATGACAGTTTCAAAATGTCAGCACAAATGTATTGTAAGTTGAATACAGTCTTAATTTTTAAAGGAAATTGCACATTTCACAGAGTTGAGTATAAATGTCAGCCTTATTTTAAGGCTGAGTAAACAGTCTTAAACACATCCTAATCCTATTAGATGCAAACCCTGCATGTAAAGGTTGAATTGAGTTGGCAGAGCATTGTAGGTAAACACGCATTCTGCTCCCATAGGTATACTGTACTGAGTGGTGGATAAAAGAGCTTTGTCCTTCTATTCCCCCAGTAGTTTCCCTCCTTTTTCCTTGCACTTTCAAAGCAGTGATTCTACTAATAGCCTGAAATATTTCAGAAAGACAAATGCTCCACGTTTGGGATGCTCACTATTCCATGCTTTGATTCAGAGATGAAAACTCACACGGCTCTTAATTAAACCTGCACTTACAAAATAAGAAATCCACAGCTATTTACCACGGTGCCCAAACAATTACCCACAGGAACTGTGTAACTCCACTGAACAATAACTGCACTTACATAACTTGCTCCTTTATGTGTGATAAAGATTATCCCCATTGCACTGCAGCTCCCCATGAGCAACCAGAAAGAATCTGTTCTTAAACAGATGAAACTAACTGCTTAGAGTTTTATGTTGGATACGGAGGACTTGTTTGATTTTTTTGAAGTTTGCTCAGGCTGAAAATAATTTCCTTCATATTTTTTCATTATTTTTAACATGCTGTTAAAAATTCTCATTTATCAAAACATCCTTCCCTCCTATGTTTGCCTTCATTTCCCTTTTTTTTGCTCGCTTTAAGGGTGAAAGAAGATGAAACAACTGAATTTCATTTACTTTCACATCTGTACCCTGCTCTCCTTAATTCTGTTAGCAGGTGATATACAGCTGTAGAAGGGAAATGGGTTTTGCACTAGCACACTAATCCTCAGACCATGATGAATTTGATTTAAAAACTCGTCTCGTGTTCCTTCTGGTCCCACCACCTTCTCTGCGAGGGATTCCCATCTCTCTTCCCAACATTATTTCCTTCCCTAGTAGCCCACCATCATTCCTACTGCTAGGTGAAAAAACCTCCTGCTTATGGGGAGAGAAGTTCATGTTCCCAGGTCCTACCCTCCGTCAATCTGACATCCTGATGCTTCCAACACCAGAGACGGCCCGAGTTTGACAGCAAGAGGGAATTCTGTAATCAAGGCAGGTTGCAAATTACTGCTGGGAGTTCCAACGCAGGTATTTCCCAGCAGAAGAAAAAGTTATTCTTCAAACATAATGCTTCCCTGAAGTTTTCCAGCAGCCTTTTAATCAGCGGCCAGCTGTCAAGATTCTGCACACATGGACATACATCTAACATTGACATTTAGCTTTCAGCCTACACAACCTAAGAGTGTTTGTTACACTGTCAGTAGGGAAGACAGGGTAAACTTAAGTTAATTCAGGATGAACACCCAAGCTTCATTTTCTATATTGTTAGCAGCAAACAAATATCCCATTTATGAGAGAAATGAGAGTTATAAAATCACATACCTACCTGACTTGACTTGCTTACCTAAGAAGAATGGAAATGGATCCTAACTTTAAAGGTATTTACATGTCAGCTGCTCTTACTGGTTTTGTGTACACTTTAAAATGACCTCACTATTTTAGCCAATCTTCTCCTAAAATTTACTTTTCTCATAAGCAACATTTTACAAAACCTAAGATATTTTTCTTCAAAGTTGTGTTTGCATAATTCAAGACACTAATCTTGGTAGCATTTCCAGCCCTAGCAATGGTGCATTGAGCTAGTACAAGCTAGCACAACCATGAAATCAAACCTGACTTGAAACTAATAAAAAATGTAAATACTATTATTAGGCTTTTTATATTGTGAAAACCTATAGAACTTCAAGAAGTTAACAAGCAGCTGTAAAAAAAAAAAAAAAAAAAACAACTTGCTCAATACTCCAATTTATCTGTAAATTATTTAGTAAAACTACAAGAACAAATACTTTGGTCAATGGCATAAACTAGTGCCACGCATCAAATTGAACTCTATGGCTCAGATTCTTCAAAATAAGTCATTAATTGTTCTTTGGAACTCATTTCATGCGTACTCATGAGATGGAAACAAAGTTATTCATGTTCATAAAAGTGTGCAAGAGCAGGGCAGAAACAGCCCCACTCTCTCCTCTAAACAGAATCCTCGAAGAACTACCCAACAGTAACACAGTGACAGTAAAGACACTGAAACCATGCTGGTGTTCATGTAAACAAAGAGGTTTACACACTTTTAAAGCACAAGTAGGTACACATGAATTCAGAGAACCTGTCTTTGTAATTTTATTTCAAACTGATAGCACTTAATAACAATTACTACTAATAAACAATAAGAACTGCTTTCCACTGCAGTTGAGAATAAAAGCACATAGCTTTACTCATAGCATATTTTAAACAGATATCGTGCCCCAAATAACTTCAGAGCAAATAATGTAAAAAAAATACCAACTGATGAAATATGAAAATATTCCATGCCCAATTCATTTCATTTAGCTACAATAGATGTATCTACCCCAAACAAGTGAACTCATTTCAGATGGGAGAGTACTTACATCACTCTGGTATTTATTGACTTCCATGGCATGCTTGATATCTGGAGGCTCCTTCATGTGTGCATAATCTGAAGTTCCTTTCTCCGCATCATGTTTTTGTTTATAGAGAACCTGAAAAGAGCAACATTATGCTTCTGTGACCTCGGCAGAGCAGGTATAACAATACAAGCTGGGTTAAATCTAGCATCATAGTGTGCCTGTATTCAGCAAGAAACATAATAAATAATTAAGTTCCTTAATGGAACCAGAATCCTGAAACAAGAGCAGCTTCTACCCAAAACAGAGGCATATAAGGCACACTCAGCAGAGAGGTTTCTCTGAGTCTGTTATTGCAGCAGAGGTATGAGTAGACAGGAGGAAGAAAAAGAAACATAGAGAAACAGAAAATTAACCTTAACACAGTGAGAAGACAGCCCACGGAAAAGCATAAGGGAAAGCTTTTTTGCTCAAAACACACTTGAATCTATCAGCTAAGTAAATATTTCCCCATGTTTCTTTTTTTTTTTCCCCTGTTTTCAGAAAAAAAAGAAAAGATTTTGTGCGTTCCTCATAAATAAACAGGTTTATGTGAAATACTCAGGGCCCAAACATCTATTTCTTCCACTGTTAGGAAATTACTAGGACAATACACATTTTGACTAGCCCCCGAGTTGACAAAGAAAAATAATATTTACATTCAATTGTCATCACAGTAAAGGAAAATGGAATTGGATTGTGAGTTTATAAACAAATTTATTTTTATAATAGAAACTGAGCTCAATGTTGGGCATTCATCCAGCTTTCACTGAACTGTGTTATACTTACATATACACACACTCACATACTAAAACTGCCTGAAAAGCTGATCTTGCACTTATCCTTGTTAGAAGCTTTTAGGCTTACATTAAGAAAATTCACCAGGTTTTGATGCCTGAAGAAGCAGCAAGCATCAAGTAAATTCATTTCCTAATAGCTCTCAGTAGCAAGCATTAAAATAAACCCTAAGAAAACAGCAAATACTAAATAAGACTGAAAGCTGACCAGGAGGAGAAGGATTTGAAACTAAAACCCTTGATAGCAATAAAAGAACACTGTGAAAGTTTTGAGATAGGAACTCTTGACTACAGTCATTCAGACTCTTTTGGGACAGGACACTAGAACTGTGAGAAAATGTTGTATCTGTTTGTGTTTACGGCAACAAGATTGCATCTGAGTCACAGATCAGGATGCCCAAGGCAATATATTAGTATCTGCCCTGACTATCTCAGATTACAAAATGATAGATAGTCTGAAAGATTAAGACAAAAAGGTGGTGGGTTTTTTTGCATTGCTACTATATGAATGAAAGTATCAAATTAGGAAGCTTAAAATGTGCCATCTCCTTACACAGTGCAAATCCATCACAATCAGGCCTCTGGGGAAACAAACACAACTTAAATTGAAATAAAAAATGGTCTATAACCTCCCTATACTGATTACATCTTGCAACTGGCAAAGCAAGTAATATTTAAGAAGACCGAAGCATCACTAACAAATGATCCCCTGCAAAAGTGTAACTAGTACATAAACATATGCCACAAAAACTCTTGCTACTTCTTCCGCTTCAGATTGTCACTGTTAAAATGTTCCCCACTTAATACTATTCTGAAAAGCAGACCCATACCATTACTTCCAAAATCTGTTAATTTACAGATATTTTATTACATTGCCACTTTGCTGGTTCAACATCTATATTTTTCTGCTGGTGAATGTAACTAAAACATCAAAAAACAAAACCGCATCAACTCCCAACATGAGAAAACTAACAGAAATTACAATTGAGTGTCCACTATCTTGGAAAAAGATGACAGTTTCTTTAGCTTAGTGTAGGAATATTTGACTTGCTATTTGACAGCTGTGTTCTTCTTATCTTTTCATGTTATTCTTATTAACAGACTTAAGTAACCTCGAAGCCACCACAAGCTAGGGGGAGTTCAATAGCTGTCTGGTTTAGTTTTGGACAGTTTAGTGCAAAACTATTCCCAGAACTATAAACCAGTTCCAAGAAAGCACGGAAAAAAATTTATTATTTCATCAATATTCTTAGAACCATTATTTTATATGTTAGCATGTGTACATTTATTTCTCATTTCACATTAATTTTCAAGTTTTAGCTAAACTGAATTTTCTTTATCCAATCTACATATGAAATTACTCTACAGAGAGCTCAAGTATTACAGGTCACTGACATAACCTCTACTGTGTAGCGGCACCATTTATTAACTCCAGAAATACAAGGCAATTATTTAAGTAGGTATGACTTCAGATTGAACTAATTTGTAAGTACTCATTTTTTATTTTTCTTATCTCTCTTGTATACCAGTGTGTCAATAGGAAGCTGCATTAAGGAAGGCTTTGTGCTCTTTTAACTTAACTCTGACTGACCCTCTGGTTTGGAATACTTTAAACACTATTAAATTTTTATTTTTTTATTTCCCTTTATAGTCAGTAAGCTCAGCTCTGAACTTAAAATCCACAAGGTAGGATTTTGTAGGAGGAAATGTTCAAGAACACAGAAAATGCCATTTTAATCTCTCGATAGAGAATTAGATTATCATCTGATGTATTTGAGTAAAACAGTACTAGAGAACTCCAGGAGACTAGTACCTGCTACCATAAAAAAAGAGGAAATCTTGAACATGAGATTTGATACCCTAAAAACCATGAAGAATTACATAAAACAGTCTGATAATGTGTACTATGATTGTAAACGATGCAGTAAACCACAAAAATAGCTTTATCATAGTTAAAAAAAACCATATTAAAGTAAAAGGAGGATTCTGCCCACAAGTAAGAAAAACTCTGAAACTTTCTCTGGAAGTTAAACAGCTTAAGCTTAAGATTCACTTGGCTCATCATCTTTGAAAACAAAAAGAAAATACTGTTGAGCATTGACATATAGTTACTATTTGAGATATTGCCCTGTGCAAAGGAGAAAATTAAACTGCCTTCAGTTTGCTTTAGATTATTCCTTTCAGATAAGAAGAAAAACAGTGCAATCTCTTCTTATGGCAGAAATAAAGTGATGAAAAAAGTGATGAAACGCATACTTTTTTTTCAACATTGTTTCCTCCTCAGGCAATTTTAAATACCTTTATCATTGTTTGTGACACCTTATTAAAAAAAAACGTTCTGCGTAAGGAAGAACTCAGTATACAGGTCTTCAGACAAGAGAAAGACTTGGCACAAAGCTTGCAAAGATCAGAAATTTTCCTTCAGAAATGTTTTCCACAGGAAAACTGCAATTTTTTCCAGAAAATGTCCGTTTCCTCTCAGGAAAACCAAAATGAGGGTTTCTTGCCTAGACCGCTCTCATCAACTTTATTTTGTTATCGCAGAGAAGAGGGAAACTGGTGAGAGCTTTGTAGGCTGGCAAGGAGGGTGAAGTTATGCGTTGGGGACAGGGACTTCTCCTGTCCTCTCTAGTTTACCCTGCAGACAGTTATGACGAAAGGGACGGGGGGAGGAAAATCTGGTGGCTCACCCTCAAGAAAGTTATTTAGAAGGAGACAGTCAAATTTTCTGCGTAGAGGCAAAAAGGAAATTGATAAAAGCCACCGAAGTGTGTGGGGCTACAAAACTTCATTTTCATTCTCCTGAAGCATTTTTTTCCCATAGCGTCATGACTTTTTGTCAAAATTTTAGATGGATTTCCTTCTTTATGGGTGCCAGTTCTGTATAAAACACAAAAGAGCAAATGTGGGCTTTACGCAAAAGCCAGCAGAGGTGGTCTTGGTTTAGTCTTTTCTGTGTATTTTGGAGAGGGAATTGAGCATAAATCAATACAACCAATACGGGGATAAAGCTCCACAGGAGGAGAACCACAACTGTCAGGGTGTTGTACTCTCCATTATGGCAAGATCCTGTCAGTGCTGGCATTGTATGGCTGGAACCCTGCAGAACAAAGTCCTGGCTCTGCAGAAGTTAAGGACAGTTCCCATATCAGTGAGAGCATGCAAAAGTGATAGATGGTGCTATGGCAGTCTGTTTGCTCTGGTGAGGACAGTGGAGGGCGGCTGTAGGTGGGGAATAATTTCTTGTGAGAAAAAGGAAATTTCCCCTAGTTGTCTCCAAGTTCCTAAATCAAGAGTGTGATCTGAAAGAGTGTACGAAATTAATAAGTTGGGCTAGATCTAGGTAGGCTGAAAATGAAGCTGCTGGGCAGCAGCAGCAATGCAGCAGCACCATTTCAGGATCTAACATCAAATCTTGAGATAGCCCATTTGCCGAGGACACACCTGTATAAGGAGGTCACCCGGCAGAGGCATACCAGCCTCAGCAGCCCCGTGCCAGCAGGCAGTGGCGGGGAGAGTCAATGGCTCTCTTTCTTCCACACCATGGTCCTCTAGTCCTGAGACACCTGTTTGGCAGATGAGGTTACAGATCCTGCTGAGAACATGGCATCACAGAGCGAGAAAGCACCTGCATGATCCGGCTACAAAAGCATTCAAGCCCAGCCTTGCATCTAAGAAGCACAAAAAGAGAGTCAAAGGTGTAAATTTGTTCTAATGAGGATGGGGAGGAGGACACGTACTTGTATTTCCCACCTCTCGAAATCAGCACCTATTTAAAATCAACTACTATAATTGAGAAACAGACTGCCTTTTTGCAGAAGACTTGGCACAATGGCCAGCTGGTGCTGTTCTCTCTCCTTCCTATGGCATACCATTGTTCTCCTCTTGCTGAAGTGATGACCTGTAAATTCACAATCTCAGCTAGAAAGATGCAGCAGAAATCCTCTCTGCCATATCCTGACCCAGTTGAAATCTGAAATCCTTGTATTAGCTACTACTTAGGTACCGCAGTGATAGGCACAATATGGATTAGATTTGAATACTGTAGAGAAGATTTTCCACTAGAAAATCCCCTAGGATCTCTCCAAAAGTAGCATTAAATTCAGGTCCACTGCAACAGTAACCACAAGTTGGAAAAATGTGTCAGCGTATCTTTAAGTTTTATGGTAGATTATGATTTATAATGCATCTATTCCTAAGGGGATGGTATGAATTTTACAGGAAAAGTTTCTGCTAAAATATAACTCAGCCTATACGCATATTTGTTTCTCTATGACTGTTGGATGATTGAAGACAACCTCCAAAAAATATCAAATGAAAATGTCAGTCTTTTCCTTAAAAGGTGTTTTTTGATGAATCAAATGGTTTCATTTTTAGTCTCAGCTATTTATCTTTTCTGCCACATCACCAATGTTAATTAAACTCATTTGCGTAAACTAATGTAGAATGTACTCATTTGGAATGAATCCAGGAGTAAATCTGTGGCAAACTAGTTAACTAATGTTTTATAAATCAAGCTAATGGTTTAAAAATGTTATACAAGTTTAATTCCCAATTTATTTCTACTGTAATTCTTCTAATCACTCACTTTACAATGAAATGTCACATTAATGTCATTTCAGCTAATGTGCTGTTTTAACTTGAGCGTATATATGTTCCATTTCAAACTATAAAAACTAAAATATTCTTTATGTTGTTGGCTTAATATCACCTTGATTAACACACTGTTTTAAACCAAAGCATTTCCTCACAAGCCATTTCTTTTTTTATGAATATTTTCCTTTGTTTGAAAAAAAAAATTCACTGCATTAGAAGAATGCATATTGAGATACAATCAATAATATGGATTCAGGACTGTGCTCACTTCACAGACTTGCTGTATTAAACTATAAGTAGTTAATATCTTTAAGAGAGGAGAAAGGCAAAACAAGAAAAATGGGCAAATGCTTGGTGGACAGAAAGCCATGACCATCTATCAGCTGTAATTCACGTGAGTAACAATGAAAATCTGCAGCTTCATTCATATTACACATAGTTAATACTCACAATTCTACTGAGATCAATGGAAGTGAAGGGTCACCTGCCTACATTAAGTGTATCATATTTTTAAGCCCCTGGAGGCAATTGAACTGGAATTTACTATTTTAATCGCTGTTTGCATGTTTTACACTATGTTCAATATACTTGATTTTATATTTTTAATTCTATAAAATTTGTTGTGAGTGGTAGTATGCAGACCATCAGAAATACATTTATTGTTACCAGTAAGTGCCTTTAAAAGTCATTAAAGCATTTTACTTTTTTTTCCCTTCAGCATCAAACATTTTATAAAGCTAATACAACACCCAAATTGAAATGGTTTTTATGTAAGATTTGTCTATTCTATAAATGCAGTGCAATCTCACTGAATTCAGTAATTCCTTACCGCACTGATGTATTTGTAATGGACTTCATTGGACTAGCAGTTTTTAAATTTGTATTTAATAAACATAACGAGCAAGATTGCCAACATTTTAAAAGTTAGTAGTTCTTGAAGTTAAGAAGTTATGGTCATAAACTTGGGATGATAAACTCACCCAAATAAATCAAGCAGGCAGCCAAGAATCTGTTCAAATATAGTGTTCAAATTGGTCATATCCTGTCACACAATTCATCTAAAAATAATTTTTGTGATTCTAAAATCGTACCTTGCTCTGAATTTGCGTTAATTCTTTTGCAAATACACTGTCAATTGTGGCTGGCATCTGCTGATAAAGAGAGTTGGAAAGGTCTTTCTTAGCAGCTCCTTTATACTTCACCTAGAGGGGAGAAAAAGGTGACATATAATGCAAAAATTAAGATACAGTAATCATACTACCTATTTTTCTATTAAGTAAAATGGTATAGACCATTAGAACTGGAAAAATCTAATGCTGTCAAACTTTCAAGCAAAACCAGATCTTTAAATAATAACTTTAAAATAATTTAGGTGGATGTGTCTAATTCACAAAGCAATACAAAGTATCTCCTAATTAAATTCAATAATTTGGGGAAAGTATAAAATAAGGTAAGCAAGGCAGTTACTTTTCCTATCTTTTTTTAAAATCATTTCCAAAAAACAAAATTATCTTTTTTCTTTCTGTTTTCCCAAATTTTGCACAATGAGACGCCAACAAAAAATATTTTACCGATTGGTAAGTAGTAGCAATTAAATGTAATTGGGAAGGACAGGAACATTGAACTTAGCATGTCTGCCAGCATTTCTCATTAATTTTCTCATATTACAGACTCATTTTTAAATGAATTAATTTAAATTTAAATTTTTAAATTACTTTTTATTTATCCTTTACCTTCTCCACTGTTCAGTAATAGCAATTCCTCACAAAAGGGTTTTATGAGACAGGCCAGAATAAAAGTTCAAAATCTGGGAGGCTTTTGCTTCAGATGTTAGTTTTTCAAATTCATAAAACACTAATGTTTCACAGTATTGCTGTGAAAGTAATCATAAATATCAAAGATATCTTAAATTATATTGTCTAGTGTCATTTATTTACTGTGCAATATACAACTGTTCATTAGAGACTAGTTCCTCCTATATATTACATATATCCATAATTTGCTGTAACGTTTGTTGCTGTTTCCCAAACCAAAGGGCTCTTTTTCACTGCAATAGATGCTGTTAAGAATTTCAGTGTTTTCAGTTTTGCAAAAACAGGTTATGGGACACTAGAGGTCAGTAATTTACAAGATAAACCATTCATCACATCATTGGCTTTAGGTAATGCTGCAATAAGCAACAGAGTGCTCAACAGTGTGATATCATAAAACATACGGGGATTTAAATTTTGAAATTCCTTTATATCTTGAAATCTTTGATTAATAAGTAGCAGCTTTTCTTTGGAATCAGATGGATGGATTCAATAAATACTTTCTTTGTACTGTATTTTTCTAGACTAAGTAGTCTGTCTCTTAGAAAGTATAATTTCGTAACATTTATGCCCCTTGGGACACTCTTTCTCAGAAAATATCAAGACAAATATAACAAAAATATTCATCAGATGCATTTATAATTAATGTAGCCACACAGCAAACTGATGTCTATCAGAAACAGAATACAGAATGTATATAAATTACATAACTCCAGACAGGGATACTGGGATGTTCTTTATTGTAATCATAAAGGTAGGACAAAAATTGAGGCACCAAAAATTTCAGTCTTCCAAGTGTCACAGGGACAGAAAAATCATAGAACGGTTTAGATTGGAAGGGACCTTGAAGATCATCGAGTTCCAACCCCCCTGCCATGGGCAGGGACACCTCCCACTAGACCAGGTTGCTCAAAGCCCCATCCAGCCTGGCCTTGAACACCTCCAGGGATGGGGCCTCAACAACTTCTCTGGGCAACCTGTTCCAGTGCCTTACCACCCTCAAAGCGAAAAATTTCTTCCTAATATTTAATCTAAATCTACCCTCTTCTGGTTTGAAGCCATTACCCCTTGTCCTATCACTACATGCCCTTGTACAAAGTCCTTCCCCAGCTCTCCTGTAGGTCCCCTGTAGGTACCGGAAGGCCGCTCAGAACCAGCAGTTCCTTAACCAAAGCTACTCTCTGTCAGGTAAAATTCCTGCTGCTGTTCTCACGTGTGGAAAACAAGCAGAAGTACAATCCTCTGGCACCTTGTACCTGGGACATGAAGAGATGGCAGTAAACTCTGCTATGGCATTTGGGAAGTTTTGCCACTACAGCTCTGTGTGTACATGAAGACCTAAAAACTCAGACACAGGTATGCATATATATGTGTGCAAGTGCTCAGGCCACCTGCAGATGGCAGGTCTATGCCCCAGTCCCCTTGCTGCAGGAGGACAGGGGTGATAACATGGTAACAGTTTCCTTCCCTCCCTCTGCTTGATAGTCAGGCTGAGAATTCTCCCCAGCAGGGAAAGTACGCACAGGTATAATTTGAAAACCTCATCACTACAGAATAAGTAAGAAGAAATCCTTTTCCTGTTCCTCAGTTTATCCACCCGTAAAATGGGGTAGCTAAGACTGTCTCAGAACCATTAATAGAACATCTTTGAATCCCAGAATAAAAGTGTTGCATAATTCCAAATTATTATTACTCATACACACAGTATGCACTAATTACAGTGCTTGAAGTCACTTCAGCTTTAAACAGAATTGTTATTTGAAATAAGCCATCCTTTCCCTGATAAAAAACACCATATTCAATTCAGAGAGTTTTTACAAGGCATAAGAAGCAACGAGAATTCTTCAATCTTTTAGGTCTTACCTCAG
Organism: Pluvialis apricaria; assembly: GCA_017639485.1. Taxonomy (NCBI): domain Eukaryota; kingdom Metazoa; phylum Chordata; class Aves; order Charadriiformes; family Charadriidae; genus Pluvialis; species Pluvialis apricaria. The sequence continues at coordinate 22,045,881 of CM030008.1, read as the reverse complement.
AAATAAAAGCACCGAGACTTTTCACATGCTTTAGCTGTGGAGTGTCAGGTACAAATATACACTTGCCCTTAGATTTTTTAAATTCTTCTTTATAGTGTATCTACAGGGAGGAGAAAAAAGTTTAATTGTTCTTAAAAACAAACAAAACAAAAAAAAACACAAACAGAAAAACAAACAATGGCTGCTGCTGTTGTAATATTTAGGGACACTATGCTGGGTGGCTTGCAAACACCTCAGGCTGGATCAGATTAGGCCACACAGGGGAATGCCCAGTTCTCACACACAGTACCAGGGCTACACAAAAGTCACAGAACTCTTTAATAATAAAGAGGAAAACGATATTATTTTCTACATCTACAGCATATTTTCACCACTGTCTGTAGATGTTGTAGTATCTCTAAAGAAAGGAGAATTGAATAAAGTATTTTCTCCTTGATCTCAAAGATAAAATTGTTGAACTAACTTCTAACACAGACCTAGCAAGCACAGAATCTGTATAACACAATCAAAAGCCATGGCCAAAGGTTTATGAGTCCAAGAGTTATATGAAGAAGTTCAGAAGGCCGCTGCCAAATCATGGCCTACAAAGCACCCCAACAGTTGTGACATGCAAGTAATATCAGACTTTAAGAGCATTTTAATTTTAAATTCAGCCTTTTTTTAAGTCATGTGCATGCACAACAGAAACAATTTTTGACGCAAAACACCACAACGTATTTTTTGGGGAAAAAAACAAAAACAGAAGTGCTTCGTTGGTTGGTTGGTTTTTTTAAACAACCAACCTTTTTCTTACCATGGGGTAAGCAATATGGGCAGGTGCAGTAAGTAATTATCTAAAAATAATCACATGACTGTTGATGAAGGCATAATTACAGTTTTTATTGATGAGATTGAAAGGAGGATGAAGTCCACGGACATGGTGAATGCGTAGGGATCTTTATTATGTAAGAACTGTATGTCTACGATGAGATGGACTAAATACATTTTAAAGATAGACATCTTACATGGATAGCCTTAAATGTTTTTCATAACATTTCTTTCTTTGTGCATAGAATAGTTTAGTTCAATGTAAATTGAATTATTTAGTATTAAGCTTTCACGGTTATTATCTGCTACCATTTCTCTAACCTCGTTTTCACATTCTGCACAACAGCAGCTTGCATTTATGCACTCTAGACTTGCTGACAAGCACTGACAGAAGCAATATGATCTGCATCTGAGGGTTACAGAAATATGCAGTCTTAATTTCCTCTTTCTCTGAATCCTTAATGGATATCACAAGTTCTAGTATATGCTCCTCTACAGGGACTTGGAAAATTCATCAGAAGGATGGTAGTGTACACAGAATCAGCTCCTATACTTTCTGATGCAAACTTTTTGCCCACCACAGAATGGATTAGATAATGCCAAATTCATCTCAAACCGATGACTACATAATCCTCACACAGGAAACAATTTTGGTTACTATTGAGTTCACCCAGGTCTGGACTACTGAAGGGATCTACATCCCATTACCAAATCATATTGTCTGCCTTTGTGGATTACAGTGTATTCTAAATAAAAACAGTGCGGTCAACAATGGGTGTAAAATTACTGTATGTCATCATTTTACTCAGGGACACACCAATCCAATGGTTCACATAACGTGTGTGTGACACTGTACTCCTAGGTAATCACAGAGTAATACAAAAAAAGGGCAGTTTTATGATAAGCGTGAGCAGGCACTTACTGTCAACCTGCACCTGTGTACCGGCACATACACATGCATTTGCAAGGCTGGGGCAGGGGACAGGGGAGAGAATGTGTACACGAACAGCTTTAGAAAAAGCTTCACAGAATTATGGTCACTCACGGTGATACAGCTGAGAAGTGATGTGGGAAATCTAAAGAGCTGACTGTCTACTGGTTAGGTTTGATGGAGTTTCCAGTAGGAACTCCTGTAAAGCTGAGACTCTCATAAAGGAGATGTGAAAGTCTTGCAGCTCCCAACTTAGATAAATCACCCACAGATAACTGAGAGCTGGCTGTAATTACATCCATTTGAATTACAGAGCAATAATTACATTTCAAAATGTAATGAAAGCCTCCCAAGGTATCTCTTTACTGTGCGGGGATGACATGACACAACTAGAAGAAACAATCAAAGCCATTCTGCCGTAGAAATCATGCTTTCAAAATAACTGAAAGCATTAAAGGACAAATGCCACCTCCTTACTCCTTTATTATTCATATTTATTATAGTAACCCATGGAGGCCACAAAGTGTATGCAGGATCAAATAAGCAATCTAGAGAGGACATGTAACAAAATGTGTGGTCAAACTCTGATCAATACACTCCATTCTGCTACAGAAATGTCTGCATCACTTGGAATCAGAAAGATAGAATATGAAATGGGACAACTATAATGAAGTCATGACATCTGCACTTATAAGGTGTATTTATTGTAAATGATGTAAGCAAGAGCCTTAAGAGGTTGGCTATGACTGAACATAACCAATGGCTGGAAGGAATATGCAGAGAAGTTAATATTCCCCTTCAAAGTTTGGGGTTACAAATTCAAGTGTCTAAAATACCGAATAGGAAATTTTGCCTGCGAGTGACTTACCCTTCACCACAAAATACGCTTTTTAGGTTGAGTAGCTCTGGTAAGACTTGCAAAAAACCCAGATAATAGGAAAAATTTGCAAATGATGGCCTGGAGCCACCACTGCTCTTTTGATATACTTTTGAAGTCCAATAGCTCACTAAACGCCGTTTTTAATAGCTCTCTCGTGATCCCTTTCTTCTCCCTGAGTCATGATAAAACTACTCTGACCAGCAGCACAGCTATCCAGTAAAAGTGGATTAAAATTCCTAGACAACCATCAAAACCGTAAGCTTCAGATTGCATTTTTTCTTAATGGATGTTATATGGCAAGATCAAGTTTATGAAACAAGGGCGTCCAATCTTTAGGCTGAAGCTTCCTGGCTCACCAATAAAATTCATCTCGCCATTGCCTGTACCATCAGTCTTTCTCATGGGGGAAACACAAGAGGATACTGTGGGCTAAAGGGTAGGCTCCGATGGTAACAGCTTAATCTGAGCAGCCGCCTTTCCTTTGTATTCAGGGACACATATTAATCTAATTTTAATATGAGTATACTTGAAAAACCGTCTGTAATACCTTGACATCAGTGATGTAACTATGTTGACAGTCATCATGCCAAGATCCATTACAGAACTGTCATCTCTCAAAGACCCATTTAAGCTTAGAAAAGTCACAAAAAAACCTGAACTTTCTTATCTAGCTCTTATAGTAGACCAAAAGGGAACTTTTTTCCACCAAGGATTCCCTTTTCAACCCTACATTTCTTAATTTATAATCTCTCATAAGACTAATACATGTGTCAGATCACAGATCCACCTAATACAAAATCCTCTGTGGCCACAGAAACCTAAAGTATGAGAACAGGGCAAGCATACAGTATTATTGCCCCACAGTATTTTACCAGTCTCCAGCATTTTGGACCTCAAAGTCCTCCTGAGTTAGGGGCTGTGACTAGTAATGGCGAGCCCAGAGGAACAGCTCCACCCTGAATTAGGTGGTCACAAACCTATTGATATCAGTGGAAAGGCTCTCTCCTTCTGCACTTCACTCTAGGTCTCTTTGGCCCTTGCTTTATAACAGAGACATGCTAAAGCAAAGTTGGACCCCATACAAGGACAGTTAAATGGCAAGTAGTACCACTTTTTTGCTATAGGGGAAAAGAAGCACTGGTACCACACGTTACCAAAATTCAGCAGAATCTTCAGAAGCAGAGTGTCTGCCTCTCTACTAGAAAGGATTATGAAAGTTTGGTCAATGATCATTTTATTCATATAATAATTCACCTCTCTGCTTATGACAGTATTCACAACATCACACCACACAATCAAAACAAAGAAGAGATGAAAATATACCAAAACGTAAGCAATACAAGCAAATGGACAGGCTCAATTTCAATATGGAAGAGAAAAGGCCTAGAAAGCAAGGTAATTCATATAAATCAAACACACGTGACAGTTTTGAAAACATCTGTTGAATAAAATTTCATAATGGAGGGAGATTAAATGAAATGGCTTTAGGGAGAAACAATCCAGGGGGTATCACAGCCACAGAACAAACATCTGCCAACCTCAAATGAAAACGGGGATTCCCTCAAGAACTGGAGCACATAAACACTTCACAACTTCCCCCACGTACAGTTCAAGGCTGACAGTTACGCGTGCACTAAGGGCTGCCCTCGTAACACTGTTTTAAAACCATATTGCCAAATTAAATTCAGCCTGCAAAGAATGCAGGGCAAGCACAATGCAACCCCAGTATCTCAGTCATGAGCACTCCTGGCGCTGCGTTCTGATGGAGGAGCTGCACTGACAGCTCCACTGCCAGAAAAGGACAATCACCCAGTCCCGCGGTCAGCAAGGACACAGGCTGCTGTCCCAAGGTCATCTTAGGGCCAAGCTGCAAGCCCCATAAAACCATCGTACACATAAAATGTAGAGATGTACATCAACCATACATCCACACAAACAACAGTTTGTGCAAAGATTCATGCTAAAAAGGATGAAGAATGTATAAAAAGTTCTGAACATTAATGAGTCAAAAATCAAGAGCAAGAATGCAAACCCCTTGCAGTTTATTGGCCTCCACAAGGAAGCATGCAGGGTGAGGAACATACCCCCCAGCACAAAGGACTTGACCAGTCATAAGAAATTCCAGTTATAGCAAAAATTTTGTGGAACAAAATTCATTCCCAATACATACACATATTCCATTCAAGCTAATGAAGAAACACCTGATGATTTCAGCAGAGGCTGAATAAGGCCCCAAAATTTGATGCCATTTTTAAACAGAGTCTCTTCTTTGAAATTAAATTGGTCTGGACCATTACATATTTCTACTGCTTTGAAAGCATTAATGACACGCTGCCATAGAATCATAGAATTGCTGAGGTTGGAAGGGACCTTTAAGATCATCAAGTCCAACCATTAACCTACCCTGACAAAACCCACTTCTAAACCATGTCCCTAAGTACCACATCTAAATATGCCATTATGCATTACATATCTCAAGGAGAATCTAACTTGCAGGCTAAAGGCATCACAAGTTTTCAGCAAAAGCCCACATCCCTGAAACATTACAGGCTTCAGAAACCTAGCTTGACTTAGTTATTCATTCTAGCTCCTAAGCCCCTGCAGAAAATAAGAGAAAGTACAGCCACTCCATTTATCAGTTAATAAACAGCCACAGCCAATATTACTCTAATGGGTACACAGCACAGCAATAAATCCTTTTCAATTAAAGAAAATATTTCTTCAGCATTTTTCAGGGAGTTTTTGCCTTTAAGAACAGAAACCATGTTTAGAAATGAGTTGCATGGAAGCAATAAATGTATTTTGGGTCAGATAAGTGCTCCAGGTCCATTTTGATTTTGGCCTTTACATGAGTTGACAGGCACTTATTGTACCATATGCTATTCTTTTTCCAAAGAAAGCATGTAGATAACCATCAGTGAAAATATTAAAAATCTCCACTATTAGCTTGAGATTGAAGGGAGCCATCTTGGTAGCTTCTCTTAAGGATCTATCCAATTTTCAGCACTCTTTCTGTGAAAATTAAAGTATTACCAGATGATGTATGGACAAAGAGGAAGCTTTGACCTTGTAAAGTCACACTTTCAAGCCAGCACTGTAACACCCGCACATCCCAGATACTGTTTTTCTGAGTTACCTATTCTTTTCTCATATGTAACCCCTAATAATTTATATCTTACATGTACATTCTATATGTTCTATTCTCATAAAATCAGCATACTCATTCACCTTGAACAATAACATCTCAAAACTAAATATCAGATTACAAAACAACATGAGCCAGACATCATTTTTTGGTTTCTTTAGAACACTTGCTAAAGCAAGTCCCTCTGTCCTCAGTAATGCCTCCTCTGCTGACAGCCACCATTCTCGCAGGAGAAATATCACTCTAACTCCCATTCAGATGAAGGGACAAAGTTAGTCTTCAGACACACGTTCCCAGAGGGATACAGAAATAAACTTCCACCAAGGTAAATCTGGTGCTGTTACACTGAAGCAATTGGATCTACTCCAATTTGAAATGTTTTGGATCTGACATATGATGTTTATATAACGTCTATATGTTATTCATAGTTTTAAAAATCTATACTAACTGAGTCAAGAATTTTCTAGATAAATAATTTTAAAGGTATTCTAGCATTTCAGTGGATTCTTCCTATAAGTGTAAGTCAATAATAATATGCTACACAGTTTTGAGCATCTATCACCACAGACCAATAGATAACATTCCAAATTCATCTATTTTATTTTTATCCTCCCTCCTTACAGATATGTATACTGGCACCCAGTTCTGTTCTAAACAATCAAGCTTCATAAGATTGACTTTGACTCTTTGAGTTATAGCCTAAAGAATACTGCATTTTCCTGATGAAATCAGCCAAGGTGTTCTCATGGGCGATACCCTCTGCATGAGACCCACATTTTGGAACATTCTCCTTCCTAGGGCCTATGCTTCATACCATCCAAATGCTCTGAAAAGCTCATCCTTTTGTAGCTGACAATTTAAGGTATCAGAGTAGGCTCTGCTTTTCTGTTATTTTTTGTGCTTTTATATTTGAGCCTTGGATGGGCACACGCTGCACTGTACATACGTGAAAAAAATATATCATAAATATAAAGCCACTGGAAAGAGAAATACAAATGTAAGGATGCAAACAGTCACCGCCACTTACATCACTTATTATTTCACTGCATTTTCGGGCCAGTTCCATATTTCTGTCCTCAATAACAGGCTTGAGGAAGACCTGTAAGAGAAAGGTAATCATTTCAGGTTTATTGTCCTAAAAGGGTAACAATAGAAGGAAACAAGTACTTTTCAAAGCTATTGGGGTTTAACTCACCTGTTCTTCTTCCTCCCCATCCTCATTTTCATCTTCCCTGAAATCCTGAATGACAGATACTCGCATTTTAATACTTTGCAGAAAACAACAATGAAAACTCTAAAAAGGTTCAGCGCTGCAGGAAACAACTCAGACTCTACAGCATGCCTGGAATCAATGCTTCATTTGTGTCCTCCACTGCACTTAACTCTACCAAGGCTCCTTCCTTATTTAGGCAGCACTTGACAGTCTTTATCTGAACAATTCAGTGTGAGTGAACTGAAAGGCATTGCAGATGGCCTTGTTAGCTATCAGTCGCAGCAGAGCTAATGCTTTCTTACAGATAAAATATAATTAAATGACCTATCCCAGTCAGCTATTTTTAAAACGACTAGGAACACACTTAATTAAAATACTGCGATGCAGTTTATCCATAACATAAATAATTTAGCAAAATTAACAGACTTAAAAGGGGAACACTGACTCTAGGGTTATGGGAAAACTGCCCAGTTCTAAGACTCAAGGCATCACTAACTCCAAACCCAGTTATCACAAAACTCCATTTTGTTGGTCCAACAATAGAGCTTTTTGACTAAAAAAAGCACACTATTCTCATTTTCCAGTAGATGTAACTGCTAGTATATTTTTCAGGAAATATTCCTTTTCCACAAAGCATATAAAATTCCTTAAATGCTTTGCATATTATGTCAGCTGAAGGTTAAACCTATGCATGCATAGATACACACTTCTATACTTACAAGTATACATGGCTATGTATTTACACAAACATGGATGTTCCTTCACTGCTAAAAACTGCTTTGGTCTGTAGTCTCAAAACCAACATTTTTCAGTATGAAGTCATTGACTCCAGCTGCAATGAAACTGAAAGATATCCTTATGCCGATGGATAGAGTGTCACAGTGTTTGTTTCTGTAAAACAAGCAAGGAGGTATTACAGGACAAGTTGGAGTAACCAGTATTTTAACATTCCTTTTCTTTCCAAACCGTAGCTTGTATACTTCTCATTTTATAGAGGTCATGATTTTGAACTTCATCTAGCAAAGTGATTCACCACTACACAGCTTTGCAATCGGGCAAAGATATAAGGAATGTGTACTCTTAAAAAACCTCTTCAAAGAATTTTAAGTACTTGTGCCCAAACACAATGTCCTTAGAGCTTATTTAAAAACACACATTTCCTCAGAAAAAGAAACATTCCAAAGAGGAGGACAAATACAGCATCTGACTTAGTTAAGGTCTGAAAAAAAATATTAAGAACAAAGGCATAAACTGCTTTCTATAATAATCAAGAGACAGAATTCTGTATACGTTAACAGTACAGAAAGCTTCAAGAATTCCTATTCCACTATGTCAAATATGATCTCCTAAAGTTCAGATTTGGATTGGCATTGCTGAAGTTCAGGTTGAAACGTAGAAGTCTGGTTTGCATAGGTGAGGATTACCTGTAATTTATCCTGACAACTTTTGGACCTCAAGATGCTTCATCCTTGTGGAAACAAATTATTTAGTCTTACAAGATGTGTATTCACAGTAACAGGTCATTTTTGAAGATTACGGACACAGGAAATATATACCTAAACAACAGACTCATGCATAATTTCAAGAATCACATATTAAGGAGACAGAGTACCTACAAAAGCGCCAGACAGAAATGCAGCACCAAGGCTTCATTTGCAGATTTTTGTGATAATATTGTAAATACTATATTATTCCAGCGCAGTTAATTTCCCTTTCCTTCCTTCATTTAATAAAATTTCTAAGTGGAGACATTGAAAAATATTTAAGAGAGTAGAGAAGAGCTATTAATAGCTGCCAAGCTTGCTGAATATGGGGAAACCTTTTGCTAGTTTTCGCACTGGAAAGCAACTATGGTCAAAATGACAAAGTCAAAACTGTCTGGGTTTGCAGGGAGAAGAGAGGGCTGTTCACCTTTTTAACATGCTTACATCGTATCTGGTGGTTTTTCAGCAGCTGAACATACCAAAATTTATATATTAACTGTGGTTTTCCTGTAATAGTTTCTGCATAATAAAGATCTGCTTTCTCTCTAGCATGATCTTCAACTGATTTGATAGAATTCATTTTTTTCCCATTTTTACATCATCTGGGACAGGCATAACCAAGTGTCCAAATACACTATGTCCCATGTAAGAGGGACTGCAAGACAGCTGCTGTAATTCATTGTATTAAAGAAAAATATAACACTATGCACAAAGAGAGTAAGGAAAAAAATATCACAGTGTCAACTAACCATATAAAAGTCATTCAGAAAGGCACTCTTCACATAACAGATGCAATAAGAGACTATATGACACAAAAACCTGCCTCGCTTTTTTTCATCCTCCTCAAAACACTGAATATCTTAAGATATTATTTACTGTGAAATAAAGCAAGCCTGAAAATTAAATATATCCAGATATAACTCAGAGAAGAATTTGTTATAACGATTTAAGAGTTGCACACATTAGAAGTGCATTATGTTTCTATTAGCAGCCTGCAGGTCAAGAACAAGCTTAGGTTACTTCCATAAGAGGCAATAAATAAACTAGGATCAGCAGGCATGTTTGGCATAGCAAATATTTGTGTATGTTTATAGATAATTTAAAAACTACTCTAAAAACACTAAATCTAATCTGAATAAAGACCTACTTACAACGATGAGCTTTATATTCCCAAAAAGCTTATGAAGGATGTTGTATTAAAGATGACTTTTCACCTGCAAAACCTACATTTTTACCAAAACTTTCAAACTGACACTTCTGAACCATTTTCCACTGTATATAATGGAATAATCTGTATTCATTTGTTCTGACATGAAATAGCACACATTAAACGAAACGCAGTTGTAAAGAATCTTAAGAAAACACTGTAATGGACTGCTAAGCTGTGTATACACAATAATATTTATATGCATACAGGGCATAAAATAATTTTATTGTTGCATTACAGACGTCTTAAAATGCACACAATGGGGAGAAGTGTGTTCTTCAGGGAAGTATCCAATATTAACTCATTCAAATTTTGTAAGGGAATGCTGCATAGTTCCACGTTGCCACTTCCAGCCTCCCCACATGGATGTTTCACAGTTCCAATTTAGCTTTAAGAACAAGGCTATTTTGTTGAAGAAGCTGCGATAAAATCAAAATAACTGTACATTGTCTAGATTGTTCACCGAAGCACTGTATTTGCTGTGCACAATCTTCACTGTGTATTAACTTTTGATAGAGAAGACAAGCCTTCTAGAAGCAAACTACACGGGTTATCCTATGAAAGGAGACAGCGGAATCTCCCAACGCTTGCAGCCATCATTCAATTGTGTCAATGTACTATTTTTTGACACAGAACGTTACTCAATTACTTGGTCTAAATGCATATCTGCTGAGGAGGCAGAAGGAGAAGAAACATGGGGTACAAAAGAGCCTGAGTCCCCATGAGTACGAGTTGGCCCCGCATGTGGATGGTTCAGGTGCAGAGTTGTGCAGCTTTCCTGCTTTGATCACACGCAGCTGTGTCCACATCTGGCCAAAGCCCCGCCATCTTCTTGTCCCTTTATTGATCTTTTAAGAAATACATTTGGGAGATGTTAGCCCAGAAAGTTAAAAGGCTTCATCTCCTTTTGGCCTTGATACACATAACTATGTAGCAGTTGCGCTCAGTTCTGTCACAGAGCAAACAATACCGTTGGACTTTTTTGGCATAATCCCAAAAAACTTTCTGAGATCTGCAACATCCATATGTACTGTTGAGCTGAAAGGACCTCTTTACCACTTCACGAAACAGCAGAAACCGTGCTTGTCCTAGAAAAGGTACCAGAACCACCACAAACTCAAACATATTTAGCAGAGTTCCTCATGGGGTACTTGGACATAGGACCGAGGCATTTCAGCCAGAAAATCTGCACAGCATTATACTGAGAAATATATACATGATATGAATACACTCCTTTCAATTCTGGACTGAAAGTCTAGTAAGAACAGAGGTAGAATTTTAGTGCTTTAACTATCCTGCTTCGAATGAGTTAAAAATCAACCCACATACATCCCTGAAATGAAAATGTTATTTTCTGTTCTCACTGGACAGACACACACATCACTGAAATAAGTACAATTAATTCAACACAACACAGCTGGTGGCCTCTTTTCAAAAAGCACACAAGGCATTTGTAAGCGCTGAGGTTCAATTACTTCTCATTTCTAGAAATACTCATCTATCAGACTGGAAGTTACTTGCAGCCCTGCACAAGGAAGTTCATAGTTAGGCTATCAGCACCGCAATCACAAACAAAAAGAAAGCGAGGGATCCCAGCCTGCCAAATTTAACTTCCCTTGAACATGAAATACCAATTAACATTAACAAAAAGAAATTCAAGAGATGGTTTTATTTAGAAAAAAAAGCTCACCCATAAGCTTGTATCTGTCAGATCATTAACACTGCATTTATCAACAACACCTCAAAACCTGCAAATATCTCCTGGTTCTAAGCTAAGATTTTTGTTCAATGAAAGTTAGTGGCAATGGTATTTTTAAAAACAAATACAAACGTGATGTTAGAATACTGATCTGTGTATCCCAGAAACTCTAATGAATTTTCAATGCCTAAAAAATACATACAGACATTTTTTCCAAACACGTACTCACAGAGACATCCAGCCCAACCGGATCTTGATGACAGAGCATTGAAGGTGTCTGTATGGTACACCTGGTTTCACATAATAATACCCAATCTAATCTAGTTACCAGAAACAATGTAGCTATGCTAGCATGACACTGCTTGAGTTAACAAACTCATTCCCACACAGCTAATTATCCTGAAAAATGAACTCATTCAGAAGTGGGAGTATTTATCAGGGCACAAGACTGTGCCACGCGGATGTAACCTTAGCTGTGATCAGCAACAATGCATTGAAATAAACCAACATAAAGCTTTTTCAGATACTAATGTATTCTAAAAAAAATCTCAGCTTCATTTTTCTTGCAATATTCATAATTGCCTACTATGTTTGCACAATAGTTTTTAAACCTCAAAGATGGTATTTCCTAAATGGGGTATACAGTTTCACCTATTTTTTTTCTAATTTTTCATTTTTCAAGAAATGAAATCCTCAACAACAGGGGAATTTGGTCTTTCCAACCCCCCAGTATTTTCAGTTGAATCAGAAGCCTGAAAAACCTAATGCTCCTGCAGCTCTCTTTACAAGTTGATGCATCAGGAGCTGAGACCAGAATCCGCCACATTTGACTGCTTTGCAACTGTTTAATCAGCTCTTCCTGACATAGCTGTGGCATTTCTCTTTTTTGCCAAGTGTCATAAAAGCCCTCTCCCCTTATTCAAGTGTCGAACTAAGTATGGGAGTCCACCAGAAATAACAGCGCTGGAGCATAGCAGCTGAAGTTCTTCAGCACTCCTCACCTCTTACTAGTGTCATTACAACATTAAATAGGCAAGACATTTATTCCTATGACCTACAAAACTGGAGCCCTGATGCTAGTCCTCTACGCTAGGAGCTGAGACACCTGCACGCTAGTCCCCTGTAGCCAGCGGAAAGCAGTACGCATTCAAGCTATCCTTCTGCCCCTCAACTTGTGGCTCAGCTTTCATAAGGCTGTTCTACAGAAGATGGCTAGAAAATGAAATTATCAGCTGCCAGGGTTACTGTGTGAGGTATCCATAAAAGCAAAATCACATTCAGTACAAGAGGGATTCAACAGAGAAGTTACAGCTTTTCTCTTAGGACTCCTCAAATGGAGAAAAGTTTAGATAATAGATCAAAGTTTTCCATTCACAAAATTTTCATTTTATCCAAACCTAAATCCTATGGAAGAAAGAGCCAGGACTATATAATAAGAATTTGGAAATTTTACCTTGCTATAAATCACAGCTAAAATTATCAATGATTGTATGTAAAAGGTATGAAGCCAGTAATAAACAAGTTTTATTTTGCCTCAGTAAATCCTAGAGAGCTAAAGATACTCCCTTTCTCCTTTCAGTGACTATATATTCATATACAGCTTACTGCAATCTGAATAATAGAAAGATATATTTGGCTTAAAAATAGACTCTTATAGACTGGGCATGTGTACTTACCAGGAATTTTTCTTGTGGTATTACTTCAAATTCAACTGCCTGAACTCACAGAATCTCCTGGGGCAGGAAGAGAAAATTGGACCTTTCCTATAAATTTCATTTCAGTTGTAATTACATCCACCAGCCTATAACCCTCACTTACTTAATGAATGCATTTTTCTAGAAACTAAAACCACAGTGCTTTATTTTACTTGTATTTAACGGAGTTTTTTCTTTTCCATATTTTTGCTCCTCTTGTGTTTTGATAGACCTAATGCTGTAACTTCAGTCATGCTGTCTCTGGAGGGAACAATAGCATAAGAAATACACATCTTTAAAAAAACCTTTGTAACTACTGTTCTGGAACATTTCATGTTACTATGATTCTCGAGTAAGGAAATTTGGATCAAATTGCTACAGACAGCTAACAGTGAAACAAAAACTAAGTTCTTCATTGACAGTTATTTAAAATCATAGCTTTCAAATTTCAGAATAGTTTTCAGAAAAATCCACAAAACAGAAAAGATTAAACCAAACAGGCCAGGAAAAAAAAAGGAACTTTAATGAACACATTTGAAGTAAGAGAAGTCACTTATTCAATGACTAAAAAAATTATTCAAGTAACTTCATCTTTTGATCAAGACAAATAATTTAAAGTCATAAATAATTGATGAAGAAAGTATATTTTGAAATATCTTCAGACCCAAAAAGGCAAAAATAAAACTGTAATTATGTAAAACATACAACGCCCTTATTGTGCTTAAAATTACTGATTAGTTAGTTCTCATTGGAGAAACTAGTTTACCTTTTTTTCTACTTTGTGAACTGTGCATGTCGTAAGATTTAAATAAGAAAACAAGTTACGCCTACTTGGTGTCCAGGAGGGTTTAAATCTGAATTGTCATAGTCAAGCTTCCCTCGTAGCCTACCATTCCGTGCATGACAGGTTAAGACAACTATACACAAGAGCAGTAGTATGAATTTAACAGTGCATTCATAGACAAAGCACTTAATATATAAAATGCACATTCAGAAAATATCCATAATTTTCAAGACAGTTTATAATGACTGATGGATAGCTCATTCTTTCTGAAATGCTGCTGTGGCAAAATAGTCTGCTTGAATATAGTAAATATTATTTTTCAAGTGCTTATAATAGGCTACAATGGATTTGGAAATACAACTGTTAATAACCCTATATTGAAAAGAATCTTATAGCAAAGAACCCTATACTAAGGGCTCTGTGGACAGCCTAATCCTGTAATTGAGTTCATGATTGTAATTCAGGAGAGCAACTTATAAGTTCTTAAGCATTGACTATAGCGTTGAAGAAAACACACTAAAAATACAATAGCTAGCAATCATAAGTCACAGGAATGTTAGATCCTTATGTACACTCTGTTTAACAATGATATACACAAGTTTCCATGACAACAGTGACAAGATGATAAAAACATCTTCTTCCATCATCCACTGAAAAATACATTTCTGCTTATATCATTGATGAGGTGGCAAGCACCTAATTTAGAAATGTCGACTTGCATTTAGTAACATATTTTTATATACAGAGAAATGCACTTCATCTTTTTAAAGGATTAAATTGAATATCTGAAGCAGATAAAAATGATTCATGATCTGATTTTTTTGTCTTTTCAATAAAGTTACATAAAACTTTACCTTTTACTTTAGTCATTGTCCATAGTTTAGCTGCAAATTTCAGCTTAAAAGAATTTCCCCCCATGGGGAATTTCTCCCTTTTGCATAAATCAAAAAAAGCTGATCTAGCATTTCCCAAAGAAACAGTGCAGATTTTAGCAGAAGAATGCCTTATTTTTAAATCAGCTTCATTTTGCTCCGTCATTCACAAGAAAATTATAAGGCAGTTCTGCTTTACGAGTTACATAATTTGCTTTCACATTAGAGCATCATCTTACTTCTAGTCTGAATGGTTTTCTTCAAAACAGTAGTGGAAACAAAACTGGCATTTCTTGCTCCACCTACTTTATAGTCGTTTCTGGGACCTGGTTACCCCTGAAAACAAGCAATTCCAATGACATCAGTGGAATTTAAACTTGCAGTTATCTCGATACTGTTACTTCTACATGAGCACACTTCTCAATCTATAATGGACCATCATACTACTTATTAAAATGTCAGTTTTTACATATTACTATAGGAAAAAAGAGACCCTATAAATTAATAACAAAAACTTAGCCTTACAGTGGTCTTCATATAACATAGTACATCTAAATTACCACATGAAAAGTACACTGAAATACAGTTCTTCAAATCAAGGAAGGTTAATGCTTGCACCAGGTGAAATAATGCAGTAAGTACCTTCTGAGAGGAGGAAGGCAAAAGAAATAATATAGCAATGTTTTGTACACTACAAATTATCCAGAACTACCACCTTTGGGCATGATCGCTTTTTGCTGTTAATAATATTAAAGAATAACTGCTTCATACTCATGCAGCTTCTTGTGGATAAGATTTTAAAGAATTTTATAAATACAGGGCTAGAGCCTTTGACGGAGGACACTGACACAGAGCAAGCCAAGCCCTCCCCCTGTCCTCAGGCATTTGAGGACTAGGCTGGAGTCAGGCAAAAGTGAGACCAGCCATCGGTGGCTCTAATTAACCCTAGGCAAAAAAGCCGCTCCCAATCATACTGCTGACTCACAGCTACTTGACAATCCCAGTATGGCCAGAGGTTCGGGATATGCAGCAGACTTGATTCAGGGAACAAGATGTCTTAAGTTTCCTTTGAACATCTGGAATTTTGTACAAGAATTCAGACCAGGATAAAGAACGACTCTATAGAGCTGCTCTTTGCTATATACCTGAAGATATACGATTATCCTATAATTCTGTTTTACAAGGTGGAGAACAAGGGGCCATGAAGTAAAGCAGCATTTCCAGAGAAAGAAAGGAAGCCGGAAATAAATCAAGGTTTTTTGACTCCCAGGCCCTACAGTTTTCATGTTGATATCATAGAACTTCTCAGCAGGATTTTTCCTGGCTCTTTTTCAGTGATATTCCTGTTAAGTCATTTCCAGCATAAACTCTTAACTTATAATACTCTGCTTACAGCATTGAAGACAGGGGTTTTTCTAGAACATTTTGTTGAACAAAATTTTAGAACAAATTTTAGTGTTAATATAACTTAAAAAATAAGAAAGGAAAAAGCAGGAAGAGAACAGAACACAGAGCAGTCTTTCATTTAGGAACTTATACTAAATTATAATTAGTAAGCGACTGGGTTAACATGCAGCATAGAGTTAGAATAACAGAGTAGTTACTTGCTATGCAAGTTAATTTCAATGTCTATTGAGTTATGGGTAGTAACTGTTTGGCATGAAACAAGCAAGATAGCCTCTCTGAAACCTGGCATATAGAAAGAAAGAAAAAATACCATGTTCCTTCCTTGCTTTCTGAAGTCTAAATCAAAGTTGTATTACATTGTTTTTATTTTGAATTCAAAAGAATAGGTGATATTAAAAAGTTAATTTCAAGTCTAGTTGGGTAAGGTTCTATTTAAATTGCATTTTTGTAAATATTTATTCATTTTTTTACATACATAAACCATCACCAGAGTATTAATTTATGTTAGGGCCTAAGGCCTAGCTTTGAAGAGCTTTTAGTCTTTTTATCTCTCTGATGATCTCATGGGAAGTCTGAGCCTGCCTTTCAGCAAAAAAACCTCCAAAGCCTGAGGCTGCCTCTGGAAGAATTATATTCGCCTTCAGGTCTGTGGTAAATGTATTTTGGCAGCTTTATACTACAGCTACAGAAATTTCTCATCTCATCAGAAAAGTGCACGCAACAACATTAATCTGTAATACAAAACTGCAAACCCTGGGGGCTGGAAGTGCCTAATCTTATATACATGGATGCTACTCTACAGCCCCATAGGTAACTACATATTTCACTTCCTTTTAACAATTTTAAACCATCTCTTTGCAAAATGAAGATGTAGCTATAATATGCTCTGTGTAGACATTCAAAATATGTCAGACTCAGCTCCCCCAAGCTTATATTTAAATCCTAGGATATTAACACCCCATATAGCACAGTACTTGACTAATGCTACCCACAGTGTTTTTTAAGACGTTAGAACTTCCTACAGCTAAAAATCAAACTGAGGTACAAAATGACTATCAGAGCACAAGTCGTCTTAATCTCATGTTGCCTGTAAGGCTAATAATTAATTTAATCTTATTGTTTCACCATCATTAAACATACAAACAGCCTTTGGAATGGCAGCCAGAACCCAGCAACCCTGTCTTTACTGCATGATAACAACAGGACTCATCCAGAGAGCCCTGCTCCCTCCCCGAGACCCTTCTCTGGCCCAAGAACCTTCTGTTCTTGTCTATGCCATGATGTAACTTCAGCAAAATGCCTGTCAGGACCCCCATCACAGTCTAGATGGGCCCACTCAGCTGTGGGCTCGAACACCTGTTGGGCTGGAAGCAGTGTCTATCACTTCCTCGAGGAATGTCATCACACCTGAACTAACATGAAAATGGTCATAAGCCTTCCCCTCTCCAGACATCCAGCCGAGTTCTGAGCAAGTGTGTTTGCGACACATATGCTGCAGCTGCAGAGCGGCAGGCAGGCTCCAAATTCGACCTAAAAGACTTTGGATGGGGGACTCTGGTGGGATATAAGCAATGGGCAGACAAGGGACCATTTGGAGGGAGGATGCTACATACCTGCATGATGCTGTTACAGATCTGCCAACTCTGCTCTCTGCTCATGCACATTGTGAGACAGAGTTTTGAAAACTATATTCTGTGCATATCTCACCTCAGCATCTAAATCTTTTGTGGATGCCATGATCTTCAACTTCTTAATTTAAGTCACGTTACCAGACTATAGTTTACAACATAACTGCAGACGGAATCTTTTTAACATCAAAACTTTTACAATGATGGACTGGTGGACCAGCTCCAGTAGCTTTTCTGAACAGTATTTAGATAACTTCATAATGAAGTAGAGGCAGATGGAGGTATCATCTATCAGACTAGTAGCATTTAAAGTCAAGTTACGAGACTAAAATTTTAAAAGTGTAAATTAGGTGCTCATGAACTTTGCTAGATAAAAATTTTAAAAATAAAAATTAAAGTAGTTATTTGCCAAATTAAAGTTTTATGTAGTTGTTAGTTTCAAAAAGGACACCACAAACCGCCCTGCTAACAAACTCAAAATGGAAAATAAAGAATTACCATTTTGTTAAGACCAAGTCTAGAGAAGTGACACCCCAATTTCTGAGACTTAACTTGTAAGAAGCATAGGGTCACTTCAAGAACAGAACTCCTGAATCTCATAGAATTTTAAAATAATCCCTAAATACAAAAACATAAGGAAAAAAAAAAAAAAAGTAAGCCAGAGAAAATGACTAAGTATTTCAAGTCTGCACTCAGGTTTGACCCTGAATGATATGTTCTCTGTCTCATGCTGAGTCAAGTAAAATATTAAGATTTAACTTCATAAACTTCAATGAGCTTTTCTTTGAAGGCTGCTTCTATCTGCATTTTAACTGCAAAAATGTCATCTTTATCCCAGTTATGACTTAATAGATGTACCAATACAACTTAGGCAAGTAGATAAATGAATTTTGTCCATATGTAGAAATCTAGAAGAAATTGCAATTTGTCCAATTTAATCAAAATCAAGTTTTATTACATGAAATTTGGTTTGCCTCTACTTCCTGCTCCAATGTATCAGAGCTTGCTGCTTTGCTTTCATTTGAAAAGCACAGAATGTCTGTTGTGATTTGTTTCTTCTAGTATAAAATGACTTCCAGACAATCCAAGAATATGGACATTCCTCACAGATTTTCTGTCCGCTACAAATTATAATTCATTCTGCTGGAGACTGAAATTAATGATGTACTTTAATCCACTACTCATCCCTTGTATTCTAGCCACAAAAGAAAGAGTGTTTAAAAATAAACATGCTCTATTTTCTAAAAAACCCAACAGTTTTCATCCCATGTAGATAGCCATTATCTTTCCATTAATAAGGACCACACAAAAATAATCCCTATGGGTCTAAGTCCTGCTGAATCAATTATGTTTAAGACCAAATATATGCGAAAATCTCTGCCATTTACAATTCTCATGTATGACAATGGCAGAATCTGTATGAAAATGGCAGAATCCATAACTGCTAGAAAATATTACAGGTGATCAGCAGTCACTATATAACATTCCCAAGCACTGCAAAACAGCATAATTGGCTATGCCTCCACATCATTATGTTTGAAGAAACAATAGCTTAGTTGTTTTCTGTGTTTCAATATCCCTATTTTAGTCAAAAGCATGAAGATTTACTTGTAGAATGCAAAGACTGTTAATATTAGTTTAGCAAAAATTCTGTTTGTAGATTAACATTACCTGACCTCTTTTATAGACTATCCTGAATTGAAGATAAATGCTTTCAATAATTCATTGAAAAATAATCTTATCTGTGAAAAACAATTCTCATTACATCATCACAGGTTAACTTCATGCGAGCTTTGAAACAACTCACACACAGATCACAATAACCTGAAGAACACAAGACTTCAGAAAGTTTTGTTAGAGTTCAGAAAGTATGTTTAACACAATTTAGTTCATTTCTATAAGGCATTAAGACAAGAAACTGCTGAAATCACTATTAAGATAATTCTTATTTTCAGAACCCTTAAAAATAAGATCTTTTCAGGCAAATTGTAAAGAGAGATACAGTAGCTGATATGTCTTCATTACCAATGCAATGAATATAGGTATTCTGGAGTCCAAAAGTGGATTTGTTTTCATTTTTCTGGAGACAGAGAGAGCTTGGAAAAAAGGCTAAAGTTAGCTAAACTTTTAAAATAATTAGGTATAAATAGAAGATGAGCTCATTAAGTAAGTCTCAGTTTACAATGAAAATCCAGGTTTCCTTCTTTTACAGGATATATTTTCCACAGCATGGTTGAGTTTATTGCACTCTGAATTGCAGATTATACCCTGCCAAAAACAGTAAATGCACTCACTGGTATGGAAGAAGTCTATTCATATATTCTCCATCTCCAGGAAAAATAATTTCGAATAGAACAATGTTCCTCTATCACCTGTTATATACCGAAATATGAATTATTTGTCTTGATTCAAATCTAAACACAAAAAGACAAAAGGTTTTCATGTCTTTGCTCATTATGAAAGAGAAAGTATAGGTTTTGAGTCAAAGTATGCTAAATATTGTCTGCCAGTATTTAAGATTCATAAGGATGCAGAAATTTCTTCCAGTCGTCACTCGTTGGAAGAACCAAAGAGAGTGTATATCCTGGTTCTAATTGGACAGACCTGTGTTTTTCCACATGGTTTCTCAGTTTCCCACCACCTCCTTTCAGGACACTTCAGTGTCCTAATCTTTCATTTAATAAATAAAAAATAAAAAAGCTTTGTATTTTTAAATAAGTATGAAGCATTTGTTCAAAACGTATCAGCATAAAGAATTTGTTCTGCATTTACCCTGGGCAGTCCAGTGGAATGAGTGTTCAGAATGATGGACGGCGTTTGGAATCAAGGGAAAAATGGAGTGAGAGTTGACATTAGTAAAGCTCTTCTTTTGTTCTGAGTGAATATTAATGATTCCTGCCCAGTCTTTCATCAAAAATTCATTCAGAATGCTATGTTATTGGAAAAAACGCTCCACTTGGAGACACGTACTCATTTCATTGCTGAATCAGAAGCTGGCAAGAGCTACAACAATAAACATTTTTAAAACGCATGTTTGTCTTCTGAATAAGTCTTTCATATGGTAAGCTTAAATAACATGCCTCTCATGATCCAGCCTTGTGATGTTGAAAATGTCTCTTTGCACCTCCACATTCGAAACTCAATCAGAAAAATACAAAATAAAGACAGTTTAAGACAAGAATGATTGTGGATGGTAAACAAAATATTGCATAAAAAGAAAAAAAAAGAAGAAAAAAAAAAAAAGAAAGAATGGCACAGATACAAAAAATGTAGAAAAGAAAATATTTCATAGCCAGGGACAGACCTGAGATCTGTCATACACCATTTATAATTTTGTTTCAGTCAGTTTACGTATTCTTTTTCTTTTACCTTCCATGCATTATTGTCAATATTTTTAGACTGTGCACAGTACTGTAAGAAATTTAACTTAAATTTGGTTTTCAACCATCTTGTTATATTTCCTTCCGTGGACTTTTTTTAATTCTCAAATTCATCTGTAATGACAGATTTTTCCTCTCAGGTGAAAGAGTTTGTTAAATGCTGTATTTACATGAGGCAATGTCTTTTGTGTATAGATGTTAATTCCTTTCAGTATTCTATCCGCCTCAGCTCCATATTTTTTCCAGATACAAAAACATTTTTGTGGGGAAGTGGTAAAAAGAATGTTTATTTTTCCTACAGATAGCTGTAGCCACATGATTTCCTCCATACCACTGTGGCTTCTCATTCTTTTTTCCAGCCTCCATTCACCAGCAGTGCTTGGCTGCACAAAGTTCCCACTATCGTTTCAGATTTATGGAAGAAACAAACAGAAGGAAAAGCTGGCAGTACAGAGCATCCATTCTTCTTCCAAAATCTAAAGCTGAAAGCATTTGTGAAAATACAGCACTGTTTGATACTTTCAATAACATGTTCTTGTATTGTATGGTGCAGTTAAAAATGTTTTTTACTTAAATCCTACAGCCAGATCTTATTTACTGAGGGCTGCTGCCACATACTCAACTTTGTACAGAACATGGTACGAAAGCAATTAAAGATGTCAGAGTGACTGTTACACTTCCTCTGGCTCAGCCTTCTCATCCTGCCTCCATCTCCGGATACCCCAAACAACGTTAAGTTCCTCCTGGCCAGACTGAATGAACCTCAAGAATCACCGACTTCATGCTTCCCCTCCCCAAGTCCTTTTAGTCCGAACGTAACTCGCAGGCTATGCCATACTAGCCCATTCTCAGGCAACATTACCACAGCTCCATACACCAGTTCAGAGGTAATTTTGGTGAGACAACCTACATAGAAAACATACTGCATATTGCATGATACCGTGAAAATCAGAGCTGGTCTAACATCGCATTCAGCATGCTGTTTGCACTCACGCAGTGTTTCTATGACAAGAAGCTGAGGAGGGCGAAGGGGAAGAAAGGTCAGCTTTCACAAAACTGCCAAGATGAAGACAGACACAATGAAAACTGCAAACTAGTTTTCCAGTGCTCCCACAGGCTCTTGTCTGTTCCTGCATCATCGCCGCTCCCCTCCCACTGCTATCCTTCTTCCACTGGTGACCCATGTACAAGTCTCCTTACATCTGAGCTGGAGCACACTCTCTCTGGGCACGTGTGAGTTCAAAGACTATAATCTTTAATATTTCTTCATATACCAAATACGCTCCGGTGCAAAGTCACTGTTTTCTGGTCAATACCTTTTTGCAGACTGTCCCTAACAAGCAGATGTTAGTGTGCAGTAAGACAACTATTCCTACAAAGAATGTATGACCATGACAGAGCAGGCTATCTTATGAAAAACATACTCTATGGAACTCAGGTGAGTTCATACTTTTCTACTTCATAAAACAGAGTCAACACCACCAAGAAAGATAGAAAGCAGGGAACATTAATTTTCAAACAGATGATTGCGAGTACACAAAAAGCTGATGTGTCTCAATCTCAAGATGTCAGTTTTACATTGTCATTCCTCAGACGAGAGCTCTACTTTTAGCACACATACACACACCAAAAAAAAAACCCTTCACAAAAGCAGTGTGAAAAGAAGACATGCTTTTCCAGAAAATTTAGACATTGTGAAAACCTTAAAAGTTCTAGGTCAACTTTTAAAGCAGTTTGTAGGAAATAACACAAAATCAATAATAAAAATAAAGAAAAAACAGTCTTCCAGGTAAGGAGTCACAGCAACAATTATGGGCCAAAAGCAGGAAGTTTATGACTGATAAGTTTGATGCATCAAGATAAGCCAAGATGTGTTAGAAGCTGGAATGAACTTCATGTTTCATATTTATAATTGAAGGTCAGTTTTGGATACATAATCATGGGGTTGCAAGACAAGTGTCTGACAATGAAAATGCAGAAAATACAGTAGTTAGGTTATTAAAAATGTTAAAATATTATACACAAAAATATTGGTTTATGTAATTTAGGATTACATTACCATACATACGGTCCTTACAGAGGATACCAAAACAAAGACAAATCTGTTATTTTCTACCTAACCTTATGAGTGTTTGACATGGCATTCACAGTAATGTTTTTTACAGTATTTTGTACACAGTTTTCTAGTTTATTTTCAAAAAAATGAGAAAGCAGGAATTCCATTAGACAGCACTGTACTGACATTCATGTGGTCTCTACTTGGGTTGCAGCATTTAAACCCATCATACAGATCTCTGCCACCTGAGCTGACAAACTAAGAACAGACTGTCATGTCCTTTGCCACATATCTCAGCCTGCCGGTCCTGCCAGGCTCAAAATAGCTCCCTGTCAAAATTAACATTTCTGCTGCATCTTTCCGCAAACACTAATAGTTCTTTCCAAACTGAGTTGTCCCAATTTCCTTGTTCAGAATGTCCTACTTTCCTCCATCTCCACTGAACAATACCCCCCAGTCCCAATTTCAGTGCTCTTCCTTCTCAGCTTTCTTCAATCATCTCTTTACATCTTCCCACAAGTTTGTTTTCTTACTCTTTTACACAGGAATTACCTGCAGCCTGTGGAGTGTCAAGGCACTGATGGTACAGAAGGGAGAAATTCCCTATTCATATTTCAGATATTTCAGCTTCGTCCAATATGCAGCAGCCCAACATCCAGCAGCAAATCCTGAATAGTCATCAGATAGCAAATTCTAGCCATGCTATAATACTAAAGCAAATTACACAGACATCAATAGACAAACATCCATCATATAAATCACCCTCCTCTCCTGCCTCATTTCTTTTTTTTTTTGACAGCACTAACAAATACAACAGAAAATAAAATTAAGTTATTCAAAGAAAAAAAATTAGATACATTTTTAAAACATAAGCAAAGTAATATATATTTTACTTAGCCTTTGGAAGAGCTGTTCCAGGATGACAACTGACAACTGACTTGGAAGTTTTCAGTTCCAAGTGGAAAAGTTAGACAAAAGTAAGCATTCAGAATAGAAAGTGTTGTCCAAACAATGCAACAGACAGCTCCATAAGGTCTAACATCAAAACCTGTGCCTCGGAGTTCACCTGGAGTGAACTCTGCTGGAGTTCCACAGCTGTAAAGCTACTGTACTTGGTGGAGAAACTCTCTACACAATGAAAGAAGGGAGAGTTACCAGCAACAGAAACAGATAACTGGAGCAAAACTAGACTGAAGATGAGAAATTACAAACTACCGATAACTTTTGACATGGAAAAGGTATGGTTACCATTACTGAAGAGCTATACAGCTTTCATCTGTATTGTTGGTTTTAGAAGAGAACTTGCTTACCCTTGCTTTGAACAAACATACTACTTAACAAATGTTATTATTTTACATCCAGTAAAACAAACAAACAAATAAATAAAATTAGTATTTGTCTTCAGTTCTCACTGAGTTACAGACATGATGACTATAGCCTATTCCTATCCAAACCGGTATGTCCAAGAGTAATACATGTTGTTTTGGCTGACCATCATTATTTCCAATGAAAATAAAATCTTGGCAAGTACTGTGATTTCATTCAAGGTCTTCTAGTAAATCCCATGAAATCTTGGAGAGGGTAAAAGTAAACCCTCTCATCACTGGGTATATTAAAATATAATAAGTAAGACTGACACTGTGATTTAGGGGTGTTTCATTTATCACATGTATTCAAACATAAAAGAACCCCAGAAGGTCCTTTTTCTTGTTAACAACATGCTTGTTCTCAATTTAAACAAAGAAAATGAAGATTGCACTTCTGGTCACATTTAGTGCTTCCTGGGTACATCCCATTACAACGCACAAATGCAGCATTAGGATAGGAAGAGGCAAGAGTCACATTAATCTAATTCTAACCCAATAGTTTTTGGCTTCCTCCAGCTCTGTCTCCCTGCTTCCTCTCTGAATCTTTCATTAACTATTCGCCTTTTTCTTTCTGTCCATTAAAAAAAAAATAAAGTCTGAAAGCTATGAATCAAGAATGCTTCAATGTCATCAGATCACAACAGTATCTCCAGATATGGTTAATTTTCCTACTTTGGCACCCCCACTTCTCTAATTATGTTTATATTCTTCTTAATTGATATCATACTATCTGGCTGAATTGCAAACTATACTTTCAGATTTTATTGAGGCATTGCTGAGTGGTCCTGATTTGCAATTAAGTCTCTAGTGCGCTAGGTCTTAAAAGCTGCCAAAAATCCCTCCCTCCTGAACAGCTTATATTCTAAATACAAGTTGATGTCAGCCTTTATCAAATTCTGAACTCCACCACTGTTTATCTTCTGTACTCTGTAATTGTATTGCACAATTTAGGTTCTGCTAAGAATAAACATGAAAGCATAATAATTCATTTACATTTCTATAGCATTCCTCATCACAGGATGCCAGCTCCTCTTAGATGTGAATCTATGTGCTTCTGTATCAGATGGGGTATTTTTCCTCATCTAGGAAGATTATGATTTGTCCAAGGTCACAGAAAAGTCCATGGAAGACCAGCAAACATATGCATGTTCCCCCTTGAACACAGGACTGCGCTTCCTCTTTCCCAGTGTATTCTTTCTGGCCAACAGTATATGTAATTCAAAGTTACAGCTGTATTCAAAACATCCCAGAGCACAAAGTCCATTTGTATGCCTCCCATTACTTACCAGTTTGGGATCTTTTTTTAATTTATTGTCCTAACTCTGCTTTGGATTTGAAACAAATTTTCCCCGACTTGCTCTCCCTTTTACATTTCTAAACTTCTATGAAGTCTCTGGAAAGACCAAAAAAAAAAAAAAAAAAGAGGATGAAAAAAAATTACTGTGAGCTCCCTGCCTTCTCAGCATTTTACTGGTGCCCTTGAAAAAACAAGGCAAAAGGAAGATACTCTTAATGTACTAACGTCAGAATAAATCTCATGTCTCTGCTGACTAGGTTCCATTTTTTGAAATTTTTTTCCATACAAGCAGTGGCATATGAAACTAATTCCTTCTTTCATAATTCCATATAACACTACATTTTTTTCCCCCATGAAGTATATATAAAAAACCATCTCCCAACTCAAACAGAGAAATGTCACAAAAGTTAAATTCAAAATGAAGATCTGTAAACTGTGGGTCTCAAAAGTGCTGTTTAATTTCAGAAACTATCATATCAGCAGTTTTGGAACACCCAAGAAGGAGGTGCAGTTTTATTAATATTCCACAGAACCAGTTACACATAAGTAACACACATCGCCCAAAAAGCAGTCTAGTCCTTCCCCTTAGTAATAGGACCTGTTTCAAGCTTTCTCCAAGAAAAACAAATTTGGACCGTATACAATATTCACTACTGCACACCAATACTAGAAGTCTGTGTATCGATCACTGTAATTTCTTTAAGTTATAATGCAGGCTTACTTTCCCCTTTAGGCATCTCTTTAAGGGAAGGGAGCCACTGATAGTGACACGTCCTATATAAATGCCAACATGACACTGAGTAAGTGACCACAGACTGCCAAATTCAACGGAAAGGTCATTCAAGTCACTAAGTACTGCAAAAAATGTGTTCCATTTCATTCAAAAGATTAATTCAAAAGATTAGAAAAACATGGTTAGATAACACTATTGAAAAGGCAAATATAAATTACACTTTCTTTTTTTTTAATGTTTGAGTTGTTTTAGATGCACCTTAAAGTAATTGCTTTTGCTTCACTGTGCTGTTAAACAAAACTTTGAAAATCTCTAGAAGAGCAATAGAAAAGAAACTGCCTTAAACCTGGGCTTAGATAACAGGCACGATAAACAGACACTGTAAATATGCATTAATAAAATGTTCTACTGACTACTGAAAATTCAGCTGGTAATGGAAATGACATAGAATCATAGTATCGTTTTGTTTGGAAGGGACCTTTAAGATCATCAAGTCCAACCATCAACCTAACACTGCTAAGTTACCACTAAACCATGTCCCTAAGCACCACATCTACATGTCTTTTAAATACCTCCAGGTATGGGGACTCAACCACTTCCCTGGGCAGCCTGTTCCAATGCTTGACAACCCTTTCAGTGAAGAAATTTTTCCTGATATCCAATCTAAACCTCCCCTGGCACAACTTGAGGCCATTTCCTCTTGTCCTATCTCTTGTTACTTGGGAGAAGAGACTGACCCCCACCTGGCTACCACCTCCTTTCAGGTAGCTGTAGAGAGGGATAAGGTCTCCCCTCAGCCTCCTTTTCTCCAGACTAAACAGCCCCAGTTCCCTCAGCTGCTCCTCATAACACTTGTGCTCTCGACCCCTCACCAGCTTTGTTACCCTTCTCTGAACGTGCTCCAGCACCTCAATGTCTTTCTTGCAGTGAGAGGCCCAAAACTGAACACAGTATTCCAGGTGCAACTTCACCAGTGCCGAGTACAGGGGACAATCGCTTCCCTAGTTTTGCTGACCGCAATATTTCTGCTACATGCCAGGATGCTATTGGCCCTCTTGGCCACCTGCGCATACTGCTGGCTCATATTCAGACAACATTACTACATTTTCTCAGTCCCCTATCAATGTACCTAACTGGAGGGGAAAATAATAGAACTCCTTAAAAGTGAAGAAATCACAGTGCCAAAACCCTCAGGTTCCCAGGCAAAGCTGTATTAAACTTGAGTTATGGCTGAAGGAGTTAACTTTTTCACCAGTCCCAGAAAAGATAAGGTCTGATTTTTCACTGACTTTTGTTCTTCAGACGTGCAAACCCTGCCAGCTGCAACGTCAGTTCTCCAAAGACCTCCATGCCATCCCCACACCTCTGGACCTACCTGAGCCTTTCCCGTATCCCATCCACAACTTAAGTAACAAACAGCCAGGCCTGTGCCTGGTCCACAGTTCTCAGGGAGATTAGGCAAAAAAAAACCAACAATAATAGTTCTAATTATCCCAAAATAAACTATAAAAACAGAATATTCAGAGCTACAGTTAAAAGAAACCAATCCTGAAATCATGACGTTTCAGCCAAGAGACCACTGTGATACATATTCTTAACTTTTGGCTTATGAAAACTCATAAAATTTCATATAGTAATTCCTGCATCACAGTATGTAGCATAAATGCACAAATGTATTTTTCTGTAACTACACCTAAAAATGAAAAGCTTTAATCTACGTTTATTTTGTTATCATTTAATAAATTTTGACCTGGCAGTGACAGGGGCCATGGCATTGCTAGACAGAATACTAGGGCTGAGGAATTTATATTCATTCTGTCCATTTCAATTACTACTGAGTTTTTGCTTGAGGGAAGAACAAGAGAAATTTACTTCTTGTGGCATGGTCCTCATATTTTCCAGCAATCTCAATCTATTTCCATTCATTTTCCAGTATTTTCTTTGCAAAAAAGTATTTCATAAAGAGGAAACTGAACTTATGGCTCTAATTCTGCTTGGAATTCTGCGTTTCACATCCCTAGGGATTTTCACCACTGCCAGTAGAGCACAGGATAAGTATATATTCTTATATAGAAGTGTATGCATCAGCAGAGATCAAATTACTTTTAATTACAGGGATTTCGACTTAACCATAATCATATCAACAAGTACGCAGGAACAGAATAAAACCAAAGCATCTTTAGAGTAACTTAAAGCATGTAACTACTTTTCTGTATCTTTAGAAGGTGGCAAATTATATTTTTCTCATAGGAGTTACATAAGACTTCTCTCTTCATACCTCCCAGGTTTTTTAATGTAGTCTTTACAGCTACAGTGCTGCAATGAGCTGCACACAGGTAAAGATCTGCCTTTATGCAAAGTACTAAAGACTTCACAGTACAGTCAAAATCGTGCACCAATATGAATTTCCTTGTAGGAGCAGTGCTTAACACTATGATCAAAATTGTATGCAATAGGAAATGATAAAGGCAAATTA
Source organism: Pluvialis apricaria (assembly GCA_017639485.1). Lineage (NCBI taxonomy): Eukaryota > Metazoa > Chordata > Aves > Charadriiformes > Charadriidae > Pluvialis > Pluvialis apricaria. Next base: position 22,016,821 of record CM030008.1, on the reverse strand, counting down.
CCTACCTAATTTGAAGGAAGAAATACGTATCTATAATTGGCATTTACTAGAAATTGTCTCTATAATTTCAAATAATCCAGAAATTGCTCCGTGCATAGAAACAGACCTGGTTTAAGCCTCTCTAAAAATACAAGACTCGTATTCTACTTATTTAAACTACTAGCAGGTTATACGTGATTCACAAAATAATGACTTGCATTTTGCAAGTTATGCATGAAACAGCCAGAGCGCCAACCAGCAGGGACTTTAGAGTCATCCTCTGACAGCACAGAAAATAAAAACCTGATGCCCACTTCTGATGCTGGCTCACAAGAAACAAATAACCCCAGCCACTATCATGTGGAATTTAACTGATTTTTATTTATCTCTATGAGAAAATGTTTTCCATTATGGACAAAATGCAATGGATGTCTCAACGTTTGCCACTGATTCTATAAAAACAGTGTCTTTATTGCTTTATAAGGGAAAATTTACATCCCTATGAGCAATTAAATTGGTAACAGAGGGTCAACAACAGCATCTATTGTCATTGCAACAGATATAAGCACAATAAGCATCTCAGCACACTCTTAAACCACTTCCTCTCTCTTCTTGGAAACCATTTTAATTGCACAAATTCAATACTTATGCATCCATTTATTCTGAATGCTAATCTTCTGAAAATCAGAGCTCATACTACAAAAACCACATTTGATGAAAAGGTAATTTGCATGAAAAATGCCAAAAGGCATATACAAAGTGGTATTTCATATACGAAAACAAAATTATGAAGTCTCTGCAAAATGAATTTCATCCATTATCTACATAAAACCAGATTATAATAGGACAATTTTTCTCTGTAGCAAAATGCACTGAAATTACAGCATAACTTTCATTTAAGAAGTTTAATACAGTTCCAGTATTATGTCACATATTGTCTTTGACGTGACCAATTAAACACTAAAATTCTTCTCATTTTTATTCTTTATTATAACTGGCACCAAAAAAAAAAAAAAAAGTGCAAAAAGGAACCGTGTAAATACAGTCTTTGGCAAACATTTTTTTTTCATTTCCATTCTTGCCACCGAAAGATACAGAAAAACATTCAGCCTCTGTTTCTATTGTCTTTTATCTCCCTTATTTTCACCATTCATGAAAAGGGGGAAAAAAGAGGGGCAATTTTGCCTAAATTTTACCTTTTTCTTATAACTGTAGTTTTAAAAACTCAGGTAGAAAAATGGAGGTGTTTTCTGTGTACAGAATGGAAGAATCCAATAATAAAGACAAGTGAATAAAGGCACAAATGATAGATGTAACACAATGAAGGTAATATTTGAACACCCTTAACTTTACTAGATGCGTCGTCTTCTTTGACATTGAGTAGTCAGCAAATACTTGTAATTTTTTTTCTCAACATAATGAACTACGAATTGTTTTCAAAATGTTCTTATACCTTTAAAGTCCTTTGAAATCCTTAATGACTTTGCTACAGAGAACAATTTTCTCCTAAGTGGTCTACATCTACTCTGTCATGTCTCAGTCTCCATTGCCTGAAGAACTCCAGCCACAAACACCTGTACAGCTCCATATGCCCTGTAGCCATAAGCACTTTCACTGATATACTGATCATCCCAACTACAAAGCAGGTGCTCGGAAGCCATAAACACAAACACTTTAATTTCTAACTTAAATTCATCTTCCAGACGGTAGATCTTGGTTTTGTTTTCTTCAACATATACAATTTCTTTCTCTGATCAAATATCCTCTTTCTTCACGAGATCCTTCAAAATCATGAAATATTTCAGTATTTTATTCAAAAACAACAATAAAAAGGATTACCCTCTCTAAGGACTAAAATCTTGCCTTGGAGCAATCCTTTAGCATTTCTCCAAACGTTCCTCAGTTTGTTGGGCTTTTCAAGTGTATCCATCAGAACTGAAACTGCTGCTTCTACAGAGGACTATTAATACTAATAGAGAAAGAGACAATGACATCTCTAGTTATATACGTCTACAGATTGAGTTAACTCTTCCAATTCCTGCATAAGCAGCTGATGCCCATCTTGCGTATCATTTTACTATTATCTCTACTGAAGTAGCTATATCCCAACTCACATTCAAGACTCACATTCAAGCATCATATTGTTAGGTTTTCTATTTGTTTGTTTGTTCCAGAAACTGATTTTGTTGGGGGAAAAGGATAGCTCTAATAACTTAAATGTTGAAATACTAAAAAAGTGTATTAAAAAGTAGAGGTAACAGTGAATGAGAAAAGAAAGTGGTATTTCACAATAATCTGCCTGCTTTGCTTATGTAAGAAAGATAAAATGATATGATATCCATATAAGAATACATCATAGGAATATCAAGCTGATTTGAATCTCTTTATTCACAATTTCTTTGCTTTATTCATTAATTTATCTTAGCCCAGATGATAAGGAAGACACTGTTCACTGATCTACCATTGATCCTACCAGTACATAATAAGGGAACAATCACAGGACAAAGGCAGATTACCCAGGATCTAAGGAAATAATAACAAACTTCAAGTATTTATATATTCTCAAAGTAGTTCTGCAATATTTACCACTCCTTATATTAGAATATAAATGATAAGCAACGTATTATAATCACCATGCATCCATTGGAATTCCATGAATACTGCTTTATAAAAAATAACAATTTCCCCCATTTGCAACAAAACCTATAACCAAATTCTAGCTCTGCTGCTGTTACACCAATCAGAACACAAAATATCTGGGAATATGTTACAAGTTAATCACGAAGTCAAAAGAGAAACTGATCTAAGGGCAAAAACATAGTTACCAACCACAGTAAGACTGAGCACAGCAATTACTTTGAACAGCTGTTTTCAGATTCTACAGTTGCCCCAATTCTGCTGGGTTCCTTGAAGAAGCCCTAAGAAACTGTACTTCTTGGACATCACGGATGCTGTTTATCTCTGTGCAAGCCCTTCAAACCTTGTTTAACTTCTACATTGTCAGCAGAATTTCAAAAGAGAAAGTCAATTATTTATGTGCTGAAAGTCCCAACAACAGTGTATGTAGGAAGACCTTATAAATACCATATATTTCTCCAGTTCTCTCTGGCCTGGCAGTTAGCAAAGATTATACACAAATGAAAGCAAAGCATAAACACTGGCAAGAGCAAGTTGGACAGTTTAAAGACGAGATGCTCTAGGGATATTGGGGAAGCTCTAAGAAAACAATTACAATCATTCCTAATTCCAAAAGGAGCAATAGCAAGGGGAGAGAAGCAAGTTTAGTTTTCTATACACTGCAAGCCACAGTGCACACATGGAGAAGGCGTACATAAAACCTTTGAAAGACACAAAAAACCCCAACAATATAGCCATAGAAACAGGATGGAATACCAGGATTATGCAACTCTAGCCTTCAGCAGTCATGAGCCTCTCTTTCTCATACAGGTGTACACTTTGATTGCAGCTCGCTTGCATCTCTCTACATAGCACAAGACTGCATTTTGTACTCCAGAAGCCTTCACTGAATTCAAAGTACGGGACCACATTGAAAAAATTCAGTCTGGGGATGGTAAGCAGTTTGGCACAGAATGAGAAGATACCACCACGCTGCAGAAGAAGTGAAAAGGCCCCAGGTCCTTTCAAATATGTGTGGGAGAAAACATCTCCGGGCCCCAAATCCAATTAGCCTGATGCTGAGCTGAGCAAGACACAACAGGACTGCATTTAAGACAGTGTTCTCTGTAGTATCTAACAGCACTGATCCCGGCCATGTCATTTCTAAATAAAACCATAAACTGCATTTAACTATCTTTAGGAAGCTACAGCTTATTTAAATCCACAACCATAAGACCTTGTCATATCTGTCGGGACTGCTGTCAAGCCCCAGCTTTTCTGATATCTTTTCCTTGTGTAAATATCTACACGCCATACTAAAACCATTTCTTTCTCACAGTTGAATGAATAGCTGTCACTCCAACAGCTTCACATTATTTTTACAATCCCCAGGATCATTTCTGTGGTCATTGCTTTGAACTCTACCCAACCATTCCAAATCCACCTCACCATGGGGACACAATACTCTAGTATCAGTCATGATTCTGTGCAATCTCTGCTGACTGCAATCTCCTCCTTCTATCCAGCATTGTTCTCACTGTACCTCCAAGGATATTAGCTTGTTTGCCCCAGTGCTACAACAAGAGAAGCAAGTAATAGAATGAATTCCACATTTTTCTGGTTTTCAAATCCAACTCTCATCCTGTGGTAAGTATCATTTGCCTTTCAGGTTCATAAAGCTATTATTTTACGTCTGACTACTAAAAATACATATTTTCGGACTTTGACCATTTAACCCAGAATCTGAAATCACTCTATAATGATACTTGTTGAAAGATCACCAAGTTTCCTTTTACTTCTGGTATTATTTAACTTTGTATTTGCATACTTTAACAGCAAACATCTCATCTCACTAGACTACCAATAACAATATTTCAAGTCTTTGACCAGGGACTAGCCGCTGGGGAAATGAAAAGCATCCCCATTTGAGACACCCCTTTGGTAACAACTACATCTTGAAATCTGCCAGTTAGACATGTAACGTATGCCTCACTGATGACAGACAACAAACCCTCTTGAAACAGTCATGAGGTCCAGCTTCTGATATATATGTTGAGGAAGTGGGATGGACACCTCTTTCTGCTTCTTTCCAAAAATACTGTAACTTTTTATATCTCATAGTTGTAACTTTAAGAAGCTTAAATCCCAAATGTGATATAAGAGCTTTCCCATTTCAAATACAAATTCAACATGCAAAACGCTAAGACAAATTGGAAAGGACCGGATTAGAAACCGCATTCCATTGCCTTGAAATAAGATTACATTGGCATAAGTTATCCTGGTTATAGCTAAAAACTACATCTTATAATGATCCTTTATTTTAAAAGCTTTATTATTTTTAATTCTGTTAGCCATTTATAATGGACTCTTTCACCTTTCTATATCCTTCATATTTAGCTAGTAACTTATATTCAGCATCAGTTTCTTTCCATCTATTACATAAATGTTTAAAATTTTATATTTTTATAAAAATATTTTATATAAATGTTTTATCATTGCTTCTATATTAGGAAAGAATTTAAGAGTCTCTAGTATTGGCTCAGACCAAAGGTCCATCTGGCCTACTATTCTTTCTCCAAGAATGGCCACAAGCATTAGTAGGAAGCAGTATGGACAGGGTAAACATATATGATACTTCCCCCACTTACACACTCCCTGACTCCAACTGTTTTCAGTCTGGTGTTTCCTGAGCCTGCTGTGGTTTGTCTCATTCCACAGCAGATTTTTCTTCCCAGTGCTTGCCCTGTCCTTGAACTAATCTAAAGTTTTTGTACTCACATCGTCTTCTAGGACAAAAATCCATCATTTATTACTTTCCACAAAGAAGCATCTCCTTTTGCTTGGTTTGGTTGTGCTTCTGACAAGCTTCATTTGTTAGTTCCTAGTTCTTGCATTAGAAGACAAGGAGAGCAGTCACTCCCTGACTACGCTCCCTATGATGATTTTGTAGACCTTTCTACAACAGCTTTGGAAATTCTTAAACACCTTTCATCCAGACTGTAGACTCCTAAGTCTGGACTCATTCATTTCTCCCATTGAATTTGATCATCCTTGGTGACTTTCCAGAGACTTTTATTTTTAAGTTGAAGGTACCAGAACGAAAAACATTACTTCGAGTATGGGTGAAAAAGGGATTTCCATAGAGATATAATCAATTTTTTTCTTTTGTTTTCCATTGTTTTCCCATTTATTTCTAATGTTTGAATTTCTTTTTTGACTGCTATTAAGCACTGAGACTGTCTTCACAGAAGTAGCTCATGAGAGGTAATGGTCAGTTCAGAAGCCATTACTGTATAAATATAAGCTATAAATATGCATTTATCTGCACTTCTAATCTCATTTTCCATTTCATTGTTCAGTTACTCATAAAGTCTTTTTGTAATTCTTCACATTCTACTCTTGCCCCATCTTGAATAACTTACAGTTACCACAAACTTTTGTCATTCTTTGCTTATCCACTTTATCAGGTCCTTTATGAATCCCAAGACTGATTCTGTGCAGTGTAATTTTGAATTTTATATTTATAATAATACAATTTGGTTACAGTTATACTACACAAGTTAATTTCTTTAAGCTTTGCAAATAGGGCCTTTTAAAGGTCCAAATAAACACAGTACTGCCTGGAGTCATGGTCTGCTCACACATAAGTATTTTAATCAGATCAAAGCCATCACTGCTAATTTTTTAATTGCCAGTTAATTTTTCTCTTCTATCAAAGCAAAAATTGATATCGAGTCACCCATATTGACTCGGGGATGGGTTTAAGAAGCTGTCACTTGTTAAACTTATAAACTGACCTTACACAGGTTAAAGTTGGCTTCTAAAATCTGCTTCCAAACTGCTATATAGATTTCAATTATCCAAAAACTTTCTTAATAAACATTTTCTTAATCTTATTTCTTAGTATTCTAATTTTAATATTAAAATATTTTCTTAGTATTGGCCATAAAAAAAAATTAGAAGTAAGAAGCTACTCTGGAAAGTTCTTAAAAAAATAACACTTTTGCAAAATGTAAGATACTTGACACCTCTTTCATCAAGGACAGGTCTACCTTGAATGATCTCGTTTCCTTTAAGAAGGAAACAGAGTAAAAATGCCAGAAGGAAGCACGCAGATAGTTACTACGAAATACTGATGAATGATACTTTGTTCATGCATCGTTTCAGCACAACCTTACATACATCCAGTTTAATGACCTAAACAGCTTACATAATGGTTATTTGCGTGTGCAAATGTTGATGGGATGGTCTATTATAGACAAAAATGAACAATCGCATTGCTTTTTAAAAACATACCACAGATTTTTTCACTACTCAGGGATCTCTCACACTATAAATGTTTATATTCTTACAGCACATTTTCAAAGTGAAGCTTACAGACGGAAATCTCTCAGTTCTGCAAGGCAAAATTCATCCATTACATTGTGCTCTTCGTATATGTAAGACCTGCTTATAGATTTCAGAATAAAAGAGCTTTGCCAGAGTTAAATGATGATTTAGGGTTTTTAAATTGTTTTTTCAAGACAGCACAGCTTGTCACCACATTTGCTATTAGAACTTTTATCAATAGCATTAATTTATTTTTATTAAGGCTGCTTTTTAACACTCTGTCAAGCAGGTTCCCACAAAGCAGTGGAGTAGGGAGTTCTCATCATCATTATTATCTAACATAGCATTTCCATAATAGAATTCCAGCACAATTTACTGAATTAAGACTGAGCCAGAAAATCCAGGAAAGGAAAAAAAAAAAAAAATAAAGTGAGCATTTAAAAAGCCTTGATTTCCTTTGTGCTGACTTAAAAGTATTTCTAACCAACCTGCCAAAGTTACAGATGTATGAGGGGGAAGTGTGGAAGGCATCTGTGTGGGAAAGCACAGACAAAGCAGAGATGTTGGCAAAACCCTGTATAAGAACAAGACTTTCAGGATATCGAAAGAAATTTAGTCTAAAAGACTAAAGAGTATTTATAAACCATCATTTCAATACGCAATGACTCTCTCAACTTCACTTAGATAAAAAACTAACATAATCAAGGAAATATGTAAAAAAAAAAGAAACGGAAATAAGGGAAAAAGATTGAATATTGCTAGCCACGGGGTAGCAGATTTCTTTCCTAAAAGAACTATCGTGAAAGCAAATAGAAAATTAAAAAAATATTTTAAATAAGCAACTAACTTAAGAAGGGATCACACTAACCAAATTAGAAGAAAAAAATGCCGAATGTCTACAGGGCCATCAAGGTTAATTGTTGATAAGAAAGATTAAATAGCTTTTAGTACAGCGCTGTTATTAAACCATACAAAAAGCATACTTGAAAATTCCTCTTAACACACAGCAAAGCATTACTTTATTCATCTACAGAGTTCAAGCTTCACTGTTTGCATTCAGAAAGCTATTAGCGACAGGGGACTGTAAATTGCCAAGGTCATTTGGAGCAATGACTCCAACATAAATAAACTTTGCTTAGCAATTAAAAATATGTCTGCTTCTAGACAAGTGAGGGTTGCATGACTGCATTTGAATAAAATGAACCACGCTTTCTATCATCAGGTTTGATACTGCTTTAGTACCATATAAATGCAACAGTCCTTATGTGTCAGTGCAAGAAAACTTCTGAAAAATCTAAAAATGTTAACAATATTCTACAGTTCATTTTAGGAAAACTGTCCTAGATCATACCTAGAGCACTAAGCACACACACCCAGACTTAAACTACTACTGGTTTGCTGCATCATAATCTTAATACATGTCTGACTAATCTGATAACCTTCTATGATGGCGTGACTGGATGGGTGGATGAAGGGAGGGCAGTGGATGTTGTCTACCTTGACTTCAGCAAGGCTGTCGACACTGTCTCCCACATCATCCTCACAGGCAAGCTTAGGAAGTATGGGTTAGATGAATGGACAGTGGGGTGGATTGAACAGTGGCTGAGTGAGCTCAGAGGGTTGTGGTTAGTGGTACAGAGTCCAGTTGGAGGCCAGTAACAAGTGGAGTCCCTCAGGGGTCAGTACTGGGTCCAGTCCTGTTCAATATATTCATCAATGACCTGGATGAAGGGATAGAGTGTACCCTCAGCAAGTTTGCTGATGACACAAAACTGGGAGGGGTGGCTGACACACCGGAAGGCTGTGCCGCCATACAGCGTGACCTGGACAGGCTGGAGAGTTGGGCAGAAAAAAACCTGATGAGGTTCAATAAAGGCAAGTGTAGGGTACTGCATCTGGGGAGGAATAACCTCATGCATCAGTACAGGTTGGGGCTGACCTCCTGGAGAGCAGCTCTGTGGAAAGGGACCTGGGAGTCCTGGTGGACAACAGGATGACCACAAGCCAGCAATGTGTCCTGGTGGCCAAGAAGGCCAATGGCATCCTGGGGTGCATCAAGAAGAGTGTGGCCAGCAGGTCGAGGGAGGTCATCCTCCCCCTCTACTCTGCCCTGGTGAGACCGCATCTGGAGTACTGTGTCCAGTTCTGGGCTCCCCGGTTCAAGAAGGACAGGGAACTGCTGGAGAGAGTCCAGCAAAGGGCTACAAAGATGATTAGAGGTTTGGAACATCTTTCTTATGAGGAAAGGCTCAGGCACTTGGGTCTTTTTAGTCTAGAAAAAAGAAGACGCGGGGGGGATCTTATCAATACTTGTAAATACTTAAGGGGAGGGTGCCAGGTAGATGAAAAGAGTCTTTTTTTCAGTTGTGCCCAGTGATAGGACTAGAGGTAATGGGCACAAACTTGAGCACAGGAAGTTCCATCTTAACATGAGGAGGAACTTCTTTCCTTTGAGGGTGGCAGAGCACTGGAACAGGCTGCCCAGAGAGGTTGTGGAGTCTCCCACACTGGAGACATTCAAAACCCGCCTGGATACTGTCCTGTGCAACCTGCTGTAGGTGTCCCTGCTGTGGCAGGGGGGGTTGGACTTAGATGATCTCCAGAGGTCCCTTCCAACCCTGACGATACTGTGATACGACCCTAAAAACTGGCTTGTAAAATGAATACAGAAGACAAAACAATGTCGACCAAGTTTAGCAGTGAAGCACGCGTGACAAAATAAAACCAAAAAGAGTAGCAGGATGTCCCCTCATTTTCAGGTTTGCACACAAACGAAGGGATTTCCCTTGATCCAACAGTCTGCTGGCATGGCATTTGGCCACACAGATCTACCGAGAGGTTTGGCCTCCTGTACCCTGATGACTAAAAGTCTTTGGAACAAGTATGCAGATTTATTGTTTCGGTAAACCAACATGAGAATGCAGTTGTGCCTCTACATTTTCTGGCATTTTTGTAATAAAAGTAACAAGTTAACACGAGATTAATCCAGTCCTGAGAAACACACTCCACCCCAGTGAGATGTTACCAGAGAGTCTCAGGAGAATGCAACCAGCCACTGGGCTGGCAGAGGACTGTCCCAGGTGAAAAAGGAAGGCAGGACAGTCAGAGGCACGTCAGTACACCTCACTGGCAACACTGGCCAAAGATGTCTATAATTCAGGTCTCACCTGGAAGTTACACCACTTGCCTCCAGAGAAGAAATCACTCTACAACCTGTCCATGGTTTGGATAGAGTTGAGAGGACAAAAAGTAACTTTGCTGTGAGGGTGAACTGGTTGTGGCCATCTCGACTTCTTGTCTTATGCTGGGCATCAGCAGAATGGGAGACACAGTTTTCTTGGTGGAGCTGGAGATGGACAAAGGGAAGAAGCTATTCTACCAGTCTGGTAGAATAGCCGAATACCAGACCTCAGCAGTAAAACATACAGGAGACTGGGAGATCTCGAGCTGTGGTCCTTCACACATTAAACCTGGAACCTCCTTGGTTTGTGTGTACAAACGCAGCATGTAAAGTTACACCTGGTATTTCAAATCTAAGTGCCTCTGCCAACCATTCATTCTGTTTATGAATCCACGCCAATTTAACTGTTTATCCAGCAGGACTGAAAAGGATGATCAGCACACTACTTTCCTCTAAAATTGAGAACTTCCATGCGATTTCCATAAAATTCTGTATAAAATTGATTTAAGGCACCACATACACAGGTGCAAGACCCACGTTCAATTTTTTCAGGCAAAATAGGGACTCAGATGTGAATTCTGTGTTGGCTCAACTGATTTCCCTCTCTTTCCCTTCCTCCTCTTTCCTGGCTCCTCCAACTTTTTATGAAAAATAGGTCTGCAAAGTGAAAACTTTTCCAACAGCAGAGATACATAGGCAGCACAGAGACATAGCAACCTACATCTGAAAGGAGTGCCCTACACAATAGACTATCACATATTCTGAGCACAGGAAAAGGATTGTCCTTGTTTCTGTTATGAATAACTTTGAAAGGCTCCACATAGCAGAAAGAGCATTTGTGAAATTTCAATATCTTTCACAGTAAAAAGTATCCAGGAAATTCTTATTGCAATGGGTCAAACTCAAGAACTACATCCACATCTATTGTTACATGGCCATTAGTACAATTATCAATAATGATAGTATGAATTTTAACAAGGTCTACCACTTTCAAATTTTATAGTTTCACATATTCACATCAACTAAGGAAATACAATTACCTGAACTTTACAAAAAGCTGTATGAATCCAAAAGGCAAGGAATTTCTCAAAGCCTGTGTTCCTATGTGATCTTTTTTTCTCAATAATCTTTTTTTTATATCGAGTAAAGGACTATAAACCCTTGTGATAAAAGTTTTCCATTGGTATTTGCTATATTCTCCTAGATTTCCAAAATGTCTGTCATTATTTAGGAAATCCACTACACAGTCATTGAAATTCTGCAATGTCTAAAACATACACTTGTCAATTAGTTTAAAAAAAAAAAAAAGTATGCATTTAACTTTAAAATCCTTATCAGTCCACCTTGCAGAATGGGAAAGGAGTCAATACTGTTGAACTCCTTTGGGTCTTTGTGGCACAAACATCTCTGAAAAAGTATCTTTAATGTCTTTAAGCTCATTCATCATTGAAGCTACAGCCAAATGTAAAGACTTTTATCACAGAAATTAGTTCCACTGAGCTTCTAACTCCACCAACCCATCTATAACATTACATGGACATTCTCACATAATTGTCAAGCACTGTTATATGTATCAATACCCTGGCAAATTACTTCTACCTGTTACTTGGGAAAGCAGACGTGGACTAGCTTTCAGGAATAAAACTCAAAGACCACAAACTGGCAAGATTAGTACATTGCATTTATAAAATATCTTTCCTGTTACTGGAGGTATGGGGGTCTAAGAATGGAATCCTAAAAGGGAAGTTTAATTATAAAAAACACAGCCTAGAGAACAAATGCTAATAATAGTAAAGATAGTAAAAGTGGTAGAGAGATTTTAGGTGTAATTTTTTTTTCACACTGCAAAGAGAAAATACTCTTTTGGCTGACTTTAGGAAAATTTTGAGGAAGAAGAGCTGGTCAACAAAGTACTGAATAATTACCAGTGTGTTCAGTTTAAATTAATTGGAAGGAAAACCAAAAACATATTACTATTGCATTTGCTTCCATTTCCAAAGGAATACAGTATGAGAAATACAGCAAATTGGACAGTAAAATCAGCTGAAAGGATAAGCCTATTGACCTGAATTTAGAAAAGCTTCAGAATTTCTTTTCAGACATTAAAAACATTTTTTTTCTGGAACCTCCATGCAAAGTAAAGTAAAAATCTCAAAAGAAAGCCTCTGTATCCAACACCATAAATATCCATTTCAAAAAAAAAGAGATTAGGAATAAAAAATGAGACTAGGAAACAAAAAAAAAAAAAAGAAAAGTTAAAATTGCATCTTGGAGACTAAAAAATGAAGGGACAAGGACAGCGTTACAAAACAGTTAGATTTTATAAGTATACAAAAGCAAGAAATGAAAACTCCCCTAATTATGTACATAAAAAGAAAATACCCAAAAAAAGCAGTCATTCTTCAGACAGAAGACAGAAATAATTCAGTCAATTCAGAACTATACTCTTTATCAGTTTTCAGTAAGAATGATGATACCAGGGGAGGAACAAATAATAACAATCAAAAAAAAAAAGATAGCTAATGGAGTTTGCAAAGAAAATTACCAAACAGGAAATGGAATAAAAATGCAGATTTTTATGTGTTCAAATTGAAAGAATCTGGAAATAACTAACCAGTGAATAAATCCCTGGCACTCTGAAATCACAAATCCCATAATAAGGGCTATTAAGAATCTATCAAGTCAGGCACGGCAACCACAGAAAAGAAGTACAAAAGAGTAAGGTTTATGTATTATGTTAGAAAATATGGAGATTGGTCTAAGAATTGCAAATTCAAAGGCAGGTAGGAGATCAGCTGATTGCACAAATAATTCACCATGCTGTCCTGGTAGCAGAGTGATGCTGAAAGGCTGAAAGATTCCCAAGAGGAACTACCTTAAGGGCCTTATTTGGATTAATTTTATTAAATAATTTTATTAACAATGTATGGCTGTAAAGAAGATTCTCTATGAAAAACTGATCAGGTTTGAGATCTGGAGTAATGAGATGGATTTCATTATTATTAATGTAAAAATATGCTCTTCACAGAACTCCTGCTGCAAGTTAAAAGTTGATAGTTGGAAAGAGGTGTGCTTGCATATCTGAATCAATCACACAGTGACTGCAGGCCACCAAAACGGCCCTGAAGTAAAGCAAATATAATCCTGAAATTACTCAGACAAGCTATTTTTAAAATCTCACTTACAGTAGTGTGAAAAACACTCTCATCCTCTGTAGTCAAAAGAAGTTAGTTCCCATCAGAACAGGTAGAGGTAGGACTTTGTGGAACAGTGAGACTTTGGCACAGGCACATGAAAACTACTTACTTGTTCAGCATCATATAACAAAAGTCTGAGAATGACATCTCTCTCTAAACATGTAATAGAGGTAGAAGTGCCATGCAAACAAAAAAACAATGCTCGCACACATAGCCCTGCCATGAAGAAATTTACTGCGGAAAGTGGGTGAGGCTTTTAACCTCCAGCAGGTTATGAAACAATCTTCAGAAAGACCGGGACAAAACCCTGATCAGATTAATGTGGAGTTTGACATGGTTTTTTCAAAAGTTTTTATGATATTTTTGTCCGCAAGAGAGACTAGAGCTGATGACTCCAGACACCCCCTCCTGTACTGTTTCCTACGTTCCCAAGTTACCACTAACAAAATCTGCACACATAAGTAACAACAACCAGCAGCCATACCATTCAGCTGTTTTATCATTTTCATTATAACTTTAGTTTTCCAAAGGCCCTCAGCACCATTATCCCCATTTGGTAGAAAGGGAAACAGAAGTGGTACAGCTTGCCAGAGGCAACAAAGACTGCCATCAGCAGAGCAGCACCTCCCAAATCCAGGTGTGACGAGCTGTAATGCCCTGTCTTAGTATGAACCAGCGATGGTTGACCCATGCATTCAATCATGTCCAAGAGAAACTGTCTGACAAACAAGAAACACCTAAGGTAACACCTGGTCAGATACTGAAGACCAAAAATCTCAAGGCTTTTAAGATCAGGCTCAAAGACTTCTGTGAGGAAGTGCTGTTGACAGCTGAGGATTTGACTCGGTGGCCCTTACAATGCAATGTTCCTAACTGGAGTGAGTCAAACTGCTCATACAACAGAAGACGCTTCCTGAAACCCCTCTGTTCTGTCCAGCCAGACCCTGAAAACCAATAAGAAATAGGACTGAGCAAATGAACCCATTTCTGTGCAGTAAACATCTCACAACAGAAACCAAGCACAGAGCAGGGTATGCAGGTGAATGAATGCCAGATACACAGGATACATTTTAACAGCCAGCTTTATTAGCTTAACAGAGAAGGACTGTGTGCCTCAGCACTCAACCCTCTCATTTTATTTGGAGTTGGTGTCAGAAGGGGTCGTGTCGCAAAATATAAACAAATTGCTAACACGGAGCAGATTTTCTTGGATTGCCCATGCTCCTCAAGCTGTTCTGAACCATAGGAATATCTTTTCCTACTGACACAAGCCTACCAGCTAACTCCTAAGTCTCATTTATACCTGTGGGATATACTCAATTCCCAAGTCTCATTTATACATCTGGCATATATTTATACACTGCTGCCAAAGCAACAGCAACCAGCACGGCTACGCTTCTGGCTACCTGCCTTCCCTCCTGTATCACACACACATACACGCACACATAAAGAAACTGTGTGCCTATTGTCTGCTGATCCAGACTCAAAAATCACGGCAAAAGTCAGTTCCCACATTTGACAGGTGCAGTACATCATCCTCAAAGTTCAGGCCCAGTGATAATTATCAGATGCGATAATTCCCAAAGTTATCTTAGTTATCTACCGTTAACATTTTGAGGCTCTATCAGTTGCAGGCTGGCTCACTGGTTATGCACTAAGCTTCCCTGTCAGGGGTCTCTGACCAGGCTAATTTTGCATGTGGCAATAACCACCTAATCAATCCATGTCTTTCTACATCCTAATGGAGCACCTGCACATCCAGACATGAATCTTCCTCCTGACATCCTCCACGAACATAAATTACAAGTTTAGTGCACACACTAGACAAGTCTGAGTGACCCCTTGACAGGGCAAACGGAGGTCATGCAACAATCTGATTTTCAGCACCCACTATTTCCACCCTTCCACTTTCTGAATTTTAAAGCCTGTAGTTGCAGTTAGTATCACTCTCTGGTCTCACAGGAATGCAACTTCAGAGCAACAACTGGTTCCTAAGCAGGATAACATAAGCAATGTTTCCACTAGCAAGTACTGCAGCACAATAGGAGCAGATCTCTAGAATTAAACAGTTCTGAGGACATAAAGTCCATATTTTATATCAGGGAGGAGTAGCTATGGTCTAGGTCTACTCTGGTCCAACGGACTGGATGCACTTTGGTGGTTGGAGTGCATCATTCAGATCAGTCCTGCAATGCCAAGGAAAGCATGGTAGGATGATCAGGAGATTCTTGAAAATCACTAAAATGCTAGCAGGGCTAAAACATCTTACTCTTCACTAATACCTGGTCTGTCAATTACCATGGCCATGCAAGAACACTTGCATGTACATAAGGAATATCTGTTATATC
Source organism: Pluvialis apricaria (assembly GCA_017639485.1). Lineage (NCBI taxonomy): Eukaryota > Metazoa > Chordata > Aves > Charadriiformes > Charadriidae > Pluvialis > Pluvialis apricaria. Next base: position 22,001,171 of record CM030008.1, on the reverse strand, counting down.
CCACCTACCTTTGCACCTCAGCCACCTCGTCAAAAATTTGCCATTTGAGGCTCAGAAAGGCTTTCTGGTTTGTAACAGAAGGCCAGGAAGACAATCAGATGTCATGAATGAAGCCTGTTGTTATCAGAGAGGGTCTAGGGTCAGGTGCATAATTAATAATCCTTTTTAACTCTAACTCTGTAAATTCAACCTACCTATGTATAATGAAGGAAGCAATGAGTTGGTCACAGCTGTGGCTAGAAATGGCACAAGGTACTAAGCTCACTGATGGAGTCATTGGTCTCATGGATGACACCATCATGGCTCTGTCACTGCTCAATAATGCATGGTTAGGGAAGGTACCTACAAAACAGTCTTCCCCTTGCTAAGTTCCTTCCAGTTTCCTGCTATCAGCGTGCCAGAGCCTTCCTGACCCTGTCACTGGATTTGGGTCCCAACAGTCAATATTTCCTGATGGATTTAACTTTTACAAGTTTGTCTAATCCTTCTTTTAATGTATTTTATACTTCTAGACTTCACTGTCTCCTATATTAATGATTTTCACAGTTTGATTATATGCCACATATTTGTTTTTCTTTTAAATACGATGCCTGACAGCTACACTTCCTGGTCCTAGTTCTTCCTTACAAGAAACAGTACATAATCACGTTCACTTTTCCAGCTCTATGCTACCTGTAACTTTATAGACTTATACCGCTTGATCTTTTTTTCCATACTAAAAGCTCAATCCTCATTTGTACCTTCTCAGTATCTTTTCTACCCGTTTTCAATATAGGTTTATGATTTAATCTCCCATCTCTCGATACTGTCAGAGCCTTCTATAACTTTTTGCCATCTTGCCATTGCATCACCACCAAGCTTTTTTGAGCCTTACATCCAGTTCATTTCTGTTGAAAAGGAACCTGACTGCTGACTGAACTTCTCAATTCAAGACAGCATGCCAGCTATTATCTGAGCCAGAAACACGCACTGCATAGAAAGGAATGCTAAACAAAAGGCAATGCCAAACAAGTGACCTCATTCCACGCCTGCTGCCCTTGCCCTGGTCATATCTACAGCTCTCCCAGCACAAGGGAAGAAAACCTTTGGCCATTTCCCTTGTGATCAAAACTCTGCACCCTAGGGGAGCCCAACCCACACCAGAGCAGGCCTCCCCGCTGAGCAGGCAAGAAAACATGAGAGTTGGAGGCACCTTCCCAGATCCTCTGAATCCTTCATTTCCCATCAACGGTGCCTGAGGGAGCAGCACTGTTGAGTAGCTCTGGCTCTGAAACAAAATGGTAGCCAATATCATTCAAGATAAAATGTGACTAAGTGCCTTTGTCCCACAAGCTAAAAAGCAGAGGGAGCAGGATTCCTGCATCAGTACTGGTACACTGAGACACAGCCGGAAGACACCCAGACCTTGCTTTGATGCAGACTCCGGGTCTTGCTACAGCTTCCCTGTAAGCCAATCCGCCCCTTTTCCCCCAAAGACCACCTCTGTGCCAAAACCCACACCAGCCACACTATCCTCCTCAGCTGCTTAGTCACTCACTATTCTCAGCAAGTTTGCCAATGACACCAAGCTGTGTGGAGTGGTCAACACACTGGAGGGAAGGGAAGCCATCCAAAGGGACCCTGACAGGCTTGAGAGGTGGGCCTGTGCAAACCTCATGAAGTTCAACAAGGCCAAGTGTCAGGTCCTGCACACGGGTCAGGGCAACCCCAAGTACAAATACAGGCTAGGCAGAGAGTGGATTGAAAGCAGCCCTGATGAGAAAAACTTGGGCGTGTTGGTGGATGAGAAGCTCAACATGAGCTGGCAATGTGTGCTCACAGCCCAGAAAGACAACCACATCCTGGGCTGCATCAAAAGAAGTGTGGCCAGCAGGTCAAGGGAAGTGATTCTCCCTCTCTACTCTACTGTGGTGAGACCCCACCTGGAGTACTGCATCCAGCTCTGGGGCCCACAACATAAGGACGCGGACCTGTTGGAGTGAGTCCAGAGGAGGGCCACAAAGATGATCAGAGGGCTGGAGCACCTCTCCTATGAAGACAGGCTGAGAGAGTGGGGGTTGTTCAGCCTGGAGAAGAGAAGGCTCCAGGGAGACATTATAGCAATCTTTCAGTACTTAAAGGTGACCTACAGAAAAGGTGCAGAGGGACTCTTCACCAGGGACTATAGTGGTAGGACAAGGGGTAATGGCTTTAAACTGAAAGAGGGTAGATTTAGATTAGATATTAGGAAGAAATTCTTTACTGTGAGGGTGGTGAGACACTGGAACAGGCTGCCCAGAGAAGTTGGGGATGCCCCACCCCTGGAGGTGTTCAAGGTCAGGTTGGATGGGGCTTTGAGCAACCTGGTCTAGTGGGAAGTGTCCCTGCCTATGGCAGGGGGGTTGGAACTAGATGATCTTTAAGGTCCCTTCCAACTCTAACCATTCTATGACTCTATGAATGTGGAAACTGGAAAGAGCTACACTATTATGCCAAACCCTATAAAAATCAGTTAACCCTAGCAAAATAAGTCATGCACCTGCAGTATATTTCTCTTCTAAAGATTGAAAAAGGGCTGGACTGGCCAAACTGGATAGGGGTTCACTTTACAACATCATTCCCTGGTGAAGAAAGGGGGAAGCGGATATAAAGCAGGGGCGCAGCAAAAGTGAATCTCAGAAAGGCTGAAAACCACCAGCCTTGAAGTTCAAAACAACCACCTCTCAAATGGCATTTTCCTCAGACTAGACTTTCCCAAAGTCCAGTATTTAGCCACTACAGGGACTGAGGTTCAGACTCCCTCTGTTTGCCACCTCTAGCTTGCTTAATGAAATATTCAGTATCTGCCCCTCTATACCTCATCTTTCTGAAGGACTAGACAGGGTCACTAACTTACCAACTGAGTAAAGACAGAAGAGAAAGAAATTAACTCAAGGCAGGTCTGAAGAAAAAAAAAAAAAAAACAACCTTCAGTTTTCCATTAAAATATTGTGGTTGCTAACAGCAAGACTATGTTGGTGTGAGCCAGAGAAAGAACCTTCCAAAAAAGTACACAAACATTCCTGTAACTAAATCATTATTTGAATAACACCGAGAGCAAAAAGAGTTAGAAAGCAATACTTGTGTCACTCTAATCTGCTTTTTGGAAAAGTAAACTCTTATCCTCCAAGATCTTTGTAGACACAAGCAGAAGTGTCATATGCAATCTTTCGCAACTTCCCCTTTTGTGTTAGGATGGTTAAAAAGTTTAATCATTACACTTACTACAGTGCTGGCTTTGTCACAACTAACGTATCTACTGACAGACTACAGAAATCACAGACTTATGTGTTAACATGCAAGAAAAGAAATAACTGAGTGCCACAGAGGACCAGATAACCCTGCTGTCAAGGTCAATGAAGTCTGTGAGCATCATAGGAGTGAGACATTTGAATCTCCAGGGATCAAGATTAAAGATGGTATTAGCTTTAGAAGGAGCAGAGCATCTTGTTCTTCAGCAGGAGGTTTACTGCCTAAGATGCTGCCCTAGCAACTGATGCACAGTACAAAAGCATCAGATAAGACAGAATTAAAAGCTGAAATGATAAAGAGAGTAATGGACAATATAGGAAAACAAGGAAATTAGAAATTATCTTTTCCTTGCTAGCGTTTCACTACTCAAGGATCTCTGGAGGTGCTAACTCTTGGTTCTCAACTTTTTGACTAATTATTTTTTTCTCATTCTATAAGCTTCATTTTAATTAGCTCCCAAGTTGAGCTACTATGAAGAGGTTTTACTTTCATTCTCTTTTTACTATACGTAAAAAACACTGGCTTCAAAAGTATGTACTCATTAAAAATAATGAGCAATTTTGGTATTACTTAAATATATTCAAGTGACACAGGAAAAAGAAGTTGTTGGGTTTTTGTCATGATTTAGTGGCTTAGTACCACAACAGAAAAAGCCATATATTTAAATATCAGAAACCTTCCAAGTCGATTAAGTCTTGCAGTCACTAGTGCTTAGAAACTCAAGTCCTTTAGTCAGATGACACACTAGTGCTTACAACAGTTGCCACAAAACACTTTTTATAGTTGTCTTTATTACTGCTTGGAATTTTTCATTCCATAAACTACAGTACAAAGAGGTATGTGCAACACAGTCAACACTGCAGCAAAATGTGAAAATGGCATAACTGTCAATTTATTGCTCACATTTACATAGCTGTTTTAGCCTCCAATTAGGATGTTCAGCGTTTTAAATAAGTACATATTGACCTAGAGGTTTATTTCTGCACCTGTAATGCATGCATCTGTTGATAAGGTATGGTAATTACTGTGGATTAAAAATGAACTCCATGAAATGTTATGTTACATATTTGAAGATTATATAGTAGTTTCTTAAATTACTGATGCCTTTCATATAAGCCTTGCCTTGCAATATGAATGTTATATCACAAATAGAAGATGAAGTAAGTAGGACGGAAATTTTGATCTTTTTCTTTTGTATCTCCTAAATAGATATTTCTATTTTATTATTATTTTAACCAGAAAAAGCCCAAGAGGTAATTTTCTAGACTGACTTGAACATTTTGATCATCAGGAAATACAGCATTCTTTACTGAATTAAAGTGTATGTCATGTAAAGCAATCAACCCAAATACAGGCTTACCCAAATACAGATTCAACTTAAAAATTACCAGTGCCAGTGACATAAATGAATACAATGCTTTTGATTTTGGAGTTAAATGGCACTGTTCTAACAAATTACAAAAACATGTTTTAATTATTTCTCTGTAATGCTAAGCTTTGTTGCTGTTTTCTAAAGAGAAGCATGATAGGACATCTCTATCAAAATATTTATCATTTGATTCAATTCAACTTAACATCTACAGTTTTGCAACCAGTTTACAATTAGCATTCATTTCTCATGCATAAGATGACCCACTTACACAATGCAGTAAATCCATACCTTTGGGGATTTTTCTGGACTGCTTGGTTTACTTCTACCACACATCTCATTTTATTTTGTCAATATAGTGAGCAAGGTTGCAGTCATCCTGTCAAATTTATTTACTTGAATTAGAATCAGAAAGACTATACTATTCCCTGTGGAACTTCACTGAAAACTTTTTGAAACTTTGAGATGTAATTTAACATCATAAAGGCTCTATAACTTTTGTAATCAACTAATTTCATATGAAAGCAGTGATATAGAAGAAAATAAGCAATAGTTACAACATTTTCTTCTATAAACTTATAAAAAAGGCTTCTGAAATCCTAGGAAAAAAAAATAAACCACAATTATATATATCATATTATATTTGCTAAAAAAGGAGAGAAAATAGCTTTTTCTAACCAAGCCTATAGAATGAAGCCAGATGGAATAAGACCATTTAAGAGGCAGCTATGTGGGTGTCACATCTGCTTGCTTTGACTACCAGAGATCCACTTAACCTAAAATATTTCCCCCTACATATCTGAGGACAGTTTCAGCTCTACATTTGTGAGGGTTCTTTTTAGGTCATTAATCCATCCTCACTGTGGGGCTGCTGAAAGGGAGCCTTCCCCAAGCAGAAATTGTCTCAAGGTCACATGCCATGCAAGTCCAAATAGACTTGTGTCTGACAGACAAGCACTTCCATTTTACACAATTTGCTGATACAGTGTTTCTCTCACACATTAGTAGCTTACCAGAACTTCAGCATAGATTTGGGGTGTGTTTCAATGGATTTACCCAAATGCCTATCTGAATTTACACATCTCATGCTATTATGGGCAGTATGGGATATAATAGGTCAAACAACTCACTAACATCCATTATAAATCCCTGTTTTTAATGCTAACAGTTTTTCTCCAAATGCAGTTGCTTCTCTGGGGCAGGGGTTTGTTTTCCAGCTTCTCAATGGTAAAATGCTTCTGTTCTTTCTGCTGAAGAGTTATGCATCTTTCCACCTGTGTTACAAAATAAGTAGTCTTATAACAATGTCACTGACAGACTAATGCTTTTCCTGCTCTGGACCAGGAACCTGATCTCCAGCAGGTGAAGAATGTCACCATGATAAGGGATATCTGTTTAACTGCCCCCATGGAATATGACATAATGTGACTGAGTTAGACATTGTTGCAAACTGAAAGTCCAGTAGAACTTTTACAGTATTGACTTTTGCAGTCAATTCCACCTGTACTGACAGATTCATACATAATAATTGCAATAGGTATTTGACATTCCAAACAGTTATCCTTCAACCTGGCATTCTGGGGTCTAAAAATACTGTTTCTTGCCACATGTTGGGAGCTATTGCCATGTATATCACAAGGATTAAGTAAGGGAGACCACCAAAGAGAACTACCTCTAATGGAAGACTGACATAGGAGATAATGGTTTACTCTAGGTGCCACTTACTGGATTAAAATGAATACTTTAATCTTGGTGATCTAATTCTTCATGTAAATAAGGACTGCATAACAGGGGATTCCAATACCTCCCAATTCCTTAGACAACTAATTCAATTTCATGCAATACAGTTAAACAATTGAGAAAGGAGCTTGGAGGAAAACTCTACAAAGAAGTTACAGGTTGTTTGTGGAATATCACACAGTACAGTAAATAAACAGTAAATTAAAGCAAATATTATAACACTGAATGCTAGGTGACTATTGTTCTACACAGGGATCAAAGCAGGAAGAAGTGGACAAAGCAGCATGCCAGTAAATAATTTAAGACTTTTTACTGAAAGTGTAGGTAAAGAATTCATACACATAGGGGCTAATTTAACACTGTCTTTTTCTAACTTTGCATAATACCTTGATAATGATCATTAAAGAAAGATTTTCTTTTTTTAAGTAGAATACACATTGAGGTTTGAAATGCATTCTCAAAGATTTCCAGTTGTTCACTTAGCACAAGTTCTACCTAAAGTATTAGTTACATTTTCTTAGACTCATCATTTCTTAAGTATGTGTTCAGTCATTTGACAAATTTCTGAAAGCTGTGCAGTATATGAAAGCTATATAAAAATCTGCAAAAAATACTCATTGAAAATTGATGTGATTCTTCTGCTAAGTCATTTCTAAAGCACTTATTAGGACTCTACATTTAAAGGCAGAATTACTTCCGCTTACTCAAAATGAGAACTCAAAAAACTTCAACACAGAAATATTTGAAAGCCAAAAGACCTGGGGCTTCTCGGAATTTTTGTTTGTACGTACCTATATGAAGCAATATTAGAAGATAAATCCAGAAAAGGGACAAGGTTGGACATGACTCTATGCATGTATGTTCTCTGTACAGCAGCACAGTAGAAACTCCACCTTCCTGAAGAGATACACTTGTATTAGCAAGAGGAATAACATATTCAACCTCCTAGCTTCCAGCCAGAAAAAAACACTGTTGAACACAACTGGTTGATGCTTAATCACAAGTTATATGCAGCATATTTGAAATGCAGTTGTGTGGAACTAAGCCTACAGCATACCAAATAATGAATAGCTCTTGGACTTGCAGTTCATGTTAAACAGTCAGAGGAACCAGCAGGGGCAGAAGGCAATTGGTACTGTGGCGCACCGAGCCTTCCACGCCTGCTGTGGGCAAGCAGCACTTCATACACTGGTCAGCAAGTGCTAGTCTGTCTGTGTTAGTAGACACAGTTGACATATATGATTAAATGCATATTTAGCAAACGAAACAACAAAAAAGTATCATGCTTAGGAACAGAAAGACAGCCAGAAAAAGTGTGAATCACTTCAGATGCAGTGAAAATCCCAGTGTTGCCCAGAAAAATAAGCACTCTTTTCGTATGCAATTTAACATGCTTATGTAGTCTCTTCGTTGATGTGCCATGGTTGGTTTTGTGAAATGTAGACATTGATGTTGCTGTCAGTTTTTCTTGTTTTCTTTCATGCTATTCTCCTCTTTCACTTGAATTCAATGGAGGGAAAAAAGTCCTTAGAGACAAGTATCTGTAGGCTTTACCCCGTGAATCCTACAAGTGGAGCTCTGGGCCTTGTTGTTAACATCTTCTCCTGCCAATTCTCTCTACAATCTGTTTTGGCAATTTAAGAGACCATTTTATGTTTCAGCAAGTAAACTGCTTGAACAACTGTGCCAATAGCTTCCAAATACAGAGCTATGGCTCAATGTCTGTTAGGGACAGTTTCTAATTTCAGATGTGCACAAGTACAGTAGCAATGTCATTTGTTTCCTCCTTCAGTTGCTACATGAAGATGTATTCATATCACATCTGAGGCAGTACCCAGTTCCTTACCATTTGTGACTTTCTCCAGAACGCAGGTGTTTAGCTGATTCAAATTACGGGGGAAATCCTGTCCTCCGCTGCTTCCCCTGAAGCCGTATAAATTTAACTGCAGGTAGCATGTGACCCTTCATACTTAAAAAAAAAAAAACATGCACCATATTTCATTAAAGACAAGGAATACATAGCCTTTCTCATTCAAATCCACATACACTGCTTTTGAGCACGTTACAAGATTTTCATTTATAAGAAAATTCTATCGTATATAATAAAAAATTATATCTAAAGAAAGTGCAATTTTAGATAATAATTCAATGAATCTTTAAAACACTGTTTTCACACAAATAAGCAAAAAGCTCTGTTAATTTACTTCTTGGAACCAGGATGTTTTTAAAAAAAAAAAAAACCAAAAAACCCCACCACGGGTTGGTTTTACTTGTGGCTTTCCCAAAATCAGCTGGATTTCATGCTCTCTCTCTGCATCCAATACAGGCTTCACTAACTTCAGAGAGGAGTTCAGCTCCCGGTAGATGGGGGAGACACCCCCATCCCCCAGGGGTGATTCAGTGACCTTCTCTTTACTAACTCTACTGTTCTTCCTAACTTAAGGTCTTCACCAAAATAGGATACCTTGGAAATATGCTTTGTAAACCAAATTTCATCTGTTTTCTTATTTTCCTTTTTTACCTTCAGGTATTGTTTTCATTCATATACAATTGACACCTCCTCGTAAACGAGCCACATACATGTAAATGAACTGCATGACTCCATTTTGGTAGCTCTCAATGGGAAGAAGGGCACAGATGTGCACTGCTTCTTTCTCCCACATGACTTGAGTTCATAACAGCATGAATGTGGAAGTGAGAAATGCTTACACGGGCTCTCAGTGTAATGAGGGCAACCACTGTGAAAGCTTCCATACACCCTTCCAGCCATACAATCAAGCCAGCAACCTCTACTATCCAAGCACTGGCCTTTATCTTAATGAAAGCTTCTCACTCCATCAATTTGTATGGACACCTGTTTTGCTTTATAGTTTGCAGACATTTACCAGGAACAGATTTAAGAAAGAGCAACTTATTTCACATAGGATAAAACATGCTTCAAGCCATATATCTAGACATAAAAGTGCAGTGGCAGTAAGTTGCAGCTCATTGCTGCAAACTGCTGAAAGTGTTCCATTTCCCCAAAGGAAATATTATTAGATTGAGTTCCCACTTCTTTATTTAGCCATGCGTCATGATAGATCAATAAACAGACTTTCGCCATCTTCTTCAATTATTCTGTTCCTTTTGCCACCTTAACTTTTTCCTTGTAAAATCAGTTTACAGTTAGCTTATTGGCAAAATCAGCTATAAAAATACATGGTATTTCTTTTGTTTTGAGAATATTTGCATTCATATCGAAAATCCTCTCAAAGTTCAAGACGGAAAAAAAACACTGCAAGGTCTTTTACCAAAATTAACACATTTTTCTGTGTGAACAGTATAAATTTTGTGTGTATTAACTACATATTCAATGCCAAGAAACAGTGACATCTGCAGAAGAAGTGATAGAAATTTTATATTTTGAATAATTGAAAAATAGTAATAAACTTTTATAATACTTATGAACATCTATACTTTTTATAATACTTATAAACATTTTCACACATATTAATTCATAAAATTTATTTAAATTTTTAAATGCCTGCTCAACCATGCAAAGGGTGCTAAAAATACTGCAAACTCATCAGTAAAAAAGGGTGCTTAGTTTCTGCAGCCCTCCCTACATCAATCTAGACTAGCATGCTAGTATGTGTGGTTTATGCCTTTCAAGCTACCTCAATGCTACGAAGCTATAACAGTTGTAGTTTGGCGCAGATGAACCTGAATGTCCCGGAGAGACTTCATGATTCTTTCTAATGAGCATGTTGTACACCTGCAGAATTAGACCTTTAATGCCAAAAAATATGAGACACTGGGGTAAATTTCATTCTTTTCTAACAAACTCCATTTGGGTCCTGATACATCCATCGAGCCACAAAATAAACTCCACGAGTTTGGCCTAAGTCTTCAGAGGCAGAATTGCTGGTGGCAAAATAGTAACCAAAATCCAACCCCCTCCACTCTCCTCCCACTCCCCCCACTATCTTTTTTCCTCACAAAGGTTATATTGATAGCATAAGAGATTCTTTAAAAAATCAGAGCACTGTGATAATATTAATGAATGCTGCAAAACTTCCTATCAGGACAAAAAGACAATATTTTACAAAGATTTCTGCTAAATAACATCTATTATCATTAGTTTTATTTTGTTATTTATCTTCATCAAGAACAGCTACACACTTAACTGTGCTGACTTACCCCTTCAATGAAGTTGTTACAATTTTGTTTCAAATAGGCTCTTTGAGAAGTTCCTAATACTTCAAGGTGAAATCAAAACAAAACTGAAAATTAAATATATATATTAGTATTCTTCCGTTTTGCTATATTTGAAAAGTAAAATTATTTTAGAATTATTAAAGTGCTTACCTTTCAACGTCTTGAAACCTTAATTAGATCCTTAGTCCATGATGTATACTGTTTATCTGATAAATACAGAAACTACTCTGTGTGGAATGCATTTCTATAATACAGGAGTTTTCTAATTAGATTCAAATTGTGGCCTATGCAGAATTATTTTTCTAGGATAAAATGCTATAAATCAAATTATTATTTTAGTGTAAGCGTAAATGAAATGCAAATTCTTTTATCAAGCACATTTTAAAATTCCATTTTACCCTGCAATGATTATTTCTAATAGAGTCCATGACTTGGAATCTCTGTCAGCTACACACATCAAGAAAAGAAAACAACTCTGCATTGTTAAGGCTGAATGGAACAACTCTGTATTGTTAAGACTGGATGGAACAAATCTATATTGTTCAGACTGGGTGGTTAGGAATGAAAGGACAGGAGTGGTACATCCAATCACCAAGAAAAAAAAAAAAGAAAAAATAATGAAAAACACTTTTCACATTTAAAATCATATTTCTGGGTCTGAAAAGTCAGGTAGGTACCTTTGGTTCAGAAGCCAGACAGTATCATACATTGCGCAACAAGGTCTTCTGCTAGCAGAGAAACGCCCTTGTCCCACTCAAAAACAGAGATGGGAAGAAAACTCTGCCATTTCACAAAACTACTTGCTTATACTTGTTTTCCCCCCTTTCCCACAACAGAAAACCCAATATGCTTTGAATAAGAGAGAGAGAAAGAGTATGCAAGTGAGCTGTGTCATACTATTCTATATTCTGATGTTGAGGGTACTGGCTTGGGAGAGCTAATTAAATTTCTTGGCATGCCAGTGTCCAAAACGGAGTACCGTAGGCTTGCTGTAGGGTACCCCTCTCAACCTCTCCTCACAGAGCAGACCCATGCAAAGGATTAAGTATTCATCAGAGCATTGCTCGTTTCATCTCCTTGATGCGTTCCAGAACTACCCCACACAAAAGAATCACTCTTGCTCGAGGAAGCTATGTAGGTCATGAGAGGACCTAATTTAAGTTCCTGGTCTGAATAAAAAATACAGCTGATTAAAACCAGGGACTCGCTGAAGTTTCACAGATCCCAAATGGAAGTCTTAATAGCCATTCTTTTTGCCACTCTGAAGAATACATCTTTCTCTCTCACAAATCAGAAATTTCAGTTAGCCCCAGCATTAACATAAGATATGAGCTTTTGTTCTCATCTTATCTACCCACAGGAGCATTTGCACAGCTCTTAAATTAACTGTCCTCCCCATTGGCCAAGACTCCAGGAAATGAGCCCTAATTTTTCACCTCAAAGACCAGCTCTAGACATCAAAATCTTAACTAGTGAATGCTTCAGCAAGAATGGTACATCTCCATTGCCGTGATAAATTAGTATTTTTCAGTGACTCTTTTTTTTCAATAACATCCCAACCTGAAAAAAGGTTTTTCTTTCAAGTAAATAAACTCCATCGTTTTCTTCTGATTGTACTTACACTGGGTGCCTCTGATGCCATGCTGTTATTTTATTACTACAAGCAATGATTTTTTTAAAATCACAAAATAATCCATGAAGACAAGTTCTCACAGCAGAAGAACAATCAGGAGGGAAGCAAGGACAAGCTAATGGTGTTCATTCCGTATCATTTCTAGTTCTCTAGTTCTTACCTATTTCATACATATCATAACTTGCACTACATATCACCCAATAATCCATCATCTGGTGAGTTAAACATGCTACAAGGGAATACAATATAAATAAATAACTTTCCTAGTGAAAACATAAGTCAGGACAAGTCCAATTTTTAAAAATCCCACTCCTGAAAGCATTCTCCATTCAAGCTCTAGGCTAATGAAACACATGGTTAAGCTGTGCCATTCCTTTCTCATCTTGCAGAACATTGTCTTGCATGTATTTTCTTTAAAAACTCGGTATCAAAATTGTATCTGCTTCTAGAAAACTCCATCTTGCCAGTTATGCTAATTTTGACAGCCCCTGCTAAAAAAAGACAAAACTTTATAGCTCATATAATTTATATAGTTTACATGTAAATAAAAAGTTACAAAAGTATTCTTATTTGCTGGAAAATCTATTAAAAAAGCAAAAAGTGTCAAATCAATTTAGTATAGAAAATACATTGAGCACACTTGCTGAAAGCTGGAGAGGTGAACACACATTGCCAATGTGCTGTACAAGTCCGTGGTATAAAGTTACACACACTTCAAAATCCGACATACACAAATCTGTCACCAAAATCAGATTCTTCACTCTCACAGACTTCATCAGAAACACCAACAAACACGCCCTTTCTTAGACACACTATTTCTCCATCTACAATCACTTTAGGTGGCAGTCACATACATTACTGATTTGTTCCTGAGTCCTTTTCAGTCTTTGTAACTCGGGCGTATCGGTCACAATACTGAACCCTCTTCCTTTGCTTTCTTCAAAGTCTCTTTTGTATTTTACCTACAGAATAGAAAATACAGAAGAACAGAGTTGTTGTCATTTTCCACAATGTGCCTCTAGCAATGTAGCAATTCTTTTTTACTGTAAATAAAGCATTTGTGAAAGGCTTTCAGCCCTTAAAGGGGAAGCCTTCCTTCATCTACAGACTTAGGCAGCAACTGGGCAAAATTCCCCAGTACCGGAGCAACTGCCTCCTCCGGGGGTACTGTGGGCTCACCTCCACACATACTGCAACTGTGGAGAGGTAACTATTCTCCATGGTCATTTCATTCTCAAAGCAGTAACCACAGAACTACAGATGCCAACACAGCATCAAGCAAGCACTTATTTTTACACAGAAAAACAGCTATAACTAAATCTGGAGTCTTCTAATACACAGCTTCACATTCCAGCTTCTCTTCGTGATGAGTCTACCATTCTCCTCCCCAGCTGAAACATAAATTACATGTAAAAATATGCTGCATGAAAAGAGTATTTAGAAGATTGTAAAGTCAAACATTCATAAGTTAGGGAATGGCTCCTTAATTTGTCCCTCTTGCACATATGCATTAGTATATTGTCTTTAATCAGGTACTCATATATTACCCTTTGACAGGCCCCCTGCTTTATTCTATACACAGCAGAGGTGGTTCCATATGTGGTTGTATCCTTTTTCAGAGCAGACTATTCAAATCCTACAGTCAAGGTAGGGTTATTAGTTTCCTCAGGAGGTTTTTTATAGCTCTCATCACAGTCATTAATCAATTTTCATAATGCACCCTGGAAAGCAGGAATGGCATTATCCGCACTTCTAGGGGAACCTGCAAACTGAAGTGAAAAAAGCTTAATTTCCAAAAACGTACAGGGATCTCAGGGTGTTCACTGTCAGATTCCTAACACTTGAATATGCTCAAATTATGGACTTAAGTTACTTGGGCAAATACACACTACTTCTGCAAATCAGTCTTGGGGAATCTCAATTTCAACATAAAGAAACAAGATGAAATCTGCAAAATCTTAAGTCACTGTTGAGCAACAGACAGAACTCTGTAGCAAAGACAAAAGAGTTGGGACTCATGTCTCCACAGATGGATTTAGCCACCCTATCCATAACAACTTCCTTTTACTTCCTATGTCCCCTGCTTTATTCACTACACACATCCAGATTTTGCAACACATGGGAGAACAGTAGTACAAAAAGCAGTATTCTCCTTTACACAACCCATAACCAGCAAACATCCAGCTTATGCACCAACTTTTAGTTCATGGTTGGCTTAGGCTCATTTCACCAGCAAGCACTTAATGTTATCATGGTGATATACAGGAAAAAAATACCCTAGATCACAAAAGTAAAGTTTCACAAGTCTATAGAATACATTTCGTCCTGCCCATCCTAATCCTCAATGTGTATGTTCATACCCTTTGCGTTTTCTTTAAATGCACTTTTAGCGTATATAGTTATCATTGTATACAGTTCACCACAGGCCCATCATACAAATCCTTGAGGCACTGTAGTAAATGAGCACAGAAACAACCATTTTTCCTGTGTTCCACCTGTAGAGGTAGCTGAAATTCACACACAAATTACTCTAGATTTCACACAAGTATATTCTTTTCACACCACCCTCAGAGACTAAGGAAACACTGCTTCTACTCAGACTTTTGAAGAAAGCATGGACTGGTGGCCCATGCCCTTCTGTTCATCTCCCCCAGGTTCAAGCTTTTTCTTTCCATTTGACCACCATTATCGGGCATCACTTTGTCGCCCTCTGAGTTTCTAAACTAGTCTAGTCCACTTCTCCATGGCTTCTTGCTAAGTCACTTTACCCAAGGCACTTCAGATACCTTTCTCAAATGTGTTTCTTCCATTGCCTGTTACCTCCCTTCTACCAAACAGCTCTACATCTTCCCACTGACTCGCAGAGGCTTTCTTGAACATACTGGCTGGACATATTATTCCAGGACTGTCTGGTGCTAAGAAAGAGGTCCTATGAGTATATGTGAACTTTATTTGAAGTCATACAAAACTTTACCAAATTTCGACAGACTTCCACGGCCAAGGACATGTGCCTAACACAAAAGACTTTCCTCCAACTCAGCAAGCTTCAAATCATCAGCCCTAAATACTAAGACAAAAGAGCTGTTCAACAACAACAATAAAAAAAAAGCATCAAGAATTTCAACTGAGGGAATAAAAGTCTGTCCTACTGTCAGCCTTGGAAACAGCTGAGTATTTTGCATAAAAATTTCAAATTTGGCCTGAGGCAGACAGCTGACATGGAAATGTTCAGCCTTACTGCTTAAAGTTTACCAGAATTATGAGCAAGTGAACACACCTTATAATGGGAAATGGGCTCAGCCCTGCCTATAAGAAAGATTACCTATTGTTAAGAAAGAGCATTTCCTGTTATTAGTTCCAAATGTACCACCCGTTAACTTCAAATGACCTTTATTCATCTTACAAAAGAACAGAAGAAGAGAGGGAGGGAACTAGATGGTTTTAACTTCACATTATTTTAATCTTTCAGTCAGATAAAATGGGTTCCTACTCTATTAATAAATCACTTGGGAGCAGTAAGGTTAACTCTATATAACTACTCTGAAATAATAAAAAAATAAATTATTAAAAATATTAGCAGAGTTAATATATGCATTATTGGATTTTGCTATCTAACTGCAAAATGTAGTTTTAGGTTACAAAATTCACAAATAATTGTAAAGTTTCATGAAGGCCACAGCTCAGTGAAATGTTGCCCACTGAAACCACTGGGTATTGTGAGTTCAAAAGAACAAAACTCCGCATTTTCCAGAAAACATCAAATAATAAAGATGACAGTCATTCAGAACTCAGATTCAAAAAAATCCTATTCAGTATCAAGAATGCATCTGAATGAAGACAGGAGAAAACAACTGCTGACTAACCTCCAATTTTAGATAATTTTAAAATTCAAGTTTTTCTTACCCAGAAAGCTTTTTGTTACACCAAAATCAGGGACTAAAATGCACTTTAATTGCTTTAAACCAACGTACAATAGAAAAGAATACTCTGTATAGGAGCTGTAAATATCACTATACTGAATGACTTAACTGCATAACGAGTCTGGCTGGGATGGAGTTAACTTTTCCCATAGCAGCCCATAGAGTGCTAATGCTTTGTATTTGTAGCTAAAACGGTGTTGATAACACACCAGTGTCTTGACTATCCCTAAGCAGTGCTTGCACAGCATCAAGGATATCTCGCCAACCCCACTCAAAGGCCAGTAGGCTGGGGGTTGGCGAGAGGCTGGGAGAGGACACAGCCAGGACAGCTGACCCAAACTGACCAAAGGGATATTGCATATTAGAAAACACCATACTCAGCAACAAAAGCTAAGGAGGGGGCGGCATTTGCCTTCTGAAGCAATTACTAAGTGTACTGAGGCCGGACTTCCCGGGAAGTGGCTGGACATCGCCCGCTGATGGGAAGTAGAGAATAAATCTTCTTTTTTTGCTTTGCTTCCGTGCATGGCCTTTGCTTCTTTTTCCATTAAATTTGACCTACGAGGGTTTTTTCATCATATTTTCTCCTCTGTGCAGTTGAGGAGGGGGAGTGAGAGAGCAGTTTGGTGGGCACCTGGCAGACAGCCAAGGTCAGCCCACGACAAACTGGAACCCTTGAAATTTAGTTTTGAAATGGAAATGCCTATAACCCTTAATGACTGAATCATAAATGAGGTAATTTCCTATAAAGATGCTTTTTAGCAACCCATCACCAAAATCGCAGCCAGTGGTTCATAATGCCTCCCTCTTGGCTCCAAAATTCAGTGCAGTCTCACAAATGCAGAGCATCCTCAGTAGTGAGTGCCCTGAAAAATTGATCCTTTGAGAAACGTGTGGCATAAACATTAGAAATAAAACAGTAATATATCACCATAAATGAAAAAGTTTTAAGTGAAAATACTTCACGAGAAGTAATTCTGCACAGACCCACAGTGAAAGACTAAGTGATCCAACAGATCTTCAACAAATCAAACTTCTCAGATTCGTGACATCAACAAGATATCTTTGAGAGGCCCAAAGACAGGATTGTGTAAATCCACTCACGAGGTCAGCATGAAGCAGCCAAGGACAGAGGGTCCATCTTACTCTGTACATAAAATCTTACTTAAGCTGGAGAAAATGCTACTCTTTTTTTTTTTTTGTAGGTATACTTGGTACTTGGCAGCAAAGCCACCTATTAGCAAAACAAGATTAATTTTTCCTGAGAAAAATACACTGAAAATATAAATGAAGCCTAGAAGATTGATTATTCTCTTGGGTTTTTTTGGCACCTACTCTTAGTCCAGACTCATTTGCAATAACAGAAGCATGTATCAGTTGAACAAACATAGCAGTCTAAAAACACCAAACTAAAAGAAAGCAGAGCAAGAATTCAACATGGTGCATCCTCATGCTCTTATCATCACTGGAGAACTGTGAATAATGCCGACCTCAGACACACTCTTCATTCCATCTCTACTCAAAAAGTTACTCAGCCACTACAAACTGAATATTAAATCCCCAAAAGCTAAGACAATGTCAAAGCTGGTTCCATGTACAGTCCCTTCTCCACTTCTCTGTACAGACCAGGTAACTATGCCAATAATCTGCTTCCAAAATACCCCCTTTCCTTACTCTGATACACTGCACAGCCCCACAGACTGTGGCATCATCATGCCTGATGTCCAGCAAGGAAGTAGTAAGCAGGGTAGAATGAGAGGAAGGGACGCCCTTACACCACGTTTGCGCTGAGAGCAATGTTCATAGACCTACAGTCTTCACCACACCCTGAATATTTATGAATTTGTTTCAGTGTGTTGGGTTTGAGGTTTGCCCAGCGCCATCTGCTCCTTGTGTGCCCAGCATACACAACTCTTTCCCAAAGGTCACCATCTGCTAATACACTGGTTTTCACAGACTGGCAAGAAATCCTCTCCCGCAGTACAGGTCCTACAGGTTTATCTTAGCAAAGATGCCTTTGTTTGGATCTGCTTCTTCCATAGAGCACCTACATCTGCTGATTTTGCCCTGATTTATCTTGCTTCTTACAAACTTAATGGCAAGACAGAGAAAAAATTTACTCTGTAAATTGGATTTTTATGAACATGACTAAAAAAAATGTTTACAGGTAAATCAAATGTAAAGAACAATTCCAGACTAAACTCAATGAGACTTCCTTTTAGTTGACCCTTCCCTCTTATGAAGGATCCCTAACATTATCCTATCTGACAAAGCCAGGTTTCAGTCTTCATAGCCTGTCTTCTAACACTCCCCATAGTTCTAAAACCCATTCATCTCCTGCTCATATTAGAGGTACATTTAAGTACCATCTAAGACGCAACAGTCAGTGCCCAATCTGCGCAAGCATTGCTTCTCTTAATGGCAGTAAAACATAGTCCTCCCCCTGTCACTCAGAGCTATTGTCCACAGTAAATCTAAACAGATATCTGGAACACAGGAACTGGGAACGGCCCCCAGGGCAAACTAAACTGTCCTCAAGGTTTTTATATGAACTGGAAGCTATGGGTTGGGCATTTCTTAGGAAAGTCAAGGAATATGAACTTCTAAAAGGCCACTGATCAATGAGTGTTGATGGAAAAAGGAACTGCAAGGTTAAAGATTTCACCCCTTTAGTTTTACTGTTCTTAGTCAGCTAAAGGAGTCTGTGTTAAAAGCAAAAAAAAAGAAATTGTAGGGAGTAAAATAAAACAGAACAAGTATTCCCTGAGACTGCATTTTGCAATGTTTTCAAACAGCCTTTAGAATGCACACAGTCATATTTTAGAAATTTTTCCTTTTAATATAGTAAAAAAAGCCATTTTCACAACTCACAGCTCTGAAGCATTCATTGTAAGAGTTGAAACTTTCTGAGAGAAAAAAGTTTCTCATTCAAAGATATTTTAAATCTGAAAAGGCCAGCACTCCAACACTACAAAAAACATTTGCAACAATAAGGAGTTAAAAGGTTCTAGTGCCATCACTAACATTAAATATACTCTTTTTCTATAGACACCATTCAAACACTGGGCAATTCTGTCTGTGCTACCCTGTAGAGTACGTCTGAGAAAGTCTCCGACCATCTGCAAATCTCTGCACTGTAACTCCCTTAGGACCTTCACAGTTTTGCCAGGGAACTACTTCTAACAAACAAAAATCTTGGAATCCCTGTCAGAACAGTTAAAATGTTGGATGGGTGCAAATTAAAATGTATAAATAGTAACTCTGGAGTAACTCATTACTCTATAATGTGGTCTTTTTATACTGAGGATGGTGAGAGCGGTTCACAGAAAAATCACAGGCAAAAGCGTTCCAGACCCCGGGATGTGCAGGGACAGGAAATTGGAGGCAATGAGAGATCAACAATTTCAGAATGAGAAAAAGATGGAGTCCTCTGTTTGGATGTATCACAACAGCATGTGAACAGTAGCTGGGATCCAAGTAAAATTATGACTGAAGAGAGGGCGATCCAACACTGTTTCAACAGGCTTATGTCCAAACAACTCACCGAGGCTCCACTCCATCAAAAGTTATTGCCACTAAAACTACCGAGGTGCTTCTGCTCAAGAAATTATTTTTACGCCACTAAATATGCTGTTCAAATGCCTTGCACCTTGTTTTGCTATTGGGCAAAGTGGAGGTCAGTCATATCCTCTTCTATTAAAATACAGCACTAGTGTTCTCCAAAGTCCACACACACAGAGGCGGCTACACAAGGAACAAGCCAGTAGCAGATCAAGCTGTTTTGCCCCAACTCCTACCAGCAATTATCATCCATTTAATTTGTGAAACAAACTTTACATCAACATTTTAGAAGCAGTAAACAAGTTCTGTGCAGAACTGCAGCCAAGGAGAGATGAGGTTGCAACCTTGTGTAATTTCAGAGAAATACTGTCAGATCTTCTGTCCATTCCTTATCACTTGGCATATTCTGTATTTGAACTAGTTGATCTCCAAGGAACAGAAGTCTGAGGAGGTGAAGGATTTTTTATTCTGCCACAAAAAAAATAGATCTGCCTTTATCATATCTCATCTCCAGGCATAAAATGAAAGGTTTATATTTATATATATATATATATAAGAAAAAAATCTAAATGCAACATGATAAATTACCACAAATTTTAATAATACCCTCAAAAATGAAACAGTGACAGCAAACTCTTCAAAGAGAAGGATAATTATCAGACATAAAGGGGGTATCGGGGGGAACACTTAAATGTCTCATGTATAGATTTGCTAAATCCTAGAATATGGTTCAGAACTCCAGGTTCTGAACTAAACATACAGTCACTGTCTTGCTGTTCTCTCCATCAGTAAGGAGAATGCTCAGGCATACACCAGAAAAATGATGAACTCATGAGCTGTGTACTCTGAAGGAAGTACGCAGTAAATCACAAGCACGTGTGAGCTTGCTCTGCCTACTCTCCAAGGTGGACAGAAAATGCAGAACTGCTGGTTGGCTAGGGCATCAAGACTGAGCTAGTAAGTCCTGCTGAGAGGCAGGATATGTTAGCTTGGGCTCAGTGCCATGCAAACCATGGCCATGCAGCCTTTAGTTGGCTCATAGTACCAGCAGAGCTCAAAGGCATCTTCCCACTGCGTACCAGAAAGATATAACCAAAAAATGCACATCCATAGAAAAGACAGGCAGCCACAACAACAGTTCGGGGGTGGGGAGTGGCTGGGGGCAGGGAGGACCCCCCCCCCCAGCAAAAACACACACACAGAGAAAAAAAAACAACAAAAAAAAACAACCCACCTAACAAATCTTTCCTATAACACAAGGACCGTATTGGTCCAAAGAGAGCAGAAAGTTTCAAAGAATCAAGCCAAAAACTGAACTAAAATATACAGCATGAGACATAAAGAAGATTGACCCCAGAAGGGATGTAAAGAAGACTGACCTCAGAAAACTGTAATACAGACCAAAGTTGCAAGTTGTAGTCATATATTGCAAAAGGTAACCAAAACAAACAGTAACAGGCAGCAGAAGTCAGCATATGACACACGGGGGCGGGGGGGGGAAAGGTCTGTAAAACTTCCATGAACAACTGCCAAAAAAATCAGGGAACATTCACTGCTCTAGCAGAAGAAAGAGGCTGAAATGAGTCCAACTGAGAGCAACCAGAATGCAGCCCAGAACAAATTGCAGAGGAAAGGGATCTGAAAAAATCTAGATTTGAGCAACACAGCCATGCAGGCACGCAGGCATTACAGAAAATGATGAGGTGCAATGGCAGTTATAGCTTCTGGCCTCTGCTAACAGCTTAGCAAACTCAGGTTGTCTCATGCCTGTCACTCAGGTGCCATGTAGCTGGCACCTTATATACCGCTTATGTAGTAAACTATCCTCATGTCCCGTTATGCTACAGCTTCTCTTATCTACTTCCTTGATAAAGACGTGCCATCTCTTACTCTATGGAGTTAATGGATCGTTTGCCTTTAGGTGCTCTTATGGAAGCTCCTTACAACTGTTTATTCTGTCATTTATTGGTTATTTCTTGGAAACTGATATATCAAGTCGAAGCCTCCTGTGCAACCCTGGTTGCAAAATCCATACCTGTTGTACACACTCTGTGCCCCCTTTGCCATATCAGTTACAGATGTCTCATGCAGCCCATTCCTCTGTCTCTGTATAGGGTTTTATCTTCGTTACTGAGTGGCAGAAAGATAACTTGGAGGGCAGAAAAAAGTAAGGATTTCAGAATCTGCTTACAGTTAAATGGACATGATAGGTAGTCCCTCCCCCTGCCCTTCAGTATGTAGCTAATATTTACATCATCAAATGTAATATTTACATCATCAGCCTCTCAAATATCATGATAACAACCAGCAGAGCAAAACTGTTAGAAACATAGGAAAGTCATACAATTCTAAAATTACAGCCACGTGAACTGAAATCAGAAGATGCCAAAGGCCACCAGTAAAATCAGTGTTGCAACCTGGTTCTCACTGTATTTTCTTCATCCACCCTGATGCTCGAATCATCTCAGTATACGGTTTCCAATACCTCCAAATTGTTTGCCTCTACACCTAGAAAATGCTTACACAGGTAATCTACCTCATTCGCAAAGAGAATACAGGCTCATGATCTCAGAGTCCTTGGCTCGAGCCCACACTTCCCTATGCACACTGGGAACTGGACCACAGTCCTGCCACAAGTCCCAGGAAAGAGACATAGGTTGTCCTAGACTCCTGAAGCTCCAAGACCCAAGGGATGCATATCAAAAAATGTTAGCCGCATGCTCAAGGAAGCTCACTACAGTGAGAACATGATAACTTGGGGATAGTTTTGCAGTGTTGATGGTAACAGGGAAATTAGGCCATTGCATTTGTCAGTTATCTAAGTAAAATGGGGAATAAAAATACATCCAGTCCCCTCATCCCATCCCCATCAAAAACATTTGCTGCTCAGACTCTCACTTTAACATCCTTAAATTGAGATCAGGTAATTAAATCATGCTCCAAGCCTGGCCTTCAATTTTAGGTTCTTCTTTGGGAGCCTCAGCTAAAGCTTGTTACAGTTAATAGGAAAATTCCAAGTTCAGTTTATCCTTTAATACAGACATTATCCCAGAGAACTCCTCAGATGGTGACAAGTGGCGAGGAACAGTGGGCTTATCGGACAAAAAGATGTCTCTAGTACAGACACCTATACACAACATCTTAAAAATACCTTAAAATGTAAAAATACATCTTAAAAATACCTAAAATATCTTTAGATATCTTAAAAAGACATCTAAGCCAGGTGAAATGAACTCTATCCAGAGCTCCAACACTCCCCATAATGTTGTATATACATCTCCTGTCATGCTGTATTTTTGTGAGGTGCTTCAAAATAAATTTGTGACCAGTTTCCTAAATCTTCAGAATTCTAGAGCCATGGATGCCAGTACTGGCAGGATAAGTCTTCAGACACAGAAACTATCAGCTGCATACAGCACAGTGTTTTTTAAATTGAGAGCTGAATCACCAGACTTTTTTTCAAACCGTGCCCATAGAGCAATATGTAAAATCCAAAATAAAAGAGTGTTTTTTCATGATGTGCAAAGGAACGAGAAGGGCAAGGTACCCTTTAAATATATCCATTATTCATTCCTACTGAATACACATGACTTCTGCTTCAAACAGCGAGGGATATGTTGTGAGAGATGCCCTTCTAATAAAAACAAGGCAGGAATGTTAGTACCAGAAGGTTCCCTGCAGGCTAAAAAGTGACAGTTGGCTGGGCTAGGATCAGAGCAAAAGTGGGGAGTAGCAGCAGGGCCTGCTTGCACACAGAAAAAAAAAGCAGAAAGAAAAGGAAAGATCCACAAATTAGAGAAATTATTCCAGAAATAACCTGAAAACTTTAAAAAACAAAACAAAACAAAACAAACTAAAAAACCCACACTGTTTCAGAAAAGGAAGACCTGAAGGAGCAGATAGGGGCTGTACATTGCATTTCTTAGCAGAGATGTTAGCCAATAACAACGAGTAGGAGGGGAGGGAGGGAAGAGAAAGGGAACAGTTACAAATCACCCCAGTTGTAAGAACTGCTCCCTTTGTTAAATGGTAGTTAGTGGAGAGAAGGTGGGAATTTAAAGAAGGATCTTTGTTATTTAAATGCTATCCTGCAATGCTTTTTCAAAACTTCCTTAGAAATGTATAATAAAACCAACTATTTTTTAGTTCCAAGCAGTAAAGGCCACAGGCTTGGGGTTTGGGTTGGTTTTTTTTCCTTTACTGACCAGGGAAAACTAGGAAAGAGGTCATTGACTCTTATAAAAGACAGGAATGACATTCCTAATCTGTATATATACTACCTTCTGATTGCTTTTAGGTTTTAAAAACATCTACACAGATGAGTTTTATCATTACTGTAAAGCCTTCTACTTGTGAAACAAAGTAGACTGATTAAGATAACGTTGTCATATCTTTCAATACTGTTTTTTTTTTCCTTTCTCACCTCCAATAATCAGGAACTTACCCCTCCCAAGAAACCTAATCTTTTTATTTTAGGGGAGGGAGAGTAATGGCAGGGATAGTCTGACAGCAATGATACAAACTGTACGTGTCATTTGTATGCAAGGGAACAGGAGGACTGGCACACAACATTAAAAAAAACTCTGAAAGACGCTAATTTTCTTAGATATGAAATGGTTTGCATATTTTTTAGAGATTTGTTTATCTGGAAGGGAGAAGGCTCAGCCTACATTCAGCCAGCATGCCATCCCCTTTTTAGTCTCTCGGGAAACATCATATCCTACAGGTTAAGATGCAACAAGGATTTTGGTCTGCGCTGTTCAGTTCACCTGTGCAGGAAGGTATAGTCTGTAGAAGGCAAATACAGCTTCCGCGAGTAATACAGACAGCCTGCACAAATCAATTAGGCTGAAAAAAAGGGACCCATTTAAATGCACTGAAATGTTCATTAATTGCAGAGAATTTCATCCAAAGCCCACAGGACCCTGCACTGGCATAAGAGAAAAAGGCACAACTTCTGGCAATTGCACAATGTGCTTTCCAACGTACTTGTTTGAATGACAGAGATTAGATACAAACTTCCCAGATTCCAAACAATGATTGTCCTTTTCCTAGATAATTTTTAATCTTTTCGGCTGGGCGGAAATGCAGTTACTCACAGCAGCAAGTTTGATCGTTGGCTCTATTGTCAACTTAAGTGCACATCCACATATTTTGAGAAATAGTAGATATTGCAGAATTAGTTTAAATATAATACAGAAAAGAAGTCTGAAGGCAAACACAGTCTCTTCACAACAGAAAAGCCTCAAAAAGCAACATCCTTGTCACTCCATGCAACCGCCTCTGTAAAGCACGCTTGAATCATTATGCCTTGTTGCTTAGACAGGCCAAATTGGAGTAATTCTGGGCAGACACTTTATGGGCAGTATTTCCATCAACACATTGTTTTTGTGTTATTTTCCTATTACAAAGCTTAAACGCACATTTTAAGTCCTACCTGCAGGAAAGATATGACAAAGTATTTTCCATTTTCCAAGGATGGGAAGTTTTGAAGGGAGGCCATTCTGATGTCTTTTTCCCAAAAGACCTCCTGCTGCTGAACTGGTGTGTGTGTGCTGTAATGGGACTGTGTCCAACATACTTTAACCAGCACGAACATGGACCTCTAGAAACCCAGCTTCAATTAGAGTCAGTGTTTGAAGGGTCAGTGTTTGAAAATCCACTGTTCTGTACGATGGCCTGCAGCCATCTAGGGAAACCACATTAGCAGTGAGGCAATCACTGGTAGAACGATAGTGAAGCTCAAAACCTGCCAAATGAAGGATGACTGCTGCTTCTGACATTTTCAGAACATAAAATCATAGAATGGTTTAGGTTGGAAGGGACCTTGAAGATCATCGAGTTCCAACCCCCCTGCCACAGGCAGGGACACCTCCCACCAGACCAGGTTGCCCAAGGCCCTGTCCAGCCTGGCCTTGAACACCTCCAGGGATGGGGCCTCAACAATTTCTGGAAACACGCTGGAAACAGGTACATCATGTAAGAGGGTGGTGAGCAAAGGAATAAAGGCACCCAGCACAAGTCAGAGGGCTCCAAGAAGAAAGTTGAATGCTGCCTCAACCACCGTCAGGCCACAGCACAGGAACGGAATCATAAGAAATGAGTAGATACAGGTATACCATACACACAGCATTCCAGACAGCTATCTGTTACACTGCTGAATACCAAACTTATTATTCATTTCCTCATCTGTTTACACCCTTCTTCTGGCTCTCACAGATGGAGTATAAGCTCTTTTCAGGCAGATACTGGTGGGTTTTGTGTTGAATTTGTACAGCTCCTAGCACAGCGGGCTAGGACTAGAGCCGCCAGATACTGCAGTAACCTGGGTATTTGCTGAGAGCTGCCATAGTGGCAGCTGTTCTTTCTGCCAGAATTCAACCAGGGTGTTAAGACAGACACCTACGCTCACTGACCCACAGCTCCCAGGGGTTCACATCAGTATCATTCAAGGTATTTGGGGTCTACAAACCAGCAGGCTCCAGGAAATCGGCTACAAAGGCAGAAGAGGGAAGGGAAGGGAAGGAAAGGAGGCAAAGAAGGATTGGCAGCGGCTAAGTGAGGAGCTACACTCCATTCCCTGACCCAGACCCGTGTCAATATGGTGTGTTAACGCTGCTTGTCTCAAAGATGTATCAATACTGACACAGGCACTGCCTATACCAGACTTTCGAAATGTGTGAGAAGCACACATTCGAACAGCTCGTCTGTCACCGTGCACATGGTGCAGCTCATATCAGCATACGGCACTGGCATGGGGAGCAGAGTGTAGATGCAGTTCGTACCAGCGAAAATATATTTTTGGTTAGCTTAGTCTAACTCCTGCCACTCAGAACAAACTGTGCACTGTGTGTGCACTATTGTATCCATAGTCTACGATCATATCAGTCCCAACTCACACTGTCACACCCCTGACAACAGCTTTAGTTCAGATTTGGCCCTCAAATAACAAGACATCAGCTGGCAAGCCACAGGCTGCTGCATCCAAAATGGCAGGTTTACCCTGTTGGATTCTGCTTGCAATGAGAGCTCCTTGTCCCACCCTGGCAGTGCTGGTGGCTGCAGAGATGGTGGAGCAAGCAGTGGTCAGGGTCAGGCCTTCACCTGCAGCCTCGGGAGGCAGCTCAGTGGAGCAAGGTCTGCAAACCACGTGTGTGAGAGCCGGCAGCGCAGAGCTCGAATGGGAGGTGGGAATGGGAGACATGAGTGGGACAACAGAAAGAGAGAGTGAGATGGAGTTACCTGAGAAAGAGAAGAACAGCAGGGAAGAGAATTTCAAGGATAAACTTAAGAGGGTTTGGGATATTTGTCTGGCTTCATGCACACATTCTTGGGATCCTCAAAAAATCCTGGACCTGTCTCAGTAATTTTCTAAAGAAAAAGGGAGGGGAAAATATATTTGGCATTGCTAGAATACCAGGTGGCTTCACTGTTTGGAAACCATCTGGTCTCAGTTTTCTCTTTGTTAATAGCACCAGCATCAAATGAGACAGAAATAGGAAATGTTAACTATTAAAATATACACAATTAGACAAATAAAAGCTACCATAAAGCAAAGGGAATCGAGCAAATGGACAGCAGTGTTAAACGCATGGCAAGTGATTAAAAAGAAAAAAAAAAATTAAAGGCAAGGCCATCTCAAATTATAACTAAATAGCAGTTAATTTAATGCTTGGAATATTACACATGAATTATGATATTTTTGCTAATGGTTTATCGTTGTCCTCCCCTCCAGCTCCTCCACACGCCATACAGTAAAAGAGCTGCAGAAACAGCCAGAAATGTTCAGATTACAAAGAAGGCAACTCAACACAGAAGAGAAAAACTAGAGGAAGGAGGGAGAAAGCAGGGGGGCCAGAGCTGTAGGTGAGTACAAAGGACCCAACCAAAGACCCACATTTATTGATCTGTCATTTAAAATTAAATTAAAAAGAAACCATATTTGAATTTCATATGGATTTTTTTTCAAAGATAGTTCTCTGAAGTCTCATTGCTTCAAGATGGTTATTACCGTCCCAAACTAAGATCAGTTATTACTTCAAAATATGAAGCGTATGCCAGGCTAATTTTTCAGATAGGGGAGAGCAAAGACAATCTGCAGGTTCATTTGCCTCCATGAAAAACCTCTTGTTTGCATATCTGCAGTAGGCAATTACATGACATGTTGCTTTTGCACATTACTAATTTACACCCACAACATATCTAATTACAATTTTGCATGCAGAGTTTAAAGACTTTGGTGCAAAGTGTTTGCTTTGTTATTTTAGAGATTAAATAAACCACCAAGTAGAAATAGAAAAATAACAACTATAGCCAGCATATCTAACTTGAAAATTGAAGCAAAGAAGCAGTTCAGCAACCAGAGACCTTTATGGCCTCTGCCACTTGACTTCATGGTCTTATTCCAGCTGTCAGAGAAAACAATAGATGAAAACACAACGAGAAGATTGAATATTCTAAAAAAAAAATGCAACTATGTCCCATAAATGCCAAAATGTATAATATAATCATTGCCATAAAAGAATAGCATCCATTTATCATGGTATATGTGCGGAAACTTGTCATCACAATCATATTGTGCACTAGAAGATTAAACATGACTCTGCTGTGAGATAACTCTTGACTGGTAACTTGATTTTTTTTATTATTTCTTTTGATTACCAACTTCTTTTCACCAGCACTGTATAGGGCAAACTTGCTCTGCCCATTTCCACCTGCCAGCTAAATTTCTGAGAAATACTTTACCCTCTGAAATTATTGATTACTGGTAAATGCCAACTGAGGCTGTTATTAGTTCAAACTAATAAAAGGAGTCCTGCTGAACAGAAATTGAAGGACACACCAGGCACAGAGTAAGAACAAACCCCTGATAAGTATCAGGAACCCTGAAAATACAGCAGCGCTGCCGCAGGGCTGCATCCCTGTTGCATGTGAAGGGAATCCAGTTCAAACCTGGTATCAAGGGCTCTGCCCTGGCATCTTTTACCAAATTCACAATGCAGTGTTAATTGAAGCACTATAGCCTCAATACCCTATCTACGCTATTGATACCATCACAAAAATAACTTCACTGTGGAAACACTGGCTAACGGGAGACCAATGATCCTGTCTCTTCTCAGCCACCCATCACTTTGCTAAGTGAGTCAAGAATTTGAAATTTAAAGCACAGAAAATACATGACTAAGTGATGATGTAGAGAGCTCTTCAGAGAAAGAACAGAAAATGAACTGAGAAAATATTCTTGGTACAATCCTACACTTCAAACTAATCTATTAAATTTCATTTCCATTTCTATTACTCTTTAATAGTCAATATAAAAGTTTTTCCAGTTTTACGGGGAAAAAGTCAACATATATCTGTGCTGCCCTGACTGTTAGCACATACTTAAGGACTCAGAATTCAAGGCCATATCTAAATTGTATTTTGGCAAGGATTTCTAGAAAGTCATTTTGGTAACATGGAAATACTCAATACATATCAAAGGTGGATTATTTTACTAAAACTCCCTATCATGTACACATACCTTCTAGAATTTCTTGCTTCTGCTCTCTTTGAATGCAATAACTATTAAAAGACTATGTGTAAAAAAAATCAAGTATTTGCATAGTGTTTTCAAACTGGGGGCACATCATTTTCTCAAGCTATTCAAGCCTGCCATTATTTTAAATGCTGAGAGTAGTACGTAAAGAAATCAGGCAGGCTGAGTTGCAGTAACAAAAATGTTTGAGTTAGTGCAAACATATTTGTTACCAAGACGCAGAGTGTTACTACTATGTTTTGGCTTAGGAAAGCCATCCTCAACTAGCTGAAATTGTTGCTTTTTTTAAGTGTCAGCAGGTATTTATATCACAGTTCATCCCAATTATCTACAACAGTCTCTGTCTTTTTAAGAGTAAAATGTACGAATTTAATTTTTCTTAGATTTCTCTATAAATCAACACAAAGCTTGCCATTTTGACTAGGAAGTAAGGAAATCAGTTCAGCAAATCGGGTAACCGTTCATAATTTCTGTTATTAAGTATAATATATAGCAGTGACTGTCCACATAAACCATTGCAGATGTCATAAACCAGGCTGAGTAACCAGCCTGGTAGCACAACAGTTTTCTGTAACATTTCCCACATTTAAACCTTGAATTTAGAAACAAACAAATTCAAGAAAACTGTACCAGCTGGTGGAAGGAAAACACAAACAGATCATGTTCTGTTTTTATTTGAAATGGGTAGGTGGTGATCAAGCATCTTGTACTTTAGAGTTCTCCAAGTCCTTGCCTACTAATTAAATTCAGACACTGACCAGTGACACATTTCAGTTTGACCTCAGCCACCTAATGCTCTGGAAAGAATGTGCAGGGAAAAAGGTCAAACAAATTCCAACTTACTTTTAACTACAGCCTGAAATCCTCTGTGAACTCCACACCACATCTTGCTTCTTTAAACGTCAAAAAAGCTTCAGCAGAGCCCAGAGAAACACCATCTTTCCCATGAAACTTTTTATGATTCCTTCAGCTTACACTAAAGCAATTCCGTGACTCCAGTAATTACATACGTATCTCACAACCAAGAACGACTCAGTAAGCAAAACAGGACACTATTCTTTCTCCTCAAGAAAAATGCAAAAATTACCCAAGCGCAGTATATATTATCTACTCCAAAGTGATATACAGCCCTTAAAGTTAGCACTGATTTTATTGAGAGTTCCATAACTAAATCCACATAAATCTGGAGTTTAGGTCAACCTATTCCTTTTACCATAGCGCGATGGAAGTGCCAGGTGCAATTCTAGCTGATTCAGCTGGAATTTCTGCCAGGAATTCAAGGGAGTGTACACGGCTACAGATGCTCGACCACATTTTGAATGGATGCAGTGTATGCTTTTCACGTGCTTAAGTTGCTCTGCCAGCCAGTGCAATAGAGACGGTGCCACAATCCCAAACTCACGCTTCCTGCTTCAAAGCAAATACTGCCAGATGTGCTATCTCCATCCATACTGGGACGTACAGAGACTCTAGATGAGGTTGAGAAAGGCTTCTCAGGCCCCTGCTGAGCCATCACTCACATTATCAGCTGACCCTCAATGTGGAGAAAGCAGAAGGCAGGAGCAGAGTTTGCTCCTGGATACCTTTTTGCAACACATTCTGAAATACCATCTATTTATTCTTTTTTCTTTGCTGAAAACAATAGAGACACAGTAAGAATGATAAAATGTACAGACACATGTAAGAATGATAAAATTTCTTGTCATTTACTTATCCATCTCTAAGTCCTAAATGTACAGGTTAGAAATGCAGATAAAATGCTAATGCTCAGCCTTCCCTTAGCACACAGCAGAGAGCACTGATTATAGCATTAACTAAGTACAACTATAAAAGATATCCACCATCCAAAAAAATTATGTTGTAACACTGCAAAGGATTCAAAACCCTCCACAATAAGCCAGAAACACTATTGACTATTTTTAGTACAAATTATGCCATGGGCACTTGAAACTGAGTGAATAACACACGGTGGATTTACCTCCATTGTAGCTATTTCTCCAGCCGCAATCACATTAGCGTACAAGTATCACACAATAATTAGCAAGAACACAGAACGTGTTCTAAAAAGGTCTGTTTGCCACAATCCTTCAAAGCCCATTTTCGAGAGGTCTAAACATTTAACGTTTTTTCTTCTTAACCTCTTCTTTCTCTGGCGCTTTCCTGCTTTTTCTTCTCTTTTTCATCTCCCTTCCCCCCCAATCCATCAGCAGAGATGGAGCCTTTTTCTTTACGCTCATAATCAATCCTTCCCGAGCTGGATTCCACTGCATCTTGACATAACAATCAATTACTTTCCACAACCAAGGGTTTCCAGAGAAAAAGAGTTCAACATAAAGCTTTCCTTATTTGTTTTACAAAAGCAAATACGAACTTTTGAACAAAATTTGAGGGATGAAATAGCTATGAGTTTGACAGATAACTATGTCATTTGAGTACATGCAAAATTCTTTTCAGAAGAGATCAGAGAAAAAGTTAAGAGACCGAAAAGTGCGATAAAGGGGAAATGTGAAAAATGAAGGACAGATTATTAATAGAAGGCTGTAGAAACAAAAGGAAACTAACAAATAAAAATGAACAGTGTGGCAAGACAAAAAAAAATAATAGGAAATAAATAACAGATGGACTACATTCAGAACCTTCACAGCATCGGCCTCATTTACAAGTACCTTTTTCCTTGTCTAATTCATAACTCGGGCTTTTTTATTCGGTGATTCAACTCACCCCAAGACTACAGAAGAAAGAAAATGGGATAATAATAGGGGCAATACTAAGATGTTAAGTGTTTTAAGGAAGAAAGTAAAACCTGTGGATTCGCTCATTCTTATGAAAATACAAGTGCTAATATGCAGTTTCCTGGCAAAAACTACTATCGATATACTGCCTGATACCGGCAGGCTAAATCTGAAGTCCCAAATGAGTGTGTTTATGATGCTAAACTAGAAGACAGCATTACTGGTTACTCTTCTCTTCCTACACATCAGCAAAAAGCCATCAATATGTTATTTCATAACTGCAAGACATTTTCTCACACATTTATTTTGTTATATCCTGAAACACAGGAGGTCAGTACTGCACTATCTTAAGAGTTTCCTAACATCAGCTGCCATAGAATTGAAAGAAAGTTTTCTTATTTTCAAACATATGGTCTGATATATTTCCCAGGAGGGAAGAAAGCAAGTTAACCCCCTTCCTTGTTCTTTATTTCTATTTTATGACTAAAACCATTTTTTTAAAAAAGAAGTTGCTTTAATCTGGGATATTTTTTTCTTTTCTTCCTTTTTAAAACACTGCATCTGTGAGCCTTATAGTTTTTAAGGGTGCCTGTACAATTATTGTGCTGCTTCCACATAATTCAGATGCTTCAAGCCACTCTTCTTTTGAAGGACAGAATCTGTTCTACTGTCCTGCTTCAGTTTATATTTTAAAATGACAAGACAAATGTTTACAGCGTATATTGCTTATGCAAACATGTGATTGTCGTCTAATCATTTTGCCACAATTTTTACTTTTAGTTTCTCCTATAAACCCATGTAAAGCCACAGTTTTACATATGTGCTACAGTAAACGCTCATCATATTTCGAAGGAAAAAAATCAACACAAGGGAATTTTTTCACATGACACTCTCAGTGAACTCCAGTGAACTCCTCCTCCCACTCCTGACAGTATTTGTCTGATGGTTTTTGTTGCATTCACAATTACTGCCCCTTGAACAGTGCTACCAGGAACTGCAATACAAAAATCAATGTATATCTATCAATATCAAGAATATATCTTTATTGCCTGGTTTTATTGCCTCTTTCAAAAATTCAAAAATAAACCTTTTTACAGCACAATTTGAGAAATCTCCCTTCAAACTAAAAATAAACAGCTCCAAAAATTTTACATAAACAGTAACAGAAAAATATACACCTACAACATAAGTCCTAGGTGAGCCTCTATCCTATTTAAGCTTTAAAAGTAGACTATTTTGCAAGACAGAAAAAACAAGAAATTTCACTGCTGTTTAAACACCAATATATTTCAACCCAAAATGGCCTTGTCCCTGAGGAATATCTGCCAAATACAAGAAATGCTTGGCTAAAAGCAACTAAACAGTATCACAAACAGCACTTTAATTGTTAGATAGTGCTTATTGGATATTATTCTTCTAGTGTGTTAAAAATAAGATAATTGTCCTCGTTTAAGAGATCACAGAACACATGAGGAGAAACTAAGCACCTCAGTTACCAGAGCAGTGAGGAGCAGAACTTAAAAGATGTTGATTCACATTAAGTCCACTGTTTACTGAATTATATTTCCTTTTCAGTTGTAGGAATTTCATTTGTTTCAAAATCCCCTGAAATCTACTTAATGTTATCTTATGTATTTATTATATTTAAGCTGTGTTCAAAAATTTAAAAAAAAAAAAAAAAAAAATCTCCAAACCACCAGTCCTTGTTTTCATGAAGAATCATTGCAAAGCAGGTTGGAGATCATCTGGGCCAACCTTCTGTTGAAAACATGGCTTTGGACCAGATTATCCAGGGCTCTGTCAAGACAAATCTTGAGTTTTTCCAACAAGGGAGATTTCACCACTTGTCTGTACAACATATTCTGACAGTTAATTGTTCACATGGTGAACACACTTTTTCTTACACCCAAGACAGAATTTCTCCTGAAGGGACTATTCTCATTGCCTCTTCTCCTACCACCATGCAACCTTGTAAAGAGAGAACCTCCACCCTGTCTGTAGCTATCTTTTTAGTTATTGTAAGACTGTGATAAGATTTCCCCTTAGCCTTCTCTGCTTTAGGCTGAGAAAAACCAGTTCCATCAGTCCCACTTCAGATGTCAAGTTCTCCTGTCTTTTTATCATCTTTGTGGCTATACTGGGATCTGACTGGGATGGAATTATGTTTTCTTCATAGCAGCTGGTATGGTGCTGTGTTTTAGATTTGTGACCAAATCAATGCTGATAATTAATGTCTTAACTGATGCTGAACAGCATTTGCACAGCATCAAGGTCTTCTCTGTTTCTCATTCTGCACCCCCAGTGAATAGATTGGGGGTGCGCAAGAGGCTGAGAGGGGACACAGCCAAGCAGATGACCCGAGCTAATCAGAAATATTCCACGCCATGTAACGTCACACTCAGCAATAAAATGAAGAGGAGGGGGTGTTTAGGTAGTTAACCATCTTTGGGGGGGGAACTGTCTGGGCATCGTCTAACCATGGAAGGTGGGGAGTAGATTGCTTTTGTATCACTTCTTTTGTTTTCCTTTTTTTTGCTTTTACTTTTCTTGCTTTTATTTTTCTTGTTTTGCTTTCCTTTCTTTGCTTTTACTCTTCCTTTTCTCTTCCCCCATACTACTGGAGATGGGGCCAAGGGGGGAATGAGGCTGGCTGCTGCTTAGCTGCCCAGCAGAGTTAATGCACGACAGTGGCCTTCCACTGAACCCTCTCCAAGAAACAGTCCAACTAATCTAAGCTCAAATTTTGCAGGGAACACTTTACGCCACTTCACTACCTCTGCACAAACCAAAGGCCTTCTGCATTAGCTCCAGTATTATAAAACTACGCAAACACACACAAGACAATCGCATATAATGTCATATTAAAGCAATTATCCTTATTGTCTAGGCTGCTGTTGTAACAACAGTCTGCCATATAGCACATTATGGGCCAAGTTTTCTTAATAAACCATATAATCTGATCCATATTGGCAGGCCCAGTGTCAGCATAGCCTGTCCTGTATGGCTGCAGCTAAATTTGAATTCCAAGCTATACAGCTGGAATGCTTTCATTGGGAAACTTGTTCGTTATATTTCTTCCTGAGCACATGAACAGCATTTGGATACAGCCATCAACTTTCCCAAGCACAACTGTCCCCCTACACAGGCCTTTTAAAAAAACATTGACCAGTATATAAACAGTTACAGAATGCTCTACAGAGAACATACTACTCATGTCATAAGATCCATCACAGAATTTTTCATAAACCATTTTCAGCTTCTATGATAGCTCATAAGTGTGACTAAGTTTAATGGATTTGTTCTAGGTGTTCAACCAAAGCAAATTTTAATTGCTAAATAACCAATGTTTATTCTCAACCTTGTTTATCCTGAAATGACTATGTGGACTTCACATTTGCCAAATCAGGGAAAAAAAAAAAGCCATATTCAGTAGAATTGCATAAACTCTTCTTCAGCTTCAATTCTTTGCTTTTCTGTCAAACAAAAAAATGCATTATGAACTTGGTATAGTTCCTCATTATTCTATAGAGAGATGGCTGGGAGGATTGCAGAGACCAAGAGCAGTGAAGGCAGAGTATTCATTTTAAGACATCACCAAGCATAATACCTAATTTTATGAAAAAAATGACACCGGCTTTTATGTACTAGTTACCTTAGTACTGGGTTTTACTTCTAATTAATCAAATCCAGGGGCAAACTTGTATCAAAATAATGGAATGAGACCTTTGAAACAGAGTTCTTAATGGAATTGGTTTGGGTTTTTTTTATTTTTGAATGACGACCTTAGGGCAGAATATGCTTTTCAAAAAGCTGCTACATGACTCGGACAGCCAAGTGTCAAAAAGCAACTTAATCACTTGAGTCCCTAGGACTGATTTAAATATTCAGGTGTTCTAGTTGTAATGAAAATAAATTGGGCTTAGGTTCTTTGGGGAACTGACTCTTTGGTTTGGAAGTCAGAATGTAAAGGAGCAGGGATAAAAGAAAACCTTATCTTCTGTTTCATTTCTCATAACTTTAAGGTTACCAAACATAATTTTTATTCCAGTAGTTCTTCAAAAAGGACAGCTGGTAGAATACAAGCAAAAAACCCACAATTTTTATTAGTTTCCCACTTTCCATTTTCCTAAATTTACATCATATAAAATGAATACCTTAAGGCATTTGGCTCCTGCAGCTTACCAGCAGTTGCCTATAACTAGGTGTCTCAACAGAAAAGTAAAAGGTAGCCTAAGCTGAAAAGCAGGTCATCTAAATAGATTGTCATACTCTTGCCGTTAGGTCATACACTGCATATTTGGCTGCTCTACATACAGCGTTTCACCTTCCTATCTGTAAGCTGGAGCTCTGGAAAGTTACAGGCATTCAGGTTTTAATCAGTTTGTATTATTGTGACCGGAGAGATTCTGGTAAAAGAAATGCAGATACCACCTTGGACTGGATGGAGAGAGGCCTTGGAAAGATGCACAGCTATTACAGAGGATCACTGCAAAGCTAAAGTTGCAAAAGAATTATTTTGGCCTTGGAGATAAATTTAAGTCATTTCAGAAGTGGAAGTTTCCCAAAGACAGGTAGAGGGTTAGAACACAGATAGGAAGAAGTGCTCCTGCTGTCGATTTCCTTTTGTTATGTCCAAAAGTAATAGAAAACAACTGAAAGATGACGCCTGAAACTAGGGAACAGAAGTCTAATAAACTTTGGTGCAAGGTGGTCTCAATTGTTTCTCAACAAGTCTCAGACCAGGTGAAAAAACGTAAGGATAAATTATAGCTGAACATGGAAAGATTGCCATTATTTGTTGTTCAGATGAGGGAGATGGGGACAGTCAAGAAATCTCAAAATGTGCCAGAATAGCCTTTTGCCTCTTAAGGATTAGGTTTGCAAGTGACATCTAACTTTTTGGCAACAGCCAGGAGTTATTTAGCATGTGCTCACCAGGGTCTTAGGGATTTTATTGGGATCTGGACAGTGATCATGCCAGAAGCAATGGGCAGAGCTAGTATAAAGGACACGGGCAAGAAGACAGCCTGCTTTCTCGGGGCTACCCAAGCAAGCCTGCGAGAAAACTGGATGTCTGGGAAACACGGGATTAGCTCTGGCACTGTAAACAGGAGTGGAGGAGGAGCCTTCTGAAAGAAAGATCAAGACTGGGCTTGTAATGCAGCTACACACTGGAATTGTCAGCAAAACTACTTTCACGGAGGAAAAGGTGATAAGGCCATTTTGAAAATACGGCAGTTGGTGATCTTTCACTTGCACTGGATTTTCAGAAGGGCTGCTTTCTCTAGTTTCTCAGCCCCTTGCAACAGCTCAAAAGGACCAAAGCAAGATGCTGTGCTGGCTCCAGCAGCCCTGGGGACAATTGCAGCTGCTTCAACAGAGGAGAAACTTAAGTTATATTAGACTGTATGTAGATTCTCTAAAGGTCTCGTTGAACTCTATTAGAAAACAGAAGAATGGTATTCAAGAAGCATTATATGAATTTGGACCTCAGTATAGTAACCTTTACATAATTACAAAAGGGCAAACTTTAGCATAAGAAAGATTTTGTCCTCAGTTTATAACATACTAACTTCCTCTACGTTTACAGGTGAGTGGCAGTGTGGGTAAGGTTCAGCGCATGTTACTCTATAGTTTGTAAAAAGCGCTTGTTTTCATTTGCACTAATTCACAAAATTCAGTAATTGGCAATAGGTTGTTCCCAACATCAGGGCAAATTAGCAAGGTTCCACTTAATTTTCTTTAATTACTGGACTGGAAAGGATGATCATGTACACTGAGAGATAATTAGCTAAGTGGGTATTAACTGGTTTTTTTGTGTGTGAAAATCTCCAATCATTCAACTAGACACTGACTCAGGCATTTCCTTTTGAGATAGATGTTCCCAATGAATCCCATTAGCTCCCCAAAGCTGCACAGTAACAGCTGGAAATCAGTGTAGGCAACACTCAAAGAAAAATGGGCTCGAACAGGAGCAGCTATTCCCTTCTGAATTGGACTGCCTCATACTAATTGAGAACAACTTCACTGGGCTGACAGAGCCTGTAGTTCCAACATGATAAAAATGATGTTTACAGTCCCCAGGGGTACTGAATAGAAGTCTGCCTTCGTGCATAGGAAACATATTAGCAATTGCATCAGTTGTGAAAAACAGCTGCCTGACCACCCCCTGCACAGACCAAAAATACCAGACAGGGGCTGTTGGTTCAGAAAGTGTAAGAACAGCCACACAGTCAAATAGAAAATATGCACAAATGACCAGTACTGGACTGAGCAGCATATGAGCAGGCAATGCTATGGTAACAGAAATAAGATTTAATTGAAAGCGAGGTAAGAAAGAACTAGGGCAATAACCTTTGTTATTTAACAGTGTATGTTCCTACAATAACTGAAATATACACAAATCAAACACCCTTAAGATATAATATGCCTCAGTAATTTATTTCCAAATCAGGGTCAGGACAGTTGTTAATGTTTGTTTCACTTCTGCTGCAAACACATGCCTCAAAGAAGAAAAGCCTGGTAAATAAAGGAAGATGGGATTGATATAAACCGATTGTAAGTCACATGTTTCTTTCCGATCTGCTCTTTCAAATAAAATATCAAACAGGAAATACGTTTTCCAAACCCTTCCTTTCCTAGGTGAAATATGTGTTTTTCCTTAGACAGACAACATCTCCCCATCGCTGTTGTAGCTCATTACCAGGGCAGTAACAACAGCCAGCTATTCAACCATTTACATAGCGAACATGAATCAGCCTGGTAAGCCCACTGAACCTCAGCCATCAATTCAGTACAGAAACAGAGTTTGCAGATGAATAATTTACTGCTGTCATCCCAACCATTACAAAAAGGAAATGGTCTATTTATTTATAAAGCAACATTATTGATAAATGTCCAGTTTAACCCTGGGATTATATTTGCTAACTTTTTTCCCCCTCAAAGTATTATTCCAGTGAAAAGCTACTTTTTTTTTTTTTCCTTACAATATTAGTATTTACCATTTAATAGCCAAGTGGCACAACAAAGACTATTTACTTGACTTCTTTGGTACTTATTTCTGAGAGACTTGTAATAACATCAGCATACAACTGAAAAAACAAAAAAATCTCTAGTAAACCAGATATCCAATAATATGAAGAAGTACCTATCTGATATTTTGATCTTGGCCACTTAAAGTATGATGCCAGGTAAAGGCTTTTGCAGTCAATTTATTTACAATCCCAATGTCTGCATTGCTCCATACAGCCTCATAGAGAGACATCCAAGATACTGAAGTATTGTTGTTTAGCTTAGCTGAGTACCCATGCTATAGCAGCAGCTATACTGCATTCAGTTCCCAAGCAGCTAGAGATGACTGTACCACGCAGAGGAAGTTCCTGCTGTGACTTTACACTGTCAGCTCATTTCAGCAAAGGAATATTTTTCTTTGATTTCGGTAAAATTCCAACTTCTAATTCCCATCATCAGTGATGCACCCGAAGTTTTGAAGCAGAGGGAAATGAATGAAAAATTAAAACCATATTATTTTTAAATAAAATATGGGCTTCCTTCAGCATATGTTAGAAACAAATCTGCCTATTACTGAAACACTCCATTCTAGCCAAAAAAACTCTGTTTTAACTGCATCAGAGGCAAGATTTATAGATACTAAAAATAACTCACTGGGCTAACATCTTTCAGGCTTACATGATTTACGGAGTCAAAGAAACATTTGCTAAGAATGATCTGAATGATTTTATTTATTTTGTATTGTAATTATTAAAAGTGGAGAAAACTAACTTTCATTTAACATGCTTGACTGAGTCCCACAAGTTCTACTTGCCAGACTATTATTTCTCCTGCTGGTATTGATTTATCTCAAAACTAACTTTTCCATAACAAAGCACATGGATGACCTTAAAATTAAATGAACGCATTTATTAAAGAAATTTAATTTCTATGCTGAAAACACTGCAGTTCCTATTGACAGCAAAAGCTGCCACTCTCCAGTGCCAAAAAAAAGTTTTAACTAAATTGGAAGACAAAGGAAATCGATGAGGTAAAGTCATTTTGCACAAGTTCAGGACCTGGCTTAGTGTGCTTAAAGAGGAATTCTTAAAGCTTTGAGGTTTGTTCATGGAAAGAGAGAATTTAACTGTCTGACATATGTATTCTTCTCTATTTCTGTTGGACCTAGGAAGTGAGAGAAGAAAAGCTGGCTGGAAGCCGTTAGTACACAGAGTAAGTGGAAAATAGCTTTGCCTTCCTGGTCTCTAGAACAGAGTTGAGTGAAATGTTTACGTAAATATTTTCTAATAACATTTTTTTAAGGGGGGGGGGGGCTGAAAACTCAGTCAACTGTAATTCTTAATGTTTTATCACTTGTATTTTTTTCCTATTTGTTTTTTAAAAAGTTAAGTACTCAAATTCTAAATGCATTTTTTCAACTTTTGAATTTCCACCATTTTCAACTTCTGGGCCAACATTTTGGAAGAAAAAAAATCCATTCAAAACAATGTTTTGAATCTGTCATTTCTAACATATAAAAAAAAAATTAGTCATTTACAAATCAGCCTTTCAACCAATCAGACAGATCTGGAATAAGTGTAAATCCAGTGACTAGTTGCCATTTTGTCAATATATCTGAAAATATACCTAATCTTTTATAATATCTTATCCTACATCTTCTTCCTGATTGTATGGTTAGTCATATTTAAAATCAACACCTTGTTTTTTTGTAATATTGGGCTCTGTAACAAAAGCTGCAGTAGATCTTAAATACTTCTACCCAGTTAAAGCTTGCAAGAGCAGACAAAAATCCATTCAGAGTCATAATCAGAAAATTAAATAAACTGGTTTCTCGGGAGAGTAATAAAATAAAAATTTTAACCACTAGAATTGTTCACTATTGCTAAAAGAAAAAATCATATTCCTGTATTCTTTGTACATCAGATCTAGAGGTTCTACCTTCACCAGGGAGTTATAAAATCCAAATGGCTCCAGAGAGCTCAGTAACAAAATTAATGAAGAAGTCCCCAAAGTACATAAACTCTTAACTAGTAAAACATAATTTTCTTGAAAGTAGACAGAAGTAATGAATCAGAAACACTTAAATGCTCCAAGAATTGATGCTTATGTCAAATCACTTGCCATTACAGAAAGTCTAACGAAAAATTAAATAGAAAAGCCCGTTAAGAACATTTATAAACATCCACTCCTCACCAGAAGCAGGTGGGACTTCCCTTGGAAAGAGGGAGAGGTCAAACTGCGTATTTCTGCACATCCTGTGCTTCTATTTAAAATAAATGCCTTCTATACCTATGGTCACCAGGAAGTTTTTCCCATCCTTTCTGAACAGGAGAAAGCAGCAAAGGTAAAACATTAACAAAAAATGTTTTTCATGAGCCCCCTCGCTATGTTTCCGGGAACAAGAATGTACTATAGGGTGTTAGAAATTAGACGATCAGCATAACTTTCCACAACTTGCTAGTTCAGGACAGCAGATGTGCTTTTCACTAGATTTCAGATGTGCCCTATCGCTCTGCAGTCTTTTTTGCTTACATTGGACTCCAGTCCCCTGCAAAGCCAAACTTGGTCTGGTTATCATGTCATTCAGTATTCAAACACTGCCTGCTAAGTCACAAGGGACCAGATTCTACCCTACTTCAGAAGGGTTTACCTGAGACAGCCATCTGACACTTCCTTCACAGTTAATGGGCAGAAACAGGCATTTCTAGGGGGACTGTTCATAAAACCAATTTTAGATGTTCTGATCCATCCAGGTCATATTATGTTCCAGATGTCAGAAGAACACTGCCCTATGGCTTCAGCATCTACAAAAACAGAGGGAATTTTAAAAGTTTTCACCTACTAACTTAATCTATCATCAATACATGTGTATTTGTAACTGTAACTCAGAGCATGGGGGTGATGGAGCTGAAGTCCAGAGAGTGAGCTCTCAGCACAGCCACATGCTCTGCTTAGCACAACTCTCCTTGTGCTTAAAGCTTCTCTAATGTCTGACTCTACCTGCACTGAGGTTCTGCCTCAAGCACAGCATTTTACCCTTGGTCCTCCCTTTTCGCATGCTCTCCCCATCCCCTCCACTTCTCCACTCAGCAGCTGCTGACCCATTGAGCTTTGCTGTCTCTGGTGCTGTGCCCTGCTAACAGTCTTCCAGGGTGGCAGCTCCAATTTTCATTGGTATCTCTCATTTCAAAATATTCCAATTCCTGCACACTCAATTCACATATTATCAAGAGAACCTGGCAGCCCGGACTGCAAAGCAGAAATAAAATGAAGTAAAAACAAAGGCCAAAAGCGAGAGCTGGGCTTAAGGCTATAAGATTGGATGAGATACTGCAAAAGGACAGAATTTAACTGAAGGAGTGAAATTTAAGAGGATGAAAAAGGAAGAGTAGCTTCTGTTGCAGTAGCTGATGGAGACAGCAGCAGCAGTATCACCAGAGTCCCGTGCTCATTTTATTCCTTACAAAGTGACCACGGGCTCAGGCTGGTGGCAAAGGCCATCATTTTCACAAGGCAGGGTACTAACAACGTATGGGCATACAGGCCAACGGCATAGAGAAAGCCACTAAAGTTAAATACACCATTACTTGATTATTTTTTTTTAATTATCCTCTTATACAGTGATCAAAACATTTTACTTTGATTAAAACAAGCCACGTATCCCACTTCTCATTTATCTCAAATGATGCTGTACCGTGTGCTTGGCCTGCCTCTGCGACGGGTGCTCACATTCCAGCCTTATCGCCCGGGCGCTGGAGCATCCACCCTGTGCCCAACACTCCTCTCTCTTACTCCCTTCTTGACAGGGCTGAGCACCTTGCACCATTCTTCTGCCCTGGTTTGCATATTGAAGTTTACATCAACAATTCATTTACTGATGATTATATTATGTTATTAAAAAGTTATCTTATTTGCAAAAAAGAGCACAGCTCTTGATATATGCGGTAGTTTCATTTGCATTTCGATCTTTTCTTCTAAATCTTTAAAGCAATTTACCTACAGTTCCCAAAAAAAAAATAAAAACAAGGAATTTATGCTTAATTTTACACAGTAAAATTATGTTCTTTCAAATGAAATTCAATTATTTTTAATTCAGAAGATATTAAAAATTAATATACTGAATGTATATATATTTTTATATAAATGTTTAAATTTTAAATAAAATTGAACTGAACTGTAAGTTTACATAAATACAAAATATTTACATTTTGGTCACTGATATCAAATTAGTAATTTTAATTTGGGCTTCTGATTTTATTATTTGGTGCCAAAGGACCAGAAGTCCCAGTAGGCAACAGCTTTTTGCCTTTTTTCTTTTTTTTAATTAAAACAGTTTATATATTTTGCCCTCCAAAATTTACAGTCTAGTAAGCTACAGAAAAAAATAAAACTATGCTCCAGGCAGATTCTAACTTTTTTTTTTTTTTTTTTTTTTTTCAAAAAAAAGTGTTTCCACCAAGTATCTTCAAAGTTCTAACACTAACACTCAGTGCAATGAAAGCATTTAGTATTTTCTTCTACTCACTTTGTTTTGGGCAAGGTTAAACATTATACTAATCCTACTCTTTTTCCTTTCTCTTTCTTTCCTGACCCTTTCACTTGAAAGCCCATCAACATAATCTCCTGCAAGCATAGCACTACCTGACAAACTATCACCCCGAATAGACCTCAATCCATCCTGCGAGGCAGCAGTTACAAGAAATCATTGAACTCTGAATGGTCCCTGCACCATCTGAGAATAAATCAGGAGGACAATATATTTCTTGGATCTAAAACAGCCCCATCAATAAGTAACCTAAGCATCAGGAAAATGACCAACTAAAATGCTGACGAACACTCATGGCCTTTTATTGGGGTCAAGGGATAGGGCTGCCCAGGAACCCTCCTGCCTTTCTTCTTCTTCCAAATACTCTGAAAGGCCTAACACCATGCAAGTTCTGATTCATGTGTTATTTTGGCCTTGCACCACCAGGCAAGCCGAACCCAGATTCTCCTTTCTCCTCCTCACAGTCACAATCAGCATATCATAAGTGCTCTTTGCACCATGAACAGACAGCTCAGACTGCAGATGGTCAGAAATTATGAAGAACTGAAAAAGAAAGTCAAAGAGAGAGACAGGCAGAGAGAAAGATCCACAAAGCTTCAAAGTGCGAAAAGTGTCCCTGGCAGAAGGACGAAGCCCTTCTGCAGCTATGCAAACTCCAGAAGCCAGCGTACTGTGTTTTGTTGGGGAACACGGGGGATAAGAGTGACTATTTTTTTTTTTATCCAGTTTTTAATTTCTCCACTAAGGCTAAAGCTCTCTTTTTGCTGTTCCATTTGCTTAAAGCTTCTTTTTTGTAAGACTTCTAATTAAGAGAATGTGACACTCTCACCAGGCTTGGATTTCTCCTATTAAGCAGCTTTGATGGTCATTTTGTTAAGGCCACCTCCAGAACAAATGCTGACCGAAAACAGAATTAACAGATTTAAAGGGTACTACTCAGTTGCCAGCGTACACAATGGGGACAGCTGTTTTACACAAAGCTCTTTGCTTCTGGATAGACTTTTTTTTGTT
Source organism: Pluvialis apricaria (assembly GCA_017639485.1). Taxonomy (NCBI): domain Eukaryota; kingdom Metazoa; phylum Chordata; class Aves; order Charadriiformes; family Charadriidae; genus Pluvialis; species Pluvialis apricaria. The sequence goes on along the minus strand of CM030008.1, from coordinate 21,956,643 downwards.
ACACTCAAAAAAAAGCCAAAAAGGTAAAGAAATCCAGCCCCTCTCAACTGTTACATAGAAATTTTTAACAATTTAAAATACTTTAGCAGATACAAGTAACTGCTAAACAAAATGCATACTTATAAAGGCTCTTCAAAAGGAGACTTACAACACAGTTAATCACATGGGAGAAGGCTGTAGGTAAATCAATATTTTCCTTTTTTTCAATATAGATCTAAAGAGTACATGCATCCTATGAAAAAAAATAACTGCATCAAATAAAAAGAAATATAATTGTGCTCACAGAAATTCTGTTCTCTAATTCTACACTTCCATCACTTTTGAAAGGGAATTATGGATATCTGCAAATCAACACAACACTGTGAGCAATGATCACTCTCAAGAATCCCTTGAACTAGAAAAACTGACAGGTTGAGCTTATAGCACCAGCAGGAAAAAAAAAATACCGTCTAAACAGTAACAGTGGCTCATCCCTGTGGAATAAAACTTTACAAAAGAATAAGGACCCCATTCAAAACATTTTCAAAGAACCAATATAATTAGGAGAAATATAGTCATTTATCATATTCTTTCAACATGTTAATGTAAGACCATGAGAGTAAGGACAAGAAAAAATGAAGAGAAAAATTAACCTTGCCTCTAGAAATTCTCAGTCCAGAACCTCTAAAGTTTGTTAAGAAATTGCCGCAGATGAACATAGAAATTGGTTTCATTATAACAAGATGGATGACTAGCTTCGTTCCTTGGTACGAAACAGGTCAGTACTTCTGAAAAGATATGAGCTTAAAATGAGGAGCTAAATGGAAGCCATTAATTGTCACAATGTGAAATGCCAAATGGGTTAATCCAATGCTTTGATGTAAGAAGAATTCATTGTTATAATCTCACATTGGAAAAGAAAACGTTGAGCTTTTACTTTGGATGAAAGGATATTAACAAAAATACTCATATGCCTCTTTCAAATTATTAAATATGCCAGCCACTACAATTTGCTGGGGAAAAAAGGAGATCATTTATCCCCACCATTACAGAAATGGAAGTCTAGGGCAAAGACTAAAAACTTCCTGGAGGAAGACATTGGCAGCATCACGAAAAAGAAGTAAGTACTCCCAGTTCAGTGCATTGACTAAAAACACATTCCTGAAAATTCCGTTTTTACATCCCAGGTTGAATAAGTAAAGGCTTGCTCCTTAGCTGTCCTTCCTTTTGATGCTGACATTACCAATACTCCACACTGGATCAGACGAGTCATCCATCGAGTCAAGTTTCCTCTTGCTGATCACAGTAAGTACAAAGTGTTTTGGGAAAAAAAAACGACAGTGTCAGCAATAGGAAGCAAGACTACATGGACCCTTTTTGATTAAACATGGCAGTCTCCGAAAGATGCAGATCTGAAGCTCAGAAAGGAAAGAAAGAGTGATCTGATCTCATTTTCTGGCTTTGACAGACTTCCTCGGTACAACTACTCTGCTAAATAGGAGAGGGCAAGGGAATGAACTCCTTACTGGCATCTTGATAGCCCACACGCTGAGCATGTTTTTCCAGCTCTGGTATACCACCAGCCCCAAGGCAAGACCAAGCACAGCTCAGTGTCTACTGCAATTGAGGGAGCACTCCTGAAAGGCAGCATGGACATGCCTGCACCAGTTTTGCTCCCTTTGACCTGAACAGCCATTCCACACAACCAAGAGGACACTGACCCTGCAAACTCCCCACGTGCCATCAGGTTTCACAGACACTTGGTTTCATGCTTCACAAATGCCACTCTGATGGACTGGTATGCAGCCCTCACACTATCTCAAACGCTATTAACTGGAGAAAGAAAAATATATATCCATCACAAGTGGAGCAGCCATATACAGTGCAGACACAAGTCAGTACACTCTACTTGTCTTTGACATCAGGAATTTCTTTCTGGCCCTCTTGTATTTAGCAGTACATATATGTCCTCAGCATCTGATCTGCAGTCGCTGGATGCCTCACTGCCTATGACAATTGTTCTGTTCTTGTTCTTCAACTGAAATTCTCTACAACCGAATGTATTTTTCCTTCATGTGGGTTTAAATGTCGTGCAGTAATGCAACAAAAACATAAGCAACAAGAATCACAGCATCCAATTTCCTGCAACAGAGTTGCACAGAGCAACTGTTAAAAAAAAATCTAGTTTCAAAAATAAACAGCAGAAAGAAGCTCAACAGAATCAGAAGATAAACTTGACAAGACATGAAAAGGAACACACATGTTCCTTTGAGCAGGACCCAAGCTCAGTGAATGCTCCCCATTCCTTCCCCACTCGGAACAAAAAAAGGATTCTTTTTAAGACTAGAATATAAGAGATTAAGTGAATATTTTTAAATCATAGAAATTCTGATAACATCTTAATTTTTAATGTAGTATTTTTATTAATTGTTCCTCTAAAAAGTTATAGACATTTCAATACTAGTGCTGATGCAGTTAAGAATTCCATAACTCAACTTACAAATACCAGCTATGAATTCTGTGGCTCTCTTTTGTCCCTTTTCTATTACTGCTGGCAGTACAAGTAAAGGTGGTCTGAACCACTTTCGATTTTATTGATCCTAAGATTTTCTATTAAGGATGTCCTACTTGCTGTACATTGATTGGATGTCATAAGAAAGTCTATAAAAATGGTTTTGCTCAATAAGTACTCTATTTAATAATCATGACCACTCTGCCCTCATCCTACCAGAAAAATTACCTATATTTCACATAAATGTATTATCCTTTCACTTTTTACAGTTAAACATTATGTGCATCTGAAATAGACATATGAAAGAGAAAATGTACAATTTTTTTCCCCCTCATCGACATATGCTAGAAAAACAGATCTCATTATATATATATTTTGCATCCTACTTTTGAGCCTTGGCACTGGGAGAGGTGATTTTTCTCCTGTGACTGTGTACTTTATAGACTTCATAATTTTTTGGCCAGGAGGAACAGTTTGTGCTGCTTGCTTCTGAGTCTCTGCAAACACTATTGTGCTTTCTTAAATGTAGTTCAGTTCTGGTTTTCCCCTACCAAATTACATCAGGTTTTCAAATCACTATGGATATTAACAACAGATCAAGCACTAATGCAAAAAAAATGCTGGCACTTTTACTTTTGTATCATCAAATCAACAGTGAAAAGCTGAAAAGTTAGGTAGGTGGACATTTTCCATAAATGTTCACATACAATAGTCTGTCAGAAGCTTCCTCTTAATGTTGGGCAAGTATTTATCTTTGCTTTGCAATGTGCTCCTTCCATCATCATCTTTGCAGATTTTTTTTGCAGAGAAATGCAATAGTACAAACAGAATAGTCCAAAGAAGTTGTTTTGCTCAGGCACTGAAACCTGTAATTGTGCCCTTAGATATAAATGCAGATACACATAATAGCATAGGTCCAGAAAAAAGGAAGAGAATGTACTACTTCTATACACATAGCTTAACCTACTGATTTTCAAGGCGTGATGTGGCCCAAAAAGGAAATAGGTGAAAGAACAGTCAACATCATAAGAAAAAAAAATAGTTATTTTTATAAACAAGTAAAAACGAAAAAAAAATACTATGATCCCAACCCCTTTACACAAGTAACTTTTTTTGCACTGGCCAGTACATTACCATTGGAAGTTAGTTTAAAATTCTGTATAATTATACAGACCAATGATAATAGATAAAAAAAGAATTTTTAAAAACTGTAGGATACACAGCCAGTACCAGGAATCAGATTTAAGACTTAAGTCTTAACAACATAAAGCTAAAGCAAAACATTCTTCTTTTCTATGTCAAAAAGTAGTCCATAATCACATCTTACATCCCAGCAGATTTGTGTTTCCACCTGTGAAAGCAAAGAATTTCAGGATGCTAGAAATGTGTCAGTAACACAAAAACAAGCCAATGTATTCCACAGAGAAACTCCCCTTCTGCCTCCCAATCTGTTTATCAACTATTACAGTACTACACACTGTTTGATGTCTTTGCTTCATGTTCTGGTGTCTCCTGACCACAGGGTTACAACTTGTTTATCTCCATGTGCCAGTCCAGCCTCTGTGACAGTGAAGAGTAGCAGACAGGAAAGGAGAGGAAGCACTACTGTCACATCCTGACACAGCCTGTCTAGTAACTGCAGGAAGAAAAAAAACCCAGAAACAGTGTAGATATATGGTAGCACAGTAACAGGAGCCAGTCCAGTGCGGACAGGATGTAGACAGAATCCCTCACATACTCGGCAAGATCACAATCAGAATAGGCGACAACCATTTTCCCAGAAGATTGAAATTCATTCTGCCTCCTGCACTTCTCTCAAGCTTTGTATTATTCACATCAAGAATGATTTTTATGCCTTTGACTCATGCAGATAAAGAAAGTCATTTAAATAGTCTTCAGAGGGGAAGAAGGAATAAACCACAAGTTGAAAAAAAATCACATTTAGTAGGTGAGCATGATCTACAAAATGCTACTGTGCAGGGGCTCACAGGGGAGCAAGACAGAAATTCCTGCAGGCAGTCTGGGTTTATTTTAATGCACAAACCCAATCAGCTACTCCAGGACTTCTCACTCACAAGTAATAGCAAGAAGATGACTGAGAAGCGTGCACTCTCTTCGTTCTCTCACCCCTCTCTTCATACACATATGGTGGATTGGGTTCAGATCCCTGGACAACTGGAGAGAGGAGCAGATAAATAATTAGCCCCTGATGGCTATCTGGAAAAGTCCCATCTTTAAATCCTGTTCCAGGGTCCTCTGGCACAACTTACAAAATCACCCGTAAAGCTATAACCAGGCCTCTCTGCTTGCTATCCCATATTTCTTCCTCCTTTCCTCAGCTGAAGGAGGATATTTTTATCTTTGCCTTTAGCTCCAAGGACTGTTTTCTCCATGACTTCTCCAATGAGCTCACTCGGGGTACCCCAGGAAATCCATTAAATGTCTGCTTTAGTAATCCATCCAGCGTTTTGTTCCCCTATAGCATTCACTGCGTCAGTTCATTCCAAAGACTTCATAAAAGCAGAGCATATAAACTGAAAAAGCTTTTTAACAAATCAAGAAAAACAGCTAATAAAAAGAATCTGCCTGGAAGTTTGCTAACACATACTCTTGGAACAGATAAGCAAAGAGAAGAAGGAAAGAAAGAAGATGACAAAAATGCTCAAGAGGAACATGAGGAAGGACAGAACAGAGAGGAATCACAGAATCTGAGAACAGCTGAAGTTGGAGGGGAACTCTGGAGATCATTTATTGTATCAACCTACTCAAAGCACAGTCAACTACAGCAGATTGCTCAGGACTGTGTCCAGTCCTCTTTGAAAATCCCCAAAGACAGACACTCCACAACCTCTCCAGGCAACCTCTGCCAGTGTTCAGTCACACTCACATTAAAAAAGTTTTTCCCTGCACATAAATGGTATTTTCTATATTTCAGTTTACACCCATCATCCCTTGCTCTTTCACAGGGAACCGTTAGGCAGAATCTATCTCGTCTTCAACCTGAAGACCGAGGAGTAGGGCCATCCTAGAGGCAAACATCTGAACATAAGGATGTTTTATTCCCTTTTCTGAGGTTCACTGTCTTCCAAATCCTCAATATTACCATGATTATCCTAGTGAAACTTGGCAGATAAAGACACAAATACAAGCAATTCCTAAGAAAGTAAGGACTCTTAAAATATTAGACTATTAGGATAATAGTCTGGTTCAGTTGGGTATGTCTCCTAAGAAAAGATGGTACTTCTTGAAAATCAACATTTTATGAACTCTATTTAACAAGACAAACTGCAAGTATGTTTCTTCCTACAGAAAAACACCCCATACACTTTCAGTATCCAAGCTGTTGCAAGGGAAGTACAAGAAAAGTATTTTCTCCCATATGAAAAGGGGCACTGGGAGTTTCCAAGGACAGCAGCCTCAGGCTGTATCACCAGAGATTAGGACAAGAAGGCAGTAGGACAATATCCGTGATTTTGTATCAAGTTCCCCAAGACTCACCGGAAAGCAGATTTCCTCAGAAAGTGTTGGAGTACAAGAACCCGCCTTAAACATCAGTCCTCCCTTTGATCCGACACTTTGACATCCTTCCTGCCACGAACTGCTGCAGAACACCTCTGTTTCTTTCTGCAAGTTCAACATGAGTTGCTGCTTTTGATCTACAACAGCACTGCCACAGAAAAGAACTAAACCCCATGGAGCAATTTATACTGTTATAAAGTTAGAGAGATCAGTAGCTAAGGGAAATGAAGGAAATTCCCAAGTAAACATAGCTGGGATGAGCATACCGGTAACTTCAGTAGTTGAGTTCATCTAGGAGAGGCAAGGGCATGTGGAAAGTGCATGAAAATGCACTAACCCTCAACAAAGTAACAACGGGGATTTTCATCAGAAAGGCATAAAGAAAAATCTTATTTGATACACTGGATCCCTGTCCATACACTTTATTTAGAGGAAGAGAGATCTTAAAACTCCTTTTTCTTCAGTCAGGAGGTACACTGAACTGGGGACTTTTCCAGAATGGGAAATCAAACTTACAGCCTCTCCTAAAATACATTTGTGTCTCCTTCAAACTACAGAGTTGAATGAAAGCCCATGGAAGCAAAGGCTAAAGGTGGGAAAAGCTCTGAAATTATATTGTATAGAAGGAGAACGTTTTCTGGAAAGCTTTTAAATGTTGCCCTTTGACTCCTTAACAACATAATTTTTCAAGTGTTCTAAAGAGCAATCCATTTTCTATTGACTCCTCCAGAAAACATTATTTTGGGTTTGTTTGTTTTGCTCTTGTCATGCTATGTCAACATGACAGCCTGGCACCTGATGTTGACCTTAATGGAGTCTTGATAGAGGATCCAGCACTTCAAGTTAAAAAGCTGTCAATTGCTGCTTAGATGAAAATCAAAACAATGAATTTACAAAAACACGTGTCTTTTACCTTATACAATATTTAATAGTGTTTCCTTTACCAATTCCTTCTGCTTTGCTGAGTAAGATAAACAATACTTCTAAAGCTACGGATTTTGAAAAGCTGCGTGGAGTCCTGCAGTTAAACACAGGGTTGTGCCTCTTCAGAACTAAAAGCATTAAAGATGTTTACTTAGAAACTAGAAAGCAGCTATTACTGTAGAAAAGCATTTCTCCTTACTCAGAAGTTAACATAATTTTTTACATTACCTAACACAAAATTTGTTCAATCCCAAATTGTCACGGCATTGGCAGGAGTCTCAAGCAGCTCTGATGAATATTGGAAGGCAGTAATAATGTGATTCTATCCAGCCAAGTTTGGTTTCATGTGAAAGGCTTTTCTTGAACCATGTACACACTTTTTTCTACTACACAGCACTGAAATAGGATGAGACCTCAACAATGGCAAATTATATATCATGTATTTGTTTCAGCTGGGAGTCTTGCAACTTTCTCTGAAAAGATAGGATGATGGACTACATGGCCAACAGGGCTGATTCAGGATAGCGATTACTCTGTCCTTATACTCTTCAAAATATTACAGAAATTATTCAGAATTTACAGTTTTATTTTATAACAAGATTTAAACTGGATGATGAAAAGTCCCTGGAATCTTTATTTCAGCATTAAAACAATTTACGGGCTAGGCTACTTTACACAGTCTTGATGTGAATCAACATCAAGGAAGCAAATTATGATCAGAAATATTATGGCCTTTCTTCCAAGTAGGTACATTTGTGCCCTTATAATTTAGAACTATAATTGCATCAACTGCAAATCTTTTACTCCTAATAACCTTGAAAAAAAGGCACATTGCACAAATTAAGGGTTTCTCCGTTTCCAAGTTTTGAGTAGATCCTTATCTAATGTTTTACGCCAGGGCATTGTGAACAGTTGCAGCAAGTTTATACACAAGCAAAGTCCAAGTTTCTCATTGATATTGTTTACCCAGTCCTCAAATACTAAGTCTTGTGTTTACAAATAGAGAACAATACCCGAACAAGTTTCCTTATACTTCCAAAGTGCCATGTCAGCATGTTTCAAATAGGTTAGGGAAAGCAATTTCTCTTACAGACTCTAGAAATAGACCACGGTCCTTGGGTTAGTCAACATTTAGTCAAGACAGACAATTGATACAAGCAAGTCTGGAACCTGTGAGCTAAACTGGAGATGTACCAAGCTCATTATGTATTGGGATAGCACACAGTCATAAACTCAAAATTATTGCAGTCCTTACTACGTTAGTCTTAACTCACACTGATGCCCACTATTTGACCTCTACACCTCCCTGACAATTCTCAACAGCCCCTAGTTCCTCAGAAGTATTATCATAATAACCATCGAGAAAGTAGACTGCTTTAAGACGAGGTAAGTTTTCTAAATGAGATTCTAATCTGTCTGGACTTCATACAGCAGAGCTGCCCTATCTAAACATCGAAACAGGATTCCTCCCATCCATAGGTTTCTTAACCAACTTCAAACAAGCTCTCTAGTTAAAGCCTACCTGCCTACAAAAATCAGTCCCATTAAAATCTGTCTTTCGCCAGTACTTTAAATAATATGGCTTTGAGGCTTCCCTGAGGGCCTTTTAGACTAAGGCTCATGATTCACATGAGAGTAAAGGTACAGAATTGTGAGCGCAAGGTTTGAAATCTTTGTCTCAGCCTTTTTCACCACGGGCTCCCGAGGCAGGTGACGTAGCCACGAGGAAGTCAGCCAGCTTCTCTTCCACTCTGTCCATCACCAGAGAGCTGTCACCAAATTAGACCCGTGTACCTGAATCCTTATAAAGTCCCAGCAGTCAGACTCACCCATGGTGTAACTGATATCCTGGGGCTAAGCAGACAGAGGTAGCCATGGGCAAAGCATTCACCTGATTGCTTTAAGTTTTGGGCTGAGATTTGTATATATCTATGTGCATGTGGCTGCGTGGGCAGATACACAAGACAATTCAGTGAAAAAACAACAGAAAGAGGAGTAAAATTTTATTATTCTCCTGAATCCCAACATTTTCCATCAAGCCACTAAAAAAATAGTGGGCTCAAAGTTTATATTCTTTTAAACAGACCTGTAAAAAGTAGCTTACAAGTTTCTCTAACTCTGTGACAGAATGGTAACTATGGTACACAGAACCACTGAACTACAAGAAAATGAAGCAAATCCACTCTAAAATCCACTGAAGTCAAGAGGAGATGTACATTCCACAAACTTTCCTCTTTCCAGATGGCAGAATTTCAGCATGAAAGAATTACTCTAACTTTTATAATCAATAACTGTAATGGCAAAAGGTAAAGAATTTTGGAAAATTTATATCATGCTAAATATCTGTGGTAGCATTTCTCTTCAGCACTCCTTTGATTTTACCCATTAATCTACAGAGAAGTCCCCAAACAAGAAAGCTCTTGTTGCCTAATGTCTGCTTTCTGCTACAGAGTTTTACTACATTAATTGACAATGATAATTATCAATTTATAATGAGAGATTACAACTAAATCCAGACTAAAACCACAATAGTAAAAAAAACCAAAAAAACAAAACCCAACCACAACTTTCACAAAATAAAAGATTATCAATTGTCTCACACAGCCAGGCCAATTTCCAGTGTTGCATAAAATCAAACAATAGGAAAGTTATATTGAGGGGAAGGGGAGAAGGAGGAGGTTGTCCCGATATTAAGAAACTAATATTAATAAGAATAGTAAAACATAATATGTAATGGACTACCAAGTAACAATAGAAAACAAGCCTTCGTTGCCATTTTCTTCCCCCCCTGTTCTTTTTACATTTTAATTTCAATGTATTTCTTATTAACCTACATAAGTTTTGACCGGTAACAGACTGCTCCATATATGAGTTCACAGAGGACATAGAAGATCCATAAACTGATCATTCAGTCAGTTCAGTGCTGACAAGCATTAAAGGCTTCTAAATGTTTGCTAATGACAAATTAATTGTTTGCTAATCACACAGCTATTTTATTACTGTTTGATGCAAGCTAACAATGACAGTTTGTCTAATGCAAATGAACCCTCTGGGTTGAGCTATAACATTTCAAACATTAAAAACTACTTCGACACTTCATATAGTGTTGAAAAATAAGGATTTCAGTGATGTCAATGGACTTACAGGTATGTAACTAGTACAGTAACTAGTATGTAACATAGTATGGTAACTAGTATAAGTGAGAGTATAACACTGAGTTCTGCAGTGTTACACCAACATACAAATATTTTTTACAACTAAATTAGAGTGCTACTACGTATCAGTATGAAGAAATACTAATACTACTTAGAAAAACTATAAAGAAGTGGACTGACATTCTAAAATTTATGAGGCAAAAGAATTATTTGATTTACCTGACTTTGCAATTCACTTTGTTGCTTCAGGCGAAGATTTTCTGGTGTATCAGCCACTGTAGTGAAGGACTGCTTTGGGTAATGTCTAGAAGAAGAAGTACAAAGCCGAATGGTAAATATTTACACATGCGAGAAAGTAAAATGCATCCCAGCCCTCTTTCCTACAGTGTACAGAACTCTTTCCTAATTTACAGGGTTTGTGTTAGAAGTATTTACTCTAAAAATATTATGTCAGACATGCCTTGCAGAAACAACATGAACGGGTTCCTGTAAATTCCACCCATTTATCCCGCCCATGGACTGCAGAAACCGACCAGCCAAAATTTGTTTTCAATAGAGTGAACAAAACTATGTTTAACTGCATTGTCTTGGTATAGTCATGTGCTGAACAAAGACTAAACTAAAAGGCCTTAAAATAGAAGTGTTTTACAGAACCTGAAGTTACATCAGTGAGTACAGCTGTAGTACCATGGTGTCTTAAATCCATTAGTGCAGAAACCAGAAGGATCAAGGCAGGTACATTCCGGGTACAGAAAGGTCAAATACTTTAATGGTAAATGTGTCAATACAGTGCTGTTGTATCCAGTACCAAAGGCTGTAGTGTCTCAGAACCGCAATCTATCAGGCATCTCTCTTTTCATTTGAAATTTTACACCTCTACAATATATTCCTACTAATTGCTTTGGCAGTTTATACACAACTTCCATAGTCAAATCCTACTGATTTACAGAACCATGATTTACTCATTTTCATGGATTTATCCTGCAACTTTACAGCCAAAAAAAAAAGTTCTAGTAGAGAAAAGACCCCAAAAAGAGTAAAATAACAAAACTAAACAGCCTAACCCAAAATACGTATGCTATTATGAGCCAGCAACACTATGAGGAAACTGATTCTTACTAATTACTTTCCAGCATCTTCAGTCTCAAACCAAAATATTCACCTTACAACCATGTGAGGCACTCCTGCCTGCAGTTACCAGCCACAGCTTCGCACGTCTACCATTTGTGCCTCTAATGTTTCAGAGGTACAAGACAACTGGCATAGCATTTTAGACACAATAACATTTGCAGCATAATTTCTACAGATGGAGTAAGCAGTAAGAAAGCACCTGAAGACTGAGGATATACAGTATTAAACATTTCCATGTTCAAACTTCAGACTATGTCTAATGTGTTCTTTCAGCAAGTAGTTCAGTTGCTATAGCTCCATCATAAAATTTCTGTGCCTTGTAAACGTTATACGTATCTTCATTCAAAATTGTATTTTGTTGGAAAGTTTTATTTTCCATTTACAAAGTTTATTTCCATGAAGTGCATGGTTTCAGTAAAATATAATTCATTTTTATCTGAAAAAAAAATACACCCATGAAATATTCAGAAGGATTTTGGGTTTTAGCCAAAAGTTGAATATTTCCTGTTCAGAAATACAAAAGCAATACTTGATGAGAAATGCTGCCTGGATTTCTTACAGTCCAGGCTCTGCTACAGGCCTGATCCCCCCCATCAGACGACATCTTGCATTGCCAGACTTCGACAACGTAGACTGATGCATCAAGAGGCTGTGGAATATCCCCTCATTTACAGTGTCACTACAGAGGGAAAACAGAAGAGAAATACGGGACAACCTGGGGATTTCAGGTTCCCAGGTACTAATAACTGCACAGAAAGAGCAAAGATGCAACACTTCGGTGGAAGGAAGTTTTTCCTGACAGAAATGTAAGAGCCATCCCAGGCTGGATACTGGCACGTGGATGAATAATGCCAATTTAAGTTTAAAAGCTTATGGTGAAATACATTCCCACCCGTTACGTTAGCCACTGGTCTCAGATAGCTCATGTCACTGCAAACTAGAAAACAAAATTTCTAGGCATGACACCCTTCAGCCTATTCTTTTGTAGTTACAGCCAAATCGTCCCAAGTCCCACCTAAGCTGTAGCTTTGGCCAGAGAAACCACTGGGAGTGCTGAGTATGCTGCTGCCTGTCTTCCTCCCTTTTCACCACCACCCCTCTTAGAGCCAGCCGATGCCAACCAGCCAAATGGCTTAGCCACAGCACCAGCAACACACAGGGAGACAGAACTGGGTTTTGCTTAGAGGACTTCAACTGGAACCCACTCTTGCATGAAGCAGATGGTATCAGCACAGTGTAATGCCTTGGGACAAGGAAGATACTTCCAGAGGGGCTTCTTTTTTTTTTTTCCCCCCTTTATTTTACCTCTTCTATCTCACCCTTCCTTCTTCTGTATAGAGAAGAACAAATGCCAGACTGGCCAAAAGGAGGGTCATAAGCCCTGTTTGGAAAGCAGCAATGGACAGATGGGCAAGGCAACAAGCCACCTCACAGCCAGGGCCTAATGATAGCCGAGGAAGATGGTAGCAATGAACAGTGCATAATGCACACCTTAAAAAATAGCAGCCATTCAGATATTCATGGACAACTCATGTAGATGACAGAATCCCTGCCCCCAAAAAAGTCAACTGCCACACATGCAATTAAAAAATTATGTCATGCACATGCTGAATGCCAAAAGCATTCCCACACTTTCATGGCACTGCTTTCCATTGTGGTTACATACCGTGACCCTGCTACTATAACCACAGCAATCACGTGTACTCAATCCCTTTTAACATGCAGAGCGCAGAGTGGGAGTCAGCTCAGATGGGGTTTTTTGGCCCAGTCCCCTTGTGAAACGTGTGGACAACACTGAGGCAGGTGTCACAGTCACAGCCCTCAGGGACCCTGTTAGCAACAGCAGCAGAGAACATGTAAACCCAGGCTTCCAAATTCGAAGCACAGGAACGTATACCTTGTCCCTATCATACACCAGCTTTATCTCCTGATCATTTGCAAAAGAAATGGTTTCTTCCACAATTAGTATTCAGAAGTTCACAGGTATTTCAACAGTCAGAGCAAACCACTTAAGAACTGATGTATCTAAGATCATCACTTATTTTAGAAGCAGTAGCTCCGTACTTCAAGTAAAAAAGGTATGCTTAGCCTTGAACAAGCAGTGCTTTATTGTGCTTGAAATTACTATGTAAACTGATTATATCAATGAAGAGTATTTGCACTTGACCATGGAAGTAAACAATACACAACAGAAGTGAAAAAAACCTGCTGAAATTTAAATCGGCCTTTAAGTTGATCATATTAACCATTTATCACAGTGTATTACAGTGATTAAAAAAAGAATCATTTAGGAAAATTAAATTAGCAGAGCATTCTACTATGGGCTGTCATTTTAACTGCAGCTGATTTATGAAACCACCTACACGGTATATCAAACCAGAAAGACTCAATTTTAGATACATCCCTTCTAATTTATGGAAATTCTTACCTCAAAACCATTAAAAAGACTAGTGTTAAATTTAAATCCTATCTTCAGCTTTCACATTTGTTTTACGCTTACTGATAGTATGTCTTCAGGATCATTAAAAATATCAGTATTTAAGGTACTAAAAACTATCCAAGATGTATTGTACCATCCAATACTTTTGACTGAAATAGAAGGCTTGTAAACACAAGTGTTAAAATGATCAAATGTGCTTTTTTAACGGTCAGTTTAAGAGTCTACGGCATTTTGTTATAATGTTCTGAATAAGGACGAGTAACCGGATGGCAACAGCCTTTAATTCAAAAGTCTGACAGTGGTCCCTGGTAATCCGTTGATCAGTTTCCCTTTTGTCCAAGATGATGTCTAAGAAAAAGCCGGGAATTGGTTAAAGAGGTTGATGTCATGTCAGCTATTTAATAGCAATGTCCAAAGGATTTTTTTTGTTTGTTTTAAGTCTTTGTTAGTAGTCTAAGTCTACTTAGCAATATGTCTTACCACGCTAATGCTATTAGGATTAATCCTGTATAAAGACCTATACAAGAAGTTCCAGAACAAATCAGGATACACAGTATGGTGTCTCCGCTGTGGGCTACTGTATCGCCTGCTTCAGCTGCACAGCTTGATTAATAAATCAAACCACAACTCAATCTCTGGCTCCTTATGAGAAAACTCCTTCATTTTTGATATTTGGAAACAATATCAGTAAAACCTCCAAGAATTCAGGAAAGTACCTGAAAGTTTCCTAGCTTTTCCAATGACTAAACACAGAAATTTTCCCAAATGCTTGTTTAGCTGTAAGGTTTGCATCAGCTTTTCCATGCTTTCAAACCAACAAAAGGAATAAATAACATGTTCTGCGAGATAGCAGGATGAAGATTCAGCTTTCCCTCTTTTGAAAAAGGTCACGTTCAAAGCCTGAGATAAATTCAAGCATGTACTGAAATTAATTTGCTCATACCTCATTCTGACTTATCCAACATTTACGATATAACTAGGAGATTTTTGTGTGTGTGCATATTTTCTAACTATAACGTTAACTGTTCATAGTTACAGCATTATAACCCTTGTCAGAATTACTAGATTTCTGTTAGGTTATCACTCCCCTAGAATACCTATTCAGTAAATTGCCTGCAACATACAATCTGTGATATCTTTTAATCTGAGAACAGCCACAAACTACACAAATCAAAATTGTTCTCCTAAGCAGAGCGTCAGCTCCATCACATCTTTTCATAATACCAATTACCATCACTGGCTGCCACGTTAGGCTGTATCTGTCTTCTCCTAATTTTTGTTTGTAGTAACTGTTCTAATTAAAGCAAACTCTAAAAAATAAGAAGGTTAGGACAAAAAAAAAATAAAGAAAGGAAAAAATACACGTATTTTCAGCTGCAGTAATACAGAGTAGAACAAAAAAAAACCCTGAAAAATAACAAAATAAAATTAAACCAATCTTACAACCTAAACCATTCTATGATTCTATGATTCTGTGATTCTTACAATAATTATGAAAAACTATGAAAGCTAGTTATCCTTTTATAATTAGCACTTCAGTATAGTGTATGCAAAAGTTTCAAATTGAAATTAAATAGTGGATAATGATGTAGCAGTTTGGATGCAACCCAAGCTCACATCTGATGGACAGGTAGGGAAGCTCCATCTTGGACCTGCAAGGCCCCAATCTGTTAATTGTGCTCTGAGTCCACATCCACAAACAGCACAAAAACACAGAGGAGAAACACAGGAGATCTCCAATTAACTCTCATATAAAAGACATGAGATGAAATAATTTACCCAGGGAAAAGGTGATAAGGTATTAAGTTGTGCTCAGCCAGGGAGTGTTTAAACTTGCAGCTTACCACCAGGTTTGAAGAAGCATGGGACTGCTTTCCACTCCTTACCTTGAAACTGTGCCATTCACAGAAAAGACATGCAAAATGCACAACGGCAGAGAAAGAAGCAGCAGGAGGGAGATCTTGCCCACAGCTGACTTCTTGCTTTGAAATTCTTGCTCGGTTGCGCTTTCTGCTCTGAAGCTCCAGGAGGGATTTCTCTGGGTTTTCTGTTTTGTTTTGAACTTTCTGTGTGAGATCACTTATTCGCATGCGATTATAAAGGCTTCTGGAGGAGGAATAATGTAACTAGTGGATAATACAGCTTCAGTGCGGCAGAAGTCAGGCAATGAAGCGTACAAGGAAGATTTCGCAATTCTCCAAAAATTACTCTGAAGGTGGCATTCTCTTTGGCTACTGGTACCTACCCTGCTGTATGAAGAATAGATCCTCTGGCTGCAATTAGTTTGCTATGGAAATTTTTTTTATATCTTTGTCTTCTATTGTTCAAGGGACTTACTTTTTCAGATATTTAATTTGTGCATCTGTACTTCTTATTTGAAGTTAAAGTTGCTCCGATATGCTAGCTAAATATAAATTCCTGTTTATGAGAAAATTCCCCTAGAGAGATGAGTTTGTATTGGTTTGGAGGACACTTAGCAAACAGTAAGATCCATGAAAAAAAAAAAAAAAAAAAGTTACAAGCAAGGATATTCCACCTGCTTGTTGGGGTAAGCCATAACATCCTCACTCCTGGAGCAAGGGAAAGGCTACACATCACACCATCATACAACCAGACACACGTTCCACATCATTATGCAACCAACCTTGCACTTGATACCTGTCTACATAGACCCACATCTGGGGCTCCCTACAAAGGAGGAACCTACAAGGGTTAGGAACCATATTAAATATTCCTCCTGTATCTGGCCCCAAGACACAGGTTAGTGCATTAGTGTCCTCTGCTAGAGGCTGAAAAAATGAGCCATTTACTGAAAAATAGTAAGGCAGAAAGTGATGTTAACATTTCAGAGAAAACAGTGTAAAAATTGAGTGGCAAATGCTAATATCAAATTTCATGCCTCTTACCATTTGAAATTGCATACAGAAATTCTACTGTATCAAAATAGTGGTTAGCTCTGCAAATGTATGTCATAAGATGAAGAACACCTGAAATCACAAAGAAGTGGACTACATAGCAATCTTTTAATCACTGGTAGAAGGGGCAGCTGTGGAAAATCGGTCTAGATAGAAGATCTGGAACCTACAGTAGCTTATTTTTAAAAGCCAATTTATTTTGAAAAAGAAGTAAAATCTTGTAAATTTCCAACACTTTCGTAGCCTATATCCAAAAGCAGTAACATTCCTCAAGCGGCCAGTATTGGCTAAGTTTTAGGAAAAAAGCATAGAGGAAACAACATCAAATTGCTTTGTACTTACAATACCAAGATGACCAAGAAACCTACTCCAAATACATTTTCAGATATCGGTCAGCATATAAATGGGTTGTCTGAATTTGCAGTGCTCCCATACCAAGATTTTTATTTCAACCAGTTTCCCTAAGAACTGCTCTGAGCAGGGTCAGTGAGGACAGAAGCACAAGCGCTGCCAGGCCACCACCAGCACTGCGTCACATAAGCAGTTGGGCGCATGCTCTAACCACCAAGGATTGCTGTCTTCCAGCTTCCTACCCAAAGTTGTTTCAAAATGAAAAAATCCTCCAGCTCTTAGCTGATACTTGTATTTTTCCCATTTCTTAAATTTTTCTTTTAAATCTCTTGTGCAATTTCATATTTATTATACATAGAACAATACATTGTTAAGGAGACAGGTCAGTCTTGCTTCTTGAGAAATTCATGTCAAAACCTTTTCATTTTAAAGATGTGAAAAAAATACAGTAGGAGGGACACAGTTCATATTTCAGAAACTTATCATATAATAAAAAGAATTGTTATAATACCGATCCCAGCCAAGCAGCACCTGGATTTAGCAAAAAGATCAAAAAGAGTAAAATCCAAGCACCATGGATGTCAAAAGTAGAACCGCCAGAGTTTTCAGTGGAGCCAGGCACTCACCATTTCAATAATTAACCTATTGCTCAGCTATGGGATGCCAATCCTTGGGGAAAGAAAACGAATGAGTAGCACACTGAGAACTACAGGGTAGCCCAGAGCTGTGCAGGAAGCCATCGGCAGCACATTAATTGGTATTGACAACAGATCAAAAAGTGAGAGCCACTGCTGGAGGAGGATCCACAGAAGATACATAAGAAGTTCAAGGAGACTTGGAAGGTGGAGGCAACTGTGGCAAACAAAAACAATAAACAAAAATCTGACTGCAAGAGCAAAATCTGTCAAAGAGCACAGGAAATCAGTCAAGAAGGGAGAAGACACACACGTATCTTACCATTCACCACTGCTAGACTGCTCCCAGGACATCACCCAGAGAGTTCACCCAGAGCTCACCTGGGTTTATATGTTACTTAGACACAGAAAACTCCACTGGTGTTTCAGGAAACTTTGCTTTTATCTAATTTAAAGTGATCACCAGTGGCACAACAAAAGGCTGATGCCTCAGTATTTCCAAATTCTTTTCTTCCAGATGGTGTGATTATTAAGATTTCTTTCAAAATATCCAGGAGACAAGAGTCCATGAATATACGCAGCAAAAAACAGGGACTAAAGCCAAGTTTCTCACTAACTTCACTTGCCGATTTACAGCAGCAGATCTAGTAGAGTAAACAAACCCCATAATATGACCCATAGTTGCTACTGCCTATTTTTTTAATCCCTTCAACATCTTGCTGTCCTCTTTTAAGAATGTCAGCAAGAGTACACAGAGGTACTCCATAAAAGCAGTATGTTTTGCACAGGTCTAAATGTTTGGTCTGTCTTCTTCAGCATAGTCCTGATATGCTACGTATACAGATCTTTATCAAACCTCTACGGTGCAGGTTTGTTAAAGTTCTATGTTTTACTGGGGTATAATTCATGCATACAGCAGTGGCAAATTTTCTTACAAATTTCCTTATTCTACCAGCAATGGATCAGTATCTCAAGCAGCATGACACTGAATTATGCAAGTAGTTTCTAAATTCTGCTCTTACTTATAATATGATAAATGTGTTCTCCCCCTCTCCTCCAAATTCTGGAATATTTTCAAGTAATAAGAACTTTTATGCAAAAAAAAAAAAAAAATTACTCATGTAAATGTTTTCTCTGCTTACCACAAGTCAGTATTTCTGTACATGACTAACTCCAGGGATTCCCATCTTACATATCAAGACTACCAAATCTTGATGGGTTTACAGTCAAAAGTTTTGTAGTTTCCTTTCTTCCAAATACTGTCATTTCATCATCTGATTTCTAATCGCATATATGTATACTTAAATCCTCTTCCCCAGGTAATAAAATGTACTTGAATTCAACAAAATGTGTCAAAGACTATATAGGTAATTTATTTAATCACTTCATTACCAAAAGGAACACCATGTTACATTAAACTGCATCTTTACAAGTGAAGTAGCTTAACCAACATTATTTCCCTGATGTTCCAATGGCACATCTAGCCTATTCCTATCCTCCGTATACAGCAAGACACTTTTAATAGAAAGTCATCATTACATCAGAGCAGCATTATACCTCAGCCTTCCACACTTACAATGAACAGCTCCTTCTGTGCTTGTATAGCAAGTCAAGCTTTCTCACAACTGACGCAGACACGAAAGGTCCCCCCCAAGCAGCAGTTTAAGATATGCTAAAGTGACCTCTCTTAAATGTTAATCAAGGAGGATTTCAAAAGATTTATTCACATTAAATATCATGGCATAACAAAGAAATGGCATAAGATAAAAACTACATTCATCATATGAATATTGGAAAAATACTGTTTCAGTACTGCGATAGCATATTTACAAAGGAAAATTGTAGGGACAGTAAACAGCACAACCCATCTGGCGTAGGATTTTGTACAGCCCTGTGTGACTGCAAATCCTGACAAGCAGATTGTAAATCAAGCTCAGTCACAGGCTCTACACCTAACTCTCGTCTTCTCTGAGCCTGAACACATATCCAGTCGGGTAACATTGTCTAAACTCCTTCTATTAGCAGCAATTAAAGCTACTTTGTGAAGCTCAAGAAACACTCTGATTTCAGCTGTTCACTTAGTCATGCTGAGGAAATCTTGCCAGTAACCACATCTTATAAACACATACTTAAGAGCAGATGATGCAGCTTCAAAAGCTCCTAGGCAATCAGAAGCACTCAGTATGGGGATTTAAATGCAACATCTAAACGAACATCTAAATGTAAGGCTTTCTGATACCAAGTCCATCCACAAGAAGTAAAACTTGAATCTATGCTAATAATGCCTTTTTCTCTGCCAGCTTTTCAAATGCAAGAAATACTATAGACCTTTCACTCTAAAATTTTTAATGTCAAAAATCTACTACGATAATATCAGAGACCCAGAAAGAGTGATTATCTATGGCTTACTGCTTGTATTAAGCCTTTGTCTTCCAAGAAAGTATTGACTAAAAGAATATTTGTTACTAAAAAATTAAATTCTCATTCATTCATTGAAAAACTGTTAGGCCATATATCAGTAGATCACAGTTGTAATGAAATGGGAGTGCAGCTGTTGCACTCTCCTAAACCTTAAAGAAGAAAACTAGTTTATGAGCCCAAAACCTAGGAAACTGAATATGGACTAGATTTTCTTCTAGTTCCCACCTTCCACGTGTTCTACTTCTTAACTCTTCTGTGTAAGCTTACTGGCTTTTAATCTTTCTGCTTTTCTTTATTTCTTTTGCAAAGCTATAAAGCCAAGCTATATTAGACAGTTCATTGGTGCTTCTGAATTCCAAAGTTATCATTCAAAGACATAGCAAATAGGACCAAGGGGACACTAATCAGCCACCTGGAAGACAGAAGAGAAATAAGTGCTAGAAAGGCATCATAGGTTTTTTTGACCTCACAAAAACTACTATTTAGATGGCTATCAACAGGGTGGGAAATCTAAGACCCCTAAAAGCCCAAAGGCATCTGTCAAGTCATCAGACAGTCTACTGAGCTTGGGTCATAACTGACTGACCTCCTCAGGAGCTGCGGGTGTTATCCTGGAGAGCTTAGCCATCTACATTATGCACTGCTTCCTTTAGAGGGACTGTTTCTGCAACTAATTATAGTAGCACACCTCAGATATTGTAACTTAAGTAATTTGAACACTATTAAAAAATTGGGGGAGGACACCAGAAGGGAGATGGAAACAACTCATCTCCAATGTCTTAATATTGCTACCTCTTTAACTGCAATTGCAGTGTTAAGCATTTGTCCTCTAAAACTGTGCCAACATCAGCAACTCCAAGCTAGCAGCAAAAAAAGTAAACTAAACAGTTATGTTTACATGTGCAGTAGAGGAAAAAAAAAAAAAAAAAGGAAAAGCTGTTTTTTTGCCAAACGGAAAAGGACAGAATTAGTAGGACAGAGATGCTATTCTGCTTTTACATTTCTAATAGGGTTAACAAATAATTGTGTACACAAACTCACAGTTGATAAAAAGTATTCAGTATTTCCTTTTTTCGGCCTCAAAAATAAAGAACTTGACCTGTTATTACTACCATTTTTACATTTCATTTATTTAGAAATTATTTCCTCTTTGGAAGGGTTTCCAGGATTTTTTATTACAGTACAAGTTTCAAATCAGTTAATACTGCAAATAAATACCTTGAGAAAGCATGGATTTGTATTTTTACATTAAATACACTATTTCTAATAATTTCAAATTTTTACTAGTTGCTTGTTCACATATTGTAAATTTTAAGCAGCTACAATATCTGTGCAGCTTTATGAACTGTCTCTCCTTTAATGTATGCACTTGGATAAAATTAGTATTAATGGAACAAGAAAAAAATGTTATACCGTGCAAGAATTTTATAAAGGATAGTTTCTGCTAGTATAGCGTATAAGTCTTCATATTACAGCACATTTACCTACACAAAATTATTGGATGACACATTCAGCTTTTCCTTGCAAGTGAAGAATACTCTCAATAAAGCCTTGCTTTGGCCTATTCTGTTGAAAGGGTAAGAGAATGTAAAAGAAGACATTGTCATTTTTAATGTAAATCCTTGGCAAAAGTCAATGTATTATTAAATTAGTTTAATACAGTTTCATTTAACATTTCATAGGTCCCTTATGATGACCGACAGTTGTGGCACTGGATGTCATATTTCACAAAGTTGTGGTCTATAAGTCCTAAAGCCTATGTAGTCAGACCAAACACAGATTTTTTTATTTCTTTCTATTTAGCATGAAAAAGCAACAACCAGGCAATGTGTTTTCACTAACACCCTGCAAAGAACTCCAGAGTTTCTGCATATATTATGCTCTCTGCTCCTCATGGACTGTTAATTATTTTAAGTAGAATCAGGTGCAGTTGCCATTGCTAATTAAATGTTCCATCTGTATTGCTACAAAGGCTGTACTCTCCTCTCTCTGCTTTCTCTCTTTTCTCCCTGCCTGAAACTATAGCACCATGTATCTTCCCATTAAAGTACAGAGGTTGGTGTCACAGCTCGTAGTATTTTCAATAAAGACTCAGGCAAATGAGTAAGCTTTAGGTAACTGACAGAGCATGGACTTTGTCATCACTTTCTTGGACACAAACCCTAAATTCTACCCAAATACTGTTTCAGAGACCAAAGCAACTGCACTGGATGTCATCTGAGGGGACTTCCACGAGTTTCCACACAGAAAGTTACTCAAACAAGCAGAACATGATGACATCTGAGCTTTCCACTCCTTTAGCCTGAAGACCTCACTGTTGATCTGCCTCTCAACAACTTCAGATCAAAAAGCAAAGAAACCTTTTCCATCTCCCTCCTTGGAAAGGGGAGGGCAGCTGCTGAATGGCTGCCGTATCCTAACAAACGAATCTTTTAAGATGTAAAATAATCACAAAAAAAAACATGGTACTTGAATAGCACATATGAGAAATGCAAACTATTCCTAAGCTAATTTGCAAAGAAGGGATTTCCAAAACATAAACCAAGTATTTTAACTACAACAAAATGCACAAGAAAAAAGTAATTTCCATGAGCTGTGTAAAAATTCAGCCTGTAAGAGCAGGTGCAATGTCATGCTGTTGGATCAAGTGCAAAAAGGTGAATCACGGGACAGATGGAGAAGAAAGGAAGTCATTGAACTAATCGTGAAAAGACGTTATAGGTGTAAGATGAAAGGGAAAACTTGTGCTTCAAATCAATGGCTTAGCCATTAAATAGCATTTACACCACAGGAACACAGAAGGCCTGGGAGGGTATTCATAATCATAAAAAGAAGAAAGTGAAACATGTCCTAACTCTCCTCCTTCTTCCTAAATGCTGCAGGCCACAAATCTGCCAGATGTCACTGTCTGAGCCCCTTCTACACCTCTTGCTACATTCCTGCAAACCCATCCGCTAGATCCTCTAGGCCAGAGCCCTCAGAGGGCAACTGAATCCATTCGGAATAAAACTGAATGTGTGTCTTTGAGTAAGAGATAAAGAGACAGATGATAGGAAGTACAAAGCAAACTATTTGTAGCTGCTGTATTGAAGTTCACAATGACTTGCAGGAAACATGTTCACAGCTGAAGTTTGCCCATGAACACCTAAAATTAGTCTCATGGTTGAAAAACTATTATTTGTACTACAACTATTATTTGTGTGCATGCTCAGTACCACCTCTTTCCCCTGCTGGCATAAAAGAAAGTTAAGCCATTAAATGGTCATCTTAAGAAGTTAATAAATCAAGGTTGCAGGACCACAGAGATTCCTTTAAACTGACAGGGTTTATTTCAGCTGGTGAACTATTTTTGACAAAAAAAACATTTTGTTCTGCATTTTCACTACAGTGCGAATGACTTTCTCTCCAAATTTTATTCCAACTACATACAGATTATTAATAAGACGACTATTTTTAAAAAGAAAAGAAAATACTTGTTTTATAAAAAATGAAGGAAAAAGCAATCCAGAAAATTATTGAATTATTTATATGTAACTTCAAGTCAATTTCCATGGGATCACTAATTTTTCTATTGGGAGTTAGATTTATTTTTTTTTCTACAAACTTACTGATAATCTTTGCACACATTGAGCCAGCCAACCCTATCTGTTCATAGAAACAAGAAGTGTGTTTCCACCAATTTCTCGCAACTTAGTGAGGAAGAACCCTGAAGCCTCTGAAGCAGCTCAGTGACTAAAATCACCTGAGTTCCAGTCAATTCGCATCAAATCACTGATAAAGCACATGGCTTCCTCTATGGAACTGCAGTAATTTACACTAAAAAATAGTTCAGATCCCAAAAACTGTGTATTTCAGGAACTAAATATTTTAAAGCTTAAAGAGCCACGTGCCTTCTGCCAAAACTGAACTGTGCTGCAAATATCTCTTAGCTATATAATCATACTTCCTTACTTGTATTGAGATTATTCCTGGGGGCTTCACATGGATGTTTACACTAAAAGAAGTCTACTACCACACAAGTAGTAGACTGAGTTCCTGACTGAGACTAAGTAACACAGAGTTCCTTTCACAAATAACTTTTAACAAAAGAATGCATAAAACAAAAACAGTTTCAACATTCAAACGAAAGCATTTCCAAGCGCTTAAAGCATCTCTTAAGCATCTGCTTAAAACTGCAAAAACTTAGAATACATTTAAAACTTAAAACACATTGCTGAAGTCTGCAGAAGAGCTCAGTTGTGCCATGCTCCTTCATCTACCCGTCCTCCTGCACCAGTATATACGAGCCTTTGGCTGATGGAGGTCCGTTGGCATTTTCATCAAAACCCACAGACTGAGATTTCCAAGGTGTTTAGCACTATCTCTTCTACTCAAATCAAGGTGAGGAAGATCTCACTTGAGAAAGCTCGAGGCATCTGTGGAGCAGAGCAATGGGCAAGGAAAGTAAAGGGAAAACCTCTGCACACCATAGCTAAAATATCTGGATGACAGTTGCCCACACTCCAGACTTGACGAACATCTATAGTTTCAGTGAAATCCAAATGGTGAAAGGCTATGGTAGAGTCCAAAACAACTGGAAAAAAACAATTTTCACAAGATATAATTTTTGTAGAATAAAAAGGTGTCTTTGAAAAAAAAACCTCAAGGATATGATGAATTATCTGGCTTCATGCAAGTTATTAAAAACATACAGGTTGTGCATTGCTTATCAGTGAAAGACTAAATGTTCTGTTTTGATGGCAAGTTGGATATATTATGAAGAATAGGTACAGGGAATACTGTCAGCAGAGCTGTTTAAATAACAGAATTCCTGCACTATAAGAAATAAAATGGAACAATAGACCATAGTTATTGTTGCTATTCAGAATTTAAAATATATATATTTACATTTCCCATGCAAATACTTTTATGTTTTTAAGCTCTTCTCTTTTTTTCCCCAAGTCTTTTACTACATCTTTTAATGTCTTCTCACATTTTTTAAGGTTCTTCCATTTTTCATAAATTGACACTTGGAGCTCAATCTTCAGGAGCTTCTGGCTCAGACACAGTGTCTAGTCCCCTGGTTCCCTATCAGTTATAAAACACTGATGAGGTCCTGCCTTGAAAATACAGCTGATTCATGAGCATGGGAGCTAGAGCTTTGGCAAAAGACACATTTCTTCAGTTTGCCAGATTGCCAGCTATGGATCCAGGCACCCAGCCTTTACAGCTACATCTGTGCTAGTAAATTAAAAAGCATCTAGCAAAGCTCTCTGGTATTGAGGCTAACTGGCATGGAGCAGCCCATACCAATACTGTTCAACTCTCCTACTGTTCAAAACAGGGTCACCACATCCAAACTGCCTGGGGAGAGCAGAAGTTGACTTGGCCATGGACAGAGCCATACCTAGGAAATGCCTGGGAGAGAGTAACTAGCACAGGCTAAAGCCCACGTGCCTGGCACAATTTTAGTAATTTAACAGTGCATTCAACTGAGTTTCATACCAATCTTTAATTTGCTAGTACAGATGAAGGAAAGGAGTCCGAGCTACAGTTGTACCCCTGGACAGACAGCCTCTCTGTTCTCCAGGAAGAAACTGCAAGAACAACTTCTGCTCTAATATGTTAACAGCACAAGTTCTCCTGTGTGGCTTTTCTAAACCTTCTTGCCTCTGTGTTTCTAAATCACAGAACCACAGAAAAGTTGAGGCTGGAAGGGACCTCTGAAAATTGTCAAAGCACAGTCAACTAGAGCAGGTTGCTTGGGACTGTACCTAGTCCTCTTCTGAATATCTCCAAGGATGGACACTCTGCAACCGCTCTGGGCAACCTCTGCCTGTATTCAATCATCCTCACACTGGAAAGTCACCTTCACATTCATCTTCACAGCCCTTTGCTTCATGCCAGTATGTCCTAGTACTCCTCTTGAGATGTGTCCCACCAGGGGTGAGCAGAGGGAAAAGACCACCTCCCTTGACTTGCTGGCAATGCTCTTTATAGCGCAGCCCAGGAGGCTGATGGCTGACAGGTTGCTCCTCCCCAGGGGCATTACCTGACATTTCCCCTTGTTGCACTTCATGAGGTTCCTGTTAGCCCATTTCTCCAGCCTGTCGAAGCCCCTCTGGGTGGCAGCACAAACCTCTGGTGTATTGGCCACTCTTCCCGGTTTTCTGTCATCTGCAAACTTGCTCAGGCTGCGCTCTGTCCCATCACCCACATCCTTAATGAGGGCATTAAATAATACTGGTCCCAGTATCATCTCTTGGGGTACACCACTACTGACTGGCCACCAGCAGGACTTTGCCACTGATCACAACCTTCTGAGCCTGGCAGTTCAGACAGTTTTCAGTCCATCTCAATGTACATTTATCTAGCCCATACTTTATCACTTTCTCTACGATGATGTTATGGGACACTGTCAAAAACCATACTAAAGCTGAGATAAACACGCACACACAGCCACAAACTTGGATTAGAAATCTCTATATAAAACTAATCTTCCTTACAGAATGAAAACCATTAACATTGAAACACGTTACATCAAAATTTCCAAATTAATCTTTTTTTTTTTTTTTTCCTTAAGGACTAACTTTTCCAAGAACCATATTTTCTCCTTTCACCCTCATTGACTGGCATACTCTTATGGGAATGGTAGACAAATTCCTCTTTCTTCTTAACTTAAATTTAAGAATAAATCAATAATTTCCTTCTATGTAATCCCCATTTCATTGTCCATTGCAATTTTTTGCAAACTTCATTTGAAGGACAGAATAGTGACTCATTCTCATGGTTTCCACCTACTTATACAAATGTTTATGACTTGATTTCACGTCCATAATAATGACATAATGAGCTATCAGACCACACAATTTACTTATATAAACAACAGATAAAATGGCACAGATTACAATAATAATTATGTGCTTTTCAAAGACAGCTATGGGTACCTACCCTCCTATTCACAACTCTTGGACTTTCTGAGATGCTGCCACCTTTGTTTTCTGATGCCAGGATAAAAATTGAAAATACGGTTCAAAACCCTATCTTTCTATTAATGGTTTAAATGAGAAAGAAAAAGACACATCAATTTAATATTTAAACAGTCAAATTTTATTATGGTTGCTAGTTTCTTGTCACTACTATGCCTTAATGGTAAATTTTCCGCTATTGAGAACTCTCATACAGAAATCACATGGGGTTTTTTCTCCCCAAAGCCAACAATTGCCAAGTAAGGTAAATGAGGAAAACACAGCTGTAAATGCTTACAATCAAAGTAAAATCACTAGTGGGATGAAGGCAAAATCTTTCCAGTGGCCAGCATTGCAGATGGCCAGGGAAACACAACTCAGACTCTCAGTGCCTTTCACTTCTTGTCCATTTCTTCTGTTGTTGGCCTCTTCTCAAATCTCTACCCTTAAAATTCTGCCTATTGCTTCTTGGCTGAAAGTGTTGGGAAGGAAGCAACAAATGAACAAGGACTCTGACATGCCAGAAAAGGGTTCTGTTTCCAACAATAATTATTGCAAAAAAGGACAGCAGTACAGCTAAGCAGGTGTACAATTCTCTCTATGTGGTGCCGCATACAATGATAGCCTTGCATATGTCCCACCATAGGTTACTCCACCACCAGCCTGACAACAGATGGAGGCAGAAAGAGACATACCACAGTGGCATACCAAACACTACTAGAGAAGAAGGCTCAACCATCTGCCTCCTGCTACTTGCACAACAATGCAAGCTGCAGTTTAAAACACCCTTGTTTTGTTAGAAAGCCATAGCCCTCTGCTCACACCCTGCATGGGGCAACACAGCTCTTTACACAGGAGGAGGCCTAGAGCTGTATTAACAGGAACACAGCTAGCAGATTGAGGGAAGTGATTATCCCCCTCTACCTCACACTCATTAGACCACATTTACAATATTGCATCCAGCACTGGGCTTCCAATACCAGAAAGGTCAATAAACTGGAGTGAGAGCAACAAGGGCTACCAAGATGGTCAGGTGGCTGCACGCTTGCCCTGTGAGAACAGGCTAAGGGAACAGGGCTTGTTCAGCCTTGGGAAGAGATGGTTTTGATGGGACCCAACAGCAGCATTCCAACACTTGCAAGAACTTGGAGAACTCCTGCAAGGAATATCAAGAACGGGGAGCCAGGCTCTTCGCCGTGGTGCATTGTGGAAACCCAATAGACAATACGCATAAATTGAAATAAGAGATGTTCAGACTGGATACAAGAAGAAACACTTCCACCATGAGGACAATCAAGTAACGGAAAAGACTACCCAAAGAGGTTACACAGGCTCCATCCTTAGATCTTTTCAAGACTTGACTGGTCACAGCTGACTCACCTTTGAACAGGACCTCCTGAGGTCCCTTCAGTCTGAATTATCATACCATCTTATGATAACTTCCGTTCACATTTGTAAGGCTCTGTACAGATATCTTTGAAATGGGGTGGCTCTTGTGTTGTGGATAGCGGGGTCCATACCCAGCAGAACTTTAGACCCTTGGTAAAATCTGAGTCTTACTTCCCTCTTGAACTAAGTGGAGAAAGTGCACCTGCTAGCACTTTACCACAGCACACTGGAAAAGGAAATATATATCAGAATAGGAAATGTACTGCCTGTGCAGTGGCCCTCACCAGGGTTTTGCCTGAGTTTCATCAAAGATGGGCATGCAACAACCAGGCCAAGCATAAAGAACAGGGTGCAGAAGTTAGGAGGTGCCAACACCCCAGCTGTCTTGTGACTTCATTTGTGAGGTGAGCAGTGAGAATTTATCCATGTATGTATTTATCGTGGAAGAACATGTATAAGCATGTGCTTCAACCTGCCCAGGTAGAGCGAAGATGAACAAAACAGATTTTATGTAACGAAAAACGAGCTCAGTGAATGTGCTACAGAGTACCCGTGCATTCATGTGCCAGCTCAGTAGCCCTCAGCGCGACTCTTGCCAGTGCACAGAGATGGGCTGATAAAAACTTGGACTGAGCACAGAACAGGGCATACAGGAAAGAATTTACAACGTCCTTTGCAAAGTAATGGACCTTTTTTCTGTTTTCGCAGGCTACAATAACTAAGTATTCTCACATGTCACTATTACCCTGATACTGAATAACCTACCCTGTCCTTGTTCGTAGCGCGTTCCTTCCTTATACCGCTGCTGTGTTATACACATCCTCACACATCTACTACAAAATACTCCACTGAGATCCCCGCCAGTCCAAAAGCACTCAAGCCGCAATTGCCTTTGAAGGAAGCAAAGGTGACCCAGGCTAAGCAGCAGCTGGTCTTGATGCACACGAGCAGCAGGGGCTGTCACTGGAACAGAAAGAAAGTGAACAACCAGCTCAGCAGATGAAAGTGGACTCTCTGCTGTATGAGACCGCAACACAGTCCTGAATAGCTCCAAGAAACACTTCAATGGGAACGCAGTATAACTTCCCACAGCTTTGCATCCCCTAACAGCTGAACTTGGCTTAAGGAAGGGAAGGCCTGTTACGACTTCTCACTGCAAGTCCCCCTTGTAGATAACTGCCAGAGGAAAGACCTTGTGGTACCTAAGTCTGACAGCCTGAACCATCAGATAGCTGCACAGCACCTTATTTATTCCCTGGGACACACATCCAAGGTGCCACCAAAGGACAAAATACTAGAAATAAGCAATAATTCAAAGACTAAGATGGTGAGCAGTTAAAACAATTAGCTCTTTAATTGAAAGACTTTGTCATACTCTGCTTTGAATGACAGACCTCATAATTAAAAGAGGAAATTTTCATATCTTTGTATTTATTGACCTCTGCTGAGACAGAAAATAGTGATGCAGCAGAAATTACAGCACCACTTTCAAATGTAAAAACAGAACAGCAAATGCAAAATCACCTCCTGTCTTTGGTCAATGTTGTAACTTTAAGTTCCACTAATTAGTTTTCTTTTTATTTTTCCAGTGATTCTGAGAGCATGGACCCAGTTAATGGATGCAACTCAGAGATGCACACTCTTGCCAAACACGACCTAATCCATCTTAGCCTTAGATACAAGTTTTGATTTAAAGCAGTCTCACGTTTTCCCACTTCCTTTCATTTGAGTTGATCAGTTCAATTTGAGCTTTGACTGTTTTTAAAAGACAGATTACATATAGATTAGAAAACTAACCATCTGAATTGAGAGCATGCAAGGAAATACGGATGGGGGGGAAAAAGCTAGCACTGTGCTAAAGTACACAGTTGTATCTCAAGAAAAAAAAAAAAGACTGAGAGGCTGAGGAAAGGAGGGTCTCAAAAAACAGTGTTTCATAACTCAGGGAAGTGGAGGAGAGTGGCTGGAGAACAGGGCATAAACTATTTTCTTTCCTGCCAACGCACTATTAAATGACACAGAAATAGATGGAAAATGGGTCAACAAAGCTAGAAGAACAGAAACTCCACATTGCTATCTCTGTCCAGAAGAAAAGAAGACAGAATGGTCTTTTAGTAACACGTAACATGAAATGCAAGTAAAGTACAAGCAAGTCTCTCGTGCTTTCTATCTATGATCTGCCCTGAAATGTCAAGAAATCTGAACGTGACTATCTATCTCTGTCGCTGGGAAAGAGGATAGACTTACAGATCAATGGGAGCCACTCCCTGATTTATGGATCTCATATCCCTCGTAATACTTCTCATAAACATCATGAATCCATATGGTGTCCAAGTGTTACATTTTGTGTTTGATTTAGCTAAAATATATTTAAAACAAACAAAACCAGACCCAAAATGTTCCTATGCAACTGGAGGGTTCCCCACTGACTCCTCCTTAGCCGAGCCTCAGGAATGTAGAGTGCCCTTTATAATTCAAGTGCATTAAATCAGATCTAAAGAACTTCTCATTTAGAAGATAACATAAAACCAAGATGCATTTTATTCAGATTCTCAGAAAAATCCTGTGTGGAATTGCCAACCTGCTCTGTCTGGACTTTTTAGTGACACATATCCTGAGCAAGGTAACCATTCACTGCTCTGTAAAGGCTTTACTACCCTTTGTAATTGTTTCGGGTTTGTTTTTTCTTTTAACCACAGTTCACAGCTCTGAGTAAAGAGCCTGACTTCTGCACGCGGACAACAGCAAACCCACAAAAGCCAGCAGCAAGGAAAGGCAACGTTACCAGCAGCACATAAACAGTGCCACCACAGAACTCTGTAACAAAAAAGAAAAATAAAGTGGGAAAGAAAATAAAGGAAGCAGAGGCAGCCATGCCAAGAAAACAAAATATATATGCACACACAT
Source organism: Pluvialis apricaria (assembly GCA_017639485.1). Classification (NCBI taxonomy): domain Eukaryota; kingdom Metazoa; phylum Chordata; class Aves; order Charadriiformes; family Charadriidae; genus Pluvialis; species Pluvialis apricaria. Next base: position 21,925,418 of record CM030008.1, on the reverse strand, counting down.
ATATACACATACAAAGAGTTTGGTAAATATGAAGTGACAAGGGGAAAAAAGATACAAAAGAGCAAATTAGTGAGGGGGGGAAAAGGAGTCAGAAGCAACAAAAAGCAACATTTTATTGTGGTTCAGGGAAAATGACTCAGCATTCTGTAGGCCTACCATCAAGAGCCTGCTAAACTTTAAAAATCTCTTGAGATATTGATTAGGTTAGAAATCACAACTACAGCAACTGCATAACAGGGAAAATTACTCCCTCACGACTGCAATCAGAAAGATTTGCAGGGAAGGAAACACGGAGGAGGGCACGATCATCATCTTTAATAAACACCAGCGCTGATGCAGTAGCTAGAAGAAAGTGTGTCATTGTCAGCACGTGACTGTTGGCTGAGCACAAAAAGAAAAGAAAAGAGAGAAAACTGTAATAAGTAAAATTGTCAAAAGCTGATCTTCAGACAATCAAAGAATGGGAGTCAGAATATGGAAAATGGTTATTGACTAGTAATTCACTGGGCAGCAGCTACATAGGAAGAAAATTAATATCCAGAGCTTTTTTGTTTTGGTTGTTGGGGGAGTAGTTGTTGGGTTTTTATACTTTTAGGTTATTACTTTGGTGATAACCAATTATTCTCTTTAAAAGGAGCGAAGCCAACTGCAAATACAGCGATGTTCTGCACCCCCAGTAAATAGTAACTGTCGGTTTGTTGCTGAGCCGAAGGGTGGGCTCTCTCCTCTCCAGAGAAGGCATTGCATAATGGGTTCTTAGTTTACTGTCCAGACATGACTATAAGGAATAAACCACTAACACTTTTTAAGGTCAATGAAAAGAAACAACAATTTACATTGCTATAGCCTACGGCCAACAGCTATATAAAGTAACGTTTTCCAACAGATCCCCAATGCTGATATCTGAAACAATCACCAATAGTTGTGTGTTTGAATAAGGACCACCTTAAAGCACATGCATTGCTTATGCTTTTTTCAGAGAAAGCTTAACAGGTTCTGCTGATGGGACTTGTGATAAATTGATTCACTCAAGGGAAGGTCCGCGGCCTCCAGTCAAAAAGACAGTGCCCTGGCCAGCCTGAAAGTTCATATGCTGCCTCTTACTATGTGAACCACAGTAAAATTTCCAACTGGTCATTAACTAAAATGAACAAACCTGAACAAATTACACAAACACCTCAGTAAAAATGTGTGAGTCCTTCTGTCTTAGTTAAATGCCACCAATGAATATTTTTGGTCTGGGAGACAGTTCCCCCCCTTGGTCTTCAATATGGCCTCAAGAATGTAGCTATTCTCTACCCAAAAACATCACATGGATTCTGAAACTCCTTACCAATTTCACTGTGAAACTTGGCAAAGGCATAAAAACATACAAGTGCTGAGAAAATTAAAGTTAACACCAAATTTTCTTCACCCAGTGAAGTACACAGGTATATGGGATTATTTTTTTTTTTCATTTTGTTTCTTTCTTTGTGATCTCTAACCAAAAAACCTGACAATGGGTCAAGTTTCATCAAACAACTGAACAATTTTCTAGTAACAGTTGAGCTATATCCAATAGGGTTTTCCCTTCCAATAGGGTTTCAAGGCCCAAGTGTATCTCTTGAATGGTAACACAAGCATCACTAATGGTACAGTAAGTTGTATTAGTGTACTAAAACAGGAAGAGATAGGTTAGTTGAAAGGTGATACAAATCAGGCGTTCCTCCAAAAAGGAACTAACAGACTGCAATCAATTTGTCACAGTCAGTGTGATTTGAAATCAGCTATCTCATTTAAGTAAACACAAGGCTGCTTGTACACATCAATGGAGAAAGACAGGCACCTCCAAAGGGTGACCCATCACATTCTGTAAGAGCTGAGACACTGTACATAAGAAAAGATGCAGCAACGACCTTTGGAAACAGCCTATGCAAGACAAGGTGAAGAAAGGCCACAACCCATCACCTCTCCATGGAACCTCTTGGAAGGGGATGACTCACACCAGCTGATGGATACCACCTGGCTTTTTGATAACTTCCCAGCAGATCAGCAGTACACCCTGAGACTCCTACTTAATGCCACAACACTGCAGAAACCATTCACTTTCCTCTCCCACTGTCATCAGGCCATCATTTATCCTACCCGACCTCTCTGTATGTACTGCTTCCCTTGTTAAAGCCTGGAACTGAGAGCATTGAAGATGCTGGAAGATACTATGAGCCCTTGGAAAATTGTTACTTTATGGACAGAAACTGACATTTAGTTAATGAGATAATCCTCACAACCATTGACAGCAGAGTAAATAACTGTACTGGTAAAAGAAACCTGAAACTACTTTCACCCAGATTTTCACTACTGCCTTGGAAACACAGAAAAATACAGTTGAGAAAGAGCAGACCCAAACGTCCTTTAGCATTTTCAGCATTTCCACATGCATATAAAATATTAAATTACAGCAAGATGGAGAAGTTCCCCCAACCTCAGCCAACTTGAGAGTCCTCTGTTCCTAGGCACTAATGATATTTATATTTCACATGTGAAATATATAGTAAAAGCTAAAAAATATTTATGTTTTCAGTTCTCTTGGTAATTTTTGTTTCAAGTGTGACACTGAACTTCAGAGCATTGCTGTTAAATGGAAATATTTTAAAAAATATTAAAAAGTTAAAAATGTCTTTTTTATAGTTTTGAGAGTCTAGCTGCAGAACTATTGCACGCAAAGTGGAAATATTACTGTGATCCAGAGGGGTGAAAAAAAAAAATTTAATTAAAGTTGACTAATCTTGATTATATAAAAAGCTAGTGTGTTCCATAAACTTCTCACAACCGGCAAAGATACATCAATCAAAAATGCCCAAAAAGGCACTAAATCAAGAACACATTTGCAGAATCAACTATTAGGTAAGTGGGAAAAGGCAGCAGGTTTCAATTCATGATTTTTAGTGCAACAAACACTTCAGAGTTCTTCAGAGTTCATGTGTAAATAATACAAATATTGGCAAGGTAGTATAAAACTGAGATTCTCTGCTCAGGTTTCTGAGAAAAGGAGATCAAGGAGAAAAAACAAGCGAGGTACTTGCTGCAACAAGCTATTACTGACCTTCCCCAATAGCAGGGGAAGGAGTTGAAGTCGATAGCAATCTAGCACAAACAGCCCTGGGAAGCCCATCAGTTACTGAACCTGAATGAGACACTAATCAGTCCTGACACTCCTTCCTAAGCAATAATCATTGGATCTTATCACCTATCCTTGCTTTTTACCAAGGAATGCTGCTACACAATATTATTTTGGTTGCAAAGTAAACTTGAAGAGGTAATACAGCATATGTTGCCCAATTTGGAAAAATCTATACCACCTTCCATATAGGGGAAAATTACTGTCTCCATCAGCAAGACAGCATCAAAGGCCTACTGTATATGTAACAACATATTTGTTTCCTTTCTTGTATCAAAGGCTTCAGGTTTAAAAAAAAAAAAAAAGACAACTGTATTTATATAGCCATTTTTAATAAAACAAAAGACTAATCAGTGTTCTATCTTCTGTCACACTTCTGGCAAGTTTTGAAAGACATTTTTTTCTTGAATACCAAATATAAGTGACTATACAGCTATTCTTAAAAAAATATTACAAAGAAACTTTTCAGGATTATGATTGCTTCCTATACAGAGAATTACAGAAGCCTTATCATGCACTTCATACAGTATCTTACTGCTTTTTGAAGCACTCAATTTCAACGTTTTTTTTCTGATAAACCCTTCTTCTGTTGACTGCAAGTCGGGTAAAGAGAGGAACGGGGACGACCAATTTATGATGATTTCTTTCATATTCCTAGAGTCAGGTCACAGAGAAGTGAATCTGGTTGGGTTGTGGTTTTTTTTTTTTTCCATTATTTTATTCTTCTTCCAATATGCAGAATAGCCATAGTGTCTCAGTTCCTGGGATACTGGAAAGTCCTGCCATGTTGTCCTGCAATCGTGCAACACACTTGAAATTTAAAACCAACTCAAATTCATCTATTTTTAGGTTCATAGTACCTCCACAAACATCACACACTTTATAACAAATTTTTCACACCAGCAAAATTTCTCTTTTAGCATCGGATTGTTTGATGGTCACTATAGTTTCAATTCCATTCTTATGGCTGAAGTCTAGATTTTTTAACTGGTTTCTCCAGTCGGAAAGGTGTGATTATATCCACAGAATTTCTCTAGTTCCTTCTGTTTTTCACACCTTCTGTCAAAAAGCAAAGAATCAAATGTTATGTCTGAAACTGTCCATTATGTTCTAGTTGTGGAAGCAATTGTGGGACTATTTTTCTAATCTGTTTATGAGAAGATCTAATGAGAGTGCAGCCTAGAATGGGAGGACATTTTCCCAAAGATTTTAGGTCATTATCAACAACGAGCAATCAAACCATCTTTGATTCCCCAATCTTGCAATCACCTCAAGTTTGTAACATCTGATTTTGCTTTCAGAACCACCTCCATGTTTTTTCCCCACCTCACCCTCTAACCACAGTATTGATGCTCCATCCAGGAGTTTCTTCCTGGGCAGCTTCCACTTCCTTGTGGCAACCCAACAACACTCCATCTTTGGGCCCCTTCCCCCTCATCTCTCTTCACAACTTGCATTTGCAAGCAAATTCCCATTCTGCCTAAAACTTCCAGGTGTGACTTTGCTGTCAGGATCTATCCCCTCAGGCAGGGGGTTCATCTAATGAGATTCACCTAATCAAACAGACATCTACAATGTATGTGTCTACATCTGAGGCTAGTCATCTAGACTCCATTAGTAGTCAACAGAGGCACTTCTAGATATCTAATATAGATCGGAAGAGTTGTGTCTTAGAAGGGCCTAGTCCTTTCCACTGACTACAAACAGGTTTCAGGTGATACTGAGTCTTACAACGTAAAAATTCAGTTTACTGTCTAAGCTCTACTTCTCTAACACCTCTTCGGAAATATCCTGCTGTCCATCTAAGACACATTATTCAGCCCCTAGCCTCCTTGTTACTATTTTTCTGCTTCCACTATTTGTCACACCTACCTACTGTTTCTCATTTCATACTTATTTAAAATATACCTATAATATTTAACCTTTGGATTAAAGCCACTAAAAAAACCAAATGAGAGACTGGGTTTTTTAATGAAGTTTTTGTTCTACCATAAACCAATGTATTGTTGCAACTTAGCACTAAAAAACACATTTTCAAAGTTATGTGCATACATCAGATACATATATTTGGACACACTGATTTTTCTAAAAATCTACAATAACCATCCTACATATTCTTTCTGCATGTCTTTAGGTAGCTAATTGGAAATAAGATATTGTTCATAATAATACACTAACTGTGTTTTCATATCCTCTAAGCACAAATCAGTGAACTAGCAGTCAGAGGGCCCTAAACTGAAGATATCTTTTGATTTATGGTGCTTTCTTACTGATAAGATGGAAAACTGCATTTGTGTATATCTGTCCTGGTTTTGGTTGTGATAATTTTCTTACTAGCAGCTGGTATAAGTGCTGTGTTTTGGATTTAGGATGAGAATAATGTTGATAACACACTAATATTTTAGTTGTTGCTAAGCAGTCAAGGACTTTTCAGCTTCCCATACTGGCCTGCCAACAAAAAGGCAGGGGGCACCCAAGAAGCTGGAGGGGCCACAGCCAGGACAGCTGACCCAAACTGGCGAAAGGGATATTCCACACCATATGACATCATGCTCTGTGTATAAAGCTGAGGGAAGAAGAAGGAAAGGGAAGACGTTCCGAGTTATGGCATTTGTCTTCCCAAGTAACGGTTATATATGATGGAGCCCTGCTTTTTTGGAGATGGCTGAACACCTGCCTGCTGATGGGAAGCAGTGAAGGAATTCCTTGTTTTGCTTTGCTTGCATGGCTTTTGCTTTACTTATTAAACTGTCTTTATCTCAACCCACAAGTTTTCTCACTTTCACTCTTCTGATTCTCTCCCCCGTGCCACCATAGGGGAGCAAGCAAGCAGCTGTGTGGTGCTTAGTTGCTGGCTGGGCTTAAACCACAATATCTTATTTTGCAAGTATGCTTTAAAAACAATAAAACAAAAAAAACTCTACTTGAAATAGATTACAACAGTAAAAAAAAAAAAACACCAAATTGAAGTACATTAATTAAAGCAGGCTTGAGAAATAATATTACCTCTTGAAATAACTCCATTTTCATTTAGTCATGAAAAGAATTTAGGAGGTTTCACCTATTTGTTTTGCTTGCTGGTTTTATACATGATTTGAACTCCTAAAATAAACTGGAAAGGCAAAAAAATATCATTCTGGTACTAACAGAGTAGTAGGAACACAATTTTTAAATAGAAGACAATAGAAGCGCTTCTGCTCAGTCAACAACAGTAAGACATACTCATCATACTCTAATATCAGACTAGTCCAGTGCTTTGAAAGGGGAAGAATCTCACAGCAGAAAAAGAAGAGCTGGCATAAAATCTGTACCGGCAAATCAATACCCGAACCTGGTCTAACAGGACAAGTGGCTGTTGCAAGCGTGTGAGCGAAAAGCCAGTTAGGATGATTGCTTTTAGGTGCACATGTGGCCTCCCTGGGAGTCAGCAAAGGTATGCTTTTGAAAGGAGTACGGAGCAGGATGCCTAGTTAGCACAATTCCTCCTGGAAACAGGCTTGGTTTCTCAACCACCAATTTCTTCCCAACATCTCTTGAATTCAGTCTTCCTTCACATTAATTAATTTGTTCATTCTCTTACTTCCCTAGTAAGAGTAGTATGCATATGTATGCATATGTAGTATGCATACAGTAGTACACTATGCATTACCTTCTGAATGGTCTCAAGCAAGAAAGGGGAAAAAAAATACACAAGCAAGAAAAGGAAGGAAGCAAAAAACAAACAAATGGTTAAATTTCATGTCAGGTTATCTGTATTGCAGTAAAATATAAAATAGACATTTGAAAATGAAATCCTGCAAGGGAGAGAGATCATTAAAAATATTCTGTAGATATTTTTTTTAATTCCTAGTAAAGCACTGTTTCTTTTCAAAAGGATTATAGTGCAAATCTGACTTTGATAAGCAATATAGTCACTGGCTTTGCTTCAATACAAAAATACAGCATCCTAAAACATGGGCTTTGAGGAAAGCTCAAGACATCACCTGGCTCATCCCTTGCTTCAGAACTGCAATATGACCACCCAGAATGTTTCTGACAAACAACTCTTCTTAAAATCCTCCAGGCATGGAGACTCCATGGCATCCCTCACTACCACCACCCACAACCTATTCCAGTGCACATATACAGGGTTACATTATATTACCATCCGAATGAAACAGACATGGAAAACAGACTATCCCCCTCCTCTTCCTTGTGCAGCTGTAGTAAGGGTGGGATGAGAGGGCATTCCTTAAATTGTGAGAACTAAAGGATGAAGTGAAAACATCTTAGGTTGTCCTCTTGCACCTGAGCAGGTTCCTAACTCTGAGCCTTTCTCTGTTGCAACCTGAATAGCAGGATGCAGTGTCTACGGGATGGCAGGGTGGGTGACAGGCCAGAGTGACTGGGCACCTTGAGCTCCAGCTCCAGGAAAAGCCTACAGGGATGGGGGAGAAGGCAGCTTAGGCCCAGCCACAGGACCTGACAATTATATGGGTGAGAGCAGGCCGCTTTCCTTGCCAAAGAACAGTCTCCAGAACACAGGTGGTGTGAGAGTTTGCAGCCAACTGGAGAGCAAGGGGGAAAACACAGAAGGGATTACTCCTTGCACCAAACCGCACTGACATTCTGCTGCATGGGGGTTTTCTGTGCTTCTGAAGCCAACATTCTAAGATTAAATACTGCTGCCATGCTGAAAAATGCTCATTTTCCATAAGATACATGAATTTATGCGAGAGAGCAATAACTTATGATGCACCCAGTCATTACTACGTCTAAGCTGAAAGATTCCAAGAGAAAAACTTGGCCACAAGAATCATCATTGATACAAATACTCACTGCCTGAAACAGCAAGGATAAACTGCAATACAATATAATGCTCTATAATGCAATATATAACAAGTGATCCTGGCATTAGTGTAACTCTTCCAAGCACTTCATTATAATGTTTAAATTTATTTTACTGCTCTCCTATTCAAAGTGCTGGACAAGCATTAAATTAACATTTGTGGAGAAGATCATCTATTAAATACAACTCTGGAAGGCATTAGAAACTATTCAGTGGCTCCGTTTCAGAACTGCTATGATAGCAGTCCCTTAGAAGAGCAAAAGATAGAAGTCACACAGTTCCAGAGAGTTTGACTTTTGAACTGGGCACCAGTTTACTTGCTCCCTGAGTTTCTTCCTAAGTTCCACCAAAGCACAGGCTTCAAAATATTTTTGCTTTGTCAGCATTTCCAGAAATCTCTGCAGAGGCTTTCCAAAGCACAAGATGAAGATAGATCCCAGTTAACAGTGCTCAAAGCTCGTGTGAACTTCAGTGATGTAACCACTCAGGTGAAGGCTCTTGCTTCCAGGGTTCAGCTATGATTCTCAACAGGAGAGTTTGTGAAAATACGTGTAAATAGATATTGGAAGCGAGAATTGGTTTGGGGTTTTGGTGGGTTTTTTTTTAGTTTTTCTTTAACACCTTCCAAGATAACACAGAAATCAGCATTTTCTTTCCCAGAAAGAAAAAAAAAAAAAAAAGTTTGTCGCCTTCTTTTTCAAGAATGTATATTATGCCCCTTTATCTTCAAAATTCATGCAAAACCACATATGCCTTTATCAAGACAATAACGCAGGAGATGTCAGTGACAACCTGTATATCCCATCTTCAACTGCTGTTACTGTTAATACTATCATTACATTATTCTTTTAAATACCCGTGGCTGAGGGACACAACTATTGAGGTGCAGGTTGAATGTCCAAGAAATTGACCTAAAATCCATCACAGTCAGAACACAAAGTGAATCTATTTGGAAGGGTAAACCTGGCAACTAGCTAGCAGGAAGGCTGTACCCTTACTTCTTTTCCACTGGTGTTGTCTAGCCCACAATCATAGCCTGGCAGTTTCTTGTGACACCTGCTATATAAAGTATATATAGCATTGTCCTGTAAAGTAGTTGGTTTGTTTGGTTGGGTTTTTTCAGTTCTAGTTCAATGATCATCTTTTTGCCTTTCTGCCAAACAAGGATGTATTCACACTGATATAAGCTTCAAGTACACTCTGTCTCTTGTTTAGGTGACCACAAGCAGAACGAGGGCAACACTTAACTTTCTTTCCACAACTTCCTGGGTCTGTTCCCAATGCCAGTCGAAGTTTTGACCTTACTTTTAAGTTATTAATGGATTAGATCCTACTTACATTAGGTCACGTCTCCACAAGCAAGAACAATACAGGTTAAAAAGAAATAGTGAATAAGTGAGAGTCAGAAGCAGCACACTCATGCAAAGGGATTCTTCCATCGAGCGGACTCTCAGAGCAACATTGCCTGTGCTCAACTCTCATCACCTCCAACACACACTGGATGTGTTTCCCATATGGGAAAAAAAACTTAGGATTCTCCTTTAAAATTAGTAAAGTTTTGTACAGCCCTGAAATGGAAACTAGTATCCACAACGCACACAAGAAATTTCACAGTTCCAGCCTATTTTTTGCAGAAGTCCTTCTGCTGCTAAGGTAACGGACTCAAATATGAGCCATAAGATAGCACTGATTCCTGTATTTTGGCTATCCTCGGTGTTTCAGTGTCATATGCATTCTTGCTTTCACACGCACAGGGTAAATTGTACACATTTTCACATTATCATGCTATCCTGGTTTGTGCCACTAGTAATGAATAGCCACACTGGGGGGGGGTGGGAGGGGAGAGAAAGAAAAAAAGAAAAAAATGTGAAGATTTGTATGTTACTACACAAATGAACCACTGGAAGGGAAAACCAACTCAACTCAACTTAGCACGCTCAAGAGCAGTTGGCATCAACCACGGTACCAGTATTTCGAAGTCCCAGCTGGGACTTTACCCCTATGTCCTCCCTTATCACAGCCTGCATATAGGGGATATGGCAGGCGCTCACCTCCACCCTCCTCCTGATCACTGCCCTCCCCCCACCCCCCCACCCCCCAAGTCAAAACCAGAGCCTTCTTTCTGCCAGATGGCAAAGCACATCCGATGCCACGAACCTTGGGTTCCACAACTGACCGCTGCTGGCCTCAGGCCTGCTGCCTTCTGGGTGTTGTGATGAAGAGGTGGAAAGCCGGGACCACTGGGCTGCTCGTGGGAGCTGCCACAGCACTGCCCCATGGTGTGGGAGGGAACCTCGCTCCAGCTGCCACCATGCCGCATGAGTTTAAGGTAGTTCACTTCCCACCAGTGGTATATACACTTCAGTATGGGGATCATTGGCCTGAACAAAACTGAAGTACTTTTTTTTAGTAGAAACTGCTCTCTTCTGCGTCCATTTTACAATGACCTTTCATGAAAATGTCATTATCCAGTAGGGTTTTTACTAACACATTAGTTTTTAAAAAAAAAAAAAGAAGAAAAAAAAAACCATGAAACTTGTCATTACCATTTTAAACTTCCCATAGACTCAAGCTACTGTGACTTGTATCTGTCAAGTATCTAGACACATGCAAAATTACAAAAATTTTAATTAAAAAAGTCAATATATTTGGTTTCACAGATCTGTGCCTATTTCCCCTCTCAGTCATCTTAACAAATCTCACGGACATCAGTCTTCCTACTTCACAAAAAAAAAAAAAAAAAGACTGTACTTTGCCATCAAAGGCAAGTATTATGCATAAATTGTTTGGGTTTTTAAACAAAAAAAGGCTAGGGGGGCTTTTATTCAGTTCAATTATTATTAACTGGTTAGTTATATAGGAAACAATAGTACCTGGGTAGCTGACAGGATTCTGGCCTTAGGACTCCAGTTCTTAAAGCTCAGTGTAGTGTACCGTAATGTAGGCCAATTTTGATACCAGGGGCTATGGGGGGCATCAGAAACCAACTTATGCTTTCAGGTTTTTAGGACCGAAGTTTTATATATCCAGAGCAGCAGTACTCTGAGAATTCATGTTAAACAAAATTATCTCCCAAGTTTACTGCTGTTCCAAAAGATGTGAGCATTATTGGGGTTTCTCATACCAATGATGTGACTCCATGTCATGCTTCTAGGAGTCCTTTGTCCTTGCAGGAAGAATTGTGGTTTCACTGAGTGTCTAAAATGTACAGCACAGTAGGGCAGTTGTACAGCTAAAGGGAACTCTCCTTACTCAACACAAAGCATTTCATGATCGTGAAACCTACCACCCAAGTGGCTTCCACTGGTCCTGTTCTTTTAAAATACACATCAGTCTCCCAGGTAATGTTTTAAACACAGTTTCTAAATAAAAATACTTTGATTCCCAAGAGGCAGCTTTCACCTCAAAAAGCTGAAGAGCTCCATGTTGCGGATACAACGCATCTTTGCCAACACTCTTTCCACAGGTAGTTCAAAAGCTTTGGGCAGTGGATATGAGATTTGATACTCGTTTCCAGCAATTATTAAATTGGTCAGCTCTGGTCCTTTCTTAAATTTAATTGTCAGTGCTAACCGTGTACCATTTTTGCAACATACTAAAAATTAACTTTCACTATTCACAAAAAAATGACATCTTTATGAAGAGAAAAGTCTGTACATCTATCCTATTTTGTAACTGGTTTAAGTCACACATTATCAGTATTATTCTATTGCATCTGCAGTAGCCAAGTCACTTTATAGTACAAATAAACTTTTTCTTAAGTTTGATTCACAAAATCAGATAAATGAATGCACATGCCAAACTAGTCAAACTTAATTAAGAATTTTTGTGCTACCTTAACCAAATAATAATAAAAACTAATAAAAGTGATTCAATATTGGAAAGATAATACAGGGTACTCTAGTCAAGAGATGTCTACCAACTCCATCAACACTAACTCTCTTACACAACATAAAAAAGTTATGAAACAGAAAAAGAATGTAATAATCTTTCCTAGCAATATCTAAAGCTTCATACTACCAAGAAATGCCAACAGCTTGTATGATTCAATATTTTATCTAACAAGACAGCATCCCACATTTAGATAAGAAATGATCCTCTTCTTCAAAGTTTCTTCTCCTCATTCTGCAGTTAAAATGCCTTTCCTTTAAGCATCCACCAGATATTTTATCACAGATTTCAATCGCAACTTATATTTCTCACTTACAAAAAATTCACATTACAAGCATATAAGAATAATATGTCAAAGGGTAAACAAACACCCCTCACACCATCATACCCTTCGCTACAAAGTGTTACTCAGTTAGGATGATTACCCCGAATATACCCAGAAGAGTGCAGTAGCAATGGCTAAAAAAAAAAAAAAAAAAGATATTTACTTGTACTATATGCTTTGAATTCACCACAAACTTCTTCATTAGAAGTTTATTCAACTATTTATTCATCCACTGATATTTTCAATCTGCCTATCCTCGTTATGTCTCTTTAATCACATACCCACATATCTTGCACTTAGTGGCCATAACAGCTGCCCATAATGACCTTAGTGTCCAGATGGATCCTGTTGATGTAAAGGCAACAGAAAGTTGCAGGCATTGCAATGAAATATGGTACCTAGATCTAAATTTAGAAAAGTTGGGCAAAGCTTCATAGTCTCTACTCCTTTGCAATATAGTACATACACTATATAGTTACCGAAACAAAACCTGGTCAGTAATTAAGCCTCTCTGATTTGGCCACCTCACATTCTTAAACGTACTTTTGTGAACAGCCTTGCCTCACTCCAGAACTTAAAAGACAAAACCAAAGCTAATGATTAACATGCTGATTAAATGAATGCTTAACACCACCAAGTTACAATGTGCTGCAATGTTTTTTCTTTTCTCTCAACAACTGTATCAAGAATATTTATTCTTCAGTTGAATAACATTCCCTGAGTACTTCATCAAACAAAGCCAACAACATTACAGCCCATTAATTTTTCACTTTGGTCTAAAGCCAGAACCAGTTTAAATACCTCACCACCTTTCATCCTGCAAGTAATCACGTTAATATGCGTCCCCCTTCCCCCAGTCCGAACAGTATCATGTACATACTTTGCATTGCCCCTTGCTAATATCTGTTACAAAAGACATACCACCACTCTGCCCAAAACGAGAATAAATTAGCCAAAAAAACTCTCTTGAAATCTCAGAAACGAGGTCACAGCATCTCCTGTTATAGCCTGAATTTTACCAAGGCCTTCGTCAGCAATTAAGAGGAAGAACATGCAGAAATTTTAGAAAACAGTTTTGAGATTAAGTTTTTCAGAGTAAAGGAAACCAACGGAAAAGCTGGCAACAAGCACAGTTTGATAGAAAAGTGACGGTGAAATGTGGCAGGAAACAAGTACAGAACAGCTGAAATTTGGGGTTCTGTAGATACACCTCTGGAAAACAATATTGCACGCAGATACCCTGATATCCCAGAAGCAATGACTTCATGACGTTGCTTTATCATCGGCTTTTATCTGGCTAAGCTTTTACCTAATCTCTGCCTCTTCTCTTTGGGTGCCTTTCTGGGAAACTCACACAAACCATCAGCCATTTGACCTACCATCAAGTTTGGTTGAAACCAAGCAAGAGCCTTAACAGTTGCTGAGAAATGACCAGACAGACACATGGCTGGTGGTTAGCGTAACAAGTAAAACAGACTGCCATCACATTTGTCTGGACAAAGAGAAAGCAATGGTACAGCTAAGAAGTCAAAAAAGAGGCAAAGTTTTACCAAATACAGCATCCTCACATGTCTGCTTATGAACATGGTCAGTCCAGATTTATCTCAAAGTTGGCCCTTAAATTTTGCAGTCCAGATTCATCTCAAAGTTAGTCCTTAAATTAGGTGGCCTATTTCCCAAGTGACCCACAAAACCTTTGTTAAAAAAAGAAGTCTCCATGTCAATGCCCAACATTGTAGTCTTTACTGTCATGATGTAAAGTTTTGCTAAAAACTTCTCTGAATGAGGTTTACAGATTTCTTTTCAGATTCTCTTTAAAATCCTCAAATTCAGGAGCTGTTTTTTTGTATTAAATAGAAGCCTTTTATGATTCTCAATAAAACCTTGAACAAAATAATGCAATGGTGGAGCACTACAGGAAGGACTCAGGCCCTCAGCATCTGTCACTGGCCAATAAAGGCCGTCTTCCTAAAACCCTGCCTGCCAAAGTCACTGCAATTTACAGAAAAGTCCTTCATGGCATCTGACAACATTCTGCTTCCTCCTCAAACACTTCTGATGGGACAGTTCCCCTAAGTAGGTCTTATTGTTGGTTTCACATGATAACTCAAGGAGGAAATGAAAATTACTGTATTTACTCTGATGCCAGTGCAAAATATATAAAAATATAACTTCCTATTTTAAAGATCTTTCAATAAGTACATAGAAAACTACCATTTAAAAAAATCTGCTGTTATATATGGCAATATTTGATATACACTTATGTATAATATACACTTATATATAAATATGTATATTTAGAACTAAATCTGGCCAGGGACATTAAGACAAACAAAAAATACTTCTATAGGTATGTCAGCGAGAAAAGAAAGACTAGGGAAAATGTAGGCCCTCTCCGGAAGGATACGCAAGAACTGGTCACCCGGGACAGCGACAGAGCTGAGGTACTCAATGACTTTTTTGCCTCAGTCTTCACAGACAAGGACAGCAGCCGCACTGCCCAAGACGCAGATTGCAAAGGAGAGGATTGGGAAAACGGAGCACCGCCCACTGTAGAGGAGGATAAAGTGAGAGACCACCTGAGGAACCTGAAGGTGCACAAGTCCATGGGACCTGATGAGATATATCCGCGGGTCCTGAGGGAACTGGCAGATCAAGTCACAAAGCCACTAGCCACCATATTTGAGAAGTCGTGGCAGTCTGGCAAGGTTCCTGCCGACTGGAAAAGGGGAAACATAACCCCTATTTTCAAAAAGGGAAACAAGGAAGACCCAGGGAATTACAGGCCAGTCAGTCTCACCTCTGTGCCTGGCAAGATCATGGAGCAGATCCTCCTGGAAACTCTGCTGAGGCACACAGAAAACAAGGAGGTGATTGGCGACAGCCAACATGGCTTCACCAAGGGCAAGTCATGCCTGACAAATTTGGTGGCCTTCTACGAAGGGGTTAACAGTGGCAGTGGACAAGGGAAGATCTACTGATGTCATCTACCTGGACTTGTGCAAAGCGTTTGACACTGTCCCACACGATATCCTGGTCTCTAAATTGAAGAGACATGGATTCGATAAATGGACCACTCGGTGGATAAAGAACTGGCTGGACGGTCGCACTTAAAGGGTTGCGGTCAACGGCTCAGTGTCCAAGTGGAGAGCAGTGACGAGTGGCGTTCCTCAGGGCTCAGTACTGGGACCTGTACTATTCAACATCTTTGTCAGTGACATGGACAGTGGGGTAGAGTGCACCCTCAGCAAGTTTGCTGATGATACCAAGCTGTTTGGCGAGGCAGACACACTGGATGGGAGGGATGCCATCCAGAGGGACCTGGACAGGCTGGAGAGGTGGGCCCAAGCCAACCTCATGAAGTTCAACAAGGCCAAGTGCAAGGTCCTACATCTGGGTCGGGGCAATCCCAAGCACAAATACAGGCTCGGCAGGGAATGGCTGGAGAGCAGCCCTGTGGAGAAGGACCTGGGGGTGATGATTGATGAGAAGCTCGACATGAGCAAGCAATGTGCGATCGCAGCCCAGAAGGCCAACCGTATCCTGGGCTGCATCAAAAGAAGTGTGGCCAGCAGGTCAAGGGAGGTGATTCTGCCCCTCTACTCCGCTCTCGTGAGACCCCAGCTGGAGTACTGCATCCAGCTGTGGAGTCCCCAACATAAGAAGGACATGGACCTGCTGGAGTGTGTCCAGAGGAGAGCCACGAGGATGATGAGAGGGCTGGAGCACCTCTCCTATGAGGAGAGACTGAGAGAGTTGGGGCTGTTCAGTCTGGAGAAGAGAAGGCTCCGGGGAGATCTTATTGCAGCCTTCCAGTACCTAAAGGGGGCCTACAGGAGAGCTGGGGAAGGACTTTTTACTAGGGCATGTAGTGACAGGACGAGGGGGAACGGCTTTAAGCTGGAAGAGGGCAGGTTTAGATTAAACATTAGGAAGAAGTTTTTCACTTTAAGGGTGGTGAGGCACGGGAACAGGTTGCCCAGAGAGGTTGTTGAAGCTCCGTCCCTGGAGGTGTTCAAGGCCAGGCTGGACGTGGCCTTGGGCAACCTGGTCTAGTGGGAGGTGTCCCTGCCTGTGGCAGGGAGGTTGGAACTCGATGATCTTCAAGGTCCCTTCCAACCTAAACCATTCTATGATTCTATATTTACTACAGTTTTAGAATAAATCAAACAGATCAAAGAAAATACTGGAAGAATTTGCCAAATAGTCAAGAATGTATTTTATATTCAAACAGTAGTTAGGTTATAGAACAGGCTTATATGGAAATTATAGTAAGCTGTTCATTTTGGTGCTCAAAAAAACAGATTCAACAAACTACATCTCCTTTTGATGTTTCTTTTTCATATGACCCAAACATTCTCCCCTTTCATATCTGCATATTAATTTTTTCCCAGACAGCTAATACACTAACTATTCTTTCCCTAGGAGTTGCTCTGGAGGGGATATAAATTATTTTTGTAGCTCTTTGACAAGACAGTTGATTGTTGTGGCATGTTTACTCCCAACATGAACTCCAAAATGTCATATTGTGCCTCATTTAGCCTTGCTTGTTTAAAACCGTGCCAACATGACAACTTGCGTGCTTTCAGCAAACTGTTGTATTTCTCATGGCATCACTGCATGTGCGCAGTCAAAAATATTTTGCTTTTGTTTTAAGTTGCTGACATGTTTCAGTTCTGCTTTGATTAATACATACTTGATTACATGTCATCAAGAAGTCACATTAAAGGGACAGGACTT
This sequence comes from Pluvialis apricaria, assembly GCA_017639485.1. Lineage (NCBI taxonomy): Eukaryota > Metazoa > Chordata > Aves > Charadriiformes > Charadriidae > Pluvialis > Pluvialis apricaria. The sequence continues at coordinate 21,908,477 of CM030008.1, read as the reverse complement.
AGAGATTTAGAGATACGCTGTTCTGTATTTAAGATTAAAAATTTTCACAACTGAAAATAAAATTTCTCAAGCCTATGTACAAGATACACTTTCAGTAACATAAAAAGTTTCAAGTAATTGCTCAAAAGACACAATTTTATATACCTAAATTTAAATTGGGGGGGGGGGGGGGGGGGGGGGCACGGAAATCCCACTTCCGTAGTGATTTCCTCAATTGCTCTTTTCTGTGTAAGAAGGAAAACACCTTCTGGCGTCCATGCAGAATTGCCCAAGAATGGGGAGACATAGGCTCTCTCTGCCTACTTGTCTACATAACAACAAAGAATTTTAAATTAACCACTAGAGAAATTAGCCAGACATGACTGGTTTTCTGTTAGCTGGGTTTGGAGAAATGACCATGCCCTCTGAAGGAAAGTTCAGAAAGTATAATCACTTTGTTATTTCTATTTTGCTATTAGTGATTTACAGAAAGGTATCGTCTGAATCTCACTGCACCTTTTGTTATGAAAAGAGGAGGCCTGTCAATGACCACTGCAAATGCACCGCAGGTATTTTTAGTATCCATAACACATCCTCAAAGCAAAAAGAAATCTGAATTATTTCACTGTTATTGTAAATAAAAGGAATTATGTTTCCCCTCTGAACTCTCCATGTAAAATACATAAATAAATAAATATTTAAGGGTTTGTTTTTGCACAGCCAAGATAAGCAGCTGTGACTTTTTCTCAAGGGAAGGGTGCTTCCTTCCCAGCAAAACAATCCAGGTCATCTGTCACTATAATGGCATCAACTCAATGCAGCAGTAATTTATTTTTAAAGACCTACTAATTCAAACTCACCGTACTCTATTTGTAAACCCTAGGAAAAAAAATTTAGAATTTATTTTTGTCATCATTATCCTTTTTCACGATTCCTGTTCACTGAAAGGGAGATTATACAACTCTCTTACATCTCTAGCTCTGGTTTTGACCATTCTATCTAGAGTTATTACTTCAGTGACATGCTGACAGTTACCGGCAATATCAAAGAATTCAGCAATTTCAGGATCCTGAAATACTTCAGTAATGAATCAGACTTTTTATTTAGTTCTGCTGCTCTTTTTTTCCCCTATTAGATCCTTTCCCTTCTGCCTTCTCCCCGCAGCTTTCATACCCTCCGCAAACAGATGTCCCCCGGTTTCCTAGCGCAGCTGTGCATCAGCTGATGCCAGGCTGTCCTGCAGCCCCTGCGCTCCTGCCCAGCCACCCTCCGGCTCCATCCCTTCCCTGCTGGAGGATCCCTGACACTTTCAACTGAACACAGGAGCTGATGCAAAAGCCACGAAATGCAACTCTGAGGCTCTACTTCGAGGTGGCACTTAATTGCAAGTAAGAGTGCCATTGATTTCAAACGCTGTGATTTTTTTGCTGCTGCTTCCCATATTTCAAAACCTGGACTGTGTGGCTCTATTTGCATCTCTGCAAGGAACACAAAAAGAGACAAACAATTGTCAATTTCTTCAATCACACCTCACTGGTTTTGTGTGAACATGGTTTGGCCACTGGTATATACAGACCCAAAACTTCTCCCACCTCTATTTAACTCTTATCTGCCAGCAGAGTTGAAGAGGTGTTAAGCCACTGGTTATCAACCATGGGTCACTCCACTTGCATACAGAGGAAATATGCCTTAAAGTAAGCAGTTAGGAGTATGTTTGGGTCTAGTTACAACCACAGTGAGGAAAAGAAGATGAGAAGAAAGGAACAGAAGAGGTGCAGCAAAACTATACCAATAACATAATATGACTTGAATGTCACACACAGCATGGTGCAATGCCCGGAGAAGGGCTAAAAAGGCTTTACCAACAACCTCCCTTCATGAGATAATCCATGCCCCGTGGAACAGATGGAAGATGGGCAACTTACAGTCCTTGACCAGACATAACCTGTGACTTTATTTCATAAAATTCCTTGCAATATGATGTTCTTTTTACATTATTACTGCATAACTCTATAGCATACATTAATGTAATTCAACAAAAACGACCAAATAGCCTGTTATTTTCCACTAACACTGCTCTGCAGTGTAAGTATAGCCCTCTACCACACTTATTTTACCTAGTTCCTCTGCAGGGTTAATTACCTTGGGCAGATCTTTGTGCTAACACAGCAGTATTGCTTTTAGTACTTGAACAAGCTTGTTTAGAGCCTCTTGAGTGCATCTCTGCATAGCACTGTACTGTGCCTCAGGGACATATCCTGAGAGCTGCATTCTTATAAGCACCTTGAAGTTGTGCACCAGCTCCCTAAATGAGAGCTGGATGCCTATATCCATCCTCTAGGCACTTTTAAAACACCTACACTCAGCTTTGTTTTATCCAAAATAATAATGATAATAATGGTTCTTGCTTCAGTAGGGTGCGAAATCCTTGGGTGAACTTAACGATTCTCAACTGCAATTCCTCTATTCTAAAGGACAGCTCTAAAGAGGCAATAAAATATTCAGTTTGTAGACACAGATGCATGCACAGGTTGTTGCTAACTTTGTAATTTCTTGTCATCTCATGGCAAAAATACCACATTCTCGAGATACCACCCAAGTGTAATTTTTTATGATGATACTACTAAGTAAACTTTCATATAAATAATTGGCCAATATGGCTATGCAAGTTGTTTCTGCTGTCTTCTTGATAAATCATAAAGAGCTCCTACAAGGACTTCAGTTCACTATCTAGACACAAAGCCAGTTACCTAAATGGCATAGTCCTGTCTAGATTCTTACGGACATCACCAGGATCACAGGTAGATATTCTGTCTTTCAGGACATCCCATTCTATTTATCAAGAATAGATCACAGTATAAAAATAAATTAAAAAAAAAAACACACAGTAGAACACTACAAATATTAACTGTCTCTCCTTTGTCTTAGACAATCTGCATTTTACCACACCAAAAACACACCATCACTAAGATCTGAATCCACATTCTTCAAATCTACCAGTATCCATGGAATGAGGACTCTTGATTTTTGTTCTTGAATCTCAGAGCAGAGTTTAGTCCAAAAGTTCATGCCAAAGCTTTATATTACCTACACAAGATTTACCCAGCCCCAAAAAGCTGAAAGTGAAATAATCACTGTTACATCCTCTAAGTCTGGATTAGGAGGCTGCAGTTAACAACAGGGGTTGTGTGAAACCATCAGTGGACAAAGAAATGCTGGACCTCATGGTCTCCCAGCTACCTCAGTGTTTGTTCTCTTAAGTTACAGGACACAAAGCAGAGAAATGTCACTTTCCCTTGCATCTGTGAAAACAGAATCTTTATATATTTTTATGATTTTTTTATAAAAGCTCCTACGGCAAGAGCCAAATTTACTATTTGGTAGACTTGGCAGCAGTGGTATTCTGACATCATATCATATCAAATACTGCATAAAAGTACATACTACCCATGTAAAATACATACTACCCATGTAGAAGACTGAGCTAACCAAATAAAATTGCTTGACTATGCCCTCCTAACCATAGCGAGTACCTCCTAGCGTAGGATGTCATACCTTCCTGAATGTCCCTCAGAAAATGCTCACTGCAATGCCCGAGCTGTGCAAGGCAGAATAATGACATCGGTTCCACTAGCAGGTCTAAGAAGAAAAATAACTTTTCATAAAGAGCAGTTTTTACCATGTTATGTGTACATGAAACAAGGATAGAAAACAAAAAATTCACCTTTTGTCTCAGAACAAGTCAAAACAGAAATTTACTTATGACACTCCAGTAAGTTTAGTTCCGAGCATGGCCACCTATGGAGAAAACACAGCAAACAAAAATAGACACGTGTATGCCAACCATCATCCCAAGGCACTAGAAAAATATTTAGGAAAAAAAGAAATATATAGGCCCTCAGCTGAACAGGACAGGGATCCTGGTAACGAAGGAGATGGAAAAGGCCAAGATATTTGGTGCCTTCTTTGCCCTGGTCACTACTGGTAAGACCACCAGACCACCACAGGCCCCAAGACCAGTGACAAAGCCTGAAGCAAGGAAGGTTTACCTTTGGTTGAGGAGGATCAGGTTAGGGAACATTTAAACAAACTGGACATACAGGAGTCTATGGGACCTGATGGGATGCACTCACAAATGCTTAGGGAGCTGGCCAATGTCATTGTAAGGAGGCTCTTGATTATCTTAGAAAGGCCATGGTCCTTAAGCAAGGCTGGAGAGGACTGGAAGAAAGCAAATGTCACTCCTGTTTTCAGGAAGGGCAAGGAGGAGGATCTGGGGATCTACAGACCAAACCCAGGCTTATCTCAATCCCTGGGAAAGGTCAGGGGAAATCTTATCCGTGTGTATGAATACCTGATAGGCTGGGAGGAAGTACAGAAGACAGAAACAGACTCTGCTTCGCAGTTCCCTGTGAAAGCACAAGAGATGATGGGTGTAAACTGAAATACAGAAATATAGAAAAATCCATTCAAACATAGGGAAAAGCTTTTCCAGTGCGAGGGTGTGGAACACCGGCACGGGTTGCCCAGAGAGGTGGTGGAGTATCCATCCTTGGAGATATTAAGAAGAGGACTGGGCACGGTCCTGAGCAACCTGCTCTAGTTGACTGTGCTTTGAGCAGGGCAACAGACTAGATGATCTCCAGGGATGCCTCCAACCTTAGTTGTTCTACAATTCTGTGATTTAAGCTATTGTCTGTGTTAGCTTACTTCACTCACATTTCTAGCAAAAAGAAACTGCTTACAAGTACATTAAGAGACCAATTTAGGAGGAAAAATAATTATATTTACCATGAAATTTCAATTTAAAAATCAGAAATACAAAACACCATCAGTAAATCTAGAATTCAGGCATTATAGAAACAGTCGGTTCTAATATTTCCAGAATTGCTACAGATTCTTTAATGACCACAAGTGACCAGGATACAAGTTTCACATCCACTCTGAATGATAGATTAGATGGTTTTTTTCCACTTGCTTTTCAAGGAAAAGCCATCTAGTTTCACACATTTTCAAATACAAAATTTCATTCAGTCCAATTATTTTTCACACTGCAATCTTGTCAAAAAGGGGGTTCAAAAATTGAAATTGATGTCTTTCAAAAACACAGTATTTTAAAGATTCCTTATAAATAAGACAGTCAGGTCTATGTTCTGTTCCCATGAAACAGCAGATGAGGAATTAGAGTGAGGAAATCTCCAGAGAAGAGCAAGCCTAACACACAACCACTGAATCCCAGAAGCTAGTATGAAGACAATCTGGGAGCAAATTCTCGAAAATTTCATACGGACCCCTAACTCCACGTTAATAATAAAGGGTTGGTGCTGCAAAGGCTAGAGAAGAAATAACAAAGTCTTCGCTAGGTGTTCTTCATGTCATGGGAATCCCTACTCAGCTTCTATATAGTGTAACATAGCAGTAAATCTGAGAGACCGTAAAGGAAGTCAGATGTTGGAATCAAAAATTTATTCAATAAATTAGGAAAAAAAAAAAATCCAGCCAGAACAGTTCAACACAAAGACAGAACTTTAACCGAGGAATCATTATGTCACAGAGTGCTGGAAACTAGGCATATATGACAGAAATCACCCAAGTTCTTGACATATTCAGACGTTCTTTCTCAAGCATCTGTCACTGACCACTCTTACAAATAGGATACATGCTACATGGAGTTTCAATTGACCCCGTATGGCTGTTTGTATAATCTTTACTCAACATTATAGTACTGGCTACCAGGGAAAGAGGAATCCCGGGTAACAACACAACCCCCTCTTTGCCCCCTGCAAGACCATACTCCTCAACTCTCAAAGCAGAGCTTGGTGAAATACAGGACCTGAGGAACAGGGGTTTGGAGGCATTCTTCCCATTTATAAATTCATCCATGTGGAAAGGATACACAGTATGAATAGTCTTTGTAAGGTGACAGGTGGACAGAAGAAAATTAATACAGCTAGGACCTACGCTCAGCCTCTATTTTACTACTGGCCAGCTAAGGGTGCTGGTGTGGCTTAATACCTTAGCCCTGGATACAGGTTGCTGTTTCAATATAGCCTTCAGTTTCTATAAATTATTGAAATACGTATAATAGATGTTTTCACAAACTATTTCTAACAGATGTTGTTAATTTCAAGAGCGTAGCTCACTTATCTAACTCCTTTGGCACACAGCAATTTGAAACTCTGTTCGGGTTCCTTTCTGGAAAGAGCACAAGAGGTAATCTTCATTCAGATGGAACAAAGCTATAAATCTTTCACTGTTGTGCAAAACCAAGTAGGAAAATGGTTGTTTTCTTAGCATGAGACAAAGTAACATTGTACACAAAACATATAGGGGCAGAGCTTCAGCTGGTTTGAGTTTGCTTGTTTACAATAACAGCAGTGGAACAGTGTCAATTTACACACACACAACATGCCACCAAGAGCTTCCACTGGAGGTTGCATGAAGGAACACCAGCAGTGCTTCCCCTCCCCCCCCTACAATTTTAACTCAACAAATCAAAGCAATCATTTGTAGCTTTAAACCCAGCTATAATTTGCACCTTTTGCACAAGTATGTCTCTCCTGAATGATGTAATTTCCTTCCTACTCCCTACAAACCGGGCATACCACTAGAATTATGCCTTCTGAAGCTGAAGCATGTGAGCAGAGCTCTTACAGGAATGGCAACTTCAATCACAGACTCAGCTTTTCACTATCAAAATGAAAAACTCTTCCTTTTTATTAACTGGTGAAGTGAGATGTACGGCTGCTCAAAGCAAGCAGAAGAGTCTCTAAAATCAGCATGTCTTTTTGTGATGGGAGCGTATCTAATTCCTACGAGCATGAAAAAAGTCTGAGAATAAAATGTCATTATTATAGCAAAATAAAATCTCTCAACAGCTGTTGCAGGGCTCAGTCCTGGAAGATGCTAACTGCAATGAAGGGCCAAATGACAGGGGTAGAAGTCCAGCCTCCTTAACCAGCAAGATGTAGGAAGGAGAGGAAATGGATCAAAAAGACCCTGAACGGCACAGCAGCTCCTGTTAATAAAGAGGGCTGAAAAGCTTAAAACAGCCACAAACAAATCCACACAACTCCAACTGTAATAAACTCAATTCCAAAAGCCCTGTGTCCTGACAAAGGACCAGCAAGCAGAGAAGAGGTGATAGAGAGGCTAATTTCCATGTTGAGACAGTCATTTCGGGTGTCATTGGGAATGTGTATGAGGATCTTAAGGGTTCGTTACTCACAGAAGGAAGACATACCAGGATCCAAGCACCAATATTAATGGCATAGTTGGTCAAGAAATAGAATTTCTCCTTTGGAAATTTAATCACATTTTCTGTTCAAAGACATTTTGTGTAATGTTTTGATAATCTTCAATCAACAGCATGCTGGGCCACATGCCAGAGACTTACACCTGCATGTGCAAGTCACTAACAACAATCCACCCTAAGATACTGACAACTGGAGTCAAAGAACAAAGAGACAAAAGAGGACACTGACCTGTAGTGAAAGAGAATTTGATACAGTACATTGAAAGTAATCCGCACCTTAAATTAGACGAATGCTTTTGTATATTCACTTAACACAGCGAAGTAAATGAAAATTGCTGGTAACTGCCTGGCATATATGTTTAGTACTATCCATTATACTATTATCAGTATTAATGTCTCATCTTTATAAACAAAGGCATTTATTGTTTGCCTTGTATTACAAAAAATATCCCAACTAGATATATTTAAGAATAGTATCAGTTACAACACAAGTCAATTCAAATAACTAACATGGTTTAGTGTACTTCAGCAAAAGTGTTCACTTCTAATGCATGCTGCTGCTGTGCCAAGCTTGTTACAAATAAGCAGCAACGCTCCTTCCATCTACCACATATTAAACGGGCTGTATGGACTGAATACCAATTCAATGTCAGGGCTTCTCATCTTTTTTTTTTTAGGCAGCATTTGTCTGTTACACACTTAAAAAAATCAGCAACAGCAGCATAGCTTTCTCCCTTATCAAAACTTTGATTTTAATTGCTTGCTCTCCTAGCCACATCATCATGTGAAAACTCTTTCCAGGGAGAGGGGTGATCTGAATCCTAACAGCTGGAGTAGTAGTTGGTCTGGTTATTCAGCAGTAAAAATGAACCACCCCATATTAATGAACAGTCTCTCCTTTCCTACTGCAAGAAAAATAAAGCCCTTGCTACTGCCATTAAGGAGAGTCATCAGTATCTCAAACTATCAAATTCTTTAAACAAGTCAGAGAAAAGTAGTTACGTATTTGTCCACTATTCATTGGCATCATTGTTCAATGGTACTAATGCCTTTTTATCGCAAGTCTGGGTCTCACCCTTGGGCAAGATCAAGGATACTGGCATCAATTTGATGGGTCTGAAGAGGGTCGTTGACTGATTCATCCATCACCATGTTCAGAAAGTAAAGGTTTGCTAATCAGCTAGAAACCAATCTGTTTTGACATTTGCCCAAGTCACTAGTTGCAAAGTAGCACTGCCTCCAGCCTGGAAAGGCTTCATAACCCTTTCCATGAGCCTCTTTCAGAACAGCCAGCATCTCCATCTGAACAAGGCAGTTAACTTTATTTAATAAAGGCAGACTGTTCACTTCCAGCTTAAGAAGCCTCAAAGGATGCTGTCTGGCTCCTCCTAACTATCCTAATAGGCCTTCATGATGTTACTATTTAAAAATCCAGGGCATAGAGACTCAAAAAGCCAGGCTGACAGCTGGGAATTAATTTGAAATGATAAATTCATAGTCTCATCCTCCTACCCTGTGAGCATAGCTCGGCCACCCGCACCCAGAAGAGGCCACACAGACAACTCCACGCTCCAGCACTCAGGAGCTCCACTTCATAGCAGCAAAACCCACCAGACACCAGTTCAGGCCCATTGAGACCTCTTCGTTCCAGAGGAGCGATGAAAAATGAACCAACAGAGTCAGAACTAAGCCACTGGATAACTGACTGTGTTTGTGTTTACATCTACTTTTATGACTCCTTTGAGAAAACATGCGATACAGATGCTGAGAAAATTTAACAACTTTTTTCATTAAGCTTAACAGGTCTTCTGCCAAAAAAAATTAGTTGCACAGCTCCCAAACTAGCACAATGACAGAGAAGGGTTAGAAAGTGAACTGAGTCCTAAACACTCCAGTTTAAGGAAGCATTCACTTTTCTTAAGCTTAAATAATTTCATACAAGATTATTTTTTAGCTGCAATAGTGCATCCACATGCTGCATGCCAACAAAATGCTTGATTCTGAAAACATAAAGCAGTCTTGTCTTGAAAAGTCTGTTATGTGAAGAGAGACACTGAACTAGACACCTCACAGAGACACAGACACAAAGGAACAATCTTGGTCTGTTGTCTTTTCAGCTCTTTAAATAGCCTCCTCTCTCTCCTAGTTCTTGCTTCTTTGGTAGGATGTTAAGCCCAGTGGAAGTGTTTAGAAGATCTCATGGCAGACAGCAAAGGTTTCATCTGTTATTAATATCAAGGATGGTCAAACACATATGGATAATATAGGAAATGATAAAGGACAGTCCCTACAAGACCAAAGTAGTAGCAGAGCAAAAGATTTCAAGGGAAACAAGAGCCAAGGGGCAGATATTTCCTCCAGCATCATACAGAGCCTGCATAGAGTACTAAATATTTACGCTAATGAAAAGCAGAGATACACAAAGAGAAAAGCAGCACAGTCTGATTAACAAGAAAAGACACTAATCATCATCAGACTACCAGCACTCTTCAAGTTGCAAACATTACCTTTCCAAGATGAATGCAAATTCATGCATCGCAAGTAAATGCACTTTAATGTTTAGGAAGCTAATAAGAGAAATGTCCTCAGTTATACAAATATAAAGGGCACAAGAAATGATAGAAGGTAACAAATTCAGGACATTCAAAATACAGCTCAGGAATACTGTTCCAATAGTAAGAGGACGGTAAATTTTAGGCCTTCCATTTTACAAGTAATTCTGGCAGCACTTAAACACAAAAGCAAACCAACAACAGAAAACACAAACCTCATTGATTTTCTTGCAAAACCATCTATAGTTACTCTAAATCATTTCCATGTCCCCAATAATAAATACAGCAATTCATCAAAACCATGAAAAGACTGTTCACGGGGTAATAACACAGAATTAAAAAAAAAAAAAAAAAAAAAAATCAGAAACCTAGAGAAGCTATGAGTATGAAAAAAACCCCACACCTCTCACATCACCGTATAAACGCTTTTCTGACTATGTTACAGCTTGGTAGCAGTCCTGAGAGATCTATCCAATACAGCAATGTAATCAAAAAGGAAAAGTGAATGTGTGGGCCTGCATTAATCCTTCTCTTTGTTACATACTAGTGCTATTAATTTACAATTAGTTCTTAGATTAGAAACTTAAGATTTTATTTCATAAATACCACTGGGAATTAGAAGAAACTGCAGATTGAATTAATTGGATTTGGAGGAGGAGAAAGGAGGATTGTGTCTAACTTGACAGCTCAAAGCAGTGCCATCATCTCAGTGTTTTCCATTATAATTACTGCTATTATGGTATGCACAGCTGGTCAAGCCAAGCCACAGAATCATCAGTAACAGAACGCTGGGTAGTTAGAGCCCATGATCTGGCTAGATGATAGTCTGAGTGTGTACTTCGCCATAGCTGCTCTTGAGGTTGTCCAGAAAATCCTGCCCATCTGCTCAGTCCACACAGTATCTCCCAATGCGGAAACAATTCACAGTATCACAGTATCGTCAGGGTTGGAAGGAACCTCTGGAGATCATCTAAGTCCAACCCACCTGCCACAGAAAGAACTAGAAGCAATATGGTAGTTCAAAACCTAGTCACCAGGTGGTGGCCTGTCCAACACACGCATTAAAAAAAAAAAAAAAGAAAAGTTACTCACTGCTAACGCAGCACATGCTTTCTGTGAGCAGGAAATAATTGAGCGGCACATTGAAATGAATAGCAGGAGGGCCAAAAAGATCACAGGATGATCAGATGAACTTTTATTTGCTACCGCTTTGACTGAAGCATCTTCACATTTACTGAAGTTATCTGGACCACTGTCCCACTTGAATTTGGGGCAGGAACTACAAGCCACACACTCGTCCCAGCTGAAATTACAAATAAATTAAATAGGCCAAAAGTGCAGTTTCTTAATTATCTTATGTCAATGCAAGAACCTAAGAAGCTAACACCATGTTACAGCCAAAAGGCGGGATCCACCACCACCTTTCCCCCACCACCATGCTATGTAAGTCTCATGTCCCTCTAGTTTCAGTGCTGCCAATCACGCAGCCCCGCGAGCACCAGTACTGATCCCAAGAAGAAGGTGAAAGTGATGGGAGGAGCAGAAGGGAGGGCAGAACTAAGACCTTCAATGCCAGTCCAGTCTGAGCTCAACTTAAGCTGATCACAAAGCAATACCCAAACTAATGCCAGGACTACAAACAATTTGCTTAATGACTTCAGAACAAACAACATACAGCTGAAAATTCCGATTTCGTATAGCAAAAACTTTTAAAATACATGTATACAAGCAATTTTTATGAACGTCAGTCTTTGCATCTAGAAGAAATTTGTGAAAAACAAGACAGCTTACCTCTAAATAGTCTAAAGATAAAGATACTGGCTGGGAACTACTCTGAACAGATCCTTATAGTTTGCTTTATCTTCTGAGAACAGTGAAACCAAGGAAGAATCAGTGATGACAGGAGAATAGGAATTTCAAAATGTCTGACATTGTAAAAGAGAAAAATGGCTACTTGTGACTATGAAAAAAAAAGTGTAATTTGACAACTAGAAAAAGCACATTTTAAAAAAAATGGTATTTAAAAGCTTCACACGATTTAGACATATTTTATGATCTTTTTAAAGGGATTATAAGAATACAGAGATGACATATGAAAGTGTTTTATTAGTTACTTCTATTAAATAAGAAATTAGTATGAGTATTCAAGATGCCCAATGTCACCCTCATTCAGATATTATATAATGATGTAAAAATTATTGTAGATTTACATGCTTACAAGTAAAAAAAAAAAAAGTAAATTGTTCTCCTATCTCTCTCTCCTTTAAAAGAAAAAAAAATTAATTCTGTTATGATTACAACTTGTGTCTTATGAGTAATGTTATTTTCATTCCTAATCGATTAACTTTCTTCACCAAAACTTAAGGCTGCACAAATTGTTTTCTCATTCCAATAAAAGAGCCAAAATTTTTAAATAGCACTTCTGAGCAAATTCAATGTAAACATTTTTATTTTAAGAAACACTACCTCACCTGCTCAGATCTGTAATTTTCTTTGACACAAAGCATTATTAGACACCATCTTGCATTAACTGATCCATCACTAAGTACTCTGGAGTGGTCTCCTTTAATCTTTCTTTCCTCAGAGATATCTAACTTTTCATGAAGTATTTAAATGTTCATTGAGTCAGAGGTCAGCACAGTCAGAACGAGTCTATAGTGGGACGTTTTAGACTCTTACTTGGGCGGTAGGACAAAAAAAAAAAGAAAAAACACACAGTGCTTAAGTATGATAGTTCCCTTACTGATATCTAGAGTGCATGAGCAGTGAGATATGGGAGTTCAGCCTGCTTTGGAACAGGAACTTGGTTCCCAAAATCCTTCTTAGTAATGGAAACTGCTGGGAGCATGAAAAAGGAGCAGCATCCCACCTCTGTTCAGTATCTAGCTTCCACCACTTCTACTATTTTTATTCACTGACAGATAAAGCCTGCAGATCTATTTCTGGGGGGGAATCTTTATTAGAAATTGCATCAAATCTTTTTCTTACTTAAAATTCTGTGGGCATATCTGCACAGGGAAAATTGTGAACACTGAGCCAAATTGACTTCAAGTGTGAGTTTAAAATGTATTAGTTAAAACATATTAAACCCCCATGTGGACATTTTCATTCGTAAGTAAAGTGGCCTAGATTAATCTGATTTAATTAATATGTTACAAATTCACCCCTTCGTTTGTTAATTAAACTTCACTTTCCTGCACATGCCCATACAGTCACTCTACAAAGGGCTGTGAAACACAGGCCCTGCAAGTTTCTCCTCCCGGTTATGCACTGGCTTTTGTGTAAATCGGGACCAGTGCGAGGGGACAGAATTGTGCCTGCATTTGAAGCGCAAGCCTGACAGCAGGGGAACTGGAAGGAGGAGGGAATTAAGAGAGTTGCAAACTCAATGTGCAAGTCTGGACAAGCCCAGACAAGACTTACAAGAACAAGTCTGCTGTAAAGTAACTGGTGCAATACGGCTTAAGCACAGGCAAAATTGTTGAGAACGTGGAAAGGTGTATTACCTGAATGCTCAAGAAGACTAATCTAAACAAGTATTGCTTTTACCTTATGCATGTTTTATACAAGATTCCAATTTATCATGCTCTTTTGCGCTATGTTTTTTTCTTGGTTTGATTTGAATGTTTGCAGGAACAAAGAATTAAATTCAGTACCCATAACCAAACAAAGCACAACACTGCAAATACAATTGGAATATAAATGCTAGTTCTAAGACACAATAATCCTATTTTCTAGTCCTAGGTTTTTAAAAGCATTGGTACCAGTCATATGAAGCTCATATAGAGTAGACAAAAGGGCACTGAGATAACATACACACAAAAGATATTTCATCTATTATTTACTTACTCTTCTACTGCAGCATCTGTAATACTGCAACTTTACTGTGATAGGTAAAAAGTTATTGCACAGTGTAAAGACAAGTGAGCTAAACCAGAATCCTTTTCCACACATTAAGACTTTGGTGGTAAAAACAGAATCCTCCTGTCCTCCCTTTGCTCAACTGCAAACAGTCCCTCTCTGCAGTGACACTAATTCTCTACTCTGATGGTTGTCCTATGGCCTATGTGAAAGAGTTGGTAGTTTCTGTTCCTACTGGGCAGGTATCCAAGCTGCAAAGCTACTGTTCACTTGTCACTAATTGATACCCTTGGTAGTCCATTAGGGAATCTATGGAATGAATAAGCACCTCTCACTGGTAAAAATATGCTCAGGACATGGTAAAAAGATTGTGGCACACTGGCAAAAGAGCATGAGAAAGGCTTCACTACTATCCATTCAGAAGATAAATAGAGGGCTTCATTCTTCAGATCTGTCACTTTGGCATCTTTCATAGCAATAAATTAGCATTTAAGAAAAAGCTACAGGAAAATGAATTCTTCTTGCCGGTGACAAAACCCAGTTCTCACACATAAACATAACAAAGGACAATCACTTCATAAAATATTCTCTGAAAAATAATGTATTATTCATACGCTGAATCATGCAAAATTTCTCTGACCTTTTGTGCATAGCTTTTTCTGGATGTCATCAACTGTTTTATAACTTCCTTGGATTTTCATTCTTTCAAACTCATCAAATTAATGTTAAGAAGTGATTTGATCTTGTATTTTAACTCATCATAAAATCGTTCTACTAGAAATCTGAGAGGGAAGCAACACTTATCCTTCTCCAGTCTCTCCCAATGTCTATTCATAAAAGATTCGCTAATTGTTAAATAATCTTCTAGTTTGATTTTTGGCTTCTTTTGCATAATGTGTTGTTAAATTACATTAACTTACTGAATAAGCATTTCAGTAGAGATATTTAATTTCCTTTATAACTGATTCAAACAAGAAAGACAGCATTCTAATTTACAGCATCTAACAATCTCAAAAATTAATGCTCAATACTAAACAGCTGGAAATAGTAATACTAAAACTGTGCCAAACACACAGAGGCAACTCAAGCATTTAAACGGCAGCTATTAAATTTGATACCACGATGGCACATTCCTTTCACACTAACAGACAATCATGCTATCTCACCACCGCTGTCACTGAATAGTTACACTGATCAGAATATGCCCTAAGAGGAACGCGCACAGTTTCCATCAGTTTTGTCCATAAATTTTGTTAAATATGTAATGACAGAATTTTGCATATTTTTCCCAGGCAAAGTGCACCAGCCAGTCTGGCCTATGCACCTAGTCACTATGCCAAGGCTCTAACATTATCTCACGCCTGCAAAACCTTGTACTTCCCTGACATCAGTTCAGAACAAGAGTAGCTGGAAGATGGACAAATGCAGCTCAGTGAAATAACACCTTTGCAATTTCTTACTGATACCCCCAGCCAATATCGAGCCGTGAATTGTAGCAGTCGCCATAAATCGGAGCAAGCAGTGTTTAACACAAGTTTTCCGACAATACAGCTGATTACAATTACAGACAGAATCATTTCTAAAGATTCACAGAAATAAGTGCTGAGTGTGGCAGACAAAAAGTTGGGAGAGTTTGAATTCATAAGCATTCAAGCTGAGTTTAAAAAAAAAAAAACAACCAGCCATCTTCATCAATTTCTACAAGAAAAAAAAATGAAACAAAAGGAACTCAGTTTTCATTTCAATGAGTGGCTTAGAAACTTTTACAAATGCACTGCCTTACTGAAATAATACATCCTATTGTCCCAACTGCTGAGCACCAAGCAGTAAGTGACACCCAGCAGGAGCAGTGGCCTTTCAGCTTTTCTCATAGCAGGTCAGCTATAGACATAGACATTTTCTAAACCTTTACCATTCAAGGCAGCTCAGCAATTGCCAAGGCTTTCCAAGAACTTCCACTGCAGATACACAGTGTCTAACATTACAATGCAAACATCAGATTCAAAAATTGAGTTAACTGTTCACTAGTCTGCACTTCTTTGCTTTGTATTCTCCCCAGGCTGTGGTAACTTTAATGTAGGACACTAGGAGGGGAAAAAGATAATACTATTCTACTTTCAAAGTCAACTCAAAATCTCTTTCAGAACAAGGACACTAGAAATCAAGCATAGAAGTTCTCAAGACACTGCAAATAGACTTGCCCTTGTTACCGTGGTTGACATGGAAATAACTACTTTCTGTACCACCTTTAAAACAGCTGATGTTACCTTGGAGTACAATACAAAACTGCAAAACACAAGACTTTGAATGTCTTGGCTTATTCGAGTCATTGCTGGAAAATTCCAATTACCTAGTGGCAATTCGCCTCTGGGTGTGAACTTTTTCCATTTACTATAAAGATAAATAAGTCAGCCCTACCTTTTACAGACTCTTGCACAGCGAATGCAATTCTGCAGGGCTTTATCTTACTACATCTGTTCTCTACCATTCCACGGTTATGTTCTGGCAGAGATATTGGCACAGTATTTCAATTATTCTTCCGAGATGGGCAGCTCAAAGAGCCACAAAAATGATGCAAACCTATGTGTACTTGTACAGTGACATCTAAAGCTACACCTCAGCCCCTGTTTGAGCATGACAAGATGAAAAAGCAGATCAGGCATACCCTGCGTAGGACTGCGAATATAATACTACTACAGTGTGTGGGAGGCAAAATATTTCACTGCAAGGAAAATCTGACAGTGGAATTTTCCATTCCTCGCATACTTTAAAGGTGAACTTGGATCTTATACATGAAAAGTATTCAAAACTGGAAAACAAATTCAGTCAGTATACCTGCACCAACAGAAACAAAAGCTAAAACACCACCTTGATTTTGCCTTAGGAATTAGTGAAACATATCATAACTCTCAAGTGTACACATCTCACAGTCACAACACACACACAGAGATTACCGGCTACATAAAATAAGTGTGTTCAACAAAAATATATATGTTCAATGCTGCTTACTGCAGATCAAAACAACTATTCTCACACATGTTGCAGCCTGACTCCATTTCTACCTGAATTTTCACCTGGTTTTCCTTGCACTGCTCTTTTGAATCCATCTCTAGCTTCAGCTGTCTTGACATCAGATACACACGTCTTACTTCTGCACATTTTAATGCCTACAGAAAACGTGTGAATCACCCTTCCCATTTTCATCAGCTCCATTAGCTTCCATGTGCTTCATGAACCAGTTGAATTTTGTGGTCCTTCTTAGGCTTTACTCTAGCCTTTCTTGCTGCCCTTCATGTAGAAGTAGCCTTTCCCCAGTATCTCCACACCAGTCTCCCAAAACCCTAAACAGATCCTCTGTTTTTCAGCAGGAATTACTGTCTGAAACAAACACAAGTGTTCAACCATATGACACTGCTTATAATCTCTTGTCCACATCTAGTGAGAGCCGCTCAAACTGAGCAGAATTTACTGTGAAAGTCTTCCTTTCTTGATACAGTCTGGAAGTTAAATACTATTTTATGTTGCACCCAAAAACATCTCAGAGTTCAATCATAAACTTATTGCACTTTATGCAATTTAGGAAAATTCAGCTTGCAGAGCTTAACAACTGAAGAGACAGAGGAAACTGGATGAGAACATATAAACATGCTATTAGCAACAAGCTGAATGGAAAGTACTATTTCTTAAAAAAAAAACTGAACAATAAAAAGAGCTTAAAATCCATATATTTTCATTGCCAGGTGCATAATGCAGGAGTCATTCTATTAGATGAAGAAAATGCTAATGAACTACTAAAAAAAAAGAAATCTGTCAAATGCTAAAATGTATCCAATTTCAAAATGTACTAAATTTGCTAAATCGTCATCACCATCTTCTCTTTATAGAACACCTACAGTGTGCCAGTACTTTGCAGGTAAAACTCAATCCTTGATACAGCTGCTTATAATACATATAGACACCACAAGAAGAACCAGTAATCAAGGTCAATGCAGTTGGAAGACAGAATAAAACAGGGACGTTGTATTCGTAGAAGGTTAGGAGGGGTTAGTTTTTGCTTGCTTTCTGTATTTTCTGAGTCATTTTACTTCTTAAAGTTAGCCTTAGTGAAGGTAGAACAGAAAAGCCAGGATTTAAAGGTCCCTTTGAATGCTTGTTCACAAAGGAGGGGTTTGAATGAGAATGCAATCAAGACATGAAAGACAAGGGTGGAAGTGAAGGGAATGAAAAAGGAATTACTAGTTACATATCATTCAGTAGGTACAGTCAAAATCAGAGACAAAATAGGGCAGCTCCTGGTCACATTTAGAAAGGTTAGAGAGAAGCAAGAGACGGAGATCTGGACATTCGAATAACAAAAAGGTGACAAACAAACCATCAAAGCCAAGACAACAGTTTCAAAACAGAAGTGGGGACAAGGAGGACACTACTGGAGATGCAATGACTGAAGCACAGTAGGAAATGGTATAAAGCTGAGAGAGAAAGAAGAGTTGTGAAGGTTACGTACCACGGTTTTGCTTACGCAGGACAGGAAGACGAAGCCAGTGACCCTCAAGGAAGTGCAGAAGTACAAGAGCCTGGGGGAAAGAGGTGGACAGGTTTTGCCATGTTTACATTTTATTGGCAGAACGCCATGTGGAAAAGTCTGAGGTAAGGAGAGAAAGATCATCTCTCAAACCCTTATGCACACCTAGCATATAAAGTCCCAAAATGAGATGAGGGTACCCAGAGATGAGTTACCAAGTCAGACAAGGAGAGACCTAATGGAAGTGCTCATCCCCTACACCATAAAGAAAACAGCACATAAGGCACTAGAAGATACCACAAATGCTGGCAAAACCCATGCTCAAACTTGGGAGGAAAAAAAGAAAAAGAAAAAAAAAAAGAGGGGGGGAAACAAAAAAACAACCAACATTGTGACGCCTGAAGGAGAAAAGCATTTCCCACGTGAGTGATTAATGACTCAGTATCATCAGAAATACCCAGGTACTAGTGTAAAAAGGTGTCTTACAACGTGGCCAGGTAAAGACTGTTGTTATCAAATCTAAAGTGCAATTTCCAGGGAGTAAAGGAGACCAAAGAAGAGACTGTCAAACACAGAATTAGCAATAATGTCAAGGATAAGAGAGTAGATAGCATTTTCAAGGAGCACAGAAGCATAGGAGAGAAGGAAAGGGCAATTGTAGCTGCTAAGGAAGCTGAAAAGGGCAATGTTGCCAACTCTCCATTTTATTAAACACACAAAATTCTGATGATAAATGAAACTCTTAACTAGTCTGTGTCTATACAGAAAACAGCAGAAAGCACTTCTAGTGAGACAGGCTAATTCAATGCTGTCTTAAATAAAGAGAAATGATAACTCTGTGAGTTTAGAAGCATAAAACTTGCACAGAACTTGCTTATTTTTTCTTAACTCTCTCCTAATAAGGGCTACTATGCCATTTCACTGTGAACAGTATCCTGCATAGTTACTGCATAATTGTATTTAACTGTTTCTGAATACATTCTGAAAAGAGGTGAATGAAAGAAAAACAATACAGAAATCTCATCATCACTGTCGTACCATCTTATTTCAACATCATTTCATTTTGGTAAGATTTTATCCCCAAACATTCATCCTGAAGATGAAGACATCCCTCTTCTAGCAGTTCTAGTTCTCACTATCTGCTGATTTCTCTACTCACATCCCCTCTTACACCCTGCAGTTTTCGTTCTGCAATTTTACTCTCTTCTCCTTTTCTTTTCCCTTGGATCCTCGCTCACTCGGAGCCTTGACACCCTTCCTTTATTTCTCATTCCTCCTCCGCAGTTTCTTTGCTTTCACTCTGCCTGCTGCCCTCTTTTCCAGCTATCTGTACACTGTAAGAAATATTTAAATAGAAGATCTCACTTTGAAAACTCGTCTCCCCTGGCAGCCTCCCCGGGCTGGGGCGGCCGCTGGCACTGGCAGGCGCGTGTTGCTAAGCAGCACTTTAGCACCCTGTTCGAGGGACCAGGACTCGGCTCTGCTCTGCGCTGCTGATGCAATGCCCTGGTTTGCAGAGAACAAGGGGCCTGCATACCTCAGTCGCAGGAAGATCAAAGTCCTGTTCATTTTTGGAGGTGTGTAGGAGGACAGAGGCAAGAGTATATTGTCTTTTTTAAGATAAAAATGTAAATAAGCTTTCCTAACGTGCCCTCTCTATGTTATTCCCACCTTTAGAAGACGAGTGATATTTGCAGTTAAAGAACGTTCAGAGACTTTTTTTTGGCCAAGGCCACAGAGAAATATCTTTTCAACCAAAACCAACATCCATTCATAACGAGCTCACCAAATCAGGCCGCCTCTCTGCCGCTTTCTAACTGCTTCTGACCTTCTCCTAGGTCCATTTAAGACCACAGCATGGGGAGAAGGTCCTGTGTATTTTGGACACTGGGTGCAGTCCTGATACAGTCCCTGCTGGATAAACCTTTCAGGGCAAAGCGACATAATCACAGCCAGCCTAAGGCTGGTCAAAATTGCTGCACATGCACAGGTAAACAGCAGGGCACAGTCCCGCTGCAGGATCTGCACTGTGGTAGCATTAGGTGGCACTACTATCGCTGCCTCATTCAGACATAATTTCTAGGTCCTCTCTGAGTTCTTCTCAAATCTCAAGCGTAACTGGCTACCTGGATATTAAGACATATATAGTGTAAGAGCCATACCCCAGATCCTGTACCTGTTTTGAACCTGAGTCTAGATGGTTTGTCTTACTGAAAACCGTGAATACCAGATACCAACCCCAGGACAGCAAACCTTCATTTTGGAAAAGAGATAGGAGGACGAACATAGATATGGCAGTGTCTTCTCACTGAACAGTACATATTACTCTGTCACTTTGTCTTCCTGGCTCAGACCATATTCACTCCCTCAGGTGAGATGGGCATGTAAGTCCTGAAGTGGACAAGTAGTAACTACTGCACTGGTGAGCAATCACGGCAGTATGCCCTTTATTTACTTTATTTAGTATGTAATAATATCCAACCATATAAATTCAAAACATGATTGTAACAACAAATAGAATACAAGCTAGTTCTTACATAGTGCTTCTCATGAGTGTAGCAAATAACAGTCTCCTCATTTAACAGATCAAAAAGACGCTTAGGTGTAGAGAAATGAAGTAATTGTCCCGTGAACCAGCAGAACCAAGAAGAACTGCACACAGACCTTAGGTCTCCTCAGACTCTGGCAGTCATCTAGCCACTGGACAGGACCACCACCTTGCGCAGCTATGGTTCTTCCTAATGCAGTCTGACACTACCATGATCACAGCCTGCTACCCTAGTGGCATCATCAATTAGTGATGATTGTAACTTCTCCTGACATCAGCTGCATTACTGCATCCAATTAATATAACAGAAGCATTCACATAATCAGCTGACTACAGGCAGTAACCAACTTATTCTTCTCTGGAGACACCTGTTTCAGCCACCTTAAGTATATTCCACCTTTCAGATACTTCCTCAAAAATTTTCTAGAGAGTCACATTCTCCATTAGCTCATTTTTGCCTATGTAGCAATTGGGAAGAGAGCCTCTGGAAGTGATAGAGAAGATAGGCTAAATACAAGTCAGCACTATCATACTGTTGTTAAAATGTAAATGTAACTCTGGAAAAGACAAAGTAGGAGGGATCTGTAGAAAGCAGCAGGAATTAGAAGAGTTTCTGAAAGTATAATTTAGGAAAAAGGACTACAGGAATTAAGTTTTTTCAGTCTAAAAAGAGAAAGTCTGAGCTGAGCCATGGTAACGACATTCTAATACATAAAATGTTACAAAAAAGCAGAGTTAGTAATTGTTCTTCACATCCACTAGGGAAGAAGAAAAAGAATTAAGATTAAACTGTAGAAAATAAGATTAATTTCAGAAAAACTATGAACTCTAAGGACATAATAGAGCAAGGACTCTAAGGAAACTGAATTTTAAGAACAGGTTAGGCAAACATATATTCAGCATAATTCTGGTAAACTTAGTCCTACTGCAGTGCAAGGTGGGCTAAAATAACCTAATGTCAGTTTCCAGTCTTTAGCTCTTCCATGCGCTACACTAAGACAAATGCATGCATTAGCTATATTTAAAAAAAAACCACACAGAACAATGAGAATAATTATATTGATTTGTCATTTAATTTTCATTAGTGTCTTCATAAAGATTAATTAATTTCCACTTAAGGTAGACAAAACTACACTTCTCTACCTCTAGATATTATTACCATACGTCCTTATCAGTGTGTGTTGAGTACCACTTCCTATCGCAGACCTGTATTGGGTACGCACTCCGTCACTCACGCCGGAGACCCGAAATAGTTTCAGACACAATGCTAGGTATGTCACTTCCTTGTGTGCCACTTACTACAAAAATTTGTGTCTTACCTAGACTACTCCTATGAGCCAACTAAAGCAAGGACAAGTCTTTGGCTTCTTTTTCTTTGTAAGAAGTAACATAAAGCTACTTGAAAAGCAATAAGCCCCATTTCCACAGAATTTCCCTTATGCAGCACACCCATCACCTACCAGCTCTCACACCCTATTTTTTTTTTCTCTCACTACACTTCAGAGCCCCTCCAGCAGTGCATTATAAAAGGACTCAACACCCCAGGTATGGGGCTCACTCACTCTCCTCATTACCTAAGGCAACACCCAAACATGAAGGGCAGCATATACTTTTAGATAGACATCTTGGGGTTAGGGAGGTGCTGTCTTCTGGTTTTACATATCACTATATTAATTGGCACAATGAAAATTAATACTTAATGTCTAGTCAGACCAACATGACATTCAGTATCTAAGCAGATTCACAATTTATTCTATGTATTTTATTTACAAAGAATATTAATATGGGGCTATTATATTTCCACCAGCCATCCCTGCCTGTCAAAGATCTAATCAATATTCAAAGTAAACTGAACTTAAATGTCCAAAAATTCTAAATTTTTATTATACAGGAACTATTCTATGAAAAAAGAAAATCCTAATTTATGTGTAGTCTGATGTATACATCTTACATAAGATATTATAAAGCAGAACAAGAAGTGTATTTGTAACTTCCCTTTCACTTCAGAGGCAATGTCAGAACAATATTTATGAGATTATGGGTACATTTATAACTAGGCCAGAAATTTAATATTAAATGTCTATCTTATGGAAAATTTAGCTCCACAAGTAAATGAGCAGGGAATAGGTCCCTCAAAAAAGAATAAGTAACAATAAATCAAATGGAATTTTTTCCCACTAGTTAAAATATCTGAGTATTTAACAGTTTAAGTATTAAATTCTTAAGAAACAAAGTATTAAATTCTTAAGAAACAAGGTTTTTCAATAAAGAATTTCATCCTCTTTCAAACACACACACACCTCTGTGGGTTCTCTCACTATGACAGATTATAGGTCACTGTGCTCTCCAGCCTCAAGGTTTTTTCAGAGGTATGTTAATCACTCAGTGAGTGACAACAAAAATAGTCACAGACAACAGCCATACATGGCCCAACTGTTAACTTCTGTTAAATATGGATCCATGTTATTAGTTGGACAGCTCATTAACATCAACCTCCAAACTGAAACAAAAGGAACATTTTGTAATAGTGTTTCTTAGTACAATACTTTATTCATACAGAATATGAGTTGCACAGATGTAGGGGGAAATCTAAAGACAATGCAGAAGGACATTCATCTGGAGTTGCATTTCTAAAATATTAATAAAGGTTTTTTCTACCTCAAAATGGTCGTTGTTCACCTTTGTTATTCAAACATAAAAAAAACATAATATAGATAATAGCTATTCAATTCTTGCTTTTTCAAAAGTTGTACAAGAATGTCACCTGGCAGACCCAGGAAAACACCTAAAAGCAGTGGCAGAAAGCAGCCTCCATGTTTCGACACAACTGGGAAGCAAACACTTCAAAAAGCAGAACAAAGTGGGTACTCGCTTGATGGAAACTGCATTACCAACTGAACGATTTCACGGTGTGAAAGGCAGTGCGATGATTTCCTGTGGACAGAAAGTCCACTGGATAAAAAAAAAAAAAAAGAATTCTGGGCTTCTGGGCCGTCTATAGGCATGGTAGGGTGTCACACCATGGTTTCCTTTTTCTTTCTAAAGTAAATCCGGCCACTGCAAGGCTAGGGCCATAACTTGACACTATGAGAAATGTGGTCAAAGGAATACGCTGGTGTTGCAGTGCTGACTAAAAAGCATGCTTGATGCCAACTACCACCTCCATAGAGCCTGGTAAATAAAAAAGTCTCATGACTAACCAGCAGAGTATTCCGAAAATACTGCTTTCATTGCCTACACAGTTATCACCAATATAAGCAAAACGTTTTCTTGAGCTTTTAAATTAACAGAAAAAGTTACATTTTAATAGTATTTGGGTTTTTTCCAGTTCCTATCCAAAAAAGTCAAGGACAGATCTTTATTATATAAATTTAAGATTTACTAGGTGTACAGTATCATGAGCATAGATCTTCTATCACAGAATTTGTATGTCTCTTCCTTTATATGTAAATAAAGACTAATAAAAGACAGACAAAACACACAGGAGATTATGAAACAAACAGAGAGCTTGAAGAGAGGAGATAAATTGCTGACTTGGATTTAGCAAATTAATTAATTTTTTTCATTAAAGTCTACAGAAAGGGTTTCCATACACTGAACACAAATTAATCAAATCATTCTGCAATGGCAAAAGTAAACTGGGGGGGGAAAAAAAAGGAAAAAAAAAAATCAGTAGTCTATCAGATCTTACACTAAAAGAGTATAAAGAGTGAGGCCTTTCTGTGCTGTCTGGCTGCAGGGTTCCCCAAAGTGACTGAAATCCTGCATCTTGGAAGAAAAAGGGCTCTGCTTGTTGGAGAGCCTACCATACAGTGTCATTGCGTATTTCTGCATGTCATAAATGCTTTTACCTCATTGTCCTCTGTATGTAGTCTCAGAGACCAATCCAATTCTGTGTAATTTTCTTTTTTAAAGTGCATCTAGAAAAATATTTTTTAAAATAGCAGAGCTGCTTATTGCTGAGTTACTCTACATTTTTAATTAAGATTTAAAAAAGGCATATGACTAAACTCAGACTTTTTGTAATATTTTTAATTGACTGTGAAACACATTTTTTTCCCCTCAGGATATTTGACATATTTTTAAAAATGTCAATCCAAAATGTAACTCAAAACTCAAAAATATCTCAGCTGAATGAATTCTGCTTTGTCACTTTTAACAGGACTCATAACAAATCCAATCTCCATGAACTCATCAATACAAAATAAACTATGTTTGAACTCACCTAATTTTCCTTACAGATATGCTTGAGGAATTCACACCTGCCCTTGGTTATTACACCCGAGACAATACTGCCATAAATTTCAGATTAATCATAGAACCAAAGAACAGCCCAGGTTGGAAGGGACCTCAAGAGATCATCTGGTCCCAACCTTGCGTGGGAAAAGGGGACTAGGTGAGATTGCCTAGCACCCTGTCCAATTGTATCTCCAGTGATGGAGACTCTACTACATCCCCGGGGAGGTTGTTCCAGCAAATGATCGTTCTTACTGTAAAAAATTTCTTTCTTGTGTTGAGATAAATCTTCTCCCAGTGCAACTTGTACCCATTGTCCCTTGTCTCTCAATGTGGCTCCTTGTGAAGAGAAAGCCTCCTTCCTCTTTGTAGCTGCCCTTTAAGCACTGGAACACAGTGATGAGGTCCCCCCTTGAGCCTTCTCCAGGGAGAAAAGACCTAAGGCCTGCAGTCCTTCCTCATAGGGCAGTTTTTCCTGTCCTTGGATCATCTTTGTGGCCCTCCTTTGGACCCTCTCCAGTCTGTTTCTGTCTTTCTTGAATTGTGGGGACCAAAACTGGACACAGTTCTCCAAGTGTGGCCTGGAGATGCAGAACAAAAGATCACCAAAACCAGAACAACTATTTTTCTTCTTAAACTGAGATAATAATTATTTTGAGATACAAAATGCTAAATTTTTGGTAGTTCTTTGTTTTTGTCTTATTTTTACATTAATGATGCAGGTTTGAATAACACGAGAATCTGAAGAAGGCAATGGTGCAGGGACAGTCTCCTAGGGCTCAGTGTGCAGTGAGGTGACAAGCAGAGCTCAAAAATAGGCTCAAAAATGGAATGGAACAACTGAAATCTTACCTTTCCCACAAACTTTCTCGAGTGCCTATGAAACACCAAGGGGCTGGAAATGTGAGTTGGTAGGAGCTCCAGAAAACGAAGATACTTGGTTCTTACAGCTGTTCAGGGACAGCCATCATAAACTGACTCTCTCACACACAAAAGATCCACTTCATGAAAGGTAAACCTCTGTATCTGAGTCAGTCCATGAAGATTAAGTTAACATAGCTAACAATGAATAAAGTCTGTTTCACCTATCATAAAATGAGTCAGATGAACTGAAACCTTAAAGCATTTATTTCTCCACTGACTACAAAAATGGGACTAGAGCAATGATTTCAGCCAACGTACATTGGCATGGGATACATCAAAGGTGAGACGAATGCCACCTACAGTTTTCCAGTCAAGCGATGTGACAATAGTGGAACAAACATAATAGCTTACAAGCATGTAAAAGCAGAAGGCAAAACACTCAACTGAACAGAGCCATGTGAGTGACACTTTAAAATAATAATTTCCTCCGCGTTCTTGCATTACATACAGAAAAAAAAATCTGAAGAAGTAGTTACAGGTATCAATTTGTATGGGCCTTTAAATTTTTTGAGCCCAATAGGAACCTGAATAACTTAATTTCACAAGGAAATTGAGGTAAATATACTAGGCAGAGAGGCAAAACTATGATCATTTCATTATGTAACAGCAACATGTTTTGCCCTGCACAAAACATCCAGGTATCTGGCCTAAGAGTTGTTTAAATGTTCTGAGTTGAAGAACACAAGCTTTTTATGCTTTAAAATACATATAGAACAGCAGACTAAATTCAGGTGTCATCATACAGGATGTTTAGCTTTGTTTTATTTATAAATTTGTTAAATTTATTTGCATTTTTTTCCTGGGGTTGTGTCTGTGCTTAGAGCAGTCTCACAGGATTTTAATAACACTCCATCTGCCTCAGAGGTGCTTGCTTAATTTTTGCTTTCATAGACATTTTACACAATAAGCATGCTACTGTTAGAAATTTCTCAGTTTCTGAATTCTTCTGCGGTATATTGCAGAGGAGGTAAACAGAAATCTTGAGCCCTGCTTGCAAAGAAATGAAAGACCTTAAAGATTCCGGGAAACCTTAAAATACACTAATTGCAAATACTTGAGGACATGCAACACGTAACAGCCAACACTTCTCTAGATACTTCCTTTAGCTGTCAAAAAAAGATGTTTTACAAGTCTCATGATGCTTAATCTCTAAAACACTTCTCTCTCCTGGGAATGAAAGTGTAACACCATGTAAAAATGAGCCATGACCCTCTCTCTCTCTCTTACAGCTTGTTCCTCATATATTCCTGATATCAATGCAAGTCTTACGAAATAACTGCCAGTCGAAATTGCAGTCCCGTGGAAGTAAATTGCTAAACCTCAAGATTTCAGACTCACCTACAAATTGCAAATCAGTGTTATCCAAAACTACCACCAAACCCCATACAACAGTATGAGTCAGGTGAGTTACATAAAACATCAACCCCTACAAAGACACTCACTGTAGGATACACTGTGAAGACAGAGGTTATCAGAAACATTCAGCTGAAATACACACCCACATTGTGTACTTGCTTTCCTTACAACATCTTTAATTATAAGGATATTGTAGATATATTATCATAAATCAACAAATCTGTTTCCGCAGTGTGTTACTAAGCAACTGTAACCAAGACCTTGTGTAAATGAGATTAAAATTCCAAGGTAATGATTCTCAAATACAACCTCACATTTAATAGCCAAAGAGAGTTGAACACGTTCACATTAAAGGAAAAAGGTCTGTTTAGTTTTATGGTTGTTGAAAGAGTTTAGATATATAGAAAATGTAAATCTGTGTATATCAGTTATAGACATTTCCAATGAACTGTGCAAAAATCTAACAATCCCCGTATTTTTTTCAGATAAAATAACTAGAAACTTCTTCAAATGAGTTTCATTATTCATCATATGCACTTCATTCTTCCACTTAAGGGTATCCAAACTATACAAAAATCAATACTACTTTAAATAATGTATTATTAGTTATTATTAAAACTCTTAAGAAAAAAAATACCACACTCACAGACAGTCTGAAAGAATACTGTAATACAGCGGTTAATTTGTTTTGCTGCACTTGCAATATAAAAAAGCCTTTTCTCCAGTCGTAAACACACTTAAGTACAAGCACCTTTCTGATAACTGGTGGCACTTGGTATACACATCCCCATCATTCCAGCGCTCAAACATTCACTGGGCCTATCAAGTAACATGAGTAAACTCCAGTTCAGAGTAGACCAGAATACCTTCTAACCAGAAGAGACTGTCACAAGCACATAAAACCTTTCTGCCACTGTCAGTGCTGCCTTCCCACACAGTTTCAAAGTTCGCATTACCTGACCTCATACTGACTGTGACTAAATATTTTAAAAGGCAACTCAAATTTAAGGGAGGATGACTGTGATTTTACTACTTCTAGCTCACAAGAAGTCTCTACGATGACAGCAGAAATTATCTGCAATGGAGACAGAACCTTCCTGGAGGCAATTTGTTCCTTGTTCAGCTCAGTTTCCAGGAACTCGGGGCCACCACAATCCCTTTCTGCTCCAAGCACATATTCCATTTCTTTGACATTGTCTCCTTTTACACATACATGCATCTTCACAAACAGTCTTGTTTTCTTTAAACCAACAAAAACCACCCCTGCACTGCATATACACACCACCTGCTGGGGAGAAGATGAGAGAATAAACATGTGACAGACATTAATCACGATGCTTAATGCACTCCTGGCACGCTCTCCGCTACCACAGCAAGGAGAATCATTTAACAACCTGTGTGGATGGAGCAGAAGGGGAAACTTGCCAGCTTTATTCACTCATGATTTTTAAGTTCTTCTGCCTGTTTTAAACATTTTAAGAACATATAATATGTGCAGAGCCCTTTCCATTCTGAATTCTCCTGCAGTGACAACTTGGTCCATACCCCAGCCTTCCTGGAATGTCACATTTCTGTACTTCCCACTCCTCCTTCACGCAGGGTGTACTTTAATATACCACTGCTTTATGCCAGTGGTACTGTGCAGCAAGTACTGCTCTTCCCACCACTTTACATATTTCTTGTCTTACAGAAATGGTTATGAGTCTTCATATTTTATGTCAGTCAAAATATAAATTAACCACATTCTCCACTATCCTAATGTCTACGTCTTCTTGTGAGGCCAATAAAAGCTGCTCTGCTTACAGCAAGCATGAAATCAAACCATAACAAGATATTCCACTGAGCACGTGTCTCTCCTGCTGGGAAAAGAGTGACAAACGAACACTCAAGAAAGTACAAAAGGCTGTTTTTCTTAATTCCTTCCATTGAGAAAACAGAACACAGAGTAGGTAGCTCCCTACTTCTATTATTTTTTTCAATTACTTTTCAGAGACACTACTTACACTATTGTTTTCCTGTGATGGGAGAAGCTTAGGAGATACAAGCAACACTTCTAAGTCAACTATTTGCAACCACATCTAAAAAGCACCTTTAAAAGATCCTCTTGAACATAGTGTCTGAAAAAAAAAAAAAACACTACCATACTAGAGTTCACAAGGTATTTTTGAGTATTTAATTCTGTCGATCTTCCTTTGATACGCTACGCTTCTGGCAAGACTGTTTCAGTCAATTGTCTTCACTTACTGGTTAGTCCTCAAAATGATGTTCCAGGCCATGAAGAATTCCAGCCCCCCATCAGAAACATTTACTGTTTTGTAATATATTGGCCCACCAGCTTTATATAACTAAGATCCCCTGGGTAAAAGGTATTCAACTATGACAATAATAGGCACTCTGCAAACAAATGAAATAATTGAAGATAGTGCTCTTCAAGTGTTTCACTTTAAAAATGACGGTACAAATGACATTCTGACTCTGCAGGATCTTTTCTTTTTGTGCATTCAGTGCATTCCTATTTTAAGGTCTCATTTTTTTATGGGAACAGCAAGTATTTTCTGCTTTTCACCCATCTATATTGCAAGGCTAACACAGCTGAGAGAAATTCCTATGCATCAACAGAATTGTTTATGAAGGTCTACTTAGTACATACAGCCTTCATGAAGATTGTGGCATATGGAAAATCTTTCCAGCTCAGATGTATATTTCTAACATTACCCGCTGGTTTCATATCCAGCATCTTTCACGTACTAAAGGTGTGATTAAGCCTCTCCTATTCAAAAATAATCTCATCATTTCTTTGGGGAAATTGATAGTTGCTCAAGTATTTGTAGAGCTCTGAAAGCTGTTTTCCCAACTCTTGTCCATCTACTCCTCAATTTACTGTAACCAAAACAGATGACTTCAGTATAGCTGCTTTATAGCAGATATGAAAATGGTGCCATGAAGGCTTTCAGTGCTGTTTATTTCTCTTTAAAGAAAGTGCCAGATTACTACTTTTCCCTTATTTTTGCTGTAGAAAAAGAACTTTTGAAAATTAACATAAGTATTCTCACAGAGACAGAAAAAAATTTATAGGAAGACAGTTTACTATTAAACTGTCTCACTGACCATAATTGCCCAAAATAAAAATTGCAAGCAACGTATGTACTGAAATGACCAACACAGTTCTTTCCAGAATAAACATTTTTCAAATAATAATATATTTTACAGCTCAGTATACTTTTTCACTATAATAAGCACAGGAAAACAACACCATTAGTATATTTTTGCTTAGCACTTAGAGGTGCATTTTTTCAAGTCCAGAATTAAAAAAAAAATGGTTTGGATGAAAGTAGGTGTGTATACAGCTGTGGGGAGAGGTAGAGGAATCATTTTTTATCTTAACTTTAATTTGCTCACAGTTACTAACAGTTATGTTGCAAAGGAAAATGTACAAAACCATAACAGGTCATTTCACTGAAAAACAACAAAAAGCCAAGGAGTGAAATTTAAAATCTCCCTAACTTTAACAGCCTAAACTAAAACTGTCAAGATACTAGTCAGAGCAGTATCTTTCTTTTTCATTGTCTATATGGGACATAGCTGTTCCTAGTAACATAATACAAATTGACATTAGTCTGTATCTCAGGTAAGGAAAACCAACTGGGCAAATAAGAGAGTGCCTCTTCTCTTAAAGGTTTCTTTCAAGTAAGATCTACATATAACAAAAGAACCATCATTCATGGGCTATAAAACATGTTTATTAACAACTTTTAAATTATTTTATGTTTAAAAGTATAGTCTCCATTCTAGCAATATCTTAATCATATATGTGATTACAGAAGACATCAATTTCCAAAGGATGCTTGGTTTATAAGACTAAGTTTTATTCTGTAACTTCATTGCAAAAGCAAAAGGTTCAGCAGACACACTATCAGTTTCAGACCTTGAGCCAAAACCTTCCAGAACGATCACACAGAAAACACAAACTATAGAGGGTAAGGAATCCAGTTCAAAATAAGTTAGGTCTATGTGTTTGGGAGAAAATCAAATTGGAATATATTGAAATACTGTCTTTGTAAGCATTTTAACAGTCTTGGGATTGTTTGGAGTTATCTATGCTTGAGCTCATGACACCGCTTTCCAGGGCAGCATTCAACATATTTGTTGTGGATAGTCTTTCCGACACACTGCTTGACCTATTTAAGTAAAAGTGAGTGGACCAGAAATGTTATTTGAAGACTATATAAAAAAAAAAAAGAAACACCACAGTTGTTAATAAAGCCCTAATAAAATTAAAAGAACATATGTCTAATAAAAAGAAAATAAAAACTGTAGATTGCAACACCTATAAAGTCCGTGTGTTAAAGTGCTCCACAAGGCCATCACTACTACAAACTTCCTTTAAACTTCCTCCCACACCTCAAGGAGCAGCAGAGCGTCTCACATCCAGTTGCACGAACATGCAAAGCATTCTTAACATTACATGTGATTGGGAAAAGCAGTTCTTTTTTGAGAATAATTGTGATCTGAAATGTTTTTTAATACTCAAAATTTTCTTCAAAAACCATTTTCTCTTAAAATGGCTATTCTTCACAAGTTATAGTAAAGGACCCCAGCTATATTACAACTCCACGCTCTTGAAAATAATGTATTTTATCTCCTTCCGCACTTATAGGTTCTTATTTGTAAATTGTCATCATAACGCTAAATGTAATATACAACTATAATAAAATTAAAATATATAATTAACACAGATAATATTTTAATGTTTTTATAAAATTTGTTTTGGTAAAATACACCTAAGCAAAATAAGCCCAACTGACAAAGCTGAATACTTTGTCCCTGAAATTAAGCATTCTGCTACTGTAAAACCAACACAGTTAAAATACAGATCCCTATAGTGGGGAGAAAAAAAAAAAAAGAAAAAAAAAAAAAGAGTTGAAACTGGCAGATTCATACAAAACATCTCCTGGTAGGAAATTGTTCCACTGAAAAAAATTAGAACAGGTATAAAATTAATCAGTATTAATTATTACTATGAACTCTTAATCTTGTATACTATCAATTTCAAAGATCCATTGTAAGTCTGTTCCTGAACATCCAGTTCAGATTTCTGTGGTACAAAGTATATAGTTACTATTAAGTGCATGTATTAATATTTTTTATCTCAGTTGTGAAGTAGTGCCTTGTTGTAGCAGTCTTTTTGAAGATGCACATCAAAAAGAGACCCTGAAACATTTACACATGAGGCCCAAGATGTATACAAACAGTGCAGATAGAAAATACAAGGGAGACACACCTGTCTCTCACGCCACAGGCAGTGCTCACAGCACACCAGATGCTGAATTACTGTCACACCTGAGGCATGCAATGGAGATGAGAAACCCGCTGGAGAGATCTGACACCAAACAGCCAAGTGGCTTTGCCAGTGCACAAAGAAAAATGGCAGAAGAAAACAAAAGGGCCTGTTTGCTCACTAAACTAAGTCCACCAGAGCTTACGCCTCCAGCACAGCGGAAGTGACAGAGTGGAGTAAACTATGAAAAAGGTGAGCTGCTATTCTCCTCAGGGTGAAATAAGTAATTTGAGAAAAATAACCTTTTTTTTTTTTTACCCCATTTCCTTCAATTTCTAAAAGCACATTACAGTCTCCTTCGCATCCACACTCAGCTTGACAAGCTTAAATTTTCCTTTTGTTAATATATTCCATATACAGTATTATTCTGCATAGGAGACATAATCTGCCATTGCCTTTTGGGCAGCAGGAGAGACTCCTGCTGCTGACCCAAATAAGGCTTGTAACAGTAGTATGGTGATGAAAGTAAAGCATTTAATCCGTACAAGAAATTGAACGTTACTCTTTCGAGTTTCTCCTCCACAAAGACAAGAGTCATCCTGAAAGGTCTTTAGCTCAAGTAAGAATTAATACAAGGCTTGACCAGCTTGTTTCAGACTTCAGAATATCTTCCCAAACTTCCTGAAGAAACAAATACAGAAAGCCCTTTTTATAAATAATTTTTAAGTTTTTCACATTCTACAAAAATATTCATTGGTAATGAAGCAGCTTAGTAGCCTATACAACCAGATGATCACTTATTTCAGAACAAACTCCAAAAATAATTATCTGGCTATGCTGAGTTGTTCATAATTGATAAACCCCAAACTTTAACAGCAACAATCTAAGTCATTACTGCTTAAAAGAATATCCATCTTCATCTCATTGGAAAAAAAGAAAGTTTGCAATATACCCTTGCTTACATTAGGCTATCAGAAAAACTAATCACACATGCTGTTCTCATTTTCACATGACTCTCACCATACTACTTAGTTTCCCTCAAGCTTTTCATCTTCCTGGGGACACTATTTGGTAGCCTATTGTTTCAGTATACACAAACATTTTTCAGGGGGCATAAAATTAAGAAACTATACTTTTCCAATTGTCCTGATATTTCTTATGAATTACTAACTTCATAACAATTTAAAAACCTCACTGCAAGTTCCTTAAAGCAGGATGAAGTCTTCAGTACCTGCAGTGCCAATAAACCAAATCATATTTCATATAACAATGGTAGCTCTTATTCTATTCTGAATGTCAATTTATTATTGTTAAAATAATGACAGAATTAACAGAAATCAGACTGCGAGCAACTATTCTGTTTCAGCACCTACAAGAATTGAGACCTGATGGCATAGAGAGAAGCATGAGATGGAGCAGACTGACCATTAACTCAACCAAAGTTCATCTACTTGCTCTTCCTTTTCATTCTTCTAGCTTCTTCCTTTCTTGTTAATACAGATTTCCAGCATTTCTGACACAACTATAATGTAAGCCACATAGCAGTTTAAATAGTCAGTTATCTGAGAATGACTACTTAATCTCCCTTTTGATCTTCAGATCAAAATAAGCCAAAAGCTCATGACATCCTGACTGATCACTCACCATGACAGTACTCCGTTCCTAATCAAAGACTCAAAAGTGCAACCATTTCAGAAATTTAGTTTGTTATTGCTAAATTGAAGAGCTCAACAAACATTTTTATAAATTAATTATTTCTGGTTTTCATCTACCCTTGCTTTCTCTGCATGCACGCATACTGTTCTTTTTTTCCCCCTTGTGTAAGTAGACATATCACCACTGTTAAGTTCCCCATAATACTTATCTCTCAGTGTCATTTACTAGAGGTGTCAATTTCTTTCACACATTTCAGGGAATATTGTTCTTCTAAATGTATCTTTTGGTATTTTTTCCTCCAGCCTGATTTTCCCTTTCCCCATTCCTCCTAACAACGTTGTGCGAACACCACAGTGTTTCAAAAAGTTATGCTAATAACCGTTGTAACAAACTTCATCTCTGTTTTCTGATAGCCTGACAAATTCCTATCAACTACTTCAAAATAAAGCTCTCAGACCTTCCTATGTTGTAGCAAAATTTATATCAAATACGCCTACACGATGGGCCATTTAGCAACTATTTTTTAACAAAGCTTCTTCCAACAGTCATTCTTTGTCTTTATTCACCCCCCCATCAATATCACTTCTCTACTACCCATCAAATATGATCATCAACAAAGACACTAGCATCACTGTATCAAACACAAACAGCAGCTCCAAAAAAATAAATTTGAGTCCTTTAGGAAGCTTTGCTTTTCTACATATATATTTTCAGGCAGGTTCTTTAAAACATGAACTACAACCTCCCTTACAGCAACATACCAACCATGCTGCCAGTTCTAACAGTGGTAATCATCTCTTGGTCAACCACCTATTGAGCACTTCTGTTGCTAGAAATCCTCATATTGGCCCCTTTTCTTTTTGTATGACCTCGCAAATCCAGTCAGAAATTTCTTCCCTCTCGCATTCACAGATGCACACAACCAATGCTGCGCAGCACGTGAAAAACCTACTGTGCTGAACGTATGCCACTCTACACTGCTCAGCAGAAACAGTCCATGTTTTGGGTTTTTTTTTTTATTTTAGGCAATTTATTTCATCTTACCACTTTTCCCTTCCACAATCTTAGCCACTTGCATTTTAATTATGTCTAAAATCAGCAATTTTTTCTTAAATCTTTCCCTGAGTATTTCTATTTACAGTTTTCTGATGTTAGAAGGAATTGCATTACAAGTATTGAATTCTTCCAGAGTAAAACTGGAACAAAGCAGAACAAAAAATGCTACTACCATTTAGTTTGCCAAGTTCAAAAAAATACCTGAGGTATCACTAAATTAAAATGCAGCACACATTTTTTAAATTTGTGAAATTGGCATTACACCAATACACCTGTGTGAAAAATGCTGCCATTTAGAGAGGCAGAACATGATGGACTACCTCCAAATGCTTGCTCTCCTAAAGGAAAAAAAAAAATATAGTGTGAATTTTTGAAACTGTGAAGCAAGGAGGAAACTTACACAGTTTCCATATAGTTTTACATTTTAAGAAATCCTCTTTAAAGAGTAACCGTGCACTTCCCAGAAAAGCCTTTGCAATATATGCTTAAACGATTACTGGCCAAATTACAATTACTTTTTAATTTTTAAAACTAAGCTGCTGTAGTCCTCTCTCAAGTGTGACACTGATCACACATTTTTGTGCCCTCCTCATATTAAGATGTTATGGGATCAGCTACCATCACACAATTCCACCACAACTGAGAACAGGAGGGTTTGGAGGAGGGGAGCAGACAGGTGGAGGAGGATATATGAGAAACTAAAAAGTCTGCACTGCTCATCATCCAGACTTTTCCTCAAATAAACAAACAAAAGTTACACAGGCAACATGAATAGAAAGCAAAGGAAAATAGCTTGGCCAACTCTGATACATCAACTCTAACATCAGAAGACAGAGGGATGCACATAGAAAAGAAACTGACTGACCTGCAAATCAAGGAGAATTAACTGTGGGGTTTTAGCTTTTCAAAAAGTTACTGTGTGAGATGATGTAACTAGGGGCAGCATGAACTGGTTGGTGTCATTTATATTCAGGCAGACCAGTTATTCAAAAAGTGTCTCACCCACCTCTTCTTACAGCAAACTTTTCCTTTGCAAGTCCTGCCTACTGTCTCCTTTTCAAGAAACCTCAACATCACACAGTCAAACTCTACCATCAGTGTAACTTCTACAATCTCTAAATTTAGCAAGGTTTCTGTAAACACCCCATAATATTCAAAATTGTGAAAATAACTGACCACTCAGCCAAGATGGTACATTGTCTGGATAATTACAGTAAGCTTCCACTGACATTATATGTAAACAGCAAAACGTGCTTCTTGACACTGAGCTGACTGACATGATGCTGTCATTCTCTATTGACATCACAGACTTTGAAAATTCAAAGTGACATGAAAGATTGGAACATACGCTTAGTTTTCTTCAAGCTTTATAAAGTACAGAGAGTATATCAGGACAGCAGGTTTACTTGTGACCATCAACATTAGCAGAGCTACACAGAACTTAAAATTCAGCAAAGTGAAATGTTTTGGCGGTTTTTGTGGTGTGGTTTTTTGGTGGGGTTTTTTTGGTTTTGGTTTTTTTTTTTTAAGTTCTTTGGCAAATATGATAGGAAATTTTATGGCTTGGAGCGTTTAAAACCCCAAACAGTTAAATCACAAAGCTGTTAACAAAACATACCATTAAGATTTCACAGGCTTGCTACAACTGGTTATTGCCTCTTCCAAAGCTCAAGCTATGCAATGCAAATAAGTAAATGATTTGGAATCACAAAGTTTCATCTCTTGTTCTTGTTCTGTTGCCTAAATATTTTAGTAAATATAATGAAACAAACTTCATCAATCTGTAGGAATGAGTACGGAAAGTAATAGCTATTAAGAAAAATCAAGATTATGTTGAGCATCAACAGTGCCTAAGATACTAGCAAGCAAAGAAAATTCCAATTACTGAAATTGTGTCTCAGTAACTACATTCCCCTAAGAATATACGTTCAATATATTCTATGACTACAGGTGCTGAGGAGATGCACATGTTCTTCCTTGGAAAAATCATCTGCAGTCTGCGATGACCAATTAAAAACGCGTATTTACTTGAGCCAAGACAGAAACTGGCAACAGATCAGGATTCTACACAGCAAGGATTTCTACAAGCACTTCTTGTGAATAGCTTTGAACGTCATGTTTATTGCAGTCTCGCAGAAAAAAAGAAAATCAAATGTATAATATTCATTTGCATATTTTCTATTTATTTGCCCCAGCAACATCCTAAGTAACACTAAATTGTAATTGTCCCTTTGGAGCAATTACACCAATGGTCAGAATATTAAAACATGTGAATTCCAAACACAGACCCTATACTCACATCAGGTACTAGACATGACAGTACTTGCTTAATGCAGTCTGAGAATTCACCTGCTCTGAGAGGAAAAAAAAAAAGGTAACAATTCATCTCCCTTGAGGCAGTTTTTCTACTCCATTTGCAGCAGCAGGGAAGCAGGCTGGCTGCAGCTACGCTGTAGTACTCCATGGTGCTCTCCGCATCTTGCAACAACGCAAAGCAGGGGACCTGTTGGAGCACACAGAGTTTTCTTCCTCTCGCTGCACGCCCACCAGCACATGCATGTAAGGTGTCATATGCAGGTCTTGTTCAACTGTGAAATCAGGACACGGCCAACTGAACGTGTTTCTCAGGTTCCATTTCAATATTTTTGCACCCCACTGCTCAGACACAGTCACGGGGATCAAATACAGTCCAATGCTTCTCAAGATCTGAATGTCTGTGATGATTATTCTGTAGTAATTTCTTTGCAAATAACCACCATCTGCATCACGCACAGTATTCAACAACTCTGACAAAGTGTTCTCATGAGCCTTCTTCAAAGAGTCTAAAGATCTGCATCAAACACCTTTCAGAGACTCAAATATATTTTGCCTAAGAAGCTCCTTCAACTGTTCTAGCAAATAGGCTCGGTTTCTTGGCCTACTTTCCTTTTCATTACTGGATACCACCACTACTAATTTGGACTTAATACTCAGTTAACCAAGTAAGATACCTCAGCACCAAGCAGCTTGAACATGTTTCCTCTACAAGAGTACTTGTAGCTGTTCCTCATATTTAAGCAGAGCTTGCATAAATATCCACTATGACTACGCTGTTTCACAATTTTATTTTCTTTCTTAGGCAAAACTTAACACTTGATCTAGCACTCCATGAATAGGTAGAGAAGACCCAGGTACTTCACTGCTCGCTACAGAAGAGAAGGCTGCATTAGACCACAGAAGTACGTACTGCGCCCAATACCCTTCCAGGCCTTCAGCTAGCGACCTGGGTGATGAAATGAAGATTACAATTATTAAATTTGCAATGCGCTTACAGGCTGTTGGGTGGGAGGGTTGATAGGTTGATAGGAAGGGGCTGTAAGCACATTAGAGAACAAAATTAGAATATAAAATGAACTTGACAAATTGGAGAAACAGCCTGGGGAAAAATGGAGATTTAGTTCAATGAGAACCAAGTGGAAGATTCTGTGCTTAGCCAAGAACAATTAACTGCTCAGATAATGGATAACAACAACTGCTGAGGTTGCGATTCTACATAGAAAGATAAAACTGTAGCACACAACAATCTGAATATGACTTAACAATAGTTTAGATTTTGCAACACAAAAAAAACCAGCAAAGACTGTACTGGGACTTAGGAGAAATGAGTTGCATGGGCACATTGCTATTCTACCAGCGCTGGTAATGCTCCACTGGGTACTGCAATTCAAATATACATACGTATATCTATATATATATGAACCATTTGGAGATAATTGAAGGTAGAGAAACAAGAATTACCAGAAAATACGATCTATAAGGGGAGGGAAGAGTTAGAGCTGTGTTGTTTAAAGAAAAGATGGCTGAGAGGAGACAT
This sequence comes from Pluvialis apricaria, assembly GCA_017639485.1. NCBI lineage: Eukaryota > Metazoa > Chordata > Aves > Charadriiformes > Charadriidae > Pluvialis > Pluvialis apricaria. Next base: position 21,869,401 of record CM030008.1, on the reverse strand, counting down.
GATAACTGTTTTTAAATACTGGTGTCTGCACGTATGGGATGCTGAACAAGAAATAATGGACTTACATGACATAGATGTATTTGGCTCTGACTTGAGACCCTTACCAGCTGTTTTTCTAGTGGTTCTGTTATTTGCATTACTCATTTTATGCTACATCCTAAGAGGAAAGTTGTAAATACACAAAGTTAATAAAGTTATAAAGTGCAAATCATTGCCTTTATCTCTTGCCTGTCTGCCAAGGTTTGCATGGGAGCTTCTGGGTTGTTTCTTTCTATAAGAATGACCATTTTGGGTTGACCTATATAATAGCTTACTTTTGATCAAAACCAACGATCAGAAACAGCTGAAAAGCCCAAAACAAGGGGCAGGGGACGGGGACGGGACACAAAAACAAACAAAGAAAAAACCCACCCACATAACTGGCTGTAAGGTTAACCATGCCATAAAACACTTCCTCCTCAACGTAAACTCAGTGTTATCCTTTTACACTAAATAAGTTGTCATTCAGTAACAGTTGAAGATGGAGAATTAGAAAACAAAAATCTGTTTATTCTGTATGCTCTCTTTACTATAACTCTGTGGTGGGCTGACCCTGGCTGGACACCAGGTGCCCACCAAAGCTGCTGTCACTCTCCCTCCTCAGCTGGACAGGGGGAAAGAAAATACAGTGAAAGGCTCATAGGTAGAGATAAGGACAGGGAGATCACTCAGCAATTATTGTCACAGGCAAAACAGACTCAACTTGGGAAAAATTAATTTAATTTATTACCAATTCAATCAGAGTAGGGTAATGAGAAATAAAAAATTAAATCTTAAAACACCTTCCCCCACCCCTCCCTTCTTTCCCAGCTCAACTTCACCCTTGATTTTCTCTACCTCGTTGCCCTGAGCAGCACACAGGGACAGGGAATGGGGGCTGTGGTCAGTTCATCACATGTTGGTTTTGCCGCTCCTTCCCCCTTATGGGAGGACTCCTTACACTCTTCCCGTGCTCCAGCGTGGGGTCCCCCCCACAGGAGACAGTTCTCCAACACAAGTCCTTCCATGGGGTGCAGTTCTTCAGGAACAGACTGCTCCAGCATGCGTCCCCCATGGGGTCACAAGTCCTTCCAGAAAACCTGCTCCAGCATAGGCTCCTCTCTCTCCACAGGTCCTGCCAGGAGCCTGCTCCAGCATGGGCTTCCCATGGGGTCACAGCCTCCTTCAGCTGCATCTACCTGCTCTGGTGTGGGGTCCTCCACAGGCTGCAGGTGGATATCTGCTCCACCATTAACCTCCATGGGCTGCAGGGGGACAGCCTGCCTCACCATGATCTTCATCACAGGCTGCAGGGAAATCTGCTCCAGCACCTGGAGCACCTCCTCCCCCTCCTTCTTTGCTCTCCTGGTTGCTGTCATGCAGGTTTTTTTTCCTCCTTCTTAAATATGTTATCCCAGAGGTGCTACCACTGTCGCTGATGGGCTTAGGCTTGACCAGTGGCAGGTCCATCTTCAAGTCAGCTAAAATCGGCTTTATTGGACATAGGGGAAACTTCTAGCAGCTTCTCAGAGAAGCCCCCTCCACTACCAAAACCTTGCCACACTAACCCAGTACAAACTCTTAGAAGTGGCTCCATCATATTTCAGAACAATTAATCTTGCTGCTCCTTACCCACTCATTTTCTTTCTTCCTGCCGTATTTAAACTGAGAAATAATCACCTGCTGAAATCAATACCGAAAAATAAGATAATGGTAGCTATTTTTAGTAAGAATAGTATCATCACACTCCTAGTCACCTTCTGGAAGTTTTCTGAGTGGTAGAAAGAAAACCCACTCATGTTTCACAGCTAAAACCAAACTTCTATAGACAAGTTCACCTTTCAGGACAATGGATTCCATTTAATGGCCACATTCATCCACTGATTACAAGCAACTGCTTCCACTTTCCAGCCCATCTGACTGTCCAGAAAGTTGTACCATGTTCTTACCATTTCCAGGCTGGTATAAAATAACTTTGACATTTTTCATCCGTCCCCTATAGTATCTTAAAATGTAAAGCTTGACTGCACTTGCAGATTGAAACTGTAGTACAATTCTTCTAACAACATTACAATATTTCAAATGTATTTGCATATCTATTTCCTACTGGCATGAGTTAAAAAGAAATTAAATCTAGAAAAAATTAAGTGATGATGAGTTTTTCTTCGTGTCAATAATCCACACTGACTGATGACAGTAGATTTACATTTCAAAGTTATGTAATCATTCCATATGGTGACTGTCATAAACAAAAACTTGAATGAAGCTACCCTTTGTGCAGGTGATTAGCAAAATTTTAGATACTAAATATTTCAGAAGGATTTACTCCAACAGTGAGGTTGTTTGCCTTTAGCAAGAGGGCATATCAGGTCTGAAGAAGCTTAAGCTATTAGGTTTTGCAGAAATTAAAAAATACATCTCTGTTGGATGCATTCACACATGCAGGAAGTCTGTTTGCATCAGCAGGTATAGCTAATGCAGAAAGAACATTCCAAAAATATGCATTTTAGCTTCTACATCTTGCATAAAAAGTAGTCGTGTGTTTTGGTCTAGTGAATCTGTCAAAAAAAGTATTTATATGAATATTCGTAAGAATAAGTTACCATATAATCATCCTACATGATTCAATCACTTAACAAGCTTGAGAACTAGTACACAGATGGTTAGTTGCCAAAATGCCATTCATTTCCTTGCATCATCTTGGTTATTTGCAGCTGAGAAGAATCAGCTCTTGAGTTTGCAAATAATAACAACAACAACTTTTCTTCTTATCATTTCCATGTATATTAAACAAATATTTAATAGTCTCTATCTGTAGATATTAAAGAGAAATAGGGGTTCAGATTTGCATTAAAGCCACCTTGATTTAATAAATCGTTCGATTACCCAACCCATTTTAATTGTCTTAACTCTTCTTGTACTCTTTATATGCACATTCAGAGAGACAAAGCATGGTTCATTCACCTGCATCAGGCAATGCACAGCAGCATCTGGCTGAACTGCAAAACCAGACTACAAGTCTGAGCCCTTAACCTCATCAACATTATTTCAAAAATCAGGCAGCTCTCTGGCAACGTGGCACATCTGAAGTCACACAGCAAGAAAAAGGCAAGACTAAAGTTGTAAGGCAAACCTAGCAGTGTCCACGTGCTAAGAATCTAGAAGCCTCACAATGTTGTGTATGAGGACTTTCAGATGAAACATGAATGCAAGTGAAGTGAGAAACACAATGTCATAGGTCATCAGAGTACCGTACTACTTACAGGTCCCAGCTGAGATCAAAGCATGATACTCTAGGCACCATACAAACAAGCAGAGAGAAACTATCTTGATTCAAACAGCTTACAAATTATGTAAATAATTAAAAAGAGAGAGATTGTATAATCTTCTCTCTACAAGTAAGAGAACTGAAATGTTTAAAGGAGACAGATCAAGGAACTTCATGGAAACTCTGCAATACAAAGATCATTCTTTTCAAAGCCATATTATACTCAAACATGTGTAGACAAAGTTTTCCCATAAAAACCCAGCTGCAAAATCTTTCATAAACCTACAACTTACAAAAGCAGTATCAGAAGTGCAATACTAGCAAACTCAGCTTCTTGACCTGTACCAGTTCTACGACGTCAGTAGCCCAGTCATTACTTTTGCTATCACTATATCCTTATCACAAGGAACATACACAACCATTTAGCTGGAAATGTGACAAGCTGCCCAACAAAATGTTCGCCCTTAAAAAAAGCGGAACCTTGCATTCACAAATATTTCTGTTATTTTGTAATGGACACTGAATTAAAGTATTTTACAATATATTCCTTCTTGGTTCGCTAGTTCTTGTTAATCCATCTGACTTTACTCCCCTCCACCAAAAGTATAGTTTGAACAGTCACAAATCATTATCTTTTTCTTACATTAACAGAAACACAATTATGTTTTACAGTTAAAGTAACTTCTGTTTTTTTTCCCAGAAATGCAGCAAAAATTATTAATTTCAGCATCTGAAAAAAAGGATGGGATTCTTTAAGTTCAAAGGTCAAAATATACTCAAGTGTATTATCTAACCTGTAAACTAACAAACAGATACAGAAATTATTGAAGATAAATGCTTTTAACTCATCCTTACAAAAAGCTAACTATGGCTTCCAAACCTATTTAACAACTTCATGGGATTGCTCTCCCATTCAAATTAGTGCATACTTCTTCACTTTTATCAACAAATTACACTCTCATTGATGGATAGCCTCAATAAACATTCTAACAGTAATTGCTCTTTGTCAAGTGCTTGTAGGTGTTTGTATGAGTAAATTTGCATTCTCTTTGCAGATTTTCTGATCATGCAGTGTTTAACATAAAAATGGATTTGTCTCTTATTAATGAACACTGGATAAGACACATCATAATTTGAAATACTATAATGGCGTCTGCTTTGCAAATAAGTAACCTTTGAGATGCAAGAGTACTGTGTCAAAATATGATTATTTAAATCAACTGTATTTTCAAAACACAGTTTTGCATAAACATCCCTCCTTTGAAAGACATTAAAGTTTGTTGAAACCACAAAACACACCTTGGTCTTCCCTTAGTGGATCCATGGAGGACTTAAAATTATTTAGATTATTTAAAGTATCTCTACTAAAAAAAAAAAACCACCACACTTACATTTACCGAAACTTAAGAATAAAATACGTATCACTGATAGTATATTTTAAATTTTCTCTCTTCCTTAATGGAAGAAACCCATTGTTTCATGGTTTTACATCGTTTTTTTCCTGTTTCATACATCAGGTTTGAGGGACATTTCAAGGATCACTAGTACAAAGTTCATTAAAGCAACTACTAGGAAGAATAGCACCTGAATGGTACATAACATATCCATCATCCTTACTACCCCTCATCCGTAAACAGAAGGACACACTGTGTAGCTTAACTACAGTGATAAAAAACTCTCCTACAACAGAAGTTAAATATGCACAGCATGGAAACACCAGTGTATACATAGAGGAGACTTTGTAACAAACAGTGTTATTAAGTACAAGTAAGTATAAGATTACCTATGAAAGATCAAGCAACCGAAGTATCATCAGTGAACTTTAACCATAAAAATTTAGGCAAAAGGCACCAAAGTATTACCAGAATTTTTATCACTGTAAAGGATGTAAACCAGTACTTATACTTAAACTCAAGCAGCACCAAAAGCAGAGTCCCATCTAGAGCAAATAACCTTCAGGTTATTCTTGATTTGTAGCGTGCCACCTGTTGAAGCATGAACCTGCCTTCCTACAGAGCTTTTTCTACAGCCCGTAAGACTGGCAACCGACCACACTTTATTCCAACAGGTCTGATGTCACCCCCATACACTGCAGAGCACTTCAAGGAAAGCTAGAAATGTATGTGTGTAACTCCATATGTTCCTAAAGCAATCTAAGTACAACTGTGCACATTGAAACAGGTGTTTCAAGTTTTGGCAGGACAGCAGCTTTTATAACAAAACTCGTATTTTAGACAGATAGGCACTGGCTGGCTTCAATTTTAGCCTGGAAGAAATGAGCATATGCTGTTGAACTATTCTGCGACGGCCAGTCACAGACTGTCTACCTCAACATGAAACAAATATTTTAAGATGAGTATAGGAGAATGTTTCTGGAAAAATTACAATGTGCCTATAGTTTCAAAATTCTGTCTCTTAAAACATATGTTTTAAGTAGGTAAAGGTGAAAATAAGAACAATATATGAATAACATATAAGACTTGATTCATAAATTTGATTCCAAATTCTTTAGAGATATCCTTCTAACAAAGCATATTAAAGATTAAAACATACTGAAATGCACGTAGCAAATCTCAGGAGCATGGTACAAAGAACAATAAGCACCTTTTTTCTACATGTATCAAAATGCTCTTCTGCAGTATTTGCAAGCCAAACATCAAAGCACTCTTCAAATCCACACAACAACAAAATCTAAAAGTGGAATAGAACATGATTATACTCTACAAACAAAATTAATCTATTTTCTTTATCAAAATCGAAGAAGCAAAATAGAAAATAGCATGAAGCACTAGAAGCAGGGATTTTGTAAATATCTAGTTTGGTAATCTGAGATATGTGAACAACATAACAGTTTTAAAAATAGGTTGCCACTATCTCTAACAGGATATTGTCTCTAGTAAACTACACAGGCGAGAAGCACTTAGTTTTCTTATTATAAAATGATGATCAGGTCCATAACCCTGAACAGAGAGCTGCATAATGGACCACCGTAATCCAGCAGGCCAGTAATGAATGTAATAGGAGTCAGCACCAGATCTGACACTTTCTGGGAGGAAAGGACCCGTATCCTGAGATCTGATATTAAAACGCTACCTAAACACATCATAATCAAGTATCTTCATCTTCTATCAATTCAATACAAGTAGAATATGCCATCTGAAAAGATACTAAACTGCCCTAGACTGCACTGCTACATCTCTAGATTAAGTTTTTACAGCACGACAAGACCTATTTGACAATATCCACGGCCAGGTTTTCTTTTCATGTGCATTTCTGCAAGACTTGACATTTACAATACTTACGCATTGCAATAAGGTTTCTTTTCATATCCTTTGTAGTTATTCATGTTCAGAGCCATTTTGCAAACTTCACAGTGGAAACATCCTTTATGCCAGTACTGTAAAGAAATGTAAAGTAGAATTACTTACAATATTGATGTTTTGAAAGCTGTGTTAGGGTACAGTAAATGTATAAACACAATTACACGTCAATATTTTGGCCATGCATTATAGCTCCCTGTAAACTAAATCAAAAGAATTACTTCCACGTGAAACCAAAGGTGCTTCTGAAACACTCTCAGAAGCGTAAATTCTCTGCTAAGGTGAATGCCAAGACCTCCGCACGCTGACCTTGCCGGGATTATTTTAAAGATAACTAACGCAGGAGTTTGACATTTTGCCTCGTTAAAGGAAGAAGGGGGGGGGGAACACCACAGCACAGCACCACTTGCTAAGGACCCAATACTATGCGAATAAAATCCCTAACTGCTGTGACGGCTGGCTGTTGGGTCCGCTGAACAGACACTAAATTTAGCACGTAATACAGTGTTTTCCTCCGGTAGCTCCCGCCGCCTTTGCCTTGCCGGGGCCGCTAATTTGGCGCATCTGCCACAGCCTCACTGCTGTTATTCACGGAGCGACGGCGCTCGGCGATAACCAGCGCCACCGGGGGACACCCCCGAGGGACGGGGCTGTCGCCGCCCCGGTGCCCCCGCCACCGTCCCCGCCGCGGCGGCGGCCATGGCGCACGGGGCAGCCGAAGCCGCCTCAGCTCGGGGAGGCACCGGCAACTCCAGCCGGGCGGGGGCCACCTACAACTTCATCCCTCAGGGAGCCCTGGGGGCGGGGGGGGGGGTGGCCGCGGGGACCCACCGCCGGCCCCGGGCGGGCACCGCAGGGGCTCTCCGGCCCGCCGCGGCCCCCGCTCGCCCTGCGCCAGCGCGGTGACACGGCGGTTGTCGCCCGCCGGCGGTGGCGGTGCGGGTGCCGGCGCAGCGGCAGCCCCTGAGGCGCTGCCTTTGCCACCTGCCGGCTCGCCCCGCTCCCCCCCTCCCCGGCCCGGCCCTGCCCGCCCCACCGGAGCCGAGGGGAGAGGGGCGCAGGGGCGGGCACCGCCCGGGAGGCGCCGTCCCCGCCCGCCCGCGCCCCAGCACCTTGTCCAGGCAGTTGACTTTCTCGGTGGGATAGACCACTTTGCCACAGCGGGCGCACTGGGGGTTCATTTTGCGGCTCCTCTCGGGCGGCGGCTCCCGCGGGGCGGTGGCGGCCGAGGCTGCTGTACGGCGGGCTGGGCTGGGCTGGAGGGGGCTCCGGGCGGCCGATCTACCATCCCCTGCCCTGGCGGGGACGCCGGGGGTCCTCAGCGGCTGCCGGCGGGCGAGAAGGTCATCGGCGGCGGCTGAGGAGGAAGCGGCGCTCCAGCTGACTGCGGCTCGGCAGCATGTGTGAGTGGGCGGGCGGGGAGCCGGTGCCTGTCGCCCCCGCCCGCTCGCCGCCCCGCCGCCGCCCGCCCCCGCCGCCTCCTCCTCCTCCTCCGTGTGCCTGCGCGCTCGGCTCCCCGCGCCGCGGGCTGGGGTGACTCACGCCGAGCCCCGCGCTGCAGCCGCAAGCCAAGCCAAGCCCACCGGCGCGGCGCGGCCCGCAGCGAGGGGAGGGAGGGAGGAAGGGGAGGGCGAGCCCCGCGCCGCAGCCGCCCCGAGGGGGGCGAGATGGCGGGCTGCGCGCCGCCGCCCTGAGGCGCGGAGGTTGGCGGAGGAGAAGGAGGGGAGGGGGGGGGCCGCCGGGCTGCGGCCGCCTCCCGGGCGCACCTGCCCGAGGCCCGCTGAGGCGACCGCCAGCCCCTCGCCCCGGCGGGAGGGAGAGAGAAGGGAGATCGAGGGAACGGCGGGGCGGCGGGGGAGCTCGGCCGTTCCCCGAAGTTAGGCCCCAGGCCTGGCCGTGCGCCGGCCGGCACCTGCCGGGCGGGGCGGAGCGGCAGCGGCCGGCGGGGAGCGGGGCGGCGGGGGGCGGGGGCGGGGGGGGGGGGTCCCGGCGGTGCGGGGCCTCTGCCTCAGGGCGGCTTCAGAGGCGCCGGCCCGCCGTGCCCCTTAGCGGGGTGAGGAGTGTCTGTTTTCGGTGTTGCGGTGCCTTTTCCGAGGCTGAGTCTCTCCGGGCCACACCGGCCGTCCCACGGGGCAGGCAAATCTCAGCCGGAATGGTAAATTCAGCTCCTCCGAGCAGGCTTTTTGCCAGGCGTTTTTTGACATGCTCAGTGCTGTGGGAACGGTCGTGCATTTTTTCCTTAGCTGTGGACTTGTTTAACTACCTGGAATACAAACCACGCCAAAGAAAGTGCTTAAGCCAATGCAGCGCAGCCCTTTTCTGAGTTGTTGGGTGGGTTTTTTTTCAGCAGCGCAGCACTCTGTGTGGCGCACAGCAAGGACAAATTCTGCACATACTTGGGCGTTATTAAGTAATCAGAATGCAGTCAGCTAAGCTGGAATACTTGGCTATAATTCTTCCTTAGCAACCCAACTTTTATGCACTGGCTGGTTAAAAGGCGTGGGGAGAAACAGTAATTTCATTGACATTAATAATATATGTGATTAAATGAGAAATACCTAATCAGGCTTTAAATATTACATGACGGAAGTTGTAGAACTTCTGCCTCATCTAGATGTAAGCATCTGGCACCCAAGGAAACTCACAATGTTGAGATGCTGGCTGTGCTGCAAGCAACAGGACAGCAGAATTGCAGGTGGTCTTGTAAGTGCCTGTTGTCTGCTTCGGCTGTCTCGGTGCAGCAGCAAATAGACAAACTGCTGACCAGTTCCCTTTCCATTCCTGCAGTCTGCAGCCTTGTCCATTTCAGGGCCAGTGCTACCAATTTGCAGCTCCCAAAAATCCCGAATCAGATTTTTTTTTTTTTTTTACTGTTGTTAATCAAATTAGTTTTGATCTGGAATTTAAGGTTTGTCTTCTCACTGTTCATCACTGACAATAGCATGATCATTTTTCACAAATACCCTAGGACCAATTTGGCCTCAGTCTAAGATTCCACAGATAGAAATCGGTGCGTATGCACTCTGCAGTGCAGATGCGGTGAGTCTCATCATCTGCTGCCTCTGTGCTGTACGGATTACCTTACACTTTCTGTTGGAAGGTCTGACTGGCGGTGAACAATGGCTTTTATTCAAGGAACTCTGAATGCTAGGTATCTGAGTGTGTTGGTAAAGGAAACTTGAATACATGGTAACTCAATGTTTTCTGCAGGAACTGTCATTTGCAGATCCATCTAAGATCACATCTGAGTTGAATTAGGCCCAACACGTCGGTAAGCAATCTCTGTTGTGAGAAGGCTACCCAGTAGAGTGGAGTAGCAGTGAGTCTGTAGTAGGAACTGGGATGGAGACCCAGCTCAATCAATCTCAGAGGGCAGTGAATGTTACTTATATGGAAAAAAAATTCTTTCTTAGCTGACTTAATTCTTTCTTTGCTTAGATTCAGCCTGCTGGCTTAGGGGTGAAAAGGCCCTGTAGCTCATTAGAAATAACTAGAGGCATACAGCTCCCCCAAACCCCTGATACGAAATCCTTGAGATAGAGGCTTCATTCCTGGAAGTTACAGTTTATTAAAATCACATTTGGAGCCTTCTCCTCAGCATGCAGACAAAAATTATTTGGATATTACTCTCAGTCTCAGTGCTACAATGAAATCTCCCTTCTTATTCTTGAAGGGAAAACTTTTATTAACCAAAAATACCATCACTAAAAAGGGAATAATAAAATCAATAGGAGTACATGCAGTTATATCCAAATTGAGTGGTTTGGCAGTATAAAACCATTCCAATATTTATCATTATTTCAGGATCCTTTTATTAACTTTTATTATTTTTCTCCACAACGGAGGAAAATAGTGTCTGAATCACAATCTTCATTTCCACAGCACAGAGCTCTTCCCTCATCAGCCACAACTTTTTTTTTCTAGTGCTACTGTAATGAAAAGCAGGTTCTTTTGCTCTATACAAACCAGTGGGAGAGAAAAATCTCCTTCACCCGTGACTGTGAGAAAGCAGTGCAATGTTACTCATCAGTAGTCTTTCTTTTTTCTGAGTAATGATGCAGTGGTAAAGTCCAGCAGAGCAAAACACAACAACATAGCTATGTCACTGACTAAAAGGGTGCAAACCAAAGACTGTGAAGCGCAGAAGGGCAAAGACCTTGCACTCTAGCTAAAGAACTGTTGCCGCAAGCATCAAGATTGTAGTAGGTGGTGGACCTCTAGACAGGATCCAGCATTGGTTCCCAACTGGTATGTATTGACAAGTTATAAGTTGTATCCCAAGCTTTTAGGCTGTTATATTTACCTCATCCGGTGCATTTCAGGGCTGTTTATCTAGCCTAGGTGATTGAAAAGTGCGTGTTTAGCTGAGCAATGCGAATCAGCAACACTTGCAACTAGATTTTTTCAGCATCCCTACAGTGGTCCAAGTGAGAAAGACCTTCTGGGGCAGCAGTGTTACAGCATTAGAAGTATTATGACTGGGTAAAATGGTGTTTACTAAAGTTCCTATTTCTGTGGGTAAATACTGTCACCAACTGCACTTTTATTTATTTATTTGGGAGGAAGGTTTTCAGTGCTCCTTTCGGTTCATTCAGATGATGAACATTAAAATGTGTGCTGCAGAAAAAAAATTACGTTGATGTGTGATTTCACACGTTGATACTGAATTTTACCTGAGACAGAAAAGTTTCAAAACACTGTTAAATTAGAAAGTTACCCTATGTTATTCGAAGTGACTTAAAAACATCTTGAAAGAGACGACCCATACAAACTTGTTTCTATGGTCATAGAGATCTCTGTCTTAAATCTAGTTCTTCTAAAAGGTTTCTCCTGAACTTCTTCCTTTCTCTTTCCCATAAAATAGGCTCTTTATAGCCCATCTCCCATGGCTGTGGTTATGACCTGTTGGAGCCATCAACTGTACTTCTAAGCTTACAAAGAGAGCAAAGGCTTCTGTCTTGCAGCTCACCATGCGTTTCCCAGGCCATACGTAAAACCTCTGAGAAGGTGCTTACTGCCTTCCGTGATCACATGAAGGTATTATCTTTTCACCCACATTTCTACAAATGGAGTCTGCTCACAATGTTAGGGATGTATAGAGCCCTATTGGACAAAATGGGAGTTCATGTAAGCATAGTGATCTGTCTTTTTCATAGCAAAGAACGTGGTTTTCTTTCATTCAGATATGGATTAATTTAATTATATTTTGTGAAAAAAAAATAATGCTGAATGTAGTGTGCTTCGATGAACAGCTGATGCCCTACTTGCAGTGTCATAATTCAGTCATTTTTCTGAAATAAATAGTACAATACATTCTTATACGTTGAAGGACTGTTGTAAAAATAACGTTTGGTATATTTCACTGATTTTTCATACCAGATCTGTTCTTTATGCAGTTATAAAAGGTGGCATAACTAACAGGTTAAGCTAATGTATGGAAAATAAGATCTTACTGCTGTAACCAGGTCATAAGGTTTGTGTATAAGCTCCAGCAGATAACAGGTATTATATTTAAGTGGAAGGATGATCTCATGGTTAAGACACTGCATTGAGAATTGCAGATGAAGCCTCTGAGCAGCACTGCAATACAGATAAATAATACTGAAAGAGGCTTTGTGAAACTCTGCGGCTGTCCTTAATTATGTAGGAAGGGAAAACATTAAACATATATTGGTTGGCACAGGAGTTGCCAGTCAATTTTTGACCCTTACTGTTTGAGCTCGCATTTAACCACATAAAAGAAGAAACTACATCGTTACATTTCAAATAGGAACAATGCAACTTTAATGTGACCTTGTTTAGAGCTACCCAGGGTGCTGTTAGAGAAATGTGCTTTTAAATTCTCTACAGTGAAAGAGTAATTTATACTCTTTGTATGCAAGGGTCAGTGGAAGTATGTTTTCAACTTCAGCTTTAGAAAAGCTAAAACCAAAAGGGAATGTTTTCCTACCAAAACCGAAACAAAACCAGCAATGGTTAGACTTTATTATTTTCGGTAATATGATCCAAACAACAATCTGCAATGGAATCTCAATATGCGTTTCCAGAATTAGGCAATCTTTAGCTATTCAGATTAATCTAATAGAGCAAGGAAATAATAGAACAAGAATGCTTCGTCAATCACCAGCAGTGTTTTCTGTTCTTAGGATCTCCTTTCTTCACTCAAAAACCATGCAAACTGAATACTGCATTCCACAATGGCTATATGCTTAGCAGATATATGAAAAAGTAATAATGAAGAGTCAGCGTGACTACGGAATTTTCTAGAAGAAGGGGCTTTTATTCTCATTATTATTCTCAAATTATTAAAATTGCAATGGAAGTTTCTATCACTTTATGCGTGGGGTCAGGATTTTCCCTTATTAATGGGTCTCCCAGGATACCTGGCTGATAATTTCTCTTAAAATTATGAAAAGAAAAAAAGGAAAAAAAAAACTTTGTTTTTTATGTTTGACTGCAGGCAAAAGCTAGCTGTAATAAAGCTTAGTAAAAATGGGCTGGTTATTTGGATTTTGCTGAACAGAAGGTTGTTACCTAGCTCATTTGGTTTTGTTTGAACCTAGAATAGCTGATTTATGAGCAAAAAACAGATTGAAAACTTCATTCTGGTGCAAATCTTATTACCTGTGTGCATATGTATGTATTTCAGAAAAAGCAGCCGGCGTCAGTGAGGCATATGCACTCTATAACTCAGGTGCATAAAGCAGGTAGTTCTGTGGATAGCGATACACAGGGTGTTTGGAGAATTTGCTGGTGCGTGCTTCAGTGTTAGCTTTTCTAGCTGGCATAGCCAGAGCTGGAGGCAAAGGAGCACAACTAGGAAGCTGTAACCGTACATCCAATATTTCATAAATTGTGTCTTCTGTGAGCATAGAAACAGTCAACCTGATTTGTGGCTCCGTAACATATTCTAACGTGAGAGGTTGGGGTGCCTGTGCGCCCTTCACATTAAACTTGCATGTGTATAGTTTGAGCGGAATGAGCAATGTAAACAGGTGCAGGCAGAGCTCAGCAAGCGCTGTGTTCCCCGCTGCCAGACCTACACAGGTCCCAGTGCCTCAGTTCAACCATTCAGTGTATCATTTTGTTTGCAGACCGAGGTGAGGAACTTTGCAGAACCCAAAACAGCGTTCCCGCAGAAAGTAGTATGAATTCTGGAAGCTTTCAAGTGAAATTTCCATATTCAGTGACAGTGCTTAGAAGAAATATACATTAGTACTTTCTTTTATTCCCTTCTCTCGGTTACAGTCTCTGTAATTTTTCAGTCCGGTTACAGCTCAGAGGATATTCCAGGCACATAAATGGAGCGAAACATTTTATTTTATGTATTTTGCACTGAATGTGTTGGGAAATTCTTTACCAGCTGTTTTTCCTCCCTTTCTAGTCAGAATTAGAGATTCCTACCATGTTTTGCAGGAATCAAAGCAAATTAAGTAGAAATAAGGATTGGTGGAGATAAAAAGTCTATATATTTTATTTGATAGAGGAATTAATTTGCATGAAGAAGTAACTGATACAGGAATGAAGAGCCATCATCAGAGCTCTTGGAGAAGCTGAAGGAGAAGATTATCTTCAGTCAACTCTGCTACCCTGTGTCAAGAAGCAAAACTAGTTGCTTAATCCCAATCCAAAGAGATTTTCAAAAACTTTACCACCACAGTCAACCAATCCAACACAGTCCTATGCTGGACTGTCAGCTGTGGAAGGACAAAATGTTAATTATTCATTCTGTTTTAATAGCTATCACTTTTTATTTGCTGTGTGGAGTAAAAATATAAAGCCACTTGGTTTTGCTTATGAAGATGAAACGGAAATAAAAGATTATTTGTTAATTGTGGATATTGTTTACTGGCCTATGTTTAGCCTGAGAACAAAATAGGAATTTAGAGATAGAATTAGGGTTCTAAACTGAATTTTAAAACCTAATGAGAGGGTTCTGGTAGCTTTGAATAAAAGGACAACAATGGCATTATTCATACTCTTGTCTATGCAACTACTTTCCCATTATTTCCAGAAATAGTACTCGAGTAGCTTCCTGCCTAAATAAACAGTTCACGTAGATGGAACTTTGTCTATAAAGCTTTTTAAAATAAGGTTTCCTTTTTTAAAACTGAACGACATAGTGAAATACAGGAAGGGTTGGGCTGTGATTGGACCGGATTCTTGAATTTAATGTTTTAAAAGGTTACGTGACCAGTTCAGAGTAACTAAATACGCTTACTCTGTAGATGTCCTGAAAGTATCGTAGGGAATACACTCCTTCCATTGCCAAAAGAAACAGCCTCTTGTAATAAAGAGAGAGAAATCATTAACAAGCCTGACTGGGCTCCAAGGAAACTGTATTTCCAACCCTCCTAGCAAGATTTTAAAATTGCATCCTTCACAGTGCAGACCTGTCAAATCTCACACATTGAGAGGGAGTCTCACACATTTGGCTCCCCACCTACCTCCCCTGCGGCTCGACCTGTATCACACTCATTTGCAACACTGCGCCATGGCTCCTCTCCCATCCTCTGACCTCACATGCCGGGCACAGCTGGATGGCCCGGTCTGCAACCTGCCAAACAGCTGCAGCTACCGTGGGGCATCAGGGAGCGAGAGAGGAGGGTGCGCAGTCCAGCATGTACGGCTACATTGCTGAAAAGAAGGACGGATTCCGGGGGAATTCCTGGAAATATTAGCAAAATCCCTTTCCAGAAAGTAGAAAGTAAAATCTCTTCATAATTCAATGTTAGCATTTTTCCAATTTGTGTTACTTTTTAAGTCTTCTGTTTCGAACAAAGATACTATGAGCTCCAAGGCTGTTAAATGTTATAAAATTTCCAATTTATCATCTATAAATAAACCAATGAAAAAACACAGTTTAGGTATGTTACAGGCTTAGGTCAGCAAGACAATGACCGGTGATAGTTTTCTCCCAGCAACAACAACAACAACATTGGCTTCTGCAGCACTGTTCCTGGTCCCAGGCTTGCAGAACATGCTAATAGAATAGGAGACAGGATTGAGGAATATTCACCTTCCTCAACATACTTGGAGATAAACTGCTAAAAGCAGAACAAACAGTAAGTTTAGCAAAGCCCATCTTGCTTTAAGCTCAGCTCAAACACTTTAAGGATGTAGCTATGAGTTCTACCTTACCCCTGAATTTTTAACAACAGAGCTTCAAAGGATTGAAAGGTTGGGAACAAAAGGCCAAGGCAGAGACCCAGCCCTCACCCTCACCACCGTATGGATCTCTGGTGACCTGAAGGGCACCATTTGTGTCCTGATGCACTGCTGCGTTCGTTGAAAAGTCGGGGACAACAACTTAGAAGCAGTCTCCTCTCTCCAACATCTTTCCATGTGTTTTTCCATAGGCTGCGTTACTGGGCCCAGAACAAAGTCTAATTTGAAGCATCTTCCTAAACACAGAACAATCATATGGGGTTATATGAGCCTTGGATGGGGAAATACATTATTTAATTTTCTACTTGTTTAGTTTAAATTAAATATAACTGCATTAGAAACTTAAAAATAAATCAATTGCAAGTTCTTTAAACATCTTGACTATTTTAACTGATAAATTTATGCTATGAATGCAAATTGTGTTGTACATACAGGCACTGTGTGTATGACATACATCTGTGTCATCTCTTCAGACTGAACCTATAATTTTTATTTATTTCCTCTCTGCAACAGACAACATAGAGAATAGCAGGCCCAATGCTACTGTCACGAAAGATATGTGTCTTTCTTTTCATCACATCTCTGCACTTGCTCATTAATGAAAAATTAGAGGAGAAGGAACAAAAACATAGTAATTATTCAGCCAAAAATTCATCTGAGTACTCTAGACCTTGAGTAAGATTCTCAGTAATGTTGCATTTTGGAGGAGTTTCTTTTTAGATACAGTACAAAGGCATATACAAAACAAAGAGGAACTTTAAAAAGGAGCTACTTTACTTAACTTTTTTGCTTTCTAACTTTATAATTACAGCTAGCACATGAGCTTTAGTCTCAAGAAGTAAATGGAGATCAACATTTCACATAAATTAAATTTTCTAATATGTAATTGAGGATTTTCAATGTGAAGTTTTCCCTGACAGCTATCTATGAATTATCTTAAATGTTATCCTAGAAAAGGCAATTATTATGTGGAGCATTAAGCAGAGCACAAATATTGGTACACTGCAGAGATACCAGTTAATTTTCCTTTGACTACTGAACCATAAAGAAAGGAAAACAGCATTGTTAAATGGTTCTAAAGTTACATTGTGGCAAGCAGCAGTTGTGTTGCAGTGTGAAGGACACAGTTTTGGAACATGGCACAGAGGAAATTATTATAAAGTTACATTATACAGAATGTTTAATTTATTTCGCTCACATTATAAAAGTTAAATCATTAGAGCCGTGTCTGCACCTTCCCCTGCTGTATGCTCCAGACCAAATCCTCTGACGGTCCGTGTTGGCTTTGCAGCAGAGTACATTTCACATTATCATGAGAGTGACCTACTTGGTCCATCAAGGGGAGGAGGGAAAACTCCAGAGGATTTGGTTTTCAGAGTCCCTGCCGGTGTGACTCATCAGGCAGCCGGAGCTACCCCTACAAGCAGCAGCCATTGTATGAGCAGCACGTCACAGCCAGCAGCATCCACATCTCCTGCCACAGAGCAGAGAACTCTCTTATGCAGGATTAGCACTGCAACCCTGAAATAACCACACCAATCTTTCTAAGAGAGCTTCCCAAATTAACCAGTGTGGCTACAGCACCTGATCTTCCCCAGTTTTCCAGCTCCCTCAGGCCAGGCCCTTGCTCTGACACTACTAGCTGGATACCAACCCACCGGTAGCCATCAACTCGCATCTGCCTCACAACCAGCTACATCAGTCTGGGATGAGGGCACAGTGGCACGCCATGCTGCCTCTGACCATGCACGGTGCACCTGATCCTGTTTTTTCCTTAGAAGCTCTTGACTGCTATGTGGTATAGAGAAACACAGTTCAGAGCCACCAGATTTTCCAGGATGGCATCATCGGGCGCAAGCAGGAGGGAATACTTTTAGCTCTCCTTCCTCCTACCATGACCCAATTTAAACACATTCACCCATCTAGCTTAATTACCACCCTGCCCCCCATCCCTACCACAGACCCATGTGCACTTCTAACCTAAAAATGGAGCTAGGGCAGGAAGAGTACCTTGCAGCCATCTGAGTGAGGCTGAACTTGATTTTCTGCCTTCAGTCCCTCTGCTAAGAGACAACAATAAATAATGACAGCAGACAAGAATGTCTCTCTTTTTATGGCAAATCACAGAATCATAGAATGGTCAGGTTTGGAAGGGACCTCTGGAGATCTTCTAGTCCAACCACCCTGCCACAGCAGGATCACCTACAGCAGGTTGCACGGCACAGTGTCCAGGCGGGTTTTGAATGTCTCCAGTGTGGGAGACTCCACCACCTCTCTGGGCAGCCTGTGCCAGGGCTCTGACACCCTCAAAGGAAAGTTCCTCCTCATGTTTAAGATGGAACTTCCTATGTTCAGTTTGTGCCCATTACCTCTTGTCCTGTCACTGGGCACCACTGAAAAAAAGACTGTTCCTATCTACCTGGCACCCTCCCTTTAAGTATTTATAAGTATTGATAAGATCCCCCCTCAGTCTGCTTTTCTCCAGACTGGAAAGACCCAAGTCCTTCAGCCTTTCCTCATAAGAAAGATGCTCCTATCCCCTAACCATCTTTGTAGCCCTCTGCTGGACCCTCTCCAGCAGTTCCCTGTCCTTCTTGAACCGGGGAGCCCAGAACTGGACACAGTACTCCAGATGTGGCCTCCCCAGGGCAGAGTAGAGGGGGAGGATGACCTCCCTCGACCTGCTGGCCACACTCTTCTTGATGCACCCCAGGATGCCATTGGCCTTCTTGGCCACCAGGACACATTGCTGGCTCATGGTCATCCTGTTGTCCACCAGGACTCCCAGGTCCCTCTCCAGAGAGCTTCTCCCCAGGAGGTCAGCCTCCAACCTGTACTGATGCATGGGGTTATTCCTCCCCAGATGCAGTACCCTACACTTGCCCTTGTTGAATTTCATTAGGTTCCTCTCCACCCAAATCACAAATCACAAATGAGAAGCAAAGAAGTGAGGCAAGGGCTGTAAGGGCCTTATCTTCTGTTCTGCAAGGGCTCGTAGGATAGCTGTTATGCCCACGAATGTAGATGTAGAGGCTAAATGTATCTGGGGACACCAGCCCAACACTCCCTCCAGAGGAAAGTCTTCACACAAAAGAAATATTGACGTAGTTTGCTAGTCTGATTGGGATTGATCCAACACATGTTGAAACCAACTGAAAGACTCCCTCTAACATCCGTGCACACTAGATTAGAGCTTAAACACAATAGACTATTTAATTTGCACTAAGGAGGAGGTTCAGCATAAACAGAAAACAGTGTAGTTGGTTACATGCTGGCAGCACACACCAGTTTTAAGTGTCGTAAGCTTCTTTCGCAGCACTGGTTGGTGCAAGTGGACAGGAAGCTACTGAGACAATGTTGTGCATAGATATTATTTTTCTCTTCGTCACAGTTAACTCTGGTGAAAGAGAGGCTGGATTTCTGGGGGCCATTTCAGATGTTATTATACTGAATTAAACTCTAGAACTGTTTATCCATAAAATCCTGATAAATAGGTGTTAACCACTCCAAGTCAGCTTTCAAAGAGGTTCTTGGTAAAAACAAATTCTTCATGCTTGCAGAAAGCTTATTAAATAGCGCATTACCCTGGAAATTTAGTATGGGAAAACTTTCAAACAAAACACAGAAAGTAGTAACCTTCCCCGTTTTGATGCTATCAAATTACTTCAAGAGGAAAATGTCAGCATGACATTTCTCTGGTGTAGTAAATACATGCCCCTTCAATTATCGTTCAGAAATGGTGCCTCAGCCCACGTACTTAAGGCCATGACATGTACTGTGCCCGGCTCTTCAGAAGCAAAAGAAAAGATTACCATCTTTTCTAGACTTTTTTGGATTGGTGCTTGTCTAATCCTTTGCTCAGCCTGTATTCCAACTGGGATAAATATTGAGGTCAACATATAAATATCATTCTGGGTAGCTGCTTTGTATAACTACAGTACATCTACTCTCCATAAATCCAGTTAAATAAGGCAGGATTGCACTGCAGATCAAATGCTATATCCTATCAGAAAACTTTCCTCATAAGCAAAACTGAAATTGCACTTGTGCATATCTGAACCACTGTAGATAATACGGCCAGCTCTGACATCAAAATCATCCTTGCATCAAATCCGTCACTTAGTCCATAAGGTATTTTTAACATGCCTTCGTGCTCCCCCTCATAACTTGAGTGCCTCTGCAGTGGGAGAGTGACTGGTATGATGGATCCAGCATATTACTTAATATTATGCAGTCCTACTCAGTAATTACTGAGATCACAACCCTATTTTTAGAAGAAAAAATAAAATTACAATTCAGCAGCAAGCATAAAGACAAGTAAAAAGAAAAAAAAGGATAGGAAATCTGTACTCAGAAGTTTGTTGCATTTAATTTGTTTTCAACTCAAATATGCTCCTCTTATTAGGTATACTTTTTCTAACACAACACTGAAAAGTTCTTCATAATCCTGGAAAGGAAGAAAATATGAAAAATCATTAAGGAAAGAACTAAGTTGCATATGAGTTACAGTTGTAAAATTAATCCACTCAACTAATGATAGCTCAGAAAACCCACAAGCTGTCAGGTTTTCAAATTATACCAAAATTTGTCAAGTATATCCTCATAATTACATGTAATAACTGTCATGTGAAATTTCTCTTTATTCTTTTTTGCCATTCTTATCAACTAACCTGCAAACTGTTACAAATGTAAGAAGTCAAGACCTTCTGCTAACCTACCAAACTGCCTGAAACATAAACCACACAATTCTTTTAGGTAACATAATCCCCCCAAAAAATAATAACAATCAAATGTAACTTATAGACCTATACAGCAATATTGTTAATAAAGAAGAACAGAAAGTTCCAGCACAAAAATATGTGTGAAATTAAAACATATCTGTTACAAAAGAAAGAGAGTAATGGTAACAAGAACTCAGCTGATATCCAGCCCTCACGACTATAGCAGATTAAGGAAGGTCTAAGCCTGGCGAGCTTTGGGTTATGTTGCATGAAGCTGGCTCTTCTTATAGCACGGAAAACAGATATTTTTTTCCTCTCCTGTCAACAGGTTTTTCTTAGATCAAGGCAGAAAAGATCATAAACTTTTTATTTTATTATTAATTAATTAAATCCATGTTAGATATTAAGAAAAGTGAGGACAGTAAAGCACTGGAATAAACTGAGGGGGAGGTGATATACTCTCCATCTTTGCTGGCCATTAAAAGCAGGTTAGCCAGCGATGACATTAGCCCACAGTGGGCGAGAGGATGAATGAGGTGATCCCCTGAGGTCCTTTCCAACCTAAATTGTTCTATGGTTTTAAATTTCTGTTGGGAACGATACAGATAATATTGATCCTGCCTTGAGATGACAACTTGGGACTGGTCAACCTTTAGAAGTACCTTTCAGCCCAATGATTTGATTAGGTGGTTTCTCCATATTAACTGTGTCTGAACATCCACTCAACATCCCAGCTTTTCGTGGGAGGGAATTTCCTTTGCATTTTGTGTGCCTTTCTGCTGCGAATGAGCCAGCATTGGGCAGAGACCACACCAGAGGAGAGCAAAGAGTCCCATCAGCAGGACAACAGTCGAAGAGGACAGGAAAGAAAAACTAGGCAGAAACAGGATCCTGCCTTGCAAAATTTACAGTGGCCTTTAATGATGAGCAATTCTGACATTAGAAAAAGGTATTTCTCAGGCAAAAAAAGGTCTAAGTTGGAGTGGAGATTGTGAGTATCTCTTATCTAATAAATGGGAAAGTAATTTACAATAATATTGTCTTCTCTTCAAAAGACTTCATCTAATTATTTTAGAAGACATCAGTATTTGGCTCTCCTGATATAAAGGCAAGTGAAATTCAATCGAAATATTAGAAGGGCCTAAAATGTAACTGGTCTGTAAACAAGTCGTACAGAGTTTCAGTTAGATAGCTTCACAATTTTCCAAGTCACTGGACCAGTGAAGATATCAGCTATTTGAAGAGAGGACTAACTTCTGACTGGTTTTTTTCGGTACTATATTTTGTTTTATTTTATTTTCTTACTTGTAAGGAGGCAGTGATAAATTTACTTAGGTGATTTTAAATGTATATTTACATTTCTGGAAGCTTTATTAAGTGTAAAGAGACTTTTTAAGTGCATGTCTTCCTGGAAAAGATGAAAACATTTTATTCAGAGGAAAAAGGTAATTTAAATGTTGTTTTTTCCATTTTAACTGCAATGGTTCATGTTTACAGTACTCCAGCAGTTTCCAGGGTTCACTGAAGATAATGAATGACTGCTTGTAATTAAGGATTTCACAAGATTTTTTTCTATGCACCATCCAACTTTTAAAATTACAGGTTTACTACTGCCCAGCATTGCCACTTTAGCGACAGATTGGAACACTATTACTTAACATCTCAAGGATGGTTAATATTTTTGATTGCTTTTTGACAGAAAACAGAAAGCATTTACACAAAGAAAATGCTAATAGAAGAGAATATTCATTGAGTATCCTCTCTGTATAAGTAGAAATAGTAGTAATAGTGTTATTCTACATAGAAGGTCCATAATGGAACTTGAATGAATTTATTTACTTCTCCCCAAAACGATGAGTGCTCTTTGCATGAGATGTCCTGAATAACCTGAAGGACACGTATATTGAAGTATGCTAAATATTTGCTTAGCAGAAAATGTGTGGCCATTCTATTTTACTTACTGTTTGATTTTACTGTGATATTTAAAGATCTTTTCCTTAATAAATTAAAACGTTGGTGAAATTCAGGTGAAAGTGAGGGAGGAAAATTTTTTCATTTTCTTTTGTCTTCCTGGAAGAAGCATTAGCTTCGTCAGTCAGTACAGAGATCAGAGCAATTTATCTAATATGGAAATGCCTCTGTCTAAAATGCAATAAACACTACAGACCAGTATAGGCAAATTAGGGAAAAAAAAAAAAGCTGATCCTATCCTTTGTTGAACAAGGTTAGTTTTAAGAACATAACAATATAACATTTGGGAAAGGGCTTTTTCACAGAAAAATAATAATAAGTATAGTGGGTGCAGAACCAACTTGTTATTCCAAGTATTTGAATTGATCAGCCTGTTATTTACAATCTAGCAAACACATTTCTCCAGGGATGCAAAATTGCCATGGTACATGCTCCAAACAGAATGCTGAATTGACTGCCCAAAGACAGACTCATAGTGTGATGTATCGGTTTCCGCTGCCATGGTCTCTCATACTTATTGGAAGTCTTTGAAAAAATAATGAGATTTAAATAGCTGCCTTATAGAAACTGCCTTTTAATAATTGTTAACAATCATTATCTTCTGAATAAATCTATAAGAAAAATTATTATCCTTTTCTTAGTATTTTTGACACCAGGAAATCTATCTATGTAAGCCTGCAAACTCTGATTGATTTTATAAAAGCTCTGTATCACTGAATGTTTCCATGTAGACTGAATCAGCGATTTGCTAAGAGGAACGCTCATATACTGCACAGAAGCCGTGCTGCAGAATTATCGAGTCTTATAAGTGTGAATAGGACTATCTTACTGGTACAGTGAGTTGAAGTTGACTACAAGGGGTGGCTGAGCAGCAAGAATCACGTATTTGAGTCTACATGTCAAGCTGATGGTAAATTTGAAAAATTCATTAGATCTCAATAATCCTGAGGGGAAGCTTTAAGGATGATGGAAAAGGACCAGAAAGTTGTAACAGAATAAGATCTCTTCTGAGTAGCTCTGTCTCAGCAACCAGGACAGAAGAAGAATGGCCAAAGAATGGAAAGGAAGATGACATCAAGGGTCTTCATACATTAAGAAGGCTGACAAAAACCTGGCAGGACTTAGATGGCTGAAGACACTTGGATGTTATTTTCATATGGATCTGCAAGTCTTCTGTGTTTTTTCTCTAAGTGAAATTTAGGTTAGAGGGGAGACAGCACATGCTTACATAATAGTGGCTGTGCCAAATCTGCATGTTAATAACTTGTGCTATTGTACATTTTCTGAAGAGTGAAATATAAGCATGGATTTCCAGGGGGAGGCTGGAAAGACCTTAGCCTCTGGCTTTGGCTCCATTTCACCTACCCCACTGTGACACTGGTGTCTCCCATAGATCCAGAACAGTACTGTAGCTTCTCCCTGGATCTTTCATGGCCAAAGAGAAGCTACACCGTTGTGCTGCAGCCAGGTGAATGTGTGTGTTTGTGTTTTCTTTCCTCTCCTGACTGTTAACATCTCTTTCATGTGAGCCAATGCAGTGGCTCAACACAGGGGCTCACATCACCCATTCAGGGCTGCATTTGTCCCTGAACAAAAGGACACATCATTTCACTAGGACTCTGGTGAGTGCTCAGCAAGGAGTGGGGCTGAGAAAGTTAGTACTAGTTTCAGAGTAATTGGACTGAAACTAACGCAAACATTTCATTTTAGGTAGCAGCTGCATGCTTTCAGAATGTCACTGCTAATGCTGGGAGAGCTCTTGTGTCAGATGCTCCTCCAAAAGCCATGTAACTACAGACACCCACCCAGTGATACAGCAACCAAATCCTGTCCACTCCTAACAAATCAGGAATATGTGCATTCAGGGGTTGGGTAAAGCATTCTCAGTAGGTAATGTGTGGAAAGGCAGGGAGGTGTTCATCAAGGCTTGATGAGATATTGTGCTGGACATAAACACTACCACAGCAAGCTATAAAGTGGCTTTTAAAGATGGCTTTGTTGAAAAAAATAATCTTATTCCTAGACTGAAAGCTAGAAGTGTGTCTTACTCTGGTCTCAGAAATTGTGCAGAACAGTCGTGATGGATGTGAACAGCCCAAGAAAAGTCTGTTCTTGAGCTCAGTGGCCAGGAAGGTTTGCCCATTGCTGATCGCAGACATTCAGGGCTCGTGGCTGTACCCAGATGCTTGAGCAGGCTGGATCACCTGCTTCAAATGGAGACCTTGAAGAAATCCCAATTCTCCTTGTGAGAGGGCAGGGCCACAGGGGGTGCTCTGCATGAGCTGCTCAGCTTGGCTGAGGAATTTAGGAAGCTGGATGAGTCAAAGACAGATATGAATACCAATATGAAACTCATGAAAACACAGAGGCAGAGCTTCTGCAAGCCCATCTCTCAGCAGGGATAGAGTTGCGTATATTAAATCCAGAAGGATTGTGGGTGCTCATTAGTTCCCCATTTTAATGAAGAATTGGTTCTAAGCAGATTTCTCTGCCTTTGAGGAAAGATCTGAATGCTGCGGACAGTCTGCAAATTTTTTTAAGGGACAAAGAATCTTGAGAATTATGGTTAAAATAAGGATTAGGAAAGTTTGAATAAAAACAAGTCAACAAAATACTGTGGTTTAATTACGACCAGCAAAGTTCAGAAAACGCACAATCACAAAATGTGGCACATCATAAGGGGACTTCCTCCCAAAATGCTTACATTTACTACCGCAGTACATATTGATGCCATTTACTGATCCAGATTCTGTTTTATGAGTTCCTAGACAAATACAACATGAGAAGATATTCAATTTCATAGATACTTGGCAAAGGACAAGATATAGAGAAGGCAAAGGACAAGAAGTAGATAAAGACATGAGACAAAAAAACAGAATGAGATGATGTTGGTAACTGTGATAATTTACACATACACACAGACTAACTTAAGTTCTTAGACATTGCTGGAAAGGAAAGTTTTGATAAGAAGAGTTGACCTTGTGAATATCTATGTGAGCTTCATTCCAGCAAGAGAGAAAGAACAAAGAAACTTCATTTGAAAATTTAACACATGGCCCACAAAGACAGTAGGTCGATCAGAGGTGCATACGCAGTCTGGTAGATGTGGTAGTGTAGGAGTAGATTATGAAGAACCTGGAAAGCAAAGACACGTAGCTCATTATGTAGCTCACTAACCAGCTGCAAGGATTTGCCATTGATGCCTCTTCTCAGAACTTTCAGGGTGGCAGAAGCACTAGCCTGCACTCCAGCAGGGAAAAGCTGTCCCAGATCCAGCAAACTACATAACTTGAGCACACTCTTTAAAGCATGAGATTGTCCTGGTTGTAATGGTTCACTGGCCCATGTATGAGAGACCTCCATCTAGGGGTATTTAATAGAACCTGAAGAAAATGTAAGTAAGTAAATGAATTACATTTCCTTTAAAAGCATTTCTTTGTTGCCTCAGGTCTGATCTACTGAAATACCACTAACCCATTGACGCAGCAGGGCCTATTACCTAATTCTAACAGCTGGCTCCGAGTGAAAATAATTTATTTTTTTACATTGGAGTTCCTAACAGAAATCCAAGATTCCAATTTTTTGTTTTAAGGCAAATGCAGAATATTTTGGAAAGGTGCTTCACCTGCCTTGTTAGGCTTCAGATGGAACCTCCAGTCCTCTGAATCTTGGTGATCTGCAGGTCTCTTCCCCAGCAGCAAGCAGAAGGTGGCTGGGGAATTCTCACCAAGCCATGGAAACCCTCCAGAAGCATGGTAGCCTTCAGAAGTTGCTTCAATAGTCTCTCCACAGGGTTGATCCACAGTTTTGTGGGGAAAGGTCCCTCTGCTCCCACAGCATCAGCCTCTTTCATCTGAGGAGTTCAGTCACCATTTAGCATCCCAGTGAAATTTGTCTGTGGGCTTTAACATTTACAAGTAAGTGTACTTAAAAACCACATTTGAACAAGCATATGCATCTTTTTCCTACATGCTGAGATACAGGATCTGTATTTCACTTGCAAATGTTGGTAACATTACCATGCCCAGCAAAAGCAGCAGCTCATGATGATATAAAAGTTCAGAAACAAGAAGATGTTTCTGTGAAATTTACTTATAAAAGAAACTAGTTTTAAACTAAAGCAATAGAAAATTAGATTAATAATCTTAAGGATTTATTCCAAAATTGAGTAGTTTCTGCCATAATGTAATGCACCTAGTGAGGAAAAACATGTACATAAGAGATTTCTTTTTTCATCAGTGTTCACTCTAAATTGCTCTGACTGTGCAAAATAGCTGTAAGTGGCAAAGTCTCCCTGAAGCATGCACATCACTGTGCAGTACACTTCTTAAAATGCTGAGAACTGTATGTCCCTTTAGAATTTAAAACAGGTGTCTGTACAGAGAAGCACAATATAGCAGAAAGTGGCGATCCAATTCCAAATCAGCAGCCCTGCTTTCTTATTCTTCCCACGTGTCCTACCAAAACCAGGGACACGTGGGAAAGACAGTGTGGGGCTCAAGCTGCAGCCAGGGGACTGTATTCTTCACAGGGGTCCTTAAATGCCTTATGTCCCTGCCCTCATCTCAGTAAAGTTCTCTTCTTGCCCTTTGTCGGGAGCCAACAGCAGGCCCTCGCAAAGGGACCGCTGGTACTGCATATACCACCTCTGCTCACTACACATTTGATTGGGTTGCAGCCATTTGTTTTTCACACACAGGATAATTGAGATCAAACTAACAAGAAGGAACAGCACTTCCACAACACAAGACAATTGCTTATATATAGTTATCAGAAATAACTTATAAATAGTTATGGGAAATACTTAAAAAATAGCTGAAATTAAAGGTAATGCTTTTATTCTTAGTAAGAAAGCATTTTGGGGAGTAATGTGCCATTTCGTCAATAGTCTCTTCTTTATTAGAACTCGAGACATTGCAATCCAGAGATTGTAAAACTGCAATAATTTCAATTTGATTTATTTTTAATTTTGTAATTAACTTCTAGTCCTCTAGGTTTACTATTTGGATTTTAAGGATATCAAAAATAGAAAGTAAAAATAAGTATTTTTATATTTCCTGTGTATTTATTCATCTCTGATTCGTGGCTTCAGAATACTATGAATTCAGCAATACGGGGTAACATCTATATGAAATGTATAAATAATAGAACTTGGAAACAAGTATAGAGAAATCTTTTGTATCGTGAAGTAATTCGAAATTAACTTTAATTTAAAGTTTTCTTATTTCCACAGAATCTACTTCTTTTCTACCATTTATGTTTTCATAAATGTTTCAAGGCTACCCTTGAAGACAGCCAGTAACTGCAGAGGACATACACAGTGCTGCATGAAGATTTGGGAACCCATGCCTCCTGTTATGCACTGCACGGTATATTTTTTTCTTTGAAGGCTCTGTAATTAATCATTGAAATGAAGGTGACAAAACTAAGTGTTATGCTTCCATTACCTAGAGTTTATTACAAAGTGTGAGTTCAGCCTTGCACGTTGTCCCAGTTTAGCTTCAATATCAAATTTTACAGCTTCAGGACTTTGTTGATAACAAGATTAGCACGTATTAATCCCTTAATCCTGTCTCTAATTGCTATGAAATCTAGAGTCATTATCAACTTCAGTCATTCCAGACCAGTTTTTTAGGGGACATAAGTTTTTATCATCTATGCCTAAATTTGTAGGTACAAACACTGCAAAGTGTGATAAAGCCCAGGTGAGAGGACACGGACACTTCAGACAAACACCATGAATATTACATGAGTGGAGGGTGTGCATCTGTATAACTACGACCTTTTTTCTGAAACAGTTTACTATGAAAAGAAATCACTTCATTCAAGAGGTATCAAGAAAGAAATATTCAAAACTTATTGTGCTTTATAAGAAGATTTTCCAGATACATCCATTTTTATGGGCTTCCTTTTCAAGCTCTTCCTGGTATTGTTTCAATACTCTTGTAAGGCTCTGAGCTTTATGTTGTAACTCTGGCTGGTTTACTACAGATTTTTTAATTGCTAGATAAGCCAAAAGTAGTTTAACAGCTATTTACCCTTGAATAAAATGTTTGCACTATTTAAATGCCTGAGGAGAAAACTTAATCTAGATTTGAAGATTCTACAAACAGAAGAATAATTTAAGTTTTTGAGGAGGAAAATAAATACTTTGAATGTTGATGTTTCTTTTTCTTTGAAGGGTGATAGTAGCCTGGAAAATTACTGAGTACTGCACAAAAGAAAATTATTAAACTAAGCTAAAATTCTTAAATGTTACACAAAGTTACACTGGCATTTTAATGCATGCTAAACAAAAGGCCCAGCATTGTCAACATGGCATGAGATCTGAAGATGCAGAAGATACACAGAAACCATTATCAGACTAGGTGCTTGATTTTTAGATTGTTTGCAGAGTAAAAAATGCATAGACTCTCTACTGAACAGGGGATGCAAGATGACCTGGAGTAGTGGAGAGGGATAAGTAACCAGTGTACTCATCACTGCATAGAGCAGTTTTACCTGGGCGAGCTCATTCAGATGGGAAAAGCAAAGCTGCAAAGCGCTCTGAGGGGGATGATTTAATATAGTTAGTTTTGCTATCCCAGCAGGTTTGGTTCAAAGGCAGCTCTTATATCTCTGCATGGGATTGGCATGTACACTGCACTTAAATCATTAGGCACTGCATCAGCTGATGAGTTCAGACTCAGAAAAGAGACAGTGCGGTCTGTTTTCTGCTCTAGAGGGTCATAAACCAGCTGGAGGTAATGAGGGAGGCAGGAGGCTTGGAGGTCCAAACCTATGGGATGAATACTTTTTTGGGATCTATGTAGTGTCTATGAAGCACCTTCAACATATGTCCCTAGCACAGCGTGGATAAATGACACACTGCCAAACACTAAGTTCGGTTTTAAAATACTGTTCGGTTCACTCTTCTTTCAAAATGGCATTTTGAATGCCAAAATGCATTAGAATGCATTTTTTTTATCCAAGTCGCAGTGATCAAGTAAATTCCTATTTAATTATTAAGGAAGAAGATGAACTTCATTATAGGGTATCATTGTATAAATGCTTGTAACACAAGGAGCAGATAAGAAGCAACCAGGACTCACAAGAAATGAGTTGACTGGTATTGGGTAGATGGGAAGAGGTAAGATATGACCACAAAGACAAAATCTTCTGCAATTTCCTAGATATTTCTGGACGTGTTATGAAAGGTGCAATTAAATTATGTGAGAATCACCTCTGGTTTTTTGGATACCAATTCTTGTGGTAAACAACCTGCTCATGGCCTGACCGTATAAAAGATAAGTCATTTTCCACTTCTGCAGTGGCTAATTGCTTTCAAGGGAAACAATGTGATAATTCAAACATAAATGTATTATCTAAACCAATTATGTTAGAAAAAATGTTAAGCCAGTACCTACCTTAAAAATATGGAGTATTTACAGAATAGCCAACAGACAGTGGTTCCTGAGGTGGGTTTCTAGACTATTTCTTACATATGCTGACCTGTGAACATGAGAGTTTTGGCTTTTTCCTAAGTGCCAGTGCAGAATTCAATTTACATTTAAAAAAAAAAACAACAGGTAGCAGTCTGGTTTTAAGGGATGTTTGTAAGATCAGTGGCACACTATAAATGAATGCCATCAAAATTATTGTATGAGTTTCTGTTTGTCCAGTAACACTTTTCTTAAAAAAAAAAGGGGGGGGGAAACACCTTTCTCACCAGTGCTCCTAACCAAGAGCATTACCTGTACAACCAATAGCTGTGGCCTGTCTACCGCTTCTGGAGATTTACCACCAAGATCACTAAATCTGTGATGTCTTATGCAATAATGGGAGTTCTACTCCAAGTTTGACTTTCCAAATCTTTTTTCAGTTACTGTCAGATATTTTGTTATATTTAGTATATTTTACTCTAAAGCAACATATATACCTGTCCCTGAAGTCAGTAGAAGCCTTTCTTTTGTCTTCAGTCTGGATGAGATTACCCCATGCATCAGTACAGGTTGGAGGCTGACCTGGAGAGCAGCTCTGTGGAAAGGGACCTGGGAGTCCTGGTGGACAACAGGATGACCACAAGCCAGCAATGTGTCCTGGTGGCCAAGAAGGCCAATGGCATCCTGGGGTGCATCAAGAAGAGTGTGGCCAGCAGGTCGAGGGAGGTCATCCTCCCCCTCTACTCTGCCCTGGGGAGGCCGCATCTGGAGTACTGTGTCCAGTTCTGGGCTCCCCGGTTCAAGAAGGACAGGGAACTGCTGGAGAGGGTCCAGCAGAGGGCTACAAAGATGGTTAGGGGATAGGAGCATCTTTCTTATGAGGAAAGGCTGAAGGACTTGGGTCTTTCCAGTCTGGAGAAAAGCAGACTGAGGGGGGATCTTATCAATACTTATAAATACTTAAAGGGAGGGTGCCAGGTAGATGGGAACAGTCTTTTTTCAGTGGTGCCCAGTGATAGAACAGGAGGTAATGGGCACAGACTTGAACACAGGAAGTTCCATCTAAACATGAGGAGGAACTTCTTTCCTTTGAGGGTGTCAGAGCACTGGCACAGGCTGCCCAGAGAGGTGGTGAAGTCTCCCACACTGGAGACATTCAAAACCCGCCTGGACACCATGCCGTGCAACCTGCTGTAGGTGACCCTGCTGTGGCAGGGTGGTTGGACTAGAAGATCTCCAGAGGTCCCTTCCAACCCTGACCATTCTGTGATTCTGTGATATAGCTGGACCTCTTGACTGGAAATCAGTGAACAGACACAGATCTAGTGATGTCTGGTCTCCCAGAGATGTGTGTCCTGCCTCAGCAGATCTCACTAAAATAATTGTGAACTCTGTGCAGCGCTTCCAGTTCTCCTTCATACTCTGTAAAGCCCCATCTACATTACTTTCATCTTTTTCTCATGTCTGTAAAATACCTTCTAGCCAAGAGGCAGTACGTGCGTTGTCTAAGACTGGCCAGCCAGTGCACGTGCTGATGGGCTAGATGGCAAACTACACTGAAAAGGTAGCTCTCAAGTTCTCACTGCAGTCCTCTCCAAAGCCAGGACAGTCATCAAGACTCTATTTGTTGCCCAGACTCCAATTTTCATAACTTTGAGACTCCTTGCTTTCCTGTCAGATTTGATTGAATTTAGCCAAGTTCAAAAGTTATTGGGGGGAAATGATAGAAAGATTGATGGATGGACAGACTGACAGCACACTCACATAAGTATCACTTCCTCGGGAAACCAAGGTAAACAAGCACAGATTCATAACCTACGGTTATAGGCACTGTCAGCCTGTGTATGTGTATCATTACTGTTTGCTGCCTCACTTAATGTCTCCGACTGATGCTCACATAATCAGGAAGGCATTTGATATTTTTATCCTTCATCTTTTAATTAGCAGAGCATATTTCTTTCCAGTGATCCACCCAATGCCAGCAATTATTGCAGAGTTACTTGTTTCCTCAAGGCTTTTCTTACACTGCTCACATTTCTTTGTGCCTCACAAATGTATAATCTCTGTCTCAGGATAAGAACATTACTGTTTTGATAGTACGAATGGGTAAAATGAGTTAAATGTCTGCAGATACAACCTGGTTTGGAGCTGGGGCTGGGATTTCAAGTGAGTACCTCCTGAATTGCAAACCAGTGTTTTGCTCTGTGGCACATTGCCGATCTGCCACAGCTACCACTCTGTGACCACTGCCCCAGCACAACCATGACAGCTCAGTCCTGACACAAGCCTGGGCACACACACCTTGTCTGGAGGGTGGATGTGTCCAAGGAGCTTGGCCTCGCTCTCCCTCCCTGCCTCCAGAGAGGCCATCTGCTCTTCTCGGTACCGCTTTCCTTCGCGCTTGCACACAATCAGTCTTAGACAAGATTTTTCATCTTTACCTGTTGTTGTTGACACACTGCCATTATTTTGTTGACTATGCAACTAAAAAAAAAATCATCATTTCCTTCCTGTCAGGCTTAATCTCTCAATCAAATCTGAATGGAATTTTGTAGGGCAAAGGAAATGCGCTTCTCTCGTCACAGGACTTTCTCCCTCCTGAATTTCTAAGTGTTTCCACAAACCAAAACTGTTCATAAATATTCTTTAAACGGAGAAAATAGGCAACCTAAATAGAGGGAGCACTGTTCTTAGATCCATAATAATATTCATGGGAGATTTAATTTGATTTCTTGGAAAGATTTCACCTGCAGCCACCATCTGGCTCACCAATACAGAGTTGAAGAGCTTCCCCAGTAGATCCCATTAATCCTATTGAGTAGCATGTGATGCTTTTGGGGACCTCTTTCTCCTCCTCTTTGCAGCGTTCCTGAAGTGAAGTGTTCCTGCACCACATGGAATTCACAATTTGATGTCACCCTTCCAATGCTGGATCTGATACAGGGCACAGTAGCATAGCTGTTAAAAATTGTCGCATACTGACATTAAGGAGGTTTACTGTTTTATAAATCTGATTTCATCTTTCCCTCCACCGAATCTTTACATTTTGTAGAGATTAGGGGGGAGGGGTAGGAAGGGGTGGAGGGGAGGGGAAAATGGCGTCTTTAAAATTTTACCTCTCATTCTACAATTAGAAATTTTTCTTAAAATGCTCCTGAGGAAAACAGGTTTTGTCTCTTATTTTCACTTTTCTTTAAATAATCAATGGGTTTTAACATTTATTTTGTATTATTCTTTTATTGAGTTATCTTAATAAAATTAATAAATCTTATTTTACATTACTGAGAGTTAAAGGCTGCTGGGGAAAGTGCTATGGAGGTTAGCACTTACCCCTGTGTAGGTCAGGAAAGTCCTTCCACAATGTGCCCAGTTTCCTCTGGCTCCACCTCAGCAGTACATTCAAGATTGCTTGTGAACTCCAGGGCCAGAGTCCAGCTGGAGTCACATCACATTTACCCCAGTTTAATTTCT
Source organism: Pluvialis apricaria (assembly GCA_017639485.1). Taxonomy (NCBI): domain Eukaryota; kingdom Metazoa; phylum Chordata; class Aves; order Charadriiformes; family Charadriidae; genus Pluvialis; species Pluvialis apricaria. The sequence goes on along the minus strand of CM030008.1, from coordinate 21,836,043 downwards.
GTGGCTTCAGGGAGTCTGTTTTTTATTTTCTCTACTATACGAGAGCAGAATTGTACTTTTGGTCTCCTGGGAGTGCTGTTCCTTGTCTTTCCTCTGGCCAGATGCTATTAGGAACTCCTGCAATTGTTTGTTGCTTTATTTTTATGCATAAGTGTTGGTGGCCCAACCAACCTTCCAGTGCCTTGCAGAAAGAAATATGTCAAACTATCAGAGAGGCCTCAAAGTCTCTGCAAGATACCTAAGAGAACTAATACTCAGTACAACAAAATCCTTGTCAAATCTAGTTTCCCTCTGCTTCTTATTCTTCCCCCAAAGTGGAAAAAAAATATGTGCAATGACCTATTCTCCAAATTCCAGAAGCTGTCCTGTGAGGATACCTATCTGGTGGGGATACCTGTCTGTGGCTCATAGATAGCTCTTACAGTTTTTTCCTAACTCTTTTCCAGTCTGCTATGAATTTGTTTTGATTGCTACAAAGAATTAGCTTTTTTTTTTTAATAACCATGCCCCTGAAATTACTCTTGTCGTTATGGAAATCTCCTTTTATTTACTTATTGCAGATATTTGTTTATCCCTTCCACAGGCAAGCACGCTGGCAGTATGTGTGTATATTTGTTTGTATCTGAATTTATCATTCTCCAGTTTTAAAATAATAGTAACTTCCCTAGAAGAAAAGCAAATTCCTACTTCAACCTGGGATAAAAGGCAACCTACAAGGCACCACTCAAGTGAATTGCTTTTTCATGTAATTCTGCATTTTAAATAAAGCAGCAGTCTAAAGACCTTGCTGTAATGGAAGGTTTCCCTGGCTTATATAACAGCTCACGCAGACAGACAGTCCTTCAGAGGCTGCCACTGCAATTTGGACAGAATGAGTCCAGTCAAAAATACCATCCAGAATAATAAGGTAACAGCCCCAAGATCTTGAATCCAAAGGAGCCACACACACACTTTCATTTTTTCCCCGAGGATGCCCTCAACTGTAGAGCAAAATCAGGGCACCAAAGGGAAAGAACGAGGACCGACTTTGTCTTATTAACATGGCACGCATGTGGCTGGCATTTGCAGAAACCTGCTATGAGCAACTCTAGACTCTACAAATAAGTGTCACTATGGAAACTAATCAAATGAGCAGAAGTATGAGAGAGACCGCCCCAGGAAAATGTCTGTGAGGGATAAATATTACTATAAACAAACTCTTGAGCTTAAAGGGCCTCACTGAAAAGGTTGGAGAAGCTGGCCAGGTGTCTCAGGGCTCTGGAGCAAGTTCATGACTTTTTCTCACCAGGTCAGTGGCATCTGGGAGCATTGTGCGTCTGCAAAGGGAGAACAGAGCCTGCTTCATTCCCATGCGCCCCGGAGCTCTTGGCTCAGAGGAAAACCTTGCTTATATCCTCCAGGAGGATGGCTTCTTGGCAGAGCGGTTCATCCCTGACAGCTCATGAGGATCAGGATAAATAGCTGGGGAAAGTGGCAACTCAAATACAAATCAGAATTAAGTGTTTTGAACATGCTAAGCTTGTTAGACTGGAAGCCAAAAATATGTTTTATTTCAAGTACAAAAGTTACAGTACATTTCTTTTGCAGAATGTCTCAGCCACCTTCAAACACCACCTTCATTATATCTTTTCTGCAATTAACATAAGGAACTCTGTGTGCACACCTCATGTTTAGTGATTTGGAAAATAATGCATAAGAAATAAATTGTAGTTATTCAAAAGCAAATAGAAAAATTCATAGCTTCTATTGACCCAGGGTATGTCTTTATATTCAAATACATCCCATGCCATATCATACGTTGTTAAAACATTGTGTGCATTATAAAGAGTACGCCTTTTGAAGAAAAGAAACCAAACCTGGAGTTTGTGTGGAAGCCAGTAAATGCTCTTGTCCAGACTCAGAAGTAAAACAGAAAGGTAAACGTGTAGTCTCCTGACTTTGATCAAGCAGCACCTTCAGGCAGCTATGACCTACTACTGCTCAGATCACAGCAGTGGTGTTTAAAGCAGAATATCCAGCAAATTTTGGAAGAGAACAGTAAGGTAGCCAGCGGCTGAGTCTGATCAGAGTCAACATTAGCTCATGAAGACTAAAAAAATGAGATGAAATATAATTATGTTGAACATTACCAATAGTCTCAATTTTGCCCTTTCAATAATAATTGGTAATACAGATGTGCTCCAAAGTCATCCACATTTACTGTTTATTTAAGATAGGTTTGGCTGGAAGTCACCCACAGGAGACCTGTAACTGGTTCTGAATATTTGGTTCTTGTAATCACTGTGACAGGTCACAACATGCAGAAATAATCACTGACGGCATTTTCCTGTCAATGATGGGCCAGCTCAGGGAAATTCACAGACTGCAGCTTTGAAAGGTTTATAAATTCTTCGGTTTCCAGTAGAATTATGTGGAGGGAACTATATGTGAATTTTTAAAAGAGATTTAGTCAGTGAGGTGATTAAGATGATAGACAGATTAATCGACAGACATTTTTTTGTGAATTAAAAAAGATTAGCTCAGTGGGTATTGGTAGGTGGTAACTACTGATCATTCTTTTCAGCTGCGGTTCTCCCAGTCTTTTGGTAAATAGGGCGCATGGCACAGAGAACCTGAGCAAGATTTTTTATGCCACTTTCTTTACTGTCAAAAGCAAATCTTCTCTTACTGACTGCTTGTAGCAAGTATGACTAATAAAGACATCCAGCTATTGGTGGAGAGAAACTGCAACAGCATTAAAGTTAAAAGATCTGGTGCTTGTTCACACATATATTTAAGTATGATATTTATTCTAAGTTAAACAATTAGTTCTGTTTCATTTTGTTCCACCCAATGTTTTATGGGTCTAGTTCCACGAAATGTGGAAGTAGAGGTATGGCAGAAAACTTTCTTTTAAAATGCTCTAATTCTGCCACTAGTCATAGAATCATAGAACCATTTAGGTTGGAAAAGACCATCAAGATCATCAAGTCCAACCATTAACCTAACACTGCCAAGTTCACCACTAAACCATGTCCCTAAGCACCACATCTACATGTCTTTTAAATACCTCCAGGGACGGTGATTCAACCACTTCCCTGGGCAGCCTCTCCCAATGTTCGACAACCCTTTCGGTGAAGAAATTTTTCCTAATATCCAATCTAAACCTCTCCTGGCACAACTTGAGGACATTTCCTGTCATCCCATCACTTGTTACTTGGGAGAGGAGATGAACAACCACCTTGCCACAGCCTCCTTTCAGGTAGTTGTAGAGAGCAATAAGGTCTCCCCTCAGCCTCCTTTTCTCCAGGCTAATCAACCCCAGTTCCCTCAGCTGCTCCTCATGAGACTTGTGCTCTCTCTAGACCCTTCACCAGCTTTGTTGCCCTTCTTTGGATGCACTGCAGTACTTCAATGTCTTTCTTGCAGTGAAGGGCCCAAAATTGAACACAGTATTCAAGGTGCAGCCTCACCAGTACAGAGTCAGCAGGACAATCACTTCCCTAGTCCTGCTGGCCACACTATTCTTGATACAAGCCAGGATGCTGTTAGCCGCCTTGGCCACGTGGGCACACTGCTGGCTCATATTCAGCTGGCTGTGGACCAGCACTCCTAGGTCCTTTTCCACCAGGCAGCTTTCCAGCACTCTTCCCCAAGCATGTAGTGCTGCATGGGGTTGTTGTGACCTAAGTGCAGGAGACCGCACTTGGCCTTGTTGGACGTCATCCACTAAGTGTGTCACATTCTCATAGAAGGAGATCAGGTTTGTTAAGCAGGACCTGCTTTTCATAAACTCATACTGACTGGGCCTGATCACATGGTTGTATTGCATGTGCCACGTCGTGACACTCAAGATTATCTGCTCCATAACCTTCTCCAGTACCAAGGTCAGACTGATAGGCCTGTAGTTCCCTGGATCCTCTTTCCACCTCTTTTTGTAGGTTGGCATCACATTTGCTTCCAGTCAACTGGGAACTCCCCAGTTAGCCAGGACTGCTGATAAATGATGGAAAGTGGCTTGGTGAGCACATCCGCCAGCTCTCTCGGTACCCCCGAGTGGATCCCATCTGGCCCCATAGACTTGTGTGTGTCTAAGTGCTGTAGCAGGTCACTAATGATTTCCTGTTGGATTACAGGGGCTTCATTCTTCTCCCCATCCCTGTCTTCCAGCTCAGGGGGCTGGGTACCCAGGGAACAACTGGTCTTACTATTAAAGACTGAGACAAAGAAGGCATTAAGTACCTCGGCCTTTTCCTCAGCCTTTGTCACTATGTTTCCCCCTGCATCCAATAAAGGAGGGAAAGCTAGTCAATATAAGCTGCCAGAATTTTGCTGTGAAGCTGTTGTAGAGAGGTGTGGCTCGCTGCAGGTTGAAGAGTGGTGGATGGATGTACAAGTCCCGGGCACTGCTGTGCACTGAAGGATGGAGAGTGATGGGGCTGCTCCAGCTATAGTTTTTCTTGTAACCCAGTCTCTTCTTCCCTGCCTTGGATGAAAGTTGTGGGACGGGAGTAGACATAAGCTGGCTCACAGAGAGTATGAGGGACACAGGGCCTCTCTACAAGATCGTACTTGCAATGAAATATCTTTCTTTGATTCACAACAGTGAGTGTGCGGTCAGTGCCGTACAAAGTAGCCACATTGCATGGGAGAACTCAACAAACTTATAGTGCCAAGACACATAATAAAAATTAGGGGTTTAATAACTGGAAAAAATGACCGTGTTCAGTTCTTTGGGATTTTAGCAGTTCCTTTGTCTTTTTTGTTAACACAGACAATAGAAGTATCAGTTCATTACAAGAGCTCACCCTCCTCCCAGCCCTGACTTCTTGGTGTTGAATATAACTGAAGAGAAGAGTTTTCTCCACTTTATAAAAGCACTGAATGCATTTGCATATCCAGTAGTGTGCATATTATTTTTAAAGTGAAAAATTATATCAGTGGTAAATGTAGGTGGAAAGTAGAATAAAGTATCAACTGCTTGATGGCGACAGCACTTAAGAAGCAGGCTTGTGTAACAGAGCTTCTTTGTGGTTTTTTTTAAGGCTTTTGCTCCCTTCACTTCCCATATGGCAGAAGAACAATTAATTTAGGTAATTCAGGCAACAGAAAAAAAAATAAAAGAAAGTGTAAAAGGAAAAAAAGTTTTGTAGACTGTCACACAAATAAGACATGTCGCAGACCAGAAGGTGCATCTGAGAACCTGAACTCTGTTCTTAGGAGAAGACAGAAAACTTTCCTTTTGCAAGCTTGAGACATGCAGGCTCCCTCCAAAAAGAGATGCTGGCTTCTGCTGAAGAGTGGCACCATCTGGTGGATGCAGCAAGTAGGACCTGCCCGTGGAAAGCTACCTCTGCTCCCCCACTTGGAAGCCGCTAACCTTTCTTCAACTGATTGCCTTTAGACAGAAGTCTTCCAGTATCACCATAAGCAGGGCCTTCTGCTGGTGAACATATTCCTATATTGTTACAGGAATAAGGGAAAATGATGTTAAAGCATTCCTCTGGCACCTTTCTGCATCATTTTTAAGTTTATACAGATGCTACAATGTACATTTCACATCAGTTTGTAAGACAGAGTTAAATAGTTTAAAGTTTGTTAAAAATATGGGTTTATGTTGTTAACTTATTTAATTAGAGGGTGATGTTTCTATAGTTGTCTCTCATTGGCATCTCTCTATAAAGCTGCAGAATTACAGGATACTAAATTGAAGGTAGATTATTATTAGAGATGCTGTAGTACGTGTTACCAAAACAGGCTAACAAGGAGAGGGGGGAAAGTCTAAAGTAGAATAATTCTACTATTTTAAACTCTTTTTTGTTAATGTTCAGGTTTTATGCCTCTCTTTTTTTTTTTCTTTTAATAGTCACAAGCTTTTCTCCTCAATCATAGTCTCAGAAAACTTTAAATCTAAAAAACTGAGATTCTCACAAGTCATTTGATTCCAGGAATTTTGCGTTTCCGAAAAATACCATCTATCTTTACACTTCATAATAATGCTTCTAATCACATGGAAAACTATTGAAGTCAAGAGAAAAAGCCTAAAGAGTTGTGGAGAAGATCTGGCTATATGCATACAATCCAAAAGAGGGAAATACAAATTCTCACTGTCTGAAAGAGCAATATTACTGGACCACTTCTTTTTTTCCTTTTGTCTTTTTTTTTTTTCTATCTACACAGTCTGTGCTAGAGGCAACAAAGATTTCTGGACAACTCATCTATACCTAAACTTGTATTCTCTTTAGGCTTTGAGCCAAGTGTTTGAAGATTTTAGATGAATGACCTTATGAACTAAGATATCAGTGCTGTTGCCATTTCACTCGTCCAGTCACATATCTTTCACTTAGCTCTTTCCTTATATTGGTGTGGAAATCAATCCCAGGCCTAAATGAAAAGTATATCCTTCCTTGATGGTTTTATGCTTTGAATATATTTCATTAAAGTTATTAAAAAGATAGCTTATGCAGGATACCTTACACTGTACTGTCTAGAGGCAATTTTAGAGGAGACTTTTAGGACTCAGTCTTAGGAAAGTTTTTACACGGTCTTTTAGCTTGTGTGCTAAGCCTGTCCTGTGCACACGTTTTTGCCTTATGAAAAATAACAGCTTCTAGTCAACACCAAAACACAATGGTTCATTAAACACATTTGCCGTATTGTTCTCAGTTAACCCCCAAAGTTAATGTAAGGACAGCACTTACATACCACAGTAAAGCACAGCTCAGTATTGAAACTGAAATCCAGATCAATCTGATGAAAGACATCTAAGGATGAAATAAAGAAGGAAAATTTTCCAAATGTCACTGTAGGATAAGCAAATTAAACCAGCACTTCACTGCCCTCCTGCAGAGCTGAAGAGAGGTGAGAGTCACCACCCTCCTTCCCAAAGTTTCAGAGCCATACACTGAGACAGCTGTACATGTTTTCCAGGCCTTGCAAGATTCAGTTTTGTTTGCATGCTCTTGTCTAAAATCAAATATGTAGCTTGCCTGCTCCTTACAGCCTTGCTTCTCCCTCTGGCTGCTCTGTCCTGGGGTGGCTGTCCCTTGCTGTGGAGATGGCTGGCTCTCCAGGGCCCAGGCTGCCCCAAAGTTTGTTTCTTACCCATCTTTTCCAAACACTAGGCTCAACTGCTTTCTGGCCAGCCACAAAACTGAGCTGAACACCTGACTCTCAGGCTTCCTTTCTGGAGCAGTAGAGAAGACAATTAACGCTGGGACTAGTGCCCCAACTGTACCTGGCAGGATCCCACCCATCCAATGGTTTGAATCTCTCCAAATGATGAAGTGGCTTCAATCGTGACCCTGGTTTCCCCTTACAAGTATTTGATTATGTCCATTATGCTGTGTCACGTGTTAGTAGTTATTACCTTTTATTGTATCCCTATCATACATTTCTCAACTGGTTAATTACTTTATCCAGACACTAAATGTATAATCAAATTCCAGTCATTAGCATCACGCATTCAGTTCATGCCTAAGCCCTGTTACTGTGTGGGCTATATTTGGACGTTTCCCAAGCTTTGTGCACTCATTATATATCCTGTCCATGACTGATATCTCAGACCATGAGTAGCTCATGCAGAGCTGTCTACTTCTACCATTCCTTCAAGAATGCCATGCAAGGAAAGAAACACTAAAAATCCACATATCTGCAGTTACGGCATACATAGAATCACAGAATCATAGAATTGTTGAGGTTCAGGGGGGTTGGACTAGATGATCTCCAGAGGTCCCTTCCAACCCTGACCATTCTGTGATTCTGTTGGAAGGGACCTTTAAGATCAGCAAGTCCAACCATTAACCTAACCTGACAAAACCACTTCTAAACCATGTCCCCAAGTACCTCATCTACCCTTTTCTTAAACACCTCCAGGGATGGCAAATCTGCCACCTGCCTTGGCAGCCTATTCCAATGTTCAGTGAAAAAAATTTTCCTAATATCCAGTCTAAACCTCGCCTGGCATAACTTGAACCCATTTCCTCTCGTTCTATCACTTGTCACTAGGGAGAAGAGGTCAGCCCCCACCTCTCTACAACCTCATTTCAGGTAGTTGTAGAGAGTGTTAAGGTCTCCACTCAGCCTCCTCTTCTCCAGGCTAGACAAACCTCGTTCCCTCAGTCATTCCTCATAAGACTTGTCCTCCAGACCCCTTGTCAGCTTCGTTGCCCTTCTCTAGACATGCTCCAACACCTCAATGTCCTTCTTGTAGCGAGGGGCCCAAAACCAAACACAGTACTCGAGGTGGGATCTCACCAGTGCCAAGTACAGGGGGTTGATCACTTCCCTAGTCCTGCTCACCACAGTATTCCTGATACAAGCCAGGATGCTGTTGGCCTTCTTGGCCACCTGGGCACACTGCTGGCTCATATTCAGCCGGCTGTCAACCAACAACCCCGGGTCCTTTTCCACCAGGCAGCTTTCCAGCCACTCCACCCCAAGCCTGCAGCGCTGCATGGGATTGTTGTGACCCAAGTGCAGGACCCAGCACTTGGCCTTGTTGGACCTCAAACCATTGGCCTCAGTCCATCAGTCCAGCCTGTCCAGATCCCTCTGTAGAGCCATCCTGCCCTCAAGCAGATCAACACGCCCACCTAGCTTAGTGTCATCTGCGAACTTACTGAAGATGCATTCGATCCCCTTGTCCAGGTCGTTGATAAAGATATTAAAGAGAGCTGGCCTCAGCACTGAGCCCTGGGGAACACCACTTGTGACCAGATGCCAACTGGATTTAACTCCATTCACCACCACTCTCTGGGCACGGCCATACAGCCATTTTTTTACCCAGCGAAGAGTACACCTGTCCAGGCCGTGAGCAGCCAGTTTCTCCAGGAGAATGCTGTGGGAAACAGTGTCAAAACCTTTACTAAAATCCAGGTAGATAAAAGTATTTGGACACAGAATTTCTGGACATACTTTCCTTTTTTCTCATTGCTTTCACCTGAAGTGTAGTCACTTTTGTAATGTGGTATCTTCCAAGGAGGAGTAAGTCAGAGGAAAGTACAGGGAAATATGGAAGGGCATGACTTGACTGCCTTCTTTACCTTGCAAGTGTTCCTGGAGAAGGCTGTAGGTAATTAGTCACAGAAGTCCCCCAGACACTGAGGTCATGGAATCGTGGGATAAGTCAGGCTGGAAGAGACCTCAGGAAATCTCTAGTCCAACACTCTGCTCAAGGCAGGGACAACCCCAACAGACCAGGTTGCTTGGGGATTTGTCCAGTTGAGCCTGGGGAAGCTGCTCCAATGCTTGGTTAGCCTCACAAAGAAAATATTTTCTTTATAACCAGTTTACACAAGGTAGGTCTGCATGGGCAGACAAAAAGCTACACACAGTATCTTCCTCAAATACAAGCCACTGAGCCAGAAGCCATTTAAACAGGACAGGGATATATTCAATCACCTGCTTGTTCCTGCTGTAACTCTTGCATCCTTGTACACCAAGACAGTTGCGCAAACCTGGCGCTGGATCGAGCTTGTGTCCACCTACCAATGGAGACATGTCCAAACCTGCACAGCAGAGCTGGTGGCTTGGGCACTTGACAGCCCATACCACCACTGCAATTGCCAGCAAGTGCTGCAGGGCTTTCTTCTGTCTAGGACGGCAAGGCTGTTAGCAGGATGAATGAAATCAAAGCAATCTAAATCAACAGGCAGGAACTCTTGATTAAAATTTTGTATTTTAATTTATTTTGCATTTGTGTGGCTTAATCATTTTGTTTAAGAATACTGACTTTTACTGTTTTGTGAAACACTGATTTGCAGCAGATCATAGCTTTCGTACTACAATTGGTATTTCTCTAATTCAGAAGGAGGATAAGCTGTACCTTTTATACATTTACTGAAAAAATTGCCTGTTCGTTCATTTAAATACTTATAGCAAGGGTACTCAATTCTCAGCATTGCTGCTTCTGATCTCTCGAGTGCTTTTTTTTGTCTAAAATAGGAATGATCAAGGGTGCAGGAAACGCCTCATGAAGACAGGGCAAAAATTTCCAAAAAATTTTTCTCTGGAAGTATCTTACACAGAAAATGAAAAAGAGGGAACATAAAAAGGTGTAGGTTCTGAAGAGTAGCAGAGAGATGGGATTTCTGGTCTATCCATCATATATAGTAAACAGTAAAGGAATATTTGATTAAATTTAGGATGGGATACCGCAAAGCAGTAAAATACATTCCTGTTAAACTATTTGTATAATTAGACTGTGTAACTTGCTGCCACATGCGATTAATAAAGGAACAGTGTTATGAAATTCTGAAAGGACTGGATATTTATAGGGATTGGAAAACCTCCTGAATTATTAGGAGTGGAAGACACAGGACACAAAGTGACCATCAGTCCAAGCCTGTGCTATCACAGGAGCCCAGAAATCCTGCTCTTAAATTTATCAAGCTTCATTTCAGCAATATCTGTCCCCATTGCTTCTGGAATGTTGTTCCAAAAACTGATTCTTCTAACCATTAAACACATTGGCATCATTTCTAGCCTAAACACATGTCCACTTTGTTCTTACACCAGCAATCTCCTTCAGCTTAGCTATCTCTCCTTCTTTGGTAGAGTTTGTTTCCCAGTCATTTCTGTAAAGACAACCATATCCTCTACCAGAGCATCCATCCACACTGCACGTGGTAGTGCTGAGCAGATACACCACCATCTCAGAGGTAACCTAACCAAAGCTGTGCAGCCGTGCAGCCGTGCAGCCACGCTAGCAAGCCTGCCTCCCTCACCGAGGCACCAAGCAAGTGCTGATGTGATCATCCTTCTTCTCAGACTGGAGCTCGCTTGGTCTTTGCTGGCCTGGACATCTCTGCTTGCAGTCCCAGGCTGATATAGACATACCATTACAGCGAGTCTCAAAGCCAAACACAGGCACTTACAGTACAATTTGGATGGAAGTCAGGTACTTCCTAAATATCTATCCAAAAACTCTGCTGACCTGAGGTAAGCCATGAGGTACCTGAGACACCACAGGCACACAAAGAAGCTCTTTACAGGAGCAGTGGAACTCCATAGCTGCACTAGCTTGTGTGGCCAGAGCACCACTGGCTTAGCTCGCCTGGCTGCTTCTGCAGATCTCTGCAGACCTCTCTCCCTCCCACAAGCTCACTCAGGCACAAGAGACAGGATTCACTCCACCTCACTTACCACTTGCAGTAAAGGCACTCCTAACAACCAGCTCAGATGTACATATCCACCTGTGGTCAGATTAGTGCCACCCAAGACACGTATAGAGAATTTCTTCACTTTCTCCCTCCCCATGTTTGAAGATGCATAACACACCACAGCGCTGAGTTCTGGTCAAAAACACTGCTGCCCACACATTTATTGTCATCTCAGAGTAACAGCACTGGTTCAATAAATGAAAACCAGGTTGCAAGCGCTTCACTGCCAAAGGGGTTTAAACACACACCTTCCCCCTAGCAGAAGAGCAGCCTGGCTAGGAAAGTGTACACCCAGGAAAAGGCAGCAAGAATAAAGGATATGCACCTGCTCTTGACCTCCATTTTTGGCTAATACTGGACTATTGTGCATCTCAGAATAGTATCTGAATGGAATCTCAGGTATGGACATGCATAGAGAGACTACCCAAGATTGCTCAGTAGCCCAATGTTCAGAAATCCACGCAAGATGGGGTGGATGTGGGTTCTGGTTCTGGGCAATGTGTGCAGTTTCTGTTCAGATTCAGATTTCTTGCACGAGAAAATGGACTTCCCGCTTAACAAGTGCTCTAACAACGGGGCTACAGAGTAAATATCCCTTTTTATTGTCCATGAAGACCTCTGATGTGTACTTGTGGCTGTGTTTAACTTACAGTGGTGGACAAGTAAGCAAACGCAGTGTGAGCACCTACAGAGGTGGATAGAAAGAACTGGAAATAGCGTTGTATGAATCAACACTGGCACTTGAACTGATGTCCTCTGGTCAGCTTATCTTAGAAAAGACACAAGAGCTGCAAAATGGCTTTAGAGATAGATGGCAAAGGAACAGAAGCATAGGAAAAACTTTCAGAGATTGGGATTGTTTAGTTGAGAGAGGGAACAGGAGAGAAATGAAAAATGTACAAGAGGAAGCAAGCATAATTCTTTTAGTACAAGAGCAAGGAGACAGCCAGTGACAGCAACAAACAGAGAACTGATGAAAGAAAACACTTTACTCAGAAAAATATGTATTACTAGTTTGTGGAATTCATTCACAAGAGCAGGTAAAGTGCTCAGGAGAACTGAGAAGAAATGCTTAGGACTACTGCATGTATTCAATAGGAATCATTCACAAATCAGAAGGAAAAAACTTTATTTAAAAAATGAGGCTAAAAAGCTTTGTTCTTCAGGGAATGAGACTGATTAGGTTCTACAGGGAACTGAAAGGTAATTGTGCAGCCTCTAATTCTTTCTCTGAAGCTGACCTCGACGTATGACATTAAATTGGGCCAGAAGAACCTTTAATGTGGCTGCTACCAGCAGCAACTAAATATTTGAAAATTATTTACCTTGAGAAAAGGAAATGGAAGCAGCGAAGAGGAAAGCAAGCAAAAGCAAACAGAATACAAGAAAAGCAATAAATGATAAAGTGTAAAGAAAAAACAGTAATAAAAATACAAAAGAAAAGCAACAATAAAAATAAGTTCAACATTATACTGATCAATGTGTCATTGGATGACTAAAATGAGAGTCATGAGAATGCATGTGGCAGGCTCAAATTTTCATACCATACTGCTTCACAGAAATATAGGAGGAAAGGTCAGTTTTGGAAAATACCATGACATGTTCAAGCACACTTAAAATCATTTGTAGACAATGTGTGTGCACAAAAAAACACTGCCACCTTTCCCCATGGCTCAGCTAGTCCCTTGTTCTAAGCTTGTAGCAATTCACAACAGTGTGACAAAATAATGTAGCTTTTCTGTATGGGAAAATCCCACCATTAAGCAGGAAAATTAAAGGAAACAGCTTCCCCAGTCATGTTTATAAGTGGATAAACTGAGATTTTAAGAAAGGAATCTGGATTCTGAACACTCACAGGGCAGAAAAGCATCTCACCATAAATACAAATGAAAGAACCAGGTGTCAAGATATAATAAACAAAGGGGAGGACAGAGTGAGCCATCTGCTTAATCAGAGAAAAATTTCATACCCTGCAAGACTACAAAACATAAACACTGGGTGATAAGAGAAAAGTTTTGGATTTTCAAGGTCTAGAAGGTAGAAACTGCACCAGTAGTGGTGGGGTGTGTGCCAGCCAGATAACGAGAAGGTCAGCCTAGCCAGAGCTGCTGGCTCTTCCCAACTCATGACCTTCAGATAGGGTATGTTACACTGGGAACAAGAGTCAATCCATAACCGAGTAATCCATGGCGTCCTCAACCCCAGCAGACCTTCCCCAGCCATACAGGGAGTGAGTAACCCTGCCAGGGCGTGTGGGAACACTCCCTGGAGTGAGGCCTGCTCGTGCAATTTGGGCTGGGAAAGCCAGGGGGAATGGGAAAAGCAGGCCTGGAAACATCTAACAGCAGAGTCGTAAAAGAGGAGAGGAGTCCTGCTGAGGGAAGAGGCCGGCTGCTCACACATGGGCTGTGTCCCGCCCCATCAGTGCAGGGCGGCTGGGTGGTGAGGCAGGGCACCAGCGTGGACAAGGTTAAGTTGGTGGGTGGTGGAGGACACCAGAATAAGAGAGGACAGACAGCATGTGTATGTGAGGCTATACAGGTAAAGACGGTCATAATTTAAGGAGGCACTTCGCTTCAGAAAGGAATTTGGAAAGGCTGGGAAATCTGTCTAACAACTTAACAATCATTAGACTTCCTTGTTTCTCATTAATTTATCACCTTGCACTTACTAGGTCAGGTTATACCTGCAGTTAGGATGTCTGCTCTCCAGCTAGTTGAGCATGGTCAGCTACGTGGCTGGAAACTGCCCAGTATATTTGGGGTATTACTGTGCTATAAATAGTATGAAATCCCAGAATTAAGTATGGAAAACACCACTAACTGCATTAAAGGGAGAGGATGTCAGGTGTATTAGATTAATTCACTATAACTATACAAAGGATTAGAAAGAAGTTGGTCAGTGCAGTTCCTCGACAAGTGATTGAATGCAGGGCCAGACAAAGCTAACAGCGCTTATATTTAACTTAGTAATGCTTACTTACTAATGCGACATCATGTGCACCGCAGGTGACCCCAAGCAATTTAATCAGAACTTAAGCTCTCTTTTAAGGATAAAAAGCAAAATCCAGCACTCACAGTTGTGAAAATGGCTCCCTGAATGTGAACCACTGTAGTTATATGAATGACCTGCTTAATTCTACTGTCAGCTAGCAATAAAAAAATGCAAAGAAACAAAAAACCCCCGAGCCTCTTGCCTGTGTCCATAATTTTCCTTGACAAATTTCCACGCTCTTTGTCATTGCGTGGCTGCCGGCTGGGCAGACACATGACATTATACTGCAAGGACCTTCTATTTGCTGGGGATGTCAAAAGAAACAGGCAGTTCAAACATGCCGTAAGGACAAGATCATGAACTCTCCTAATAGTCTTCTAGCAAACAGAGACCATATAAACACTGGACAAAGAGTTACTACATAGTGATTAGCTGAAAGCTGTTTTTCACAGCTTCCCATTAAGAACCGTGGATAGCATTATAAGTATTTTCTTCAACTGTGCACCAAAGAGGGTAACAATTTGTCTAGGCATGAGTAGGATTCCTGGGAGCTAAACAGCACCCAAAAAAAGCAAGGAAGAGAACTTAAAAGTAAATGAATCTACCTAAAGGTAGTGCTATTTGAATTGCTTTGTATTTCCAAGACTGCCACATGAAGCTGTAATATATGGCAAAGGACTTGTATGAGATCTGTGTGCTTCTGGGCTGCAACTGGACACCAGGGAAGATTTCCTACTGCATCTAAAATAAAACCAGTGCCTATGTTTAAGTAACTGAATCTTGTCCTCAGTATAGGTTTTATATGTGATTAGATGTGGGTAATTCAGTCCTGGCCATCTCTGAGTGCTTTAATTCTGGAACATCCGTTTGGAGCAGAAGGTACTTGTTCTCCCAAGGGGGAGCTCACCCTTGCTTCTGTAAAGGTATTACAATATTGATCACTTTTCTGTGCATGTGCAATCTAACACCATGAAGCTGTTATAGTCAAGGGTATTTCAAAGGAATATAAAAATTCTGTATTTTTCCATTGAGTGTATACTCCTTTGCATTTACCAACACTGAAATTAATTCACCATGGTTTTGCTTGTTTCTCTAGCTGGTTTAAATCTCAGTCAACTTCCTAATGGTTTTCTTTCATAGTGGCTAAACTATATAGGCAGGTTTGTCTTCAAATTCCCCTTTCTCCTTTTGTCTCTTTCTTTCCAGATTACAAGCAAATACATGAAACAGCAGAGGGTTTTGCATGGCATCTCGAAGCATTCTGCTGTTAATTTTACCGTGCTGGGAGTTGGGTTTTTCATTGCACTCCTTGGTTGTTGTTGACTGGCCAATGTTAACTGTTGGATGTGTTATGAAACGCAGGAAATCCTGATGTAAAAAAGTGCGCCAAAGTAACCTAACCATGCCGCAGTACGGATGCTGAACATTCGTCTTTTCTTCATTTCAGCCACTGCTGGATTTAGTAAGCCCTTATCGGTGCCATCCAATCCCACAGACAAGATTCAGAAGAGTGGGTAAGGAGCAGAACTGGCTTTGTCTGCCCCCCAGCTCTCTCCTCGCTCCCCAGGGCCAGGGCAGCAGGACCTGCTGGTTCCCCAGCCAGGACTGCTGCCAGTGCTCCCCTGCATTGTCCCCCAGTGAAGCCGCTTGGACCATGGTGGACAGAGCCACAACATTGCTCCCAGCCCAACCCTCACCCCGACTTGGCTTCCTTCTTGAAAAAGGACAGCGTGATCAGACCAAACTTGCTTGTGCCCTCCCTTACCTTTCAGCCAAAATGCAGCTATGCTCCACTCTGGGTGACTTTCCTCAAACCCTGGGATTATGGGCAGGAGTTAAAAGTTTCTTTTAGTAGTTTCTTTCGGTAGTTGTCCTTTTGTTCCTGAGTTCATTGTTTCCCAGCAGGGCTCACCAGGAGGTGCCTGCAGGGACAGTAGGGAGCTTACTGCTGAGGTTGAGATGTCTTCAATGCCATTTCTATTCAATCACCACAGTTGACCAGCCCAATACCAAAACTTCATATGCATATTTATTTTTTGCCAAAAGCAGCAGCATATTGCCCTGTCTGGCAACTATTTGTTGTATTTGTTTTTTATTCACTAGCAATTGGAAATTTGGCAGCGATCTCACTGTGACTGATTCCAAGGGGCTATTTAAATACAGGAAAGTACTAAGGAAAATTACAGCCTAGATTTTCTCTTCTAAAATAGCCCCTTAAGACAGACTCATAAAAATCTTCTACAGTCAGAAAACTTGAGGTAAATAATTTAGTTTCAAAAAGCATATGAATCATCAAGTTAAAAATAATGCCAGCTGAAACATTAGGTGATTATACTTGTTGGTTTCTATTATTCCAGTATGTATATCAAGGTAATTAATTCTGCAAGGGGTAAAACTTTCAGTCATTATCTTAGTATGACTATCAAGTTGTAATGAGTTTTTAAATGACAACAACTGAATTTTAAGGTATGAGTATATTATATTGTGACACTTGAACTTGTTGCATATCCCTGAATATGGACTGCGCTGTTCTCCAGGCATGATGCAAGTACAACAAGGAGGGGGGGAAAGTTTGTTTCACTTCAATTTCATTTAAATTACTTTGCTACATAACCCTACAGAAGGGATTTAGAATTGTTCTTTTCTGCAAACTTAGAACTGAACATTTCATTTATAGTCTTGTATTACATTTAGAACTGGAACATGTGTAGAACCCTGCTCACGTGCCCGGTTGTTTAATGTTTCACAGGGACTGGAGGACAGAGTTAACCCTTCTGCACTTTCATACTACTAAGAAAAACGTATGCAGTTTCACTGAATATTCAAACATTCTAAATGTCTGATTCAAAACAATGAACAGAAGGCAAACATGATACGAGAGTAAAATAACATTAGAAAACATGAAACAAAAAACCTGGCTAGTCCATAAAGAGGTATTACTCACTGAGCAATGTGGTGTTGGACTGGCAGTAGGAAATTTCTTAGGATGGCAATAAAGTTAACTATCATATAAGCAATTTTAAAGAATAGATAGTATAATCGTGTGAATAAAAAATTTGATCTTGGTATGCACATATATGTTTACTTCAGTCTTAAAAATCATTGGTGGGAGAAAGCTCCTGTAAGCAGCGAGTTACAACACCACAAATGAGCCTTTCATGTGTAAATTTAGGAGTTGCTGGATTATAAATCTGATGGTGTTATGAAGATTTTCCTGTCTAAAATAATACAGTCACACTGTTGCTACGGACAGTTGGCCAAATCCCACTGACTCCAGCCCCTGCCACATCCATTGAACTCAGAGGTTTCAAATCAAAGGACAAATTTTAGCCCAGGACCTTTTAATCGCCCACTCTGACAGCGTGACAAGCGGGAGTTTGTGGTTGCTGTTTTGTCCATCCTGCTTTACAAGTTCAGAAGCCAAGTTGATATTACAAAAGGACTATAAGTCTCCTCTTAAAGTCTGATTGAAGTTATTGGAACGAGGAATTTATTCTGACTGGCGAGACGTAATTGGGTATATTCCAGTAGTTTGCATTCAGATGCAAGGAAAAGAGGAGATTAAGTAGATTAACCTCAGTCATCTGGGAGATGACATTTCTTGCTGTGTTTGAAGTATTTTGTGAAGGAAAGATGGCACTGATTTTGAAGTTTATATTAATCAAATCTCTTTGATTTTGTTTGATGCAGCAGCTGCGGTGACACACCCTCACTCTTTGATAGACTTGAGCTGCAAGGGCCAGGACTGAGAGGAGACCAGCTATAGCTCAGAACTGTCACCTTCAGCCTCCAGAGTGAAAGAAAGCACTTGTCTAATTTCTCCTCTCATCTTCTTAAATTTGCGTTAGAATTGGAAACAAAGGTGAGTGATTATACCCTGATACAAAGCTCTGGCTGAGGGGTGGGTTTCTGCACCAAAGCAGACTTGAAAATTAACAGAAGGAGGGTACACAGCAAAAGTACTCTTTTTTTCTTTTCCTAAATAATTATGGCAAGAAGTTGCAGATGCAATGTCCTACTAGCAAGCTCTTCCTGACCTGAATTTGCAACACTGAAATTTTACTACTGAAGCAACTACAGTGACGCAAATTTGTTCTGGGATTTCAGTTCATCACTTTGAAGTGATATGGGGCTGAAACCCTGCAAATATTTCATGCGTGTTTCATCTGCTTTAGTCCTGCAGATGCTTTTGGCTTTGTTTTATTTTGTGCTTGTGAGTAGTCCTGAAGTGAAGTGAGGGCTCTGAAGGTCTGAATTAAAGAGCATGAACTTCTGTCTGAACATCACCAAAGGTGAACCATGACAATGGAGCAAAACTGAAACATCTTAACACTACATCAAAGGCAAAGATTTGTCTTTAATCAGGTACATAAATGGGTTTTGTTTGTATGAAAAGCCCTTTTCAACAGCTGGATTCACTGGAAACCAATTCCATGTACCATGTTACGAGGTACAAGCTGATCTGACCACCAAAGCCTTATCTAGAGAGGTTTTTCTTGGCAGGAGGCTGAAGACGCCTCTCACTCCCACAGCGCCAGTCTCACCTACTGGGAAGGGCACAGAGCACCGCAGGTTTCACCTCATCGTGCCCAAAGGAGCTGCTGGTGCACGTCAGCTACCATCCATCCCCAAACGAGGGACCAGAGACCATTTCCAGATGGGGCCCTCCACAAGCATGGTCCCGCGTGGCTCATCCCAGCTGGACTCATGCTTCAGGTTGCTCTTTTTCCTCTTTTTCCTGGGGGAAAAGAAATGTTCAAAAGGGACAAAGCAGGTAGCACGCTTTCCCAGCCACACTAAAAAAAAGGAGCAGGGTCTCTCTGTGTTCATTACAACTCGTATGTTCATTACTGTTTATTACAAGAGGACAAAGGGCGTGAACTGAGCGAACTTTGGAAAGCAGCCAGCCCTAGAGAGATAACTCCAAGTGGATTTTCTGTTTTCATTTTATTTTCTTGAAGAAAATCAAAGCCCAGAAAAGGATTAGTTTTTACCTGTTGTTATTTGTTTTGGCAGTGACTAAAAGGAATAAGGCAACTACCTGCTGCCAGACTTTGACTACATTTAATTGCTAAAAATCAGATTATGAGTGACTTGAAGTGATAGGCAAGTACTTAATGAAACTATTTAGATCAGTAACTTTTCCAGCGAGAGCAAACCAAGGACTGTAACCAACCGTTTATTGAAGCTGAACCATTATTTAATCAACACTTAGCTATCAAAATATATTTAAACACAGTTTTAACTGCTCTATTCCCAAAGAGTTACTTACTATCTTAAACGTGCTGGGGTTTTTTCTTTCTCTTCTGATCAGCCATCACCCCTAGGAAATCTTTTATTTCCACTTATTTTGCTCTTCAGCTACAAGTCAATCACAATATGCAGTACAAGATATCAAATATTAACTGAAAGAAGCAATATTACTGTAAATGGCTAGAAGGCATTACTAAAAATATCAAGTTTATTTAACTAGTATATGACAGTTAAATCTTGGGAGAAATACTGCAACTTTGAGACTCACGTTCAGCATTCATAAAGCTGTTCTCTGGCTGAAACAGTTTCTCAGGAGAGATTCCAGCTACAAACATAGGCACTGGATCTACTTTGTAAGTAAGGAGAAACAAATGTAGACATCACTATTTTGTTTCAAAAACACATTGAGGCATAGGTACTATATTTGAGCAACGATTAATACTCATTATCTCAGAATATACCTCAGTCTTGTTTGTATGGTGTTACCAGAAGTCGTTTTGACATAAGTATTATTTAACGCCATTTTCAACAAGAACGAGATTGTCTAAAGCCGACAGGTCACAGGTAAACACTGCCCAAATTTCTGTGAAGTCTACTTGGGAACTCACAGTCACAGTTTGATCCCAGCTCAATCTTCAGTTTTAACATGACTGCAGCAGTTTTCCAGCTACCTATAAAGAGAAATTATTTTTCCTGAAGCACGGCAAATGCAGCCCTTAAATAAGCACTGGCTACTTTACCTCCTCTAACTGAAACACTGCCAAAACCTTACTTCTCTCTACTCCTGCCATTTATATGATTCCTCTCCCTGGCAAATAAGGAAGCAGCAAAGGATTAAAAAACATCTTCAGCAACAAGAAAGAGCAAAAGAATTAAAAAAATATCTTCAGCAACACGAAAGAGCAGGCAGCACTTCTCCTCATAAAAACCCAGTCCAGAGGATGATGCAGCATCTTTTTGACAAGTGACAAAGCTTTGATAGTTGTACTTATCCAGGCTGTTTCTACTGCATGCTCTGACATTTCAGCATATCTGGAACAAAACAGATGTACTTGCAGCATCTCCAATATCACGTGCAGACCCTGAGCAGCACCTGGGAGCTCAGTTCCCAACCCCACAGCTCTGCCAGACACAGCACAGTACAAGCAGCGTTCAGAGCCCACTTTTAGGGTAAAGGACAAGCAGGAAATATTGAAGAAAATGACAGTAGGGACACAGGTCCACTAAAACGTGACAGCTTTACCATCTTTCTGACAGTTAAGCTTTTAGACTAAGCTCAAAAGAGAAGGAAAAAAAAAAACCAGCAGCAATAAGAAAAACAGTCACAGAAATAACCAGTGCAAGATCAAACTGGCCTGAGTAAACACAGACTACAAAAAAAAAAAAAAAAATTAATAAATCAGGCTGAGAGTTAGATCTAGCCTCTCCAAAAACAAGATTATGCACAGAGTGCATCCACTTTCCACACTTACAATAACACAGCTTTATATTAGCAATTAAATAGTAAGAAGCCCATCTCTGCCCTGCAGCTGGTTCTTCCAGCTCTGAGCTGCTGCTTAAGCAATGCCCTCTGCCTGCAGGTGCAATGAGGACCCCCTGGCTGAACACCCCCACACCTGGGCGAGGTTTAGCCCTGTTTTTTGGCTGTTTACCTGTTACCTGTTAGTGTTTCTTACCACTTAACTTCTGCAAGTTTTCTTAAAAACTTATAAGAACTTCTATATTAAGATTATTCTCTTTCTGCTAGACTATTATACTAGTTATATATAACTTCCATGTGATATTCATTTAAAATTAATTTGTCTTATTTGCTGTATTCTATCATTAATTCTCCTGGTAAAGTTCTCTCAAAATCAGTTATTTGGAACACTTTGTTGGGTTTTTTTTCCTGGAACTCATTCCTCAAACTTTTTTGATTAGCAGATCCTAATGGGGAGTAACAGTAGGAAGGAATGGAAAGAATAAAGGAGAATTACAGGATAAGCTGATCATTCTGCCTGAACTGAAGGTGGTCCTGGCACTTTCTATTACAACACTGTTTTCACTTGAACTTCCAGGCTAAAAGTTCCATGCAGAGGGTCTGCCTCCGCCTGACTGACTTGAAAACTTCAGGGAAAACAGTTCAACCATATCCAAAGACAAAAGTGAAGGAGAAAACTGGTCCACAAATCTGGAACTGCTTCAGGACAGTCTTTGTATTTCTGGGTAGGGAACGAGAAACTTGTGAAGGCAGTTATCTAAGTGTCCAGGCTTTGTCTCTTGCTATTCTGGGAAGAGGCAGAAGCAAGGAAACCACTCAAATTATGTTCCTCAAAATTATATTCCTTGGCTGAGCAAGACACCTAGGATGAGAAGCCCTAGAGAGGAGCTTCGCAAGGGATCAGGCAGCCTGGCACTGAAATGGGGCTTCTGAGGGGTGAAATAGATGTGAGACAGGCTGAAGAAGACAAAGCCCAAGTAAAAGGCTCCAGAGCAGAGCAGTGTGCCCTGGGCTGCCACTCCAGCAGCTCTGGGATCCCCCACCACAGCACAGCACAGCATCCCCGGAGCAAGGAGGCTGAGAGCCTGCTGCTGTAACCAGTTATTCCGTTACATCCAGCAGCAGCGATCTGAGCAGTAAACGTACAGGTTTTGGCCCCGATGGTGACTTGCAAGAAGAGAGAATTGGCGCTGTGGTTAAGACAGTTGAGCGTTGCCTTTCGATTCTAGCCCTGCTTCTGCCACAGACTTCTTCGAGAGCTTGCCTGAAGCAAAGAGTTCACACACAGTCACTAACCATAAGTTCCTCTTTTCTGGCAAGTAAAACCTGCGCCCCAAGGCTGGGGAACTTGCAGGGGTCCCGAACTCTCCCACCCTCAGCCAAGGTCAGTCCAAGTTGCCCTCTGAACATAAAAATTAACCTTTTCTCTGGATGCTCAGAATCAGGTCCTGGAGTCTCAAAAATGACCCCTTAGCTTTTATAATAATGCTCACAAGCCACAGCTCTCCAACACTGAGGTATAAATAATAATAGTAATAAAATCACACATTTGTGTGGGATAAAGACAAATCATTTTCATAAAGCACTGACCCTGTGATAGACTGTCTCAGCAAAGACCTGGACACCTTTTTTTTGCATTCAGATGACTTTGAATGCGCTAAGTTACATATGGCAAACAGTGAGTGATGAGGAATTAGAGTACAGATTAAGTCTTCATTCTCTGAGCAAAAGCTCTTCTTTCTGCTGGAAAAAAGATTAGGGTTTTTAGATTAAAAAAATGATGTCACATAATAGGGGCACTGAATCAATGTCCTCTGCAATTCTGCTACATCTCCTTCTCACTTTAAATCTTTGCTGAAATAAAGAGTTCTGTTTTTCCAGGAAGGTTTATGCAGCATTAAATCCCAGAGCAATTGCACCTAAAACTGACAAACAGGTGTTACTAGTACACAGTTAATTTCAAAGAGGTTACCATTAGTTACATTAAATAAACACATGGATGTCAAATACTATGAAGCAACATCAGACATATCTGGGATACTACAGATAATTTTAAAATAAAATTTATCTGTATTCATAGACCTCTCCTCTCCTCTCCTCTCCTCTCCTCTCCTCTCCTCTCCTCTCCTCTCCTCTCCTCTCCTCTCCTCTCCTTTCCATTAGATATCTACACATAATTGCAAGAATTATATGTATCATTTCCATGTCCACGCTCCACTCCTTAGAGAAGCACCTATAGAATACAGCAGCACTCACTTAAATACACAAGAATCACAGCCTTTATTCTCAAATTGATGTGCCTTGCATGCTGGAGCATACAGCTAAGATGAAGAAACCCTCTAAAACAGAAAAAATCAGAACCCCGTCGGCAAACAACAAATTCGGACTTCTTCACAGACTAGTCCTTGGATTAGCACTGACTCGTCCTCGGTTGCTGGAAAAAACAGATGTGGTTCAAAGAAGTCTTTCAAAGTGGCGGAGGCGCTGGCACCTGGCCAGGCCAGCCTCCAGCCAGCATCAATCAGCCAAGGGGTCTCCAGCCCCATCCTCCCCATGCCCCCAGCTCCAAGCTGGGTGAGACCTGCTAGGCAGGCTGCCCACAGGGAGACAGCCATGCACGGCTTCGCAACCTCCCTGCCCCGGCCAAGCCGCCTCTCCCTCTCCCTGCTCCCAGACGTTCCTGGCGGTGTGAAAGCTGCGCGCTGAGCGAGGGGGTGTCGTCTGCAAAACACAAAGGGGGTGCGCTGTCAGAAGGTGGTTTCACGGAATGTCAAAACTTTAAATCTTAACAGTATTCCTTACACCTGGTGGGGTTTGAATTGGGAAAAAAAAAAAAAGAGAGAGAGAGATTTATTGCATTAATATGTTCTAGTATAGGGCTGTCCTTGAAAACCAGAGAAAGGGTCGCCTATGGATAGCGCACTGGGTTTAACCCCTGAGATCCAGCTTTTAATGCTAGCTTTGCTGGAGGCACATGGTCTACCAGTCACACTAATGTTGGCCAACAGTAAGTACTCCACAAGTCATGTGTTGGGGTCAAGCGAGACTGTCAGGGAGTACTATACAGCTTTATGTAAAGTATACGTAAGGATATATGTAAATAAAGCATACCTGGCCCAGTCTTTGCACGCATTTCTTATCATCCTATCCTGTTTTAAGAAAGCTAATTTCTTCTAAGTGGAGTGGCTCTACCTCCCTGTTCAGAGGACCTGTGGGTCTTAATTCAAACACATACAAAACTGAGGGAGAGGGGTTTTCTCTGTACCATACTCCTGTGAAGTATTCAATACATACTGGTTTTGTTAAAAAAAAGCAGCACTTTGAATAGGGATCTTGGATTAAATTCTGCTTAATTAAAGTCATTGCAAGTTTTCCCCTTTGATTTCAGTAAAATCGGGTTTTCACATGTTATCGTTTCCCAATTTGAAATTGAAATCACAACAACAATATAAAATGCCCCACTGGAATAGGATGTATGATATTCAGTTTCTTCTGTCTGTAAATATTAGTAAACTCATTCCACAGCCTGATGGTGGCAATTGCTACGACTTTCTCCTGCCAAGACTTACAGAAAGTGAAAGTACTCCTAGGATTTTGCAAAAGAAACATCTGGTGCAAATCCCAGTTATCACTGCGCAGAGAAATTCTGAAGGCTTTATTCAGTTCTTATGTGGTCCTTTGGTAAAACTTACATCACTAAGCGTTCAATGGAAGCAATCAAAGTGGGAGGCTTTTTCTTTTTTTATAAAGTTAATATGCTTCCCCCTTACTGCTAGTACTCTTTCAACAAGTCTCAAAGCAAAAATACCAGTGTATGAAATGATCCAATAGGAACAAAAAAGGTTTCTTGCTCCTCTTGCAACACAGTGGCTGTTAAGAGTTTGGATCATTGCGGGCCAAATTTAACAAATTAGCAGTGCCTGAAAAATTAAGTATTATATTTCCAGTATTAGTCATTCTCTCTGATTAATCTTCTATTAGTGCAACAGAGCAGCCTCATGTAGGAAGCAGAGCAGGCATTTGTCACTAGCTCAATCCCAGTGACACTAAAGAAAACCTTACAGCGAAAAAAATAATGTTCATTTTTGCAGTTTTTTGCAGAATTATAAGTTGTCACTTTCAATTAAGTTTCAAGTAGTGTCTGTTTTGGGAAAGCCTTCATATGAATTTGCCCTAGCAGAAAACAACCTTGTCTTTAGCAAAAAACACGTGGACTATTTCACCAGTCATACTGTGTTCATAGAAGTGTTAATTGGGCTTTGAAGTTGACGCTATTATAAAGCACAATAATATGAGAAACAAACACTCAGCTGAGGCAAGGCACATTTATTTTTTTAAAATCCCTTTTCTTCTTCCCACAAATATCTTTTTCAGGGTGGACTCTGTATATCCCTTCTCCCAAAACAAGATTTCCTGTCACACAGCTGTGTTCACTAGAGCCATCAAAGGAGTTAATAGATTATTAATAGCTGTTAAAGGTTATTACTTGCAATACCCTGTCCAAGAAAGAAATCCCAGAAGGAACCTGAATTCCCATTGGATGCATTTCATATAAATATCTTGAAGAACTGCTGCTATGCCTTGTTCTGCAAAACCAACCAGACCACTCCTTTCCTAGAGAGACTTCTGCTAAAACAATAGCAAGCCTGCTTTTCTGTGCTTAGTGATAAATTGGGCAACTAAGGATGTACTGTGCATATTGAACAGATCCTTAGGGCATACAACAGACATATTTAAGTTATACAAAAGACTTATATTGAGGTCAGCTCCTAAATATCCAAGAGTCACTCTAGACTTTCAGGACAGCATGAGCGAAGAATACAGACAACAAGAAAATTTGGGTATAACCCTTTCCAGAACAGTGTTTTTCCCAAACTTCCTTGCTGACTTTACAAATTCTGCACATCTGCACTGCCACGGACTAGCAGTCCACAGGGCTCTGTGCTTGGGAAGAGCTGCATTCCTGCACAAGCCCTGGCAAAATCCATGCCAGTAGTCATTCATCATTTGCATTCGTCACCTTAATTAAAGACCTATTCAGGTGCACGTTCTTTGATTCACATACTGCTACATTTTGGTGCAGAGCTGAGTCTTGGTATGGAAAAAAACCTTCAGCAATGATTTTTCTTTGGTCTCAATTTGTTTCAGGATAGGGCTCAACATGGAATTTCAAAAATACAGACACACTTATTCTGAAGACCTAATATTTCATCCCACTTTCTCACAATGCACACAGGTCTCTGGAGTGCTGTGGTAGACACTGATACCAACCCAACATGTTCACTGCTTCAGGTAAAACAAAAATCTCATTTCAAAAAAAAAAACAAAACAGAGGACTAAGCAGCCAAAATTACTTAAAACTATACTCCTGGGTGAAACAGTTCATTTGTTTCTATGAATCGTTAGACATATCTATTTTTAATGTACAGAAATCCATTCCCCTACAGAGATTCTATTCCTAAGGCTATTTTATTGTACGAACTCAACTTATAATAAAGGTAAATGCATATCCTTTCTCATATACTCATTGCATTTTCCCCAAATGAGGCTTTTAAACATACTATAGTTTACAAAAGGTCTAGTTCTTAGATATTTTCTTGTTTCTACATGATTAAAATGTAAAAGTCCAGAAAACTTTCTGGCTTGTCTCTAAAGACGCTTAACCTTCACTTGCTGTTTTGTAGCACAAGGCACTGAATGAAGCTGGAAAATGGTGCATCCTTATGCTACTGTTAACCTGAAGGAACAGGTTAAAATTAAAGGTGATCCTATTTTAAACCTGTGCTATGACCACATAGATTGCTGAAGATAAGAGATCTTTACCTATTGCAAACAGCAAAGTAATAAATAATGAGTTGATGAGCTAATTATTTTAATGCCATTGGGATGAAACACTGAAGCATGGCTAGGTGCTAAGAGTAGACAAATTCTTCCCTTCTACAGACATAACTTAGCTCCCAAACCAGTTCTGCATTAAAACTCATCATTAACTTTCAGTTTTCCAGGGGATTTTGCCAATGAGCTGTTCGGGTTTGTTAAATTACAATACTCATTTATAAACAAGTAAAATAAAGGTCATAGAAGCTTTTAGTTTATTTTTTGCAGCATCCTGCAGAAACCCAATGTGAACGGTGATAAGCAATGCGACTGATATTAATTCAGAGTTTCCCCTTTAAAAAAGGAAACGGGTCAAAGGATATACCCTCTAGGGTATGCGCTGGGATTACACACCTGTGATTAATCTAACAAACTGCTGGAGATGTGATTGTTTCTTCATAGAACTGCAGCTGAAACAACAGTTCTTTGGCAGTAAAATAAATGTAACCCCTTGTGGTGCCCCTAGACATACAAGATAATTACAACAAAGTACCTTCATAGGAAGTTAGGACACTCCTGCTGCATCATTAAAATAAACGGACCTGCGATAACTGATGCAGCCTTGGAAGTGCCACAGAGGAGCATGGTACTCAAGAGATGAAAGAGATCTGCTCTCCTCCTGGAACGTGCATGTGACTTCCATTAGCTTTAGTGGAAGCTGAGATTTCTAGTCCAAATCTAGCAAGAATAAGAGACAGGTTTTATCCCTGTGAAGTCAACTGCAGTTTTGCCGTGGAGTTCAGTGGGGCAAGACTTCTAAAGTAAAACTTAATTATCCCAAGGCTTCTCAAGGCCACTCGGTGCCTCGCGGTGGAGCCTAGCGCAGGGAGATTTAAGCTCGCTCCAACCAAGCTAGCTGCAGGCGCTGAAGCAGCAGAGCGGCATCTCCTCAGCACCGTACCCGGGACAGCCATTTGCCTGCGAAGAGGCAGCCCTTGCAGTCACGCTGCGGCCAGGACTCCTACCAAAACCCTCACAGGGCTGCTCGGGACCGCAGCGCTGGACCAGCGGCAGCCTGAGGACCACCACGCTGAACCCACCCGGGCACTAGAGGCATTCCGCAGGGTTTTTTCCTAACATTAAATGCAGTCAAAACACCATAAAGGGGAAACAGTCCTGTCATTATGCAACTACATCAATTAAAGGATGTTATTAATACTAAATGAAGACAAACTTTCCCAGTTTTCACAGGTTGGGTGATGACTTGCAGGACAAAGTAAACGAAAGGAAGAAAGGCAGAAAGGCCTTAGTGTGTCCAGCATCAGTCCCGTTTTGATCTGCATGGAACATAGCCGTTTTCATTATAAACATCTCAACAACAGTGTTTCAACAACATTCTTCAGCTAGTAATTTCCAAGTTATCACACAATCCAACACATCTATGAATCAGAATGCAATTCTTCTAGATATCCAATGCTTATTTTTATTTCAGCAAATATTCCTAGTTATACCTCATAATAATGCTTGAATCTCTCTACTTCCTCAGTGCACGTACCCAGTTATTCGTACGCATATCATTTCGAGGAAGAGCTTTCTAAAGCGCTACCCTAAAGACTTGCTTCTCACTTACCAGGATATTTTAAGTCAATGTGCACACTGCTCTCCATCTGTATCCAAAATGCTGCAAGGTTGCAAAGATTTTTGACAGACTGTATTGCAATCGCGTTGGAGTACCAGATACCCGTATATGACAGTTAGTATAGATAGGGTCATTAGGAAAGCTAATTTATGTTATGTTTATCATCATTTAATAGGAAATAAAGTATGTTGAGGCTGCTTTCCTTCATTCTTTTTTTTCTGGGCTGGTAAGCCTAGCACTGTCCATTTGTTTGACTCCTGCCTCTTCATCCTTTTCAGCTGAGTAGGTGTGCAGATAATGCTGGAAATCTAAAGGAAAGGGTTAGCCTTCATAGCAGACAATATTTTTTCTTTGGAAACAGGAAAAGGCAATGTAGTAGCATATATGTGAAAGTTGTCTTCACCACTTCAAGAATGAAAAATGTGATTTTTATTTTTTAAAAAAGCAAAAATGTACAGGCATAAATTCTGCATAGGTAAATGTTTATGTAGGAAAGTTTACCATGTTACAGAATCCTGTTCTAAAACAACTAGGGCAGTATGACGCTTTAATGTAACTCCTGGCACAGTAAATTTGTCTGTATAAATGGGGCCCTGAGCTGGGCGAACACACCAAGTTGTCTGTCCTGTGCCAATGGAAAAAGAGTCTAATAGCCAGGTTACAAGGAAACAAGTTCCAGGTTCAAACTTATTTAGAAACACAATGAGAGCACGCGGGATTAGGTTTTAGGGCAGAATTAAAGGGACATTTCAGGAATATCACTCCACTTCATCCCCGCTAACTGATTATGTACCTCTTGGCTAGGAGCAGATTCGATTCACCGTGACGTGAATCAAATGTTGTGGATAAAAAGCAAAACACAGATAAAAGAGGGGCTTTGTTCTCAGATGTTCTTTTACTCCACCACTAAAAAAATACATGGAATCTAAATACTCCCCTACTGTAAAATTGGCAAAAAAACAGAATTTGAGACTGGTTTAGGGGGCTAATAGCTGAAGAAAACCTTATAATGAGATTTAATTTCTTTCCAATGCATATCACGTATATAAACATTAAAAATTTATGTCTCCTAAAAGAATAAAGTAACTGAAAGTAATTAAAAAAAAAAATCCTAATGTCATTAAAAACTGCTGCTTTATATGAGATTTTAAATAATATAAATGAAAACAACATTTTTCCTTGATGAAGTCCAGTGCTGGACTGAAAGTTCTGAATTTTACAGATGAGCTTCAGGAAAGATAATTCTACATTTTTACACCAGTAATTCATTTCTTATACACTTTTTTTCTTTAAAATTTATAGTCATTCTTGTCACAATTTTTGTATCGATATTCAAAACAATCAGTCTTAGCATAACCAGTACAATTGACTACATAATTATATTATCTCAGTGAATTCTTCTTTTGAAATAAATGCCAATTAACCTAAGGTAGCATGATGCATAAATGAAATAACTGCATCTTAACAATCTTCATAAAAGAATACTTCTCATGCAACATCATTTTTTAAATGGCTATTTCAGCAAATTCCCTGTTTACAGTAATTATCTTTAAATATGAATCTTTTTTGGCTTACTAATGTGCAAGAATGCACCCATATGAAAGTAGATGCTTTTTATTTTAGTCACATTAACCAAAGCCGCCTTCACCATTTCTGTCTAGATAAAGACTTGCTGCCCCATTGCGAGACAGTGTGGAATACCCTTCCTTACCAGGCTGTACAGATTAAAAGGCTGTACAGATTAATAGGACTCTACAAACTCTATTTTATAGCTACACTTTTGGTAAATACCTTGCAGATGTTTTCAGCTAGAGACTGTCTTCTGTCTTTCTGAGTCTGCATCATTCCTTGAGATTTCTATGTGTCTGCATAATTCAAAGTTCACATTAGACAAATGGTTATCAGTTTCTCTGCAGCTCTCCGGGTCTTTAGCCCAGACCAAGTCATGGTTTGAGCTGCCCTCCAGCAATCCCTCCTTTTGCAGATGCCTATTTCTGGTTTTGTCAAAAGAGGAAGAGCTTTTTGGCCAGATCTTCTCTTCTGGTGCCTCATACCAATTCTTAGAACTGGACTCTCTGCTTTTAGCAAACACCACGCCGCTGGGGCTGTGGCACAGGCATCCAGGCCATGCTCTCACCATCCCTGGCTGGAGAACCTCGGGTAACTATTTCCTTACCCAAATGTTAAGAAAAATTTCTCCTTTGCATTTCTCTGCCTCGTCAGGGAGAAGGATTTTGACCAATGTCCCATCCATTCCTGGGGGTATTTTAGGCTTTTGTTTGGGGGTCTGTCTGGTTACTGTCCCTTAGTAAGGACTGTTTGGGTTAACTTCATTGAACCCTGACTGAAACTATTAATTTCAGTCAATATGTTATTCACTTCAATAATTTCATTGCACCTTGAAAAGCTCAACATAATATTTATTTTGAAGTCATACACAAAGCTTTAGGCATAGGGTAGAAAATCTCCAGTAAACACTGTAGATTGCTTCATAAAGGTACTTCCCTTAAAAGCTGGAGTCACCATCTAGTTCAGGCCTCCAGCCAGAACAGATACACTGAAAACCAAAGCTAAGCAGAGGATAACAGGCTCAGCCCACAGCGCCTGCCCAGCCCAAGCAAATTCAGTTTCACAGTGAAATTTTGTTACCAAAATCTGGTTTCACTTGTAATATCTCACCCACCAAGATAACTGATTGAACACACACAGAAAGAAAAGGGAAAAACAAATCAAGTACTTGCTATGCCAAATTTTATACAATCTCCTTCCTCTTCTCTATTTATAACATTTTTTCTTCACTCGGCAATCTCTCAAAGAGTATCCAGTGTCCCTTGCTGGTAAAAATATTTAAATGACCGATCTCAACTTTCACGTGTAAATGGTTAAAGACTAATTCCTTTTATTTTTAGGGTCAAACAAGATAAATAGCAAGAAGAAGGGAGAAAAAATGACAAAAGATAGGAAACTGCAGCTGTGCCTTCAATACTCACAGTTCAGTTTATGGAAAACTGCAGACCGTAGTTAGCAACATGGCAAATCTTTACTACATCTGGATTGCTCAGGTATGTCTCTTAGCTCACCACTCTGGGCCCAGCAAGAATTACAGAGGCAGATATGTCTCTGACAGCAGCAACTCATTCTTGGTAGACAGAAACACACACAGGCACACACACTAATGCAGCTAATGGAGAGAGATGGGACAAAAATGACATTTTAGGCTTGTCCCCTAAGAGAGGCTCAACACAGAGCAATGGTGTCCCATTTGAGCTCCCTGGCCGCTCTGGGAAGAGATCAGGAGTAAGATGACTGAAGGGCGTGATGGCAAGCTCTTGTGAGTCTTGGCATGTTAAGGCACAGTGGCAGCCTTCAGGGTCGTTAACGCTGCTACTGAACATGGTAAGGTGATCTCTCGGAGATGCTCAACATTGCCTGCCAACTGTCCTTCACAGAATAATTGGCCAGGCAGGACTGTGCTTGTCGCATCAAACTCTGTCCTGCTTGGGAATGGTACCACCAT
The DNA here is from genome assembly GCA_017639485.1 of Pluvialis apricaria. Classification (NCBI taxonomy): domain Eukaryota; kingdom Metazoa; phylum Chordata; class Aves; order Charadriiformes; family Charadriidae; genus Pluvialis; species Pluvialis apricaria. Next base: position 21,804,202 of record CM030008.1, on the reverse strand, counting down.
GCAAGGCTGCCCTAGGCACGCACCCTCTGAAGCTGGGGCTTACCATCACCCTCCTCTGCTGTCAGAAACATGGTTTCTAATCATACATGCGAGCTGTCAGGGGCTTGAGATGCTCTCCACACATGGGATTTCTGGTTAGAAGTATAGAGACTATAGTCTACAGTATTTATCCAGGGCATCTGCACACGATGGCTTTGTTTTATAAACCACATATGATCAGGTTTTCAGTTTCAGAATAAGAGAAAAATCCTGCTCCGAGACCCTTCTTCCCCATCCCCTTATCAAGAAGCCTGTTCCAAAGCAAGAAGCTCATATACCATTAAAAAAGCAGTTTTAACAGGGCTAAACCCGTTTCCCCCCGCCAGATGAACCATTCTGGCTGAAGTTTTCCAAACTGATACAGCACAACCCAGGTTCACGCTACGGGAAATTTCAGTCTAAGCAGATAACAGATGGCAGAGCTATAAACAATTGAGGACTGAGTCTTTAGTAGAAACTAACAGGAGACCTCAATAAGAGGTCGTGCTAACATGTCTGCTCGTAAAACTTAAGTTTTACGTGGCATATTCTTATTTCAAAGCAGACGTATGAATAGTTATCATACAATTGTGTACTTTCCTAACTTTATGGTTTTCATCACCTATTTCAATAGCTCTGAGATAGTCCATGCTACATTTTCATGCGGTATGAGCTTATGAAAATAATGATAGAATCTCATACTATAAATCATTTGCAAAGGCAAGGAAAGTGATTTTTTTTTAAGAAAAGAGTCTATAGACCATGTACACTCATTTAGGTTATTTAAGTATATATAAACGTTTACATTGGCCTTTAGTATTAAAATGCTTGAGCATTATTTAAAATGTAAAAATACAATGGTGGGGGGGAATTCAAGAGGGTACCTTTCAAGGAAGCACGTTCTGGCTGCAGGTGCAGGATAAGTGCTAAGTGAGGGCTACAGTCCCAAGCAGATAAATTACAGATGTACAAGGCAACCCCGCAAACACCTGTGAGCATGAGCTAAAGCTGCGAGTCCAGCCACAGCCACTTACTTGCCTTGAAAATACCAGAAAAGTCACCTCCCGTGTGCTTTTGATACGAGGCATCATTTTTGATCATATAATGCCTAGGACAAGTTGATAGGTCTCGGGATCTTCATGGCATGGACAAGCGTGGGCCCACACTGGACAATAACCAGGGGTGCCACAGCTACCCCAAACACAGGGTTCAAGGACCATTCTTCTGCTAATAACAAGGAGAGTATTTCTGGCAAGTGTTTGAGATCCTACCATGCGAACAGCAAAGGACTGAGAATGGAAAAGCTTCCAAAGCTCTGAAACATATTTTTATAAAAAAGACAGGATTTTGTTTAACATTTCTGAATTGTGGCTTATTGCCCACCAAACAAAATGTTAACAAGATAAACTTGTAATTTAAATTACTAGTACTTCCAGGATACTTAGAAATGTATATTCTTTTCATCTAGCCTGATGATTAAAAATGCCTTTGGGATCATGCCTAGAATAATGTTTTACAGTACGGAGGCCAATAAAGAGTCTTTTGCTAAAAACTTGGATCAGATACACTGTTACTGTTCCCACCTCTTAATCAATTAAAAATATATATCTTAACAGCATATGCCTTGTAAGAAGGAAAACACAGAAGTTATTCTCCTCTCCGTGAACACGCGTAACTGTTACTCAGTTTAATGGGACATATATATGTACGCCGAATGAAAAATATCTTCCAGAATATGAAGGATTCGTATGTATCTGTAAATTATTACATGGTTAGGTGCAGGTTGGCCTTTCGCCACGCTAGACTCAATGCACCCAGTTTTGCCTAGTCTTGGAAGCTGAACAGTCCCAGGCCTGGCTAGCATTTCAATGCAGAGACCATCTGGGAATTCAGTGTGCCATGGGCACACGCCAAGGAGTCACAAGGTGGTGAATATTAGGCCATAGAAACTGAATGAGTGGAAAGATTTCATTCAGCTCCATCAGCACTGCCGAACCAATGAAAGGGAATTTCCCCATTGCTCTCCTGTCTCTCCCTGCCTTCCCCCGGTAAGGAAATATTCAGATTAATTTTAAGTGGAAAGGACACTGGAAGGATCCAAAGTGAAGGGTACAATCAAAAAAATATCTATAAATGTAACACAAAATTAGAAATATTGTGAAGAAAACATCAATACTTCAAGTGGTGTTTGAACACTCCAAGTCAAGTGGGTGAAATCTATTTGCAGAAATCTGCATAATTTTTTTTTTTTTTAATCACACACCTGAGTCTAATGGGAGGTATTTTCTTTAACAAAGTAAACAAAAAGCCCTGTGGCTGCACACATCAAACCTGCAGCACTTATACGCACTGTGACTGGTACCAAACCAAACAGAAAGATACTTTTGATTTGCAAGTATATGTACATGCATGTTGGACCTCACAGCTGTATTACAAATGAGGGATGTTTTTGACAGTCAAAACATTTAACATTACGCTATGCTTCTAATTGAGAGATCTAACTAACACCTGAGGCTATTGCAGCAAGCAATGAAGAGATCTAAAAAACATTTTGAGCATTTTGAGGGTACTCCAGCAAGTCTATTTCTTTGTCTGAGGTTTAACTATGAGAAACAAGACATCCTCAAAGCACCAGGAGCCTTGGCAATAGCCAAAATATGGTCTTGGGAAATCAGATCATTTGATCACTTGAATTTCTTATTGCTTTTCTATCTCTTCATCCCACCAAGAACTGCAGAATATTTAAGCCACAAACTGTTATTGAAATACAATTAGAGAATGGTTATTGGTACTTACATAGAAAACATTTGATAGCTTAAGGATTCCTAGAGTTTATTTTACTTATACTTGAGCAATTTTCATGTCATTATTTTCTTAAGAAAAAAAAAATTAAGATTTTTTTTAATGTCATGGGCATAAGTATGATGAAAAGGGAAAGAAGAGGAGGACTTATGAAAAACAGATGTTTTGTAAATAAAACAAGCCATTTATGGCAATTTACTAGTCATCATCATGCTAATTATTCTTTCCTGGGCTGCCAGCATCTATAAAAATATTCCAGTATACATCTATTCAGAACTGGAAGGGGAAAATCTGTCTGAACTACTGATACGGCAACACTGCTGGAATCAAGGGTCCCAATTCTCCTCCCAACATTATACCATAACTACTCAGTTACAGCTATGCAAAATAGAACACGTGGATTACTAAACCAGAATAGCAGCATTTGACAGCAATTTACAGGGGTGTAAAATTTCTGTGCCGTGTTCTAGGCAACAAAGAACCACAGGAACTATAATCCGTTATCTGAAACTTCGCTATCTGCAAACGCAGACAGATACAAGCAAATCCTTCATTGCAAACAGCAACGGGCTTGCTGTCATTAATCACTACAAGGAGGCTATTGAAGACAGACTCTGGGATGGATTTCAGCGGCAGCCTGCAACTTTATTAGCTTAACATATCCAAGCATTTAAGTGGATCCAGTGTAGGAGTTACAGGACTCCCACCATACAACTTATAATTCATGGTCGACTGTCCTCAGCCTACCTACAGAAACCAGTTTCAGACATCTGACATCTTCTCACCTTAAAGAGAAAAAGAGGAGCACGGAGGGGGGGCTTTCAACCTGCAGAGGCTCTGGGTCTCCTTTTTCAGCGCTCTACCAGCAAAACCCCAACGCTTCACTTCTGGGAGATCAGACTTCAACCTCCTACCCATGCTGGATACCAGCTTCGAGTTTCAAAGTAATTATTACACTAAATATTACAAAGGTATAAAATGTACCTAATATTTATACCCATGCCCTCTGACAGATTTATTGCCGTAATGACGTACGAGTAGAAAAACAGAAAAATAAGACATAAAAATACCCGTCCTTCCTCAGTTTTATCCTGATAGGAAAAAATACTATTCTGACATCAAAACAGGCAGCCTATTAAATCTGCAAGCTCCTGAAAACACAGTTCCTAGATTACAACTACAAGTCAAGGATTAAGATACAGTTTAAATTAATTGGAGCTCCGGATTACAGCACACACCATGTAATATAACCTCAGGAAGCACCATCAAGCCTCCAAAACCGTGCTCTTCTAATGGTGGGAAACCTTCTCATTTTTACCAAAAATGTATTCACTGGCAATTTATACCCCGCTAACACTGCCTGTTAGCTTAAATAGCTCTTCTTCCTTCCTGACATTTGCTTCCAATCCCTTCACCATGTCGACGAAAGGGGGAGAGCAAGGTCCTACCTACCATCTCCTGGCCGGCCAGTGGGAGAAAAAGCTGACAGAAGGAGGAGGGGAACCCCTTTTTCTGTCCTCTCCTGCGCTCACTGCCCTCCCTTCTCCTTCTGCGAGCTCTTCACCACCCGGCAGCTAACCAAGGCTCTGACCACATTTGTCATTTCTTCACTGGGCAAAAAACACAGCGTAACATGTTTATTAGACATGAAACAAAGAAACAAGCCCCCCCCTTGGAATTAACAGGATTTGACAGTAAATAAATCATGTTGAATAGACTTGAAGTGATAGTTAAGGCAAAGAGTTTTGGAAAGCTGAAGAAAAATGGGTAAAGGGAAGAACAGTATTTTGGGAGCCCTGAGCTGTGAGGAAAATACTGCAAAGCTTCTGTGACCTGGGTGAGGACAAACCTCCCTTTTCCCTGCGATTGATCAGCAGATTAGGTATGAGCGTTTCAACACAGTGACGTGAGCTGGAGTAACGCCAGCTCTCAAAACAGCCCCGCTCCCAATATATCCAGGAAGATCAGCAGTGGATGGAGTGGCACAAAGTCGTCCACTGATGCACAGAGTGCGTTTTGCCTCACCCAGAAAAGACAATAAACATATTCTCTTAATCACAAGGAGGGAGAAACGTCACCCAAACTGAAAAATAAATGGAATTTTAAAGATATGTTATATGGCTTCTGACCATTGGCCAAAGGCAGTGTCTGAGGGCACAAATGCCTGTTTCGCCAGCGTCCCCTCTTCAGAGCCAGAAGAGCTGGAGCTGAAGGGCTGGAAACACAAAACAGGGCTATAAACTCGCCGAAGGTTTGTCTTGGCATTTGTTTTTGCAGATTTACAGATGCAACGAATGTTCCATGGAAAATACGCACCCAGCTGCTTTTTATCAGCTTCAGACGATTTAGCACCCACCAGCATCCCTCCGCTAATAGCCAGCGACAAACCGGGGGTTGGCCCCCGGTAGATGACGGAGTGCGACAGATAGGCAGCAACAAGCAGCACCCTGGGCTGTACCAGGGCGCAGAGAGGGGCCAGGAGGGGGCTTGGCTCCTTAAAATTCCATATCTGCCCCCAGGGTGGCAGGAGACCCCCGTGGAGGAGAGCCCAGAGAGCCGAGGGGTCTGCATCACCCTTGCTAGAGGAGGGCAGGGGGCCGGGGCAGCGCGTGGAGCTGGTCACAGCCAGCTCGGAGCTCGGCAGGAGGGAGGTGACAACTGCGGGAATGAGGGGCCCAAAGAGAAACCAGCCTGGTCTTCCTGCACCTTGGCATAAGCAAAGCAGGCGGCAAATCCGCGACCATTTTGCCTCTCTCCAGTGGTTCAGTGCCCCTGGCAACTGCCTGCTTTCTACAGCCACATGTCCCGGTCCAGGTTACTGCTGGAGAATTAGAAGTGTAAAAACAGAAATGCAGTTTCTTTAGGGGCATTGGGTGTTAATTCTCTGCCAGAGGAGGGCTCCTTTGTCAAACCTTTATGCACTTGAAGAAATAGTGGCTAGTGGAGCAATTACCCATTCCAGGGGGCAATGGGCCAGAAGCTCCAAACTACAGTGGATAAACAAAACTTTTCCCCCCTGGGTCCCAGGCCAGGTGATGCCCACAGGCCATGCTTGGCAGGCGACAGCACTAAGCACAGGCTGTCCAGAGGGAAAACATAAGCAAGGGAATAAAGCTGCTGGCAGATGAGAGCCACTGCCAGCAACTGCTAATATGATCCGTGCAAAGAGCTGTATGAGCACCTTTGGGCTTGAGGACATCAGTAGCCAGCACACCATGGTGATGGTGAAGGCTCAGAGATCTGAAATCACTCAAACTCTTGGACAAATTGATGTGCTGGAAGAAAAGCAAGTGTGGACTACACAAATGAAAATAATGGCTGTTGCTGAGCACCTACTACAGGCAACTGTGGAAATCCAGCTCTTCCTGAACCTGGTGAGATCTGTATTCTTGTGCAAGACCAAGATTGCCATTCAGCAGAAGTATGTTACAGGCTGAACTGAGGAATGAGCTGTGCACGGGAGCCATCACTAAGGCTGAGCAGGAGGTGCAGCTAGTGAAAAATCAGACGGTGGAGACAGCATCTCAAAGCCTCTGACAGCAACAGAGGTGGAAAGTGGTGAGACGGCCCGGCCGGTACAAGTTAGGGATTGACTTAACAGAAGCCTTGGTGGAAGGCAGTGAAAGGAAACAATTAGCACAGCTGCGGTAATACTGCACCAATGAGCCTCCAGGAATAAAGGGGAGCTTGTCAAGATATGATCAAGTGCAACATCAGATCGCGCTGAAACTAAGTAGTGTTCCTGGCAGGCAGTTCCCAGCTTGAATTCCCTGAATATCAGGTATCAGCGAAGCTAAGTGATATTCTGGAGGTTAGCCTGACTGGACAAGGTGCCTAATCCTGGACATCCCCACCTGCGCACCCTCAAAAGCCCAAAAGAGACATAAAAACATGCACTGGCTGCGTGAGATATAATGCACAGGCAGCTCAAACACATGGATAAAATATTAGGAGCAAGACATTTCAGCAGTTTTAATTTGGATAATCTCAGGTAATGGTGGGAGCAAAGGACCAAGGAAAAAAACTACATGTTTGGATGTTTTAGTCCTTCAGAGTGCCTTCTGAACCTGGAACAAATCAGGCACAATTTAGAGGTACTGAAGGATCTACAGAGTTTTTTAAATTAAAGAACTAAAAAAGATTTTAGTTCAGTTCAAAGTATTGTTTCTGAGAACTGAAGAAGCCTTCACATATTTCATAAGACACATTAAGTGTGGCGACAATTTTTAAGCTTTTAAAGGCTTAAACCTCAAGAAACAATTAGCAGCCTGTAAGGCGCTGCATCCTGAGCATACAGCCAGTGAGGACAGGCTGAGAGTTTCAGACCACCACCAGAAAGCATACAAAACAAAAAGACACTGGCAAAACCACAGGCTGTCTGCACAGAGGACGCCACATCTACAAAAGCTCTGAGTACAATATCAGAACCAACAGCATCACTCTGTCATTTAAGAAACAAATTATCTAGACAGAGGAAGAAGAAAATCTGATGCGTAAAACAAAGGAACGGTTTCTGAGCCACGTTTTGGTCACATTTTCAGATCCACCCCTCAATCTGCTGGAGTTTGCAATGCCCCAAAATCTCCTGGTGAGATACAAAACCGGTGAGGCTGGTAGGTGCTCTTTGATGAGTTTCCCACAGATTGAATGAGGGTTGCTACAGAACTGGAGAGTTCAATTGTTGTGGAAGTCCTCAAATCCTCTCATTTACATTTACTCAATAAGGAATTGAGTGTACACAGGCTCACAACAGCCTGTAGCAACTCCTTATCAAGCACAGCCTAGCAAGACATCCATGGAGATGGATTCACAAACCAGCCAAATAAACATTTGCAGCTCAACAGAAAACAAAAGGAAAATGTGACTGCTGTTTGCAGGGCACAAGTGTGCACAGGCTCCCTCTGGTCTGCCTACACCGGACAAGACCGACCTGAGGATCCTGGTTACTTCTTGTGCACAAAAATGTCTATCAAAGGAGACCCCATTTCAAATGTAGTATCAACAGAGCAATCACCTGGAGTTCACACAGATTAATTTCAAGGACTGAAAAATACCATCTGGAAATCACCGCTTTCTGGTTGTGTATGACACTTCTGAAAATATGTAACAGCAGAGCTGCTGGAGCATGAAAAGGAGCTTGAGACTGTTACAGACACGTTGATGAGATCTGTAATGCTGTGGTTCAGCCCACAGGGCCACATCTATGGTGATACAGAGAGGGAACCTGATGTACGTGTGCCAAAAGCTTAAGGTAATCATATGATCACATTATATATAGTATAATATAAAGTAAGTATGTTATAAGGTGGTTTGTGAAAGGAATTAAAAGTAATCACCCTACTGGCTTCATGCTGACAGTTCTCATCCAAGAACAGCAGCACTATGCTAGGAAGACACCTTCAACTAATTACAATTAATGTGTCAGGTCTCAGCTACCTGTCTGTCTCCCAGTGGAGATATTTTTAACCCCACAAACCCCGGCTTGATTTTCAGACATGTTGTCTAGTCTCTCTACCAGTGCGTGAGAGAAAAGAGACGTGTTTCAGTGACTCCAGGGCAACATGGTGCCAGGAGGTGGAAGAGAGCTTGAGGCAGGAGTGAAGGCGCCAGGACAGAGATGAGGGGCGAGAGCAGGGGTAGGTGCCCATGGGGCAGGGAGGGCAGTGGATCTGAGCAACAGGAGAAATTGAGGGGGGGCGGAAATCCCGGGCACACATTTTTTCAAAGGGGATGTTACTAATTGGGGAACTAAACAACCTGTGCCTGCTGATACAAAAAGCCGGTGCATAATACCTTGTAATATATTGAGAAAAGGTGTGCAGATGCAGTGAAAGACCGGAAAAATCAAATACGTAAAAAAAAACCAGCAACTCTTCCAGACAGGTGCTAAAGGGAATTTGATAATATTTTGGAAGCATCTTATTTCTCCTGACAGGAGAGAGGACTCATGGCACCCAAGGAGCTGCTCTGGCATGCTCAGATACCCCAGAGATGGCGGTGCGTGGCGGAGGGCCGGTGTGGCTGGCCGGGGGGACTAAGGGGCTGGGGGGTATCCACCAGCCCTGCCTGCCCCCAGCCACCCCCCCAGCAGAGCAGCGTCCCCTCCCTGCAGGCCAGGCAGGCAGGCTGGCATCAGCAACGGAGGGGGAAGGCTGCCCGCATCCCTGCAAGCCACAACGGCAATGTCATTTCTGCAATTGCTCTTAAATTTTGTTAAACTTCAAGGGAGGCATAATACATTTAGTTCTTCTACCAAGAGTAGAAATCTAGAACCCTGTCATCTATGGTGTTCAGCTGATCTCTGGTTTTATGTTAACCGATGAAGTTTTTATGTATTATGTTCCCAAAAGCTCACTGCTTTCTCTGGACAGTTGTAAAAATTTGCGTCTTAAATGCTAGAAGACAAGCATCAGATTTGGGTCAGTATGAAAGTAGGAACTTCACCACTGCTGTTACGTCTTCCTTACTCAGCCTTCTTTCTTTTTGGAAGTACAACTTGTATCTGACACAATTAGACTTTATTCTGCTTTGATATGTTTAATTTATGTATTTGCAGGCAATAATGTAGCAGGAATATACGGAACACCTATTTTTAATTTTGGGCAAAACCTGCCAAGGATTTACAATAAGAAGATCTGGGAAGTGATTTGTCTCTGTAGCCTAATTTGTGCAAGCTTCAGCCAAGGACGTTTATCATTTTGCTTTCCACCTTCTCCAGGAAACAGGCAGGGGAAGGCAGAGCAATAAGTAACGCCTTGCAGAACACGCCGTCGGTTAGGCAGGAAGAGGCATCCTTCCTTCCTCTTTAGGGCAACATGAACTGCTCCGTTTTAGCCAGCAATTTTTTGTTTTGCTTAATACTGGCCTCCTTGCTAAAACATCAAGATAAGGGCTGAGAATGGTCAAAAATGACAAGACAGCAATAAACAAAAGACAAAGAAGAGAGACAACAGCTCTGACAGATCCAATTCATTTACAGATGTCTATCTCCACGAGGGTCACAGAACATTCGTTTTCAAAGGCATCCAAATTTGACAATAAAAAAACAAAACATTTTGCTCAAGAAAAAAAATCCATTTTTACTTTGTAATATGCTCGGCCACTGGGCTATTGCTGCTAAAAAAAATAAAATTTAAAAAAAAATTGCTATCACAAGAAAAGAAACGCCTGTAAGGAGAAAGCTGTAAAAACAGTTTGAGCGCTCAAAGGTTGCATCATAACGGCTACACAGAAGGGGGACAAAGAGGTAAGACAGCACAGGAAATGTCACTCTGGCATTTCCTAATTCCTGAGCACTTGACTTCACAACCGCGGCTTATTTTTGTACATAATTTCCTAGTGGAAATTTCCTTCGTGGAAAGGACAGGCAGCACCCCGCAGCCCCTCTCCCCATAGCCCGCCTGGCCCAAAAGCGTGGGATGCTCCAGGGTGCTGCCCCAACCCCTCCAGAGAGCTCAGCTCCGAAGTTGGGAGAAACAAGGGCTCCAGTCAGGTCAAGTCCTTGGGAGACTTGAACAGAAAAGCCCAAACACCCTCAGACTGTAACTGCCCTGAGGATCATGGCTCAACCAAACCCCCACGTGTTTTCCCAGGAGCAGCTAAAAATGTCTTTCCAGATACTGTTGTTCCCCCAAATACTGAATCGTGACACCAATACAGAAAATACTACAGCTTTTCTGTAAGGTTCAGGATTTTTTTATTATTATTTTGTTAACATGAGCCAAACAAAGCAATTTTCTCACTCTTGTTTTTAGAGAAATCTGAACTCTTTTAGTTGAAACTTTCCATTGCAAGTTCTGCCTCAGGCTCAATATTTCTTTGGAAAGTTTCAGTCCCAGTAGTTAAAGTTTGGCTGAGTTATAAGCGTGGCCACATAATGGAAAGAGTCAGAAAGCTTTAGTTATAGGCAATATTACTAGCTTGACCACTAATACACGTATAAACACTCATACATCTGGCTAACTTGCTCAAATTATGGGAAGATACACAGCTAATGACTGAATTTCCAAATAAATACATGATGTTCAAGGCTTACTTATTGGAATAGCTTCTTTAGGGTTACTCATGTCCATGGAGAGGGGGTATATCTAAGTCAAAAGAAACTTTTTTTTTTTCAAGCAAGGTTAACTCTCAGGAAAAAAAAAAAAGTATTTTGCCTGTTTATCTGGTTAATATAGTTAGGTTATTTGATATATGAGACTGCACAAAAGTGGCAGAACATCATAGCACACTGTCATTTCATTTTGAAAAGGGAGAGGATTTTTCTCATTTTTCCAGTTTTCTGCATATATAAATTATATAATTGATAGAATAACAAAGCATAGATAAATATATGATCCGCTGCTGGGTTTGTTTTGCTTAGCAATGCCAAAACTACACCAACGATAAGCCACGGCCTCCCAGGGCTCCCCTGCCATAGACTGAAGCTGAACCTCCAGCTCGTGCTGGCTGTGGCTGTGCCCTGCACACGTAAGCTTTCCAGTGACAGCTTGAGCCCCACTGGAGACCAACATTTTTTCCTCCGCAACACCGAGGCATATGCATGGATTTTTTTTTCTCTTCCCCTGTTCAACAGGAAACCTCTATTGACACTTCCACTACATTCCTTCACATACCTTAATCCTCCTTCTTCAGCTGGGATAATCCCCAGGCAATATGGCATACAAAGTCAGGGCAAGTGGAAAGACAAATTATCCCAAAGAATCGCATCTAATAACCTCTAGGATAAAATCATGTGGCTTTGCATGCAGCTCCACATTTACTTAAATCAGCCTTTTCTGCTATACTGGCGGTGGAACAGTCCTACTGTGAAACAACACTATTTCAGTTTTATGTGCTTATCATTCTTGTTGTTCTCAAATTGACCTAGACAGGTAAGTATTACAGCTCAACTTGTAGATGGATTTTCATGCAGATCCCACTGTGATCAAGTATAGTCAGTTTGATTTTCAACAACCCTGTCAGATGAAAACTTACAGCCAGCCTTGAAACAAAGATGAATGGGATGATCTTTGATGTTACAAGCCCGGTAGGAGGGAAAGTAGATAAAAGGTGTTTATATGCCATCTTCTGCTGTTAAAATAATGCACAATGCAAAGTCAAAGTAAGCGTTTCAGTTTTAGTAAAATCAGCAGTGGCCTGCAGAAATCTGACAGGGATAAGTAGACCTCTTGCAAAGACAACATAGAAACAGTCTTCCCTATGTAATTCTCTAAAAAAAAAAATCCGTCTGGTGGTAAATTTTCACATGTAGACGCAGACAAAAACAATAAACTCAGTCCTTTGTCATGACAGAAGTATTAACAATTTTGAAATGAGGATAGAGACCACAAGCAATGAACACCTTGTCAACAGTGCCTTGGAATTTACATAATTGAATTAAAATATTGGTAAACTAAGTAAATGGTTACCCTAGTATTTGTGCTGCAAAACACTTTCCTTTATAAAATACTTTTGGAACATATTAGGGAATTTATAATACCTTCAACTTGCTTTCAAAAGATTTTTAAAATTTAGCAAGAGGAAAGACTGAGCACCAGAAAAGAGCCTTTTCTCTGTCCCGTGGCTTTGCGCTAGGATTTGGCCAAGATATAAAGCTACAAACATTCCTTTTAGTCACATTCTCAACAAAAAATGATGGCGACGCACCAAAAATAACTGAGCGTGCACGTTTCAACCGAAGGCCAGGCCAAGGTACTGCTATGGGACCAGCTGTAGCACCCACTGGATGGAAGGCTGAGGGCAAGCAGTGAGGGGGAAAGGGGGGAGTAGAGGGGTGTGCAGCCCGCTGCCCACTCCCCCACTCCCAGCGTGACCCTGGGGAAGCCATCCTCCACACCCAAAATAATACTGCTATCCTGGATGGGACCAGCACTGTTAGTCCTGTAGCTCAAGTTGTGGTGCCCGGCTGTAGGTTCAGGTTTCAGGTCCTCCTAAGGAGGAATGCTGCTGCCCTCGCTGGGAATTCCACACTGGGTTTGGAGGGCGGGATTGTTTTCACCTTTAGGAAACCCAGCCTACAAAGGAAGGTACCGAAGAGTTAGGATGCTGGCATATGGCTGCTCGTGTGGTTTTAATTATCATAGAATCATAGAATGGTTTAGGTTGGAAGGGACCTTGAAGAGCATCGAGTTCCAACCCCTCTGCCACAGGCAGGGATACCTCTCACTAGACCAGGTTGCCCAAGGCCACATCCAGCCTGGCCTTGAACACCTCCAGGGATGGGGCTTCAACAACCTTTCTGGGCAATTTAGTCCCTTTTGTGCACACGTTATAAGACAGTCTTTAATTGTGCAATCATATATTATTAGGATTTGTTGGTTTGTTGGTTTTTTTTTTTTTTCCACAAGGCTTGATTCAGTAGTCAATAAACAGCTACAGGCATAAAGCATTAATCAGGTTTGTGTAATGAATGAGGTTCTTTTTAGGGAAATATTTATCTCATTGAGACTTAGTATTAAATACGTTTCACTGCCTTTAGCTCTGGAGGAGAATTTGGTTGTGGATGGGCAACTCCCAGTTTTCTATCATCACCCTTAGTTTCCCAAAAAGAGTTTTTTGAACTCCTGGGGAACACGGGAAGCCAGGTACTCTGATTCATTTGCCGCCTGAGTGGAAGGAGGGCAGGAGGGTGGCTTCGGGGAGGGGCCGCATATTACAGAGAAGAGCAAGGGGGAGGGAGAGGACACCCACCCGCGGGTGGGGGGCGGTTGGCGGCGAGGGGGGAGACGGGTTTGACCCGCACCAGCTCCTGCGGGAGAGCCAAACAACTGCGCCCGAGCAGCCGTTTGGGAAACCCTGGCTGCTCGGGGACAGGCGGGGGATGGGACGGAAAGTCCCCGCTTGTGTATTTTTAAGCCCGTGGGTCAAACCGACGGCGTGGCCCCCGCAGAAGCAGAAGATGCTCCCGCGGTTTGAACCCGGCGGTTGCCTTCCCAGCCCGGTTTGCCGCAGGAAACGAGAGAAGCGCACCCGCGCTGCCGCCGCGGCCCGCCCGGCTCCCACGCGTGGGCGGCTCCGGCCCGGCAAAACGCTACCCGCCACCGTAAAGACACCAAGTTCCCGTAAAAACCGGGCGAAAGCCGGGGCTGGGCTGCCCGGGGCGGGGGCAGGCAGTGCCCCCCAACCCCTCCGCCGCCCCGGGGGGAGGCTGAGCAGGGGGCGGGGATGGAGTTGCCGCTGGACCGGCTCGTAGGGAGCCTGGGCTGGAGAGGGAAAACGTGTGAGGGGGGTCCTGATGGGACAATCTGTGCGCCCGCAGGACGGCTACAGGACCGTGTCCCTGCCTGCTTTGTACCCCCGGGAGCCGGGGCGAAGGGGATCTCAGCATCCCTCCGGAGCGCCGGGTTCCCTCGCAGCCCGGGGAGACCCCTGCCCGCCCGGGAAACTCCCAAATCTCTTGTAGGCCCTTGCCTTAAGGCATGGTTCATTAATACACAAAGTAACACCAAACAAAGCTTTTCCCCCTGACCAAACAGCCGACGCAGCCAGTGGGCTTTCCCTTCGCACCCCGCTCGCCTTAGAAAAAGGCCACGCTCCGTCCCCTGCGCCCACCCCCGCGGAAGGGGCTGGGGGGCGGGCGAGGCTGCGGGGCTTAACCCTTCCCTGCCTCCTCCGCCCCCTGGAAACTTTATTAAAATACCAGGGCCTCTAATTGTCCGGCTGAGTTATATTGCCGACTGAGGAAAGTAAATTATCCGCTCATTGGGGAAGGTTTTCATACTGAGAGGCCGATGGTAAATTCTTGCTCTGGGTTTGTTGTGTCCGTCTGTGTCTATTTGTAACTTGACTGCTTAAACAAGGCTATAGAAATGCACATCGATAATACCTAAGAGGTCACATAACGTAGCGGGGCTCATACCTTGCATGCTTCTGAACAGTATTATTTACAGGATCCTACAAAAACACGTTTGGAAAACCAACCACATTTTCCCCAGTACTACTTACTTTTGTCCTAGGAACCAAGGGAAAAATTGAGTGACAGCTACATTAGTTAAAACCAAAGAATAACTAGTTAAGTTTATAGCTCTCCCCCTTGGCAGCTAATAGAGTTAGACATTCATGTAAACAGCTGTGAATCTTATTGAGGGAATGTTTTCATGGGGCAAAAAAAGGGGTTACAAGATGGAAGCAAAGGCTGTCTAATGTAAACCAGAAGAGATGCACTTTTTTGCCATAGTGCTCATTCAAAGATCAGCATGTTTTAGAGGGGGGTGGGAATATGTCAGTTGCTGTGAGCCAAAGATGTGAGCTGTGAGCTTTAGGGTAGTAAAAAAAGAAGATGTCATCAAAATCTGTATATTTGCCTAGTGCCAGTGCTCAAATTTCACAAAGTGATTTTCTTTTCAGAACAAAGTGCAAGAATATATTTCCCTCTCCGCAAAATACCAGCTTTTAAACAGCTGATAGAGCACTCTGGTTTTTTTAAAGTCTAATCGATATTTAGATTGACCAAGCACTGTCTGGAAATGTTTTCGTTAACATTTTTGTTTGACTAGGCTGAAAAAGGGTTAAAAGTAACTATAGTCTCACAGTCAACAGAAAGCTATTGAAATGTTTGATTATCCCTGCAGCAAAGGAAAGAGGATAGTAATACAACAGCAACCTCTCTTGGGGTAAAGTCAAGATTTAATAACCTAGGACCAAAGCAATTGTTCAAATCAAGCAAAAGGAAGTTCAAAATATTTTCAAGTACAATCTATTTCCTTGTGTTTATTTTGATCAAGATGCCCTCAGATAAATAGCCCTCTTCCACAGAAGGCAATAGAAATGTCACCATTGACTCCAGGGAGATCAGGATTGATGCCTGGACATCATGTGGGAACATTAATTTAATATTCCACAAAATAGTGCCGTTAAAGAGTCAATATTCGCTGTCCATCCTCTCCCTGTTTTGTCAGATTTTTTTATTATTCCTATTTAATCAAATCACTGTCCTAGAATTCAGTGATGGAAAAGATCTAGCAGATCGAGTGATCCGTCTTCCTTTGAATGCAGCGTTTCTTCGTGGGTTTTTTACTGATGCCTCATGGAGTGCAGTTTTTAAATGTCCCAGGTGATAAGGGCTCCTTAAAGAGCCTTGCTGCACGTTGTAATGGATCTCTGACTATGATCAAATCCTGCTGTTTCTTGCTATGCAGGAAGTCTTTCCAAATTAGTCTAACACCAGGGCCGAGCACTGTGACTAATAGGCATAACTGCACTGTTCATGCTATCTGTTAGGCAGGTTCAGCAGGGAAAACATCAGCACCCAGAATGCGCTCCTTATTCCACGGAGTAAGGGGCAAAATCTTAGAGAAAATGGACAAGGGAATGGATTTGAGAGTTTAAACCTGAAGCGTAAATGATTATGCAAAGATGCTTTACTCTTGGGGTACTTTGTCAATAACAACTCTAGATAAACTGAAGGAAAATCAAGAACTACACAACAGCAGCACCAGGGGAAGGGACCTGCGCCGCAGGATCTTCACATGCTTCTTGACCAGTGTCACCGAGTTTGGACTAAGCAGAAGAAGAAACTGCGACCCTCGGTGTTAAATTCTACGAATCTATAAAAACATGAAGTCCAGAGGAGCAGATACATTTTGTTTAACATTGGCCATTAGATGTCATCCACTTCACCCAGTATTGTGTCCCATAACTTGTGTCTGACAAAAGCGTAATTTCCAGGAAGGCTTAAAAGCACCAAATAACAGTGCTTATTGCCACTTCCCTGGGCAGTGTCCTACAAATGAGTGCTTTCCTTCACACGTGAATTCTTCTGGCTCCAGTTTCCAGCTATTTGTTCAGGCTATTCCTTTTCCCACTAGGTTAGAGAGACCTTCTACACCTCACATTTCCATCTCTTGAGCATATTTCATGTTGTAATCCAGTCCCTTAAGACAAGATACGCTCCAAGAACATCTTGTATGACACTTTTGGATTTCAAAACATAAGGGTGGGAGGGGAGGGTCTCTTCTCCATGATCTTCAAACTTTCAATATCACTTCAAAACAAAACTAAGTGCGACAGAGCATCGTTACCCTGCCTGGATAGAAAGTTGAGGGAATGGCGTGTAAGGGAAATGATGGGAGTAAAAGTATAAACTGAGCAGATTTAAGAAAGAGAACCCAGAAGCCACAGTTTAGTGTTGGCTGAAGATGAAATTTTATTTTGTTAGGTTCTCACATAGCATTTGCTGTTACCTGTATGAAGAAATGTTGCTGTAAAGCTTTCACTTTTTCTTCCTAGTACTGGCTGTTGGCCTTCAAGATATAAAGAAAAAAATTATTCTTAAAGAACAGAGGAAACATCTGAAGCTCCTCTGCAAGGAAAAGTCAGGATCGCTCTGTCCTTTAATGAAACCCAAAGGAAACCTATTGCAGTCCCTTCTCTGTGATGCCCTGTGGAGGGTGGGTGGGAGAGCTGTACCCTGTAGACCAGCCTGCCTGGGCAGCCGTGGCCAAAGCTCTGCCCAGAGAAGTTCCAAGGGCCATAGAGGTCCCCAGGGCTGGAGGGGTCCCAAGGGCCTCCAGGAGGTGCTGGTGACAGGAGCTGTGTGTTACCCCGACCAGCAGCGCCCAGGTGATCATAGCTCCATAGGTGGATCCTTGGAAGGGAAACTGCTCCTGAAAAATTAATGCAAACCTCCTTCCCAGTTTAAACCAGACACTGGTTGCCAACGTGGCGTTCTGATTCAGATTTCACTGCTGGGAAACTATTAATCTACAGTCATGTTCATTTACTGTGACACTTGTTTTAGCCCCGGACAAAGAATGTGTTTGATAAAATGAGGGCAATATCTTTTTCGTTTATAGAGGCAATTAGCTACACACTCTCTGTTGTCAGAGCGACACAGCATCAATCACGGACAGAGATCGGTTTCTTTAAAAGTTAAATTCCCCGCTGTTGGCCCTGCCAGTGTTTTAGTCACAAGCATTATGTTTACTTTGGGGAGGAAAATGTGTTTCATCCTGGCAAGGGACAAAATGCTTTGGATGAGGGCTCCTTTGTCAAGGGAAGACAGAATATTCTGATGCTTTAGATAAAAAGGGGAGATAAGGCACCTGATTTGCTGCCGCTGCTTTAATCGCGGTTATTATGGCTTATCGTGACACTGGCCGCTGAAGTGTATGGGATCGTTGTTTTCTCATGGCACAGCTTGCCCCTGCCGGATTTCACAGCCTTCCCCCTCAAACATTAGATGAATCCATAAATCGCCGTGTACCAATTTGAATTCTCTTGTGCGTGAACCCCGGGGTGAGACACCGCTTCCCCGCGCCAGCGTTCGCGTCTCTTCGGTAATTCGGCAGGGAGCAGCTTTTGGTCTACTTCTCTTAGTTTCCAGCTTTATCGTCTTCGAAAGCCTGCCAGCAAGCTAAATACTTAAATACCACATTTCGGGGATCTTCTCTGACCGGGAAAGACCCAGCGCTAATTTTTTGGCTACTCTGCAGGAACTTCAAGCGGCAAACCAAAAAAAAACCAAGGTGGGGATGCGCCGAGGACGTGGCCCTTCCTTCCTCGCCTTGTTCCAAGAGCTTCGCTGGGCTATTTCACTTGAAACAGCCAGCGTAGCAGGTCGGGGACCGCTCCGCACAGCGCCGCGCAGAGCCGCGCAGCGCCGCGCCAGCCGTTCAGCTCTGTTGCGCGGGGAGGAGTAGGGGTGGGGGGTGAGGAGGAGGGGGGAAGGCACAGAAAATGGGTCTGATTTTGAAAATGTTTCGCCGTTGCTTCGGGCATCTCGGTGGAGTCTCGGAGCTTGCGAGCCGGCGGGAGGGCGCGGGCGCTGCGCGGCGCTGCGCGGCGCGGTAGGGCCGCCCCGCCGCTCCCACCGTACGCGGCGCTTAAAAACGCGAGAGGGAAACCTCGTCGTGCTTAATGACCCGTGTGGAGTGGCTCTAATGCAGATTTGTCTTCATTAGTTTCCAACACCACCACCACCCCAAAAAAAAAAACAAAAAAAAAACCACCACGCCACGATCCCCCGTTTAGAAACATGAGAAATTCAGCCCTGAATTTTCAGAGCAACGATCGCGCCCTTGCGCAAGCGAGAGGCACCCGCAACTCCCGTCTCTGCCTTCTCGGCTTCTTTTTTGGAGGGTGAAAGAGGTGCAGATGCGGGTGTCCTTGCTGAGGTTCGCCCGTGTCCCTTTGTCCCGCAGCCGCGGCCGCGGACCCGGCGCTGGGAGCTGCGCGGCTCGGCCGCCCCCGCCGCCGGCACCGGCTCCCTCGGGGGCTCAGCGCCGGTGCTTCTCCGGGAGGACCCTCCGTGCTGTCACCGCGCCTTCTCACCAACACCAAGAGCCAGAATAAAATCATTTCTCGGTGAGGCCGAGGGGTGGGGAGGGGACCCGCTGCCCCGGGGAGGGCGGGAGGGGGCCGCACGGCCCTTCTCGGACAGCTGCCACAGACTGTGGAGGGGGGAGATTGTGTGTCCTCCCCCCACCCCCCGCCCTTTTTTTTTTTTCTTTTTTTTTTTTTTTCTTAATTAACTTTATTTGGTTTGCTCTAGGGACGAGTGGGGGAAGGCAGGAGGGAGGATGCTCCGCGGCAGCAGCTCGCCTGGGAGCGCCCCCGCCGCGCCTCCCCCGACACGGAGCTGCCGCCGCGCCCGTGTGTGCGGGGGGAACGGAGGGACGCGGGAGAGCATCTGCCCTAGCAGCCGACCGGACCCCTCGCTAAAGCTGCCCGGGGCTGGCGGGAGCTCCCCCCCGCCATGAAGCGCAGCACGAAGCGCCGGGAGCCGAGGGTCGGGTTCCGTGAGCGGCGCGGCGGCCGTCGGAGGACCCGATTCGGCCCGGGCGGCCCCACCGGCACCTCCCTCGGGGATGCTCCCGCTGCAGCCGGCGGCAGGCTCTGCCCCGGCACCGCTACCCACGACTATTCCACCCGTCCGGCGGTTCCCGCGTGGAAAAACACACCCGCGGGAGCGCTCCGCGCTTCACTGACACGCACCGCGACACCAGCAGTGCCGGCACCGGGGAGCGGGGTGGGGAGGAGGCGGACGGCGGCAGCGTCCAGGGTCTTTCAGGAGGCGAAAAGCGGCCGGACCGCCGCCGTCGGGCGGGACGCGGGGACTCCCCGGGCCGCCGCCGCTGCCCGCCCGTTCCACCTTAAGAGCTCCTATCCCTTTAAGGGGCGGCGCCGCCGCCGAGGCGCTGCCGCACCGCCGCCGCCCTGCAGGGGGCGCTGCCGGCCCGCGTTTGGCGGCGGCGGCGGGCGGGGGCCGCGGCCCCGGGGGTGGCGGGGCGGCCCCTCCGCCGGCGGCCTCCCCTCGCCCGGCACCCGCCGCCGCGGCCGAGCCGGCGCCCCCCGCCCCGCCGCCTTTGTTCCCCCGGCGGCCGGGGGCGCTGCCCTCCCCCGGGAGCTCCCTCCCCGCCGGGCCCCCGCGCAGGTGCGGGGCCGCCGCCTCCCCGGTGGAGCGGAGTGTGCCCCGCCGACCCCCTCCCCTTCCCCGCGCTCCGGGAGAGACGGGCGGGCTCTCTCCCCGCCGTGCCCGGGGATGGGCGGACGGGCGGGAACGCCGCAGGTTTAACTTCTGCCGGCCGAGTGCGGGTGCCGGGCGGTCACCAGCAGTAAAAGCGGGGCTCGGCCGGGGCTGGGGCGTGCGGGGTCCGCGGGGTGACGGGCGCGGTGCCGCCCGAGCACTTTGTCCCGCTCTTCCCTCCAGACGGCACCTAAGGAGAAGCCGGGGAAAAGCCGGGGTCGCTCCTTCCCTCCCCCGGGCTGAGCATTGTGCCTTTGTTCCAACTCTCCAACGAGTTAAAGACCCTCTCCCTCGCAATTCGAAATATAATTAGACTCATTTTTGCTTAAGAGCCGAAATAAATTAAAATAATCTAAATTTTAATGTGACGTGACCCCTATTTTTCTGGACAATCACGAGAATAAAGCAGTCATTAATTAAAACCAAGATGTCTCCGTATAAAGATGATATCTAAATGCGCGGAGGCTTCGAGTCATTGGCCGTATTAGTAAATGTATAATTGAACATTTAGATAATCATCGGGTTTGTTTGTGTGTCTGTGTTTTAACCTGAAAGCACTACATTTCTTTGGCAGGATTGCCAGGCTCCTAATTATTTGTATTTCTGGTCGCCGAACAAATAAAACCGTCCTTGTCTCCATTGTGCAAAGCAACGGCTCCTAAGCAATCCTCAGCTTTGATAACCGATCGAAAATTTGATAGCAGGGCCACCTTCTCTCGCAGCCACCTTCATAATGTCACTGCTTAGGCGCTTCATCCTGTGTCAGGAGCCCCGAGTGCGTTTCTTTCCCTAGGAAGGAGCACATCCAACTGTATTTAAAACACGCCGGCCCTGTGCTGGCCGCAGGGACCGGGGGTTTTTCGGCTTCAGGATCCGGGATAGTTTTGAAGACGGGCAAATCGTGACAGCCACTGACTCCGGCTGTGGCTGCTCTGCCGAGGAAGGACGGGCACCGAGTCCGGGGGATTTTGTCCTCCTTTGCCCCACGCCCTGCTATATATATATTTTTATTTTTTTTTCCCTTCCCCATTTTGTGAGAAATAGACTTTGTTCAGAGCCAGTCAGTCTTCCAAACAGAATCCCACGGCACCCCTCGCGATTGCTTCTCCCGACTCTCCGGGCTGGTTTGCACGCTTTTTTTTTTTCCTCACCCTTTTATTTTCCCCTCTATTTTTTTCCCCTCACGCTTACTTGTCCTCTTCCTGAGAATCTGGGATATAAAAGGCGTAGCATAGGAAAATGGAGTAATAACTAATTAGTTATTCATATCAATCTGTCAAATATCCTTCCTATTAAGTTATTCCTGCCCCGTGCGCCTGTTCCCATCTCAGCTCGGCGCAAGATCAGCATCAGATTCAGGTCCCAGAAATATATATTTCCTCGTATTCAGCGCTCTGTCAGCGGCAAGATTTTTTAGTTTTTAAAGTTAATTTTCTCCTCTTAAATGCTGCCTAAAATCTTAACGCTATTTCGTACTCTATTTGGGGGCTTTGAGCAATTAAAGGAGCATAAAGGAGTAATTTCTTCCCTCTCTCTTTCTTTTTTTCTTAGAATTGGTATTTTCCCACTATAATTTAGAATGAAATAGGATTTTTAAAAGATCCAGAGTTCTAATCTCGGTTGATGTTTTGGTGTATTCACGGTAATGAGTCCTATTCCCTCGGGTCATGAAGCCCCCAAATGTCAATCAACCAAACTGATTCAGAAATGCCATTGTTCGACTCCCACGTCACTCGCCTTCCTCTCATTTTACTTAACAATACCGGAGTTCTCTGATCACTCATTCGGAATATGGGCATTATCTGTGGAAAATGCACAAAGTGTCTTGATCTTTCGCTGGCAGATACTGTTCGAGGGTTTCCGCCGAGCAGACGGTGCGTGTTTATACTTCTGCACCCTGGACTTTATTACAGCTCGGAGGAGCCAATGAATATCTTGAAAGCAAACCGTGCCATAAATCCGTCAAAAATTAATTTGTCTGGAGAGATGTTACATTTCTATTTCCGCGCCCAGAGCCGGCCCCGGCACGGGCTGCGGCCCCGCTCCGCGCTCCGCGCCGATCCCCGCGGGGAAGGGGGAAACGGGGGGACCCGGGGTGCTCCGTCCCGCCGCCGCGCTGCCGGGCGTCCCGCCGCGCCGGCCCGCGGACACGCGTGGGAGCTGCCTCCCCCCCGCCTCCGCGCAGCACAGAGCTCAGGGGCATCGGGAAGGGGCTTCTGAGGTCGCCTGTCCCCGTGGGAAACGCCACCCGCGGCTCAAGGGGGAGGTGAGGGGATCTTCCTCGGAGCGGGTGGCGGAAATGCCCCATTTCGGACGTTTCTCCCGAGCAGTGCGTGGGGAGCCGCCGCCAGCCCCTCCGGTCCCGGTCGCCGGGGGCTCCCCCCCGGCCGGCGGAGAGGAGCGGAGGTCCCTTTTTTGGACTCGCCAGGTCAGACGAGGTGGCGGCAGCTCCGCCTGGAAGCCGAGGGGTTTGGTTTTTGCGGCTCTCCCAGGTCTCGTCCCCGGGAGGCGAGGGAGGATGCTGGCGGGCGGCGAGCCCTGCCCGGAGCCTCGCAGCGAGCCCACGCGGGAGAATTAGTGCTATCCCTCACCCAGCCTGAGCACGGGCTCTCCACCGGTTGCAAGGCACGAACGTCGTCTTCGTTTAAAATTAGTGGCGTAAGCTCCCCAGCCCCCAGCCTCAGCATTTAAAGTGCCTTTTGTCTCTTCATTTCACTTAAGCAAGGTTTTTGTTGCCGGTTGCCAAGTTCTATTAATGCAGAATTTAATCGGGAAGCGCTTTTCCCTGGTCCCAGCAAGACGGGAACAGCAGATTCTGAGGCCTGAGACGGTATAAACCAGATCCCTCGGTGAATATTGCTAATACCCTACAATTTAATGTCGCCTTTAGTAAAAGCCACTTACGCAGCAGCAACTTTTTGCGCTCAAAGGAAAACCTGGTCCTTTATTTTTATGGGGTTTTTTTTTCTCTCGAGCACGCAGCAATCACGCCCGACGCTGGAATACGAAACCGAAAAGGTTTTCTCTAAAGAGAAGGGCCGTAATTACTAGATTCCGTGTACAACTAATCCAAAGGCACACTTAAAAGGAAATTTAATAGCGCCAGTTTCTATTTCACTCTGAGACTCGCATGTGTCCTCTGGCTGGATGCTCCCAGCCCGCCTCTCCCAGCGCCGAGCCCGAGCACATCCCTCTCCATTTTGTTCGGGAATCTGTTGGCTTTTCTCAACGTCCCCTTCTCCCTGCAGTGGGAATAAATGGAAAGCCTTCCTCGGGATTAAACCCTTAGATTTTCCCCTTTGCTAACCAGTAAAGAGGGAGAGAGGGAAGAGAGGAAATGAAATTGTTATGGAGATTACAGTGTATGTCACCGGCTCTTTGGCCGGTCCTTGGGTTTTGTCGCTGAACGGTTAAGTGCAAACTTGTATTTCCCTTCACAAGAATGGACAATTTTTCTCGCTTGTTTGCAGTTTTCCAAAGTTCTACACACAAATCAGTGAACCTTAAGAGACCCTTTCACTCTTTTATTGTGAATATTTGTCAGTGCTCGGGGGCAGTGATTGCAGTGACAGGTGAATCCAGGGGCCCAGCGATGGCATCCCAACTTCATAGGTTTGGGAATGTAAAAGACTACCGGCCCTTTCACTCGGGATGTGGCAGTCAACAGGTTCACATTTTCTGCGCTGTAATTCCTCTCCCCTGCAGCCGAGCGGGAGCGGAGCAAACCCGAGCCCCCGGGCCGCTGCCCCGCCAAGCCTCAGCCCCGGTACCGCCGGCAGCCCGGTGCGGGGCGGCCACCCCGCCATCCCGGGGCGAGGAGGAGGAGGAGGAGGAGGAGGAGGAGGAGGAGGAGAAGGAGGAGGGAGATGGCCGGGAGGGTGCGGGGGGACCTCAGCCCGGTAGCCCCATAAGACTCCCGGCCACTTTCTCCCCCATCCCCAGCGCCCAGGCGGGCTCCCGCCGGGCGGGGAAACGCCTCGCCCCTCCTCTGCCCCGTCTTTAATTTTCATTCCGTCTTTTAATTATTAATTAAAGCCGAGAAGGGCCGTGGCTGGGGGATGGTGGAGCGGGGAAGGAAGGGAAGAGAGGGCTGGGGGCAGCGGTGGGAGCGGAGGGTGGCTGGGGCGCAGCTTTGTGTGCCGGTTTAATTGGCCTGGCTACAAAGGGGCTACCGGGGATGGGGAGGGGGGGGCGGCCCGGTGCCGCTCCCCGCCAGTACCGGCACCGGGGCGCGCTCCCGCCGCCGCCGTCCCGAGGCGAGAGCCGGTCCCCGCCGCCCGGCCCGGCCCGGCCCATCCCGGGCTCCCGGTTGCCCCCAGGCAGACGCCCCGGTGCGCAGCCCTGCCCGGCGGGGGGCGGGAGGGGGGCGGCGGGGGGGGTGAGGGGCTGCCCCTGTACCGCGCACCGGAGCCGGGCTTGATATTTAATCCGTCTCTTTTCGGACAAAGACCCATCTTTTTACCACGGAGAAACGCCATTGAGACGCGGCTAACCTTTAGGGTTATATCCCAAACCGGGACCCGAGGGCTTGAAAGATGCTTGCCCGGCCCTCTTCTAACCTGAACAATAAGGATCTGCAAAAAGGAAGAAAAAAAAAAATCGCATTTTTTTTTCCCTCCCAACAAAGAATTCCTAATCATTTCATCTTGGGGGTGAACTTTTATTCCCGTGTCCACTCAGGGTATTGAAATCGATCGCTGCAATATTTAATATATTACTGTCCTAGAGTCCTCTCCCTGTAAGGCTGGGTTTCTTTCTTGTCTGACTACGTCCCCTCCTATAATAGCTCATTCTGTACATTAGTCTACGGTGTAAAATAATGATAGTCTTCATTAAACACGGTCATTAAAGTCTGCGGTCAGTTTTCTAATTACGTGGAAAAAAAAACGCCGGGTAAATAAAGGTATATTAACCGAATAAACTCCCAATAAATTCACAGGCACTTGATCAACAAACTCAACAAATATCTGAGGGTATAACTACAACATTGGAACTAACTATTTTTTAATTATGTGAGGTTTATATAATGTACCCTTCATTTTTTGTTTAACTTTCCTATAGTGACCTGTCCCATAACCTTGTAATCCACTGTGGGATATTTCTTTCTGGCCTCTTTCCTTTTGTTATGCCCCCACAGGTTTCCAGCTTAGATGCCTTTTTTTTTTTTTTTCTCTTGGTAAATGCGTGTTTAAAAAATATTTGACCTGTTTGACTTAGAGACGTGCGTAGACATCTGTGGATTGGGTTAGGCTTAGTGTTTCTACGTGATTTCATGACCTTCCTAAAGCAACACCTGAAAATTAAAAATGATAGTCCTGCAATGTTGGGGAAAATTGCTGCAGTAACAGCGTTTCCAAATGTCGATGAGTCCTGCGGGTGAGGTTTTGTTTAATATACATAAATACACAGATTTAAGATCTCTTTGGGAGCACACCCTCGGTTCTAGAAAACGTCCCGAGTTTTTGCCACCCCGTCTCGCTACGACTGGAGGTCGCTGGACATCCCTTGGGAAAACCAGGGAGTACCCTAAAGGATCTGCGGCACCTTGGCAGAAAGCGTGAGTTAGGGAGCGGGCTCAGTCGCTTTGCTTTTCCCGCTTCCCTGGGAGCGAGAGAGGCTCCTGGCAAACGCTGTCATCCCAGTCGGGAGTCAGGGGAACCAGGCTCCTGCCTTTTCTCATAGACCAGCTCTCCTCGCCGGGAAGAAGCCGGTTGTTTTTTCAGGCGTGAGCTTTGCGGGTACTGGTGAGCAAAGGCATCGCAAAATAAAGCTAAAAAGGGAGCGAGGGTGCTGCTACTTCTTCATCCCCGTCAGCAGAGAGAGAGCGAGTCCTGCTGAACTCGGCGGTGCCTGCGAGGAACCTCTGAGCACCTTTGCGGGCAGCGCCAGATAAGCTTCGGTGGAAATCCCTTTTTCTTTCAGCACCCAAGCATTATCTTCAGGAACCTTGGGCTGGTAGAGATGCAGAAATGTTAATCGCTATCATGTCTATGCAAAGCTATTAACGCTATTGATTCTTAACTTTCTCAGCGAAGACAAATTTACCATATGTCGATGTGTAAACACTTTGGAATAAAATTAAAACCAGCTCTGTGCAATTGTCACTGTGCTTGATTCTAATACAAACTATCAGATGTTTATGTAGTTCGTCTTTCTAAATGATCAGACGCCATCGACGTTGCTAAACCAAATACAAGCAGTAAATTTTGTGTGGACGGCGGCTTGGGTTTGCAGGTTTGGGTGAAGCCAGAGCGGCTCGCACGAAGCCGCAGCAAAAATGATCTTGCAATTTTTGTGCCGGCGTTGGGGTTGGGAGCCGCTGAACTCTCAATTACCCTCCGGAGCTTTTTCCTAAACCCGATGTCATTCGTCTCCTGCGGAAAACGGGAGGAACAAACGCGGCACCGCAGGCGCTGGCGGAGGAGCCGGGCTCCGCGCTGGAGTTTTCACGGGAAGCCTCGCCGCATCTGTGCGCTGGTGTTTACAGAGAGGGAGGGAGAGAGGGAGGGAGGGAGAGAGGGAGGGAGAGAGGCCTCGAGAAAGGCAGGAGCCTCTTTTAAGTCCTCTGATGAGGAATTGCTGCCGGGTATCCTCCTTTTTGCCCCACGAGCAATGCAAACACGTATAAAGATTCCCAACTTTCAGGTGTGTTTTTATACAAAGTTCACCTACTTTCAAGCCTCTTTAAGAAGCTCGCTTTTCCGGGACGGAACAAATACCACCAAGTGCTCTGCGTGGAGGACAAGAGATAGCAGCGATTATCTGGAGAGCCTTTCTATTTATCGGCCTCTACGCTGTTAGATAGGGAAATACAAACGCTCACCGCCTTGATGAATGGCAGGGCTTGTGTAGAATTAATACATTTTACAGGCCCCTTTACGGGAGAAGGATACAGAAATCATAATGGAATTAATGAGATTTTACTAGCAAAATTTGTAAACCCCAGGTAACCATTTATAAACTTCCCCTAAAATGTAAGAGGGACTGCGAGATCACAGCCGGGGAGATCTGACATTATTTTATAGCGCGTATTTAAACACCCTTCTCTCTTTCCTTCTCCCACATCATTTAGCACGAACATCTTTTTCCCTCCGGCGAACTTAGCCAGATTTTGGCGGGGACGATTATGTCATAGAGGGAAACAACTCGAAAATCCTTCTTCTGGTTATAATGTGCTACTTCAAACATCCGCAGCGGACACAGTAAAGTTTTTCAAATGGTCTGGAAAACTGCACACGGAATAGCACGTTATCGCTATTTACCCTTATGAAAACTGTCACGTCCACGAAAACTGAAATGATAATTTCCAAGAGGGAGCGACCCCCTTTTTTTTTTTTCCCTTTTTTTTCTTTTTTTTTTTCCATGCAGTTTACTAGATAATATTTCTGGGTTTGCTATTGTCCCGGGCAGTTTACCCCTGAATCCCGGGAATACAAAAGCATCGCGGGTAAATATAAACCACATGTTCGCACAGGTTATGTGGCGGTTTTAACACTCGCAGCCCCCTTCACACGCATCTCCGCAAACGCACAAAAGACTCTGGAAATCCCGGCAAACGCGCTGCTCCCGGGGCGGCAGCGGCTGCTCGGCCGGGAGGTGCTCCTGGGGAAGAGGGTTGGGGTTTTTTTGGCTTCGGGAGCAACAAGGAGCAAAACCGGGAGGCCGAGAGGCTTCGCCATCATCAACGGCTTTTCCAAGGCTCTGTTTGTTTGTTAGTTTATTTATTTTTGCCCGGGAAGGTAGAGAAAGGGGAATGACAGGATGAAATATAATACAAAGATGTGAAGTGACCCGAGTGGCAGCTGAAGGCGAGGGTTTAGCCGGGACGTGTTTCCCAGCTAAACTCTCCGCTGCTCTTTGGGGAAAACCAAATGCAGGTTGATGGAAACATCCTGTTTTGAGGGAAATGGACTGTACAGCCCTATCTAGCCGCTCCGACACTACTAATCAGCCTGGAAAAGCACTGCGAGCGCAAATCCCGGGGAAGAGGGAGCCGAGCATCTGACCCGTTTGCAATTCAATCCCGACCCTGCGAGGCAGTTTGGATAACTGGTTGGGCTGCGAGGGGCAGGGCCGGGGCTTGCGGCGGCCCCTCCGCGGCTCGGCCCCGCCGGGAGACCCGCGACGTCCCCCGCCTGCAGCAGGGGCGAGCGGCGGAGGGGCAGCCGACAGATGTGGGCTGTAGAGAAATCCGTGAAACAAGTGCTTTAAACCCAGGGGGATTTCTCCTAATAGCGAAATCAGAGGGGGAGAGATTTCAGGAAAGAGAATAGCCCAATATAAGTTTCTAGAGTGGAATTTACATTTCATCGCGATTTGTATTTTACAATATGCAGGCACGTGCGCGCGGGGGGGGGTGGGGGGTGAGGCGGTTGGGGGGGGGGGGGGGGGGGGGGCGGGGGGGGGCGGGTTCGGTGAAACGGCGTTTACGTTCCAGCGGCGGGGGAGCCCCCGCGCCCCGGTTCCTCCGGCCGCCGGCAGCAGCGGCGCGCCTCCCCCCGCGGCCGGGGGGCCGCCATGGGCGTGTGGGGAAGTTCATCTCCCCTCTTCCCCCATCCCCATCCCCTCCGGGACAGGAGGCAGCAGGGGCTGGAGGTGCTGGCTCCTGTTTATTTGTCTAAGGGGGACGGCGGCGAGGGAAGCCGAGGGCCGCGGCGGAGCGCGGCGCCCACCGCCCCCCCTCGCCGGGCAGAGGTGCCCCTCGGCGGGGCAGGAATAACCCCGGGCTGCCGGCCGGGGCCTTGCGGGGCAACGCGGCCGCTAACAAAGGCGGGGAGCGGCCCCTCCACGTGTGCGCTGCCACGGCGGGGCCGGCGGGCTCGGCCCTGCGGCGGGAGAGCCGGCCCGGGCCCACCGCCGGGCCGCTGCGCTGCTTCCCGGGCTGCCGGGCCGGGGGAAGGGGCTTGGGGGGTGGTGTCACCCCCGTGCCGGGGTGCCGGCGCTGCCCCGCTCCGAGGGGACGAAGCCGCAGCCGAGCCCGGCTGCCTGCGGGGGGCGTCCATCTTAGCGCGGCCGCAGCACGGCCCCGGCCCCCGGGCGGCCCCGCGGGGCCGGCGCGGCCTCGCACCCCCGGCCCGGCCCGGCCCGGCCCCTCGGCGCCGCCCGGCACCGCCGCCCAAAGGTCACCGCGGCTGGTGCCGGCCCTTCGCTACGGACCACATTAGCGGAGCGGCCATTTACTGCCCCGGGATTGCAGCGGCGACCGGGTTAGCCCATAAAGCCATTCACACTCAACAATGGGGATTTTCTCAACAATTAACAAGAAACAACATAATAAAGCCATTTACAAAGCCCTCGCTATTTACTATAAATTAGCCACTCTTTAAGAGACCAGTGCGTAATTTCACACGCTTTACAGCCCCGACTGCATTTTAGACGCAAGAGCAAACAGCCCCTGTTGCACTTTCCGCGCTGACCCCGCTCCCCGTCCCCTCCCCGGGCCGGCTCCGCGGGGGCAGAGGGCGCACGGCCTCCGCCGGGCCCCCAGGCCTCCCCCGGAGTCCCCAAGCCTCCCCCGGAGCTCCGAGGCCTCTCCCGGCGCTGGGGCCCACCGGCAGCTCCCTGGCCGCCTCCCCGCCGCGGCCCGGGGCCGCCCGCGCCGGCCCCTCGTCCGGCAGCTGCCCCGAGGGCCCCGCGGAACCACCGCGGGCTTCCCTCCGTGGCTGCCCCCCCCGCCCCCCCCCCCGGCCGCGGCCACCCGCGCACGGTAGAGAGCAGGGAGGGAAGCGGCGGGGCCGGGGCCGCGCCACGGGAGAGCCCGGGAAGATGGACGCCCCAGCGGAGGAGCCGGAGGGGGGAGCGGGGTGGGAGCCGCGGCCCCGCCGAGAGGCCGCTTTGAAGTGCGGGAGCCCCCGGGGAGCCCCGCTGGCCGCCGCGCCAGCCCCGCCCGGCCGCGGGGAGCCGCTCCGGGAGCGGGGGAGCCGGGCCAGGGTGCCAGTGGGAAGGCTGTATGGCGCCGGGCAAGATGGCGGCCCGAGGCGCGCTGTCCCCCGGGCCCGCTGCGCAGGGGCCGCCCCGCCGCCGAGCAGGCCCGCCGCTCGAGGGCCGCCGCTCCTCCCGCGCCCCGGCCCCACTCCCTTCATTTTTTTTATTTTTTTTTTTTAATCTCCCTCTCCCTTTTTTTTTTTTTTTTTTTTTTTTTTTTAATTTCCAGGCCGTGGCTGGTGAGGCAGCGAAGCGGCGGCCAGCGGAGGCAGCGCGCCGCGCAGAGCAGGGCCGGTGGCGGCGGCGGCGGCTGCGGCGGGGCTCCCGCCCGGCCTCCCCCCTGTTTACAAACACAGCTGTTGCCGTATATTTGCAATGCTAAGGATAAAGCCACCAGCAGCGAGGAGCAAACGAGAGATGGTGCGGGAGAGGGGTCCTCGGCATCTGGAAAGGACAGGGCGCCTTGTTTTTGAAACTGTCAATTCTCTCAACCCCTATTGTGAGCGCTTCATGCAAAACATCTCGGGCCTTTTAAAGCGGGGGCTTGTGAGGCCGCCTCGGAGTGAAAGGGAGAGGGGGAGAGAGAGGGGCCTAGGGCACGGCAAATAATTATATCAGCGCAGTGAAAAAACGCAACGTGGAAGGCCCAGAAGCGGTTCGCTGCGCCTTCCCCGGGGGCGGCGGGGCAGGCCGGGCCGCGGCGCCCAGGCCCGGCCGCCCCGCAGGCAGCAGCAGCCCCCGGCTGGGCCCAGCGGCGGGGAGACGGCGTTTTTCTTCGGTCGCGGGGCGAAATGCCGGGGGAATGGGGCACGTCTGCAGGCATGACTTGAGCAAGGGAGAGCGCAGCGCCTGCCTCCCTCCCTATTTTGCTAAGCAGCGCTTTTCATTTTCAGGCGCTCGCCCTCCTTTTGTACTTCCGAGCTGACCAAATAGATCCCAGGATGAGCCGTTACATATTCTTTCCAGCAATCCTCTTAACCATAAAAACCACAATTAACAACGTTATCCATGTTTCGTGTTCCCTAACGTACTGCATATGTAGAATATTTTCCTGCAGATTACCGCCGTGTGTCGAAAATGCCACTTTTTTACCCCTCTCTGTCTCAACCACTCGCACGTGCGAACAGTGACAAACAAAAACATGATAGCATTGCTCTCATTTCTGCAGAAACTTTAATTTATTGGCAACTAAATCTGTTAGAGGAAAAAGGATCAGAGACCATGTAAAAAAAATCACCAAGCGCATTGATTGAACAGCAAACTTCATACAACAGCTACCACTATTTTGCATTATTGCTAGTAGTGGCGTTTTAAATAAACAACCGGTAAAGAGATTATCCCACTGTAGTCAAGTAAGTGTAGGTTATAGAACAATCACTTCTGAAAGTAAATTGTTGTAAACGGCAAGTTACATCTTTTAAGGCAATACACCTCGTTGCTGAAGGCATTACACGTGTTCCCTTTTGAATGCTCTAGAGAATTAAACATAGTCCAAAACTTTCTTTTGTCTTCCATCTGGCAGCAGAAATCTTCCCAATAAATTTAGCGATGAACTCTACTTGTGGCAGATACCTATGGAGTATAGTCCATAACGTACACGTGCTTCCCTTGATTGCTTTTTCCTCTAGAAAATTCTGTTGATTATTGTGTACATCAGGAATAGGAAAATGGTGGTGATACATTACTAATGCATTTTAAGTTTTATCTCCTGTAAACATTGCAACAATATGGTAACCTGGCTCACTAGAAAAACCTTTATTTTTTCCTCGTTTTTAGAACTTACCTTTATGGGAGCAAATTGGTTATTTATACGGAACTCAATTATATGACTTTATATTGTTAAGGCTGAAATGATAATGAACTCTGCTCGCAATAATAATTACAATGCCATCAGAAACAGTTACCAAACTACCAGAATTGGAAAAAATACCTTTTTTTTCCCCTCTCTTTTTTTTTTTTTTTCCCCCAGTGGGTTATTGTACCTGGCTAATTTCTCCAACGGTAGTAAAAACACGAACGTCCTTGTTAGTGGCTTGCACTAAACTGAGGTGTACACGTGTGAAAATTATTTGGCTGTTTAACTTCTTGCCTTTTGATGTTGCCTGCATGGAGGGGAGCCCAGCGGAGCGGCCTGCCGGGGATGCCCGGTGGGTGCCGGGCCTGGGGCGCTCCCTGCCCCGCTCCCGCTGCCGGGCCTGGAGCTCCTGGGCCGCTGGCAGGGCTGGGCGCCATATTTCACGTCCTCAACTCTGCAGAGCCTATTTGGTATAAATTTATGCTTATTCCTCCCCCTTCCCCCCTTCCCAGGATTATTTTGGGAACCTGAAAAGGCACCTCTGTAATTTACAATTCCTGGCCAAATCAGCATATCTCTAATTGGGAGTAAACAGGGTCAGGGGACGGAGTTACTTTGAAAGTGATACGTTGTTTAATTGACAAGGCGAAATTTTAGGTTTCAAGTTTGCATATTGCACCTTTGTAGCTTTTGGGTTTGGCTCTTTTTTTTTTTTTTCCTTTTTTTTCTTTCTTTTTTTTTTTTTTGGTCAAGGGAAGACCTTTGTCAAGCAGACACAGCTTTCTAACAGAGCGGGGGGCTTTCCTGAGCAGTACATTTTGTACGTATTTACAGTTCTCTGGAAATAAGGCTGTAATCTGTGCAGCTCTAAACATACGAATGTAAACATTCATCTCAGAACAACTTCAGTAAGCAGATTTTTCATGACCATCGTAATTTCAGCAGAGCGGTTAAGTATGCAATGCACCTTTTGCAATTGGCAGTTTAAAGTGATGTGTGTGTGTGTGTGTGTGTGTGTGCGTGTGCCTGTGCGTGCAGGGGGGAAGGGTAACTCCACTGAAAGGCAATTGTTTACTCTTTTCTAAATATATTTGGCTGCAGGTATTCTTAGACTAGGCCTTTTACAATGAGAGGAAAACTACGGTGTGGATATAGTAAACAGAGCTGAAATCGGTTAGTGACTGCCTGGAATATTTAGAGACACGAGGGGTTGGGAGAGGGCATCACAAAAGGCAGGAATTAAAAAAAAAATTGAAACCCAGGCAGTGGACTGCCATCAGAAATGTTGACTTTGAGTCACACAGTAAACATTACATTGTTGCTTTGTTTTCCTTTTTTGATTTACGATAAATTATTCTCCCGGGATTGATCGATGAGTGGAATCCTTAAAATTTAATTTGGGAATGATCTAGTATAAATAAAATGCTAATCCAGAGAAAGAAACTAGCAATTATTCATCCTAAACTCTGCTGATTCAGCAACTCAATTATAACTGCCTTTCTCAAGCTGCAAACTTTTCAGGCTGTTTTCAGAGTTGCTGTACCCGTCCTCCCCCCGCCAGAGAGACCTTCCCCCGTCCTCAGCTCTGCCTCCACCTCGGCCTCCGGCCTTTCTCTCTCTCTTTTTTTTTTTTTTTTTCTTCCCCCTTCCCTTTCTTTTCGAGAGGTTGGGGGGGGAGGGAGGGAAACAGTTAACCTCTTGAAGCGTATTTCCTCCAAATAAAAACAGTGAACTTACAAACGGAGAGGAAACCACGGATAACTCTGCAATAATTCAAAGTGTATGGAATCAGGATTTTTTTTTTAACAGTGTTTTTAATTGAAAATAAAGCTAAAGCATGCTTTTCAACAGTGCAAATTTCCATAATTTTGATTTACTGCTTCCATCATCACAATATATTATACCAGCATGTCTTACCGAGGGCTAGACTCTAGAAGCCTGCCTGTTCGACTATTTCGATATTAAGTGCAAATATAGATAATTGCCTCTGATTGTCACGTGCAGTAGAAATGTTTCTGCTACATAGAGAGGATGGCATGGCAAAAAAACCCCACGACAACAAATTTCAAGAGATGAGGATAGAACCGGGAAGTGTAACACGGTTGAAACGCCTGAGTTTTGGTGCCAAAAAAGCTATGAATAACATGGTCTTCTCATTTTGTGTATTCTTTCCACTTACGGCCTCTCGTTTCACTTTCTGTGTTGTATTTACTGCTTTGCTATTTCCTCCAGCCAGCGTGAGGGGCTGGACCATAAATTGTACTGCTAGCCGGGCAAATATTTTAGTTGCTTTGCAAGTTTGTAAGGGGCATGTTCAGACCACAACTTAAGTATGACATTAGTGGGTAACAGTAACCTTATTTAAGACCTCTGGGTGAAACAAAAAGGCTTCCCAATTGCAAAGAGTGGCTGTACAAGTAAAAAGACACCCTTTTACCAAAAATAGAATTCCACATTTATTTACTGGTTTCAGATGAGGCAGCTTTTCCCAGCGCTGGGGTCGCAGGCGGACCCCAGCCTTTCCAAACCAGAGAAAAAGGAGTAAGTGCAACTGCTCTTCGAAAAAGACACCCCTGCACCCGAAAACAAAGCTCCCGAAAAGTAGGCTGCTGCCACATTGAATTATAGAGAACCCTTACTGTGCAACCATGTAACTTAACAAACTTTAACTGAATTAACAGTTAGACTTCCATTTTCGAAATCTAGTGCATAAATTTAATGGCTCATTCTAATATTTATTATTCAACCTTTTGACATTTATTTGCAGCAGTTGAATTGAGGTACTGGTGCATTATTAGCATTTAAACAGTAAAGTGTTCCAGCTCTACCATAATAACTGAGTTTAACTTGATTCTTTAGCCTGAAGTACTCTGTGGAATGTAACAAAAAAACCCCAAATGCAACAGAACCAAAAAAATAAAAAAACCCAAACCAAAACAAAAAACCACTGTTGTAATGGTAAAGAAAATAGTAATCCGGTTTCTGTCTTCACAATGTGATAAAACAGGATTCCAAAAGTGTGTATAGCATTAATGGGCTTGTACAAACCATCCTGCAGAGTTTAAAAAACGTAAGAAAGTTAAAGGTGGTTCAAGAAAATATTTTCCAAACTATTTTATTAATTAAATTTCCTGA
This sequence comes from Pluvialis apricaria, assembly GCA_017639485.1. NCBI lineage: Eukaryota > Metazoa > Chordata > Aves > Charadriiformes > Charadriidae > Pluvialis > Pluvialis apricaria. The sequence continues at coordinate 21,769,061 of CM030008.1, read as the reverse complement.
ATTTGTGGCTAGGTGGAAGAGGTATTGCAGAACCGCCCAGCTGCCATTTCCATACAGGATGGGCCTTGTGAGGTGGTTGGGAATCCTTAGTGGTGTTTAAGGAATAAGCTGGCAACAAATCCCCATCATTGCCAATAATTAGTGATGGTGGACAGGGAAAATTTGCCATGAAATTAAATGGCCTTTTCACTGCTGATGCTACATTGCTGGCTACCCTTTTGCGTCTATTGTTAACTGTAAAATCATCCAGTGTTCCTTCATGTGTCTCGATTTTACCTGTAGGACGTGGGCTTCGAGCTGATTTCAAATTTGGTTTGACTGGAGGAGTCTGCAGTACAGGTCGCTTTCCCAAAACCAGTGTCCTGTAATTTTTTCTCACCCTTGCTCCAAATTTATACTCCCCATCCTCAGGTTTTGGAGTACCTAAAGTGCATGAGAGGACCTGACTCTGAGTCAGCGGGTTTAAGGAAGTGGTTTCTTTCTCAGTGCATGCAGAATCTTCCTTGGCTGTTAATAAAGCGTCCTGGTTATTACTCTCAGTCACACCGTAAAACTCATCCTTAGTATCATTGCACTCACACTTTAGCTTATGTGTTGTAAGGTCAGGCTCATACTCGTCGTTCGCACTGCTGTCCTCTATTTTGATTTTAATGCTGTGCAGGAATGGCAATGCCTTATTGCCTGTATCAGTGCACTGGAGCTCAGCTGCTGCTGCTGCCCCTGGAGAAGCAGCATCCTCCTCAGGATCAGTTTGTAAAGAGGGCAAATCCGTGGCAAATTCAATACAATGAGGGATTTTGGAATCTTTCTCTGAATTTGCTGCCGCTGATGAAAAATCATTATTTAAGAACCTAGCAGCTATTGTATTGTTATCTGCACGGTGTGTAGTAGTTGCTTGAAGGCATTTCCTTGCCTCTCTGAGTATTCTTTGTTGTGGAAATGCATTGTTTGTCTTTGGGCTAGGTGAAGAGGCCCCCTTTGCAACACAGTTAATTGTTAGGTCAGTACTCTTGGCATTATTGGAAAATTCAGAGTGTGGGAATGTGATCTCGGATACCCTATCATCTCTTATCTCCGCGAAGCAGCTCCCCAGGCCGCCGGAGCAGCGCAGCGCCGGGGCGGCGGGAGCCCAGCCGGGGCGGCCCCACTCCTCCGGCAGCTCCGGCTTGACTCCACCGGGAGCGCCGCGGAGGGCGGGCAGCCCGCCGGGCTCCACCGGGGCCGGGGGCCGGGGCCGGGGCCGGGGGGCCGGGGGGCGGCGGCGGCCGCCAGATGGTACAAGAAGTTGGCGTGGACCACGCCGGGCGGGCTGCAGAAGCTGGTGCGCCTGAAGCGGATGCTCTGCACCGAGACCTGGCTGGAGACCGAGCTGGAGTCGGAGTCCGAGGTGCTGTCCTCCTCCTCCTCCTCCTCCTCTTCCTCCTCCTCTTCCTCCTCCTCTTCCTCCTCCTCCTCCGAGCTGCCCTCGCTGGAGTCCGAGGCGCCGCTGCCCTCCTCGTCCTCCTCCTCCTCCTCGTCCTCCTCCTCCGAGCTGCCCTCGCTGGAGCTGGAGAGGCTGGAGCCGCAGTCCGAGTCGTGGGCGGCGCGGCCGGAGCAGCAGCTGGACTCCGAGTCGCTGCTGCCGCTCTCGGGGAAGGCGGGCGGCGGCGGCGGCGGCCCGAAGCCGCGGGGCAGCGGCAGCGGCAACCGCGGGGCGCCGCGGGGGCCGGCAGGGCCTCGGCGCGGCCAGGGGCCGGCGAGCGCCGCCGGGGGGGGCCCAGCGGGCCGGCGGCGGCGGCCGCCCCGTGGCGGCGGCGGCGGCGGCAGCGGGCGGGCAGGGGCGGGGGGCCGGCGGCCGGGAGCCGCGGCCGAGCGGCGGCGGCGGCGGGCGGGGGGCGGGGCGGCGGGGGGACGGCGGGCGCGGAGGGGCGCGCAGCCGCCCGCCGCCGGCGGCGTTTCATAGTTTACGGGGGGTTTGCAAGGCGCCCGAGCGATTTCTGGGTAGCTGTGGCCAGTGTATTTACTAAAAATGTGAGGTAGATGAGAGGCCGGTAGCAAGGCTGTGTCCCCCGGACGCAAAGCTTTCCTCCTGATGGGCAGCAGGGGCCGGGGAGAGTCATTCAAACCCAGCCAAAGTTTGTTCTCCTTCCAGAAGCCGGAGAAGGGGTCGGTGGGTGCGAGCTCCGGCCGCAGGTCGGTGGTTGACAGCGCCCGGCTTATTTTCCTCCGTTTCGTCTTAAGGACCCGTTCGGTTTTGCAGGATGTGTAAAGGGCTTCCACGTCCTCTCTGGAGATCAGGGTGCATTTGGCGGCGTGGAAAGCGATGGAGTTGATGGCTTTGAGTTTCCTCAACTCCTCCAGGTCGCAGTGATGCTTTTTTACTTTTAAATGATCCATTCGCTTGTGCACGGTAGTTCGCGGGATGTTTTTGAGCAGGTCTGTAAAAACCTGGGAGAGTGCAAACATTTGCTTTCCTTTAATGATGAGGTAGCCGAGCCTCACGCCATCCACCTCTTCAAAACCCGACTTCAGGTCTCCCATTTCGTGAATTAAATTATTCCCAGCATTTGTAGAGAGAGAGAGAGAGATGAAAAAAAAAAAAAAAGAAAAAAAAAAAAGAAAAAGCCACACACACACAATCCTCAGCCAGATGCTGTATTTGTCTCAAGGCATCCTGCTAATAAAATATAACAAAGGCTGTTATTCCTGGTGAATGAAGTGCCAAACTTTAGACAAAATTAAAAAAATAAATTAAAAAAATACCGTGAGGCTACAATCAATATATAATCTTAAAAATCAGGTTTGCCAAAGTGTTTCTCTAAGTTGCTGCTGAAGATCAGTACCTGTTCCCTTTCATTCCCTGCTTTTCCATTGGAAACTATGATAATGGAATGTGAAGGGAGGAAGAGAAAAGAAATGCAGCTGCTATTCCCGCCGCTGCTTTAGCTACAAATAAAATGACAGAGTGAAGTGAGCTCGTCCGGAGACACCTTCATCAATTAATTCCCCTAAAGCCAACGCTGATTGGACACTCCTGACAGGTGATGCAATAAAAATTGATATTCCACCCCTTCCCCCAAAAAATCTCCCACTAATTAGCATACCCTTATACTGCCACCTCCCCTCCCAAAGTAAATAATACAGTTAGTATATAAATCTTTCTATTAAACAATCCGAGCTCAAACACACTCAGACCTCTCAGACTTCCTCGTCGCTAGCTTCCGAGGAAGGATTTGCATGCTTTTTTCCCCATCGTTTCGTGTATTTTTAGCCTGTTTCGGACAAACGTTGCTCTTTTGTGCATGCCGTGAATTTAAAGGACATAAGTCTGATCGTAGCGATGGAAAATCCTTCGGTAACGTAGCCGCTTTAAACTAGCGTTTTATTCTGCATTGTGTGGAAAATGAAGCTTAGCGAAAACGTGCAGAACAGCCTGGTGTTTCCCTTGCTGAGGCTCCAAAGTTAAATGCTCGGTTGTTAACGAGAGGGAATACTTACATTTTCGAGTTTCTCTTGATTTTCCTCTTCTGCTTAATTAGCTTTTTACAGCCGGGGACTAAGGTTATTTTGCTGTCTGAATATCGCGGGTTCCCGCACCGTGATACTGTAACACTTTTAGCTGAAATTCTGCCTGTAATATTGCGGGAGGGGGGAGGAGGAGGACGTGGGCTCACGTCAGACCCATAACAAAGCATAGATAAGCCAGAAATGTATACACTTTTCACAATTAACCGTGCTGGATCACGAGCTGGAATGTCCTATAGTCCCAGAGCCCACGTCAGGATTCCTGCGCGCTGATTGCTTCCAGCAGAGAAAGGAGAATGTAAAATATCCAAGGTGCTTCCAAGAGGCTTTACGTAATAACAAAAAAGTGCTGGCACACACAATCTGCGATATTGCAACGGGCTAGGATGCTTCTGGCTCGCAGTTTGCATGTTCCGCTCGGAGTAGCCCTGCCGCAGCTTTTTGATGTTCCATTTATAGCAGCCCCTTAAAATCAATTTGAAGAAGCAGCATGAAGGTTTAACCTCTTCTTAGGAACGTTAAATTAGTCGAGTGTCAGGACCGAGGGTTTCGCAAATGTTGCGATAGCTGCACGCCTCTCCCTTGTCACGTTAAAGTGATGCTGCTTGCGGTTTGCACGTTAGGCGCCGCAAAAAAAAAAAAAAAAAATCACCAATCTCTGCCGTGCATCCAGTGTTCCGCTGGATACAAACACGAGCACTTGTATGTATCACCGCACATCCAGAATTAGACGGATCCGCGAGATTAATGAGACATCTCATATTTCTGGGACTTGGCAAAAAAAAAAAAAAAAAAAAAAATTCGACCGAGGAGAAAAAAAAAATTAAAAAAATCTTCAGTCCCAAACGTCAATATCCGCTCCGCGTATTGGCAATATGGTGCGTGGAGTTCGTGTTACCCCGTCAGGTACAGCTAAAATAAAGCGCATAATCACTCTGTAAAAAAAGCAGCTTTGCACGCCAAGGCGAAATGCAGGCGAGCCCCCAAATTCGCAGGAATTCTAGAGAGAAGTGGGAATTTGGAGAAGTGCATCCGGGAATGGAGGAAGTCTATTCAAGGGAGCCTCTAACTCGGAGGGCTGAGATTGGAAAAGTCAGCCCTGGACTACTGTTGCTCTCAGCGCAGATGTAATCGCCGCTGTTCAACTTAATCCATGTGTGTGCGAACCGCGATGCCTAGTTCTTCCCTTTGAAACCCAGGGATAGGATTCCCATCCGAGCGAGCAGAGCTACGGCAAATTACATTTTGTCCCTCGAATTAGAAAAGGATCATTGAGTGGATCTCGTGATATTTCAGCCTTTAAACGGTAACCGAGAGGCAGCGGTGAACAATGCCTCGGCACAGCTCAGACCATCCGCCGAGTTCGCCTCCCCTCCTCGCCTCGCATCTGGATCCCCCCCAGCCTCGCCTTTCTCTCCTGTGAGAGGCAGCCCCGCTCTACGCCGGGGCTGAAAGCAAAGTTTCGAGAGAAAACAGCTGCTGGCGCTAAAAAGAAATCATCGGAGCCTTTCTAGAGCTAGAGACAATAAGGTCGTTTAAAAATTCCTCCTGATGTACTTATATGCTGCCAACACCCCCACCCCCTCCCCGCTGCTCTCCTCCCCCTGCTTTAAGGTTAAGGCTATGGAGTCAACAGTAAAGGAACAGTAAACTCCGAGAAAGCCGCTCAGAAGAGGCTACCAAAAGCCCCCGTGGGCTGAAAGTGTCCTTTATTCCCCAGGTAGTTCAGCTGGCTTGGCTCCCCGTGTAAATCCACGCGTGCGTTCGCACGCAGGGAGCCGCGGGCACACGCACCCGCGCCCACGTCGCGCCGGTGACAGCCTGGCAGTGGGATTCGGCAACTATTTAAAAAATGCCTTATTTTTGTCGGTTCGATTCCGGCGCTACCAAACGGTTTAAAACTGGTGGTGGCTCTTCGGCAAACCTCGATTTCCCCCAAAGGTGCGGCCATGAGCGCGGGGTCGTGGCGGAGCCAAATGTCGACAGGGAGAAAAGCCACCAGAAGTCTTGGGGAAATGTCACACGCCCAACCTACACGTCCCCACCGTATACTTACACCCGCTTTCGGCTGCATATCTTTCTCCGCATCTCACCCCTCTTTCTCTACTTCTCCATCGTTTGTTTGGGGGGTTTTGTTTGTGTGAGTGTGTGTGTGTGTGAGTGTGTGTGTGTGTGTGCCCTTTCCCTTGGCCATCAGCACACGTTGTGTATCCGGGGTCGTCTTCAAGCAGGCTGGGGGGAGATCCTCCTAAAGAGCCGGCGGAGGCCCCTTGCACACGCACACGCACATTAAAGGCAGGGGACTTGAAAATGGATTTGCACGCACACAGGGGATTGCGATCAATAGCCACCAACATTTACGGTTTAGATTGTTAATGCGAAAGCTGGCCAAAAGAATGAAAATGAAAAATTAAAGGTGTCTGGTATCAATTACGTGAAAAGTTATGCAATAATTTACTTACGGGGAGCCGGGGTGTGTGCCTGCGTGTTGGTGTGTCCGTGTGTATGTCGTGCATGTGTGTGCAGCCCCAGATGTATATGTAGCTATCTCTCAAAAGCAAGGGAGTTTCTTTGTTAATTTTGTGGACTGTGTCACCCTCGCTGGTGATCAAAGATGAACATGATTAAAGGGCTGGGTGTTTGTCTCACATTTCTTACGATAAGGACGCCCAGAGATGCCCGGTTTTGCCAAATACATATACATGCAACTACAGAGAGTTGTGTGTATAGGCGCACACACACACAGAGACTATCAATCAAACGTGCTCCTTTTCACGTTGAGTAGCGTGCAATCTGCAATCTACACTCTATAGGCAGTAGTGTTTCAGTCTTGAAGCTGTCTGGCCGAAGGATAAACCTCATTAGAAAAGAAAGAGCAAAATAATATTCATAATACCTCGCTGTAGACCTATTCCCATTTATTGAAAATCGTATACTTTCATTTTTGTAAACTTGTGTTAAAATATATATGCTCGCGGGGAAGTGCTTAACCACGTCGTTCCAGAAAGAAAATGTGTGTAACATTTAAAATACTCCTTTTACGTGATGTTTTGTTTTATTTTCATAGTATGATTATGTTTAAATACCAGCGCAATTCAGCCTGACCTCTTCCTTCTGCAATGAAGTAATGCACACACCATTTACAGTCTTTTAAACGTTTCGTTGGGAAATGCAACAGCGATGTCCACCAGCAGTTGTACTAATGGGGAGAACTCTTTTGAAAATCTTCGGGAAAACCTAAGAGGTCATATGCATTTTCACACTAGGATTGCCACATTATTAGAGCATTATTATTATTTATTATTATTTGTTAAGTGCTGGACCATGTCTTCAGGTATTGACAAGCATTAAATAAACCGTTTGCGTTCATGATGCTGGGCAGAAATATATATTTCGAATGAGAACTTGTTTTCTAAACCTATACCTTGCTTTTAGATATTGCTGGGCATATTTTGCTCAAGGAGGACACAGAAAGCAGCTAGGGGCTATCACAAAGAGTCCAGTAACGTAAATATAATAGGGTCAAAGAACAGTATAATAGGATCCTTCTGCTATTTTAAAGTCAGCCAAATGTGACTGTAGTACCTAAAATTTGCCGTAAATTCTAGTATGACAACAAATCAGAATGTATAACTAAATCTCCTAAATGTGTAGGACAAAGAAATGCCAACCATCAGTCTGAAAAAAAAAAAAAAAATCATAATCTGTCTAACACTCTTATGGCTAGGAGTTTCAGCTTTGGGGGGGGTTCTTTTTTTTTGGTGTGTGTCCTTTTTTTTTTTTTTTTTTGGTAAACAAAGCAGCAATGCAGAGTTCTGCTAAGTGCTTTTTAAGTTGTGTTTTTTTCCGTGGGGGCTGGGGTGTCACTTGCACACTAGAATTTTGTGCAATTTATAATCACCACGGGCTAAGACTATTTCTTGAGTTTGATACTCCTGGTAGTTTTAAAATACTTTTTAGCAGGAGTTTCTGGACACATACTACATGCCATGTTGTTTACTGACCCATAATCAAAATGCAGTGACCTTCTACCCTTTTTTTGCCCCTTGACCCACGCTGAATTCAATGCAGCCTTTATAAATTTGCAAATCCTTGGACGTAAAGGGGATTTGGTGAGGCTTTGTTCTGAAAGGATCCTAAAAGTTTGCATTTTTAATTAGACAAAGGTAAAGCAACAAACATTGGGAAATAAGATCCTCTCCTGCACAGAGGTGATTGCTCTTAATTTCTACACCGGGGAACTACATCTTAAAAAACATACCCTCCAAACTGAAAAGCGGTTGCAAACGTAGGAGATCAGGAGGTTATGAATTGCACCAAATTAGCAATGTGGTACAAATCACTTTCATGACGTAAGGGATGGCCAGGCCACAATCTTCCGGCGCTCCTCATCTCCAAGGACCCTGCGGATCCTGATGACCCGGGGAGAGGGGAGAGCCAGCGATTTGATCTGGAGCTACAGGCGCATTCCCTTATCTCCTCTGCTATCAGTGAGTTTAAAGGACACCGTAATTATGATGGTGATAAAACAATGCCCGCTTATGTGTGCTGAATAAATAAAGAATGTTTACAGCCCCAGAATGTTTCAATTCCAATTAAACGCTATCAAAGAAAAGACCCTCTCTCTCCCTCCCTCTTTCCCTCCCTCCATCCCTCTTCCCCCACGACTCCCTATTTACCTTGTTGGTTGTAATATGGCCCTATGAAATAAACCGGCCTTCCAGTTTGCTATTAAGGCCTCATCGGGAGGAGGGGGAGGAGGAGGAGGGTGAGACAACACGCACTCCCGGTCCCACAATTACTTGGGTCGCCTGCATCCTCGTTTTGTTGTTGTGGTTGTTTTTTTTTTTTTTTAAATTGTTGTTAATTTATTTATTTATTTGTTTATTTTTCAATTTGCAAAGGCGTGATGATGCGGGGGGGGGCAGGGGGAGGAGGAAGGCACTTAAGGCCCCCGCTCCAAGCACCGGCTGGGGGAGTTGGGCTGAATTAATCCGTGTCGCCCTTGGGCGCTGGAGGAGGGGGCTGCTCCCCCCTCACCCCCGGGGGAGCGGGGTCTCCCCACCGCCCCTCTCCCCTCTGCGGCGGGGAGCCCTGGAAACGGGAGCCTGAAAACGCATCCCGCTCGCTAAGACACAAGGATCATTTCAAATATTCATTGTATCAGCAAATCTCATCATAATCAGATTAAAGCAAGGTTTGGGGGGGATTCGCCGGTGTGGCTGGGTGCGAAACACCGACCGGACTACAAAGAGGGCAGAAAACGGGTTCCTCTCCCCTGCCTTGGTCACACGGGGAGGGGGGAGGAATGAAAAGCAGTTATTTTTTGCAAGAAAGGGACACTTTAGAGAGCTGTGATTCTCCATTCCACTCTGGCTAGCACGTTCCTCTCGGAGGTTGTTTCGCATTAAACTTTACGCTTAATATTTCTATATGATGCTCTTATTTATTTGTTTGTTTTAAACTCCGGAGAGAAACGATTCCCGCTGCGGAGCACACTGAGGTAGATTTTCTTCAGGCCAGTTTGCTTTCAGCTTATCTCCGCTGAGGGAACAGCTTTCCCACATTCAAGCTTTAAAATGTATATTTCATTGAGTTGTCTGAGGTGAAATGTTTATATCCACGTTGTGGAAGGGAGCGAGGAACGGAGTGCGTTTTCAGGTCTGCTAGATGGACGCAGGCCCTTTTCCTTTTGAAAGTTCAGACCTCCAATACCCTCAATTCTACTGGCAGAATTAGGATGGACTTGGAGGGTCCTAAACGTGACCATTCACTAAGGCGGGGGGCTACAGCTTGCAACAACGTGCTCGGCAACTTAATCTTACGCTAGAAAGAGCAGAGAGCGAAAAAGAATGGAATACAAACTCTCCCGACATTTGTAGTCGCTTCCAAGGTGGACCGTGCATTTTACAGCTGATGGGAACGTGTGTGTTTTGGAGCAAAAAGGAGAGAAGGTAAGCGTTTGTCCTTGTATCCGCCACTTCGGGGAGAAACAATGAAAGAACAAAGGGAACCACTTCTCCGTGTGAACATTTCACGTTTCCCTGCCCCGTTTGAGCCTCGCTGCGGAGGGCTGGCGGCGGGGCTCGCTTAAACTTTACCTTTAGAGGCTGGGCGGCGGCGGCGGGGGTGCAAGGAACGGCGAGAAAGTTGAGGAGCGATTTAAATACACCCCCACCACCGCCACCTCCCCCCCCCCCCCCCCCCCTCCGTTTACCGCCGGAGCCCGCCGCAGCCCCGGTGCCCGCTGCCAGCAGAAGTTGCCGGTTCCATGGCTCTGAACTCACCGGAGAGTCCCCGCCAGGGCGAACCGCCGCCGGCGGGAGAGGGAACGGGGCCGGGCCCGTCTCCGGGCCGGGACTTGGGCATGCGGGGAGCCGCGGGGCGGGCGCCTGGACCGGCGCTGCCGGGAAGGACGGATCTCCCTGGTAACCGGCGAGGTGGCGAGAGAGGAAGCGGAGGTTAGGAGGAGGAAGGCGGCGGGGGAGGGAGAGGGGTGTGTGTGTGTGGGGGGGTGAAAAATAAAAAGAATCTGCAATTATTTGCGAATCGAATAAATTGCATCAAAGAGCGGGTGGGGGTGGGGTTGTGTGCAAACAAACACCGGCGGCGCTCGGCTGCGCGCGGGGCGGCGGGCGCGCGCGGCCTCGCCGTGCACCGTCACAAAGGGCGCCGGGCCGGGCCCTGTCCCGTCCCCCGGCCCCGCCGCTCGCCCGCCCGGGACACACAGGCCCGGTGTTTACAGCCGGGGCGGACGGCAGCCCCAACTCGCTGTGAGGGAAGCGCCGGGCCGGTGTGGCGGCGGCGGCAGCAGGGCCAGCCCGCCCGCCCGCCGAGGCGCCGCCCGCCATTGGCGCGGGGGCTCTCGGCCGCTGACCTTTCACCCCGCTCCCCCCCCCCCCGCCCGCCGCTTCCTTTGCCGCCCCAACACTTTCCTACCCACAATTCCCCGCGCCGGCCGCGCTCGAGCCTCCCCCTTCCCCCCCCTCGCTCCCCCGCCATCCCGGGAAAACCCGGGAGCGGCGGCGCCCCGGGGAGTGCCCAGCGCCGGGGGCGGGGGGGGGGGGGGTTTAGGCGGGCCCGGCCGCGTTTGAACGGGGCGTGAGGCGGCCGGGAGAGCCCGCCGGGCGCGCTGAGGCGCTGGCTGCGGGGGGAATCCCCTCAGGGAACCGTCACCTGCGGGGGGGGGGTGGGACATGACACACCGAGACCCGCAGGGCACGCGTGGGGGAGAAGGGGAGGGCCCCGTGGCTGCGGGGAGGGGGAGCCCCTGTGGGCCGGGGGGGGGGTGTGTGAGGGCCCCACCTGCCCGGGCGTGGGGGAAGGCAGGGCGGCGGGAAGGGGATTTGCCTGTTGAATATTGCTGGGAGACGTTAATCTCGTGCTTTAAAGTACCTTGTCAGTGGCTTTAAGGAAATCAAACGTGACGTTAATCAAATCACACAAATGTAAACATTTATAAGTTAAATCCTAATATTATGCAATTATTTAAATCAAGCCGTGTTTTTTTTTTTTTTTTTTTCCTCTTCGCTGCCGCGCCGTCGCTCCCGCTCCCTTCCTCGCGCGCGTTGGGGTTTCCCGCTGGATCCGGGTGTCCCCTTTCCCGCTCCATCCCGCTTATTTCCCCGTTTTCCGTGGGAACGCGGGGGCCCGGAGCGCGCCGTCCGCCTGCACTTGGGCTCGCAGGGGGGGCAAAACAGCCCAAATCTCGCTCGGTCTCCGAACCAACGCCCGTCGAGGTTTATTAAAAAAAAAAAAAAAAAAAAAAGGCAGTGCGCTTTGCATAAATTTGAGGACGAAACCCTCAAATAATGCCTCGCATTGGTACCGTTTGGGATTTTTGTTGTTGTTTTTATTTTTGTTTCACACCCCCCCCCCCCCGTTGGGTGCGTTGAAGCGGGGTGGTCCCCGCGCGGAAACTCGAGCAGGCGGCTCTGGTGGCTGAAACACGGCGAGGTGCCTTCGCGGCCTCGGCGGGGGTTTTTTCGGCGAAGCGACACGTGGAAGACCCGCTAATTTGCCAGCGAGGGGGACGAGGCAGCCCGGCGGGACCGAGGGCCCCGGGCGCCCTCGGCGGGGCTGGCGGCGGGTGGAAAGAGCTTCGGGGTCACGGGGGGGGAACGGGGGCGAAGGAGCGGGGCAGGAGGGCTCGCACAGGCGGCTCGGGAGGGCGGCAGGTGGCCTGCGAGGGAAGGCTGCGGGGCTGGCCACGAGGGCGAGAGACCCCGCGAAGCGGCCGGCCTCTTCCCCCGTCTCTCCTCCTTTCCCGGTCCTTCCCGTTTCCCCTCCGCCGGCGGGGAAAAGGGGATTTGGGGGTCAGGGAGGAGAGAACAATGCTGAGCCGCCTTTTGTGTGCAGCACCGTCCCCTGAAGGGAAGAAGCGAGCACTGCAGCCCGCGCAAGGGGTCGGGGCGCCTCTGTAGTGCTGCCTCCTCTCCTGCGGGTAGTGCTCATGGCCTGCGAGGGGACGGGCGGGCGGGCGCGGGGGCCCGGCGGCGGCGGCGGCGGCAACGGCGGGAGGTCGGGGGCAGCCGGCGGAGGGGGTGAGGGCTGCCATAGGCCGGCTTGCCCGCACCGTCGACCCCGGGATAGGCTCGGGGGAGCGGGGCTGGCGGCGGGCCAGCCGGGCAGACCCACTCGCCCTGCGGCAGGCTGTGGCGCCGGGGGCGGGAGAGTTTGGGGGTGAGCGGCTCTGAGAGAGAGAGAGGAGAGAGAGAGAGAGAAAGAGAGAGAGAGATTAAATCCGTGGGTGCCCTCGGCAGCGCGGCGCGGAACTGGCAGGCTTTGCCCGGGGGATTTCAAGGGTGAGCGAGGGTCTCCCGTCAGCGGGGCGGGCTCCGGGCAGGCTGCCGTAGGTAACATGGAGGGACCGTACCGTGGCCGGCCAGGCGGCGAGCGGGGTGGGAGCCCGCCCGCGCTCCCCGGCGGAGCGGCGTTGCCAGGCCGCAGGGAGCGGAGCGGGGCCGGGCCGGGCCAGGTGGCAGCGGCGGGGCCGGAGGAAGCTCAGCCGGGGTTGCCGCTCCTCCCGGCTCTCCCCATTGTTCCCCGGTCGCCTCCTTCGCGCCGCTTTCGGCCGGCGGGGGCTGGGCCGGCCCGGCCGGAGCGAGGGAAGGAGAGAGGAGCTCCCGCCGAGGGGCTGGGCTCGCCCCGCCGCCGCTGCCCGGTGTGGTCGCAGGCAGCGGGTCGGGAGTGGGACGGGACGGGCGGGAGAGGGGTGCTCCGGCGAGAAAATGGGGTACATGAGTAGAGAGGAGCCTTTAGAAGTGCCATGCGGTGAGGGGGCTGTAGCTCACGTGTTACTGGAAAGGTAAAAAGAAACAAAACCAAACAACCAAACCCCGAACCCAAACGCCGCTACAGCAGTGGATTTGTACATAAAGTAACATCTGTTTGTGGGTGGATTTTAGAACGGGGCTTCTTAAAGAGATCGGGAGAAACTGCTCCGAACCACTGGATTTGCAATAATAAATGTAGCCAAAGAGAATTTTGGAAGGAACTCGTCTTAATGGTCTGTTTATAAAAATGAAGATTAATCTTATCCTGTTTTTCATATAAGCACCGTGTTGTTTGGATTTCCCCCCCCCCCCTTCCCCCAAGTGTTCGTTGTGTGTTGGTTTGAGATTTTTAAAGATTTGTTTTGTAGGAAAAGTGTTTGTGTCTTTTTTTTTTTTTTTTCCCTTGAAAATAATTGGAAATTAAATTGTTTTGGTACGCTATTTCAGACCTGATCTCTCTCATGTATTTACATAGAGAAGAATTGACTAACTTGGTGTTCAAGAAAATTTCCAACAAGTGCCCTTGATCTTCTAAGGGAAAAAAAATATGTCTTTGCACATTGTTTTGGGAAGATTAAATCAAAACGGGTAGGGGCTTATATTTGTGATGAGGACAGAATTTTCTAGAGAACTAGTTATTTTAAGAAAATCCCTTCTAGGAGAACTGTGCTTATTTTTAGCAAGTTATCTCTGGGTGCGTGAGAATTTATTTTAAAAGATTTGAAGTGATGTCTAGATTTTTTTTTTTTAAATTAAAGACATCACCAAGAAATTAACGTTTTGCATAGATCGTGAGAAGCAAGTAAAAGAAGTTAAAGGATGGTGTTTATGGATATCACCTAGCTGAAAAAAAATTCTGAAGTGACTTTCCTCCCCCCACGCACACTTGGGAAGTTGCATGCTTGCAGTCATTGTTTAAGATAATACAGTTTGGGACTTCTCTTTCACTCTTTGTAAACTTGCAGGCTTTTGTGGGACTCCTCCAAATAAAAGCTCAATTCAGTTTGGATGCTAAAAAGCATCCATGTTATTCGAAAGCTGAAGATGCAGGTAACATTTAATAGGAAAACACCACCCTGGTAATATCTAAAGGCATTAACTTTAAGATCGAGGAAAGAAAGATTTTTTTTGTTGTTGTTGTTTTGTTTTGTTTTACTTCTACTCGAGTATTCCGGAGATGCATTTACTTATTATGCATTTATTTATTGCTTCTTGGCAATTTTTAAAAGGTAACTACAAATTTAGAAAGGGTCATTTAAAAGGACATTTAATGCTCTCGTATTTACTAGAACAATATATAGCTATTTGAAAACTATCTCATTAAAAGGGAAGATTAAAAAACATGGTCAGGGAGAGACCGTTTGTTGCCATTCTTCATTGCTCTTTATTTTGTATTTGTGTGGAATGTGTTGATGTATTTCATATATTAAGTTTTTTTCACAATGGAGCATTGTTGTTACTTTTAATTGGGAAGTACCACGATATAAAAATTACCCACATTCCCGACTCTGAAGTACCGTAGTAAGATTGACAAAAAGTGATCCGAGGCTTGCGCGCTTAATTCGCCAGGAATGTTAAGCTTCCCAGATACACCCTATGTGGTCAAGTTAGACTTGTGTGCTCTTAGGCAGTTTTTAATGGTCAAAATCGTAGCTAGAGGAAATGTATCTATCTATATATATATGTGGAATTGAAATTAGATGGTAACTAGCAGTGGGAACGGAGCTCACTGATCGAAAGCCTTTTTTTTTTTTTATTGCATTTGGCAACCTCTTTCTTTCAGAGACACAATACAATTAATTAACATATTCTGGGGCGTGTTTTTGAGATTGGGAAGTGGTGGCCCCTTGTTGAGAAGAAAACACTTTAAATAAAAAAGTAACATTGTTTTGTCCAAATGGTACTGGGAAAAGCAGAGTAGTATTGCTTATACAGCCCACGGATGCGGTTGATTTACTCCAATTTGCTTTAGCATATAACAAACCAGCTTTTCCTTTCCCACGCCTATATTAGATATATGTGTTTTGTTTATACAAATCCATCTAAAATAGGTCTGTATTTAAGGTATTTGATGGGAAATTCAGCATGTCGTTTCTTGTATTTAATATGTAGTACAGATACCATTCCTAAATCGAAATCAAATAAATGTGACCTGTGACACAAGAGTATCACACTGCTGATCGCAACACAACAAACATGAAAAAAGGCTATTAATTTATATGGAATGTTAATTTAGCAAATCCTACACAGAGATATGCCCATAGAAGAAAAGTAATCTGAGGCTTGGTTTTGGAGTGATGCTATGTAAATGTATTTGATAAAAATCCAATGAATTAATACATAACCTCATAAAAATCCAAACTTTGAAATGCAGTATTCTTCTTTAAAGAAAAGCCCTGTGTTGCATTTAAGTTGCATATAATCTAGATTCCAGAGTTTCCTAACCCATCTTTTCAGGGCTTTTTCACCATTAATCCCAATATGGTTTGCTCGAAGTTTGTTTCAGGTTCTTTTGTATCATACTGTAATTATCATTACTTTGACTTGACTCACATAAAAATGTGGTTAACATTTAAATGCCTTTTTAATGTAGAGAATTATAAATTAACTGTCACATTTAAATCTTTACCTTCTATCACTTAGGGAATCTTAAATCTTTAAAAGGAAATAATCACCGCGCTTAAAACCATCCCGTGCTAGGATTCCTTTATTTAGAATTTTGGTTTGAGATTGTTCATTCAAAGAAAATCCCTTGTTTCATGTTTACTGTAAACCTCAGTCTGAAATTAACATTTAAATGCCAACATTAGTAACAGAAGCAGTACTTGAAAACCACCAATTTTATCCATTGCTGCTAGTTAAGTGGAATTCACCAAAGTCTCCAAAGGTGATAATACAATTAAAAGCAAGAAAATGAATACAATAGTTGGTGGAATTACTTCCCCTTTTCTTTGCAGTCTAAAGAATCACAAAATTTGTAATTACGTTTGAACAAAAGAAACTAGCACAACATATGAAGAGGCATGGTGTCCAGGAGATGCACCGACATGACTTTTGATGCTGCTACCTGTACTTGCATAACATGTAAATATATAGCATGCAAACTCCCGATCAAGAAGTGACCACATGTTAAATGTTGAAACTTTTTAATTATTCAGTACATTGCATTTGTATAGGCGTTAAATACAGATTTGAGCAGTATATTAAAGAATAGGAGGAAAAAGAAAACTTCACTCTTTCCTCAGTATAATTTAAGAGTAAGCATGTAAAGATACATTACCATTTTTAATATGGGTTCTTTAGACATGCTATATCCTTCATAATTGAACATGGATAGAAATAATTTGTTGAATCTAAGGCAGACTGCCATTTAAAACACACTGCGTGCAAAGGTCAACACACAAGAGTCGCATTTTATTTTGTGTAAAGTGACCATTTTGCTGCTGCCTTCCCAGAAGTGAAGCAAATACCCACGATTAGAAGGTATTTCAGTGAAGACTGTTAATGATTTAAACCCACATAAACAAAAGGCAGACAAGCATCAATGTATTTTAAATGGATAATCAGGAAATGTATTATTCTGCCTATTCAGTATCACTAAGTTATTGCAATTTTCCTGTTTTCAGTGGTGTCTGTTTAGCTGCAGCACGTATCCTTTTGCACATAGGTAAAGATCAAAGCTTTCTCAGCAAAGACCCAATCTGAAAATGGAGTAAAAATTGCTGTGAGAAATTTGCTTTCTGGAAAGAAGTGTGTTACCCCACTCTACAGCTCCAAGTCCCAATATCAATTCATGTTTTCTAATATAGTATGCATTTTATATAAAGTCTGTGTTTTTTTCTGTTATTCCTGGAAGACGCTTCTGATGATTATGTGCAACTGGTAATGCGGTTTTGTAAATGAGAAACTTTTTCTTGTCCAATGCTTTGTTTTATTCACTAAACTTACAATATGATTTTGCACGTTTTAGGAAAAAAACAGTGACATTTAAACCAAATATTCAAAAATCTTAGCATCATTGTTGGAACTGATTAATTGGTAGTAAAAATTTAAGGTGAAAACCTCTTTATTTTTGTTAATGACGCTAAAGTGCTATGTGCTAATGTATGTTAACATTTTCTTGAGGAATTCCTAAAACTTTTAAAAACAATTTGCATTTGGAGAGTGTAATTTTCTTTCACTTACATATTCACTCTATTTGAAAAAGTATCTTAAATCTAAAAAAATATGAAAACATACAAAGTCCTTGTATGTTTCCTATAATCTAACTTGTTTAGCTTCTAGGTTTTGTAGGTTCCTTTTAAGAGAATTGGATTTTCTCCTTGCATTTAGATTAGCAATGAAATTATTCATTCTTACTCACTGAATTATATTCCTCCCTAATTATTTTAATCTCTTATATATCACTATAAGAAGGACAGGCTTTTTTTTTTTTTAAAGAAAATTGGCCTTCTGTGTCATGTCAGTGCTTATTAAATACTACAATCATAAGAACATATATGCTACAAGATTTTATGTTCTGATTCCATAGCTGTTACAGGCTTAGTGTTTGCAGTATTTATTTTGTGGTAATGCATTTCTTTTCCTATTTTGCATTTCAAAGGTCTTCTCTAAATGATTGTTTTACAGAACTATCAAAAGGTTATCTAAATTTTTCCATCAAATATTACACAATACCATAAGATGGTAGTCATGGAGTTTCTTTCAGTCCATGTACATTCTTTCTATAGAAAGAATTGAACAGAAATCCATAAAAAAGTCAACCAATGTTTCATTAAATAATTGAATGTATTAGGTGAATGTATTAGGCAAATATATTGACCAAAGCAAAGTTTCAGGCTGTTTGGTACTGAGCTGGTGTGTTACATGGTGTGAGATTAAAATATTTTTATTTGAAAACTATACAGTAGGTTTTTCACGAATATACTCTTGTTGCTGTGGTGCGGCTTTAATCAAGTTGTTGCAAAGTGATTAATTTTTTCTTTGGTGATACTTCTTTAAAAAATTGAGCCTTAAAATAGCTAACACTTGAAGAAAAAAAAAAAAAAAAAGAAAAAAAAGAAAGACCCGGGAATTGTACTAGTTGCTTTTCAAAGAAGAAATTGCAGGAAGACCTTCTCAATGAATTAAAATAAAAAAAAAAGCTGTGAAAAAAATTTACAATTGTTTGTTACAATACACATTTTACTAAATGTATACATTCATCCGACAAATTAAAATATATTTAATATATTTCAATTTTAAAAGCATATTTATTTTAATTTACCTGTCAGGGAAATAAAGGACAGATTTGCTGCTGTACCGTGATTTTTTTTTTTTTTGTCAGGGTTAACAGAATCATTGAGAATGCTTTTTAAATTAGATGTCATTTTCTTGACAAGAATGAAGAAGGGCTGGGACACTATATCTATCAGCTTCAAATAATTTGCGTTTTTTTAAAAAAACAGGATATATTAATTGCTTTATTTCTTTACAAAGTAATTGCTTGCACCTGCAATTTTCAGGGTATTTTTACAAGCTTTAAAAGTAATAAAAATAGTGTTGTAAGTATGTTTTATAATGTAAATAGTTTTATGTTTTAATTCCTATTCTTTAGTGTTGAGATAGCACATTTGGGTGTGGGGTGGATTTTTTTTGAGAACAATCTCTGAATGATTTTACACAAACCGAAACATACAACATTCCAGTCCCCCCCGCCCCCATTTTTTACATGTCCCTTAAAAATTTCTAACCTCTCAAGGATATTGGAACATACATTTACAGAGAAATGTTTAGAATGTGTCTCAAATGGCTGCGTTAATGGCATGTTTGGCTGGGCCCTTCATCTAGGAAGCGACCTTCATCATTCCTTTTTCGCCTGCCCTCCATTCTTCCTCTATCTAAATAATTTCACTTAAAACTTCCAAGGAGAGAAAAGAGCTTGACCTAAGATATCCTGCGTAAAACTGCAGACTCGGATGTCTCTAGGGGGTAGAGAGTTAGGCACATCCCACTTCTCCCCTCCATGCAGCAGTTTGTCATATTCCTGTATGTAAGTGGAGATGTTTTACTAGTTAACAATGTATAAAATATAACCTGTGTATATATAGGTCTAGGTAGCGACGTGTCTGGGAGCGTACATAATTCAGGAGTGATTTGTACCGATACCATATCAACTAAGCTGCCCTGGCAAAATCATCATGAAAAATATAGTTCCGTGCGCAAATTCTGCTTCTCTGCCTTTTAGCATGATAATGAAGATAAATCAATGATACCTTCCTTGCCCAACGCTAAATAAATAAATAAATAAATAAATGCTGGCCCTGGGGCAAGTGAGTGAGCAGAATTTTGCAAGGCTGCATTTAATTTCTCTGTGCTCCTAACAATCGCCACAATTAGTTCCTTCTGCTACAGGCATACCTGCTTACAATGGAGAATTGAATAGCCTGAGATTTTCCTCTCTGCTGACCACCTCATCTCTCTCTCCCCCCAGGTTTTCTTTTTCTTTTTTTTTTTTTTTCTGCCTTTAATTAAAAGAGACAACAGGATTGTTTTACTAACCACAGCCCCCACCCCAATCGTCCAACTTCTAGACCGCCATATCCACCTTTAAGTAAAAGTAGAGAACCGCTGTACTGAAGAACATGTTTGTTTTTTCTGTCTCTGTGGCCGCCCTGGTTTCTCTATTTGTCATATATTCTATTCAGCATCACTTTCGCTGCCGGGGCAGCAATAGCCACGCAGCGCTGCATCCGCACGACGAGTTTTGGGGGGAGAAGAAAGAGCGGGATTAATAATGCATTAGTTTCACAGCCCCATCGAAGGGAAAATAAACAAAATAGTAAAAGTTGTGGCGAGGGCAGGGAAGTGGCGTAATAGCGAGAATGCATTAGTCCTGCCGGCACACCGAGGGGATATAAACAGGATAATAAAAGTTGGGAGCGGGAATGCATTAGTCCTGCAGTCACATCATGGGGAAAATAAACAAGATAGTAAAAATGATTTCTGCGGGGCGGGAGGGGAGGGCGGGAATGGGGCGCGTCCTCCGGCCTTCCTGAAGGGGGCATGAGCAGTGACATCGCGGGTGGGAGCGGGGCGCATGTCTGCCGCCTCCCCGCCCCCCCCCCCCCTCACCCCCAGGGGAGGGGGGCAGCAATAAGCCCGGCTAACGCTCGCCCGGGCTGGGGAAGGGAGGCGGTTTGCGCACAAGGCCGTCCCGAGGCGCGCCGAGCGGCCCCGGCAGGGAGCGCGTTGGGGTTAGGCCGGCCGGGAAAAGGGGGGGAGGGGGGAGGCGAGATGGCTCGCCCGGGGGACGGAGAGTGGCCGCATGCCGAGGTGGGTGCCCGCGCGGGGCCGGGGCCGGGGCCGGGGCGGCGGGCGGGCGGCCGGGGCGGGCCGGGCCGGGCCGGGCC
This sequence comes from Pluvialis apricaria, assembly GCA_017639485.1. Classification (NCBI taxonomy): domain Eukaryota; kingdom Metazoa; phylum Chordata; class Aves; order Charadriiformes; family Charadriidae; genus Pluvialis; species Pluvialis apricaria. The sequence continues at coordinate 21,748,891 of CM030008.1, read as the reverse complement.
GGGCCATCAGGTGCCGGGAAGCGGCGGCGCTTCCGGCCGCGCGGAGGCGAGGCGAGGGGCGGGCGGGCGGGCCTGGCGGGGCGCCGCTGGCTCGCGCACGCTCTCTCGGCGCGACGGTTGGAGCCGTTGCGGGGGGGGGTGGGGGGGTGGTGGTGTGTGTGTGTGGGGGGAGCGCGCGCGCTCTCTCAGCCGCCGCTCACGTTCCCTGGGCGGCTCGTGAACCATCGCGAGGAGGCCCAGGCCGAGGCCTTCCCCGCGGGGGCGCGCAGTGCGCCTGCGCGCCGGCCCCGTTCCCTTGCCTGTCTGCCTGCTGTGTGGTGTCCTCCTCAGTGTACCGCCGCCGGGCTGCCCCTGCCTGCTTGCGTGACTGATACAGCCTGGCCGGTTGGTCGGGCGGGGGCGAGAAGAGGCTCTCAGCCAGCGGTCATGGGCCCTAAATCATTGCCGTGGCGGCGGTGGCGGCGGCGGCGGCTGAGTGACTGAGGGGAGACACCGCCGGGGGAGGGGGCAGGCAGGGGGTGAAGCGTGTGTGTGCGCGTCTGTGTTGTTGACGACGGTGTTTTTAACCCTTAGATGGTCTCTAGCGAGCCGCTGCTGCTGCCTGTGTCACTGGAGGGCGAGTTCTCCAATAGCATGAAGGAGATGATCGGCGGCTGCTGCGTGTGCTCCGACGAGAGGGGCTGGGCCGAGAACCCGCTTGTCTACTGCGACGGGCACGGCTGCAATGTCGCAGTGCATCAAGGTGAGTAGGCAGGTGGGTGCCAGCTCACCCGCTCTGGCCTCCAGCCTTGCCACTTCCTTCTTGGTTCTCCCTGTCCTCTTCTTTTAGGCCTGCTTCCCCCCGCCCCGTTCCACCCTTGGCCGTTTTTCTCCCCTTCTCCCATCTCAGCTCCTTCTTGTCACCCTGTTTCCCTGTTTCTAGGGCCACGTGCTTTCTGGTCTGACCAGTCCTGTCATTCTCTATCCTTCCAGTCTGTCTGTCTTTTGCCTCGTGTGAGACTTACTGTATGATGACTTCCTATATTATGGCTACAAGAAAGGAAGAACCCCACTTCCAGTTTGTTTTTTTTTTTTTCCTTCCTCCTCCCCTTGTAGCTCTTCTGTGTCTATGCTTTCCAGTCTGCTTTTGCACCGTGTTAACAACCTTAGCTGTAGCAGTCCAAAGACTACCTAAAACTCCTTTCCTTCTTTGTGGAACTTCTTACTAATCTCTGTACTGGCAATTGTTGCTGTATCTCTGTCTTCCTATACTCAATCCCTGTTGTCCCTGCCTTTCCCAAGTTAGGAAAAAAGTATTTGAGGGGCAGCAAGTAGACGAGGAGGGTTTAGGACTGGAAGAGAGCAGTGTGTAGGAAAGACTTAGCTGTCATGTGATTTCTTCCTCTGCCTGCCTTTCCTTGAATGTCATTTGGCTGATGTTTCCTGGTAGATGAAGAGACTTCCTGTTGTGGTTCCGCAGGGGGAGGGTGCTAGTCGGAACGGCTGATGCTGGATTTGTTTGGATTAGTGGAGACTGGTTGGTTGGTTTCCAGCTCAGCTCAGGAGCTGGCATGTTCCCTCTATGTGTGATTGCTTTGTTTCTGGCAGTGAGTTGACCTTCCTCGTGAGAGCAGAGGGAGAGACTGGATTCTGCTGCTTACATTGTAAGAAAGGAAGTTATGATGACTTTTGCTTTATGGTAGCAGAAATAAGGAATAAGATGGTAGTTTCTCTCTGTCAAGTCCCAAGCAGTCATATGAACTCTGTGGCTGGCCCTTTGACTCATTCTAGATGGTGAACAAATTGGAGGAGACAGAAAATCCAAAATCCGGTTCATTAGTCTGAATGCCTAGCACATGTGAAAATACTACTACTCATGCTTGGTCTTAAATTGTGTTGAAGATGTAACTGTTTGTTTCAGGTATATGCTCCTCTGTAAACTGACAAGAAATAACAAGAAATAGTAGTGATTTCAGGAAATCTGCAAAAGAATTCAGTTATTCTTGTTAATGTTGGATTGAATGCAGAGGGGAGCTGACAGGATCTGTGAAATTAGTCTGGTTTTGAATCAGTTTTCTGTTGGTTTAGGAGCTGAGTAATGTTGACCGGAAAGTTAACTCTGCTTTTGTGGAATCTTAGGATTGTGAAAAAGACCACTAAAACACAAATACTTTTAGAAGTCATACCTGAACCAGCTATTACTTTTGTATTATCTTGGGCATCTTCGTTTGCATCTAGAACCTTGCTAATATTTTCAGTGAAAGAATTTGATAGCAGCAGTTGGAGCTGAAATAGTGGGAGCAACAAAAGTCTGTTTTAGGAAGTATTCCTAATATAGAGACACACTTCAGTAAATTGGGTACAAGAATACTTAACTACTTTTTTTGGGTTTTTTTTCTTAAGTTTGGCTCCAGATCTGAATTTGTATCTGGCACAAAGTGTGCAAAGGACTGCTTCTTCTAAATTCAGATGCTGTTGTAGAGGTCTTAAGAAAAGAAGAACCATATATTTTGATTTACTATATCGTTGATGGTTTATGTTTTGGATTTGATGCATCATGCGAAGGTGGTAGAGGAAGCGTGTCCGCTCTTTTTGTAGTCTTTCTATAGTAGAAGTAGTAGTTCTCATGATTAAAATTGGTAGTCCTTATTTAAAGTTAAGACAGCAGTATTACCCATTTATTAACTTTATTAACTCCATTTTTTGTTATTATAATTATTTTTAGTTCAGAGAAAACTGCTTTTTAAGTGTTAAGTCATTGGCAAGTTGTGCAGGACAAAATCTCTTCATGTGTTTAAAGAAGCTTTTTATGGTAGTGGAAGTATAAACCAAAGGAAGTCCTGGAACTCAATAAATAATATCACAGTGTATCAGAGCACAAACATGTGGTGGGCTTTTTTAGACTTTAGGTGTACTCTGTTACGTTTGGAGATATAAAAGTACTTCACTTCAACTTTGGTCTTTTCCTGACTCATGTTGCCTTTGGATCTAATTGCCAGCCAGCCCTGTCTCTGAGTTGCATTCTGTAATTAGTTTCTTACTCTGCGCTGTCTCTTGCTAATTTAAATGTGTGATTGCACACTTAAAGGCTCCCTCTTAATTTCTAAAGAGAAATTCAAAGTCTCCCTCATCTGTGGTTAATATGGATGCACAAAAACAAGATGTTTTTTTCTCATGTTAAAGAACTTTATTGTACAGTAGAAAGGGCTTATCAAGATAGTTTGGTCTGTCAGTAGTTGGATAATGTATTTGAAAATCTGACAACTGATCTTAATATGACTACATGTGTGTATATAATAGGAAATGATTTCATTGACTTTCCTTCATAGAAGGAAAGGTGTATTAGCCAGACGTTTTTTTGTGCTACTATTGCGTTAGTGTGTTAGTTTTCTTTTTCCTTCTTCAGACTAGCACAAAACCAGCAGTATTTTTGCATATGTTCTAGAAGATACTAATTTAATCTCAGCTTTTCTCTTAACTATTAATTTATCGTATATATATATATTTCTGGTTACGCACTTAAACCAGATTTTCTTATTTAAGTAACATATGATTGTTGGGAATTGGGATATTTAAAACTATGATGTCAGATTTGGGATTTTTTTTTTTTTTTGAGGAAAATGTTTGGCCTTTGGAGTCTTTGTTATTAGTTGTTAAACCCATACAGATATTAGAATATATTCACAGCACGTGTGTTTTCATTCTTAAAGTTTCTTGATCTGTGCGTTTCAAACATGAACAGTATTGCCAAATTACTGATCTCTCTGGAATTTCTTATCAAACTCCGTTTTTTTTTTGTGTACTATAAAAATATAGATGACAATCTTGCAGAGAAATCTGCATGTCTCAATCTCTTTCCTAAGGATTTTTTTTTTTTTTTTTTTTTAGCCTGGCTATAGTTGCAACTGATCCTAGCCCTGATGCTTGGCTTAGTTTATATTTACAGCTCCATATGAATTTTCAGGCGAAAAAAAAGCAAGCTTTGTATCTTTGTTCAGTTTATTATGGATTTCCGACTTAAGTTATTTTACTCATAAAGAGTAAGAGAACTTGATTGTAACTAAGTGTATGGATGTCTTATGACAAACTTGGATTTGTTGCTTGCTTTTAGTTTTCTCTTAAAAAATACTTTACTATAAATGATGGGTGTTTGTTATTGTGAAGTGTTTTACCTGTTTTGCTGCTAAATATATAGCAAAACAGATCACGTATGAAACATTGCTGTTCTTGAATAGTTATGTTAATTTATAAGCCAATCAGTATTTTTTTTATTTAACGAATTTTGCATGAATTTTTAAGTGGAAGCTTACTGAACTCCATTTCTAGTACCATTGTGATAGGATTTCATGTGCAACGTATAGATGTCAATTTGACTTATTAAAATGGTGTGAGATCAACTAATACTAAGCTTTTTTTTTTTTTTAATAACATTCATATTAGTAGTAATGTAGTGCTGCTTATTTTTGCTGAAATATTTTGTCTTGTTCAAAACAGCTTGCTATGGAATTGTTCAAGTACCCACTGGACCTTGGTTTTGCAGGAAGTGTGAATCTCAGGAAAGAGCAGCCAGAGTGGTATGTGCTTTGTTTATTAAGTAATGCTAGTTATAATGCTTGCGTGGCTAATGTTTACCCAAGTATGCCAGTAATAATAGAAAATAGCTTAGCTTTCTGTCATAATTCCATCTAGATGCTATTCAGAAAGACTTGTTTTCTTTTTATGTCTCTTTTTTTTTTTAAGTGGAAATATGTAAATGTCTCTAAGTATTCTGACAATTTCTGGGGGAAGGTGTGTGCTTGTTTTCTTTCTCCCAACTGTTTCAAAGGTTATCTTTTTCTTATCTGTGGTGTGGGTTTTGTGTAATTTTATCAGTTTAATACTTACATAGTTAGGTACGGGGAGAAAATAGAATCTGTGTCCAATTTTCTTTTACAGCAACTTTAGATTCCCAGTTGAAAGCTTCAGTCTAGGAACCCCTAACCAATAGGTAGTGTTCTTAATTTTGGAATCTAATGCTTGCTTGGAATGTGCTACTTCTAATTGAAGAAACGTTTTCTTTCTCTGTCTTTTTAATTTTTTACGATAAATATTTGGATTCAGATAATCCTTCTGAACAACAACAAACAACCCTAACAGTTTTTTTTTTTTCCTGCTTGGTTACATGAGGGTTTTTTTTGGTCAGGCTTGTATGTTATTAGATCAAGCTGCATGATATCAGGCGTTTTTAGAAAAAGACAATCACATTTCTCACTACTTGGCACTTCTTAGTTTGTCTTCCAGCAAAAGATAAAGTAAGAGTATTTAGAGTCTCTCTGAGAGTGAGAACTCACTAAGACTAAGCTATTCAATTGCCTCTGAAAATATTTTTGGTATAAAAATTGGAAGAGAAGGTGGTGCAGCATCTTGGGGCAGTGTGTCAACTATTTCTGACTTTCATATCTAAAGGCAAATGAAGAGCCTGAGACCAAACTTTCAGTTACTGTCAGTGACTGAACAGAGTGTTTACATGAGCTCTTTGCTGTACCTATTTCCTTTTCTAATATAAAGTGCTATAGAAATGGTAGGATGACTTAATGTTGTGTGAATTTTTGGCACAGGACTAAAGAATCTTGTTCCTCTACTTTTTCCCAACTTGCAGCTAACATTTTCGTAATGCTGTAGCAATGTAGACTTTGTTACTCCTTCCAAAGCAGACCTGTTGGTGGGAGCAAGAATGGATTGATTTCTATGTGCTCTGCGAATATTTGTCAACAGAAAATCAAAACCACCACTCTTTCTACAAAAGGCTGTTTCTTTTCTTGGGTAGACCGTCAGCAATGTAAAGTTTTAAGAGTAGCATTTTTAATGTTGCTGAGTTTGATGTATACAGGTTGACAGCAAAATTGAAAATATGGAGGAGGGAAAAGAGAGATGGTGGCTAGCAGCAGGATTTTTCTTGTGCGTGATAGGGAATTCTCATCAGGATTTAGGTTATAGTTATGCCTGGCTTCTCCTGATGCTAGGAATGAAGGAGAACTGTACTGAGTTCTAAAATAAACAATGCCTCACTGTGTTCCGATAATTTCTTGAATTTACCAAGGAGAATAGCTTGGATAGACATTATACTGCTTTTCTTTGCCGTTTGAAGTTAAGAAGGAATAGCGATGAACTTAAATGAGTTCTCTGCCTGGTGTATTCTATTCTTGTTTCCACCTAATGGGTTCTGTTTATGGTACAGTTCAACAAGTTGACTACCGATCTTGTTTCAAAGAAGAAAAATCTTTCCCATTTGTAATATAGCATAGGTTTAAATGGTTCTTAAGTGAAACTAATTGCCTATGAGGTAGAACAGATTAGTAACAGTTGAAGTTTTAACAACTGCTTGTATGTTAGTGAGTTAGAAACATGGTGGCTGTGTCTGAGGTGTCTTGGAGAAGCCCTTAAAATTCAAAAACTAAACTGGAGCTCTGACTTCAGTATGAAAAGTGGAACTTTATTGTAACCAGTTTATCAGAAGTTGTAATGTGCTTACTTGCAAAAGCAAACCTCCTTATCATTGCAGTAGGAGACTGAAGCTTAGTTTTTCTGTTGGCTTTTCTGTTTAGAAACAAACCCAGAATTAAATTAACTCTATTACATTGAAAATGCTTCTACTTACTTATTTTTAATCTTTAAAAAGACCCGAGTCTTGCACTCAAGGCACGTTTTTCCCTGCTGATGCTGTCTGCATTTCTGTATTTTATGGGTTTTTTTGTTCTAGTTACCAGCTGGGGTGAAACTGTGTCAGGGTTTTTTTTGGTGTGTTTTTTTTTTTTGTTTGTTTGTTTTTTTTTAAGATGCAGTTACTGGGCAAATAAATCCATTCTGGTAAGAGACCAGGGTTAGTTGCTTGCACTAAAGTTAGTCTTGCTTTAACAACTGAAAGAAATAGATTAACTCATAAGCATGTAACTCAAGTAGGTGGGTCACCAGAGAACTTTGCGTAACAGCAGGTTAGAGCGGTTGGCTTCCCATATACTTTCAGCTGTTGCACACTGATGTCTACTCTGTTCGCTTTGTTTTGTATGCTGCTGCTAAGCTGGTACATACTGCTTGTCAGTGAAAGCGGTGGCTAATTTTTTTTTTTTTCTCCCAGCCACACAAGCCTCCTGGCTGGTTGACTTGCATGTTTTGGATAGTGAGATGATAGCCAGTGTCTTGGGTTTTGAATGGTCAACTACTAGTTGGAGAGTATCGTTCCATACCTGGCAAGTCATACTGACTCTTGGCTCTAGCAGAGTCACGTTTTTGTGCATGTGAGAGAAACTGTTATTTTTGTAAACCTGACCTGTTTGGTAATACACATATTGAGGTGTCTGGTAATTATTTGACTTACCTTATTATCATGCATATGTAGTACATAATAAATAGACGGCTGTAATCCCAGTATGCACCTTTTACAATCACTGTGTAAGTTTTGTAACTATTGCTTGAAAAGTCTTAGTTTTCCCTAAATCAGCTAATTTATCTTAGCTGACCTATGGTGAGCTTGGAATGTGAATCTCTTTGTGACGGGTGGCAACTGCTCCCAGTTTTTCCTGTGTCAGCACCAGCTGTTATTACCCTGCACAGAGGGCCCTTTTGATGTCTTCAGATGTACCTGAAATTCCGAATCAAAAAGCAGGGCAGATGTGTGTTGTTGTAGGAAAAAGTGATATTAGGGTCTGTGTGAGGATGTATGCATATGGAGTAGTATGTAAGGGACTTCAGGTCCTGGCTTGGGGAATTGGATGCTGTCCAGGGACTGATAGTACTAGTATCCAAAGAGACACCAGGGGAGCTAAGTTTAGGAATTGGAGCTCAACTGTTGTTCAAAAAGGCTTTTTCCCCATTATCGTATTATGTACCAAACATCTTTCTTGATGATCTTATTTTAAGAATGATTTAATTACTGTGTATAGAGGGGTATAAATAAGCAATGTGTTTATGGGTTACTACAAGCTACTACTATCCGTGCTTATCGTGAAGGATCTGGAATAATCCATGTGATAGAGATACCAGGCAGCACAGAGGCATCCAGCATTTGCACAGTTAGCTTGATCAGGTTTATTAGCTACGTGTAGATGCTGGTCATTGTGAATCCAGCTTGATTCAGAGAGACCAGGAGATCTCAGTACTGAACTTCAGTGTTATGAATTCCAGGAAGTTTTAACTACCTCAAGCTCAGCTTGTACACCTGAAGTCAGATTGTTTACAGCACTGCAAGGGAATTAATATGCTGTTGTTCCGTTTCACTGGAATAGGTATATTATAAGCCATTGCATCTGGAAGAATCAGTTTGGACTTGGTACAAATTACTCTAACGCTATAAAGGTGGTGTGTTTTCCGCTTGGCATTTCTGTGGTAGGTTTTTTTTGATGGGGTGGCTTATGAAGTTGAATGCAGTACTGACCCAGAACTGAGTTGGCACATTTGTGTGACGCTACAGCTGGTCTAATAAAGCCACCTGGATTTTAGTCCTGGGGAATGTGTTGAGGGGGCTGTGACTCCCTGTGGAGCTAGCCACGTAAGATTTGAGATAGTATTCATCTGGATCTCAGCTGAATCTAGTGTAACTGGAGTCTCTGCACTGTGCACATGTGTTTCTTGGAACTCAGTGTGGAGACAAAAAGACTGTCATTGCAGAGTCAGTTTAGATCATACGGTACTTAAGACTTAAGGATTCAGAGCTGCAGAAGTGCAGCTATACTGTTTACATCCAAAGCCAGTTCAGGTACGTTGTGCTCTCATAGTGACAGGTTCCTGCTAGTAATCCTGCCAGACCCGAGCTGTTCCTGCATCTGTTGCACAGATGATCCACTGTCTGAACACTTGAGGTTTCTTTTTTTTTTCAAATCTTTAATATAACAATGGTTGTAGTTTTCCTCTTCAAGGTCCTGTTTTTTAAAAATCTTGCATCACATGCATCTACAAATTTGTTACTCTAGAATTGCTCATAAGGATCGTATCATGTATCCATAGTTTAACACCCCACCCCCAGCATTTATGTAGTATAAAATAACCATAGGTGTAGTATTACTTGCCTTTTGCCGAAACAGAAGGAGTAAATGGAAATGCAGGTTTTCGATATGCAGATAGGTTTGTGATCAGAGCTCTGGCAGCTCTGGCTCAACAGGCTGCCTCCAGGGGAATGGGATCTGTGTGCCTGTGCTTAGAATCAATTTTGTTGTGGTTATTACACCTGTATCTGTAAACTAGAATGCACATTGATAGATACGGTCACAATAGAGGTGAACTAAATTTTAGAAGAAGAAAACTTGCTGTTTTCTTTTTTTCTTCAATTTGAAATACTGGCCACCAAATAATTCAAAACTAATATCCTATGCATTCTCTTTTCAGGTATCTCTTGAAATAATCTTAAAGAAATTTTGAAAGGAATGTTTTTGCAGTGTTTAGCCATAATTTCCTTAAAGGACAGTTTATATCAGAATATTACTATAATTACTTTAAGAATACTAGAACAAGTAGTAGAAAAATTGCTTTAGTTTTGAGCATACAACAGAAAAATTGACCTATGTGCTTTTGTTATTTGTGTGCCTTTTACACCCAGTAGAATAGTAAACTTCTAAATAAGAGAAGGAAAAGTGACCGTACAATACAAATTGCTAGTAGATTTTTTTTTATAAATGTGAGAAACTGCTGCTTATTAACAATAGTCTCCTGCTTCCCCTTTACCCCCTTCCCCCAAAAAATCCCCCAAACACCACCACCATCTGAATGGCTATGCAATCTGGAAGGCAGTGAATGTTTGATTGTAGCTGGATAACTGGAATAAAAAGTCTGACTAAAGATACTTAGGCACAGCATGTTGTATTGGGTTTGTGTGGCAAGGTTTTGGTAGCGGGAGGGCTACAGGGGTGGCTTCTGTGAGAAGCTGCTAGAAGCTTCCCCTGTCTCCGATAGAGCCAATGCCAGCCAGCTCCAAGAAGGACCCGTCGCTGGCCAAGGCCAAGCCGATCGGCGACAGTTGTTAGCGCCTCCGGGATAACATATTTAAAAAGGGGGGAAAACAACTGTGCAATTGCAGCCAGAAGAGAGGAGTGAGAGTATGTGAGAACAACAACTCTGGAGACACCAAGGTCAGTGAAGAAGGAGGGGGAGGAGGTGCTCTAGGCGTAGGAGCAGAGATTCCCCTGCAGCCTGTGGTGAAGACCATGGTGAGACAGGCTGTCCCCCTGCAGCCTGTGGAGTAGATATCCACCTGCAGCCTGTGGAGGCCTCCACGCCAGAGCAGGTGGATGCCTGAAGGAGGCTGTGACCCTGTGGGAAGCCTGTGCTGGAGCAACCTCCTGGCAGGACCTTTGGCCCCATGGAGAGAGGAGCCCACACTGGAGAAGGTGTGCTGGCAGGACTTGTGGCCTTGTGGGGGACCCACACTGGAGCAATCTGTTCCTGAAGGGCTGCACCCTGTGGAAAGGACCCACGCTGGAGTAATTTGTGAAGAACTGCAGCCTGTGGGAAGGAGGAGTTCATGGAGGACTGTCTCCTGTGGGAGAGGCCCCACGATGGAGCATGGGAAGAGTGTGAGGAGTCCTCCCTCTGAGGAAGAAGGAGCGGCAGAGACAACATACGATGAACTGGCTGCAACCCCCATTCCCTGTCCCCCTGTGCCGCTGGAGGGGGAGGAGGTAGAGAAATTGGGAGTAAAATTAAGCCTGGGAAGAAGGGAGGGGTAGGGGAAAAGGTGTTTTAAGATTTAGTTTTTATTTTCTCATTATCCTACTCTGATTTGATTGGTAATAAATTAAATTAATTTTCCCCAAGTTGAGTCTGTTTTGCCTGTGACGGTAATTGCTAAATTATCTCTCGCTGTCATTATCTCGACCTACAAGTCCTTTCATTATATTTTCTCTCCCCCTGTCCAGCTGAGGAGGTGGAGTGATAGAGCAGCTTTGGTGGGCACGTGGTGTCCAGCCAGCGTCAACCCACCACAGTCCTTTTTGGTGCCCAACAGTGGGGCATGAGGAATTCGAGATAAGGATAATAATTGGGAGAGGTAATGGGCAAAACATGGACTGAACAAAGCTAGAGAGAGAAAAGTGGAATGATTGTAGGGAATTTCTGTTGTTCTAATTGTGGTGAAGGTGAAACTTCTTTTATTCGGAAATGCTGTGGATTGAGTGATGTGTGTTTCTTGTCTGTTACATAGATGGGTGTTTGCTTTGCATTTCATGAGTACAAGAAAATTATTTTTCCTGTTCAGTTTTTTTTTTTTTTGTGTACATAGTGGTTACATAAACACAACCTTATTGCACTGCAACTCAGAAGGTAACAGGATTGCATAGTGTCTGGTCATCAAGTTTAGGAGTACAAACGGCAGAAGGTGCTGTAGAAGTGCAGTATAGTTTCTGTGCATCTTCCACTCCAGCTGGTGAACTGAATCTTATGCGCTGTATTGTGTGCTGTGCATAGCAAAGTGGGAGTATTACTGCTATTTCTGATTGTGTGGCCTTCATGCTTTTTTTTGGTGCTGCATTTTTGCCTGCTTGTATGCATACTTGCTACTTCGTTTCTAAATGCACAGCTACAGCTGAGTTCCTAAACTTATTTGAAGCACTTCATTAGAGCAGAAAAGGTCTCTGCTGATTTTTTTTTCAACTCTGATTAGCTGTAGTTTACCTAAATGTACACCTTGTTTGTGTGGTAATTTATAGTTACATTATGCTAAATATGGATACGTAGAGTATTCAGACTTAAAAACATAGCATTCGATCACTCAAGTACTACTTGATCAAAAATTTTTTAACACAGGTATCAATATAACAGGTTCTTTAGTAAATGCTCTAAAGGTTCTGTGGCAAAATTACTAACCAAAGTGAGACTAGAGCAGAACGTTTTCCGTTACAGGGAATGCTTAATTCTCATGCAGAAATGTTTTCTGCCTGTTTGTTTCATTGCTAGACTGTTAAATCGCTGGCAGCAGAAGTCTCTAAAGTAAGCGAGGAGCTCCTCAACTGCAAGGAACCTTACTTAAAATGCATGCTAGCATTTTATACCTAGGAATTTTTAGGGGACGGCTGTGGTATGTTGCAGGAGGACACTGAAGTGAACCATCTCGTACTGTGTCTTCTTCAGCTGGATTGAATTCAGTAGGATATTTTCAGTCTGACAACAAAAGCTTGGGTATTTAGTTGGAAATCCAGCCAAACGTAACGGGTATTTCTTGTAGCCTTCTGATGCTTTCCATTAAGATCAATGTGTGAATCTTAAACTTTGTGTATGTTTATAATTTGGATTCCTGCAACATCTAGCAGGGCTTACTAGTCTTAAATACGTAGTGGGAGATTTATGGCTTTGGGCTTCCGAAGTTGGAGTAGCCAGATTTTGATACGTGCCGTGTGTCATCACTGTGTTATGTTGTACTGTATGTTATCTCTTTTCTAGTTACCTTACATGTATTGAGTAAAAGTATGACTAAATGTCACCTGTGGTACGTACTGACTGGATGGTCTTGGAAGAATGCTGATTTGCATGTTGAGTGCCTCTAATCTTCTTGTCATAGTCTGTAAATTTATTATCTGTAGTAGATGTTTTTGACAGAGCTAACTGAATCTGCATATATTTTTATCTGATGCCTTGATAAAGAGAACTAGGTCGACTATCTTTAATTTATCCGGGTGTAAAACCCAAAATGCTTCAGGTAGTCAGTCTGTTTTTTCTTTTACCTGTCAATTGTCTGCTTTAAAAAAAAGTTCTCTCCTCCTGGGACAGATGACTGAATAGAGATGGGGCAGAGATTTGGCAATTTTGTCAGCATCAAGAAATGATTATTTGAAGATGGAGATGACTTAATTTCTTAAGTTGTCAAGTTGCAGAACATAGCACTTTCGAAGAGAAGTACTGACAGTATGCGTTCGTTTGCTCTATTAGTGGTGTCAGCCAGTTGGGGATTCTTGAATGTGGCAGAAGATCTTTTGTTTCCTGTTGGTTCTTCATTGTGGCTTATAAATACTGGAGAGTGGTGTGAATCATAGGTTGGAAACATTGGAACTTTAGTTTGCTTTTCTTCAGATACCTTGATTGAAAAATTGTGTAGTTAGCTACTTGCTGACCCCTGCTTCAAATACTTGCATGCTTGCAAACTATCATTTATAGAGCCATTTAGATCAAAATATTGAAGGTGGGTATTTCGTGGGTTTATAAGGTCTTAAAATACTGCATGTTGAGACTGTTGATAAGGTGTATTGCTATCCAGCTGTAGTTTAGAAACTGATAAATAAGAAAATGTGGATTTAGTTTTGTAGATAGTAGTCTCTGCATTGGCTGGGCCATGTATTCCTATAGCAGCCTTTGGAAAATGGGTTATGCAATTCATTGTTTTTGCTGTACTGAATAAGTGAAAAATGAAGCTTTGACTCTGGCAAGTATTATAAAGCATGGGTGTAAAAAATCAGAAATAAACTCTAATGGGAATTTTGAAAGTACCTAATTGGTTTTAAGGAAAAAACACCAAAGAAAAGATGAGTAAAATATCAGAGTAAAAGGATTTGCTATGAATAGAGAGCCTAAGTTTGGTGTGAGTAGAAGTCCGGTAATTTCAGCAGCATTTGGGGGATGCTTGTGAGTTTTATTGGACTTTGTGGAGGCTTCAAGGGCTGAGAGGATGATCTTTTCTGGTTAGTCTTTGTATGTTTGCAGTATAGGTTTTGCTTCATAGAAGACTGTTTGAAGGGGTGAATGGAAAAACTAGATGTCACTGGATTCTGAGGGCGGGGGTAAGTTATTGCCAGCAGATGTAGACATGGTCAGTCTGGTACGCATCCTGTTGCCGGGTCTGTTTTTATACTAGCTGCCTGTGAATTCTCATCTATTGATAGAATTTATGCCAAGATCTAAATTTCCAGTATACTGGTTTGCACCACGCTGCAAATATCTGTGGATTTTTCTTCTTCTGGTTGTCTAATCTTGAAAAAGCTGTTTCTTTGTAGGCTCTAAGGCTTTTGTTCTTCTGTAGATACCCTCTGATTAGCTGAATTTGAGTTAGGTTTTCTGTTAAGTATAATCTAGTTGTCTGTGGTGTAATTAGTACACTTTTATGTAGGTATCTTTAGAATTTGGCTTCTCTTTTAAGAGCGAGCTATGTTTACATTGGTTGTTCAGTACCGTATTTCCTGAATCTAAACCAAACTAATCACTAAAATGACCCCAATTTTTTTCCAGGTTTATTAGCGGGAAAACAGTGTTTTTCTTATTTTCAGTGTTTTCATTCCAGTGTATGTGTGTTATTTTTTTAAACCTTTTTTTTTTTCCCCCCTATCAAAGAAATGGACCAAAACACTACGGGAAAGAGGGATGTAGAAAGAAAAGTGTAAAAGGAAGATGAGAAAACGTAGGACTACTTCCACTGGAGAAGATGGGATACTAATTTCACACCCTTTGGGGGAGAAGGAAAATAAATAACAAAAACGTTCTAAGTGTAGTTGATAATTTTGCATTAAAAAAGAGAATAAAGAACTTCAACTAGTTACATATAGGTAGGATGACATATGTGCAGCATTGGCATAACTGAAACTCTAAACATGATTTGTGATCAACTTTGTACACGGAGTTGTTTCCTAGATCTTTTTTTTTCTTTTTTCCAGAATTTTTACATTTTTTACAATGATGGGTATGTGCCTGCCAGCATTAAATTGTTCTACATAACTGCAATAGCTACTCGTATGGATGTCTTTACCCTGCTAAACCAGTTTTTTAACCCATATTAAGATACTTTGTGTTATCTGAAATAGTAGTGTGTAAGACTATCTAGCATATTCTAAGTCTATAGGATTGGGAAAGATCATCTTAGATATGATAAAGAGTATTAGAGGTGACACTTATATGTTTCCTTCTGCTAAAACCCAAGGGTGAGACAAAATGGGGTGGAATATTGGTGAAGGTGTGTGAAGCTGTGCCATGGAGCTTGGGACATGAATACCTGGATGCAATCAGCTGTGCGTCGGGCTTCCGCAGCTACTGATGAATGGGAGACAAGGCTGCTGAGAGCATCAGGGGCTGCCAGTTGACCCTTCTGATCAGCTGCTTTGCTTACCTTTGTAAATCTGCCCATGTGCTTTAGAGGAGTGTGTTGAGTTAGTGCGTTTTGGTATATACAGAAATAACCAGTAGCATGACGTGCTGTAAAGTATTTGGAAGCAAATTCAGAAGAAAAGCAATAAAATGACTACTCCTTGACAACTGACCCTCTCCTCCTAGGTTAATTTTAAGAAAGTCATAAGAATTTGATGGAGTGTGTGCAGGGTTTGTTTTCACTAAAATGTGAACAAAACCAAATGGATTTAACCGGCCTGCTGTTTGATTAATGATTAACAGGAGCAGCAGAATAAAATGTTTTGTATGTCAAGTTTTAACTCCTGTTGATGAAAGAATTGAAAGAGATTGAGTGTCAGGTTTCAAGAACTGCGATGCTGATTTTGTGTAACTTGCTGTTTTCTGAATTGTAACTTTAAGGGTCATGTATTGCAATCTCTTAAAGCTGTTCCTTTACATAAAATACTGTTTGTTTGCTGTTGTCGAACAATATGAAACAAAAATTCTGTGATCAAAATGTACTTTGGATTAAAAAAAATGTTCTGGAAGCATAGGTATCATGCTGGATATAGTACAGCTTGTGAGGGAAAATAAGCTTGTAAACTAAACAGTTTGTGTATATGGCTGATGCCTGTTAAAAACTTGGAATATATGAATGTCAGGGAAATGTCAAAACAAAATTGGCCTAATAAATATGTCTGGGTCTGGGCCAAAGAAATATGTCTATATTACTACTGAAATTAAATTAGTCTGTTTCAGGTGTGGTGTGTGTTTTTTTGTTTTTGTTTGGTTTGTTTTCTTTTGGGGTGTGTGTGGGGGTGGTGATGTTTTGGTGTGGGGTGGTTGTTTTGTTTTGTTTTGTTTTTTTTTAAAGGCCCTGAGTTGGAATTCTGTATTCACTTACGGCAAGTATAGATGATGACACCTCCTGACTCCTGAGCAGGGTGGTTGCATCCTTGCTGTACTCCCTATCTATGTTCCTGTTACTTTTTTTTTTTTTAATGTGGCATTGTTGTTCATATGTGCTTATGGAAAGATGGCTCAAAGAAGTGATCTGGCTAAAAAGAAAAAAAAAAAGTATTTTATTTTTAGCTTGCTAATTAGGATTTCCATGTGGTCAAATGAATGTTCTTCCCAGTACAAGGGAGGCAGCAGAAAGTACACAGCAGGGGGATGGACAGTGATCTTCTTTTGGCAGCAGTGTGCAATTATGTTAGTTTAAAGTGAGCCTGAAGTAAAGTCAGCTGGAACTGCAGCCTGATTTCTCAGTTAACTTTTAGGAACTGTGGTCTATTTAATCTGCTGTAGATCTTCTTGTGTTATTTAGGTTAACAGGTCATATTGAGACACACAGTTTATTGCTTCATTGCAATGCTGGGAATTCAGTCCTGCAAGACTTTACTTGGTTGACAGTCATTATTCAGGTGAATGGTTCCATTGGCCTGCCTTGGACCAGAATTCAGTAAATTGCTTGCACAAGAATTCTTTAAGCTTTGTTTTCTTATAACTAGAGACAGCATATAATGGATGTCTGCAGATGATGCTTTATGAAACTTGCTCCAAGTTTACAGAACCCTGAGGGAAGAACAATGCTATATTCCTACTATTATTTTTTTCTCCTCTCCTACTTGTATAGTCTTGTTCCTATCTCTCTTTATGTTCCCTGTCTACTAGGTGTCTCATGCTCTTTCTCTTCAACATGAATAAGGTAGTCTGTTAGATTAAATCAGCTTCTCTATGCCTTTACTGTGTTTCCAATTGAAAAAATTGGTAGAGTTAGTTTAATCAAAAAAACCTCCAGTATTAGATTTGTCAAATGTTATGTACTGCTGGTTAAGGTAGCTGTTAGTCCTGGTTAAAGTGGAAAGGCATATTTATCTAAAATAGGGGGAAAAACTTTGTGTCACAATGCATTGGAGCCAAATTGGACTGTAACTAACTCGGTATAGAAAGATGGGCTTATTCATCTCTTTCTTTACCTCTCTTATTTTGGTCTTCCAATGATGGAACTTTCTTCTGCTGGGTATCTTTAGCAGACACCTCCATTCTTATTTTTATTTATTTTACTGTTCTTTATTTCTTCTTGGTTATTTCTACTTTTTTAATAATGACAGAAAGAAAAATTAGTTCTTTCCCCTTCTGCATGGGCCTCCCATGCTTTTGACGGCTTTAGGTCTCTGCTGGGTGACTTTTTAAAGATTGAACTCCTCAGTAGGCAGTGGGTTTTTCATGAGACCCAGGCAGTCTCAATTTGCCTGGATGCTAAGGTTACAGGATCAGTCCTCTTTCACTTAATTAACTTGCTGTTTATGTAGCTCAGAAGTGACTTGTGACAGTCAGACTGGTCCAGCTACACAACTGAGAGATTGGTTTCACTTTAGTCGTCTACAGGAAACCTCATAGTCCAAAGTAATTCCTGCTGAGAGTTCACCTGAATTCTGCTTGGACAGAAGCTAGATCCATGAACTTAGTCTGTTCCACCAAAGAGCTGCAAAAATGAGATGTCCATGTTATGCTTCATAAGGACAGGAGGGGGAGGGAAGGGATAATGTCACTTGCTATGACTTCAGTCTTCCTTCAGCTAGTATTTGTGTCTTTTTCACTCCTTTTCCTCAAACCTAATTTGCTGTACCTACAGCACCACATGCACTGGTGCCCCTCCCTGCTCTAGGACTAGCACCCTTTAGCACATCAAAGGATGTCATTATTCTCTTGGGTCACAGTCAGCCTCTTTAGTGTTCACATTTGCGCTGTCTAGCCTGATGATGTTTAGCTGAACTGTTGATCAGTCATAGGAGCTTGCCCTATTTATGCTGTAGTATCTTATGGGTGCCCTTTCCACCCCTGCTACCCCTCCCTCCCAGCTTGTTTAGTAGTTCCCCACAATGTTTTTGGATGCTCAGACAATAAATCTGTGTCAGAAATCCTTTGCCATGGCTAAGACTTAAAACACACAACTAGAGAAGAGGGTACTGGCATGGTCCGTGCACTCAAATCTTAGAGATCATCTGACCAGCCATCCAGAACCCTTTATTCCTTATACTGTGGTGTAGAGATCAAAGCTTTATTCCATCATACAAGTTGTATGTGATGTGGTGTTTAGTAGAGAAATTCAGCTATTGCTGGTCACTTAAAGCTCCATCCATAAGTAAACTGGAAGCAGGAGACACTGCATGGACAAAAACATTCAAATAAGAAATTAAATAATAAGAAATATTATATAGGAAAATAAATAATAAGAAATTAAAAGTAACTGGACATACATACTCAACTGTCTCCTTTCCTTTCCCCTACAGCATCCTTTGTAGCAACATGCATTTAAGCATTTTGAAAGTACCTAACGTTTTTTTAGTCACTTTGCAAATTCTCATCTGAAACTATAACTTTTTTTTTTTGAAATGCTATGTTTCCGTAAGATTTTAGAACTCATAATAAAGTGTTAGCTTAAAAAAAAAAAAAAGGAAAAATTATCTACTAGTTGCTTGTCTCAAGGGATGAGGCACGCTGCTTGGCAAAGCTACTGGTATTACTATGTGGTGCATATTGAAACTTGGGAGAGCAGAAATGGGTGACAGCTGGGAAGGAGTTAGGCTCATAACCTAGAGGGTGAAGTAGAAATTATCACTGTGTGGTGTATTAGCTTACTAGGCTGCTGCTTTATGGCAGATTGTAGCCCAAATTCAGCACACCAGAAGTGCTCTGTGTCATCAGAGTGGAAGTATCTGCACAGCTGTCCAGCTCCATGAGAGCCAAGGGCAGGCGTACTGCTCCCTGACAGTGAGAGGATACTCTGCAGAACGCCCTGCACTTAAGTTTTCTTCTCCTGTCAAAGCTCCCCCCTCCACT
Organism: Pluvialis apricaria; assembly: GCA_017639485.1. Taxonomy (NCBI): domain Eukaryota; kingdom Metazoa; phylum Chordata; class Aves; order Charadriiformes; family Charadriidae; genus Pluvialis; species Pluvialis apricaria. The sequence goes on along the minus strand of CM030008.1, from coordinate 21,730,018 downwards.
TCAGTTTTCTGTCTTGTATCTCCTCTGACTGGTTACAGCCAGGGCTGCAGAGGAGTAATGAGGGAAGATGTAATGGACCTGAGTCCTATTAGAGATACGAGACAAAAATAAATTAATTGAAACCAAGCTCTGGAGAGACTGAATGGAGTTCTTATAGCTCTTCTGCATAAAGGACTGGTTCAGTTCCTTGCTGCTCAGTGTCCTGTGATAATTTTAAATTTTTTTGTTTTGTAATAAAGTTTGCTCAAGAAGTTTGCTAATTCTTTAATTGTTAATGCTGCAATGCTGTGGTTCCCTGCCTTCAGTTTTGCTGATGCAACTGATTGTGGGATTATGCTTAAATTGCATCAGTGATTTAAAAATGTTAAAAAGTTCATTTCACTCCATTTCACTGATCTGGTTTAAGGGGCAGCCCTACAGGTAGTTGGGTCAGCAGCTGAGGGAGTGGTGGAGGGAGAGATTAATAAGGGAGAGGTGAAGGGAAGAAGAGAACCTCCAAAACTGGTTTTGCCACTAGTGAAAATCTTTGTCAAACTTCCACAGGCTTGCAGAGGTGGGGCAGGGTAGACTATGTTAACAGCTTCCCTTGTCTCAGTGGTAGATATATCATGTCCGCTTGCTCGCCTTTAAGCTGCCGACTCGCAGCTTTGTGGTGGGAACAAACTTTATTGCACTGTCACCATCAATACATAGCAGGCTTCTGGCTTTGAGAATCTGGTTCAGTATATGCGGAATTCACTGAAATTAACCTACTGCTACTGAGTTCTCTCAGCACCTAGTATTTAATGTTTGGAGAGCTGGAGTGTTAAGATACAGCTCACATGCATATTGTGTATGTAGGAGTTTGTTTAAAATGAACTAATCAGTTCATTTCAGTGGCAAGGAAGTCTCTATAATCTTGACTTTAAAAAAAAAAGGTGTAATGCTCCCAGTTTGCAGGCAGCTTATAGAATGGTTTAGAAGTTTTCAACTGCTTTTATCTCTAAATTTCAGCATAAACTTAATGCTGCCTTTCAATAAATTTCTGGTCATTTTAGTGGATGAATGTCAGGGAGGGATGAATGAAGCAAAAGGCAAAAAGCAGCAGTCCTAAAAATTCTTCTTCATGTGTGCAGCTGTCTATACAAATATACTGAGCAAAAATAATTTAAGAACTTTTCTAGTCTACCCTTTGTGAAAGCCTCTTTGCTGCTAATATAAATTTTCTTCCGGGTTAAGAGGAATAGTTAGCCCTCAAGATACGCTTCAGCCATATGAATTTCAGGAATGGAATTTCTCATTCCTCAAATAAGTTTGGACAGTCTGTTTCTGAGGCAATTCTAGCATCATAGGCTCCTTTATCTGCTGACTTGCCAGTTAGCTGATAACAGGAGAATAGTACTGTTCAGAGAACACAGAGATCTGTCCTGATGCCAGATGTCCCTCTCTATTTGAAGGATGTGGTGTTAAGTTTGCGTCTGCTGATCAGACTGTTCTTCAGTTTCTTAAAAAGCTTGTTAGATTGGTATGCTTTGAGTTGTCCCTAATTTGGGAATATATAAAGGTTTTAATAAGGTGATTCCTAGGTGTAGGATCTCCTATAATGGTGTTCCTTTGCCTGTCGTTTGGAGCAGTTGAAGTGGAATGTGTGTCAAATCTGTTCTGTTTCTGTTATCTCTAAACTGATTTGGAATTGGTTCACACTGCTCTAGGACACTTAGAGATAAACTTGATATTAGGAACTCGATAGAGGCAGCAATAGCAGAAGGGTTTTACTGTTGTGATCCTGGTGTATGTCAGAAGAATATGATGTCAAGCTGCATGTTTCCAGGCGTGCAGTCTTGGAGAATTTCAAGGATGGGTCAACTTCTGACCTCCTTTTTCTGAGACAGAAAGCGAGAGTGTTTTTGGTCTCTCAGGGTAAGTGAGAGTCAGCAGGGACTGTGAAGTCAGCCACAGTATGTGCACCTGTGCTGATTATATCCATGGCACGTCTTTGTGATTGACCACCTTGGTGAATACAGAGATCCTAGGAGAAGGAAATTGGACTGTGCCCAAGTTTCTTGTCAAGTGAGTCTACCCTGTGCTATAGTTTTTGGAGGCTTGTCTCCGGAATTCCAGGGTGTGGAATCCAGGCATAAAAACTTGGAGATAGAACTGCGAGTAGCTTTAATATGTATCATAGTTTCAAGATCTGGAGGAGAAAGCTTCGTTGGTGACAAACTAACATTAATATTCAAGTAAAGGTTAAGGGAAAACACACCCATTCGCTTTTAAAGAATGGTTGCTTCCTTAATGTCAGCTAACAGTTTTTATGTGTGTGGTTTCTTTTTCAATGCTCCTATGATCATTCCATTTTTTTATTTTATTTTTGCTTTTTTTCCTAGAGATGTGAATTATGCCCTCATAAGGATGGTGCTTTAAAGAGAACAGATAATGGGGGTAAGTTTTATTCTTATTTTTTGTGAACTCTCTTATTTTGTATGAGGGAAGTAAGTCTGTGGAAAAAAAATATTATAGGGATCCTAAACATAAATGAAAACACTGGCTGGTTTGGAAAGAGAGAACTATTTTACAGTAAGCTTTATTTGTCCAATTTAGGCTAAATATAGTTTGAAGACATCAATCATTATTCTTAGTTTTATTTTTAGAAAAAAAGTTACAATGAAGGATAAACTGCAGTTTAAGATTTATCCGTTTTACCCATTAAAATCATATGTTATGTGTATTTAGTTGGAGTTTGAACATTTACAGAAAGCTGTTGAAAGTGCACCATTCGTGGAGGAAAGTGGAATTTTTATGTCTGTAGCCCAGACTTGAATGCACCAGTGCATTTTCAAAGAATAGCTCTTTCATGCCTGATTTACTAATAGGTTCTGTAACAAAGAAGTTAGAGCTGAAAAGTTGCAGTAGTGATTACCTGTGCCTTGCATCTTTCTAATTTCATCATTCAAGTTATCATCAGTTGTTTGAAGTAGAATAAAACCAATTTTATTTTCAGTAATTCTACTTTTCAGTTAAGTCTCTTCTAAATGACTGTACTCTCTGAAGTTAATAGTATATTTTTCCTACAGTGTCTGCTTCTAGCAGCGATAATGCCTGATGTTTATAGTTAATACCAAGGCATGGTATGCAGAGAGGCTCTTGCTTTTACTTATTGCTGTAATGACCAAGGCCAGTGAACTTTGTTATGTACCAACTTGGAGGGACAGAAGTAGAAGAGCGTAGAGAGATCGCATCTGTGAGGAGGATCGGACAGGACAGGTGACCCAAAACTGACCAAGAGGGTATTCCATCCCATCTGCATCATGCTCAGTATAAAACTGAGGGATCATAGGGGTCAGCTCTCTTTCTTCAATGGCCTGCGTCCAGGGAGGACTGTGTCCGTTCTTCTGCCTTTGATCCCGATTCATGTGTTCCTGAATCCAGTTCCCATCTGCTGCTGAGTCCAGTCTGGGATTTGCCCAGTGCCTGCCTGTGACGTGATCTTCATCCTGGGGGCTCATTATTGGTTTTGTATATATTTGTATATATTTTGTTATTATCTTATTAATATTATTATTTTTTTCTTTTTATTGTTAGTATTTCGTTAAAGTTGGTTTAGTTGTTATTTCAACCCATAAGTCTCTCTTCTTTCTGGGAAAGAAGAGGAGAGCTAATAGAGAGCATCTGTAGTTTGTTCAGTGGCCAGCCCAGCCAAAACTGTGACATCAGTTCCGCTCCTGCTGAGTGGAACTGCTAGAGAAAGTCTCTGCTGAATATCCTGTCTTGATTAAATTTATATTAATAGCTGGGTGATATGAGTGAAAAATTTCAATTAACTTTTCAATCACTTCTGGAATTCCTTCTCTCTTTACTAGATGCTTCTAAATTCCTGTCCATCATCTACCTGTAAATAGCCTGGTCGTTTTGATACTGAGCCCTTTTTCTTGTGAGAGGAGAAAGTGTGATCAGGAGTTTGGATTTCATTTGGAGGGTCTATGTAAATTGTATTCTGGAGATTTTATGCTGCATACGTAATATTCTAACTGATTTATATCTTAGCTTAGTGTTGATGCAGCTTTGCTATTTCTTTTGCAGTTGAGTTGCAGGAACACAGAGCCTGCTTGTGTTTGAGCTGATCTGCCCTTTCCCTTGTCTACGCTTTGACTGCAATGTACAATCAGTACTGCTGTAGCATTCACCAGTCTAGTGTCTGCTTATCTCAAACATGCTAGTGAACTTTGTGTCACTTGTGGGTATTGGGAGATCGTATCGAGTCTGTGTGTCAGTGAAACAACCATCTTAAGTGTCAGCCCAGTACTTCAGCCTTAAAACTATTCTTCTCAGATGGGTTGATACACGGCAGTGTTGAATTCATTTCTTCAGAAATGGCAGCTGGACACTTGCTTTTTTAGGAAATAAGTAATAAGAAAGCCTCAAACTTCTTGAAATACACATTAAAATTTGTGAAGTGTCAAGTAGCTGAAGTGATTTCTGTCCTTATACTTAAAGTAGTGTTTGGGAATGCCTTGCTGTTCTGTATGGTAATTTTGAAACTTTTTCTTTGTGTAAAGTCTCGAGAACATTTTTTGACAGTGTGCATCAAAGATCTAAGCATCCTGTTGGTTATCTCTCATAGCTGTATTAATCGTAATTATGAATTCTTGTCTGAAGGTGAGTTACTGTGTAATTATTTAAGTTTTAATAGCAAAGATCTTACACTGTATGAACAGTATTGTCCCTACCATAATTTTCATGACCAACTACTTTCATCAGTGAACGCTTCATAGCCTTTTCAGCTAAATGAGATCAGTTCCCTGATGCAGCTGACCATGCTAGTGCTGATATAGGGGAATGACCAGGACCATTCTTTTAGCAGCAGCCTGTACATTAGGTGTCTTAAATCAGTTGCACAGCTGTACCTGAAAGCAGCCTAACCCTACAGCTCTTATGTAATGGTGTTATCTTGCCTGTAAGAACTTTGGGGCGCTATAAGATAGACATGACAAAGTAGTTTGGGAATCAAATGTGTTGTTTTTAAGTATTATTGACTGACTAGAAAATAGTGATGGTGGTGTACAGTGTGGTTGTGTTGGTGTGTTGTGTTTTTTTTTATGCTCTGCCCCTCCAAGTGGTATAAGGTTCCTTTGTGTGCATTCTTCCTCCTTCTGCCTCACATTTTACTGGCCTGTTACTGCTTATCTGACTTTCTGGAGATCAGCACTTCTTTAGATTTGCTTTTTAGTTTTTATGTTTCTGGTTGGAGACATCTACTGTACCTTAGTTGTGCTTCTCAGTACAGTTGCTGAAGGGTATTGTTGGGTTCTCCGGAATCATCTATGGCAAATATGGAATTACAGTTTTCAATGATACTATAAATATGGATTCTTAGACCAGTACTGTTATGGATCTTATACAGAACTTGAAAGTGCAAGCCTGAGATAGTTAGAGGAGAGGAGCATGTCGTGGAGGCCCAACAATGTTTGGCCTGCTCTTTATCAGTATGAGCTAGATTCTTGGGAGAAAGTTCTTGTATGCTTTCTTGGAATACTTTCCCAGCCTACAAGTAGTTACACTTTGAACTTCTTGGACCAGAGATGGTATTTTTGTATTTAATGGAAGAGTCGTCCATCACACTATTAATGTGTCCACTTCTGTATAAAGGTTTAGTGTCCGTAATGTTTTATGGCAAGGTGTTTTGCAATTGATCTGTACAATGTGTCGTGATGTAAGCTGGTTTGTTTCGATCCTGTTACTTCATGGTTTTATTTGATGCTACTTGGCACTTGCTAAGTGATAGCAAGTGACAAAGAGCAGGTATTCTATTCACCTTTTCAATACCTCTTCTGGCTTTTTAGACCTTTGTCATGTTCTTCGTTTGTCTCCTTTTCAGGGTGAAGGAGCCCAGACTGATTGGGCATTCCTTGTACAGAAAACTGACCATCCCCTTGACTCTTCTCTATATGTCTTCCAAATGGTACTTAATCCTTACGAGAGCTGAATGTGAAATTTTAGAGAAGCAAATCTACCGTACATGATGCCATGCAATCTCTAGACTGCAAAATGATTACAGAATGATTTAGTGTTTCCTAACATAGGCTACTAATATAATTATTGGGTGCCATTTTTTTTGTACAAATTTTTCTCATTAGTTGCAAAATATCTTCACTAGCCTAAACATTCACACTACCTCAAAACTAGGACAGATCCTGAAATTGGAATGTAAGTACTCATTTTAGCAAGGCTTTTGCCTGAAGAATGCTCAGGCAAAAATTGAGTGCATTGTTTTCTGCATTTGCTCTGAAAACAGAAGGTATGGGTAATTTACATTTTTGAGGCATTGTTTGTGGTTTGGGCCAGACTGGCCACTGAAACAAAAGACAGATACTCTCCCCCACCTCTCTTTCCAAAGAGAGGAGGGTCAGAGAGAAAGAGACTTAAGAGGTTAAAAAAGAAACTAAACTACTTTAATGAAAATATTAATAAAATAATAATAAAAAAGAAAATAATGAAATATATACAATATATACAAAACCATATTGAGTTCACAGGATGGTGATCATGTCATCGGTAGGCACTGGGAAAGTCCCAGACTGGACTCAATGACAGATGGGAACCGGATTCCACATCTGGGTTCAGGAACACAAGATCTGGGATCAAAGGCAGAAGAACAGAGTCCTCCTTGGACGCTGGCCATTGAAGAAAGAGAGCTGATCCCTCAGCTTTTATACTGAGCATGAGGCAGATGGGATGGAATACCCCGTTGGTCAGTTTTGGGTCACCTGTCCTGTCCGCTCCTCCCCGCAGGTGGGACCCCTCTACGCTTTTCCGCTTCCGACCTTCCAACAGGGCATATAACAAAGTTCGCTGTCCTTGGGTGTTATAGCAATAAGTATAAACAAGAGCCTCTCTGCATACCATTCCTTGGCATAAATTATAAATAATCAGGTCTTACCACTCTGGAAGCGGACTACAGTCTTAAAAATATGCCATTAATTTCAGAGTTCAGTTAGTTGAAAGAGGCTTAGCTGAAAAGTAAAATTACTGAACAGAAAATCGATTCTGTTTTACCTCAAACCAGGACTGGCGTTAACTATTTTTACAGTCATAGTTAACTCTTTGCTGTTTGGGTTATTGGAGGTGAAATGGGATAGGGGAAGTTCAGTTGTCCTAGATAACAGTGACTGTACTAGCCAAGTGTGCTAGACAGTGTTGCGAAAACATTCCTCTTAGTGTTGGAAACTCATGCAGATGGTTCTGCACCGAGTTGCTAGTGTGTCTGGATCTGGAAGGAGTAAAGGGTTCATGTGAAGTGCCAAGTGGAAATGGCATTTTTTTGTTGCTCGTAACCTTTTTTGATACACTGAAGAGTACCCAGATGCCTGCCTCTTGTTGGGGTGGTGATGGTGGATGCTGTCGCTGTAATCAGAACCTGTAGCAAGCCCAAAGAGGTAATTCTGTCTGGGTTTGATCAGAATGCGTCCCAGTCTGTTTCAGTGCCCCTCCTGTGCTTTCCATTGTCAGAGACCTGAACCGACCCTGAACAGAAGCAGCTAAGGTCTGGTTGCACGGGTTTTTTCAGTCTCTTCACACTGTGTGAAAACAGTCATTCTGCTCCTGCACTTGCACAGATCTTGGAAACAATGCAGTTGCATTTCACAGAGTGTAGCCTGGACTAATCCATGGTGTGGCTTATCTGTCAGTGGGTTATCCGTGTGAAGGATTGTTAAGAGTTGACTGTATTTAGATGCACATTTGATTTAATTAATTTGTTAAGAGTAGCGGGACATTGCATAGTTATGATCAGGGTGATTGTAAGAAATTTTAGGAGTAAGCTTTGAATAGGTTTCAGTATTTTGGATGCCTAATATCTGTGACCGTCTTACAGCTGTGGTTAAGTTTTGTCAAGAAAAGATAGTCTTCCCTATATGTGGACTTTGCAGAATTTGGTTTTGCATTAACATCAAAACTTTTTCAGTGTTCAGAGTCTGCAGGCCTGTAAGTTTTGTTAGGTTATTTACTGGTGTTTTATTTATTTAGTTAATTATTGATTGGTACTAAAAGTAGAAAAGTAGGATTGAGTTGAAAATGGAACTTTTTACATTGAATATATTTTTTGACAGAATTCGTTGCTAAATTTTATATTCATGCTCATTTAGGGGCACCACTATGGTTTTAAACACATGACTGAATATAAAAGTTTTTTAAAATGAGAAAGACTGATATGTGTATGAGTTGCGTATTGATTTGCTGTCTTATGTGTAAGAAGGCTATTGAACAAGAGATTAAACTTTTCTTTGGCTTTGTACTCTGTGGATTAGTAGGCGGAAAAAATACAAACACATGTTTTTGAAAAACAGAAGAGCATCAAGTGAGCATTTGTTTGAAGATACCTGAGAACTGTAGGCTGACGGTTTTGGGCCTTTTCCATTCAGTAGTGTTTCCTTAACTATCGCAGTAATTTCCTCTGGGGTTTTGACACTCAGTGAGGAGGAATAAAATAATGACTGTTTGAACTGATTCTAGTTTTTCGAATCCCAATTCTTTTATCTTCTCATAATACTGAGTATGCAGTCTGTTTCTGAGGAGATTGTTTAGTTGTATCTAATATTGTACATCTCCTGTTTTAATAGTTTTCTTACAGTAATCTTTGTTCACAATTTTCTGTAAGCCTAAAAGGCTTGATTTTGCTGTACAAGTTGTTACTTTGAAATCTGATTCCACTGGATGACGATCAGGAATGCTGTGTAACAGCATTCTTTGTGTGACTTTTCACCAAGGCTTCTTTCATGCGGCTGCTTGGGAAAAGGCCAGCTAACAATGCGGTGGTTTTATGTCATCATCCAGGCCCTCTTCCCATCCCCTGGCTTAGCATCGCGATCTCGCAAGTCTATAAAAACATCATATGCCAGGTTTTCCTATTGCTGTTGGTATTTAATTAGAGTCAGCAGCTCTCACCATCAAGTTTACTATTCTGATGAGTTTTCTTGGTGTTAATGTCTAAGAATGTGGATGGTATCATGTCACGTGTACACATTCAGGCATATGCGTTTTCCAAGAAGTGCTTACCTACAAATGTTCTGGCCCTTTAGTGCAGATTTGCAGGAGTTTCTATATGGTTTTCGGTGGTTTTTTGTTTTTTTTTTTTTTTACTGGTAAAGATAGTAAAAATGGATAAACAATTTAAAATATTTTACTAATATACATATTACCATGTGGCCTATATTGTATATTTATTATTATTTATAATGTTACTAATCATTATGTATAACTAGGAAAATTTTTTTAGAGCCTCAGATAAATATTTATGACATTTCTTCCTTTTGTTGTATGAAAGGATTTCTTGAGGGAAGGGGAAGAGACTCATTAATACCATAGCACGGCAAATAAAATGATTAAAGCTATTAGCTTACTCAGTGGACCAGTAGAATGTTATCTGTAGCTTTTTCAAAAACAAACTATTTGTCGTGCTGCTGAATAATGACCCAAAGTTAATTTTTCTTAGGTACCAGTTCTTTAGTTTAGGAATAAATTTTGGTAAATGGAGAGTTTGGTGAAATTCTTTAGTAGGACTCTGTAGAGTGAAGCCTTCTCTACACAGGCAAGCAGTGTATGTGTATATATATATTTTTTTTAATAGATAATTGTCCCTTTGTTCTATGTACCAGTGATAAAGTTGACTACCAGCCACAGTGGTGAGATCTCTAGCAGTTAGTGTGAGCACCTTCTTTTTACCCGACTTTGAAGAGTGCATCAAACAATGTAGTGAATAATACTATATTAACTATAGCAAACTCTAAAACTGTACTTACTAAGGTAAGGAAAAGACAGTGACTCAAGCTGACATATTTCTTTTCTGGAAGTTTTATTGTCTTTACAGGAAATGAAGATCAGGGTCAAAACAAGAGTGTATGGAATGCCTTAATGAAGAGACGCTTAGCTAAAGATCTAAAATAGTGCTTAATCTTACCCTGTGGTAAATAGGAACAGTAACGGTCTCCAGTGCATCTTTGCTGGATTCACCTTGCAGAGTGGGGTAGAGCTGAGTCTTGGGGTCAGTCAGCAGATCTGATAGTTGTGGAAAGTGAGGGTGCAATTTCATATAATCTAGGACGGCTGTTGACCTCTGCGGAAAGGAGCTGGCTGTGGTTTACCCATAACTGGGTGTTTCTTCACTGGTGGCTTTGTGTCCGGCAATCATGTGACCTCAGTATGGATTCCATCAACTTATTTACTGATCTTATTAGAGGGCAAACTTTTGTTTTCCAACAAGTTTAGTATAATCAGGTGAATAAAATTTTATCTGCCCTGCTACATGGCAAGCTTATGCTACAGGGAGGGGGCAGGGGTGTACAGTTGAAAGTGAAGAGTAAGGTGAGACCTTACCTTTAGTGAAAGCTCACAGCTGAAATGGATTGAGGTGTATCTTTAAATTACAACCTGGAGCAACCCTAATTAGAAACTAACATTTCAACACAGAAAGGTTTTTCCATGTTAGAAGAATACATTCACTTGGTTTAGGAGTGAGCTGTAGTTACAAATAAAGTAAAATTTCCTTAGTGAGATACAATAGGCTCTTCAGGAACTTACACTGAACTCATAAACAAATATTACTGTGGAATTGGTGCATGGTTAGGAGTTGGTGATGACATAGCTCTCTCGTGGGACCAGACTGGCACTATGGCTGGATCTCGGTATGACTTCATGACTTCAGGCCTCTACAGTCTGTTTCTGCTTTGCAGCACAGCTTCAACAATGATTGTGGGACTTCGCCCTGCTGTAGTGACTACTCTGTGTCTGTTAGCTATAGGTGAGCTTCTCTTGATTTGGATGGTAGGATGGATTATAAGTCTGTTGCTGTTATTTTATTATGAAGTAAACGATTATAAAAGCAAGGCTTCAAAATTTGCACTGGCAGATGATTTAGAAGTTCTATAAATTTATTTATGGTGAAAGTGCTTGTGAATCAAGTTTTGAACACTTAAACAGTAGTTGTAAAGGCAAAAATTTAGTTAGATGGATATTGTACTGTACATTGTTTATCTTCCTGGGTTTTCTTAGTTAATTTTAGATTACTTTATTAGAGTTTGCTTCTAGTTATCGAGCTCTTTGTTGGCAACAGTCTTTTGTTTGCTGTTGATGAAATTGTTCTTTGTCACGTTGGAATAACAGATCAGCTGTTTGTTTTCAGTTAGTATTCTGCAGCCTGAAATTTGTTACTCTGAATGTTAATGAATAATGTGTATTCAAATTTTACCTGCTGGGTATGTACTGCTGGGTTTTCACTGAGTTAAAAATTAGGTAGGCACCTAAAATAAAAATCTCAGCAAAAGATTGGTAAAATTTGGATAGATTGTGTGCTGGTAATTAACATTTTGCATGCCAGAACAAGACATAAAAATTGACAAAACTCAGTAGTGTGTCTTTCTGAGGGATAAATCAGAATAAAAAAAGACTCAAGTGAAAAACTGGAGGTTTCATAAGACTTATTTTAAAAGGCTTTTCAGCATGAATTTCCAATTTCTGATATTGAAGAAAACTGTTTTCATTATGATTGTTATCAAAGTAGATCTTGGAGTTGGTTTATATGTGGTTTTGATGTTGTTTTAATGTTGGTTGAAGTTGTTTCCTAAGATCTCTTCAAAGGACAGTGTCTTAGCTGTAGTTGTGTGATGTTATATTAGAAAGCACAGTGGATTTTTTTCTTAAGGTGAGCAGCATTTCCCAAAGTTATTGGACTTGAAAGTACAGTTGAAGTAAATATTTTTAATTTTAATTTGGCTGTCACCAATAAGTTGTTTCTAAAAAGTAATAAGCCAAAACTGATGACTTTTTACACTTTCTGGATGGAGGCATTGATTGTTGCGGAATATTGGATCATTTAAAGCAAAAGAGGCAGTGAATCTGCCAGCCCATGATAGCCTGCTGTGAGTATTTTTTTTTTTTTTTTCCAGCAATTTCGGAGAAAGCTGTTCTTGTAAGAATGCACAGAAACAAGGAAACTCAGTGGCCGATTTGAATCCTTATAATACATTTATTTATTTTAAAATAAGCAAGCCAGGCATTATCATCAGGTAAAAATATTATTGAGAAAGCACATATGTAAAATGGCCACCTTCTCAAAGACTGAGAAATAGTAAGTCAAATAATAATAAAAAAAAAATAATCCTGAGGACAGGGTAAATTATAAGAACATTTTGCAAGATACCGGTACCTGCATTTACAAAAACATTAGTGACCACCACCCCCCTGCTTCCAGTTAAAGTTGTCCTGAAAAGAATATGAAAGCAAAAGTAAATTGAGTATAAGCAATTCAGTGGTAATAGTAAGAGTTTGTTGGCAATTACTGAAAATTTTATAAGTAAAATTAAAAGAAGTGAGTAATAAATCTGTGGCCAATTGTTTGGATACAAACCATGCACAACCAAAGTGAACGGAAGCTTATCATTGAATTAAATAGTAAGGGATGTCATCTATACAGATGGTTTTGAAAAACTCATTTGGAATAAAAGTGATCTGAAAAATGGCATGAGTTTCTGGATAAGTTTGTAGAACAATTAAGAAAAGTCAGAGTATGCTGTTGCTATTTCTGTGTGGTGTTTTGGGTGAAGAGGAATGGTGTTAAAGTAATTTCAGTTCCAACAGAAACTAGTGAGAATGTTTTAAATGTTATTGAATGTGTAGAGCAGTGCTACTGAGATTTTTTTTAAACTCTGAAACGTGTATACAACAGTATTTTTCACACGTAAACATTGGGAAAGCTCAAAAGGACTGGATTTAATGATGTTTTTTTTCTGGGGGGAATGAAAAAGGTGTATAGTTGTTGACGAAGTTGATAGTTGCCCAAGAATAACATAGCAGGTGATTTGAATAGGAAGTTTACAGTGCAATCTTTATAGCTTACGTGGATTTAATTGAAAATACGTATTTTAATGTAGTCTTAAATGCCACAAGTCCTTATAGCTGATAAAAGAAGCAAGCCTTTATATGTACAGTTTGGATGGCTGTCTCTTTAGGATGTTTTGTTCTACCTGCAGACAAACTAGGCAGTTGTCATCTGGTCAGAAACAGTAGACAGAAGCACTCAATTCTGGACCTGGCAATAGGTACTTTGTTCTGTTGGGATCCTGAATGCTGGATTCTGCCTGAGAGTAGTTATCTAAAAGAGGAGGTGGTAGCAGAGGAGGATGGGAGAGACATTTCCTTGCTGTGTTATATAGTATATACCTCTTAATTGCAGAAAACATTAAAAGTAAAGTCTGCTTGTATGCTAGTAGCTTGTTCTTCCATTAATGAGACAAAGAAGAGCTATCACGCTTTGTTTGGATGTAGGTGTCCTTACTTTCATGCTTACTCTTTGAAGCAACAGTGACTAGTCTTCTGATGCTTAGGAAAAAGGTGATGTTTATTTGCTTCCTCTTCTGTTTTCCTTTACTACTATCTGGTCCTTATATGGCAAAACTGAGTCTTCTTGAGCTCCCTTAAGTTGACAAGTTTTGTGGAGGAGTCTATAGACCTTCTTGAGTTCTCCAAAGATGGAGATTCCACAGCAACTTTAGGCAACCAGTCCTTAACCACACTTGTTATGGAAAAATGTCTTCCTTATTCTTTCTTCAGGGAGAGCTGCTGAACCTCTACCTCTTTTGGTTCTTCCAGGTGAGCTGGGTGTTGCTCTCTGACAATTTTGTATTTCTTCGCCACTGAAACTTTGGACAAAACAACACTTAAGCAGTTGCGTATGGGGTCTCTGAGTCCTACTGGGAGCTGGTGCTGGAGTTAGGCTTCTTGTGTGATGTAGTCATTTGTGGCTGATAACATAAGAGTGCTGCAACATCCCCTATGGTTAAATTTTTGTTGGACAGGTTGTGATTTTTTGGCTAGGTCAGATAATCTGGGATCTAAAGATGCCAGACAGAAAACAGTGGAAAAGGTCCCTTGTCCTTAGTTCTCTGGGTGCTTATTGATCCCTTGTTCAAAAAGTGTATTAGTGCTGTGGTACTTCATTTGTTTCATTATGTAGATACCTTTTTTGTTTTCATGAAAGATGAAAGTGTGCTATTGCCCACGGCTATGCTGGATGTGTGCTCTGTATTTTGGAAATCAGAATATATTAAACTTGTAGGTTTTTGGATAATTTTTTTTTAATGGTGATGGAGTAGTTTTCAGTTAAAGTTAATTCTGAAACTGTTTTCTTGTAGTGAATATTCTTTACTTACCTAGATTTCAGTTGGCTTAGTAAGTGATTTTTTTTAATGTCTCTGATATATTTTGTATATTTGCAGAATAATTTTTCATTATAAGTAAGTGTAACTGGAGTACGGGCTTAATTATGTCTGAGGTAAAAGCTTTTGCCATCTGTTTATGTGTAACTAACTGAAGAAAGGTTTCTTTCAAAATTTCAGTCTCACTTTTCTACTGGTTTAATGGCTATATTAGGTGAATGGTGTTTCTATTTGAGTTAATTTTTTGAGAGGAGTTTCAAAGATAAATATTCACCATTAATACCATTTTAACATTTATTTATCTGTCTTTAGTAAAATCACTCTGGCTTAGGGCAGTTTGCAAGTCTTAGAAATGTCCTTATAAACACTTATTCCCTGAAGATATTTCAAGTACAAGAGAGAACAAAAAAAGACTGTTTTTTATAGTTTTTTTCAATCTGTTTGTTAATGATAATTTTAAAATGGTCTGTTGGAACCGTTTTTAAAAGCAGCTCAAGTTGGCAGTTTATACTTTCTTTTCCTTACTCTTTTATTAGTTTCATGCTTTTTCTACGGGGAATAATGATACAAACTATTTGTGAATAAAATGATGAAACAGCAGAGATACTGTATGTAGTTGCAGATGAAATACTGGAATGATACGTGTTATGTTGACTAGAACAGTTCTGTGTGTACTTTTCATTTTCTATACAAATTATAACTACCAATTTAGTAAATGGGGAAGTGAGACCCAAATGGGTTGGAAGCAACTAGGAAAGATTTGTGCTAATAAACTAATAAAAAGCACATATGCAGTTCCAGATACTAAATACCATTCCAGAGTCCCAACAATACTACTGTAAGTAAATACAACTTTATGTTTAGCTCAGTTTAAGAGTCAAAGTACAGTTGGGTGAAGAAATTAAGAACCTTTAGGTCCCGTAGAGTAGTTAAAAAAAGAAAATCCAAGATGGAAACCAAACTCAAAAATGTCTGCAGTGAGGCAGTATGGTGGGTTTTGTGTGTGTGTTTTTTGTTGCTGTGTTTGTTTTTTTTTTATTATAGGATGCATTTGCACAATGATAATTTACTTTGTTTACCTAATGTAATAATCTGCTAAATTATGTAATTATGTAAGTCTGACATTTTATGTCCTTAATATTTGCATACAAGTAAGCCTGGGTAGGAGGAAGGCACAATTATTTTTAAGGTGTACTGAAAGTCTTGTGACAAAAGACTTCAGTTTTCCTCTTGAGGAAGAACAGAATTCACACTAAATGATTAGCCACACCAAATTCACTTTCAGATGACGTAGCTCTGTACTATGTGATATTACTCTTGTAATCCTATTATTAGGGTCAGTATATTAATATGTGGGGTTAGTTATGTAGCAGCTTCTGCTAAATTAACAGTTACGGCAAACTGTCCCCTGCTGAAACAAACTGACAACTCTCAGGATCTTTGTATTGAAAAAGGGCCTAAAATTAGTAGGTTTCTTTCTGAATTGGTGTTTCGCCCTGCCCCCATCCAACCAAGTGTCAATTAGGAATCTTTACCTCTTGAAACGTTGTTAAAGCACAATATGGTAAGTAGCTAAGTATTTATCAATGACTCCAAGTTAATGAGTTAGAACAGGACTCAATAAAGGAATTGATATTCCTATGAAAAAATAAGTTGGTCACACCTTTAAAGAAGTAAAAAAAGTGATTTGATAGAGGGCATGTGTGTGTGTGGGGTGTTAGGATTTCTTTCTATAGAAAGAAAGAAAAAGGGAGTCTAGGCAAATTACTTTGCTTAAATAAAAAGTATACACAAGTCTTACATGATGGTAATGCTTGCATGAATACTAGTTTGTTCAGATGATATTTCCCTTTTGCAGGAATTTGCACAGCTTTTACGTGATAACTATGTTAATCCAAGAAATTTAAAGGGATAACCCATTTTTTCTGTTTGTGTGTCACCATTTGTATTAATCATTAGTGTTTGGATTTCACGGAGTATTATTTGTATACATTCTCCACTGAATAAACTTAAAAATGTATTACAGCTCATCTAAACTTTGGATAATATAAAATGAAATATAAACATGACTTAAGTAACTTATGTCTATAATATTCTAAGCAGTTAAAATAGTCCATGGATCAAAGTGTTGTAAAAGGTTCTTTGTACTATAATTGAATGTCCTTTGAGCTTCTAGAAAATATTAAAATTAAATACAATTATAACTTTTTGTAGGTTGGGCTCATGTGGTTTGTGCTCTGTACATTCCCGAGGTGCAGTTTGCAAATGTTGCTACAATGGAACCTATCGTGTTGCAGTCTGTTCCTCATGATCGTTATAATAAGGTATAATTATATGTCTTTTTATCTATATCTAATGTATTTATTTTAAAACTTGTGAGCTTTACTAATCTAAAACTACACTTCCTAGAATGCGCTTTATATAAAATTCATAAATGTATGCAGTAATGCTGTATGTTTTCTGCTATGACTTTATGATAAATTCAAGAATTAAGAAAGCTATGTTATTAAATTAAGCTGTAAGGTTATCTGCCATGTCTCATTATTCTTTTACAGATTAGGGACTGTTTTTTTAATTAAAAATATCATGATCTTTGAATAACAGTTTATTTTGAAAGGAATGTGAAATATTTCCCATAGGTTAAAATATTATTACAGCTTATTTGAAATGTTATTATTAATTACCACTAAGTCCTACTGTTTTAAGTATTGATATGAACATAACATGTTCATAAACATTTCTTTTCGGAAGAAAAGCTATGCTAATATATTAAGGCAAAAGCTTGCAGACTTTTGCCTTTGTAAACAGTATTCACTTCAGTGGGATTATTTGCTTATAGAAGAACTGCTCCTAACTAAGTGTCAGTGAGATGGAATGTTTTATAAAGTGTGGTGAGACTTTATTAAAAAAAAAAAAAGCCCCCAAAAAGCAAAGCAATGTAATAGTAACTTATTAATGTTCTATATTGATAGTTACATTTCTCTGCGTGTTGTGCTCATGCTACTTCTTCCTCACTAGACTTAACTACATCCTCCTTTGTATTTTTCCTTCTGTAGGGAGCAAACTGTGTAAATTTCTGATTAGTTTTATTGCATATTTTTCTTGTGTCTTTTTACCTCTAGTTTCTTCCTTTTACTTTATTTTATAGTGGTTTGTGGACACAGGGGAAAGAAAGAAATGGGAAAAAAAAAAAAAAAAAGGCACGCATCACCTCTTGTGTTCTTCCTAAAGGGAAACCAGTCCTGTTTGTGTTGTCTCTGTGACCTCTTCCCCCCCTCCTTGCGGTTTACATCTCTGGTTTATGCACCATCCCCCCTCCCTGTTTTCCCTATAATTTTTTTCTTTTTTCATACTTTGGTCTTTTCCTTGCCTGTTTCAGATTCTCATGATTGCTGTCAGTATGTCTTGCCCATCTTATTTACCAGTGTATCCGAAAGGCCGGGAGTCAAACTCTAGGCTCTTCTCGTGTTTGCTCATTACATAGTACCTGAGTGTCTGTATTGGCTTCCTTCTGCATTGACAAGAACATGCAACAGTGAGATTAAGTGCAGAACTAATAAAATTTTTGTGCTTGGACACAAAGCATTATGGATTTGCCGTAGCAGATGAGTTTATTTTTTTCTCTCTCCTCAACTCTGGGCCAACAGCACATCTGTTTTCTCATTTTTCCTTCAGTAGTTATAATGTGGGTTTTTTTGCTGGTAGTGGTTCTTCCCTAATGTACTTCAAAAATTTGTGGAACACTTTGGATTTTGTTTTATCTTGCACCATTTCCATTGATGGTTATTGTTACTGGATGAGTAAATCCTTGTAACTTCAAAAAATGTACCCTGCATCTTTTTATATTACTTGTTCATGAAGTCCATTGTTAGGCCCTATCTTTAGTCTCTGATTCCTTTTTTGTTACAACTAAAGTTACTTCTTTCCTGAACTGTTTTTCTTCCAAATATGTGATGTATAGTTGGAATTTTAGCAGTAAAAAACAATTTGAATTTTGTTGGTCTGTAGTTACCATGATTTTTTTTGTTTTTGCTTGCTAGATAATTATTGGTGCCATACAGATCACGTAGATAGAGTTCCTGATGTTGCCTAGCTTTTAGTTTTTTGCATTTTTGGTGGGGGTTGTGATTTGGGCCTATTTTCTGTGTTAACAGTCAGCCTAAAACTACTTTCATACAGGCCTCTACAATATATTGTAAAATGTAATGAGATCTATATCAGATATTTCAGGGTTTAGGGTCACACCCCTGGTCCGCAAATTTTTTCTTTGTTCTCTTCTTTTTGTTTTATAGAACTCTGCTTTTGCTGTCTTTATGCGGTCTGTTTGGTTCAGGGAGATAGTGATTGTGGATTTCGGGGGAATCGGAGAAGAGCCTGTAGTGCCGTTGCTGCAGCAAACCTCCTGAAACTAATCTAAGTTCACTGCCAACATCAGGCTAATTGTAACAGCACGGAATTTAAGAGACAATCACTGACAGAGGACTCTGCCAACCTTTTTGACAAATCTGTAGCCAGTGCTGAGTTTGGTACTGCTGTGGCTAAACTGTCACCAGTTCCTGAGTAGGCTAGTTTTGAGCAATAACCCCCAAAATCAATACAACTACTAATTCCTTTTTCAGGTAGCCTGCAATAATTTCACCCCCCACCCCTCTTGCTATTCAATATAAATTGGGTTTATTTAAATGATACTTTTTTTTAGATCAGAAACTTTGTAAAGCATTTAAGTCTGACTTTATCAATTTGGGAGGAAATGGGAAAGAAAAGCTGTTTTCTGGAGAAGCAGATATGGCAAACAGTTCTTAAAACATTTGTTGCACATTGTGAACAAATGTAAACATGTAATTAGGAAAAAAATGACTACAGTTGTTTCTCTTTTTAGAGAGGCTTAGTGCTAATTTCATTCTGTCTGTCAACTCAGGTTGGAATAGGATGATTTTAAGAAAGATTTTATTTCCTGTGAAGTCCTAAATAATTCTGCATGTGTGGCTGGGTACATATAGAATGCTAGCATATGGAATTGGGGGAAAATACAGGCCAATGAAAACTACCATAAGGGAGAATTTATACTATAGTCTTTCAAAGAAAGACAAATGTCATTGGAGTTTTGCCAGGAGTTAGTACTTAATTTACACATTTTTTTTCTATGCACCTTTTTTTTTTTTATTGAACACTGCAAAATATGCAATATTACAAAGTACAGTAATCTTAAATTCAAGAAGAAACACAGCAGACACCAAAGCATGAGGCTTGTCAATGTAAAGACATTTGGCTGCTGTTTCCCTGAAGTTTACCTGCTTCTGGGATAAAACCCATCACTTTACAGAATGAATCCACTGAATGACCTGAATAGTGGGTTAGCTAACAGGAAAGCTCTTCTTGCACAGTTGCTTCCAAAAAGAAATGGACTAGTAGTTGCTCTCCTATTTAGTAGATGTTTGTTATTCCTTGGATAGTTACGGAGGGGTATTATCTATTTATTTTATGTGAGTTTTATTTGTCTCTTTCAGGTTCATTTGAAAGTATGTGGTAATTGAATATAATTACTGCTTTTAGGATCTCTTTTGAGGTGATTAAAAAATAAGTGCATTTGGAGTTTCTTGATCTGCCTAGTAGTAAAGGCAGCTGTTAGACTTTTATTTCAGTACTTGCTGCAACAATGAGAAATTTCTGTACAACTCTTAGGTTTGATTCTGTAAGCAGGGAATGCTGTTGGGTAGCTGTTAGGAGTAAACTATTTCTGAAATTACTTTTTGTTTTATAAGGTTTTTCTTGCCTCATCTTCCCTTCTGTCTTTGCTTTTGCAAAGAAGGTTTACATTTTGAATCTTTGAAGGAAAAATATTGACAGAAACATAAAGGCAGCTTTGCAAAATGTATATTTTGCTATTAAAGAAACGTAGGTATTTGTGTGTGTTGAGTAAAATTTCCTTGTGGAGTCAAAAGCTTTGTGTAATGTTTTGCTTTTTTTCCAATGACTTTGGGAGAAACCCAGGTACTCTCTTCCCTTACGAGCTCGGAAGAGCAGCAGTGGTGTAGGTGGTGAGACAGAGTGTTTTTACACTTCCACATGCCAGGGGTTTCAGAGGAGGTGTAGCAATTGCATGGATTTGCAAATGCATGAAAGTCTTCGGTTTTCTGCTTTGTGAAAGAAAGATAAATATTCTTGGGCTTCTGGAATTGTCTGTGTGTCTAAGAGAGGGTAGAAGTATGAGAAGCTCAGCTTTAGAGAGAACTTACTGTCCATATTGGAACAGGAAGATGAACCTTCTTTGGCCCTGTTTCATATGGAAGATTAGGAAACAGGTTTTATATTTCTCATGACTATTGTAGGAAGGATAGAAGTTCATTGAGCTTGTTAAAATGGGTAGGCAGTCCATCATATTGTGTTTAAACTTAATAACGTAGCTGGTCATTTGTTACCATTTTTCAGTCATTTTTCTGTAAAGTGGTTTAAGGCGTCCTGAAACACAGGCCCTAAACGTAGTATGTAGTGTTGAAAAACAGGGCCTGCATCCTTACTAAATGGGATGCTTATATCGCTTTCCTTTCTGAGCTTCAGTGAGGAGAAGAATTACAGATCCTAAGGCAAAACTTTGAAAAAACCAGAACAGTAACTGAAGCTTGAGTTTTATGGGGTCTGTTGAACGTTATTTATCGAGGTACCTTACTTTTGAAGTTGCTTACACTTAATACAGTTACTCAGATGAGGTTGATAGATCATGACCTTTTTTGTTCCTAAAATGTAAATGTGTCAGATCACGGTATGGAAAGCTAAAAAGCAGCCAGTCTCAGACGCTGTCAAACAACTGAACTATCTGTATGCACTACCTTGATGTACAAAGGGAGCAAGGCAAAGAATTAAGTAGGATTATCCCCTTTCTAATCCTTCAAATGTTAGGATATAGGGTATGATTTTAGGATATATTAGCTATTGGGTTTAATGCTTGTTAAAAGTCTTGTGGAAAACCGTACAAGAATGACTCACCTACCCTGGAGTCTTGCATGTTAACAAAAACGCTTTAGTTGGCTGACATCTCATGTTAAGTGTTGTTCTCAATACCTCTGTAAAAGGCTGTTCTGATCTCATGAATTTCACTCATTTTCATGTCTTTCTAAGTAATACTGGTTTTGCATTATATACTTTTTATTTTTTGTTTCAGTAGTATCTCAGTCCATTTTTCTTAAACTGTGTTTTCTACTGCCCACGGTTGATGTTCTTTTTATTTATTATTCTACTCATTCTCTGCCTCACTGACGGGAGGTTGTGATACAATTGCAATAAGTCAGTTACAGTTTAAATGTAGACAATTTTTTTTTTTTTGTTTGGAAAAAAAAGTTTCTGTTTTCTCATCTAAGGTCTTGTAATGGTATTTCTGCAGAGATAGCAGTGTGTTGTTGATGTTTGTTACCTCAATAAGGTTCTCTCTCATTTAGAAACAGACACTTCACTGCCCCAATGCTGGAGAATACTTTAATTAAGAATCTATTCTTAAATATTATATTTTACACATAAATGTGATATGATAGAATCTCTCTAAAGGACATTTCAGTAATTAGGACAGTAAAAAATAGAAAGAGATTTAGTTTTGCCTGATGTTTCTTCCTGGAATGCTGGTGAGCGGTCGTAGTGATGTCCAGTATAGTAGTGAGCTTCCATACAGCATGTATCCATGTTTATTGGCCACGCGTTTAAAAAAAATAATCAAATATTGAGAAAGATTTTGGATTCTTTTTGTCTTAATTTATTTCCTTCTCTTTTATGGAGAATGTTTTTGAAAATACTACGAATTCCATAGTATCCAAATAAAACAAATTGACAGAAAAGTTACGGAAAGATTTTCAGGTATTAGACAGGTTGTTTTCATTTTAGCTTGTTTTTGAGGTTTAAATGGGTTTGATACACTAATTTAAGCTTTGTTTACAGAAGGTTCTTGCTTGATTAGTTTCTAAGATACTTATGGGGCTGTCCAAGTCGTTCTGAAATTAAAGCAGTGTTCTGTTAAACAACGTATTTAATTAAAGGTAACTAAGCATCACGTGAATATTGAAGCCTGCTATGAGACTTCTGAAAATTCTTTACACCAAATGTACAAATAAAATTTCAGGTTTGCAGTTTTCCTGTGTGTAATTTTGTAGACATATGCATGTATATACCATATGGTATCTTGTATCATTAGGCACTCAGTCTAATTTGATGTCTCTGAATGTCACAGTATGATTGCAGCCTAAAAGGACATAAACACAAACTTGAAAGCAAGGAAAATCTTGAAGCCTAGTGGTATTAACCTTTGGCTGTTTAACCGTTTGGCTAGTTGAATAGTGATACAGAATTTAAGTAAATTAGTATTTCTGCTGCTTTAGTGTTGGCCAAGTGTTACACAGATCCCAAGTGTCTACCAGGTGATCCCCTTTTGCAAACAAACATAATTAGACTTTATAAAAAGAAGTTGTTGTATAAACTTAGATGCAAAATCCCGTAGTTCTCACCCTATACTCTTCTGTGAGTAACAGAATTTATTTGTATGCTTCTTATCATGTTAAGTATTTTCTCTTTGATAGACGTGCTATATTTGTGATGAACAAGGCAGAGAAAGTAAAGCAGCCACTGGTGCTTGTATGACATGTAATAAACATGGATGTCGACAAGCTTTTCATGTAACATGGTAAGTATATTTTATTATTTAACATTTCGGATGTTCCAGAAAGAATCAATGCACACAATGTAATGAATAAACTCTTAATTTAGTATATTTTTGAGTAAAGTAGTAAAGTGGTTTGTACAGAAATATCTAAGTTTTTATAACAGAGTTTAGTAACAATATGGCAGTGGCAGCATGGATATTGCTGTGAGCTGCAAAAGCTATTTGATAATATTCCCTTGGGGTGTATTAAATGCTGTGTGCTCCTTTGAATAAGGTTTAGTGTTTGTGGTTTTTTTTTGTCTTACGTTGTTTTCCTTAGATGATCTTTTATAGGATATGGGAATATGAAGACATTGTTTGTTTACCTGCTAACTGATTTAATGTTTACTTGTGGTAAATTAGGGGGAAAAATTATTGAGCTATACATAAAAATGCACTAGACTCACCCCTTCTGGTGCAGATTTCCAAACATTTGGGTGTAATTCACCTCACTGGTTTTATCTAAATGGTACACATCTATCCTGCACTATTCATTTAGGTTTCATGTATAGCTGTTGGAGAAGAACAGCTGTGTCCACCATCTGATTCAGTCCACTTTAAGATATTTAGGTTTGCTTTGCATTCAGGAGGTGCTTGTCTCACCTTACGGACTTCTAAAAGAGGCCGGATAGTTAGATCAAACCACTTGTCAATAGGCAAAAGGAGTTCCACCCCAAAATTTACAGGCATTATTTGTTTTTTCTTTTTCAAATTCAGCTGAAGCTAATTTGCAATAGATAGCAGGTTTACACACTCTCAGGCTAGGTCATCTGTGGATTTACCTGTCTGTTTTGTGGGTGCCCCAGTATGCTTCTTCGTGACCAGCACAGTCAGGTGTTTGCACACCTACTTAAATTAATTAAATTTATTTTCTTCAGTGTAATCAAGGGATACTTTGAATGTCTTATGCAGATCTTAAAGGATACAATTCTGTAGTTTAGACACTGATTTCTTGGCAACTCTTCTTCTTTTTCTTCTAATTACTTGACTATCTAGCAGGTTTTACTCTTTTGTACGCATCTAATTCTTCATTGGATATGATCAATGTCGGTTCTTTTTATGGTGAAAATGGATTGTGTTCCTCAAAACATGCATACCATGTAAAGAAGTTAGTTACAGATGTGAAAAAATTTATACATCCAAGTGTTTGCATGAACATGTCTCTTCTTTCAAATACTTGGATGCTACAAGAGTCCTTTCAATCTTTTTTCTTTTATCCAAAACTGTGTTTTCAGTGAATGCCATAAAGAACATGAGAATTTGGTCCAAAATTAAAATATTTATCTTCCCAATTTTTAGAAATTTTGTTATTCTAAAAAACCCCAGGTATGCACTATAAAATGATATCTAGTTAAAGTACTGTGACTGAGGATATTGAGAGGCTTCTGCAATATTTAAAAAATGGAAGAAAAATGTGAAGACTGCAGAAGGCAGAGATCCAGGGTGAGGTGTATCAATATTGGATTAACAAAACTAATGTCTAGGGAAGAATGAGCTTGAGTCCATCTGTTTTTGTATGGCAAGCTTAGAACGATAGATCTTTGCTTAAAGAGATCCTGTTAAATGTTTTCTGTAGTTGGCATCTGCTGTAGGTGTGAATGTATTTAGGAAGCAGTATTTCTGTATTGCCCAAGAACATAATGTATAAATGAGGGGAAAGTGATATTAAAAAGCAATGAAAATAAGATGCCTTATATATTGTTCTTTCATTTAAATACTCCCGTGCATCATTTTGACTGTAACATTGCATTATTATGCTAATGAAAATGATATGGAAAATGAAAGTGAATATTTGGTTTTTCAATGTCTAAGTTGGTTTTGATAAAGAAAATAAATCAACATTACAAATGGGGAAAAGCAAATTTGATTTGAAAAAATGTGGTAGAATAACCTAATAATTAGACCAGGCAAGGAAAATTATAAGTCTTATTCTTTTTAAAAGAAATTAACCTGCCACAGTCTTTTAAACCAATAAATATGGTTTGATTTATTATGTCATTGAAGTTCTATTTAAAAAAAAAAAAAAAAGTAATTTTCCTGGCAAAGCAACGAAGGATGTATGCAACTTCAGAAAAATGTCTTCTTTGGATCTACAGCATGGTTTTGTTAAAAACTGTTCTACTGTTCTTACCATGGATAATTTTTGGCATGAATTTGAGCTAAGAATCATTGTAAATTGCTTAGTTTGTTTATTTGTGGGAGTAGCTGCATAATAAATGTAGATTTTCAACCTATAAGCTTGTGTGAGTGGCTTAAAGACTATGAAAAAGGCATCAGGCCAAAATAAAAACCTTACATGTTTTTCACTGGGCTACAAAGGTCGGTTATGTGCTTGCATGCCATTAGAAGTCACTTGTGTGGAAATCTCTTCTATTAAATGCAGATATAAGTATCCATACATTATCAGCTGTGATACTGCGGTACAAGTTGATGTAAAATTGCTCTCTTGAATGTTGTTTGGTTTCTTTTTAGTGCACAGTTTGCAGGACTTCTTTGTGAAGAAGAAGGCAATGGTGCAGATAACGTTCAATACTGTGGCTACTGTAAATACCATTTTAGTAAACTGGTATGTATTTCTTAAATTCTATAAATAAATGTCACATTTTTTCATTCTGAATTGCAATTAACACTAGAAGTATTATTTTCATGTAGCTCAGAAAGTAGATTCTGTGTCATTAAAACGATGTGTTAATCACAGTTACAGAAATACTAGCTGAAAATGTTTTTATAAGTGGTTACTTTCTAGATGTGTGGTTTTTTCCCCTCTGCCAGAAATAGCATGCACATTCAGTGGTTTTTTCATTAGGTTCCTGTACTGTTTTCTTTTGCAATTGGTTGCAAAATTAGTTGTCTTCTAGGAATTTAGTCCATTTTGGAATAATCTAGAAAATATTACCTGTTATCCTGTATATTAGAGATTAAATAAGCCTTCCATTTCTTTCTGCTTCTGTTACACTTTTTTTTTTTTTTTAGTGTTTTTTCCTTTTGTTCTATCTCTCACCATGTCGCCAGTGGATATTCCCTGCCTATAAGTTCTCTGAAACACAACCTCAAGGAAGTGACTTGAGGTTTGCTTTTTAAAAAACAAATAAGCAAACAGAAAACTTCAAAATTTCTCAGTTATTTCAGTAGGTTTTGGATCAGACCTCTGGAGTTTTTCCTGTCACTTCTTAGAACCAGTTTGACAGTTCCAGATACCTGTTTCTGTGTACATGTGTGAGTGTGTGGACTTGAAGGACTTACTGATATTTAAAAAAATGTTATTTATGAATATTGAATTATGAAAATTAAAATACGTGAACTTAAGTTCAGATACTGCTGTAAGTATAGTTAAAACTTGCCGATACTTGTTTTCACTGTTAAAAAAGGTGAATACTTGGGTGACTTTTGCATAGGTTGCGGTGAGGTAAAAACACAGGGCGAATGAACCATTTTAGCTTTCTAGAAGATAAGCTTGGTGAGGTTAGCTCTGTGCTCTTGTGACTATTGATGAGTTTGCTTCATAATGAAGATAAGTCAGGGCTTTCTAGGCCCTTACTAAACTAAGATTTTTTTTTCAATTAGCGTAAGCTAAGTATACAAAAAGAACAAAAGAGCTATATTACTTAGCAGTGAAGGCAAGCTCTTACACTATTATGCATTTGATTTATATGTTCCAGTACAGCTATGACTGAGAACATATATGTTTATTTAAAAAGCAAGTTTAATAGTAAAGACAACTCCATAGCTGACATGTAAATAGCTAGCTTTCCAGTACGAAACTATAGTGGTAAGAACAGTAAAGACTGCCAAGATGGTGTAAGTGTTTTAGTATTTCTCTAGGATTATTGTGACTGTTGATGCCTGGTAAATACAGGTGTTTAGTATTTACTACTGAAGATGGTGGGTGAGGTATATTTACTATACCATTGAAAACTTTGGTTGGCAAACCGCTGACTTGAAGTGTCTTTATAAAGCTACTTCAGTTATGATAAAATAACAAGAATTTTGAATACTGGCCTAGCATAGAGTATTTGCAATCCCAGACTAGGCTCTCAAGCATTACAGAAATACAGGCAATTATGTCTGCCACTTGTAAATGCATACATGACCATAGCATTCTGTATCCTATTTTTTAAACCATTTTAATGAAAATATTGCAGACAGGTCACGTGAATAGTAAGTCATGACACTATAAAACAGCCACCTCACAATGCATTTCAAGCATGTGCCAGTGCTAGCACTGTGGCTTCATGTGATACTTATTTGAGCAGCATTTTTTCTGTTTTACGTTATGAAAACTTGAAAATATGTCTAGCATCTTTTAACCTTTAAAAAGTGGCATATCTCATTTCTTTGTGGAAAGCATATCTTGCAAATTTGTGTAAAAGTCAATATAAGGATAGGCTTTTTTCCTGGTATGCGTTAGGTAGTCTTGTTAATTTTCTTAGTGTTAGTAATTTGTCAGTTTTTCAGTAACTGAAGTTTTTTTTTTCTTCAAGCAGTAAGGCATCTTATCAGTTGAAATGCTTTATACTTTTTATTTATTCAAATGGTTCCTTTTCTCTATCCATAAATATATTTTCTCTTTTTAGAAAAAGAGCAAACGGGGATCTAATAGGTCATATGATCAAAGTTTAAGTGATTCTTCCTCTCACTCTCAGGATAAACATCATGAGAAGGAGAAAAAAGTAAGTGGATTTGTCGTTGCTAATTATGTGGCACATCTGCTTAATAGTAGTACTTTCTGGTAAATTTAATTTTTGCTGAAAAGCATGAAGGGAATCTTGTTCCTGAAACACTGGATAATAAATAACACAGATGATAAACTGGAGGTACTAGGGTCCAATGAGGAAACATCTTCAGGTGCACTTGTGTGTGCACCTTCCTGTTCCTGTTTATCATCAGTTTTGGGATACACACTGAGACATAATCCATTGGGAAGGCTATTTCCATGCAGCTTGCTTTGCTTAGTTTTCCATTAGAGATTCCTCTGTGTAGCCTTTGTGACTAGGTGGGAAAGAAATACAGGAGTAGGCATTTTAGCAAGTGTGATGATAAACAGGTGCGTCTATTTTTTTTTTTTTTGTTTCAACCTGTTATATCTTTTTCTCTTCATCAAACAACTGACATCTCTCGTTGACACAATTTACTGGTACTGGTGGTCAAGCCCAGTCTGATGGCAGAATACCTTGTCATTCACCTGGGAATCTTCCTGTGAGGGTACAAAGAACATAACTGTCTGCTAATTCCTATTGTTGCTTTATTCTTTTAACAATTTAACTTTATGCATTTATTTTTTTAAAAAATGAATGTGTAATGATTGTTACTTTACGTTTTTGTTACTGCTGGATTTATAGTTGTTTTGGTGAAATTTGTCATCTAAATCCAACATAGGGTGGTAACAGACAGTGGCACAATAATGCAAATTTGCTTTGGCTCTTTTTTAGCCCTTTAATAATACACGCAAAACTGCTCACCTGCATGCATCCTGTACAACTAACTTAATAGACTTTTCTGCAGGTGTGGGTAGAATTAGTTTCAAAATCATAAAAATTGAAATCAAAGAGGGTATTGACCAAATGTGTATTATATGAAGGAGCTATATTTATAGTGACAGGAAATTGAATAACAAATGCCAGTCTTCAGACCCTTAGTGTCCTTAATATTTGATTTGTTTTTTAAGCTCACTTCCTCTTTGAATGGATGTTGATCTCCATTGTTTTTGGATAATCTTCTAAAAAATGTCTTTAGATCTGGTTAAGGGTGTAGCTGAATAGTTCCATCTTCATCTGGTAATGCAGGAGAGAGTGTGCATTGCAATGTGGTTATACCTCTAAATCTAAATTTATGACTAAAATAACAAAAGAATGGGGGTTTGGCACACCTATTTTTCTTCATAGCACATTGGTAGAAAAAACAATCTTGAATTATAGACTACAGAATTACCTGCAAGGTAAAACCTTACCAATATTTGCCATATTTTTTTCTTAGTTTTTCACCACTATCGTATTTCAGGTCATGTTTTCTCAAAGTACATGCGTGGATTTATACTCACATTGACAAAACTTTAAAGTTGAATATGAAGAAACTTTGAGGTGTGAGCATGAGGCCCAATTTCAGTTTTGTATGTCTGAGCAGTGAAAAAAACTTGTGGTTTGGGGTTTTTTTTTTTTGCATTTTTTTTGTTGGTTGGTTTTTTTTAGTGACTTTGACTGGAGATACTGTGCTTCTTCAGGTCGTAATACCTATAAAATCTTCAGGGAATACTTGGAGGGCCTTTCAAACAGAGTGTGTTCAGCCAGCGTATCTGCTGTTTTTTCTGCTGCCTGCTTGGCTTCTCCTGCTCTGGAAGTGTTTTGTTGTGGATCTTCTAGAAATAATGAATGTTGTGGCTTGCCTTTGCAAGTCCTGGCCTTTTTCTGTGACTTGAAGTTAGCTAGAAATAGGTTATTAAAGTATCTTCTACCTTTCATGAACTGAAACATGGTAATCCAGAAGCTCTCATGATCTGTAATACAAAGTGAAGCAATGCAGTTTGAAGCACTGACCTATTATTTCACATTCAGAGGTTCTCATGGCACATTAGAGCATGTTCACTTATCAAGCTTAATTTGCTTTACATGTTGTATAATAGCAAAACACTATTCTAGTTAAAACCACCAGATGGTGAAAAAAGTTGCAGTTTCCTAAAGGTGTTGATCACCTAACTTTTTATGGCTACATATTTTTTGTTTTGCTTTTTTAAATCTTACATGTTCTATAATTAGAGAATGACCTGTGCTTTGCAAAATGCTAATCTTCAGTCAATGAACCATATGTGGTACGGAGGCTCATTCTTTTGGTAAATTTGATTACCTTCTGCATGTGGTGTCTTATTTGATATAGCGTATCAAATATACAGTGTATCTTGGAGGAGTGGGCTCATTTTTTAGATTGACTTTCCTTATTTCCCTCTTCTGTAAATCCGTTTGGAATCAAGATTATTGTCATATTACAGCAAATATGTACATCTTTCTTCCCAGATCCAGTGGTGTCTCCCCCTCCCCTCCCAGTAAGGGAACTCTAATATCTACTTTATCTTTCATCTTGTTCTTTGGAAATTTGGATAATCTGATCTTTACGCATCCTTAAAGCTTTCCCTTTTGCCAAGCAGAAGGTGTATGAGTTGAGAATTGGAACCATTTTTATTACTCAGACCTCAAAAGCTATCCATTTGCATATAAAATAATATTCTGCAGTAAGAAGAGGTTGGTCTGAAAATGCTGATTGGGTAGCTGTCGTTTTTGTAAACAGATACTGAGTTGAATTGCATGCATTTTCCTTCATAATATGTATTTAGTCTCTTCTGGGCACTGTTCTTAAAAAATCGATAGCAAATATATAAGGCTGTAATAATTAAAAAAGAAACCCAAACACCCAAACCTTTTGTATGATTTAATTTTAATGAAGAATTTGAAGCTACAGAATAAGTAGTTTAGTTATATTCTGATTACTGCTGCACTAAGTATTGTTAGTTTCTGTGGCAGAGATGTTATTTAGAAATTATTAGAGATGAGGCTGTGTGCCTCATAAGTAGGGTTGGTAGTACGTTGCTTGACATCCCGTTGTAGTATCCCTTTTTTCAGGGCTGAGGTGCTTACCTCAAACTTTTTAGGGAAAAACTTAGGCCACCATGAGGCTGTGGAAGAATACCTTGCTTTGCTAATGTCCTTGGCAGCCTCACATTTGGAAGGGGGTAAAGAAGGAACTGAACATGTCTGGGATTGACTTTGGTGTAAAGGAAGTGTTTCTTGCCACTTACGTGAAAATTAGGCAAGCTTATTACCATTATATGTTTATGTCTTCTGAAAAATGTGTATTTACCGCATAGTAAATAACTACTACATAGCATCTGAATTACACGAATTCCTTTTCTGCGAGAAGTGCTTTGGTCTGGGCTAAGCAGGAAGGGGAAATTTAAAACTCTCTGCTATTATGACTCATATGATGCAAAATAAACAAAAATGGGCTTGTGACTGAAGACTGAAAATGTGTAAGAAGTGGTGATTGAAGAGGCAAAAAGAACAAAATAGTGACAAGGAGCCCCAGGGCACTGTTACAGAAGTTGGATGATGTCAGTCTGAGGAGAACCTAAAATGCAGGAGCTACAAGGTGTTCTAAACACTGAGCGACAGGCTAAAGTGAATTCATTATTGGCCTCTCCTTGCCGCTTGTCCTGTTCTTAAAGAAAAGTTACACCTTCTCTGATTTTGAGGGGAGAAACCTGAACATCTAAGAGTTTGAGGCAGTGTGTGACATTCAGCGTGCTCCCCTGTAGCTGTGAGTTTGGTTATTAGGCCTGTGGGAAGGGAAAATTTAAAATGCACCTCTGCTGACTGAAAGTTTCCATAGGCTAGCTGTGTGTTGGTTTGTGAACTGCATTCTGAACTGCCCAGACTTTCCCAATATGTTGTGAAGGAGCCTACGTTCATATGTCAGGGCTATGAATTTCATCTGGGAGAAAGGCACTTGATGCTTTTTAATGTATTTTAATGCTCTGTGTGGGCTGTTACAAATCAAGTCCTAAACACTCAGATCAAGTGTTCATTATGTATTCCTCACTATCTGAATAACCAACTGTGAGAAGATAAAATTGACCTGTCATGCATCACATAAGATTCTGTGGCAAAAAGAGGAGCAGACTGCAGTTCTTTGGGTTACCATTCAGCTGCATAAGCAGTGGTTTCCTTTTTTTTCTTGGGAAAAAAAATGTATTCTGATTTAGCCCTGAAGAGTCAATTTATAGTACTGTATAAAGTAGAGTGTTGCAAAGGCAATTCTAATTATATCGTTCCTCAGTTAATTGCCTCATTTCACTGGGGGTTTTGTGTAGCATTTTAGGGAAAAAAACTCCAGACTCATGCCAGTAATGCAGTATCACACTGGATTTTTTCTATGATTTTTATTAACTTTTTAAGTTTTGTTAATCGGTTTAATAGATGTGACTGTTTAATACTCTCAACTGTTCTTGACATATGAAGCAAA
The DNA here is from genome assembly GCA_017639485.1 of Pluvialis apricaria. Classification (NCBI taxonomy): domain Eukaryota; kingdom Metazoa; phylum Chordata; class Aves; order Charadriiformes; family Charadriidae; genus Pluvialis; species Pluvialis apricaria. The sequence continues at coordinate 21,698,149 of CM030008.1, read as the reverse complement.
ATTGTAAGAATGCTAAAGATAAGTAGAAGAAAAGCGTTTTGCTAAAACTTTGGAATGACTTCAATTTTAATTATTGAAGTCGTGCTAGATAAATATTATTCAAATGAGAATTGAGTGGTATGGATGCTAATGGTGATGCTTATCCACGGCTTCTTCCAAATGCTGTTCAGTCAGAGGGAAAGAAGAATGCCTCTAAAATACCTCTAAAAACTGGTCAATAAGTGTATACCATACGTAGCTCAGTGTGTAGTTGGTCTTTAATATCTACCTATGAGCTGCAGAACCTGGTTCCTGTTTCTGAAGACTGAGTTTTAGTGTGGGTTCCCTGGTGTTCAAACAGGGGTGACTTCACGCAGCAGTCTTTTACTTTTGGTGCTGAAAAATAGTATTTCTGTTTCTGGGCACCTGCTCTTCACTGACTTTGCATAAGTGTAATTTTTTCTTTTTTTAACATACTACTTCATGTCAAATTGTGTTGAAAGTCTAGTTATTTGGAAGGACTGACAGAGCGTGACTGTGTAAACAAAATTTCATTAGAAAGCTACTCTATCTGAGTGTATTCAGTAATATATATCTTTAAATCTGCAGGATTAAGAGTAAAGGTGGCATCTTGTTTGATTTGTTGCCTGCTAAAATTCTGTGTTAACTTGTGCTGTATTCTGTGTCAGCCTGATAATAAACCGCATGTAATCTACTGGAACTGGCACCAGTTGGTATAGATGGCACAGCAATATGATGTCTTGTGAAGGTCAGGAAGAACTGTTTTTATTTTAGTAAAAGGAAAAGTAGGAACTTCTGTTTCAGTTATCATGCTTATCACCTCATATTTTTCTAACCTTACAGTAACACATCATATATATTATGGAAAAAAGAGTAATGCTTTTAGTGTACCTTATAACAACAAACACCTCATAATAGTATTAAGCTTGGCACCTGGGATTAGTTCGTTATTGTAAAATCAAAATGACAAACACACCACCTCAGAACTACTACTACGCTACCTAAGAACTACTCTGTAAGACGTAGCATTTTGTAAGGCTGCATTAATTGCAGCTGTCCCTTTGCCCTCAAAGTACACATTTTAGTTACCTGCTTTTCACTGTGAAATAAAACAAACTCAAAACCTGACCCCTGCAGAACCTATGCACAAAATAATAGTGATTAGTAGCAGTGTTAATTGTCTCTGTAGACTGTAAAACTCAAATTCTAGGGGTGGCAAAATCCTGAAACATTTATCTAAAGAAATTCTGTTATTTGTTTCTTTCATGTAGCTGCTACTTCACAGTGGTTTTTATAGGTGTCTCTGGAGGAATTCTGGGAGGGTCAGAATTTTGAGTAGATCTCTACTGTAGTAGGTTCGTACTGTGCTCATCAAACAAGAGTTGTGGTTTTTTTAAAGAAAAATCACATTGTTAGTCCGGATGTCTTCCTTAGTCTGCAGGGGTCAACCAAAAGACTTTCTGTTTCGTTGAAAAACTGCCATGATATACTTGAGGTATTATTAGTTGTTACTCTTACTCATTTTATTTATTTTTTATTCTGTTATTACATATTACTTATTTCAGTTTCATTAATATCTTCACAAAATTTGAAGAAAAGTCTTTTTGTCTGATTGTGGTTTTGATCCTTCTACAAGTTCAGTGTCCTGTAGCATCATTTACTTAACTTCTCAATGTTTGTACTTTGCCACATTATGAGATAGAGGAGAGTATCTTGAATGACTGGGGTAAAAGTAAGCTGAACTTTGAAGAAAAGCGAACATTTCTTGCTTGAGAAAATTATGCAATGTTGTTTGTATTAATTTGAAAACTAAATGACACTTGAATGTTAAAAATAGGTCATTAAGATTACTGCTTGTTTCTGTTTGAGAAATGTATCTTCCTATGCTTCAGTTCTGTGACTGTAACTGTGAGAGATGTAGAAGCAAAAGGTGCTTAAAGATGTTCTTTTTCTTTGCTTTGGATCCTAGATTAGTACAAGATTATTAGTACTTTATGTTGACTTCGTAGCAGTTTCTAGAAGGTAATCTTGGTACTTTTTATAAAGTTGTATGTATATGCTGTTCACCAGGTACAATGTTTTGGGTGCTGGTAGACCATATGCAGTTAAAGGTGATCTGCAACGTTGAGCTTCCTGAGCCAGGAAAATTAAATATATTCCTTTTGCTTGCCATTCTGTTCTCCTATTTCTTGACATATATTTGATGGGTATCCTTAGGTCACCTTGCAGACAGTGGAGCATTTCACAATACGTAACATAATACACATTTTAAAGTTCTAAATACTTGCAATTTTTGTAGGAATAAATGAAAGTAAGCATTGACAATAGATAGTTGCCTTGATTTAGTTAATCTTGCGCCATTTTTGAAGTTATAAAGTGCTACTCAAGTGTTTAGCACGGAGTATCCATCACTAACCGTTAATATTAAGCTGTGTAAATAACAGAAAAAGTGTATTTTAATGTTAAATATCAAAAGAAGAGTAGCTTATTCTGAATATGAGCTCTTGTGTGTCACTCTTGCACCTAAGGTAAGCTTTGCCTGGCATTCTTATCATCGATTCTTGAGTCTTTTTACCATTGACGGTTAAAATTCTGACCACTATCCCTGTATTGAAGTGAAGTTTTTGAGTCTTTTAAGTAATTGTATCAAGGATTGGTACTTAAGAACAAGTTTCATGCTTAGAGCTAAATATGCATTTATTTCAATAATGCTGTGTGCTGGTTTTAACTGGGATAGAGTTAATTTTCTTCATAGTAGCTAGCATGGGGCTGTGTTTTGCATTTCTGCTGAAAAGAGTGTTGGTAATAGAGATGTTTTTGTTGTTACTGAGTGGTGCTTACATGGAGTCAAGGCCTTTTCTGCTTCTCACCCCCCCTGCCCCTGCCAGCGAGCAGGCTGGGAGAGCACAAGAAGTTGGGAGGGGACACAGCTGGGACAGCTGACCCCAACTGACCAAAGGGATATCTCATACCATGTGATGTCATGCTCAGTGTGTAAAGCTGGGGAAGAAGAAGGAAGGGGGGGACATTCAGAGTGATGGCGTTTGTCTGCCCAAGTAACGGTTACACGTGATGGAGCCCTGCTTTCCTGGAGATGGCTGAACGCCTGCCTGCCCATGGGAAGCAGTGAACGAATTCCTTGTTTTGCTTTTCCTGCATGTGTGGCTTTTGCTTTACCTATTAACCTGTCTTTGTCTCAACCCATGAGCTTTTCATCACTTTTACTCTTCTGATTCTCTCCCCTGTCCCACTGTGGGGGGAGTGAGCGAGCGGCTGCGTGATGCTTAGTTGCTGGCTGGGGTTAAACAATGACATACTGGCAGTAGTGTTCCACCTCTCCCTATAAGCTATTCTGTGCCTATATCCTTTTATTACTGTGACTGCAGCAACGCTGCTACTGCATTTAATTTTCCTGCTGTGGTTTATACCATATAAAATGATAGATAGATGAATGCCTGAGCTAGGGTTATCTTGTCAAAACAAGATAAATTTGGATTTGAATTTGAAACTTGTGGACCGTGAGCATCTTTCTTTCTGGATTGTTACGGCTATATTACTAATAGCTACTAGTCACAAATAAGAGGCCAAGCAGTTCTTGTATAGGGGATTAGCAAGAACTATATGCAGGTTTCTATTAAAGACGTTCGTTTTGATGGCCGCAGCTCTGGATTTACAAGCTTCAGTGATGGAAAGATAGTGCAGAAAATCCATAAATGAGTACTCTGTGCTAATACAACATTCTGATATGTTGGAATTACTTGAAGGAGTCAAAAACAGTGGCTGAAAAATTAGTGATTTCAGATACTAAGGTGATTTTGCTTACAAGAATCACTAAGGAAAATAGATTTGAAAATGTTGTGATTGTGGACAACCAAAGGTGGTGGTGGTGGTTATGATTTTTGTGATAGAGAAAGGGATAAAAATGGAATACTTCAAGATCAGCCCAAGCAGTTTTGTCTGAAGGGCCAAACACTGGTGCTTGCAGATAGTGTGCATGTGTTTTAATTCTTCCAAAATAAAAGTTAATCTCCTCTTCCCTGGGCAGGCGAGCTCTTGCTCCTCTGTTCTGCGTCTTCCTCTTCTTGTCCCTGTTACTGTCCATCTCTCACACTCCTTCACTGAACTAACCTAGCTCACTAAACCAGCAGAAAACTCTCCACTTTGTTTTTTGTTGCTGCTGTTTTACCAGTTTGAATTTGCACACAGAAGGTCTGACAGGCAAAGCAGTGCAGGAGAGGTGAGAGAGGGGTCAGGAAACTTTTTGGGTTTTTTTTTGCTTTGTAACAGTGAATTGTTAAATACCAAACTTCACAACATAGTTTAATGAAATGAAGTGCTGTGGAAACCTCTTTGGAGAAGGCTGTGCATTCCTGAGACAAAAATGAATTGCAAATAAGTGTAAATACCTTCAACAAGTTTCCATGTGGAAATGTTATGAATTAATAGTGCCATTAGAGAAAAGCTGCACTCATCCATTCCATCCGTACTGGAAAAGGTATCATTCACTTGCATTATTCTGTCTTCCCAGACATTGAGGTCCAAACTGTGGAAGGATAGATTTGCTAACATTTATTCTGTTGGTAACAGATCAGAGTTAAGATAAAATTGTACATGTATCCTTAATTAGATATTTTAATGAGGTGATATTTTCATTCAGTAGTCTGATAAATGTTTCCTCTGAAAGTACTTTAAAGAAAATGAATGAGCAAGTGCTGATCTTCAGAGTGATCCAATGTGTAAATAAGCTTGTCCTTGTTTCGGCTGGGTTAGAGTTAACTTTCTTAGTAGCAGCTGGTATAGTGCTATGTTTGGGATTTAGGATGAGAGTCATGTTGATAACACACTGTTTTCACTTGTTGCTAAGCAGTCAAGGACTTTTTCAGCTTCCCATAGAAGCTGAGAGGGAGCATAGACAGGCCAACTGACCCAAGCTGGCCAAGGACTACTCCATGCCATAGACGTGGTGCTCAGTATGTAAATGAAGGTTGGCTGGGGGACAGGGATGGGCGATTGCTGCTCGGGAACGGGCTGGGCACTGAGCAATTGCATTGTGGATCACTTCTTTTGTATATTCTTTTATCATTATTGTTATTGTTATTTTCTCTTCTTATTAAACTCTTCTAATCTCAACCCATGAATTTTTCTTTTTTTTTCCTGATTCTCTTTCCTCATAACACTAGAGGTGGGGGAGTGAGCGAGCGGCTGCATGGTGTTTGGCTGCCTGCTGGGTTAAACCATGACAGAGCTAAAAATGCAAAGAGCTGGAACCAAACTGTATTTGTGAAATCATATTATGTAATAATTTTGTAGATTGAATCTCTGTGGAAGAAATGGAGCAATGAAAATGTGTTCTTCTCCACCCTCCTGTCCCCTGCCCCACAAGAGGGGAATGTACAGAAAGTGCTATGGAATTCCAGAAATCTTGCACCATATTTGTTTTCTTATCTTGCAGCATGTAGCTATTGGAATTAAGAACATATTACATAATTTTGTAGATAAGAAACAAAAGCCAAAAATGAGATCCCTAGTGATAAATAAAGCTTTCTGATTAATCATGACATATGAACTCTTTTGTATTGGTATTTAGCTACATCATAAATCAGGGCTCTTCAAGTTCTAGGATGAATAATGTTACAGCTGCTTACCCAGTGGCTGCATGGCAATCATGCCGTATTTTTCTTACAGTAAGAAAGGTTTCAGGAGCTGCCTGAATCTGGTCTGAGCTACCCTATTTGTAAACTGAGACTGAAGTTTGCTTTGGCAGTTTTGTAATTGGCCCTGGATTTTTTAATATATTCTTCCTTGGAATGTTTCTTCTGCTAAATCCTGTTTATACAGAATGTAGCATTGCATTTATCAGCTCTGCACCCATCTTAAAATACAGGTGTTTGGAACATCTGAAGTCACACCTATGAATCTTTGAAAAATCTGAGTATATAAATGAGATACATGGGTTCTGCCTGCTGTTGGAGCTCCCTTAGCTTTTACTTATCAGCAATATTGTTTTCAGTCCTTTTTATGAGTAATTTCTGCCCTTTTTTCCCTTACGGTCAAACTTGTAAAAGGTCAGACATTGGATATCGTTACTTTTCCTGGGATGGTGGGTTTCTGCGTGGCTTTCTGGATGGATGTATATCTTAGTGACCTGCTGCTATGTGGTTTGGTTTTTTGTTTGGTTGTTTTTGGTTTTTTTTTTGAGCTGTGGCAGATCGGAGGAGGTCTTCCAGAAGTGAAGCATGCAGTGAGTTGTCTGTGAACGGCCAACTGTTTTTTTTTTTTTTCTGGCAGCAGGGAAGATGGCTACATTGTGTGTCCTTTGAGACAGACTTGATGGAAAGCTGTCATATTTGTTAAATATTGTGGGAATTAATGTCCCTCTATTATTCCTTTTTTGAGTCTAAAAGTGGATATTTCAGAACTTCTACTTTGTATGTGTGAGGGATATTAGTTGTTTTGCGTAAATAAGTAAGTTTTAATTAGAATAAATTACTTACAGTGTGATTTGTGCTGTTTGCCTAGCTTTCATTGGCACGAGTAGCTAAATTTGCTGAAGCCTTTAGGCTGGGATAGAGTTATTTTGCTTAGTAATTTTCCTAGCAGCTGGTACAGTGCTGTGTTTAGTCTTTTAGTGTGGGAAAGATGTTGATATCGCACTGATGTTTTGGTGGTGTTTTTCCCAAGTCTGGGACTCTTCAGTTCTCCCATGTTCTGCCAGTGAGTGCAGGTGCACAAGGAGTGTAAACCAGAAGATAAGGAGGGTCCAACCCTCAGCTGAAACTGCAAATCAACAAGACAAGGGCTTGCACGGACACAGAAAAAGAATACAATAAGATGTTAGAAGACCCCAGACCAAAAATCACCATTGGACTAAAAGACGCATGGACAGCGCATGAGGTGTGTGTGTGACACCAGGAATGGTGTTTGAATGCTCAGGCAGCGGCTTCTCCTTTAACGGTATGCATCTTTATGGTGAGAAGACGGTGCAACTGCAAAGAGTCACTTTGTGGGAGCTATGCCTCTTCATCTCAGCAGGTTGTTGCTGAAATTTTTATTCTTACCAGTGTAAAATCTGAGCATTCCTTTCAAAGGTTTTCCTGCAGTGAAATGTTCTCAACTTCTTTGATGTTATTTGCATCTGGAGTCAATTCACATTCAGAAGCAGGACTTCTGAACTTTCCTTAGGAAGAAAAAAGAAAAGAAAAAGGAGGAAAATAAAAAGAGGAGAGATTGTTAGAGGAGGTGTAACCTAAAAGGAGAAGGGAATGTAGAGTTAAGGACAGCAGACTTCCTGTGGATGAGATCTTTGTATGCAAAAGAACTTTGGGTGGGGTACCTCTCCAGTGGCCTTGAGTGGTAAGCTGTAACCTTGGTAAGCTGTCCTAGCGAACTTTGTGTTGATGTTTTGGATCTGGGAGCGGAATTTCATGTGGTTGCTGATGCTTCACTTTACAGAACTTAAAGCGTATTCTTTCCAGGCTCTTAGTCGATTATGCCCCCTCCCTTTCCCCTGTTCTTGTATCCCTCTTTCCTTCTTCTTGACACATCCTTTTCTGTTGAGACTACTATCAAAGTGATTTCAGTACATTACAGAATGTAATTTGAAGTCCTTCTGACTGTTCCTTTGATCAGAATTCTGTGTTTCTTTGCCTTTCAGACAAAATTAACACTGGAAGTAAAAGACCACTAAGAACTCAACAGAAGAGACTGCAAAATGTGTTCATTTAAACATTTCTTGTTGTTTACTGATATTGCTATGAAGTTTAATCTTAAAGCATATTAAAGTCATTGCCTCTTGGCTCCAAAATGATAAATAAAAAAATTTCTTGAGGATGATTTGAATTTCCTAGTAAAATGATGAAAGCTAAAGAAACTCAGGCAGTGGCTTAGATTTCCATTTCATAACTTCCTTCTTGAGGCTTGTTTGGGATTCAGTGAAATTGTTAAAGTTTATCTAAACATGTATACTGATGATACATTAAGCCGGGTAACTAGCACTGATGAAAGGCTTTTGGATCAACAGATTTGATGGATAACATGGCAGTCTTGGTGTAGATGCTTCTGTTTTCTCTTGATCCCTGCTTGTTTTCTGGCAGTATGGGTAGCACTTTTGGAACTGTTATGTTTAAGAAAGTATTGAAAAGACACTGCAGTACCTCTGAATCCCTCCTGTCCATATTTTTTTCTCTTTCTTTTAAATGTGTATTTTCCAGATCTAAAAAGACCCTAACAAACCCCCCTCCCTGCTGCCCGCCCCCCCCCCCCCCCTTGAAAAAAACACCAATGAAAACAAAAACAGACTCCCTCAACAAGCCTGTATTAGATCTTAAACAATTGAAATACTACCTTATGGTGTACATTATTGTCATTATCACACCTGCACACTTTGGGAAAAGGAAGACTGCAAATTGCTACCCAAGCAGCACACTGGGAAAAAAAATACCAGGTTCACTTAAGTGTATGAAAACAAACCTAAATACCCCCGTCAGCCTTTAAGAGTTCTCTTACACCTTCGAGTTTTAAGAACTGTACAATAATTAAATGATTCTACATATTGTATTCTAGCAAGTACATTTTTGCATGATATTTTGGTGAAGATAGCTTTGGTACTTTATTTATGACTTTTCTTGGCTAAACTGTATTTCCTTCCTGGCAAAATTAGGTTATAAGTTTAGTTAAATGGATTTGGAGCTGGTTAGAGACAAGGTGATCTCTTAAGTCAGCTGGTATTTCTAGTTCACAAAGGTAGAGATAAATGTGTTTTGCTTTCAGCTTTGCATCTGGATTGTCAATTAACTTATTCTATCTTATTAGAGAATTTGAGAACCCATTCTCTTGTTCTTTCAGGCTGATTCCATGAAATAAGTTTCTGATACTTCTTCCATTGTGACTGAAATAGAAAGTTGACACTTGGTGATACCTGAATAGAGTATGGACATATTACATCTTGTCATGGTGCTTGGTGCGAGTGGTTGTGCAGTTGCTGTTGAACAAATTAAGTTTTCTTTTGAGGGTCTGGATAGTCATTTTGATAGTTACAGAAAGATCAGCATGGATCATTTTTAAGATTCAAAACAGTTACTGAGTTTTCATATGGGTATTCAGACTTACAGATTTTAAGCTGTCTTCCTCATCTTTTCAAGCTACTCAATGGGAGATTTAAGCCCCTTGTATCAAAAATAATGAACTCCTGTATTCTAAGTTGAATTATTAATTTTGTCAGACTTGGTATTTTTTTTTTTATTTGTCTGGATTGTTTAAACAAATACAATTTGGGTCTGATTCTGTAATCCTCTAACAATTGATTTCTACCAGTATGGGAAGACTTCTGTTACACTGTAAAGACTCTGGGTTAAGAAGTTATTTTCTCTCTGCTTGCACAATTTCATTCACACTGCCAATGCTTCATGTTGTGTTTAAAAACAAACAAACAAAAATTTAAATTCTCAGTCTCCTTAGAAAGCACACTTGATTTGTATAGCTTTTGATATTCTGTTCAGTTCAACATGGAAGATACTTACTTAGCATGTAAACTGTATGCACCTTTTTGGGATTGAAATCTACATCAAACTTCACATTCTTATGCATGGAGATGTCAGTAGGGGAGCCAAAGCTGAAACCTTGCATTAATTTACAGTAATATCCCAACAAATATTGTGCAGGTGCAGAAATGCAGAAAGACAGCAATCTTTGGTGAGAAATGCAGGAAGACCTCTGAAGCAGAAGCCATGTCTCTGTTTTTAATCCGGTTTCTTTTGTTGATGAATTGATTATTGGGAAGATGGATAATATTAACAACAGTGGATTCACAAATGCTGGCTATCATTGAAGAATTTCAGTTTGTGTATTTTGAAAGCAAATATAAATACTTGATTTGCTTTTATAAAATTATATTATAAAAATTTTAAAACATTCATGTTTTTTCCTTTAAAATAGCACAAGACCTTCTCTCTTAAATTTTGATAATGCTTGGTGCTACATAAAATGGGTTATATTAAAAATGAAGCTGAACTTAGGTTATATTCTCTTTTATAACTTCTAGAAATATAAAGAGAAAGATAAACACAAGCAAAAATATAAGAAGCAGTCGGAGTCGTCACCATCCTTGGTTCCATCTCTTACTGTAACTACAGAGAAAGTAAGTCAATGTGTTTTTCCTCCTCTTCCACTTCAATTACTTGTGTTGAAATTTCATGATGTAATCATTCCAGTGTATATACAGGAGCTTTATAATGGCATAGATTCTATAACTGTGAAGCACACTTGGTATTTTTCCTATAATGTAAAATCCTAAAATACTTTGAGGTTTATAATATGAAGAAAGGCTTAGATTTTTGTAATTGAATAGTGAGTAGTTTATTGACCCCAATTGGGTGCCACTGATGCTCCAGTAAGTTTTATTTCATTAACTTATGTTTAGTAATTTGAGAAGTTTTAGAAAATCTTTCCTTTTGAAATTCACTTGTTTCTGCTGAGCTGTCACTGAACCTGTAAGCGTTTAAGCTGGTAATTGTGAAGGTATCATAGAATCATAGAATAGTTTGGTTTGGAAGGGACCATTAAAGATCTTCTAGTCTAACCTCCCTGCAGTGAGCAGGGACATCTTCAACTAGATCAGGTTGCTCAGAGACCCGTCCAACCTGACCCTGAATGTTTCCAGGGATGGGGCATGTGCCACTTCTCTGGGCAACCTGTTCCGGTGTTTCATCACCCTCGTTGTTAAAAATTTCTTCCTTATGCCTAGTCTAAATCTTCCCTCTTTTCGTTTAAAGCCATTACCCCTTCTTCTATTGCAACAGGCCCTGCTAATTATGGCTCATGCTTTATATACTTATAATATCATGTTGCCTTTTTAGCTGTCTTGCTGCATTAGGTTCTGTGGTCTTTCCTTTCTGTTAACGCGCTAGCGAATGCCTAGCTCAAGGGACAACATAGAGGGTTAAATAATGACAGTTGTCATTGTACTCTACAAGAACCGCTTTCACTATCTGCCGAAAAAATGACAGCAGTATTGAGAAATAAGTTTTCTGCCTTCAGAGTTGGAAAACGCTTGTCCCATTCATGTGGGCATGTTTGACATCTGAGTTAGGGAATCGTGGTTTGAATTAATTAGCCATCAGTATGTCAAGCAGTGTTTTTTAATAAAGATGCTGAAGCTTGTGGTAACTGTATGTAGTTTGGTTGCTGAAGAAGTTGCAACTCCTATGGTTAGGAGCAAGGTAGAGCTAGAGCAAACACTAAAGAGAACGGGAACTCTATAATTCTAGAACTTAAATTCTAACTGAATTCAACTAAAACAGAAGTATTCATTGTGCAATTTAAATATGAACACGTGTCCTTTTAGTTTTCTTTTTTTTAACCTTTTGCATCCTGTGTTCTTCTTCTGCCAAAGCGATCGGCTTCGTTTTCTACCTTGTATGTATAATAGTTCAGATCGTCAGGAAAACTGGTGTAAATTTTTTTTTAAAATGAAGTTACTAAGTGTGATAATGTATTTTTAAAAATACATCTGCTGCATATTTGGAAGTGACTTTTTGTGGCTAGTTCCTTCAGTTGTCTGCTTTTAATTTTTTTCCTAAGTTCTTTTGACACCATTTACATGCATTTGCTTTTCTAGGTTATAAATTCATAGTGTGTTCCTAAAAAATTTGAGACTGTAATAATAAAACAAGCTTTGTTTTCTTATGAGATAAATATTTATTTCAGAATATTGTATTAATATGTTACTTTTTTGTGTCCTTTTACATAGAGTTGTCAGAATTGATTTGGACTTGATGTCTTTTTCACAGCAGTCTGTCTTTGCAGTGAATACATTATTTTATCATAGTATATAATCACTTCTACCAAATTGTTCCTGTGGGGGGAACTGGAATTTGAGATGATTTTTGTTTGTCTTTTTAAAAGAAGTTAAGTCCTTTGTGATACAGTGGTAACGACCATTTATGCAGGTGATGCTTTAAAGCATGTTTTTATCTGGATGAGTGGTTTCTTAAGATAGATTCATGAAAGGCTGCAGGATAAGCTGTGGATTTACATTATGTGAGTTAGTATACTTGGCTTGCCTGTTTGTTCTGCAAAATTTAATTGAAGAAATTTTACTGAGGTTCCAGTCCAAATGCTATGTTAAGACAGGAGTATGCCATTTGAGAGGCATTTTTGTGCATCCCTGTAATGTCTCAGTAAACACTGCTTAGTCTGGATCAGTTAAGTTTGAAAAAGTTTGAAATAAGAAATTCTTAGCTACTCTTTGATTAATGTACTAACAAATTTTTCACTTTTCTCTTGGGGCATAGATACAGAATGTTTTAAGAAGGACTAGAATAACTAGAATAACTTAGGAATTTGAATACTCTCTCTGCCTCTTCAGATGAGGTTTTCTTCTGGCTGCCGCCTTAGTTGGGAAGAGCCATCAGCCCTTTATTTAGTCCTGATAAAAGCTTCCGTCTCAGGTTTTGAGCTTTGGCTTATATTGAGAGTTTAAAAATGTGTATGGTTTAACAGATACAGAAAAATACAGTTGTCTTTTTTTGGGAGGAGGGAGGAGTGTTATTAATCAAAACAAAGCTCCAAAACATTGATGTACACAAAGGTACACAAGACTGTATCTGCATTCAAATTGTAGCCAGTAACTAAATAAAAGATATTGCAAGCAGAAACTACAGCTGACTAAATTTTATCTATAATAGTAGAGAAGACAATGATAACCCTCCTCTGTTGACCTTGACTATCAGCCAAGCCTATTTCTCATGGGAGACGCTCAGATCCTACCGCGGTGGGATGCAGAAGGGAATGAAAAGGGTAGGGAGATCTCTATTCTGTATGACTGAACATCACTATCCTACAGCAGTGTGGTGTTTGTGGGCTATGGGACATATGTGTGCGTGTGTGTGTTGGGTTTTGGTTTTTTTTTTGATTGGTTGGTTTTAGCCTAGATCATGCTCTTACCATCTGTCATTTTTGTGGAGGATTACCTGCCATGATCCTTCCCTTCTCTGTGCAAGAGTACCACCCTATGCGTCTGTATTGGGGCTAAAGGCTTCTCAAGCCTTGGGACGTACTGTGTATAGCAAGAATGATTATTATGCCTTTATGGCAAATCTAAAGCTTTCCCAGAAGTTTAAGACTTGCTACAGGTGCGTGGTATAACTCTTCAGGGTTAAAATGACAGTAGCTATCTGTGCACCAAATTGGCAATGTGAAAGTGCACTTTTCAGGGAACAAAACCTGCAAACTGGTTTATGGGAAGCATAAAGGAGCCCTGATAACACACAGAGTTAGCTTGATAATTGCACTAGCAAGTACTGATTGATTTTTGAGAACAGGATTAGCATTCATGAAATAGCCAAGTCCTCCCAAATAAACCAAGGAGTTGGGTGAGAGCGTTAGGGGAATCTGCTTTTTCGGGGATGTCTGTACTGAAATGAAGGAAAAAGACTGACTTCAGCGTGAGCAGTGAAGGGAAGACCCTCGAGTAGCGTATTCCATTTAAAAAGCATGTGCTGGGAGGGGACAGAATTGTAAGCTGGGGGGCGGGGGAGGTGGGAGAGGGCTGCAGAGGCTGAAGCCGGTCAATAGATAACCAAGGCTGTTCTGCCTCTATCCTCAGATCCTTGCTCCCTGCCTCGCTCACTCTCCTGACCTCAAAAAAACCCCAAAGCAAACAAATGCTGTAACTTTGCCATGGCATGTTAAGGTTTTTCTGAGACGTTTCTTTTAGGCCTTTGTCCTTCAGAGCTCAGCATTTTAGAAAAGCAGTTTATTTAGTGATGTGTAGGTTATTGTATGACCCAATTAGCTTAATAATCTAAAGCTTGTGCTGCAGTTTTATCTTAGATCCTATCGCATATCTCGTGGATTCTCAAAGCGATTGATGTATGTGTGCCTGGTTTAGGGCACTTTGTTGTGATTAACTCCTTAAAGTAAGGAATATAATCTGTGGGAAAAAAAAATAAGCACCTGACCAAATGATACCAATTTTACTTTGCTTAGTGTATATTGCATCATATGATGGTTCAAGATAGTCTAAGTAAGCATGTAGATTCCAGTTACTTTACAGCATCTTCCAAAACAGAAATACCTGTTGGAGCAAACTTTTCAAAAGCAGAACTGTGCTGTGTGTGCATGTTTCCAGTAAGTCTCCTAAGAGCAGGATTCAGGCTTGCAATCAAAGCAAATCTCTGCACAGTACATGCAAATTAATGCCTACTTGTCTGCCTAGCCCTGGCCTGTCTGTAGAGCTGTGTTTAAACTCTTTATTTGCCCTTTTAAATAAATGAATAAAATTTCTGCAGTAATGGAGAAGAGGTACTAGATAACATCAGACTATGATTGTTGATACCTATAGAGAATTATCCTTGCAACTGATATTCAACTGAGTGGATAGGAGGTAGGAATTAGGAAAGGAAGGAATTGGGTAAGAGGAGAAATCATGGATCCTAGGAAAAGGCTGACTTTTGGTTTGGGTTATTGCGTGTCTGGAAACCCTTTGTTCAAATGACCCAGATTTGAACCACTGCTTCTTAACTCAGGTCAAGTGACACATCAGTTTCAGGAAAATTGAGCATACTTGTGGACTTTAGTAGTTAACTTTTTGAACTATTGCAAACTTACCTTAGAATTGACTCCATCTTCATTAGAAACAGTTATCAGTATAGTAATATGAATTTGAGATAAATTTTTTTTACCATTGTACTTTAACAGACTTAAACTGATTTTTCTTCACTGTTATTCAGAAAATCCATAGTACATTTTTGTTGCAGTTCATAAGAATTCATACAGGGCAGTAAGCAAATAGATTGAAATTTTCGTTTTCCTCAAAGCTTGCATATTTAGTTGTCTTCTGGCATTTGCAACCAAAAAGTAAGTTCTATGTAAATGTCTTAGTTCTAGTAAAAATATGGAAACCTTTTATACCAGCTATACAAAGCTGTATGTAAAGACGAGGAAGTATTCTGCTGTAGGCCTAAATTCAGCAAGCATCCCGGTCAGGGAAGAGAAGACGTATGTACATGCTCAATTTTAAGAGCCACGTGTTTGTGTGTTCTCTAATGGAGATCAACTTAGATACAATTTTAAGCTCTCTTTTATAAAGAACTGGAAAACAAATTAAGCTTGTTTTGAACAGGTGAGTAGCTTCTAGGTTTGATCTGTATTCTTTTGTTGAAGAAGCTTTATGCGGTCAAAAGGCTATTTTACTAGCTGGTTTGAGTATAAACAAGAATAGAATAGTATTTCCTTTTTCCTAATCTCTCGTTCATTTTCTTTCTTCTCATATTAAAATCCTGCTATTACAACTCCAAATTTCTTTTTATTATTATGGAAACAGTTATATTCCTTTGTGTGGTTTCCTGATGCTGTGCCCACGGTTTCCCTGCCCACCTAATTACTTTCTGTGAACCTATTTTGACTAAGGTTCATCAATATGAACAATTCTGACAAAATTTAACGGAAGAATAACTGGCCTAAAGATGAAATTTTTGAAATCCCTGTGAAGAGTTTATGGGTGTAGGAAAAGGGCCAAAATTCTTGGGCGTGGGTGGGGGTTGAGGAAGAAATCTGCATTGGGAGCTCAAGAGCGTGTTATGCTTTTTGCTTCCTGTCAGGCAGCAGGTTTGTAGTAGGTAGCCAGTCATTCCTGCGTGTGTCTTGGCCAACTAGAACTCATGTGTCCTCTTGATGATGCTTAAAGAACTGGCTGAATGGGATGGTTCAGATGGCAGGGAATCCTAGTGTGATGGTGGGAAGTGAAGACACAAGACGCAGTTGGGCTTGTTAGAGTTGGTTTTGGTTTGGTGTTGAGACTATAAAGTATTAAAACTGCAAGTTCTTTGGTTCTGAAGCCTTCACATCAGTTCCACTGTTGATGTAACAACGTTTCCAGTTTTACAAAACAAACTGCCTAAAAATTGTATTTTCAGAAAAGCATTTAAAGTCTCATTTTTTCTTTTTTAATTTTTTAATTTTAAGCAGTAAAATAACAATATCCTATTTAAATGTAATATAAAGACTGTGTAACCATAGATTTGAGATTAATCCATTGACCTCAGTGAAGTAAAAAATTCAACCAAAGCTGACATTATTTTTGTGTATTTTTCCTACAAAATGAAGTTTTATGCTCTTCAGTTTGCTGGAAATCTTAACAATTCAGTTTATGTAACTCCTGCTGTTGCCAGTTACTTCAGTATTTGAACACTTCTAAGTTTATTTGAAAGAATGGGTTCTTTTAAACAGTTCTTTTGTTACAGTTTTTTGTGTGACCTAACTGTTTCTTTTCTCTCATTTATTTTCTCTTATCAAAATGCTAGACATACACAAGCACTAGCAACAACTCCATGTCAGGCTCCTTGAAGCGGTTGGAAGATACTACAGCTCGATTTACAAATGCAAATTTCCAGGAAGTTTCTACACACGTTTCAAGTGGAAAAGATTCTTCAGAGGCTAGAGGGTCAGAGAGCAAAGGGAAGAAATCTGCAGGTCACAGCTCAGGTCAGAGGGGAAGAAAGCCTGGTGCTGGAAGAAATCCAGGAACAACTGTGACTGCAGCTAGCCCTTTTCAGCAAGGTATTATTTGTTATGCTGTAACACGACTTCTGCTTTGACATGAATTAGAAATCTTACATATTTAAAACCTGAAAAGTAGTTCATCCTTTATCGTCAATAAAGGGAATGTTGTTTCACTTTGGAGAGAAAATAACTTTTTTTTCAGGGAAAAAATATTCATGGCGATAGCATGAAAAAGAAGGTTGTGCAACTTTAAAGGGCAAAACTGGTGCTTTTGTTTAGACTGTTAAAATATTCTCTTGAACGGCTAACGTCAGGAGTTTCTTTATGTGCTGAAAAGTTAGTTGAGTAAAATTCAACATATGAATTTGAGTCTAGAGGTCTTTATTAGCTCTTTAATGAAATAATACTCATGTTTTTTTAGTGCAGAGTAGAACGAAACTGGACTACCTAATGTGTAGGATGCGGTGGCCCCTGAATTTTTCAATATGCAGCGATTTAAAATATACCATTTTCTTCAAAGCGAAATACCTTTTTACTTTTATTTTTTTTGGAATTGAAATACATAAGCAGAAGATGATTACCTGACAAGCATATACAGTTTAATTTACCTTATGTAGTAAAAAAGTTTGACATTTTGAACATGTTAACACCCACTAAATGCACTGCTGACACTTCTAAAAAGCAAATTTTATTATGGCATCTTCATCAGTTGAAGAAAGATAAGAAAATTTTAAAAGTCTATTTTTATATTACTTAGCTAATAAACCGTATTATTGTGAAACATGACAAACTAGACCTTCTATAAAGTCATTGTTCTTCCATAATTTTCACTGTGGCATGTAGTAGCTGACTGTCCTTTCTGCTTTATGATGTTGCTCTTTTTTGAGTTTGTTTGTGTAGTGAGCACTTTTAAATTTGTCTAGAACTCTTTCAATACTTCAAGCTTTTTTACTTGAAAAAATGGAAGTGTGGTTTTTGTTTAAATTCTCAAAACTTTGAAAAAATACCTTCTGGAATCCTGCATTTAAGGAAAAATGTTGCTCAGTGCAGATGGCAAAATAGATCTTTACGTTGTGCATGTATTTTCTTTAAAGCTGCATTAAGTGAAGTTGATGTGAGTTTTTTAAAATAAAAATCAGCAATGTTTTTGTGATTTTTAAATTGCTGTATTCTTGTAAGTTATATTTCAAATGGAATTCTTAATACTGTTAATGGAGTACTAATGGTAAAACAATAATTTTTAAAGGACTTTTTTGTTCATAATGTTGTATTTTGGAGTGTTTTCTTGATGGGATAGTTGTCATCAGTCTGAGTTCTACAAAACAATACCCACATGCACCCACCCATATAAAATTAATGAATTTCAGTGCAAGTAGATGTTTGTATTTCCTAAGTGTGCTTCATTTTCTGCCTTACATGCACTAACACAGTGATGAAATGACTGCATTCTAAATATTACAGAAGCAATGTAATTCTGTTACACAAAAGATCTTAATGGTTCTCTGACAGTGCCAGAGAAGTCTTAAAATACCAATTTTATACACTTTTCTCCACTTCTTCTCATGTCCTTTTGAAAAATACCTCTTCTGTGGAACACCTCCTCAGCCAGGGTAAATTAAGTGCAATTGCTGTTCCCTTGACCTGTGTCAGACCCTTGATTTAGGTAGATTGGTAAGGAAGATTGCAGGCATAGTGTAAATGGGATCATAGCACGTTCTATCAGCTGCCTTCTTTCTGTATATGTGTGTGTTTGGAAAAAACTGCTCTGACTTGCACCAAGTGTTCATTGTGGCTTCAAAGCATCAGGGATATCCAAGTTGCCTAAGCAGCAAAGTTGTTGTTTTCCTTTTATTCATTTTCACCTTGTTTGTGCCCCAAATTCAAATTTGAATCTTGGATAGGAATCTGAGAATTGGATCTGGTAGAGTGAAGATCAGCAGGAGGAGCATGAGTTACCTTAAAAATAAATGCTTTAGCTCTTGGTAGCACTTTTCATAAAGTCAGTGTGCTTTAAAGTTGTGTATTCTAAGATATTAACCTTTCCCATCAATTTTCATCAACTATAGTAAAAAAAATAATTGTACCTTTTCTTTTCTTTCTTGTTTAGGAAGCTTTTTGGGCACTCCTGGGAGCATAAAGTCATCTTCTGGAAGTTCAGTTCAGTCTCCCCAGGATTTTTTGAGTTTTACAGACACAGATCTGCGAAGTGACAGTTTCACACATTCTCAACAGGCTTCCTCAACCAAAGATGTACATAAAGGAGAGACTGGGAGTCAAGAGGGGGGTGTCAATTGTTTCACTTCCTTAATTGGTCTCCCTTCATCATCAGCTGTTTCCCAATCTAAAAACTTTGACAGCTCACCTGGAGACATAGGTAATTCAAGCCTTACTTCTACAGCATATAAACGAGCTCAAACTTCTGGAATAGAAGAAGAAACTGTAACAGAGAAGAAACGGAAAGGAAATAAGCAAAGTAAACATGGGCCTGGCAGACCCAAAGGAAATAAAGGTCAAGAAAGTATTTCCCATCTTTCAGTTTCTTCTGCTTCCCCAACTTCATCTGTGGCGTCTGCTGCAGGAAGTGTGACAAGCTCTGGTCTTCAAAAATCTCCAACTTTGCTCAGGAATGGAAGTTTACAAAGTCTTAGTGTTGGCTCATCTCCAGTGGGTTCAGGTAGGCATTTATTGGATTTGTTTTCTTACCTCAAAATATGTCTTTATTATTTAGGCCATAATTCTGAGCATGCTTTTCAAGAACAGTGTCATTTAAGATATCTTGAAAGTTGCACTGGGAAAACCAGTAAAAATTAGAATATGACTGTTGGAAGAGTTAAGTTTTGTTCCATGTGTAGGTGCCACTATGCTGTAGGTGGCTGTAGAAGATTGACCTGTGTATTGACCTATATGCTATATAAATGCAGGTTTTGAGGCTGTAGGGGGGAAAAAAAAGTTGCATGAAAATAGGTTCTTTGGAAATTACACGTGACATGGTTAGCTGAAATAAGTGATTGTTTATACAGACTATATTGTCTGTATGTCCTGTTACATAGAGAAAACAAAATCAGTACTCGAGCGTGTCATCTGTGCTGAGTGTGTTCCTGTTATTTTTTCCCAATTTAGCTTAATTAAAAATCAAAATATCCATATGGAAAACTATAAGTTTAAACACGTAAAAGGATATTCTGAATCTGGATGCCCGTGCAGCCGGATGACGTTTTCATATTCTTGTGTGCTTTTTAGCAATTGAAATTGGCTGGTTTGTTCTTCCTCTGGTCTAAATGTTGTGTGCATTTGGGGCTGTGAGAGGCTTCCTGTTCCCAGTAAACCTGTGTGTGGAATGACCTTGCAGAATACTGTATCTACCAGTCTTTGTCGCTTTGAAGTTTCTTTTGAGGCCTTTGTGTTTGGATAAAAAAATAGCAAACTCTCTGATACCTCGTTTTTGTAACTTTGAAAGTTTGTCCTTTTTGTTGTTCTAGTGGATTTTTTTTGCTTAATTTTTTCCTTTTTTTTGGGAAAGAGGAATGGAACTTGAATATTTTGTAGTGGGCAGGGGTTTATGCTTTTATATTGTATATTTTCACTGTATAAGCAAGAGATACTTTAAAAATATACATGCTTCAAGAAACAGGAAATTTCATGTTTGTGTCAGATCAAGGCAGGTACTTAAAAACTTGATCTCAAAACAACATTGTTTTAAATCTTTGTTAGATATAGGCAAATGATGATTTTTATTACGGGTATTAATGGCAATAGCAGTGGCAACTATATTAAAAAATACTTTTCCTGCATTGAAATCAATAGGGAGAAATGGTATGTGACAACACTTCCTAGTTCACTGTCCATCTTTTTGATTAAACTGCAGTTTTAAAAACATGTTAACTTTGTATCTGTTATGGACAGACATCATCCAACAGATTTAGATCAGTGTTCTGATTATTTTACTATGAACTTTCTTATTCCTTTATAAACCCTTTGAGGTGGATTATGCGTTGTTGTAGTTGGGATAACAGATGGAAGTACAAAATCTTGAATGGGCGTAAACTCAGGTTTCCCACCTTGTGTTTGTCTTAGAATATTCTGGTCTTGTCAGCCTTTCCCTCGCCAGGTCCATCCTTACTTCCTTTGTCCCCTTAATTACATCTCACTTTTCCATCTCTAGAATGCCAGTGATAATGTTAAACTCCCTTTGTAAAAAAGCTTTGCAATACATGCATGGAAATACTGAGTAGGTTTTATTACTTTTATTATGATACTCAGCCTACAATTTCAACTCTGCTAAGCCTACTTAGATTCTTGCTAGCCAGCATTAGACCTGTCCTCTAAAACAGTGATATTTTCTGAAGGTACCAAAGAATATGAATGAAAAATAAACAAACAAACAAAAACTATCAACAAAATCACCTCAACAAAAACCTGAAAACCCCAAGAAACAAACCCAGATGGGATGCCTATGCCTTCGAGCATGAGCTCTAAATTCATCCATAAACTTCTGCTTGACTCTGAGCATATTGTTTTAATGTGCCCTTCTCCCGAATTTCCCCTCTTTCTTATGGTTGTAGTGCTGCTTCCTCACTTCATCATAAGTGTTTTCTGGGTTTAGCAGTCCATTTACAACTTTGTTACAGTGAGGAAGGGCTTATCGGTATTATCAGAAACATACATTTT
Organism: Pluvialis apricaria; assembly: GCA_017639485.1. NCBI lineage: Eukaryota > Metazoa > Chordata > Aves > Charadriiformes > Charadriidae > Pluvialis > Pluvialis apricaria. The sequence goes on along the minus strand of CM030008.1, from coordinate 21,676,981 downwards.
CTCAGGTATGATATGCTGATGTTTCTCTTTGAAATGTCTCTATATTGTCCAGTAACGAAATATGACAAGTGACTCTAAACGGTTTGACCCAAAACCCAAAATAAGATTTTGTGCATGTAAATGTAGTGAGAGAAAATACAGGGGAAATCAAGCAAAAAAGTTTTTACTGACTCTTATTTGGAATTGCCTTGTTACTTCAAACAAACAGAATGAGGAATAAGTTAGACCATACCAAACAAAGATTTTGAGGCACTTTTTCAAGAATCTCCTCTCTTCTTTTTTTTTTTTTTTTAAATAACCTTCTTAGCTGCAGTTATCTTAAGCTACCATTCTTTTTCCATTTTCTTGAGTGTGCTTGTTGAGATCCATAAAAGTTGTGGAAATCATTACTTATGATTACTTATGATGTATGATAATCTCGTTCACAGTTAATGCTCAAATCAGATGAAATGTGAAGGAAAGCTTATTTTAAAAGGAAATGCAGATTAATCATCTGCTATTTATACATTAAATGTCTTCCATAAAACTTTTATTCAGAGTAGGTACATCCAGCTCATTTTGTGAAAATATTTGTCCTCTCCATACTTTTTTCCAGTCCGCAGAACTTCTGTTTTCCTGCTTAGTAAGAACAGAGATGTACTATGAATAGTATGAGGCCATGTAATTAAAAGCTGTTACAATACATACACTCAGGTTGTATTACAGTTGCCATGCAACTGTGTGATGCTTTCAAAATTTTGAGTGCTTGAATGTTCGATCGTAATGCTCATTATATTTTTTTCTGAAATGTATTTATAGTCTGATAGGAAACATTGTATGCATTATTTTAACAGTGTACTCAAAGGAATGAAAAGTAATTTTAAAAAAATGAAATAAAATTTAATTGGTAGGGTGATAAGGAATTTTTATATTACATCAACATTTTTCTAGTACATCTGTTCCTGTTGACAAAAAAAAAAGCTTCTTTAGCCAGTAACAGCTTATTTACAAACCATACTTATCTTTCTGCTAGAAATTCACAAGCACTGTAAGTTTATTGTCTAAAAAGACATAAGTCAGTTGTCAGTGCAAGTTATATAAAGCTGATACTGGTTCCCCCAAAATTGGACTGGTCTTTGGAGTGATTTAAGGATCCGAATTTTTTAACAGGGGAGGGTTTCATCTGAACTCTATAATTTATAGAGCTGTTTAACTTTTTTAAAGTCACACTAGTTGTATTCTCAGGTTTAAGTTCATTCTCAGCATCCTTCTAGGGAATAATACTTAAAGATTTCTGGTCCAAAGTATTGTAAAGCAGTGATTCCTTCTGCTAAAGATTTTTATTTTTTTCTTTTCACAACTGTGGTGATTAAAGAACAGAAAATGTTCATCCAGGGATTGAAAGAGATGACAGCATCTCGTCCCAGTGCTTATCTCTGCTAGTAGTAGATTCCAAGATCAAATGTTTCTTTTACCGTACTTGCACTTTATTTCAGCATTAGTGCAGAAACTAATAAGGTGGTGAGAAGAAGGAAAAAATACAGTTATGATAAATAACTTTAATGTAGTCTGTGTTTTTCTGTTAAGTAGTTTGTGCAGGCTCTGACTCCTCTTTGTTTGGAGTACACTCCAGTGTGTGAAGAACTTTCTGAGAATTTGTGTCCCACACTAATAGGGGAAAAAAACCCATTTTGTGTAACATACAGTACTTTCTGACTTTGGTGGAATAATGCGGCAAGGTAAAATGAAAAGCAACCAAGTATCAGAAGTAAACTGAAATTTCTGTTTTACGGTAGATAAACTTCTTGCACTGTTATCTTCAAGTTCTGTGTGGATACTTGCTGCTGGAAGAATTACAGTGCCTCAAGCGTATAGGAATGCTTTTCTGTCTTTCCCAATTCTGTCCTTGATTTCAAGTGAACAACAAATTGTTTAGTATCAACTTCAATTGCTGTGGGCTTCAGGGGATCATTTGCATCAATATTTTAATTTTTGCATAATTGATTTTTTGTCCTTAGGAGTACTGTAAACCCTACAAGAGCTTATAAAGTAATTCTTCTTTTTTTCCGCTAAGAAGACTGGAGAAAGTTAAATTCCAAGTTGGGCCTTGAAATGTTTAGCGCATTCTTTCAGCACCCTTGCTGTGCCCATCTTCTGAAATCCCTGTGTCACAATGGAGGCAACATTATAATTTGTCTTCCTGCATTATGGCTACATCATATATGTTCTACCCTTGACCAGTCTTCAGTATGCTCTGGTTGGTAATACTAGACAGTTTTTGGAATAAAGTATGTATCCAAGCCCAGTACTGTACTTTCATATAGCAATATTTCAAACACTGATCGAGAAGCAGTTAATGTTTTTTGGCACAGGTCCTTCTGGGTTGGTCTTATACCTTACGCAGTCAAACTTCAGCTTTATATAGGAGTTTACTTAATGCTTCAGCTTAGTCCGTGTATTTTATTCTCCTTTCTCATCTGATTCAAGCAGTGATGAAGCCTCTGCCAAGTGTTTTGCTTCTGTGCAAGGAGATGATCTTACTGTTGCGCTTATTGTCATACTGAGGATGTAAGAGAGCTATGAGCTGCAAAGTAGATGAGTAACTTGTAATCATTCTCATTGAGATACCGAGTCCCTCAGAGCTTACGTTAAATCTTTATGATGATATGTTTAAACTCCTCCGTAGCCTTTGACTTACTAGCCAAAAGTATTGGGAGAAAGAGTTTAGACGTAGTTGTTTTGAAACAGTTTGTGCTATTGCGTTTATCTGTTAGGTGCCCCAGAAGCCGAAGCAGAAAATGAAGCCTTGCTGTGTTAAAAACCCAGTTTGTATTCCAGAGGAGATAGAATAGAAAGGACATACAGATACTAATAGATATTAATGACCTTCTAGGACTAAGCAAATGGTGTAGAAAACACACAAGGCAAAATTCTTGTGCAGAGACTTTCATTCTTCATATTTGAGGCTCAACAGAAACGGTGTTGGTTTGATACGACATTAAGATGTTAAAATTGATGATTGTTGGTGTAGAAAAACATGGAGATATTAGTCAAATAATTTGGAAGAAATCACATGAGGTGGTAGAAGCTTTTGAAAATGGAGATTATCATGGTTGGAGATTATCATGAATGGAGATATCTCCATGATAATGGAGATTATCATCCTCCTGGAAACTCTGCTGAGGCACATAGAAAACAAGGAGGTGATTGGTGACAGCCAACATGGCTTCACCAAGGGCAAGTCATGCCTGACAAATTTGGTGGCCTTCTACGAAGGGGTTACAGCGGCAGTGGACAAGGGAAGATCTACTGATGTCATCTACCTGGATTTGTGCAAAGCGTTTGACACTGTCCCACACGATATCCTGGTCTCTAAATTGAAGAGACATGGATTCGATAAATGGACCACTCGGTGGATAAAGAACTGGCTGGACGGTCGCACTCAAAGGGTTGCGGTCAACGGCTCGGTGTCCAAGTGGAGAGCAGTGACGAGTGGCGTTCCTCAGGGGTCGGTACTGGGGCCTGTACTATTCAACATCTTTGTCAGTGACATGGACAGTGGGGTAGAGTGCACCCTCAGCAAGTTTGCTGATGATACCAAGCTGTTTGGCGAGGCAGACACGCTGGAGGGGAGGGGTGCCATCCAGAGGGACCTGGACAGGCTGGAGAGGTGGGCCCAAGCCAACCTCATGCAGTTCAACAAGGCCAAGTGCAAGGTCCTACATCTGGGTCGGGGCAATCCCAAGCACAAATACAGGCTCGGTGGGGAATGGCTGGAGAGCAGCCCTGTGGAGAAGGACCTGGGGGTGATGATTGATGAGAAGCTCGCCATGAGCAAGCAATGTGCGATCGCAGCCCAGAAGGCCAACCGTATCCTGGGCTGCATCAAAAGAAGTGTGGCCAGCAGGTCAAGGGAGGTGATTCTGCCCCTCTACTCTGCTCTCGTGAGACCCCACCTGGAGTACTGCATTCAGCTCTGGAGTCCCCAACATAAGAAGGACATGGACCTGCTAAAGCGTGTCCAGAGGAGAGCCACGAGGATGATCAGAGGGCTGGAGCACCTCTCCTATGAGGAGAGGCTGAGAGAGTTGGGGCTGTTCAGCCTGGAGAAGAGAAGGCTCCGGGGAGATCTTATTGCGGCCTTCCAGTACCTAAAGGGGGCCTACAGGAGAGCTGGGGAAGGACTTTTTACTAGGGCATGTAGTGACAGGACGAGGGGGAATGGCTTTAAGCTGGAAGAGGGCAGGTTTAGATTAAACATTAGGAAGAAGTTTTTCACTTTAAGGGTAGTAAGGCACTGGAACAGGTTGCCCAGAGAGGTTGTTGAAGCTCCGTCCTTGGAGGTGTTCAAGGCCAGGCTGGACGTGGCCTTGGGCAACCTGGTCTAGTGAGAGGTATCCCTGCCTGTGGCAGGGGGGTTGGAACTCGATGATCTTCAAGGTCCCTTCCAACCTAAACCATTCTTTGATTCTATGAAATGGATCCCCCATCAATGTTCTTAACTAAAACAGGTGTTAGCAGCAGCTACAGCCAGAAGTAATAAATTGGCATTTCCTGATGATGAGTACCTCATATTTGCATATTTTTAGGCTGTCAGTGTTAAATTTCAGTAAGTCTTTAAAACTTGTGAAGTTGGATGAAACTGGTGGGTAGTTAATGTTACATAATGAGGTTGTGCCTGAATAAGAAAGATGTTAAGACATGTAAAGATGTAATGATTAATGGTGGTTGTGAGTTATGGAAAACAACTTATTTGACTTAATTTTTAAAATTTTTTTAAATAAAATCACTGGCATAGTAGATGTCTACATTTCAATTGATGCAGCATGACATTTTAAATAAAGACCTGTAATGATAGGAAGTCAGCAAACCTTTGCATTAAATGTCATTAATGGATAAATCTCAATTTAATTTTGATCAAAGAATTATTAAATCAAAGTGTTTACTTTGCAGTTGTGTTATTTTCCTGTGCATCAGTTATCAATCTTATGCTATTTATTGGATAATTCTTCAATTTCTGGAAAAAAAATGGATAGGAGGACAGGGTAAAATGGATCTCTTGGTAAGCAATACAAACTCAGAGTTGTTTTGGTGGAGCTGAAGTAAAAGATAATGTCTAAGAAAGATGGATGTGCACTACCAGGATAAGGATGGCCTTCTGGGGAAGGAAGGGCTGAAAAGAAAAAGGATAAATGTGAATAATCAGTTATATCTGAGCTTCCAGTGCTGAGCTGTGTTTAAAAGGGTTTGAATGCATAAACAGCAGACTTAAGAGAATGGTAGCTCTGTGTTCAGCAGAGTGCATCTGGTCTTCAAATACCGTGTCTAGTTCTGCTGTCTGCTGTGTGTAAAGAAGAGAGTAGCCACGAGAAAGATTCAAGGACTGGAAAAATATTATTGTAGAAAAGCTAAGGAGTGTGTTTATCTGACTATGGCTATCATATGGGGAACGAAAACCCGATACTATAATGATCCTTAACCTAACAAAAAAGGTAAAACATGATAAAGTGAGAGAAATTAATAGTTGAACAATTCTCAGTAATGGTTCTGAAAATCTACGGGTAATATGTCTTCTAGAAGATACAGTTTAGTGAAGCATATTTAGTGGATTTGCAGGTGCAGGAAGTTCTGGAGCTAAGAATCAAATCACGTGCTCGCAGAGATTCTTGTTTGGCTCTTAGCTGTGAACCTAATTCTGTGCTGTATTATTGCTTTGATTTCTAAAAGAAAAATTAGCAGGGTGCAGCAGTTTGGCATGGGAAATAGACTCTAACTGGGCAAATAATGCATTTCAAAATACAGTAGTTAGTAGGGAATTGTCAGGCAGTGTGGGCCTGCAGAAATTGGTTCCCAACATGGTATGTTCTATGATTTTTTCAAAGATTGGGAAGAAATTCAGAAATCTTTGCTGGTTGCTCTGGGGGTTCATGGTGATTTCTAAAAAAATATGTTGTAAGAAATGTACTCAAATGTAAGGAATAATAATTCCTTGATTAAGAAAGTTTGGTACAAAAAGTACTGAACAGTGAACCTTATAAGAGATGTATTTTGAAAGCAATTATGAAAACCTTCTGAATAATGATGGAGAACTGAACATTATCCCATATTGAGATGCTTTAGGAAAAAAGGCTATTGTCATCCTGTGATGTTTATTTCAAGAAGGAATAGAAGAGTTTTATCACTTGAAATTGCTTGATAGATATTGCAGGTAGCTGAGTACTATATTTAATTCTGATATTAATTTCCTCCTAAAATATGAATATAGGAGGTTGAGAAGAGGCATACAATGATCGAGATTTTTGAAACGCCCTTTTCAGAGAATCTTAAGCTCTTTGATAGACTGAAATATCTTTAATTTGAGAATATTTTAGTTTACAAAAATGGTTAACACTATGATCATAATTGTTATACAGGAAGAATTAATATTCCTGGTCAAGATTTTTTCATTGGTAATTGCCTACTGCATACTGGTAATTGCCCCATTTTCTGTTTAAAAAAAAATTGACAAAAAAATACAGACCTATAGTACTTAATTAGATGGGCTGCTGAAAACAAGAAATGTTCAACCTTTCCACTTTTTAAGTCTCTGGGCTGCCTGACTTTCCATGGAAGCAGTGGTTTGTGCATTAGAGACAAATCAGCTCCCCTGTGAATGTCACACGACTAGAGACTCTTGGAGCATTGCTTTGAAAAAAAATTGATTCAAAACAAAGAAAGTTTTCCTTTCTCAAAAAATTGTAGATTTTTTTTTTTTTTTTTTAGTGAAAACAGATGTGAAGGCTTTCTTGAAGTGAAAAAATGTCCCAGGGAAGGGAAAGTAAGTTCTAATAACCAGGGGCATAGCTTGTATGTCAAGCGGTTTAGGACTCCGTATATTAAAGAAGATCTTGGCAGCTGTGGAAGTGAGATTTTACCTGACTAGTTAATTGTTGTGTGAGAATGTAAGTGTCTGTCAAGTTAAAATGGGAATTTTGAAGATTATATACTTGAAACTAGATTCCCAAATTATGGTGTGATTCTGGGCATTAGTTTCTAGTTACATTTCAAAATATATGATCATTTATTTATTTAATATGCTCTGATAGTCAACAGAAAATACTATGTTTAAATTATTAGCTTGTAATACATTTCAGATTTTAAAAAAACACAACAAAACAAAAACCATAAATATGGAAAAGGGAATGTGTATTTTCCTGAGTTCCCTTTTAGGTGTTTTATTTAAAAATAACATAAAGAAGATTTTGGTAGTTAGTCATTTCAGGGGAAAGACTTAATACTTTTAAACAGCTGAGCAAAAAGATGTAATTATTTATAAACTGTTTGAAATTTTGTTTTTATTCAAGCTTTGCAAATCTTCTTCCCAAATATGAGTTTAGTAATGGATAAAATAAATTCTGTAGGTCTAGATTTTTGCCCATACAGAATTATTTGCAGAATTGACATCTAAGTATGAAATTTTTGAAACCTAATAGATATCTGTATGAATGTTGGCTTTTTGTTAGTTGTATCTGTATTGGCAGAGAAGTGGACTGGGGGGGGGTCTTAAAGGCTACTTAAGTTGCTGTACTTACTATTTTTCAAATTTAGCTATAAATCTTTCTTGTTTGGTGAGGGAAGGTGTTCAAAGAAGTCTATGAGCTTTTTGTAAACTGTTTGCTTTTAGATTATATTTGACCCGTAAGCCTATGAAGTGCCTTGTGTATGTTTGGTGTTAAGTTTGAATTCCTAATAAAAACTCACTCATTATAGGCCTGGGTAATCAGGGTAAACAGCACTGTATGGATGAGATCTAGCTGACAGCTTTGCTATTACTGTTGCCTGGATAGTGAACAAAATGAACTGCCTGCTTTTCCAAGAGTCGATTATCTTTGCAGATACATGGCCTAAAAGTATGTGGCATTATCATTATAATATTTAATGTAAAAAAAAAAAAAGTAAAAGGAAAATGTACTGAAACTTACAGTTTTGTGCTTGGATTATCTTAGTTCTTTAGCTCTTTTTATAAAACTAAAAATTAGAATTTAAAATAGAGCAGGGGCACAAGGAGGCACTCTGAAGCAATTAAGATTTCTATCCTATCAGATGTCTTTGTTGCAGAACTTGGTATTTGCTTTAGAGGTGTATCCCTTTTCTGAAGATCAAAGAAATATTCCTTAAATGAAATTCTGTTGCTGCATGGAAACCGAAGTGAGATACAGGTGGTGTTTGCTTACTTGCAACTGTTTAGCTCCCAGGATCTCCTTTAAAAATTAGACTTAAAAAAACCCTTCATTTGATATCATTTTGTATATATAGATTTTTAAATTAAAATATACATCTTTTTGAGTGTGAACATTTTTCAGCATCTGGAGTCAATTTACTGGAGTACGGCATTCCTTGTAAGTCAAATGCGAGATAGCAATCAGTCTTTTAACTCCATAAAATCTGTTAAAGGTGACATGGGAACATAAAAAAAAAAGTGTGTCTGGGGGGAGGGCAGAGAAGAGGCTTGACTAAAAAGGAGCAGTAGGTTTTTTTACCCCTCCTTGAAAATTGTACTTTTCAGATCTTACACACTTCCAAGTCTTTCAGAAATCAAATATAGCTGAAAAATAAGTGATGTGTATGTGTTGATAGTATTTGCAGCATTTTTGTCCCTCTGAAGACTTGTCCAATTTATATGGTAAAATTCTTTTTTTGTTGTTGTAGTTGGTGTCAGTTAGAGGTGATAGCACTACAGTCAGGTTTTTAAAATCAGAAGGAAATGTACTTTGCATTTAAATTTTCGATTTATTTGATGTGAAGAGCTGCAGTATCAGAAGTTAAACTGAAAGTTGTTTCAGGATTACGATCGAGGTGACTAACTTCTATATAAGAAGAGGCTCTGATGTCTAGAGCTGTTGTTGATTATCATAATAATTTCTGAGATTCCCCTGTAAAGTTTTAAAAAGAAAACAAAAAAATTAAGTAGAAATACTAACACAATGTAGTGGTATAAGGAAGACTAGTTACCTTAAATATAATTGAACTTTTAACTGAAAGGTGCAGCTCAGGGACAAATCCATTAAGACTTACAGTGCACAAATTCCTGTGTTAATGTATAGGAACTGTACTATCTGTATACTATGGTCTTTTTAAACAGATAAAATCAGACCAAGTGTGTGATTATCAACTCCACATTTCCCTATGCTTCCTTCTTACTCTAGGAATTTATTTTTTTTTTTCTTGAACAGGTTGCATGGTGGTGATAGGACTAAGATCAGTAGCTTTCTGAAGCTCCAGATAGCCTGTGCTGTGGCGTGGTACTGTGTGTGTCACTTGGTACAACACCGGGGCCTGTGTCCCACAGCAGTTCTTGCTCTGTAGCGAAGTATTGGAGGTCAGGCGGCCCCCAGGTAGCTTCGTACGCTGTGGTTGATGACAATCCAAACACCTAGCTCTGGTTAAAATGACAGGAACCAATTGGGGTAGCTTTACAGAGGCAGTCAAAGGTTTCAGTAGGTTTTGTATTTAAGAACACTTTAAAAAAGGGAAACCGTGGAATCCAGTGTCTGTCTGGATGTAAAGATGTGTCTTAGCTACGCTAAGTGACAATACATCCAAGTGCCTTTTCACTGTATGGCAGTTCCTGATACTGTAAAGGTTACCTGTGCTAGTTGCTTAAAACCTGCAAGATCTCTGTGTCGATCCACCTAGATGTGAGCTCATTTTTAATAAATCTCCTCGGCATAAATAAAAAGTAAAAAGTTGACACAGATAAGCCAACACTGTGTTTCCACAAGATTACTCAAATAAACCTCTCTTTCAGGAGTATTAGGCATAACTGAAAAAGTGTTGTAGGAGTTGGATGTACAGGTCAAAATATTTAGCAAAATAATTCTTCTTAGGGATTTTGTGGTGTCTTTGGACCAGTATAGCTCTAGAAACATGAGTTGAGAAGAGATTCATGGAAGCTGTAAACAGAGCTGAAGAATACAAATATGTGTCTGGAGCTTGTGCATGAATAATCCTATCAGATCCTTTGTACGTCACTTGGTTTTATATCTATTTCCCATTGTTTATTTGTTTTGAACATTTAGGAGAAGGATTTCCTGATAAGAATGGCTAGAGATTCCAAGTAAGTTTAAAATTAAAACAAAACCAAATCCCCCATTCCCCCATCCCTCCAAACAAATTAAAAAGCAACTCATAAGCCATTAATATAGTTAGCTGTCATGTATTTTTTTTTTAAGAAGTGTGATAACTCTCATGGACTAATTCCTAATCTGAAGGATTTAGTGGTTGGTTACAGCAAATAGTATCCTTTCAAGGGCCAAAGTCATTAGGCCTTTTTTCTGCTGTGGGAGCAGTGGTAAGCTTAGAATTTAACTTTGGGTTTTGTGTGCATAACCAATTACCTTAAAAACAAGTAATGAACAGTAAAAGGGTGGTGGCTCGGATGTAGGTATTAATAAACGGTCAATTCTGAGATGTTTTGAATCTAATTGAAATGAATGAGCTGGAAATAACAGTCTTCCTGAGCAGCATTGATTTTAAGGAATAATAATTGTGAGGTTTTAAAGCAAGCAATAGCAGCTACTGTAAGGATTAGGTGAAGAAAGGAAGGATTCAGCCAAGACTGAAAGTGTGTAAGACAGCAGAGATGGAAAATAACGGAAAACAATGAATGTGAAGTCCAGCTATTAGAACATAGAGTTTTTTAGTATATATGATTACTGCTCACCGTCCCTAACCTTTCTTGACACCTTAGCGTGTTGGAGTTCAATAGCTTGGCTGTACATTGTAGGAGAAAACTCGGTGGCTGGGAGGGTACTTCAGTGCAGGAAAAGTCAGGAAAGAGGTAGCTGCCAATAGAGGCAGTTATACCAGGAACCCAGACAGTACCTCTTTTTTCCTTCCAGAATAAAACACCTTTTTTCATCTGCCTTCTAGTAATTTATGGGGTGTGGAAGGGAATAGTGGTAGGGGAACAGTTCTCCTTCTGTTCTGTGTTGAGGCTTGGGGGGAGTCTAGAATTAGCTCCATCACTCACAAGGAGGGCTGATCTAGCGTTGGCCCTTCCTCGTGTAACTGGCTGAGGTCTGTGTTAGAACAGTTTGTTTCAAAGGAATTAGGTTAAACAGGACGTTTTCTTACTAGGATTCGGTGCATCTCATCTCAAGGTTGGATATTGGTAGCTATTGATCTCTTCTGTGAATCGGTCTCTTCAATAAATTTGCCTAATAGTTTTGGAACCAATTTGTGCTGTTAATACCTGAAATGTGAGAAATGAGTTTCGTATCTTTATGCATTGTGAAAGGATGTACTTTGTTCGCAGCTGTTGTTGATAGTGTTTTGACACTCCTCTAAAACCAGTGAATAGTCATTAAAAATATTCAGCATCTTTACGGTGTTCATAACTGAGACATTTATGTTATTTCCCCGTTATCTTTTTTAGACCTAGATATCTTAATACCTTTTTGTCATTCATACTATATACTTTTTACCCATTACAGATATCTTTTAGTGCTACTATATACTTTTTTGAGAAGTGTAGGTAGCATTTGAAATATAGGTGCAACGTGAATTTTTAAAGTGGCTTAACTTTGCTTTCTGTTTTGTTCTGTTCCCTTCTGATAATTTGTAACACTGTATTTGTCTTTTTTGATCGTCGCATGACAGTCTCTTTACTTGCTATCGGGAATCTTAAGGATTCCATAAAAAGAGACTTTCAAAGTAAGAAACAAAGGTGTGAATCCTTTTCTCACATATATATTCCATTGAAGCACATGCTTATTGTAAAAAGTTCATTCTGATAAGCCCAGTAGCAGACAATTAAAGTGTAATTCACGGGTCCTGGAATTGGCACTGTTCTCTTAAGGATTGTGTATTACCATGAATGTTAAAAAGGCTTTTTTTCCCACGTGTAGTAGCTGCAGTTGGAAGGAGTTCTACTGCAATTTGTTCCCCTCAGTTTGTTTTCACGTATGTTCTTGAGATGCCAGCCAACTACTTGTTTTAACCCCATGTTGCTGACTAGGTCTACTGCATGGTTTTGTCGGCTCTTTAACTGCATCCCTTCCTCATTTGTCTATTGTATCGTCATACAATGCATGTGATGCTTTGGGTTAATGCGAGCTCCTGCGTGGTACAATTTTGAAGAAACAAAAGCAAAAGGTGTAGCTTCAGGCATTCTAGGGCTGAGCCTGTTTAAAAAAAATGAAAACCACCCCCAATGGTTCCTTAAATTTGAAATGGGCTTTCCTTAATATCGAAAGCAGTGGCGGACCAAAATGGCTGCTATTTCTTGCCCACAAAAATTGAGCATAACTGGAACAAACTGGTATAATTATAATCAAATAAAGACTGTGGGGAGTAGATGGGGGTAAAATGATTCTGCTCTTAAGGGTGGCAGACAGCAGTTGCATCGTGTCCTCTCCACCTGAGGCAGAATTTGTTCCAATAGTGTAATGTATATGATCCCAGCCATATTAACTCTGCGTTTTAGTTAATTTTTTGTTGCCTTGTAAAGTAATAGTTTTGATTGTAAGTGTATTTTTGTACATTGTTGTTGGTTCTCTGAAAACTGTTGAGAAGGTTAATTAAAATTATCAGTTTCATTTTTATCCGATTAATCCACTTTTGTCAAGACTCATGCAGGATTTTGTATATTGTAAATGTACAACATAATTTTGTAGTCATGAGGTCATTATCCTAAGTGTAAATAAAGTGGTTGGCGTAAGTGGAAGAGGTGGGCCATCTGCATGAGTGCCATCACTCAGCAACTGGGCATAAAAGTGTGTGTTGCTGTGGAGGCTGAGTTACAGAGACTTATAGCTACCCAGCAGAGCATGTGGGTGTATTCTGGCACTTCGTGGTCAGAGATCAATATTCTCTAAAAACCTCAACCCTGGAAGAAAAGGAAGTTCATGTGAACATCTCTGTTGGTGTACCACTAGTTGGACGTTCCTTCTCTCTACACATTTGAGTTGTTCTTTAACTAAGCTCCCTAAAGTCCAGGAGACACAACTGTTTTCTGTTAAACTTCTTGTTTACATGAGTTGGTCTCAGTCTATCAGTGAAGCAAAAAAGATGCGTTGTGATTAAAATTAGCAAGGCAGCTTCAGTTTAAGTTTCTAAATTTGTTGCGGACAATGAAATTAAAATCAGTCTTTTGTTGGGAAGACTGATAGCTGCTGGAAAGTATTTGACTTTTTATTTGTAATAGTAGCTTTCGAATGCAGCTAATTACCATGTGCTGGAATGTTCTTATACTCAACATTTAAAAGCCAACAAACACTGACAAAAGAAATCTAAGTAAAAAATTATAGTGATAGAAATAAATCCATTTTACAATTTAAGCTACTGTAAATGATCAGAGCTCTAATACAAGAAAGATATATTCAGGTATATTATTGTTCACTGAAATTCCTGTCTATACATATATTCTTTTGTGTGTCTGTTAAACATGATCTTAACATGAAGCCCTTTTTCTCCTAACTCAAAAGCTTTCTCGAAGTTGATGAATACCATACATAATGGTAAGTTATATTAGAATCTTTTTCAGAGGTTCATTTATCACAAAGGGTAGCCTTTTGTGGAAAAGCCTGATTGAAGGTCTGCATATTCTATGGATTGGGTGAAATACAGGTCTGCAGTGAGTCAATTGTTCAGTACTTGAGTGAAAACTTTGTAGATTGTCTGCAGGAGCCTGATAGGTCAATAGTTCCTCAGTTCTCTTTTTATGATCTTTTTGTATGTGCGCAGTAAAATGATAACAGTTTTATTCCAGTTCTGAGATTCTTTTCTTTAATTTTGTGAATAGTGTTTCTAGTTGTTCTTCTGTGCTCCATTCATAGGTGTGTTATAGTGGTGTCTACCTCAGGCATTCTCCCACTTGCCTTCCTGACTACTTAAATTACTACAAGTAATGCATGTGAAGGTAGCCTTGTTTTGTCCATTCTTTGTTCTGACAGCCCAATGCTGCCCATTTGTGTCACTGATAACAGTACTATCCATTTCAGAGGGAGCAATATTGAATCTTTAATGTATCTAATTGCTGTTTCCCTTTAGTATTCAGTATTGGCTTTGTACCCCTAGTTCTGTATTCACTCATAGCCAGTGAAAATGAAATATATCTTATTAAATTAGAACTTGGATTACTTTTTTCAAGGCTTTGTTTTCATTTGTAGGAAACAATCATAGCTATGTTCCCAAGTTACTGAAAGATTTAGGAGCGAATATTTACTGTTTAAACCTTCTCATGAGGCTAGTTTTGAAGATGATCAAGTTTATTTCTCAATGTTATGTTTAATTGATGTCAGGTGATCTGTTAATAAAAATTGCAATTTTTAATCCATTGGTGTTGGCCAAATAGAATGATTTTCTTACTGCTGTACGTGTATATTGGAAGAGCAGTGCTATACGCGTTGCAAATTGTATTGACTTGGAGTTCAGCATATGCAAAAGAATTTAAATGTTTAAACTTTGCGTGGTGAAGTTCTTTGTGTTTTAAGCTAGTAATCATTAAGGTTTTATAGGACTTTTGCTTTTCATACTGTCGGAACCATGAATTACATCTGTTAGGCAGATGTCTTTAGTGGTGGGTCTCAAATAAAAAATTTAATATTACATTAAATTTATATTTCATAGTCTACATGTGGTGAGAAATATTGAAATCTCACTAGATTTGCTTTGCTTTAGTGAAATAGGTTTAGCTTTTTTCCTTTTGATATAGGGTTTCCCTCTCACTCTCCCAGGTATACAGTGCTCTGAACCAGCTTTGAGATGAAGGAAAGCAAGCTCACCATTTTTCTGGGGGGAAAAAAATAAATAAAAAATTAAAACATGTGAAGGGTTCTGACAAAGTGTGCTGAATTTGGACTTGGTGAGTTTCTGCTGTTTTATGAGCAGAGCCTTTTTGCTGTTTAATGTTGAAGAGGTATAGGTTCACAACAAAGTGCAGAATAGAAATTGATGGAATGCCATTTGTGACGACTTCTTTCCAGATTGCAGTTTTTTAAAAACTGATTGTGTATTCCAAACTCCGGCATGGAAGTTGGAAGGGCACAGAGCAAAGTGGTTACTTAATGTTGTATGCTTTCTTGTCAAGCAATAATAATGCTTTGTATGACTCGTTATTGTGGGGTAGCATAATGTTACCTGCATGTTTGTCTTAGAACAGTGTTTGAACAGGATTTATCATCTAATCTGTGCTTTTTTTTTTTTTTGGTGGGGTGGAGTGTGTGTTTTATCTACCTTCCCCTGTTTCTATAAGTAAGATTTTAAAGTTTAAAGCTTTTTGCCCTCATCTTGCAGGGGTTTCTTTTGCGTACTCTTGTTTTGGGCAGAAGCATATATATGGGTGAAGTCAATGAGCACAGGTAGAAATTTTGATAATATGAACAGCAAGGAAAGAGCTTGCCATGTGTGTATAAGATGAAAAGAGAGTATTCAAACTTCAGATAAATCTTTAAGTATAGCAGTATAGTTTACTACAATAGGATATTCAGATTATGAGTCAGATGATGCTGAGTACTGTAAGAGTGATTCTTTATAAAGGGTTTTGATGGAGACAGTGTATCAGGAGCTTGTTTTTTCATTGCACTGTGTTTTTAAGTTGGCTTCACATCAGCAAGAAAGTACCAAAAAGACAAAAAAAATGGGAGTTTTGGTTTGAGTGGAGACAAATAGAAGTTTGGAGCAGAGAGGTTCATGTGACAGTTATGCTAGTATGAAGGCCTGTCAGTTGAATTTGGTGCTGACCAAGTGTGAAGGAGGAAAGATGATAGTTAAGGACTTGAACACATTTGAAAGGGTCAGTTAAAAAAGAGGACTAGAAAATGGAATCATGCAAACTCTATCCTTCTGTAAAGATACCCATCTTAATAGGAAGGAGTCAAGACACTTCAAGGCCGAAGTGGCACACTGGAGTTTTGTCAGTAAGAGACATACTAACTCAGGTTTGTTTCTCAGTTTTATTGTCAACTTCTATTTTTCATGCTTTTTAAAAAACTTGTTTAAAAACCCCTGAAAAATGGCAGTTGAGAGTTTTCACTGCTATTCACTGTGTGACAACTTTGTGTGTTGTCCTTCTCAGTCTTACTCTGGACCTTGCAAACTTTTTTGACTTGACCTTGAAGTCTCATCTCTTCTGCATCTTTTTTATGGGCCTACCACTGGAAAGCAGGAAAAGGGGGGTACAGACATACACATCTGTTGAAAATTTTAGTACATGCTTTAAATAAAGAATTACTATGGGAAGTGATGACCTGAATGTTATAATTTTATGTTAGAGCTAGCTGTAAATTGTGGTGGTTGGTTGTAGCCTTTCCGTGGCTACTTCTGTTCTTGCTCATTCTGTCTTCTGTCTGTTTTATTTCTTACTCCTGTTCCTGTTTTCAGGTTTGTGTTTTTGCTTGTTCTGTCTTATGCTAATTTGTGAGTTGCAGGGAGGAGCGTTGGAGCACAGAACAGACATCCATCGTGCCAGTCCTAGCACTGTGGTAGGCTTTAGAAGGCACTGTGTTTCCAAAAAAAGTTTTCAGTTCTGTAGCCTTGGCCTCCACATCAGTGCAGGCAAAATTTAATATACATAGTATGATTTTTTTTTAACAAGATAAGCTAAACTAGACAGAATCTAAACTGAGCATGAATGAATTAAAATTTTTGAATCTAGTCCAACTAGTGGACTTTTACAGTGTTGATAAAAAGGCATCTGCCTGTATTGAGGCAGGGGGACAGTAGCGCTCAGCTAAACCACATAAATTTAAAAAAGGAAGAACAAGAGAAGGGCGAATTCGAAAGTCCTGAAATAGTTCCTTTATGCCCATTTTTTTCAGAGTAGTGAACAATGAAATGTTATTGTTCAGTTGTCAGATAGTACAACCTTAAGTATAACTACCTGTCCATGAGTTTCTAAAATGCCACTTTAAAGTTTTAGTTGTTGCTAATGACAGCTACGTGTAGTCATTCAGCACTTCAGGCAACAGTTGTTCACTACCACCAGAAATAACTAATCACAACAGAATTACCGTTGTTATTTGTTAGCCTCTCTAATGGTCCTTTTTTTTTTAAAGCTCTGGTTCAGTCTGGCATCCTCCAGCATGCCTTCGAAGACACGAGCTTCAGATCACTGGAATCCAAAAGACAGAAAAGTTTTGAAGTAGAAACTCCTGTAAAAGACTATATTAAGTTAACAGTGAAGAGGGATGTAGTGCTTCCAGTGACTCGCCGTTTCAGCACTGAGTTAGATTACTGTCAGAATTGTTTGAAGCTATGGTAGGCTTTTGGAGACTGTAAGCAAACACATTAAGTTCTCCCTGGAAATCATTAAGAGACAGACTACAAGTGACGTGCTCCAACTCAGGAATACTTATTTAGTGAGCGTAAAACTGTTTTGGCTTTAGTATGTCATATTAAAGTAACTTAGGCTTCTATGTCTTGGCTCACCATGACAAAAGTGAACATTTAAATAAAAGTTAAGATCTTTATTTATCAATCGTTCTTCCATATCTGTCTAATTTTTTCTTTTTGCAAAGATCTTTCTGTGCTGTGACACACTTGAACTACAGGGCTTTCGTATAGTTTCGAGCATGTGTGTCCTGGATATGAACATGGAGCTCTATCTTGTTGCTCATATTCTAGAAGAGTACTTCAAAACTTGTTGAATCAAACTAGAATAAGCGTGAAATTTTTAATGTGTCTTACTTCATAAAGCTGAATTAATTATATATGTGAGCCTTAAACATGCAGTTATAAACTATCTCAAAGATTTATTGTGGGAAATCAGAACATCTGGAGGAAACAAATGGAAGGAGGTTTTAGCCCTGTGTCACCACTGTCTTCCAATCTCCCTCACCCCCACCCCCCCCAAAGACCACAGTTTAACTGAGGTTTAACTTTGCCATGGGACATGGTATGGAAAGTTACAACTGTTCAGAAAGAACTGGAATAAATTTATTGGGGCAGGGTTGGAAGCAAATTTAAGGCTAATAATTACAAAGATCATTCCTCAAGCTCAGAACCCGAAAGCTGTAGATTTCTAGAGGGTGGGAGAATATTCGAGGGAAATATTACTTCAAGCTTGCCCTTTTCTTGTGGTTTTCCTTGTGCAGCTGCTGTTGGTCACTGTTAGAGATGCATATAGTGGGCTCGAAAAATGATACAGTTCTCCCTGTGTTCCTAGTTGTCCTGGCTTGAGATAGAACAGAACCAATTTATTTTCAGTAACTTTGCGTTTGGGTTAAGTCTCCTTTAATTTTCTGAAATTAACAGTGTATTTTTCAGATAGTGTCTGCTTCTGGCAGCGATAGTGCCTGATGTTTATAGTTAATACCAAGGAATGGTATGCAACTCTCACTTATACTTACTGCTGTCACGCCCAAGGGCAGCGAACTCTGTTATTTGCCCCGTTGGAGGGTTGGAAGCGGAAAAGCGTAGAGGGGTCCCACCTGCGAGGAGGAGCGGACAGGACAGGTGACCCAAAACTGACCAAGAGGGTATTCCATCCCATCTGCCTCATGCTCAATATAAAAGCTGAGGGATCAAAGGGTTGGACCACTTTCTTCAGTGGCTGGCGTCTGAGGAGGACTGTGTTCTTCTGCCTTTGATCCTGATTCATGTGTTCCTGAATTCAGTTCCCGTCTGCTGCTGAGTCCGGTCTGAGACTTTCGCAGCGCCTGCTGGTGATGTGATTGTCATCCTGGGAGCTTGATATTGGTTTTGTTTATATTTCATTATCTTCTTATGAATATTATTATTTTTTTCTTTTTATTGTTAATATTTCATTAAAGCTGTTTTAGTTGTTTTTTTCTCCAGCCCATAGGTCTCTCTCCCTTCCTCTTGTGGGAAGGAAGAGAGGAGCTAATAGAGAGCATCTGTAGTTTGTTTAGTGGGCAGTCCAGCCTAAACCGTGACAGTAGTTGAGCGTGTCATTTGTCTGTTTCCTCGTGAGTGTTCAGACCTCTCAGAGAGCAGTTTCACCTTGGCTAGGCTATGAAAAACGTGGGTTTGAGCCCTTCTGCAGTGGAGGGCTGTAGTGTAAGACCTGTAGCAGCTTGGATTAATTCAAAGTTTGAGTAGTCACACTCTGCACCAGGAAGCTGTAACCTTTCTGACAGTGGTTTAGGTAGTTTTGAAATGTTTTACTGAAGCCTACCTGTGGCAATACAAGTCTAATTGAGGGCTGTATACTGACTGAGCTTGGTTTAAGCAACTCATGTGTTGTTTCATGTTAGCTAGCTGCTATATGTATTCATCACTGCTACGGTTTATTGAAGAGTGACTTCTGTAACACTGCTGTTGTCATTAATGAATGTGGGATCAAGTATAAAATAACATTCTTCACTATAGCAAGTGGGACTAGCTGAACAGAGGAGTAGACTGTTTTGGTAGCTACATGGATCAGTTTTGATCCTTCACCTCCCACCCCGTTATTGAATACATTTCTGAGTAACTGTAGATAGCTGTACAGTCCAGATCATGAACATAGGAATGGGAGTAGGCAGAAGAGATTGACTAAACATCTTTTGCTAGCTGAGCTGTCAAGGATTTGGGGTTAATTTTGATGGAGTTTGATAGCAGACTTCAGATGGTATGACCTTGTTCTTAGATCGCCGAGACAGTCTGCCTTCTGTCAATGGCTATGAAACTAGAACATTTTGAAAATGTGTATGCCTGTATTTTTTATCTTCCCTCCTCCCCTCCACTGCCAGCAGCGTGTATTCTTTGGGTACTTCAAGTTTGGGAGTTTTTTTCCTTCTATCTCATGGAGAGAGCACAGAACACCCTTAATGAAAGGAAGGCATTGACTTAATCTGTGACAGAGGCTGCTATGCCTCCATCAAAAAAGGATGCCCAGTCACCGAAAGGGAGGGAAATACTGGCTTGTTTTCACATTGCAGATCAGTAACTATCATTTCCATGCACTTCTAGAACTGTTACTGCAGAATCTTGTAGAAACCTATCTCAAAGTGAACTCTACCACTGCTCATCAGCAGCAGGAAAACAGCTTGATTATTTGATTCTTAGGTTTCAAATTTCTTCATGAAGAAAACAGGTTGGCCCTAGCATCCAAACTATAGTTTCATTATCTCAGGTGAGATGAAATATTGTTGCTAGCTTGGCAGTTTCAAATACGACTTTCTTCTCTTTTTAGGCAAATGTGTCACAATAACCTGTTTTTATTTGCTTGTTTAGCATTAGATTCACTTTAGCTTATGTCGGTATTACAAAATAACAAATAGTGGGGTATTTTTTCCACTATTAACATTCTACTGGAATAGAACATGTTCTTTCTTGTGTAAGTAAATAAATTTTTCTACATGTTTATTTACTAATTAATGGACTGCTTCATTCAAAGGCACTGTTTCATTTTGGTCTGTATAGAAAGTTGTCATGGTTTTAGGGGAGACTTCTTGAGATCACCACAGGGGGTGAAGGTACTGAAAACGTGTACATAGCTTCAGTTTTTGTAAAGAAGTTCTTGTTCGTATAACTCAAAATTTCCTTTTATTTCTGTGAATTCTAATGCAGGTCCCTTTGAGGTTGTTGTCCCCATGCCCCTGTCCTGTGTCTATCTGTCCTCCCCCAAGTAGGAAGGTTCTGTAGTTCTGTGTAACTTTTGTGGCATTGCAAGTTTACATTTTTAAATAAACCTCTTTGACCAGATACTGCTTATTCCTTAAGTTTTGGCAAAATGCTAGGATCGACAACCTATGATAGATATCTCAAATAACTTCCTCTTTTCACAATTGTTGCAAGAATTTCGAGTTACTGACTTAAAGAAAATACAGCTTTATGGTAGGGAGAACGTTTTCCTAGCTTCCTAAGGACGCAGTTTACGGGTTGGCTCTCTTGATTTTGGCTCACAGTAAGCTTTGACCCTGTTGTCCAATTTCAAGCAAACTTGATAAAGGAGTCTAAAGTATGTAAGTTCCTGTAATAGGGATGGACAGTGTATGGCTACAGGAGTAACCACAGCCTGCTTTTGTCTCTTGCTGAACTGGGCAATCACCAGCATAGGACGGGAATGTAAGGGAGTTGAATGACGTAGGGGGCTGTAGTACTAGAAAATAAAAAGAACTGATGGTTTTGTAGCTAGATACAGAAATCGTGGTGGGAAAGCTTAGTGTATTGATGTCATCTGTGAGATGCAATACTGTTGAAAGGCAGAATTTCATCTGTTTTGTTAATTCTTCTGCTCATGGAACTACTTACTTTTGAGATTTTGAATAAAATCACTAAAATTGTTCTGTGTGCCACTTGGTGTGTGTTGCTGCACAGCTGGTTCTGACTTGAGGCTGTTTTGTTTTTCACCATTCTTGGGGTTCTTTTATTTCCTCTACTATCTATTTCATCATTGATTGTCAGCAAAAAGAATACACATTTTTTCCAGTCTGCATAATCTGATGTGTTCCCTGCTCTATAGTACTACCCTTCTGTGCTAAATAGGCAATTATTTGTTGTCCAGATTTGTGTGTTGTTGTTGGGTTTTTTTGTGTTTTTTTTTTTTTTTTGCGGTTGCATTGTTGCGAAGCCTTTCACTCCAGCAATGCAGACTCTGTATGCATTTTGTCCTCCAGAACCTGAAACCATGTTCTGCAGCTGTTTTAGCAGTGTTACGCACAGTCGAACTTTATCTGAAGAGTGTTACATGTCCATTTCCACCTGCAGTTGAAGAGCTGTGTTCTGTTTAAAATGTTGAAGATTGTATTTAGCCATGCTGTTTACGCCTCTGGCAAATTACACAGTGCCATTCATCACAAGCTGTAGCTATTTGGCTTTTCAGTAATATGGGAAGGACTTCAAGGTGGTTTGTTTGTTTTAAACGTTAATGTGGTTTATAGTGATTTGTTTAGGCTTTTGTTGTTATTCCGTCCTGATCCAGAAAGTGATTTATCTCTCCCAAAACTCCAAGAGGACCACTTGATATGTTTCAGACACTTAAAATGTCTACTTTCTCGGCTTTCTGATGTGATATGCACGTAGTTTTTATACAGGTATTTTTGAAATGTTATGAAAATCAAGGATTTATTTATATGTTCAGTATACAGTTCTTATTACCCCAAGCAAGCACTTGAATATCTTGGTTGGATGACAAGTTCCAGAAGGTGCATGTACTTTACATATTAAGTAGGGTATTGCTAAATGGAAATACATAGCCCAAACAGGCTGTGCGGATAGGTCGTATTTGTCCTGTATTTTGCAACAGCAACAAATAGTGCGTGTTTTTAGTACTACTACTACAACTACCACTATTAGCAACAAATAATAGCTTTCCTCATTCCACTGGCAAACTAGTTTACTGCTTGTCTTTCTTTTGAAGTAGTTTTATGCCTGTGATTTTATAACTATATGCTTGTATTCCAGAATTTTATTTTTAAGAGGAAGAATAAACCTTAGCATTAAAATAGAAACAGCAGAAACTCTGCAGTTATTAAATAAGTAAGATTTTTGAAAATTAAGAAAATAAAATATCTACAATAGCTTTACAATTTTGGTGTTGGTTTTTTTACCTTTTTGGCAAAATATCTTTCTCTTTTACTACTTGACTTTCACCAAAAATTTTGTTTTCTCCTCTCATTATAATTGACATTTTATGAGAGTGATAGCATTTGTGGTGATGAGCTCTTATGATTTGATCATGAGTGTTGTGATATTTCATTATTTTTATCCTTAAAATTCATGATTTCTGGAGCCAGGTAATTGTATGAGAATCTCATATTTTTCAGGAATTTTTGTATGTTTAATTATTTTAATGCATTCAAAGTACAAAGGGTCAAAAATCCTTTTTTCTTAATTTGAAATCTCTGATTGAAAGCAGATTTAAAAAAAAAATCTTTTGAGGACCTGCAGTATATTTCAGTTTTTGTGGTTGTAATTGTATTCTGCATTTAAGAGTAGACTCAGTAGCAAGGCTGTTCGTTAGTCATGTTCATTTTGGTTGTGTGTAGGGAGAAATCTAGAGCAGGATCTCTAGAATTTACTGTCTAGTTAGATCAGGCAAGTGTAATTGGAGAAAGGTCATAACGAAGTGAACACTTCAAGGATCTTAACTGCTTGTAATGCCATAACTGTAGATTTTTGGGATAGTGGGGGAAGATGACCCAGGAAGGTGTGCTGAATAGAAAAAGATACTAAGGTCAGTAGAAAAGCAGAGCAGTTATGGAATTGCGCTATGATGAAGAGGCTGGGGAGAAGACGACAAGAAGTCACTGACCTTGGTTAGGCAGGAAAAAAGTGTTGTAGAAATGTGCCTTCAGCTGTTTTTTCACATCTTCTTTCTCTGCTGGATCTGGCTGGTTTTCTCTTCCATTTTCCTTGACAGTTAACAGGGGCAAGGAATTTAAGATGCATCGGTGTTTGCAAATTATGTGTGGGTTTGGATAATGTTAGTCTCCCTTGACTGCCTGTGCTCAGAGGGATTGCTGGGTGGCGAGTGGTGGTTTAACATTGCGTATCTTCTTATTGTCACTGCCTTCTTCAAATCATGATTTGTATGAGTGACAAACTAGCTCCACCCTTTGCCTTCGGGCATTTCAGTTCTGTTGCTTTTTTTGATCTAACCATGTTCATTCTACTTCTGTTTACTCCCTGTGGCACTCTTCCTCTAACTGCAGTTCAGTGCTACCATGCTTGATATTCCTTGGCCAGCTGACAGCTCACTTATCTAATGCACGTGGAGCCTAACAGTTTCATAGACAGGTACTACTTCTTGTCCTGGGCTTCTGGTCAGTAGGGTTTTTCCCCAACCTATATAATGAACTTTACCCTGCATGTAGATGAACAGAAGTAATGGCTTCACAGAGGGGTATGAACTCTTCCTATTTAAATTGCTAACGTACAAGTCTGACTAATGTTAACATGTTTAGTCATTTACTTGTTGGCTATTCTAGCAGAAACGTTAGTCAAGCATTCTTAGATCACGGATGGAGTTTTAGTTTGTGAATAAATGAAATGCCACCAGTTCTACCAGCAAAGCTGAGTACTTTGTCCTCAGACTTGCTGCCAATATTTTTTTGAAAATACGCAAGCAATCCTTTGTTGCCAAAATTACAGTTTTGGACAAATGTATGTTGTTCAGAAGCATTTTACTTTAAAGTTAAAAAGTATTTTTCCAATTGCATTGTGTATGTTCAGTTATATAGCCCAATACTTCATTCTTTATCTACTTTAACTTTTACAGTAATTTATTGAAAGAACAAATGCTGATAGCAGACTCAGTTGAAGGCAGGCATTTTAGCCAAAAATTCTGCTACTGTTAATATTTGAGCAGTTTGTAATGCACATAGATATTTGATTTATCCCACATGTTCTGCAAAAACTTAGAACTGAATCAATCTGTGTGCCCTGAACTGTAGAATGTCAAATGATGAGAGCACTTTTATCAATCAGCGTGGTTAGAATTTCAACACAGAAACTTTCTGCATTACGTATTAAGTGATCTTGTTTGTCTTGATTAATTTTCTACTGCATATTTACATGGTTACTAGAAAACAGAGTGAGGGGGGAGAGAGAGAGATGCATGTAATTGTTTTTGTAATTTTTTTCAGGTATATTTAGCAGCAATGATGTAGCAGTATCATTTCCAAATGCAGTATCTGGCTCAGGATCTAGCACTCCCGTTTCCAGTTCTCATTTACCTCAGCAGGCTTCAGGCCACTTGCAGCAAGTGGGAGCTCTATCACCTTCAACTGCGCCTTCTATAACTACTGTTGTTGCTGCAACTCAGGTAAACTATCGCAAGAGTTTAAGATAGCAAACAGTGTTATTGACTTGCTTATTTTCAGTGTTTAAAAGAAACAATAATTTGTTTGGAAAATAGGTTAATGAACATTGTATTTGTTGTGAAAATGTTACAGTGGCTAGAAGTTCTCCATAATATTACATAGTTCCATCTCTATAGAGCACATAGATTTTTAAAAATGGTCTGTGGAAGTGTGTAGTAATAATGACTACGTTATAACTAGTAGCATAAATGCTGCTTACAATCCATCAGTGCTCTAACCGATGTCTGTTGTCAGAACAATGTTTTAAGAAGGGATTTAAAAGAGGAAAACATGTAAAGTTTTGTATATTTCATACAAAAATGCTGGTATCAGGTAAAGAACAGAGGGTTTTATTTGGGAGGTTTGACAAATGGACAACTAAGGCTAGCCCTGGAAAAGACGTGGCCAAGACTGACCTCTTGATAGCAAATGAAAGTTGACATACATGCTACAGTTTTGGATTTGAAAGGTCATACAAATGAAGATACGTAATTCATGTTTCGTGATGAAGGGAGGCACAGGAGGAGTGCAGAAGGGTGACATAGCCAAAGTAATGAACCAGAAAAAATACCTTTATGATGGTATTTTGTATGAATTTAAGTTGGACAAGATTGCATTTATCAAAGCAAGAGAGTATGAAGTTATAGTTGTGGAGAGACACCATGATTAGAGTGTAAGTATGAAGGAATACTGTACTGGACGCAATGTTTTTATACTTCATGTTTCTTGTATTTTACATTTTCTGATGGGAATCTGTTTTACAATGGGTGTATCAAATATGTCTTTTTTTGTGTGCATGCAAACCCTCAACTTTTGTAGAGTCTACAGTGATTTAAGGTAGTGGATATAAACCTGAAGAATTAAAATCAAGCTTAATACATACATACTTAATATGCGCGTGTGCGTATGTGCTCATGCATGTGTGTATAGTAGATGTATAGCACAAATACCACGTGCAGGCAAACATAGAATACATTTCAGTATCAAAAAACACTGTGTTGTTATAGGTGGCAGTTTGTATTTTTACGTAATTCTTCTGGAGTGGTTTCCTAAAGAAATAAGTCTTACGTTATACCAGTGTGTCTGTGTGACTTCTGTCTGGTAACTTTGGAACCTGTTGGCCAGTGTCACACAAAATTGGGTGACATCTCTGTTGCACAAATTGATAGAAACTATTTTAAATAAATGAATTAAAATTACAGTGCTTTGGTGAAGAGCCAATGTAGCCTTTGTGAAGGGAAATCACAACCAACTGGAGTTGGGGTTTTTTTGTTGTTGTTTTTTTTTTTTTTTAAATTCCCAAAGAGTATTCTGCAGTGTAACTCATTGAAGACACTTAAATTGAGGAGTCTGGATATAAGGGGAGAGGTTGGGTCATAGTTCAGTAGCAGATTAAAAGACTTTAAAAAACCCAAACAAGTAGATGTTCAGTTTACACACTGGAGAGGTTTACCATCAGAGTCTTGGAAAGATCAGCCTTATGGCCTTTTGTACAGCTCAACATATTCATAAATGATGTAGGAGAAGGAGGAGGAACAGAAGCCAAGTTTGCTGATTATGTTAGGTTATGCAATGAGCTATTATGAAGATCAGCTGTCACAAATTGCTGAAAAACCTTACCAGCCTATGTTGACAAAGTGGTAAGAGAGCAAATGAAATTCATGTTAAAGGCAAAAAGGCAGTTTCTATTCAAAATAGATATAGTAGATATCAAAACAGGTACAAGAAGAGACATGGCAGTGAACAATGGCAGGGAACAGCATCTTTACAAGGAATGCGTAAATAGTGTAGGACTCTTGGCCTGAAAAAGAGACACTGAGATGGGATAAGACAAAGGTCTATAAAATCATGAATGACATGGAGAAGTTAAGTAAGCAAGAATTGTGCACCATCACTTTTATTTGTTCAGCTCTGTTGGAGGATAAACAAATCCAAAAAGCAATGGGACAGAGCCCATATTTAGCAGGCAGGAACAGAAATACCATAGTACTTTTTTTTTTTTCCCCCCCCTCACGTTGTCACAAAAAGGTGAAGTATACCCTAGAAGGTGCACTTTCTCCTAGTGTTTAGCTGAACTAGAGAGCCCTCCATAGGTTAAGTGCCTAAAATTCCTGTCTTTCCTTTGGCTCTGTTTTTTGGGGATGTGTTGGGATTTTTTTTGTTATTAGTTGTTCCTTTCCCCTCCCTCCTCCCAAGTCGTGTATCTTACCTCAGTACCTAACTTGTCTTCAAGTGGTCATAGATCTACTTACCAGGATCTTATTCACAGCTACTACCATTTAAAGAGTCTTTTTGTTCTGAACTATTAAGGGAAGTTCAAATGGTGAAAAGTTTTGGTTGACAGCCTTAAAATGGAACTCCTGTGTTTGCACAGAGAATTAATGAAGTCCTATGCTGCTTCAGTGATTCTAGGACTATACTTTGGTAGCTAGTGTCTACCAGTTGGAAACTGATAAAGGCATAACCTTCGTTTTTTCTTGTATCAGCGGTTTCAATGCATAAATTTGAACTTGGTCCTTCCATCATCTGAACCGTTATACAGGCATTGATGTTTAAACTAAACATCATGCCACAGATAAGCTGTGTAGCATGACATGTCTCTAAGTTATGCTCTACAACCAAGGCACCTGTGTTTATTATCCCAAACTTTTTTCCCTTCTGTATTCCCTGTCTTCACCATTGGCAGTTAGACTGGCCCTTTTCCTTTTTGTCTGGCATCCAGTAAGATCCAGCAGGTGGGCAGTGGAAATTTCCAGTTGAGGCTAAATTGCTTTAACGGTCATCTTTCTGGGTTTGTTTTGTTTGTTTGGGTTTTCTACCCTGCTAATTCATCAGTTTTGAGAGAAACTTTATACAAAGAAACTGTAGTGCCAAGGGGTGAACAGTCAGTTGGCTTTAAGTCCGTGGACACAGTTCTTCCTTATTCATGGGGAAAAGGAGTTTACAGAGCATGTTCTAGCATGGAGGATAAAGAAGATGGATGTCTATTGTGAATTTTAAAATATTAAGTGCTTTCATGTCCTGGCTGAGGTTTAGGATTGGTGATTTTTTGGTCATAGCACAAAGCAGACTAGATGCTTTTTCCCAGCTTTCAAGACTAGAAATTACCAAGCAGGTCTCCCTGCTGAAAGTGTGATTCATACTAAATCGTCACAACCACCTGTAACGTGCCTTTGTTTTTCCTGGATTCTGGGAGTCTTTTTCAGTTTCGGATCATGAGGTCCTTACCTAGTGTTTGAAGAGACTCAGTTAAGAGTGCCTATTTTACCATGCAGTTGTTCTCCAATTCAAGAGAACCATTTTTTTTTCATGCAGTTATCATAAATGACTGATTATACTTCAAGGGTTAGGGTTTACCTGTCTAGTTCTGCAAAATTTTATCAGAGTGCTGTGTCTGCTTACCGGGCTCTTGGGGGTGTATTCTCAGTGTTTACCCACCTCTTGACCATGAAAGTCTTCAAATAACGGTGTGCTAATGTATTTTTTTGTGTAGCATTCTAATTAAAAGAAAATCAACCAAGATCCTAGGTGTACATACAATGGTTTTAAGTTAAGGTGAGCTTGTGCCTCTATAGCAGATAAAAAGTAACAAGTAAAATAGTTTTTATTTAAACTATTAGTTAAGAGAGCAAGTATGCCCAAACCTTGGTTGCTCAGCTGTTTGTTCAGGATGGCAGACGTGCAATTGGAATAGTACTAAAAATGGGAGTAGCCTCAAAGATGTGCTGCTAGGGTGTACTCCTCAAAGATGTCAGCTGTTAAGTTTTCTTATATATCTGTTGGACATTTGTAATGATGATTTTGGGGACATCATAAATTTGTCAATTTCTGATGGATTTTTTGCATCTTTTTTTTTTTTTTTTAAAGCAAGAATGTTAAGAAATTCTAAAGAGAAGGGCTTGGAAAAAAATATATTTCCATAGAATAAGTCCCAAAATTGGCTGAACTATTTTGATTAGGAGGTTATGGTAGATGTCTAATACAGAAAATTTGGTCACAGTATTAAGAAAACTTGCAAGCAATTGAAAGCAACTCTCCTAAAGTGAGAAAATTAGGTAATTCTACTGTGCCTTTTGTTATTTTTGAATAACTGTGCTATACCCATATAAAACTTCAGTGATTAAAACCCCCAAGTGCTGCTTTTTCCTTCCACAACTATACAACACTGATTTCAAAGCTTAAAAAAACACCCAACAACTTGAAAATCCTGCATTTTGATTCTTTCATTCTATTGCCTAGTATGATAGTTCCTATACTGTGGTTTTGTTTGTTTGTTTTTAAGACAAAAACACAGTATGGACCTTGTTGCAATCACCTTTTCTTTTGTGTCTCATTTTCTTCTCCCTCATGCCACTCATAATTTTTATTCCAATCTAATAAATCCAGAAGAGATTATTAGCTTGTGGTCCATGCTGTGCCGTAACTGAATTTAAATGCTGGTGTTCCTCACCAGGTGGGAATCAGTGGTCTAGTAAAAATGCCACTTGCTGCAAATGCAGATTTTTTTTTGCATCCTATTTCTCTTTTTTATGTGTCTTGAGCATAGCCTAGGATAGGTTACACTGCTTAATTCAGTGAGACTTTATGAGCATACCAATACATTTAACAATTGCAAGAATATAGGAAAAAAGGGATACAGGAAAGAAGGTACAGCTCACACTGTTTTGCTCCTGGGTTTCTGTGAATTGGTCGTCTTGGTGTGTTTGTCGGTACTGCCTGTTTTGCGTGTAACAGCAAATTACTATATCCCAAACTACTGTCTTTTCTCTCAGAAGCATGCCTTTAACTTTTGCATGAATATTAATTTGTGCTCTGTTGTTGAGAAAAATCACTTGCATTTGCATTTTGAATAGTGTCTTACTTTTTCCCTATTAAGCCAAGTCACAAGTTGCACCGCTCCGAGGTCCTGTGCTCAGTTTTTGTCTCAAAGATTTCCTTGTGTTTCATAATTATAGCAGAAACGTTTGTCAGCCTCTTGTGTCGTTCTGTAACGGTTTGCTGTATTGCTCTTTCTGACAACTTATTCTTAGTGATTAATATATGTTCATAAAAAAAGGAAGTAACCTGGGTGCCTCAGTATCTTTTGGTATTGTACAGCGGGATTTGTTTTCTGCTTTCTCAGGAAATGGTGGTTGTTAGATTCAATTTTTTTTTTTTTTTTTTTTAATTTTGACTTAGATGTAGTGTTTTATAATGAAATGTTTGCTACTTTGGTCAAGATTGAGATTGAAATTGCTTGAAGTTGTCTCTTCTTTTTGATGACTTAAATGAGTGAAATTACCCTACTAGTGCTTTGTGGCTGTTTGTTTCTGGCATCTCTATGTTCAGAATACAGGATCAAACTGCAGTAATGGAAGTTAAGGTTTTTTGGCTGGATTTTCTTCCAGTCATTGATTGTTAAAGCCATCTTTCAGACTGTATTCCTTTTAAGAAAAAAATGCATTTAAGTATCTTGTAATCTCATTTCAATAGTATTTTTAGTGGGATCTAAGGTACATCAGGAGTGGAAATGGCATATAGTGGTTTCTTTAAGACATACATTTAATTTAAACATTTGTAGCTCATCGACTGGTGCTGGTATTGTATGATTCAGTAACATACCATCTTCACATTATAATAATCTCAGTTTATTCAGAAATTTTCAGGATTTCTTCTTATTCTGGAAATCTAATGTGATCAAACTGTGACTTTTTTTCCTTCTCCCATGTCATGGTATCTGTGCTCTTAGTGACTGTAATAAACACACCTGTGAGGCAATTTCAAGCAGTACTGCACATACTTGTCACTAACCTGTTTTACAGATACAATCCAAAAGATTATTTTCTCTTTCTTAGGACAGAGGGGGAAAAAGGGGTTTTGCTAGTGGATTCTTCTTTCTTTTTCAAGCTGTTTTTCTTCCTCTGCAACTTCTGTTTTATTTTCTTCCTAAGTTCCAATCTTACTTTGTGTGCTGTTTCCTTTGCCACAGAAGCAGATAATAAAGGGAAGGAGGAGGACAAGAAGTAGCTGTAACAGCAGTCCTTATGGCTTGCACAGGGATAGGGAAACTGAGTAGTTGCTGTTTGTTACTCTTTTTAGCCAAGGATTTATTTGCGGTGGCATGATAGATAGGTCGGCTTCAACACAGTGTAATGAACTACTGCCTCCATGGTGGAGATGTGATAATTGGGAAGGTGCTGCTACTCAGTTGCAATTCTAAGTGAAATAAGTTTGCCTTAATCACTTCCATTGTCCGCTCTGAAGTTCGTTTGGCTTTACTCCCCTTAGGAGCAGTAGGAAAACAGCAGGGTTTTCTTTAGCATTCATATATAGTGGTGGTTATCCTCCTTTGTCTGATCCAGCTTTTAGAGGGAGATAAGGCTTATTTTTTTTCAATAGATTTGGAGTTATTTGTTAACAATAGAGGAATGTGAAAGCTCAGGAATCCTGAGATCTTTTCAGATTCTGAATGTAGGGCACCTGATGTTTCAGATGTTTCTGTCCTGTGGTTTTTATTTTCTCACTTTCTGAATTAGTGAAGTCCCTGATTTTGGATCTTTGTAGTCCTCTGCTCTTTCTCCACATCACTAGTTTACACTATTTTTGGCTCCCTGTTTTAGTGTGTTTATTTCTTGTCATAGTTTGTCTGCTCATCGTTTTGCATACTATCAGAGGAACTTTCTCCTTCTTTTTCTGTTCTATTCTGGCACCCATGGGAAAATAATTGAAAATACAGGGAAGAGGAAGGAACCCTATTCTTAGAGAAGTTAGGAGCAGTTTGGGGAGCAATCTTATTTTTACCTTCCAAAACAGGGGTTGAATTATGAGGGAATTTGAGTACATCTTCAACAAGTAGTCTTTGCTGAAAGTTCAAGTTAAGAGGGATTTTTGCAAGTCTTCAGAAGGGGGTTTTGGGCATTTTCATAGGACAGTAAAATACACATACCCGATTGGTATTGCTGCTGAGTTTGCAACTGTAGTCTCAAATTATGGATGTTGTATTCTCAAAGTAAGTATGATCAAGGAAAATACTCCTCTGTCCACTTCTGTTTCCCAGTCTTGCTCAAAGAAGCATACCCTGTTTCCTGCTGCCTTTTTTAAAATTTAAATTAAATATTCAGCTCAAAGTAAACATGAGGAAGGGAGGAAAGTTTCAGGTTAAGCATCTGAAGTTTGCTAGAGCTGGGTAGCCTAAAGTGTAAGTCCATTTAAGAGACATTTCTGGGCCATCCTTTCTGTGGGTACTCTAGAAAATGGCAGGTCTATTAGTTGTCGGTGTTTAATGAATTGTTCTTTGGGGAGTAGAATGAATACATGAAAAAGGACATTGGGATGTGACAATCTCAGACTTAAGTAACCTGCACTAGATGTTTGGCTAAGTGAGCTTCCTGCTTCTCTCCCAAAAGTACTCATCACAACCATGTGTAATGGATGAAGTTAAGAAGGTCGTGTAATACTCTTGCAGACACCTTTGGATCAGAGTACCTTAAGACTTAAACCTAGAGACTTTGAAATGATCTCAACAAACTTACTTAACCAGTAATCCTTTCTTGCAATGCAAAAGAACTTACCCTAATTATGGTAAACTGCATTAGACGTAATCAGAGATGATTTCCATAACTTAGGAAGACCCTTAGCTCTTTTTACATTTTTTCAGGCTACTTCCTGATGTCTGTTTCTTAATATAGAAATAGTTGAGATGTTGAGTGCCGGAGTAGCTCTTACAAAGTCCAGAGTGCAGATAGTATAGATTTCTACTGCTTATCTGCAAAGCTAGTAATGGGTGGGTGCCTTGTGGTGAAACCTCTCCCCGCTTAGAAATCAGTCATTTATGTAAAGCACAGACAGTGCTATGACAATATGTTAATGTATCGCTAAATTTCTCCAAAATACGCTTCCTCTGGTGATCATAACATCAGGTCGTAGCAGTCGTGTCCTTTTGCTGATACTAACTCATTTGATGTAATCTAGAGTTAAGTGATCTTTCCTGCATATAAACAGTATATTTTGTAAGTTCTGCTAGCTTATTTTTTTAAGTTCAGTTTATACATCTCCTTACAGCATGTGGTGTGTTGGGTGTTTTTTGTTTGTTTGTGTTTTTTTTGTGTTGTGGTTTTGGTTTTTTTTTGTTTTTTTTTTTTTTTTTTAAGATCCAACATAGAAGTAGAAGGTTTTACAAATTTGTGGTCAGTTTGGTTATATTTTCTTCATTTGGCTTTCTAAAGATGATTTATATTACCTTTAATATGAGTGGTAATTAAAAAAAGAATAATAAAGCATCTGGAGATCATGATATTGCATGGTTTAAGCAGCATGCTTCCAGAAAAAGGAAATAATTTCCTCACTGCGGTACTAGAATTCTCTAATCGATAGAAACTGTGGATACATGAAAACCAATTAACATATTTTATGTGACTATCAAAACACCTCTTGATGATAAGATCTCTCTAAAGAGGTTCCTACCCACTGGGTCAAAGGTAAAATATCAATATGGATCACAGACTGTTTGGATGCTGAAATTACTCTGTTCTCCTTATAATTCAAGAAAAAGATATAAAAGCAAAAGGCAGCACATCCAGAACAAAAAGAAGTATTTCTTGCTAGAAGATATTGCTCATCCTTGGGACTCATTGCCACAGGAAATTGTTGGTGCTGGTAGATTTGGAAAGAGTGCTAAATTGATATTGTGGTGTAAGATGTTAATGCAAAATAGTGACTTTCCTTCCAAAGCCACTAAACTGCATTTGTGTCACAGCCACTTAAATTTAAGAGTCTTGCAAAATTAAAAATGTAAAAGAACCATGCTACTAGAGGTTTTTCCATCTAAATTTTCTTGTTTGTCACTTAAAAGCTGTTTTAATTCCTTGTTACTTCTAGGCAAAACGGGTAAAAATCTAATTTTCTTCTCATTCAGTCTAACTGAGGATTTTTGGGGTGGGGGTGGAGGAGAGTAGCAAGGAGGAAGAATTTACAGCCAGAGGGAAAATTCCTTCTAACATGTGACTCAAGTAGAAGAACAAAGGAATCATAGTTGCAAGTAATCTAGTATTTAGCCCAATTAAAATCTTTACTTTTTGTATTTTTCTCTTGCTTCAGTAAGATTGTCTTCGTGTAGACTTTAAGCGATATACAAGTATTCTGAAAGGCAGTTGCATGATTTTGCACAGTGCTGCATGCTGAGACAACTGCATCAATGTTTCAGTCTAGCAATAAATGTTTTCTGCCTTCAAGCTGAAGCTTATTTAGCTTGGCTTATCTGGTGCTGCTGTAGCAACCATCAGTCTCCAGGCAACTGAGGCACATTGACCTCTTCGTTGAACTGAGTGTAGCACTACTTCAATTTAGCTGCCTGAGACAATAGTAATGGTGTTGAATGTGAAAAATGTGAAATTTTCTAGTCTGTGTGCAATGGAAAGAAGAAATAAAAATATTTCGATGAAACCGGATGTTTAGGTTTGACTTGAAAAAGATTTCAAGTTTGCATGGTGTATGCTTTGTTACCAGCTGCAAAGTTCATTGCTGAGGCAGTGTCCTTATAGGCCTTGTGTAAAATGTTGAGAATCTTGCAAGCGTTTTTACACAGCAGTAATTGTGCTACTATATGTATTTGTTTCATCACTTAAATAGCAAAGACTGAGGTTTATTTAGAAAGTCAAAATGTCAATGTTTGTGAATAAGTGGTTGATTCTTTGTTATTACTATTTTTTAAATTATAGATGATCTTGAAAGTAGTTACTTTTCACTCAGATCCATTATTTGCCTTATTACAAGCATCTGGCTTTCTTTGGAGTATGTGAAGAAAATAGATTACTGTATGGGTATACTGGGTTTGTTTCCTAATCAAGTAATTCTTTTCTGCTTGTCAATATGAGAGTGAAATTGTGATTCCTGATATACAGGTTAATGTTCTTAAGGAAAACAGATTCTTGGGTAAGACGTTGCTTCCATTGGATATGTAGAGCACATACAGGTTAAGTGCTATGAAGACAGAGGTAGATGGAAAGGATGGAGGAACAAACTTGAAGTGAAAGGGATTTGTGTCGAAATGATAGCTCTGTTTTCAGTTAGGTTTGTGGGGGAGGTGGAGGAATCCCAGGGTCTTATCTCTGTAAAGCCTCCTTTTTAAAAACAAAACCAACCAAACAAAGACAACTTCTTAATGAGGTAGCATTCTAGTAAGTTTTTGTACAAGTCTCGTTTTGTGTCTAGTTTATAAATAAATAGGTTTTAATTGTTTAACATGGAAGAGATGAGTGAACTGGTAGTACAGTTGAGGTTATAGCTTTTCACATTATTGGAAGATAGGCCTTCTACCCATGTGGTTTTTAATGACTTGATGTGCCCTTGTTGTACACTGGGCAGAGGTATAAATTAGTTTCTGTAGGTGTGCCATTAATTTTTCATTTTGCCTTTCAAATCCCACTGTGTTTCCCAGTTGCATTCATTCATGCCCTTCTTGAAAATATTTGAGTGCTGCTGTTTGAAGGTTAGATGGGTTCATTTAATTGAAGGATTTATTTGTACATTTAATCAAAACAATTGATTCTCAAAGACAGTATTTGATTATTTGCTTGTTCATAAGCAAGAGTCGTCATTACAGCTAGAAGTTCAAGGTATTTATTTTTGCTCGTAACATAAAAAGTACTAATGATGTGAATCGTGTATCCATAAGATGGTTTTACATGTCACGTATACAGTTTTCCTGGCAGATTTTAATTATAATAATTTGTACATTTGTAATGAATGCTTTTTTTGATTGAAAAGATGCTTTTTTCTTCTAAGATATCACAAAGCCTTTTTCTGATTTCATTTTAACTTTTCCAGCCTCCTAATTAAGCTTTTCAGTTAATTCTTTTATTTCAGTCAGTTAGTGAAAACATTTATTGTAAAATTGGACCTTGATTATCTGTCTTTAAAAACCCCAAACTTCAAGGACTTTGAAGCGCTTGGATGGTAATGGTGGCAGTATGGGATGGGTTATCTTTTCAATCCCGGTATTGCTTTCGTAAAATGAATGAGTAAAAGACTACAGTGGATATTTGGGGTTGATTCTCCTTGGTGATGTATGTATGATAGCAGGTGAGGTGAGATTAGCGGTAAAAAGTACACTTTCCGCTTTCAGTCATCAATAGTGCTATAGGTTGTTTTAGTCAAGAAGTCGATACAGTTTGCTTGAAAATTAATTATGTTCAACTTATAGCTGTTAAAGCCAAAATGCAAATTTAAAAGGTGTCAATGAAAGTATCGGTTTAGTTAAAATACATAAATAGTGTTTATCATGCTTCATTTTAATATCATTTTGTGTTGTGCTAGTTGTTTTGAAAAGTCATGTGATTATTTTAAGAAGAAATGTTGAAACAGTATTTTATTAAGGATTTTCTGTGTTGTCTTCAATTCCATCTGTATTTCTTGGCACATAGGCAAGTAGACAGGAGTTTGGATTTTTTTCATTGGAAACAAGGTCTAGATAAGATTTCTAAGCGAATTCTGTATTCGTGGTGAAATTATTCAGGAGTTGATGCGTGATGCAATTGATGCATGAAAAGCTGTTGATGTGGCAGAACTTACTCTTGAGCTTCCTAGAAATGTGGTTGTATTGCTGCAGTTAAATGCAGTCTGACCACTCTTCTGTGGGTGTGTATTGCCATCCCAGATGAAGGGCTAACAGAATTTAGAGAAGGCAAGTGATGATGTGTGTCAGTGGTTCCCCGATATCTCCTAAATGAGGTTGACGATGGTACCAGAAGGACTGAAAGGATAAAGGGAAGCAGCAATAGCACATTCTTTCCATTGCATAGAATACCCAGGAAAAGCCAACTGTGATATGCTTCCCATAGTGTAACTGGCCTTAAAAATTGTAGAGATGAAATTCACTTTTCTTCACTTGTCCAGATTAAGCTAGGAAACGTAAGGCCAGGTTGATTTTGCTGCTCTCACTGGAATAGGCAGCTCCTTTTACTTCTCAAAAAAAGCAATTGATTTTTATATATGTATGTTACAAACTTTTGATCATCATTATGTCCATAGAATTAATATGTTTGAATATCTAAGGTCATTTAATTGCAATGCAGGTTTTAGTCTTGATGTTATTTTCAATAGTACTTTATTCAGATAAATGTTGCTTGCCATTGACCAAAATACATCAGCTTAAGATGACTTCTTGAGGAAGTAAGCTGATGATATTTGGTTTAGTGCTTGAATTTCCTTCCATATTTCATGAGCTAGACAATTGCATGGAAAGCATTAGTAACATCTTCTCAGAAGTGTAGCAGAATAGCTTGCAGAAAATTTAGCTTTAAAACTCGTCTGCATCAAATTTTATAGTGTTTTCAGTAGTAGTTGGCCATAATAAGGAGGTGTTGATGCTATGTAGTGCTCTTGATTTCCTTACTTTGCGTTAATAGGAACAAGGGGTATTTTTACGTTTTCTATCACAACGTTGTCCTGTGATGAGGAACCTAGTATGATTGGTAAATGGTATGACCCCAGCCACATTGATCTGGTACTTATACTTCAAGGGATGTAGGCAGTGTAGGAGCAATGGTATGTTTTTATTTTAAAGAAGAAATAAAAATAACCTTTGAAGTTATTGTTGACAAATAGATATTGGCTGAAGTAGGTAATTAAGTGATCTGTCACTAATTGTGAAGCATCATCATAGTATAACATGAACCTACAATATAGCAATGACTATTTTTAAAGCAGAGGGGAAAAGGGATGTTGATTGGATATAAACTGATTAAGAAGCCATCTCGGAATTGGTTGTTCCGTCCATCCTTGTTGTCCTATCATGAAAGAAGGAGAATTCAGTAATGGTTTAACTACAATTAAATCCCTCCCCTTTCTTTATGGAAACTCAACTGTAGGCATTTCAGCATTAGCCTAAACAATGGTTTTGAATATGTTAAGCCCCTAACAATTAGGGAGCAGTTTGGGGCATTGAATAATGTGGAATGATGCAATTGAACCTGACAGCTTCAACAGTCAGCCTACTCATGGGACCCGAAAGTTGTTCACACTTGGTTTCATCTCTCATCACACGCTGAGTATTAAAACCTTACTGGTGTGGAGCTGAGACAGAAATGAGGCCTGTTATCAGAAAATATTTCATAGCATAAAACTTGAAAGGAACAGGGGAATAGGCGTGCTCAAAGGTTCTCAAATTTTTGAGACCTAATCTAATTACATACAGTTAAGCATTGTCTCATCTTTCTCCCCTTTGTGTTTTTTTGGTTTTTTTTTTTTTTTTTTTGCTTAAAGGACATCTAACTTTTGAAATGAAGAAACTGTTTTCCATGGAAATTTAAGTAAATGTCTAGTTATGAATGCAAATAGTTGCCAACTTGGGAAACGTTATAGTCATACTCTTACAGTAAAATACCATTTTGGAGTAATGCAAACAAATATAAAACTATTTTAAATATTTCAGAGGATATTTATACACACGAGTTAAATCTAGTTAACTTGAAGTCTCCTTTAATTAGAAGAATATACTTGCGCTTTCTTTCTTGCTGTAGAGGAAGTGTTTTTAAGCATCAATCAAATATCAATCATTTATTCTTATTGCACTTGGGCATTCCATGAATTACGGTGTATCTTCCTTCTGTGCAGCTCTGCTGCTTATTGCTTTACTGATTTATTGAACATGCCATAAATGAAAGCAGCGTATTATATACCTCTAGATGGGCTTAAATCCTTCTGCTAAAATCTTTTCAGGAAAATTTGCTGCCTTTTCAAAAGAAATACTTAGCAATCTCTTTATTTTATTAGTTTCATACATTTTGATCACGTATTGTGTTGACTGTTTAAATGGAATTGGTTGAAATAAAGAATACTACAGCCTTAAAGGTTTTGCATTTTAGAACATGTTTCAGTCCTGTGACCTTAATATGTATTGACAGGATGATTGTGCATTTTTAATAAATGCTTGCTACAGCTTGTTTCGACTGTGAGTGAAACACAAAGCTCCTATTTCACCTTTAAATAATGCAGCACTCCTCCACCCCCTCTACTTTCCTGTCAGATGAAGTCGTCACATACGTAATAAAGCTTCGCAAATCGTTATTCTTGTCATTTTACATTGCCATTTAAAAAAAAGTATTTAAAAAGTTTTTTATTTACCTGCAGCTTACTTGAACTTACTTATTAATGTGACTTTTTCCTCTGAGAGTTGGATAGGTTACATGATGGCACTAGAACTTTTGTAGTTCCAACTTGTAGGACACTTTACTATTATTTTAAAGTATAGACAGGGGTTAATTTTAGGGTGAACCACCACTTCTGAAAAA
This sequence comes from Pluvialis apricaria, assembly GCA_017639485.1. Taxonomy (NCBI): domain Eukaryota; kingdom Metazoa; phylum Chordata; class Aves; order Charadriiformes; family Charadriidae; genus Pluvialis; species Pluvialis apricaria. The sequence goes on along the minus strand of CM030008.1, from coordinate 21,638,007 downwards.
AAATCAAGATCTTAGATATTGTTTAAATCATGCTAAGTTTTTTGATCTATCAACCCACTTAGTAAACATTGTTTAATTCCTTTGATGTCTTCTCTTTTGTGCTTCAATGGTTACTCAACAGACTTTAGCAACTACTTTCAAGATACTTAGATACTTTTAGAAAGTTCTTAAGGCTGTTTGGGCATGTTTCAGTCAAATAAACATTGTGTACTCCTTGCTGATTATAGCTGCCCTGCCATCATAAATTAAAATATAGTTGCTATTGCACAGTTTTAAGTAGCCTTGCAGTGAATTGCATGGAGTGAGAGTAAGTATAGCAGCTTGTGTGTAAAATGTGAGCACTCCATTTACTAGAATTAAGAGAAATCTTTTATAGAAATATTCTAAAACTAAATAGAAATAAGACCTGGTGTTTGTAGTTTAAAAAAAAAGTGCAAACTATATTAGTAGAATTCATAACCTCAACCAATTTATTTAAATAACACATATATAGATTTTTATTTTGCTGGTCTTGTCTCTTAGATATGGAAGCAAATAACAGTTGAATGTTCTAATATTCCATTCGGTAAGGTTTCTTCAGTGAAAGGATTTCACAAAAAACTACATTGCTTTTGAAGTTTGGTTTGGTTTTGAGAGGAAAACAGCTGAAGGTTGCTAGTGAGTGGTAATAGTTGAGTTGGAATCACGGTATAAGCGTTTGTTAAAGAAAATAGCAGGAGCTGCCTTCATCAGTGTCACAGTGATGGCTAAAGAACGAAGTTAAAAGTCTATCAAGAAGTTTCAGCTGGGACCTGGTTGAGCCATGGAAGGAGTGTACCTAACCTCGAAGAGGATGTGAGACGAAACAATGTCTTACGTGTTCTTTTGCAGTTGCTGACTTAGACATAAGATAGCAAAAAATGTAACTTCTGGACTAAAGTTGAGCCAAGAGTGTATCCCAAACTAACCTTGGGGAATTATAATGCTAAAATACACACCCCTTTGTGAATAATGAGCATGCTAATCAGGTAACCTCCCGAAATGTTTTAAACATGAGCTTAGATGTCTATGTGTAGTTAGGAGCGGTGGGTGGATCATGATTAACCAATCAGCTGCATTTTATCGTTCTAAATACTGGGCGGTGGGAAACGTGTGGTGCGCTGGCTGTTAAATGCACAGCGCCCGATTCTGCAGAACTGAAATAAAAACAAATATCGTGACTCAGTGTGTTGATTGGCTCTCGCACACTGCATGAAGAACCCTTGTTAGGGACAACATTTTTGGCACCCCAAATGGGACAGCCATAAGTCCGTCCCTGGATTGTCTTGCTGTCCCTGGTGGCGGAGAATTGGATCGGACAGGACTCCAGTGTGCGCTGACCAGTTGATTGGGGATTCCTCCAAATCTCCTCTACTGTCAGGGCAGTGAGCGACTCAAAGGTGCAATGCTTAAGAGATGCTTGTGTCAAGAGGGAAAGGCCAATTCCTGGATTGGTGAATATTAAATTTAGTTACTTTCATGGAAGATTATAAAGTATATAGACGCTTGGTAACAGGGGAAAAGGTTACTATTGCTGACAAATCAAAGTCAGAGCCAAGTATGCACAGAGGAAATACTGGTTTAGGTAGAAGTGGAATATAGGATCAAGCCAATCCATGATTCCTTCCCATAGCCCTTTGAGTTGTATTTAAAAAAATGGGAACAAGTTTGGAGGAGATCTGATGACTCATGAGAAAATGAAAAGATATTGTAAACAATGGTGGCCAAATTATAAATTGGATGACAATGAGCAATGGCTGAAAAATGGGACTTTGCAATTTAATCCTATATTGCAATTGATGTTGTTTTGTCACCGACTGGCAGAGTGGGATGAAGTGCCTTACGTTGATGCTTTTATGACTTCGTATACAGATCGAATTACTGAAAAAAAGTGTGGATTAGGAGGAGATATGTTAATACTGTGTATTGAGGAGAAGGAGAAAAGATGAGTATCTGTCTGTTGTGCAAGGGATGAACAGGAGGATTTTCAGTTGTGGTTCCCTCTCCCCCACCTCCCGATAACCCTAAGGTAGGGACAGGATCTGAATGGGGAAGTTTGGGAGGGAATCAAGAAAAAGGACAAGAGAGGAAATGCAAGATTTCAGCCCCATTTCAAGTGGAACTTGGGGACACTCTGAACGGGCAATACAGGTGCCCTTGAGACAAGCAATAGGGGTAGACGGTATGCCAGTTTTTGTACATGTCCCGTTTACTACCTCTGACCTGTTAAATTGGAAACAATCCGTTGCATCATACTGAGAAGACCCTGAAGGAATGTGTTAGCTTTTAGAAACTCCTGTGTTTGCTCACAGCCTTAACTGGGGAGGTATGCAGGCTTTATTGAATACCTTTTTGACTGCAGAGGAAAGCAGAATGGTATTAGATAAGGCAAAAGAAGAAGGAGGGAAAAGGAGCAGGCAGGAGGATCTTAGTCAGTGCCTGCCTTTGGGGGAAGATCCAGAATGGGATGGGAATGCGGGGTTGGGAGGGGCTGAACTGAAGCAATGTCAGCAGGTAGTGCTGTGTGGAATACAGTATGGGGTCCCAAACCCAAAGAATCTGTCTAAACTATATGAAGTTAGACAAGAGTCCGAAGAAAGCCCGTCAGCTTTTTATGAGAGATTATGTGAGGTGACCAAGAGGTGGACTGACTCCGATCCAGAGGAGGAGGCAGGTCAGGGAGTGTTTGGCATGTTGTTGGTGAGCCAGTTGTCGCAGGATTCAGGAAGGGAGTTGCGGAGGGTGGATGGAGCAGGGGGAATGTCTATTTCTTAGTTGATTGAAATTGTTTATAAGGTCTGTGATGATGAAGAGGTGGGGAGGGAAAAGAGGAACAAGGGAGGATGGGACTGTGGGCCTCTCTGGTGGCTGCAGCGATTGTGGACAGGAGAGGTGGGACAAGAGGAAGAGGGGGGTCGCGAGGGAAGAGGCAGAGGGAGTCCCGGAGGGAGCGAGACCAGGATACGGGGTATATAGAGACCCTCCTTTGGGTTTAAATCAATGTGCCATTTGTAGACAGGAAGGATACTGGAAAAATGAATGTTCCTGTGGGGAAGAGAAAGGGGGAAAGAATGAATTGGGGGTGCCCATCTTACCATGTTAGAGGATTCAGATAATTCTCAACTAGTGCAAGGGAAGATACAAAGATTGAAGGATTCAGCCTCAAAATTCAATGAAAGGGAAGGAGTAGATTTCTCTTGGTTAACGTCATGGTTACCTAACTTAAACTGGTTAAAACAATTATTCCTAATAGTTACCCTGATACTGATAAATCTTAATTTTCAGCTGTTGTATGACCTGACGTTTAGCATATTGTTTGAATTTAGGCAAGCAAGTAAGTAAGGATAAAAATCTAGAGCAAATACTAATTACAAAAATAGATCATGATTGTTTTAGAGAAATTGCAAAAGGAAAGCAAAAGGGAGTATTACTGGAAGACTATTAAAAAGCCAAAGAGTGAGACGGGACTGTAAGAAAACAGGACTATAGGTCTCAAAGAGTTGATTTGATGTCTAAAGAACGAAGTTAAAAGTCTATCAAGAAGTTTCAGCTGGGACCTGGTTGAGCCATGGAAGGAGTGTACCTAACCTCGAAGAGGACGTGAGACGAAACAATGTGTCTTACGTGTTCTTTTGCAGTTGCTGACTTAGACGTAAGATAGCAAAAAATGTAACTTCTGGACTAAAGTTGAGCCAAGAGTGTATCCCAAACTAACCTTGGGGAATTATAACGCCAAAATACACACCCCTTTGTGAATAACGAGCATGCTAATCAGGTAACCTCCCAAAATGTTTTAAACATGAGCTTAGATGTCTATGTGTAGTTAGGAGCGGTGGGTGGATCATGATTAACCAATCAGCTGCATTTTATCGTTCTAAATACTGGGCGGTGGGAAACGTGTGGTGCGCTGGCTGTTAAATGCGCAGCGCCCGATTCTGCAGAACTGAAATAAAAACAAATATCGTGACTCAGTGTGTTGATTGGCTCTCGCACACTGCGTGAAGAACCCTTATTTAGGGACAACAACAGTACTAATACATACTGTATTTTTGGATTCTGTTATACCTGGGTACGTGGAAATGCCTGCGTTGTTTTTTAGACTTACAGCTAATTCAGATTAATTCTACTAAAGACATGCAATTCTTTAAAAAAAAGGAAATAACAGCTAGGTTTGTAGTGATACTGTGGTTCCCTGTCTAGCAATCTTGCACATACCTTTAAACTGAAAAGTGAAAAAACCCTGGTCCTTGTGAGTAATTACTTGTGGCTTTTTCTAACTTTGGGACAGTAGAAGAATGTAAGTATCAGGCACAATTTCTCACCAGTATATAGTAAATAAAGCATCATTGAAAACAGTTGTGTGAATTCATAAAAGTCCATTCATCAAGTTTAATATGTTGGCTGAAAGCCAAAAGTTAATGGTAGTGTGTGATTCTTTCCAGAGACATAGTTTATACTCTGTAATATTTTGCTGTAATAACCAGTATGTTTCCCCTGTCTCTTGTGTGCAGTTATACATGTCAAAATGTCCCACAAATTGAGTTCCTTACTGTTCACCTTCTTTTTTCATTTTTCAAAGTTTCCTTTGGAAAGGTTGTTTACATTTTCTTAAAAGATTCATTTTAAAACCAGTGATCACACAGGTTGTGTATCTTTGACTCCCCCCCTCCCCCCCAACACTGCAATCTTTTCTTTATTCTGAAATAATTTTTTTTATCAGGTAGGAAAATGCCTTTTTAATAAGCAGGCGTGCCTTTTTTTCTTTGATTGCCTGTCTCTGCAACTCAGCATTTGACACAAATCTTTTCTTCGAAAGGGAAAAAGCATAAGCAGCCAAGGAAGAAGGTATTTTTATTGCGTTGGATTATGCAAGATTTTGGCCAGCCTCCTTAACTTCATCTGTTTAAGGGTTCATTTTCGCTTGTTTGGCACAAGTCCCAGCAGAGACCTTCAGAATTGTGGTTAGCAACATGAATGAACACAAACTTTGGGAGCTCTTCAATAAGTCGAGCTGGCCAACTGCCAAAGATACAGTTCCTTATATGGGGTCAGGGCAAAGCTGTGATTCGGCGAGCCCCCTATTGTATAGAAAACATACTTGTAATGGCTGTTTGCGTTCTTTAAAATAAAAACAAAACAAAACAAAAAAACACCAGGCTTCCAAGTCTATCAAAATAGGAAGTAACCAAATAGTGTGCAGGTTTTACTAATGATGGAGTCGAGCAAAGGAAATATGGCTCTGTGTAGTTAAACTATAGAGCTGAAAGTTGGACCTTTTGACCTCCACAGCCGGCTTGTGATGTAGGGAACCCGAGCATTTGTGAGACATCTGTTGTCTACCTGCCCTTATTTTGTAAATGGTTTAATAAGATTAAATAATTAGTAGGATAACCACATGGTCGCCATGCTACTAAGTCCTAGCATTGAGTGCATACTTCAGGATTGTAAGGAAGTCTGCCCATCCTGCTACACTGTGGTTGTTTTAAAATGCGATTTAGGTATTTTTAATATTTGCTACCGTAATTTGATTAGACTTTTTTTATTAACATATCTTGCTAATGAGAAGTAAAACACACTTTAAAACCTGATATATTTTCAAAGTACTGGAATTCTATCTCTGTACTCACAAATGGAAAATAGTATTTTTTTTCTTTTAAATACATTGAGTTTTTAAAGAAACAGTCAACTTAAAAAAAATCTAATAATTGTGCGTGAAGAAGGCTTCTTTAAAATATATTTAGCATTTCTCCCCTTTTTAGAAAAAATAAAAGGATACAAGTTTTAATTGGTTTCTTGCAGGCAAACACCTTACCTGGATCTTCTCTCAGTCTGCCTCCATCCCACATGTACGGCAATAGGCTGAATCCAAATTCAGCAATGGCAGCACTTATAGCTCAGTCGGAAAACAGCCAAGCAGGTAAGCTTCCCGCTGCTGGTGACAAATGTGCAACTTTACAGACTTAAGTATTTTTAAAAAGGTTGTTAAATTTTATTTTTGAACTCTGCTCAGCATTTGGTTATTAAATGTCTGTATAAAGTTGTTATGTGTTGGAAGTAAATTCTTAGTTGTCCTGCAGAACAGCGCGGTTTTTTTCTTCGCCTCCCCCCCCCCCCCTTTTTTTTTTTTTTTTTTTTTAGTGTCTGAAATGTAAATGTTTAAGCAGAGCCATCAGCAGGCAGGAATGCAACAATGTCTCCTGTGACTTCTGTGATTGATGTGTTCAGTTCGGAGCTCTTTGCAATGAGAGTAACACAGCTCTGGGTTTTGTCGTGAATAGTTTAAACCTTTATTTGCATAATTCATGAAATTGCATTACATACAACTTCGTGTGAAAGAGATCCCGTTAGAGAACTTGTGCAGCATTTCATAATCTTGTGACTATTTAGCGATGGGCATTTTGTACCGGTCGCTCTCCTCTCCAGTTTTAATGAGCCGCTGCCTTTGCTTTGTTTCATTCCCTCCGTAAGGATTTGTTGACATGTCGTAGTAGTCATGCCTGTTTGGGGGAAGGGAATGAGTTTAGCAGTTTACCAAGAATGGATCAGTCATGTCTCTGCCCTCCAAGAGGTCGGAGGTCGCTTGACTCAGAATAGGGGGAGGGCAACCTTGAAGGGGGCAGATAGGGTTATTTTATTGAGAGGCCATAGGGAAAATAACCCTTTTGAGTCCTTCCAAGCAAAACGTTTTCGTATATTTAATAAGGCCTTTTTTGTTTGTTTTACTACCTTTTTAGCAAGGGACTTTCCTGTGCTTCTGCTTATAAATAGGAGTTAGTGAATTATACGCTTACATAAAGTTTTCAGTAAATTTGCAGAATAGTGTGGGCTTGTTAGATGGCAGCGGTAAGTTTAATATGTTATGTATTTTATGAGTTGTTTTGGGATGCAAAGTGTTAAAAAAATACAGAGCATCAGGATTTGCTGTGATAAGCATACAGATTAGCTGTCCACAGCTGTGATTCATTACTTTCACCGTAGAAATTAAAAGTGGCTGAGGGGAGGGTACTGCAAATGCAAACCACGCTTCTGTGCTGTAAAACTGAAAGGAATGAAAGAAGTGAACATAATCCATGGCCTGGTACAGCCTTAGAAATGTGTAAGGACAACACCTTACATGCTACAGTTCAGCAATCTTAAACTAGTTACGTATTCACTCTTCAGCGGTAACTACAGATAGAAGTTGAGATTTAAGGTATTTTAAAAATATCTACATCGGCTTTAAAACTCTTATCTAAGAAGAGTCGATTTATCAGCTGTGAAATATTTACACTGCAGATCAAGATCTCGGAGATAACAGCAGAAGCCTTGTTGGCAGAGGAGGTTCACCCAGAGGAAGTCTCTCACCACGGTAAGCATTATTTATATTGGAGAGTGCAGGCAGAGGAAATGTTTTAAGATTTGGAAGCTTCACTGTCTTTTTACTAGTAATATGCAAGTGTTTTAAAAGCCTATATATATATATGTATATATACACACACATGTATACATACGTTTATTTTTGTATAGATATATCCATCTAAAAAAACCACCTAAAATGTCCAGATAACTAAATGTGTTGAAATTTACTTTTCTATCAACTGAAATTAGGTTTACAAATGAAAGACTTTACTTAAGAAATGGAAACTTGCTTTAGAGAGATTTGTCTATCATTTAATCCACATGTACTATTTATCTCCTCAGATTTGTTACCATAATCATATTTTTAGTCATATTTGCAAAAATTCCAAAATCCCTTAGACTTAGAGACTACAACAGTCACAGGAATAAGATGGTCTGAAGAGTTAAATATTAGTAAAAATTTCAAAACAAATATTTTCTTCGCTTTCCCTCACCACTTTTAAAAATATACAACAATTCTCTGTGAAAAGTTGGTGGTTTTTTTTTGTGTTCTGCTGCAATTCATCTCTACTGCAGAACTTTGACATAAGAATTCTGCTGAAATTGTATCACATTACTTTGTTTTAAAATACTTGCTGTTAAAATTTCAATATTGCACTTTAAATACTTCAGTAATATTTTCCCTGTATTTTAAGTGAATATTTGTTTTTAAAGGGCTTTATTTTCCATGCTGGATACCATATGAATTAGATTTTATAGCGTTATGACTGTATTTTTTTACTTAGATCATGGGAATTTTATCTTGAACAGGATTTTAGAATAGCTAAAAAATGGTAGTTACACAGATACAGCATTGTAACAATGAATTTGATTTTTACAGCATGTGTTTATTACAGTAATTTATAATAAATATCTCTAAATTAGATAATTTAGTGTACATGCCTGGTGGTGTTTATGTTGTGCTATATTCCTTCATTAATCAAAAGACTTCTTGTTGAATGGGGTGAGAATATCCATTATAATATTTAGGTGGTATTATCTAGTTATGAATGGGCTTTTAAGCTTTCCAATGTGTTGCTGCTAAACAATAAGTTGAAAGTTTATAAATTAGTTTAGACTGTGTTCTCAGTATAAATATGTATATTCACATTAGCATATAAATCTTTATATGAATAAGGAACATGTCTGTATATATACAGATAAGTAAGTTAAGAGAATTTTGCAAAGGGGCATGCTCAACAATTAGGAAATTCCAGAACTTTTGATTATATTATATATGAAGTAGTCCTCTTACGCATATGTGGCATGGTAATGACAAGTTTTAATGCTGCCTTAGTTAATATGCAAAGACCTGGTCTTTGTACGATTTGCAATAGGTCATAGTTGTGTTCTGGCTGGCTTTAGATAGAACATTTGGAAAGCGAAACTTCTTAAATATGACGCTTCTATGGAGTGTATGTTCAGGGTACGTACAGTCACTTACAGCATGGTCAAATTTCTGCTGTTTTTCATGGGGATGGCAAAGGAGAACTGTATAATACAAAGGCTGCCTCAGTACACAATTGCAGAGCTTCCTTCAGCGTATGGAAGCTGTAGCACTTCACAAAAAGCAGATAGCTTTTGATTGGCAGTAGAGTTGTTCAAAAACAAGCCAAAAGCTCCGGGGGGGGCAGGGGGGAGGTGGGAAGGGAAGGGAGAAATTACTGCTGGAGTTCCAAAATTGAAAGATGGAAAAACTTAGTCTGAAATACCTAGCATGGAAAAAATTTAGAAAACTTACCCATTCAACTAAGTTCAGTAGTCAGCAAATTTCACCCCTAGGTTGTACGATAAGAATGATCACACATTATATTGATGTTTCTAAAATGTGTAGCTAACTCCTCACCTTCCCCAGTTAAATAAATAACTGATTACTTAAAATATGGTTTACAGTGAATAAAAAGCTAACTTCAACAATCTGCTCTCTGAAAACTTTGCAACTCTGAATGTTACCTGCTTTATCTATTGAAATTATTTTTCTGCAAGTTCTGACTCTCTTCCCTTTGAAGCTTATGAGATTCATAAATAACACACTTCTCTGAAAGAACCATGTAATTTTCAAATAGTTGCTTAAAACAAAAACACTTGCAGAAACAATTGTTTGCTGTTGATGACCCAGAGGATTGCAGCTTGTATGTGAGCGTATGTGAGTCATGAGCTGTATGGGCATTTCAAATTCATATTGTTATATCTTTGTACCCCTATATAACCACAGTATTTGATGTTTAAGCTATCATATTTAAAATTGTAATATATTTGAGAAATATAAATATACCTGATATATGTGAGCTGTTTCTATTTTGCGAAGGAGTTGCTGCTTTTCCCAAGGTAGCACTTAAACTTTTTTACCCCATACTTAATCTTACTTTTAAAAATGTGTTATGTAATACCTCCATTGAAATACGTATGTATGCCTTTATCTAAATGTGGTATTGCTTACAATTAATACTATCAGAGTATGAATAACTGTACCCAAACTTAAACAAAAAACAATTGTGAAAGTAAGCAAGGTATGAAATGTGAAACAGGGGATTCCCATCTCAGTGACAGCATCGGACCTGCGTATACGGCACATTTTTAATCCTATTGGAAACTGTGATCAAATAGTATTTGGAATAAGGATTCAACCCTAGTATGCGGGAACTGTATCATGTCTTACGGATGAGGTGGGGGTTCAGCTGGAAGAGGATGGATTGACTAATGTTGTGATACAGGAAAACCTAGATTTTTTTTTCTTTTTTCTCCTTCTGTACAGACTTTCAGTGAAGGATTGCAGAAGTTATACAGTCATGTGTTGCTTTTTTTCTACCTTTGTGAAATTGATAGGAAACAGTCCTAAGCCCAACAAGAATTTTGTTGGTGATTTATAATTCAAATGGTGCAATCTGTTAGAGTAGCGTTATGTGCCCTTCAAAAGCCTGAATACAGAGAAAGAAGTTGCTGGGGGGTTATGTGGTGGGTTTCTGTATTTGTTTTCTGTTGGTTTTCTTTTTTTTTTTAAAGTGCATTGTTTGTATGGAGTGTAGTACATCTGTTCAGAATGTTTCCGCATAAACCTTCCTTCTTATCACTTCAGCACATCGTGTAAACAACTGGTTTTAAGGCTGCTTTTGCCATGTCTGTGCTGAACTGTTAAATGCTGTTGAGTTGTCATCTCTTGTCAAAAAACACTACCTTGGTCGGGCTTTTTGTTTTAACAAGTGTTTTTCTTCTGTCATCCCGTATGCAAAAGAGGAATTATTTATAAATACTTAAGAGTTCTTAAGTCACCAACTTAAAACCTTTTCTGGTTAAAACAGCTTTGCTCTGGTGCCTGCAAAATGCTTGACAGTCATTAGGTAGCTAATGTGCTGTGACCACTGCTTATTACACTAATCATAATTAACACACTGATTTCCTGAGCTCTATATGTTGTCCTGTACTGGGACTATGGTGGTCTTGTTGGTAAGTTTGCACTACGTGTAGAACAGTATGGCTGTGATCCTGTGATGGCACCAATAGTTGTTACTGTAACGTATAAGAATCTGAATCTGAGCTCACTGGAGTTGATCTTAAAAAAAAAAAACCCACACAACAAAACAAACAAACAAAAGCACCACCCAACTTTTAGTGGGCTTTGGTGTTGGTCCTGTATGACGAATGGGACCATGCACACATGAGGCCAGAATCCCGAGTCAGAAATGCTTTGAGCATCTGGTTTTGCTCACAGGTTAAATTTTGCCTCATCCAATGCAAAAGAAGCCTTCTCATAGGACCTGAGGGGTACCCAGCTTTCTTAGTGGCTGTGTGCTGAATAGTTAATTTTCTCCTGAATGAGAAAAGACATGTGGCAAAGGGATTATTCTTTGAACTATGTGTGATCATAAGTGAAAAAGGAAGTACATTAAGTGTGCACAGGACAGGCAGAGGATAACTAACTTTCATTGCGTCCCTTGTGAAATAATACTTTCACGTAGTCCCTCAAAAACCCGGTTTTACCTGATTCTTCTTAGAACAAGTTAGGCAGTGGAATTATATATGGCCTTTCTATGTGGAAGTACCATTACTGTGCTGATTTTAATGAATTGTTTTTATTTTCGCATTTTTCTCTGGGAAATGTTTGGAGATATTTTTTTTTCCTTTAAGGACAGGTGCTCTGTTTACCCATATATAACTGGTACCTGTGTAGAAGTATGTGTTATAGAATTTAATACAACGCTGTTTGTCGGTTAGGTATTTCATTAGTCTGTATGCAAGCAGAGGTTATGTGCTTTCTCAGTATAAATTCTCACACTGTGATATACTACATCTTTGTTTTACTAAAGCCTTGGCAGTGAGAACCAGGAGTTCTTAGTGATTTTGATGAATTAACTTAGTCTTGGAAGTGTAAGATATGTAGGTGCTAAGGGCTGATATAAGGTAAGAAACTTCAGCAGCCTTTTACTAATACATTTCCTTCCATCCTTTTCTTTAAACAATTATTTGCAATATTTTCAACAGATCCCCTGTAAGCAGCCTGCAGATTCGCTATGATCAATCAGGGAACAGTTGTGGAGAAAATTTGCCCCCGGTAGCAGCCAGCATAGAACAGCTTCTGGAGAGGCAATGGAGTGAAGGACAACAGTTTTTATTAGAGCAAGGCACCCCTAGTGACAGTAAGTACTCACATTGTGTTTATTACCGCTTTTGTTAACTTGTTATTCAGAACTGCTATTCAGTGCTTGTCCAAGAATGTTTTTTAAAAAATTATTTTCTGCTGTGAATAGAAATATAACCATAGTGTATAATTGTAATGTAGTTCTTAATGCAGCACATGGCTTCAGTAGATTACAAAAGAGTTCTCTATAATTATCTACATTTTTATGGATGGGGAAATTGTGTCATGAGAGAGGAAGTGACTTGTAGGTCCAGCTGGACGGTTGCAGTTTGGAAATGAATTCTGGACTCTTCAATCCACTATTGTAAATAGTATAGCATAGGTCCCCAGTTTGCTCTATATTGTGTGATACAAATTGGCATAATAATTTTTTATTGTTATATTTTTCATTTTTAAAATCTAAACTGCCTACTTCTGTTGTTGTTTTAAAAAAATATTTACAAAAGTTAGGCAGGTGTCGTACTGGGCTTTCCTATCTTTATTATGTTCTGCGTTTCTTGTGAAATCATTATTTTCTCAAGTTACGTTTAATAGAGGAATAGTCCAAGAACGAATACGTTAAAAGAGGAAGTGATGAGTTGATAACTTGGATCTCCATGTTCAACAAAGATACTGATTGAGTACATTTAATTTTTTTAAATTTTTTTTTTTTTAATACCAGGTTGGGGTTTGTGTTCTGTTTTATTGAACATACTCTTCTTGTTGGTAGTGTAAAGTGGTATCTAGTTGGTATTTTTATGAATGGTATCCTGACAAAAATGCTAATTGTGAGGAAATTCATGCAGGGATAATCCTTTAAACATGATAGCTGGAGGACAGGTTTAGCTAAGTCTTATTGCATCTCATTTGGGCTCACTGAGGGTTCCTTTGTATGTTCTTGAAGAGGAGGGATAAAAGCTAAATCCTTGGGAAATGACCAGATGTGCCTATACCAGTAGACTTATGTCTGTAGTAGGCCCAGAGGTCATGTTAAACAAATACAATTTAGAATAAAAAAAAAAAAATGGCTATCCCTGTGGCTTTACAGTCACACTCTAGTACTACTTGGGAAATCCAAGTTCTGAAACCAAATCGGAGTTTGAGAAAACTGTGCTTGGTAAAAATCAGGTTAGTACAGAAGATGATGCCCTTTTTCTGCAAAAAAAGGGGTGGTAACTGCAGTGCTCACAGAGTGCTCCCTGCTGGGTGATCTGTAGATTGCCGCTCAAAGCAAATGAGAGCTCCTGCTCCCGGCAAGGTGTGTTGTGATCACTTCACGTTGGATGACTTTTTTTTTCATTGTTTCTGTAAGTTTGTGATTCAGTGTACAGGGCAGTAAAGCAGAAAACCTCCCTTTTCACAAATTTGCTTGTTCTTAGGTAAATGTTCTTGGTTGGCTGTGTTGTCAGTTGAATGCGTATTTGCCAAACTTCTTCTGTTTTGATAATGTTTAGAATTTGTAATACTGCAGCTGAAATAGATTTTTCCGAACTGTGCAATTGACCTGTGCTACCAATATAATACTATTTTTATATTCTGGTTTGGGGATAAGTTATCATGTACTGCTGTTTGCTTAAAATCAATGTCAGCCCTAATGATGTGACTTTATCTGTATTTAAGCCAGGGTGTAGATATATTCCAAAATTACTGTCGCGTGCTATGTACTTTTTTCTGCACTTCAAATTACACAAAATTCATCCTAAACCTTTCCACTTAAAGTCAAATTTCTTTAACATGTATCTCTAATAATTTTATTTATATTTTCACATATGACTTAATACTAGTCATAAACTGTAATACAGAAATTAAAAAAAAAAAGAAGATTATGTTATTCATACTTGGATTGTGGTTGTGAACGATAACATGTGCATTTTTACCTTAGTTTTAGGAATGCTTAAATCGTTACACCAACTTCAGGTTGAAAATAGGCGGTTAGAAGAACAGATAAAGAATCTGACCGCTAAGAAGGAGCGGCTTCAGCTACTCAATGCGCAGCTTTCGGTGCCCTTTCCAACAATAACGTCAAATCCTAGCCCTTCTCATCAAGTACATGCCTTTCCAGTACAAGCGGGTAAGTAGAGGAGTGTATTAAAGTGTCAAAGTAATTCAAGCATGTATTTATATGAAATATCTATTTCATCCACTTATGCCATTGATGGAGATGCATACGCATATAGGATGAATATAGACTAAGTATTTGTTGGCGTGTTTAGATGTTAAAAAGTCAATTGGAAGTTTTATATGAACCATTACTACTTGTTTCAGTGCAGTTTCGTTTTTACTTCTGTCTGGAGCACAGCTGTTTGAATCTATTGATTCACCAATTATTTAGTTAATATTTTACTATTCAGTAATGATTTTAAGGTTGACTTTAGATTTTCTATATTTACCTTTGACATTATTTTGAAATAAGTATTCTGAATCTTTTTACATGTTACAGAAATTTAATCACTGTGTGCTTTTTGAAATAATTATTTTAGCACCTAGCACTGATTCCTTGAACAGCAGTAAAAGCCCTCATCTGGGAAACAGTTTTTTACCGGACAATTCTCTTCCTGTATTAAATCAGGTAATTTTTATTTGTTTCTTCTAAACTTAAACTTGTTACAAGTTAACTCATCATAGTCCTTGCATTGTGCTGTTAGGTGAAATTTTATGCAGCTGAGGGGGTTTTGTTGTTTGTTTTTACACCAGGAGATAACCTCCAGCGGACAAAGCACCAGCAGTTCATCAGCTCTTTCCACTCCACCACCTGCTGGGCAGAGTCCAGCTCAGCAAGGCTCAGGAGTCACAGGAGTTCAACAGGTCAATGGTGTGACAGTGGGGGCACTAGCTAGTGGTATGCAGACTGTAACCTCCACCATTCCTGCAGTGCCTGGTGTGGGTGGAATAATTGGAGCGCTGCCAGCCAGCCAGCTGGCAATCAATGGAATTGTAGGGGCTTTAAATGGGGTAATTCAGACCCCAGCAACAATATCACAGAACCCTTCTCCTCTCACTCATGCAACCGTGCCACCCAATGCAACGCATCCTCTGCCAACCACGTTAAATAACAGGTAAGAATTTGCTGATTTTACGTTTTTCCTGACAGTGCCTGCTGTGCTTCAGTTTAGCTATATTTTTTTAAACTTAGTCAAAAGGTAATGTTTCTTCCTTAGCCTGTAATTGTCAAACTAAGCTCTGCTCCTGATCTGTGAATGAAAGTAAGAAGGCATTTAACAGAAGCATGAATAGTCAAGTTAAAGAAAAGATGGTTTTTGTTTAGCTTTTGGGAATCCTAGTGTCTGTTCATTCCTGTTTTTTAATCAAGTCACATTCCCAAACAAATACAATCATGTAAATGTGCTCCAGCTCCTTTTCTGTTTCAGAAACCAATATTCTTTGTCCTGCCAATTGTTCTTCCAGGATTAAAGGAGTGCTGGAAAAGCTACCATTTGTTGCAGTAGGAAGGGGGGAGGGGAAGAAGGAGAACAGTATATGGTCGTGTAATTAAAGATGTAATAGGCATAACTAACCAGAGAAGTAATACCATTGCATGGTGTTTTCAGTTCTCTGCATCTGACTCCAAAGACAACAAAATTAGTTTTTTCAAGTGGTGTTCCTAAGGATTTTTAAATGCATAAAAAGATCCATGCTTCAGTAGTTGTAACAGCACTTCCCCAAAACCAGGTATCCTCGGTCATGTAAATGGTTGCTGCTTGAGCTGCAAGGCAAATGGGTAACAAAAGGAGAGAGCTGCTTTCCGGGAAGGGGAATGGACTGCTCGGTCTGGAAGTATTTTGGGATAGAGCAGAGCCTGGGCTAACTCATTCTCCTCTCTCCCCTTCCCCCCACCCCTTGTATTGTCCTTCGCTTAGGAAGGAGAACCGTGGTTCTGTGTAGAAAGAAATGCCTGCAAATAGGCAGTGGATTACTTGTCTTTAAGTAGAGTTTATTTTTGGAGATTATGGTGGATTACCCACCAAAAAAGGCTTATGTGATTGGAATGATGCGAGGGATCCCTAGTTTTGTGGCTGTTTTTTCCAGTTTCTTTCCTTGCTGTTTGTCTGGCAGCTCCTGAATATTCGTGTACCGTGTCACTGTGTGGTATTGTTTCAAGAGGCTCATAAAACCTGATACTTTCAAGTGTATCCTGTTGTTTTGATGTGCTGTTACATTTTTACCGAGGAGGTTATATTTTTCATAGTTTATATCATACATGAACATAACATTTCATAGGTTAAACAAAAGACGTTTCATTAATGAAAAGTTACTTTCTTTCATGAGTATCAGAGGTCTGCTGAAAACACAAGAATTTTGCATTACTCTCCCCAAAAGTGTGAGGAGGATTGAGAAATACTAGACAAAATGAATAATATTAACCAGTTGCATAATGCTTTCTACTTTCAGGTAATGCCAAAATACACTGGTCATGCTGTTGTTTTCTCGTATGATTTTGTTAATACACAGATTATTTATTTCTGACTCTTTATACTGCAGAAGTTCTTTTGTTTCTTTTTTTTAATAACCATCTTAACGGCTGTAACTCTGTGGTGTGTAGCCTAGTAGTAGACTACTCCAGTTCACACAGAATATGGCAACTGGTGTCCTGTTCATAAGCTCATATTCTAACTTTTCGCATAGTCTGGAATACTCCAATGATTCCCCATTTTCTGCTACAACAAGTTCATGATGTATAACTCTGCCAGCATTTCTGTTTCTCTATTTCTATTCTTGCATGATCTCTTTCTGCACTGCTCCCCCATAATACTAATTTAATGTTTATATTCAGTTTAAAAATGCACGTTTTACACAATTCTCTGCTTTACTGAGCTCATCCAGATGATTTTCTGGGTCCCCTTGCTTTTGAGGCATTTCACAATTGCCCCCATTTTCTGTGAGTTTTCAGTATTTCTGCTTGCATATTTAGAGGAAAAGAGTTCAGGCTGAGCAAGCACTAATGCCAATTAGTGCTAATATGATTTTAGTGATGACACGTACATTCCTTATTCCTGTTTCTTCCATTACAAATGTTTCAGTGAAAAATATAAAAAAACTTTTCTGTTACTGGAACTAAGTTGTGAAGAGGCTCTGGGATGACTTTGCATGAAGAAAAAAAAAAAAAAGGGCAAAAAATGTAAAAATATTTTCCACTGGTTGAGATTATTGGTTCTGAAACTATACGGGACACCATTTGTTCCTGCCACTCTTGAGTTCATTGCTGTCTCAGTGGCAACTAGTTGACTATTTCTTCAATGTTAAATTCCTCTAAGTATCGCTACTCTTTGAACTGCTTAATTGGGAAGGTTAAATGGTAACAAGCGCAGGCAGGCATGGAGGCTTGCCACCATGCTGTTGTGAGCTTTTCGAACCTGGTTAGGTCGCGTGGTGGTGGTCAGCTTTGGAGGTGGTTGAAATCAGTATTCGCTAGGCGACGGAAAGCCACATGAGAACTCAGCCCTACTTTTTAACTTTTGTGTATTGTTCTGTAATTAAAAGACTTCCCAGATGTTCCTGTAAGATGCTACTTACAGTAACTTCCCAAGCTTCAGAACCTGTTCAGACAGTTTCATGTGAAAAATAGCCAAGTTATTCACCATTGCGTGAAGACTTCTTTATGCATATTGTCCTTATTCATGTGAACTCTTTAACTGTGGGACATAGGGAGGTGAGAAAACACTGATTTGCACAGTGCTGTTTGAAAGAGTTTCAAATTGTAGGTAAAAGAGCCTACATTCATTCCACAGAGAAAAATACTCGATCTTTTTCTGGGAAAAAGATGGCTTAACACAGATTGTGAGCAACTGGGAGATTAAGTGATTTAAGGAAAAAGATAGGATTGTTTCTTTACATTCCCGCAACCAGAGAAGACTGTAGGATGGAGAGTTTCAGACTGATCATATACCTATTAATGAGAAGCTAAAAAGGATTAAATTTACATTCCAAGCTGATGTGGTTTAGAGAAATCTCTGTGGTGAAATCCAGTGAACTGCCTCTTCCGGGAAGCTCAGGAGCTGCAGCGTTTTGTCTTCTGTAGTTAGGTTTTGTTTCTAGACACTTAGATCTCAGCTGCTGGCTGAGGATATTTTCTTTCAAGTGCCAATGCAGAGCAAGATAGGAAGGCAGAGCAGATAAAGAGAAGGGAGAAAAAAGAAGTGCAAAGGTAAAATATGATATGGGAAAAAAGAAAGAATAGGATAAAAGAATGAAAAAAGTGGAAAACATTCATTCCAATGTAGAAGAATACAGAAAAAGTGAGGTAGAGAAGAAGAATGATGGTAATATTAGTCAAACTGAAGGTACTTATTTTTTGCAGTTGTTACAAATATTTTTGATACAATTGAATTTAAAGCTGTTCAAAGGAATTTCAATTAATCGATGAGTGTCATCGTTTGAAAGTCAAACACATGCACAGTTCTAGCTTATGTTAGGCCTGAGTTTTGCTGTTGTAGCTCAGGAGGAAAGCCTAGGAGTTTCCTTGGGTAGATGAAGTGTCATCTCTGCTTTCATCAACAATCAAACAAACATTGCTGGCAGTTATTGGGGAATAAACAGAATGGTGTTATCCATTTTGGGTTCTGTCACCGTAAATCCCTGGTGTGTGTGCAACTGGAATATTACGTGCAGTTCTGATTATGCAGTTTCAGAAAAGGATATAATACAAGGGAAAAAAGAGTACAGCAAGCATAATCGGAGGCAAAATGGCTTGCACAGGACAAGGTCAGTAGAATTAACTTCTTGGTTAGGGAAAAAGACCATTGACAAGAGATTTGAAAACCAGGACAGTGGTAGAAGTGATAGTAATGAATGTTGTGAAGTTGACGTGGGATATCATAGAATTGTTTACATTGGAAAAGACCTTTAAGATCGAGTTGAACTGTTAACCTAACACTGCCAAGTCCACCACTGAACCATGTCCCTACCACATCTGCACATACCTCCAGGTATGGGGACTCATCCGCTTCCCTGGGCAGCCTGTTCCAATGCTTGACAGCCCTTTCAGTGAAGACGTTTTTCCTGATATCCAATCTAAACCTCTCCTGGCCCAACGTGCGGCCATTTCCTCTTGTCCCATCACTTGTTACTTTGGAGAAGACATGGACCCCCACCTCACTACAACCCCCTTTCAGGTAGCTGTAGAGAGTGATAAGGTCTCCCCTCAGCCTCCTCTTCTCCAGGCTAAACAACCCCAGTTCCCTCAGCCGCTCCTCATAAGATGTGCTCCAGACCCTTCACCAGCTTTGTTGCCCTTCTCTGGACACGTTCCAGCAACTCAATGTCTGTCTTGTAGTGAGGGGCCCAAAACTGAACACATTATTCCAGGTGGGGCCTCACCAGTGCTGAGTACAGGGGGACAATCACTTCCCTAGTCCTGCTGGCCACACTATTTCTGATACAGGCCAGGATGCTGTTGGCCTTCTTGGCCACCTGGGCACACTGCTGGCTCACGGTCATGGCTGTTGACCAACAGCCCCAGGTGCTTTTCCACCAGGCAGCTTTCGAGCCACTCCTCTCCTCGCCTGTAGCGCTGCATGGGGTTGTTGTGACCCAAGTGCAGGACCCAGCACTGGGCCTTGTTGAACCTCACACCGTTGGCCTCAGCCCATCGATCCACCCTGTCCACATCCCTCTGTAGAACCATCCTACCCTCAGGCAGATCGACACTCCCACCCAACTTGGTGTTGTCTGCAAACTTACTGAGGGTGCACTCGATCCCCTCGTCCAGGTCATTCATGGAGATATTACACAGAACTGGCACCAGTACTGAGCCCTGGGGAACACCACTTGTGACTGGCCGCCAACTGGATTTAACTCCGTTCACCACCACTGGTAGGGCCCGGCCTTCCAGCCAGTTTTTTTACCCAGCAAAAGCTTACACCCATCCAAGCCATGAGCAGCCAGTTTCTCCAGGAGAATGCTGTGGGAAATGGTGTGAAAGGCTTTACTAAAGTCCAGACAGACAACATCCACAGCCTTTCCCTCATCCGCTAAGTGAGTGACCATGTCACAGAAAGAGATCAGGTTTGTCAAGCAGGACCTGCCTTTCATAAACCCATGCTGACTGGGCCAGATCACCTGGTTGTCCTGCATGTGCCGTGTAACGGCATTCAGGATGATCTGCTCCACAAACTTCCCCGCCACTGAGGTCAGACTGACAGGCCTGTAGTTCCCTGGATCCTCCTTCTGGCCCTTCTTGTGCATGGGTGTCATGTTTGCTAACCTCCAGTCCACTGGGACCTCCCCGGTGAGCCAGGACTGCAGATAAATGATGGAAAGTGGCTTGGTGAGCACATCCGCCAGCTCCCTCGGTACCCTTGGGTGGATCCCATCCGGCCCCATAGACTTTCCCATTCCCCATAGGAAGTAGTAAGTGCAGCCCAGCATGTGTGTCCCATAGCACCGCGGCCATCCAGTGATGTACGAAACAAAGCCTACGTTGCTTGCCCTGTCCCAGCAGTAGGGAACGGCGATGCTGTGGGTGTTTTCATACTGGCTGGTTAATACAAAGTAAATGTCAAAGCGATCACGGAGCCGGGCTACAGCATGTGAGCTACTGTAGAAAGGCAAGATAAATATTATGTCCTGAAGAGCTGAATGACTGTAGCCTAACTGTGCAGATTCGTGGCTGATTTGAGTTAATTTAATTCCTTACTACCAATCACAGCTAGCAGTCCTGCCGGCCTGTTGGTCATCCCGCGCACACCCACCTTCTTGCTGATCCTAGTGCTTCTGCGTTCACACAATGACCTCATCTACATTAATAGATAATCTTTCAGGGTGTTTTGTATTGGCTTTGGTTTCAGCTCAGTTCCCACGAGATGCAGCTTATTGTGCAAGAGCTCGTGCAAGGGGAGGGGACAGAAGTGTACAGCTGAAAGGGAAATACTTAACCTTTCAATAGCAGCGTAAACCTATTGTGAAACTACACCTTAATAATTCAATGAGTGTTTTAAATTAGTAAAAGCTAACACCGGTACCGAAAGAGTAAATCCAGCTGTCTTCCTGATCTTCTGTTCCAAAACCACCCTTGTTCATGCTGTTGGTCTTGTGGTGAACTGGCATAGCTGAAGAAACCCTTTATTTCCAGACCAGTTGTCAGCTGGATCAGTTCCCTGCCCAATTTCCTAAATAGCTGCAGAACATTTTATGTAGGCATGAAAACAGGGACTGGGAGCTAAGCTGTAGGCAAGTGCAGAGGCGCCCTGCTTCGTTCCACGGCAGCATCAGCTGGCCCACTTCAAGGCTGAATGTGTTCGCTAAATTACAGACAAGATACAGGCAATAGTGATAGATCTGAATATAGCAAAAGATGAGAATTAGAAGGAAACCAAGACAAAGTAAATGCTAGTTAACTGAGTGTTAAAGGTTGGCGAGAGCTCTCTTACAATATAAAATCTGGCCTTTCTGTATAAAGTATTTTAAAAAAAAAAGTAGAAATGGTAATTATTATCTGAGTTTAAAAGAATGTGCACATAGTAGACTTACGTTACAGGCAAGATGTTGCTGTAGCTCAGCATAAATGAGACTCTGGGTGGGGTGGTAATGTCTCAGTATGTATCAAAAAAATGCAACTGGACAGACAGACAATTTTAATATTTGACAGTGTGGAATCAAAATGCTAAGTAGGAACTGTTTATATACATCTTTTCTTTGTTTCAATGGAAAGCTGAAGTAAAAAGTTCCCATAATTTCATATAAATTACAGTATTACCCTGTCAAACCCCACAGTGCCTCCGGACTGGGATTACTGCCTGACCAACAGAGACAACTTCTGCTCCATCAACAGCACCAGCAATTTCAGCAATTACTAAGTACCCAGCAACTCACAACAGTAAGTTTTCCCGTTAATTATGATCTGTTCGTCTACTCTATTCTAAGGCATGGATAAACTCCTCAGCCTGATATAAATACTAGAAATGGGATTAACTTGATATTACACGTTTTGATGATTTTTTAGTTTTTCAGTTGCTTCAACCTTTTTGGATGATAGCCATGTGAAATTACAGGATTTTTGGGCTGTGTATTTTGCTAAAAGAATTGTTCCCTAGAGCCTTCAGTCCCGTTTAGTCCCGTGTGGACACAGTGGCTTGTCTCAGCATCAGCTGTGGGCAGCAGAGTTTGGGACCATGTATGGATTCTATCAGTATGCTAAGCTAGTCTCCGATTCCACCAGGACTCCAGCAAAAGACTTTTGGGTAGCACCTCGTGAGCCGTCTTTGTTCTGCCTTGCAGTATTCATATATGCCATTAGGTAACTGGTTGAACTATTTGTATTGTTAATTGTGTATTTTTAGTACTTTGACAGACATGGTTTGATATTCTCAGGTATGTTTTTTCTGACAGAGGCCCGAGGAAGCCAGCAGGCTCAGCTGAACTTCTGCTGAGCTGCTGATTTCAGGAAATTTTATAGATACTTTCTTCCCTTTCTCACAGTCTTGTAGAACTTCATTAGTGTAACCTAAATTAGCTGGGATTAGGTTAAGGGTTGCACTGACTGAAGATTTGGATAAGCTAGAACCCAGGGAGGAGCTATTTTTCAGTAACTAATTCTTGATTTATTTTTTTTTTCCTCCTCCCTCTCCTCATACTACTCCAGGAACAACATCAGGCCCTTTTGTATCAATTAGTACAGCAACAACATCACCACCACCAACACCATCAGTCTGAAGTACAGCAATTACAGATTACTGGAGGAGCACAGATACCCATAAACAACTTACTTTCAGGCACACAGGCCTCACCGCTTAATGCGGCTGCTACCAACCCATTCCTTACAATTCATGGAGATAACGCAGCTCAGAAGGTGACAGTAAGTATACTTCTCACCTCGTTTTCCATGTAGTACCTCCATGAGGTAACTAAAAAGATAAGCAGCAAGTTATGTGCATGTATTCACAACTCAAGGATGGTCAAGTTTTTATTTTCTTTATTTTCTTTTTCTTGAGCTGCGCTTAGTGAGGTTCAGAACTCTGAGAACTTGTAGTTGCTTACACCTAACCTGTCTGCTGCACACTCCTGCTTCCCTGGATGAGGATGCCAGTCCAGTGACCCTTGCTTTCCTCTTGTAATTACAGCTGCAGCCTTAGTCCTTCTCACCCCACTCCCCAGCTTTGTGTCCACTATTTTGTAGATCATTCCATTTATCACCTTCCTTGAAGAGTTTGTACCTGGCCAGGCCTCAGGCACGGTGAAGCAGCAGAGATCAGTTGATGCCTTGAGAGATGAGGAGCCCATTGCTGGGAAGGTGCAATATGCAGTAGGAGAAAGGGCTTGGTTCTTGGCATCCTGGTTCTGGCGTGGGAAGATGAGGCTGTACCCTGGGAGGATTCCTTTGCTTGGTAGAGGCATAAAACCTTTCCTAGGCAGATAAGGAAACAAGACACATTTTTCTGGCAAGATGTTCCATTGTCTTCAGGAAAAATCCATTTCCAAGATGCGAATTCTTTCTTCAAGGAGTCAGAGAACAGACTGCATTCTCCAAGGGTCATACAATTAAGATAACGGAGAATGAAGGGAAGGAGCACGTGTAACTTGTGAAAACAAAGGATGAATGGAGCAGGAGGACAAAGTTCCAGTATTTCTTGGGGAAGACATCGAGGGGCAGTGGTAGTGAGAAAAGGGAAGCTTGTTTGCAATAGCAGGCGGGAAGAGTTTGGGGCTAGATATTGGTCCCCTCCCCGCACCCACCCCCAAAGGCTCCAGCTACTTCAGGGGCACAGTGGTGGAGAAGGACTGGGGCAGCTGGGCCTGTGTCGTACTTCCCCAACATAAGGTGAGACACAAAGCATGTACGATACGATGAATTTTTAAGACAGTTTTCCTGGAAACAGCTCCCTTCCATTCAGAAATACAAGTGTTTACTTTTATTAAGCTTTGCACATGGTCGTTGTCGCTTTCCAGTTTGGTCCGTTGTTGTGATGTTGCAACCGTATTGCACACTGCAGGACCCCAGTAAGATCACATTCTTTCCCAGTTGCTGATGGTCAGAGCAGAAGTGCTCCATCGCGGGGGTTTGCCCAGTCCAGTGCCTTGCCTTCATTTAGAAATATTCACAATTTGTTCTAGTATGTTTAGAATTTATCTTCCCTCATTTTCTAAAAATGTGTAGTGAATGGAATTGAGATCCTGTATTTGGTTTGCATCAGAACAAACTATTCTACATGTGACCTTATTTTGAATTTTTGAAATGGCTATTACTAGCTTTGGACAGCGTGACCGGGCAGAACTAGTATAGTTTACAAATATGCAGTTACAATTGTAGTTTTGTTCTTATAATATTTGTTGCTAGCTGTAAACAATTCCAGGAAATCTCAGAACATCTTTCGAACAAGCCCCTTAGAAATAAATTTGTTTTGAAATAGCTTTTTTTGTATTTATTTTAAAAAAAAAGGTTAGAATTGAGACCGATTGCACTGGATTGTTGAACTATTTTAATCCAAAAAGAATTTCTAACAAATTCTCTATTTGCCAAAAGTTTCAATATTTTAATCTCAATTCAAGTTGGAACAGCTTTTCAAGCATTTCTGAATGCTCAGTGAATGCGATGAGGTTTTTGCTCAGCTGTGTTCTATACTTTCAGGAAATGTCTTTGTAGCAATTTATGAAAGAAAGATAATGGTGACAGGGGCAAAACGGAAATGGTATTTCTATTCTGATGGGGAAGTGTAGATTTCAGCCCTCTCCAGTGGCTAAAATGTAGCAGAGATCACCTGGTATTTGTCTTGACTGTCCTGCGGTTCTAAGGAGAGACGACAGCCAGGAGCAGCAAGTCTTGTTGGAGTGACAGCAGAGGCAAAGTCGGTGTTTTCTAACGCTCGCTCTGATGGCCTTCGCAGGAGCGGCCTCAGTGTAGGACTACTTTAATTATTCTTTCCTTTCCCGCTTCCTATTCTACAATACATGATTTTTCTTCGCAATGCAACAGTTACTATTTAGGTAGCTCTAGTAAATGAACTGCTTTTTCATTGGTGTGAATTCAGTTTTACTTAACTCTGTATTTTATAATCTGATTTGTAGAAGTATTTTCTCTTACACAGAGGCTCAATGATAAAACTGGACCAGTTGCGTCAGAGAAGAGTTGACGTTTGACCGATGCTCGAGAACTGCACGTCCTGCTGTTATAGCACTTCGTCTGGCTGCACGCTGCAGCTTTCCTTTCTGCAGATTGAAGAAATGCAACAAGGAACTCTTACTGCACAGCAAAAGGTTAATAATTTCCATAAGGATATTTTTGGTAGGCTTTCATTTGCTTTCTTGTTGCACTAAAATGGATGTACTTTTTAAACGTTTCAGACTGTGAAGTAGATAAAACTCTGCAAACCACAATTATTTTGTCAATCTGATGGTACTAAGTACAAACTCAACCATAGAAAAACATAGACTTGACTCTTCAGTCCCAATCTTCTAAATGTAAAGGCGAGTAAACTGCCTGCACTCGGGCGTGACTTTGGTTTCAGAGCAGCAGTTTTAAAACCCAAACCACCCCGACCCCAGTCTGATCTTCTGCTGCAGTTGCGATGTTTCCTTTTAGACTAAGCCTGTAATGGCAGCCCGGACTTGCCGTTTGTCGGTTCTTTTTTACACGCCTGTTTTGAAACCGGACTCATAAGGGAATCCACTTCTCAACTTTTTATTCCTTCAAATTCCTGTTGTTATGTAGTGGGAGTTTTTTCCTGAGTACGAATCACAGTACGGAATCCAAAGTTTTATTAATTTTGGTGTAGGTTTTAGAGTTCTGAGGTTTTTAAAGGAACCGGTTTGGTTCCGGTGACAAAAGTTTTCTTACCAGAAGAGAAGGCCACACTGGAAGAAGTACGTATAGTGTTTGGCCTAAACCAAGTGCCTGTTGCTACCTCCATGTTGTCGAAATGGCTGCAGACAGCTGACCATGCACTAGACGTGTCCTTGTTAGCAGCGGAATATTCTGTGTTGCACCAGCAGCCTTGTTGTTCTGCCTTTACTAGAGGTGTTTATACCACTGTAGATAGCTCAGGCAGATTGTTACCTGGGTCACTTTTCACTAATAAATTACCAAAAAAGTGAGTTAGTATTTCCCACTACACTTTCCCAGTGGTTGAAACGGGTGAACTCGTGTTACAGCGCTTCCGACAGCAGCTGATTTCATGGCGTGAGTCTATGCAGTGTGGTGAAGGACAGTTTAAATGGGGGTGATGACCACTAATCAATGTTAAGGTGGGAATTATTAGAGGAAAAGACCCAGCTGTAATTAGACCTCCACTGTGTACTTATTTGGAAGAACATGTTAATTCTGCAATATGTTTCTTAGTTAAACATTGCACAGTTCTTACCTCATTTCTGTAAATAAAGTTTTGTGAATCTGTTTTGTATTGTGAAGAATTCATAAGAAACATTGATATTTTGATTTGTAATATTTCTAATTAGTAGATTTAATTGAAAAAGTAAAAATAATTTATTTTTATATGTTGTGGGGAATTTTTTAAAAATGTCACAAATCACTTTTGTAGATACTTTACAAAAGTAAACCGGTGGTTTATTTTGCTTACTCAACCCACTGGTGGCTATTCTGTAACAATTTGTACAAAAGGTAAGATGGAAATGTGCTGTTATTTTGACTAGATGTAAAATTCCAAGTGTATGAAAAGATATGTACAAAGCTTTTGTTAATAAACTTTAATAATGTTTATAGTTGTGTACCGCTTGTGTGAATGTGAGTCTGGCAGAAGAATGGAATTATTTTTATTACCATCACGTGACAGGAATGGTGTCAATTGCACGTGGCCACTAAAATTTATTACACGTTTTTCAAAATGATTCTCATGTAAATTTTTGCTTTCAAGAGACGCTGATGCAGCTGCAGCACTGTCCGGGGAGGGTTTTGCTTACTGGGGGTAAGTGTCCAGTGGCAGCCCTGTGCCCATGGCTGATGTCAGAGCCTTCTCCTTTCATCCTTCAATGAGAACGGACTGTGAAATCGCAGGAGGAGGAGTGAGCTCTTGCTCTAACGGCCCCTGTTTGTTCTGAGATAACTTGGCGAGAGCTCTGCCGGAGATGGGACGAGTTCTTTACACAGTGCCTGTGTTAAGGTGATCGAGGCCTTTGGTTGGTGCTGTCATTTCTGTATTGTATTTTCTGTAAAACCACCGCAATGTTTTTTCCAGGAATTCTGCTTATTGTCCACAGAGGGGTTGGTAAACGCACAGCTGAACTCCCAGTCTTTTATTTCGCAGGCAGCAAGGGGGAACTTGACCCTTCCCCTACTGTGACTTGAAGATAAGTACGAGGATTTGGCAGACAGGGGATGCGTTATTGCTCCCTCGTGATTCTCAGCCCCTGGCTGGGCTGGCGCAGCCTCCGGCCGAGACGGGCCGTTGGAACAAGCAGCAGGAAGATGGTGCTGCCATAGGCCTGTGCCATTTGTATTTCTGTCTGCTCCAGTCTTAAGGGTTGAAGATTCGTGTTTTATTTTCCAATGGGGAAAAGTGGAGTCCTGAAAGAAGACAGGCTAATGAGCAAGCTGAGAACTAACAGTAGGAGAATGTGAAGCATCACCTGGCAGAACTTGGGGCATCGTTAACCCCCACCCTCCCACCTGCTGAATGGCTCCTCAGCCACCAGGGCGAGAAAAAATTCCCTCTGGAGGCAGTTGGTGAATGTTTTATGCTGTGAGGCGAAGAGGCTCGGAAGACAAGTTGAACAGACGGCATTTCTACTAATTAAACCTGTGCACCATGTAGACAAGCTCTAGCGCTGGGTGCCGTCTTCTTTCTGGCTCTGCTGGGCGTTGACTATTTGTTAGTCAGTGCTAAGAAGGGAGAGTATGATGTAGCACACGTACGCTGGGATACGGGACTTGCGCTTCATCCTGCCAGACCTGTAGCTGAGGGGGAAGAGAAGCCCCACACGTGCACCAGCAGGAGGCCGCCAGGGACTTCGGAGTGTCCCTTCTACTGCAGTCATGGACCGGAGGGCTGCGTTACTGCCGCGTTATTCGTGGGCCTCGGCTGCAGCCAAACCTTCACCTGGTAGACAAGAAGTATCGGTAAGTCATCTTGCTCCTATTGGAGCAGTACCACAGAAAGCAGTAAAATTGGGAAGTCCTGCTTTTCCTTTGTTTCTTTTATTTGAGAGGGACCGCCTGAGCTCTGGTATCTGTCTCCTGGTAAGATGTAGAGAAGCACAAAAGGGGCAAAGTCGGAAATACTAGTAGGACTGTCAAATTCAGGACATTCTCAAAATCTGAACTTGTTAGAGACTGGTGCCAGGAGCCCAAGATAGCAATGCATGTTCTACAGTACTCATCGTCCCCACGGACCAACAATCAACAGCAGGGAAATAATGAAAAGGACAGTTCTGACATCTAAACAAAAATCCAATTCACTAGCCCTTTAAAGAAAGAGACCACATCAAAGCCAAGTTCACGTGAGGGCCAGATGCAGCCAAAACCAACCTTGTTTCAATGATTTTGCAGATCCTGACATCAAAGATGATGGTCTGTGGCTGATTTGGAACCAGTTCAGTAGAAGCCGGTACTGCTGTCCCTGTGGAATGCCTCTGATGCCAAAGCAGCCCAAGCTGCTACGCAGGTCCCCGGCAGCCAAGTCACTGGGTACTGCTCCGGGTTCAGCGGCATGAGAGCAGCGCGGTCTACATGTGCTGCATTTTACAAGAGCTTCATGTTAACAGGCTTTTCAACTTTCTGCTGTATGCTTTTGTGTTGTTTTGTTTTAACCAAAGTCTAGCTTTATTGACAACAATGACAACACACCTTACGGCTTACAAGAGCCAGCTCACTCTGGGCAGCCTACATCATCTCAAATTCTGGTTTTATGAACTTTTTCCATTCAAGCTGTGTTAGTCGGAGCTACTCTCAGCAATGTGACTGTGTGACATTTAACTGACCGATTTTCTAATGCCTGTTTTTCATAAGCTGCACTGAAAATCTCACTGTTGGCTCTGCCTAAAGGAGAGCTCTTTTAAAGTCAAGCGCTCAATGTTTCTATTGTTTTCAGACTCTGTCATCTCATAAAGAGGTCACATTAAAAAAAAAAAAGTGTTTCAGGGAAGATTTTGCAATTAGTTCATACATTGTCAGCTGTAAAGTTGAGAATAATATAGTCCAAACATTCAGATCTACAGGACGTTGCTGAACAGCACCTAGTAGTCCTTCTTTGAGAACTAAACTAACGTCAATTACAGCACTATTAACCTTTACAGCATCTCAGTCATATTCTACTCATGCACTTGTGTATGGCTGCCAGGCTGTTATTTTACAAAATCCCGATGCTTTTGCTTGGCACGGGATGGTAATACTGCCCGCCCGCCCCGTTCCATAGCATCTTGCCTATCCCATCAACAGGGACACGCAAAGATACTCAAAATAAAATAGCCTCAGATCTGACTCATTTAGGGCGCCGGTCACAGTACAGAAGCTACAGCACAGGGCCTCTAAGACTGAAAGCTCTTCATGCACAAAGTTACAGTGCAAAAGGCACTTTGAGGTACAGCTCACAACTGCCCAGGAAACTGAAACTATTTATTTTGCTCGCAGGCAAATATTAACGTTACCTGGAGAAAATCTCCATCCTGTGCTAGAACCGAAGCTGGAAGCTGCTTAAATCCCAAGCCTAGAGTGACCTCAATTTTCATGGACAGGAAGTTTTAGAAAAGCAGTAGCTTTGGTGGTGGATACCAGCCCCACGACAAAACAGCACCTGGGTAGGCTTACAGGGACTGCCCACGGTGTGTAATTATTGCCACGTGCACAGGAGTGATACAGGCACGTCCTGAGCAGACACTCTTACACGTTTTTAAAGATTTCCAGTGATAAAGGTGTCAAAGTCCTCATTACATTGGCCATTGGCCTTTTTGCTCCAATGTCTAACTAACTAAACTATTTCTCACTCCAAAGTGAGCCCGTTATTACTCTTCACAGCCACAACAGACATGTAACAGTTCTGTATTAATCGCATCACAGAGACGCAGTGATCCCACAAGTGCAAAGCTCCCATCTATATACTCGAACATTTCTCTCTCTCTCTCTAGTGCAGATCAAATACCACCAATTCCTTCTGTCCTTCCTAGCAAATCAGGCTTTGTAGACCCTGGATCATTCTCTTTGCTCCTTTCTGGATGGTCTACATCTTCCTTGAAGTGTGCTACACCAAACCAGGCACACCATTCCAGGTGAAGTCCTGTAAACCCAGAGTGGAAAGGAAAGATGACTTTTTCCCCTCAGAGGGTAGACTCACCCAGGACTTGGTTTTGTTGGTGTGGGGTTTTGGTTTTCTTTTTTATACAGCAAGACATTACCAGCTTAGTGCATTATAGTGAATTACAAATTCACTGTATGTTCACAAACATACTGAAACACAAATCCTCTTCTTGAAGAGCTGCTGCTTCTCCAGCTACTTGCCAGCTACTGTCAGTACAGCTCATTATTCCTGTTTGTCCTCGTCTTTACTGAATACATCCCCTTTCATCTGAGGAATTCGTCCTCTGACCATTAAAGAGGTTCTGTCCGAGAGACACACCAAGGTGTACAGCGTTACTCCATTTTTGAAGGTATGCAGGATGGTGATGCATTTTGAAAAAGATACCCTGGGTCTTAGGCTAAGAACGTAATATTTCAAACTCTGATTTTCATTTTAAAAGTCGTAAGAAAATATTTTTACAGTAAAATCAAGTATAGAATACCATTTCAGAACAGCTAAGCAGAACTGGGATGAGCATCAGATCGTCCGTTCCAAGAAACTTAAGAGGGACACAAGAACACCCCCGGGATGAACGGTCCCCAGACCCAGTCCTAAAGCTACAAGTAACCAGAAGTGCTGTAGTCAACTGTACAAACTCCCTTTTACAATTCATCGTCCTTCATACTCCAGTTCTTTGCCTGTTTGTAGAAGGCCATTTCAGAGCCTCACTACTTAGAGCAGAAATATTCCAATTACCAGTCCATTTTTTCACAAACAGTACATCTCCATTCGCTCATGTTCATCTACCCCAACCCTCTCAATGCTCTGCCAAGTGCATTTGCACCAGTTCACCCCACCGTTTTCCCAGCTTTTCTTTGTAGCCATTTCAGTTACCTTGCTTTGCAGCTACGCTCAGCTATCTTACAGCGTTCTGGATGACTAATACCTTTTCAAAGTTAAGATTTCATCGTATCTCTGGAAGATATCTCGCTTGATCTCACTTAAGACTCTTCCTTCATAGGTGCATTAGTAGCACAGAATCACTATTTGATCAGTTAGCACATGCAGGTCATAGTACAGCTTCTACACATGTTTAGTTTCCAATGCAGTTAACCTGTGAAGCTCTCTGTGAAACAAAATTAAGATGCATTATTTTGTGTCTACTAAATACTCCACAGCATCATTATTTCTACCAACTAAGATTACTTTTTCATATATGACCAAACCCAATCATGATGTTCCACTTGGTAAAGAACAAATACGGAACACTGTCATCTTCCCTAAATCCTTCTCCCTTAAATTTTTATGGGAATGGGATGAAATTTCGTGAAATTCTGATCTGTCAAAAGCAAAACAATCGGCAAACAGTTACTGGAGAAAATCAACAGTGTAAATGGCAGAAAGTTAATGGAGATTTTCACACCACTAAGCTTTAATTTTGAGTTCAGATATATGGGCCTCCGATTTTTCAGTTTAATTTTGAATTAAAATTCAAAAGCTTATTAGAATTCTGGTATTAAATCAGAATTTGAGTGGTAAATAATTCTTTAGAAAAGTCCTTAACGTTTCTTGCAAAAGACTATAATCACTGCTCTGATTTATGAGTATCATTTACAGCCCAATAAGTACCCATTATGCCAGCATTTTAAGCTTTATATAACTTTTCCAAAATCATGAAAAACAAAATAGCAAATAAAGAATAATAACCCTTACTGCCTATTATTCAAATATAAAATCAAACTATATTGAATCCAGTGTATACAGACCACCCCCAAATACAAGAACGCTTAGCACAATAATATTAGCTTTTAAGTCCTAGTCTGTACTTAAAAACCAGTCATGAAGTATACGCCTTATATACCTTAATTAGAGGCCTTTAATGTTCTTACCCGTTTCAACTTTACCAAACAACAGCACTACTAAATATCACCGTGTATTAGTCTGCAGGGTTCATAAAAAAAATAATTATGTTGCAGGTGCGTTTAACGTACGTGGAAGTTAAGATTAGAAATACTGTTTATTTCAAAATATTGTTAGAATGAGTAGACATTTCACGTAGCAGCAGACATGCTTGTAAGCATATTGTCTCCTATTTATAGCTGCAAGAAAGGAAAAAATATTTTGAGTGCAAAGTTCCAATACTTTTGTCCTTGCTTAACAGTTTCAGATCAATTCTCTCAAAACATTTAAAATGCTTCTGTATATTCATTAGCTGTAACCTACCAGTTCCAGTACGCAATTATCAGTGTGGGTTTTCCTGAAGGTTCGCGAATTTTTAAAACTTTGTTATGGCACACCTGCATAAGCAGCTCTCCAACACAAAAATACACCTTCACTCTTCAACACACAAAACAGGTAAGATGATATAAGATTTATTGATATTTTCTTTTACTAAGGCACATGACGTATAGAAATACTGAGGTACAAAAATGCAGTTTCCTGCATATGAGATTTAAAACCCCATTTTGACAAAGATGAGCTACATCTCTTCTGCTCAGAACATTCAGCTTTTAGCCATTTTTTTCTTTTGTACCAGTTCAACAAGCAACTTGTATCTTGCTATACACTCCTCCTAAAAGGAAAAACAAAAGTGTTAATTAAAAGTTTGACTTAAATAAAAATTAATAAAAAGTTAAATAAAAGTTAACTCTGTACATGCCATCATTCTAGAAGAGCTAGGTTCTGGGAGCTGGGGGGGGCTTTGGCGAGTCTTTTTGGTTTTG
This sequence comes from Pluvialis apricaria, assembly GCA_017639485.1. Classification (NCBI taxonomy): domain Eukaryota; kingdom Metazoa; phylum Chordata; class Aves; order Charadriiformes; family Charadriidae; genus Pluvialis; species Pluvialis apricaria. The sequence goes on along the minus strand of CM030008.1, from coordinate 21,605,122 downwards.
GTGGTGTGTTTTGTCTGTTTGTTTTTTAAATTTCAGAATTTCAGAAGGAGAATCTACATCTAGTGAAGAACAGATTCGATAAATGACCTCGCAATTTACATTTCTTAATGGGTAATTTCTCTCTTTAAAGAGCACACAAACCCAAGAAAACAGTTGCCCAGCATTTCTTGACAAGGACTGTAAAAGCAATTATTAAACAGTTGTACTGTAATATCTATTTCAGAACAGTCATTGTGGTATGAGCCAGGCTGCAGATAGGTTAAGAAAAGCCTTTACAGTCACTGCCACGGCACCTACTGACACCGGATACTGTTCAACAGCTTCAGAGCCAGGGAGCCTCTCCGATCCCCCACCCACGTTTCCTGCTCGCTCGTGCTGTGTTTGGCACAGATAAAATCAGGATTTTCTGCCGCTACAATGACTGAAGCAAGCGAACTAAGCTATCACAACTATTACGGACTCTAGTACAGACCAACTATATCAATGACAATGAATGCTATTTTAAAAAGATTATACTTACAAAAAGAACATTAGATAGATTATTGAGCATTTAACACTTGCAGCTGGATTACTTATTTTGTTTGTTCATTGAGATGGGTTGAGAAAGGTATTGTAAAAGTGTAAGCAAAGCAGCTCACCAACATTTGGTTACTAACTTTGAATCAAAATTTGTCCTAAAAATCTAATTTGTCCTGCAATTGAAGATCTGAAAGGCAGAGGAGAGGTAGGTATTTTAAATGAAACAGGAGATATTTCAACATTTTCTGTAATACATCAAACAAACGGAATTAAATGAAACTATATTTTAAATAAAAACAACAAACATGACAGTAATGCTCTCTATGTCTGGACTGATAGGCTAAGTAAAGACCTCGCCTTTCTGCATGGACCCTCAGTTCTTACGGTGATCATAAATTGGTAGAAAATGTGTTTCCCCCCAGTTTATACTATGGTTCAAAAAAAACTAAGCATACCTTGCTTTTTCCAGGAACACATTTTGCTATTTTATCCCAGCGATCCGATGTTCCCTTTGGATACTGCTGCAAGGCCATTTCAAGAAGTTTCTGTTGGTTTTGAGTCCACAGTTCTTCTGGGGCGCGGCTTTTCTCTCTTTTTCTGCTCTCATCATCACTCTCTTCCTCCTGCTCTGTGTTATCAAAATCTTTCTGGCGTCTTCCTCTGCACTTCTCTTCTGGTACCTCTTTTGTTGACGGTAGAGTCATTTCAGGTGCTTTGACAATTTTTCGTTTGCGGTGTCTAGTTTCACTTGCAATGGTCTCCTTTTGATCCGTTTGGACATCCATCTGCTCTGGGATATGATCGTAGTGCCCCTCTTCCTCCTCTTCCTCTTCCTCCTCCCTTTCTCGCTGCGTGATTATGTGGTCTGGCAAATTCACGTTGACTTTGACATTCTTGGAATTCTGGGCCAGCGTTTTAAGCTCGGAGAGCCTAATGATACCTGTTAGAAGTATTGTTGTTACACTTCTAAAAAAATAAAACCAACCACAAACAAGCCCACAAATAAAAGGTACCCAGAGTAGTGCATAGAGGAGAAAAAGCTCTTCTGGATTAAGAGCTTAAGGAAAATGCTTATCAAGAAATCAAGGTATGAAGCAATGAACTTTTTGCCAAATGTGAGCTTATCTGGGATATGTAAAGTACTAGTAAATTACCACACTGATATAAATAAACATAACAGCCTGAACAAACGAACAAAACCCACAATAAACTGAGTAAGAAAGCCTGGGAGGATGTAGCTAAAGGGAAACGTTCCCTCAGAACACCCATCCGTTCTTCTCTTTGCTCAGCGTAAGGCACGGTTGCGAAAGTCTCTCTGCAAAGCGTAGCCCGAAAGGTACAACATGCACTGCATTGCATCGCTACAATCCAAACACAGTGCTTTCTATCAGCATCAGTGAGGATCTAGCAGCACGCACCTGGGGTATATGTAACAGAATCCTTCAGTTGTTTGGCTTTCATGGTAACCTGCATGAAAACAACAACAAAAAGAGGACTTTTAAAAAAATTACATTATTGGGGCTATTGAATAATTCGTTAGCAGCTTACTGCAAAATACCAACATTGAACACACATTAAATACGGCGAGGCTGGTGATGTTCCGCTGGCTTTGTTCATATACAGATCCCAAACTGGCAAAAAGTAACCTTCTAGACTTTGTCCTTTCTAAAAGATTCCTAGCTTATTAAAATAATGTAAGCAATACTACGCATTTCTATTACTATCACCATAATACATCACAGTTGATATTCAAACTATTTATTCTCTTTCATTGTTAAACCCTAATTCTCTAACCTAAAAATACCACAAGGAGAGGGGGGAAAAAGGAAACATAGAGCTATCTTCTATACACTAGTTTCTCAATACTGAACAAAAGAACAAAATAACGCACAGAGGTCCAGATGATGAAGCACGCTAACGCACAGGCATGCAGCCCCAAAATAAAATGTAACGGTTCGACTGCCAAAGATCAGCAGAGACACCTCCTCAGTCCTGATGTTTCAGGAAAAAAGTTTATTACTGAGAATCCAAAGGATGGAGACCCGCCCGCTTCAACCTCTCCGTGTATACCAAAATCTGTGTCCTGGGAGAAAAGTAGCACCAGATGTAGCATTTTCATTTTTACTTATGTAAGGAAACAAACAGGCTTTCTCCCCCCCAGAACGAGGAGCTTCCCCATCCCAAATTTCTAGACCTCACTATAGGTAACAAAGACAACAGGCTTCACTTAAAATTAAGATCCTTTTAATCACTCAGCATCCGTGTTGTATCAAATGACCTAGAGTCCAAAATTCAAGTACCATATAAAAGCATCTTAAAATGTCGTACTCAAAGAAATATGCACACTTTTCAATTACTGAAAATGTTTTATGAGTATCAGATTTCAATTTCAGTTTTTTTGAATGAGGTCTTTGTGAAATAGGTAGAAACTGAACTCAAGTAGTCTGAGCCACCCAAATCAAATAAAACTTAAAATGCAAACAAGCAACGCACTGAATCGGAACCAATACTACCTGGGATGGGTAACCTGTGTTTCCTGCTATGTGAACCTGGGACTTCAGCTGTTAACATCCGTGTAGCGTAAGGCACTTGGTGGTGTGCTGCCCAGAGCAAAAATAAAAAACACATCACCTACAAACTCAGAAATTCCTCCACATGGGATCATATTTACCCACAATATGAATCATTTAGACCTTCAGAGCCTCAGCATAGACCTCTGCTGTTTTAGCTAACTAATGTTAACCGTAACAATTATCCTCGACATAGAGCAGCCAGGGGTTTGTACAGCTATTTGCTGGAAGAAGAAGAAGAAAAGACAAAGATTCAGGATTTTTATTCTATGACAAGATTCGTGAGTACTTCAACAGTTAAAACACTTTGGTACCATCTGCTTCTAGTCTAGTCTGTTTGGCTCCTCCCACCCACCTTTCCGCCCATTAAATTGCAGAACTTTGCTTTAAAAACAAGCACGCGCTGGATCTCCGTAACGAAATGACAGCAAGACTTAACAAAGCAAAGTGGTCTATTTTCCCTACAAATTAAGCCTCATTTTCTGGGATGATTAGGTTTAGATGAAAACTCCATGAACAAAAATATCCTAGCTCTAATTAACCAAAACCTTTATCCAGAGGTAGACATCTGGCACAGAAAACTCCAGTTTCTACTGTTGCAGTATGATAAAGTTTTAATTGCTCAGAGAAATCTCAGAATACTAATATGAGCAGATAATTTCAAGTAGCACTAACAGTTCTGTCTGTGATTTGCATGATCCTGATTTTGAAACAACGGGATGGATCCTCCTTGAAACAAGTGTTCCACTAATACAAACTGTCTTCCTTGAAGAGTTTATAGTCTAAAATAATCCAAATGAAAATGTTTGTGTTCCATTTTCATTATTAGCAGAGTGTTTCTACAGGGCTAATGCTTCAAAAGACTGAGCGGAGGGGAATCCACTCTTGACTGCTGGACAGAATGGATCCTTAGTCGTGTTCTGCTATGCATCTCTTACATAGAAATTATGTTATATAAACTGGATTATAATAGATTATTTTGAAAAGAGCAAGAAGAACTTGTCATGCAAACAAGTAGCTGATCCTTTAGCGCTTACTGCAATGACAAGGCATTATCTATCTATGTTCATGTATTCCAGAAAACTGTTTCTAAACCCTTCTGCTATTTTTAAGTACTTCTTTCAAAGATTTACAGACTACTCATAAGGCCGAGAAGGCAGGAAAAAGAGAGAAGAAAAGATTACGTGAACAAAATTGCAAGCGAAGACAGAGACAGGTGTACCGAGTTGCTACCCCAATGCCAGTGTTTGGTTTTCTCTATGTTGAACCTCTGATGTTTTCAGATGTTGGTAATTATCATTTTATCTTTCCAACTGAGACTACACATGCAACATAAACTTTGCGTTTGAAGTGGTGCAAATCAATATGCTGAAGTTGCCTTTACAAGACAGACCTTCCCAAATTAGGTTAGCGTAGGCATCCCACAATAGATATAAATTTTGCTGATATTACCTCTAATTGAATTAGATTCTAAACCAGCCCTGTCCAGTAGAACAGCAAAGGCTTTTGGTTTATCCCCAGACCCTAATGGCAGTTCACATTTTCCCCTGCATGCAGAAGGTTCAGAAGTAACAGTCTCGCCATAGGTTATCTTATTATGGATAACTTCAGCCATAATAACTTGGTGAACTCAGATACAGCATTTGTAGTAAGTTACTTCATTTATCACACTATTTCCAAGACTTTCTCTTTTGAAGACATTATGGTATCTGTCCACATTTTGATGGAGTTTCAATTTGAACATTTACCAGGTAAGCTGGAAATAACAACTGGGTGTATGGTTTACATATTGAAGATCTACAATTTCAAACACTGAACAAGCACCTTCATTTGACGTAAGTTTGACAACTCATCAAGCTTCTTACTCACAGCTTTACTATCATTCACAGGTTACACGTGAAGATTATTTGTCTATTATTCTCTTCTTTTTTTGGTCAGCTTTCTTCTTCATATGGATGATTCTGCAAGTCCTTTCCCAGGTGCTACGTACAGTTCATATTTACTCCAGCTCTTTTCACTTAAGAGTTCAGGCATCACTTATTTAGACTTAAGATTTATTTGTCCATCAGCTTCAACTGTCATTGCCGTTAAAGACACTGACACAGGGCAAGAATCATAACATGTCAGTATTAAATTACTAAGGATTATTAGGAATCCAACCTATGGAACATATGAAATTGTATTTCAATTTGATCTGTTTGAGTTTAATCATTGCTCTTGCCACTCAAATTTGCAACCTCTTTTGTTGCCAGTTCCTCCATACTTTCTGACATCCTTAAAATAAATGTAAGTTTCCTCCCCAGTAGCGAGTAGTATTATCTACTAGCTAGTTCTTAACAGTGATCTTTAAAAGAATGCAACATAAATTGCTCCATTGCTTTCTCTACTCAATTTCTTATAACAACTTGCATATATCATTACTTTGCATTAGATAGCAGATAACATACTTGGAAATACTGTTATTCAAAGTATGAAGCAGTTGTAGAATTACTCATCTAGTTATTATTGCTGATTGTTCCTGCATAATGCTTTAAAATTGCAGTTTTCATTTATATTAAATTATGAATTTTATCATGACAGTGAAAAGTTGTGCTAAAAGCCTGCTGTTACTGACAACAGCTTTCACCAGAGTATTAGCCAGCCCTTAAGAAATCCTGGGTCTGGGGACACCTTAAATAATAAGGATCAAGACTGTGAAATTGATTTAAAACAGAAGAGGGCGGATCTCATATTCCTGCAAGTGTTTGTACTAGTCAACAGACACACTGCATTATTTTATAGGAATCAACTTTAAACGTTGCCGTTTCTATGCCCAAATAACCTAGGCATCCTTGTAGTCCACAGGGATAACAGAAGTCACAAATAAAGTCAGGTAATCACATGCACAATGAAACAGAATTTCTTAGACAGAGCAAGATGACCAAAGGAAAAAAAAAAAAAGTTGGATGCAAGCAATTAAATTGCTGAAGTAGAAATTAAATCATCTTACTATGGGACCTACAGAAAGAAGCCACAGGAACAGTTTGCTTCTAAGAACTCCCTTCTGAATTCAGTTTCAATAGCTCTTCAGCTACCAAATGACTTTATTGAAAGCAAGTGGGATTAGTGGGATGATTTTATGCGATGAAAGCCAGACAGAGCTGGTTTCCTCCTGTACTGCTGACAATTAGTCCAGATCACAAGACTAGCTGCTACTCAACAAGACACCTAGCAGTAAAAACATTCCTCATCGTGACCATCCAGATGTTCAACCTCTTGTTACCCTGGACACCTGCCACCTCTTTCAGATGGGACAATTGATGCTTCAGAGATACACAGGAGGAAAAAAAAAATAAATTATTAAGAGAGTCATCTTAAAAGCCTCTCAGTAGCACAGGCAAAAGCAAATTTTGCTGTTACATGAATGAGAGGCTGCTTTTCATCCTGCAGGGAAGGCAGGCATAAAAAAAGCACAGAATTGTGACAGACCTGGAGGGAAAACCTTGTAAAGTCAGGTAGTGATCCTACTGATGCTGAACAGGGAGAAACAGCCCTTTTCCAAGAAGACGAAGAGCAATTCCCCATTTCCACAGCAGCAGCCGCCTGCCCATCTCTTCAGCATCATCCTCCAGCACCAAGCCCAGCCCAGCTTCGCAGGGCACGCGCCAAGGGGGCTGTGAAGCCTTTACCATTTCGCTGTCTCCTGGCAATATTCTGTGGGCAACAACCAACCTTCCTTCTCTGAATAGGATACAGTTTTGATTAGGATTGCACCAAATAATTACAAGAGTACAAATCTCTCGGGTTCTGACAACATTCTGAGAAAATAATGTGGGGTTTGTAGAGGAAGCAGTAACGCACGTCACTTGGCTTCCCAAAGGTATATAACATTCTTGCAAGGAAGGATGACGTTACTGTGCTACTGAAAAATGGAGGTTCTGATAAAACTGTTTACTATTCTTAGCATCTTCCTGAGCAGGAGTTCTCTAAGTATTTACTAAAGCCGCCACAGCTTCTCAGCATCAACTATCAGAAATCTGCTGTCCCAGTAGCAGTGTTCTGTTTATCCAGCTGTTATCTTCCTGCGTGCTCTCCATCTCATTACGTCACGCAAAAATGCCAAGATCTGTAGAATTATGGGAAAAAATAATGTGAAGACAGCCTGTGAGCAGTTGAGGCTAATATGCAGCAATGAGGAATTTCTTCAATCTTTGAGGCTAATTTGAGTTATAATCACGTTTTTCTCATAAAGGAAAGCCAGACACAGAAGGATTTTAATGCCTTCCTGGCTTTGTCAAGTAGTAGGTTTCTGCAGATCTAAACTTCCAAACCAGCACAGAATAAATCGCCAAATTTGAAGTTCTCCCCTTATAACCAAAATGCTACCTGTACCAAGTTGTTCTTCCAGTCTAGATCTAAGCAGCTTTTTCATAGCAACCACAACTGTATCAAGAACTCTTTGACTCAAGTCAGACATCAATAATGACCCATTCCTTTGTCTTCATGTGACACTCAAAAGTTGCTTTATAAACTGCCTGCCCTTACATACACTAAAAGGGCTGCTAAAATTGTCTTCAAGTTTTAACAGACTGGTGAAACTTCAAATACCGAAGCATCAAGCCAAATCATTCTCCATTTGTGCAAGTACCCTAATTTGCAACTTAACTAGATCTATTGAAATGAAATATTTCGTATCAGAAGATGTACCTTTGTTTTGGCACTGCTTATAACAGTTTGCTTAGCAGATTGTTACCAACTTTCCTGTCTGTAACATAACTACAGTGGATAAAGACTATCCACTGTGTAAATTACATGTTGAATTTAATGCTAATATAGAAAATGAGTATTTTAAGGACAAAATGCTTTTTATTCTTGAAAGAACTAAGAAATATGTTATGAATTTAACTGAATTTGCTCAGACCAACAGTTTTCTTATGGTTATGGACTTTGAAGCCGTGTGTGATTCTGAACTTTGCCACAACAGACGGAGAAGAGGTAGCTACCTCAACAGAAATCCCCAAAACAACTGTGAGTTTAATTATCAGGCAGTTTAAGATGTGGCCTGCAAAAAAGGCAAACTTAGCCAGATGTAGAACACTAGCCTCTCTCCAGTGTAAGTAAGTGCCCAAATAGTTAATTTAAAGCAGAATTGCTCCTTTTATTCAGGACACAGAAAGAGGAAGAACTCAGCAACTAGGATTGTCACGATGCTGCAGACTTCATACTGGGCTTTTTTTTTGGTCAGTTAAAATCCATGTTTGAGAATCTTTAGCTCAATACTATGGGCACTCATGTAAAAGAAGAGTTTGGCTCAAATGCTCATTGCAACAACTGCTTCAACATCTTCGTGACTGTTGATGCAAAATGCATTACCTTTTCTGAGAGTCAGAAAATTTGAATTCTGCAATGGAATTCAAACCCAGCTCACCAAGATGTATGTGGGACATTACATTACTTCAAGCCACCCTGAAAAGTTGCAGCAGCACTGGCTTGACCACTCCACAAGCCATCTATCTGAATTAAAAGTAGGAGTCCCACTGTTTTTTGTAAAAAACTTTCTCCTTTAATTGAGAAGAACGCACTGGTCGTGCTTTATGAGAAGGGTATCAATCCATTTTGCATTTGGGTATAAGATGTATTGGGCTGCCTAATTCTGCAAAAACTGCAGGGGCAACTGTAGGACTGCACAGAAGAAAACTTTGTGCAATGAGGGAATTGTAAACAGCAGCCACCTTTTCCTCTGCTCCAAGTATCAACAGAGACATTCTGGTGTGCCTGTGGGATTAGACAGGTGTTTTGAAGATTTCACTCTCATATTGAGGGATCTACATGACCTACATACAATCTAAATCCCGTCTTAGATATTCATAACCTCTTTTGGACCTCGATCCAGAGCTAGGTCTTTATACTTCAATAAGCAACTGGAAGAACTATTGATTACATAAATATATGCAAGCTGCTAAGGGTGAACGTTTCAGAATATCCACAACTGGAGAGCACGGTAACTGAGTTAACACAGACATAGTATACAAAATGAAATGTAAAACAGACTTAGGAAAACACTTAATCCCCAGAAGCAAAAAAACCCTAATAAATTCATGAACTTTTTACATATGGCTCATTTCTCATATAGATGTTTTCTTGCTGGCAAGGTAATGAGCTTACATTTGTCAAAAATAAGAAATTATTTTAGAATGGCATATAAAGTACAATGAATATGAACTCACACAGACTTAAAGGCTGAAACTGTTGCTTGGACATATGAGAGAGATCACAAAATAAGCACGCCCCAAACCTTATGCTTTCGGGTTTCATGATAATTCAGACTGTCTGCTAAAATATATCCACCTGTCTATTGTTTTGCTGTCTATCTTAGTGTTTTTCTATACAAGCAGCAAATCCCAATCAGTCTGGTTTTGCAACACAAATGCATGAGATTAGTGACTGCAGGAGCAAACAGAATCAGTTTAAATCCTGTAAGACAAGTGAATGATATTACTTCACAAGTATGAAATCTGAGATCTCTTTGCCTTTAATTTAAAAAACCTGTACCTAATAATCACATTAAAGTCTGTTTGGCATGCCAGACAGCTTTTACTTCCTCTGTTATTTTTACAATTTGAACATCCTTTGTAGTTACTGAAATTAATTTATGCCTTTCAGCAAATATTTTTTTTTTTAACTCTTTATCTATAAGGGTAGGTATTGTCAAGTACAATATACTTCTTTAATTTCACATCTAAGTGCTTTTTCTCAAATTTTTAATTCAGCAAAAGCTGACAATCATTATAAATCTTCATAAGGCTTAGCGTTTGTCAAATCAAACAATATAATTTTTGCAGAAATAGTAGTCTTGAAACTCCATTCCATTCATTATTTATACTATGTTATAGGGTGTTCGCAGCGCTTAGGAAATTCAAACATAACTTTTTTATTTTGTTTTAAAAGGTCAATTATTTCCTTAAGTATTGGAGGACAGGAATGAGAACTAACCCTGGAGCAACAAATTCAGCAAGGAAAATGGGTCAGAGAACAGATGTTTAGAGGATGACAGAGAGCAGCGGTACAGGTAACCAGGTCAGCAGGCAGGAACCCTGATTAGAGTTAACTGAACTCCATTTCCCTTTCATAATCAAAATACTTGAAAATTCTAATTTATAACACCAGCCAATTGCAATAAAAATAACTTAAAAAGCTGTAGAAGCTTTCAGTTGTGAAAGCAGTAAGATTTCATTATACTAAGCCAGTTGAAAACCATCTTTATGGGAAAAGATTGCTAAATTCCCAATATGCACATATTAAAATGACAATTAGCAATTTAAATAATTAAACATACTGATAAGATGAGCACAACTTAACCTCATTTATTTTGGGTTGATTATTCATTGGCTGTTAAAAGATGTCTTCCTGAAGAGAGACAAGATAAACATATCCTACGTTTAACATGACAAAAGTTAAAGTAATGAGCCTTCTTACAGCATGTCTGCACCGCGGTTGCAAGCTTAACCCAGCTCCGAGCTGAAAAGCAGAGGAATATGTTGCAAAGATATTTATGCTGGTATCACATGAGGCAGCATAAATAGAAACAGTAGAGCTGAATGAGCTCAGGGGCACTACAGCACGGACAAAGCTGTTTCTTGTTGGATTCTGGCTGGCGCTTTCCCAGTGGCCTGCATCTCTCACTGTGTGGATGTACCTGTTTGGACAGGGAATCTGGCAGTCATAACCATATAATGGGCCTTATAGTAATCCTTATGTGTGCAGTATTTTGGGAAATAACACAATTAGCAAACTAGTGTATATAAAACTGTAATTTGAGCATTAGTAGAAAAGAAAAAAAACATCTGTAAGAACACTTTGTTAGGAACTACTGAATTTAAGAACAGCCAAGCTAAGGTATATGCAGTGACTACTAACCAACTACAGTGACTATCTGGCTTTAATTTTACATTTTTTAAAATGAGTTCACACATGCTTCCAATTGTAGGGACGGTTTTGTTTCCTCCCCCTTTCCTCCTAGATAGCTTGCACTTGGTAGTCTAATCACAGGCCATATGACGAGAAGGACCTAACCCCAGGCAGAATCACTACATTGATGTCGCTTCTCGCAGATGTTTGTCTAACCTGTTCTTAAAGGCCTGCAAATGTGGAGACTCCACAGCAACTTATTCCACTGCTTTATCATCTCCATTGTAATTCTTTGCCCCTCAATGTCTAACTCTGCAGCCTGTGATAAAATTTGGGGTAATTACTTTTTGCCCTATAAAACTGATGTTTTTGTCTTTACAGGTCTCCTTTTATGTAGTTGAGTACTTATATCCTCAGTTAGTATTTTCTTTCCGTTCAAAAACATGAATTCCTTCACAATCTTTCCTTGTCAGTCACACGTTAGAGACCTTTTATTCTCATCTGGACTCTTTATATGGAATCACGTATATGAGTGCAATACTGAAAACCAGACACAAAAGGATGTAGATGCAGGTTCTACCATCCTCTCGTTCGTATCTTCCCAGTAAGATGCTTGCCTTCTTCATGAGAACTCGCTATTTGTTGACTCGTATCTAGCTCATTATATCTCCATGTTCCTCCTGCTTTTTAAGGGCTACCCCTAGCCAGTTGCTTGGCATCTTTTATTTGTGAACCTGATCACCATCTTGTTGTGTGCGCTTGCATATATTGTCTTTTTAATTTCAACCAATTTTCTGCATCTTATATTTCTAACTTGTCCTGACCTTTCTGAATTCTACTGATCTTCCAATATACTTTTAGTTCTTCTTGGCTTTGTAAGATTTACATGGGCTCACCAGGTTCTGGGGGTATCAAAGCCACGTTCTAGCAAAATCAAGGAAGAATTTTCCAAGCTGAACAAACCTCTCTGGAGACACAAACTTTTCGGGCTGCCTTTATATGCAAAAAAGCAGTATTAAAGCTCCAAGCATGAAAAACTTCGCTTCATACTGTTTGAAAACTCATTAACATAATGCCAGCAGGAAAATTCAGAAATATATTAAAAAAACACTCCAAAACAAATACCGTCACAAACATAAGTTAAAACACCACCATGGAGCTGAAAAGTTCACAAAAGCCAAGAACACTCTCCTCAAGTCACTTCATCCTGCTTAAAAACTGCCAGTGGAAATTAATACAGTTTGATGTCAGGATATACTTCTTAAAAAAAAAAAGGAAGTAGTTTAACATAATTCAAAATGGAATTTCTTTGGGGTGGTTACAGCCAGTGAATTTCACTGATGCTCTTCTGGTATATATGAATGGTTTCGGCTTATTCTTTAAAAAGTATTGAAATTGAAATACTTTTCTAAGCTTTTTTTGCTGATGAAGAAGACTTTGAAACAGAAGCAACAACGGAGAGATCATTTTGGACTGGATTTCTTTGAACTGTTTTTATTAACACCTATTTAGCTAACCTACTATTAAAAAGGGCTTGAATGCTTAAAATGACATGGAAACAAGCACACTGTGCCTTGTCAATCCTTTCTACTGTAGTTCTCTAACTGTGAAAGGAAAACCAAGCCTTACTGCTCTTGATACTTTACAGGAGAAGAAACAAGCAGAAAGTGGTCTCAAGTTTTTAAAAGGTATTTGCTGTGTCACAGAAAATGTTGGAAAAAACAGATTCAGATTTGCCCTTGAATGTTTTTGGTTTTTAAGATTTAGTGCATTTGCCAGACAACAGACACTTCAAAATATCTCTGGTTTGACTAATGTTAAATTAGCTGTAAGCAAGGGATTCCCAAACTCTGCTACACAAGCTATTTCAAAACAGCACCTGGTACACCAAAACTTACCTCCCTGTGCCCCTCCCAGTGGAAAAAGGCAACAGTTGTTTGGGTGGCAAACACTGCCTGCACATGTGTCCTGGTTGGAGGTAAAACAGGACCCATTTTGTTCAGTAACTTTGCTTCTTAGCTGGGCCTCTTCTAACTACTGAAATTAACAGCATATTGTGCAGACAACGTCCACTCTCAGAGTGATTGGACCTGTGTTTATAGCCGATGCCAAGGGATGGTATGCAGAGAGGCTCTCGCTTACACTTATTGCTGTCACACCCAAGGGCAGCAAACTCTGTTATTTGCCCTGTTGGAGGGTCGGAAGCGGAAAAGCGTAGAGGGGTCGCACCTGCGGGGAGGAGCGGACAGGACGGGTGACCCAAAACTGACCAAGAGGGTATTCCATCCCATCTGCCCCATGCTCAGTATAAAAGCTGAGGGATCAAAGGGTCAGCCCTCTTTCTTCAGTGGCCGGCATCCGAGGAGGACTCTGTCTGTTCATCTGCCTTTGATCCCAATCCTGAATGCAGATCTGGAATCCAGTTCCCACCCATCACTGAGTCCAGCTTGGGACTTCCCCAGTGCCAGTCGGTGACGTGATTGTCATCCTGGGAGCTTGATATGGTTTTGTATATATTTCATTAATGAAATATTAATAATAAAATAAAAAGAAAATAAAGTAGTTTAGATCCTTCTAAATTTGTAAGTCTCTTTTCCCTCCTCTGCCTCCCTCTTTGAAGAGGGGTAGAGGGGAGCATCATTCAGTTCCATCTGGGGTGCCCCACGTCCCCAGTAGCCAATTCGGCCTAAACCACGACAACGTGCAAACGCCTCTTTTTGCGTGCACAAAGTTTAACAAAACCAGAAGGTTTTCCTGCCGCATTAGTGTAACATTTCTTCTTCAACTACGGTGATGCCCAAGTAAAATAAGAATCCTTGCTGTAAATTTAGATGCTATTCTGTGTCACCTTCAACAAATATAAAGGATACACTATACATCTTGTTCAATAGCTGAATGGATATATCTGAAGTGGTTCCCGGTTTCAACATTTCTGATACTGATGCAGTAATAGTTTGAGATCCAGAGAAGTTTGCAGGAAGCTTTTAAGTGTTTCCTTTTAAAACCTAATCACTGTAACTCTGTGCAATCCAATGATAAAAGTAGCAGAAACTCTGGTAAGTAGTCTGTGTCAGGAAAGCTGCCCTAGCACTATCAGCAGTGGGAAATTTTTAGAGAAGCAAAAACTTGTGTGGAGAACACTTATATTAATCATATAGTTGGAGGTCACTGGAAGTAAAAAAAGGATTACGCTCAGCCCTTTCTCTACATGTCAACATCCCTGAAAACTCATTTTCATACAACAAAGTGACAGCTCTTAGAACATACACCTTTCTTTCATTTCTCTCTCCAATTCACTGAAGAGCACGTTGCTTAAGACTTCTTGCCTAAAGGAAGAAGCAAACAAGCTTCATTTTTTCTTACCAGTACTGTGTGTGTGCAAGGATGGTGGCCAAATGTATTATGCAAAGGATTCTTAATAAAGAATGTTTTTACACCTGCTTCAAGGAATAAAGCAGAAAATGGGTGCAGAAGGCAGTGTTAAGATAGTGTTAGTTTTGTGATGGGTATATGTGGAAGCATTCCACCTGTTTGTATCATCAGCAACAGGCAAATTCATCATTTTTTCCAAAGCAATCTCAAAAGATCTTTCCCATGCACACTGCGTACTACCAAGCTATGTGAAATATTTTTGCTATTAATATCTGCTTAGTAAAATGTAGCATCTTTTTAATAAAGTCACTCCACTTCAGTAGTATGAATACTGCAGGAGTATGATAGACAACACTAAACAGAATAAACAAAAGAAGATAATTTCATTTGCATACCAGGTTAGTAACTTCTTGCTTACATCCGCTTATTTGCAAATAATATGTGTTGTTCTAAAAAGATAAGGATGCAAATGGCTTATTTTCTAGTATATGTGAGGAACAGAACTGTATAGATGCATTAAATCTTTAAAAATAACTTCTAAAAATATCTTTTTGTGATTGTATCAACAGGGAAAAAAACACTTAAGTACACAAATTACCCAGAAGGCTATAATGGGTCACATTTCACTCTAGCCAGAGGCTTTGTTTCTCATTATTTAAGATAATTCCTGAAATATAATAAATAAAGAACATCTAATCTCAAAATGTGTATCAACAGATTTAAACATTATTCTCATTAACCCCTCCAGAGCCTTAAATAGGGTCAGCTGAAAAGGCTTTCAAATGGTCCTCAGCAGACACTACATCATGTTCTAGTGATCTATTGCTTGAAAAGGAAAAGTCTTTTACAGCCTAGCCCCTAAGGGGTTTAAGATCATAACACTTAAAAACTGTAAGTACGAGCTTTCTTTGATATCTGGTACAATACTATAAAATATGAATTAACAAGGATATTAATCATTTTACACAGTATCATTATTAACCACGCTATAATCCAGAAAAAGGGGCTGAAACGGTATCATATGTATAACTCGTTTTAAAGTTTGTAAAGATATTTCGGTTAATTAATGGAAACCACCTGTCTAAACACCATTAGCTCATCTACATTTTTTAAGGACTGGCTTGAAACAGAAACGTAATCTTTAACCAAGTCACACAAACATTCGCTTGCAGTGAAAGGAGGTTGCTACAAAACTTGAAGTGCATTGTTTTTCTGTTATCGGGTTACAGTAGCTCAAGTCTGCAAGCACCAGAATCCCCCATCCAGCTGATCAGTTACAGCTGTTAATTGCGGAGGGAGAGACTGGCTGACATCTGCTTCTTGCATAGTTAGTTAATGGTTCACTTCCAGGTCCTAAAAGGATTGTAGCCTCTCTCAAAAGACAATGTCGGCCCCCATATACGTCTGCCTTCTACACTGCCTGTCCTGTTCTGGTTTGTCACTCTCTATACAATGCAAATCTGAGTGAACTCACATCTGCCACTGATCGACCCAATTCGTGAGCAATCTTTTCCCATCGACCTGGGGTCCCCCCTGGGAACTTAACCATACTTCTTGTCAGCTGGCTGAGGTCCTCCTCTGTCCATTCAGGTGCCTGTAAAACATTTGTAAAACATTCATTACACTGGGATATTGGACATATTTTTGTGAGGTAATATACTGAAAAAATCTTCAAACGAATTAATCAAATCGTGTAAAACAAAAATTTAATAGTTTCAAGTATCTGCGTACCATCTCCCTGTGCTGTTGCCAAAACCGCATAAAAACAACAGAGCAACAGTAAGGTATTAAAAATCCTTAACACTCAAAAAAAATGCATTTTGTATCCTTTATACACTAGCACATTTAATTTCTATCAACATTTACACAATATACATAACACTATAAAATGTAGTAAAGATAAAAAGCAACAATACTTAAAGATTAAATCACAGTTTAAAATGCAAAATTTTAGACATTTGTTTAATTGCACGTGTAAGTTTTTTTCAGCAAGGACAAAGAAAATATCCTCATTTTTACATTTTTTACAATTTAAAAAAGGCTCTAAATAGAACAGTCATTTTGGCTTTTTGTTACTGTAATCGTCCTATGTTTTAGCATTCTGGGATGATTCAGGAATGAAATCTGTTGATTCTAATATTCCATTAAGACTATTAAAGAACGCTCCTCCCCCCCCACAAAACACTGTTATGCCACAAAACCAAACCGGATGCTTCCACCACCCAATAACCAAAAGCTGTAAAAATGTTTTGCTCTAACTACATAAGACAACCTGTTAAAAATAACTGTCTTCGTAATGGCCAAATAAAAGTGAACAAAGCAAGGAACACACAATTAGAGCAGTTTAAGGCATGAAATCTTGCTTGCCTTGGAGGGCAGGACACAGTAAGTAACCGTCTTCGACATTTGCGGCATCTTTGGCAACGACCACAGAGCCAAATCTTTGTTACCACCAGTAGTTTGCCATTTCCCTCATTTTTACGGAATTCTTTATGACATACCTCTTCTAATCACCATTTCCGATAATGAACAGGCACGTATCAAGCAGTTTGCATTACAGAGCCATCAGCAGAGAACAACAGTCAGAGGTGAGTGACCCCAGGGACCATCTCCACAACTACAGCAAAGCTTCTCCCTGACACTAATCCTGCCTGTCATTCTCCCACTGTGCTCTAACCACACTGACATCCGCCTGCCGCACTGCGAGCTTAACGGGGCCCTTCCTGACTTTTTACTGTCTCCCCCAATCAATGGTTCAAGCGTGCTCTTTTCACCATGTCCAAATGGCAGCTTCACTCATAATCAAAGTGCATTGCTCCTGTTAAAGGGCTTCCCGAAAGGCTTCACCATTTGCATTCATTTGCAAAGCAAACTACTTTTATTCACTTTGTTCTGCTATCAAGAGTGTTCCCTGAAGCAGATAAATTGGCATAAATACAACCTGCCACTTAAAAGACAGTAAATAATAGCCAATAGTAGCAAGGATTTCATCAATCGTCCTAGTTTGGATCCATGTAGTCCTTTATTCAATGCTGAAAGCCTCAGACATTCATATTCGGATAGTTTTTAATACAAATAAAAAATGAATTATCTATGATGACTCGAACGCAAGACGCTTAAATAACGCGTGTGTATGTGAGAGATCTCACACATACATTACATGCATTATCATACAATTACACTCTGACCTACAGAAGAAATGATAAATACATAGAAAATCTCCACACTGCACAATAACCTTATTACCTTTATTGTATTAAACAAGTTAATAACACTCCATATATTTATTTATTATATTATACTCCATAGACATATTTTATACTAAAATATTTCTCAGAGATTTTTAGAAGGGAAGATTTGGGGTATTTAATGTTCTACTTATACAAATTTTCATCACTGTAATTTAAATAATGAATTCTTCTAAGATTTTTGGTTAAAAGCCTTTTGTTCAAAAATTAGTGAAATTTAATACCTCAAAATTAACCTTAATATGCAGTTTACTGTATTTTTCTATTTAATTTGCATTAAAACTTTGTGGTTTTTTTCCCCTGTTTGGGGGGTGTGTTATCTTGTTGGGGTTTTTTTGTTTGTTTTGTTTTGTTTTTAAAGTAAATTCACAGCTACTCTCTCTTCCTATATCCAAAGCATATCTAAGCAATTACACACAGAAATCAAGATGATCTTTTCAGTGATGTACACACGTCAGAAGCTTTCTGGTTAAGTTTTATTTTCAGACTTTTTCGGTAAGCTTTGATTTTCCTATGTGCTCAAAACTTTACTAACCTTTTGTAAATGCAGAAGTCACGAGGCTATCTTCCTAAATGACAGACAAAACTACAATCATTCTGCAGATCTGTAGCTAATTACATAGTTAATTCACAGCACAAGAATTAATTAGCTATATTAAAATATCAATTTGTTACTCTAACTTCAAGCTGACAGTGATTTTAGAATGTGCAGATCTAAAACATTTATAAATTTGGAAAACCTTTGAAAAAGCTTTTAGAAAATCCATTCTCAACCGCTAAAGCTGTAAAGAGCCTTTGTGAATTTGCAATTCCTCAGCAACAGTTAATTGTGTCTTTAGATGCAACAGCGCCTACTGTGATCCAACTACTACAAGCAGCTATGAGGGTGGTCATGGTGTGAATGTATTCTCCCTGTTCTAATCTGTAGCCAACTGTAACTGCGAGAGTCAAATGAATGCATAAACATACTGCTTTGTCACCTAAAACCATGTGTGTCCAATATTACTGAAACACTGGGCCAAAATTCATCTCTACAGTAAAGCAATGGAAGACACCACATAGTGAGGGGACAGCTGTTGTTACTACACAAGCATTCAGATTTTGCATCAAAAAAGCCCCGTTCTGGAATTAACTCCCCATACTGAATACACAATTAAGAGTACAGAGTTATGGTCTACAGTCTTTAAAATAAAAACAAACTGTAAGCGTAGATATGAAAAATTCATAGCATTCCCAATAATAATAATCCTTTAACGTGGTTTATCATACATAGCTGGCAATATTGAAGGATTAGTTCACCCAAACCACTAAGCACCTTCTATGGAAAAGAAATATGAATGTGGTTTATTGTTTATAATCACTCTTACACGTGCATCTGCACTTAGCAATTCCATACCACCTCTTTCAGCATGAGAGTTTTACACTATTAGGATTTTTTTTTAAATATGAGCAACTCTATTTTCAATTACATTAAAAGCAAATGTTTAGACAATAAAGGATTTTTCAAGAAAAGTTTTACTTGTTTAGACCTGTTAACATTAATAAGTATAAAACTATATACCCTTTTATTGATAAAATTGGGAAGTGGCTAGTATTTGAGAGTTTATAAAGAAACTTTAAAAGTTATTTATATTGACTTGACAATATGAGATAATTGGATTTTTTTAGATTAAATTTTAGCTTTAGACCGTTTCTTCCTGTCATCAATATACTGTAGATTCAATTAAAATCACTGTTGTATGGAAGTTTGGATAGTGTTTTCAATCTGGCTAGGACTTTGTGCTTATGCTTCATCTAATTTTGTTGATTTGCTGATTTGAGCATGTCTACTCCCTGATCTTGCAAATAAACTACGAAGCAGCATCTATTTAAAAATACCTGTGCAAACGTTTGTAGAACAAGGGTCCTAGTAAAATCCCGTGCTTTCTTTCCTTAAAAGCCTACAAGCCTTGTTAAACCCTTCTGGAAAATCAAGTGGACTTTATCAATCAGATCACTTTCCCCCTGCATATTCGTTAATCCTTCCAGAGGTCCAGAGGGTTTAAGGCAGGACTTCCCTTTATAGAAGCAATGTTCAGGACTCCATGCAGGTCATATTTACCTGGTTCTCACTAATTCTAGTCTTTATTTCAGTTTTTGATAGTTTTCCCTAGAGATGCCAGATGTATAGGCCTGTAAAGGTCCCTGAATTCCACTGACAACTTAATAAATAAATACAATAACACATTTGCCATTTCAGTCCTCAACCACCCAAGAAAATAAACAGTTAATTGAATTATTTAATCCTTACATTTTCTTTGAACTCTTGGTTGCATACCCTCTGGTCCCAGTAACTTAAATAATTTAATCCTAAACAATATATTACATAGGTCTAAAAGATCATTAGAGATCAATTTTAGAATTTTTCAAAGCAACTACATGTGAATATGAAGATACAACTAATTATCTTCACTTATATCATAAGCTTGTCAAGATAATAACCTAACCATAATATTTTTGTTTATACTATTACTCACACAAGAATGCCTTCAGCATTAAAACATTAAACAATACACATAACACAAGTAGACAACAGCTCTTACAGAAGAGTGAGAACCTAAGAAGAGAAGCATGACGTTTCACCTGCCTCAGTATTAGGTCTTCTACAATGTGCAGCAGCAAATGTTCTACGACTGAGATTCTTTCCCTCACAGCTGCCCCCAACCTGGATTAGGCATTTCCTAAGCATGAATCAGAGAATCGTAAAATTGTCTAGGTTGGAAGGGACCTTTAAGATCATCAAAGTCCAACCATCAACCTAACACTGCCAGGTCCACCACTAAACCATGTCCCTACGCACCACACCTACCCATCTTTTAAATACCTCCAGGGATGGTGACTCGCCCACTTCCCTGGGCAGCCTGTTCCAATGCTTAACAGCCCTTTCTGTGAAAAACTTTTCTAATATCCAATCTAAACCTCCCCTGGTGCAACCTGAGGCGGTTTCCTCTTGTCCTATTGCTTGTTACTTGGGAGAAGAGACCAATATCCACCTCACTACAACCTCCTTTCAGGTAGTTGTAGAGAGTGATAAGGTCTCGTCTCAGCTCCTCTTCTCCAGGCTAAACAACCCCAGTTCCCTCAGCCGCTCCTCATAAGACTTGTTTTCCAGACCCCTCACCAGTTTTGTTGCCCTTCTCTGGACACGCTCCAGCACCTCAATATCTTTCTTGTAGCGAGGGGCCCAAAACTGAACACAGCACTCGAGGTGGGGCCTCACCAGTGCTGAGTACAGGGGAATCATCACTTCCCTAGTCCTGATGGACAGGGTATTCCTGATACAAGCCAGGATGCTATTGGCCTTATTGGCCACCTGGGCACACTGCTGGCTCATACTCAACTGGCTGTCAACCAACACCCCCAGGTCCTTTTCCACCAGGCAGCTTTCCAGCCACTCTTCCCCAAGCCTGCAGCGCTGCATGGGTAGGCACTCCCCACCCAACTTGGTGTCGTCTGCAAACTTCCTACGGGTGCACTCGATCCCCTCATCCAGGTCATTCATGGAGATATTAGACGTAACTGGCCCCAGTACTGAGCCCTGGGGAACACCACTTGTGACCAGCCCCCAACTGGATTTAATTCCATTCACTACCACTCTGGACACAGCCGTCCAGCCAGTTTTCTACCCAGCAAAGAATAACTCCTCTAAGCCATGAGCAGCCAGTTTCTCCAGGAGAATGCTGTGGGAAACAGTGTCAAAGGCCTTACTGAAGTCCAAGTAAACAACATCCACAGCTTTTCCCTCATCCGCTAATTGGGTCACCTTGTCATGAAGTTGAATCCATTTCTGTTACAAAACCAATGATGAAGTTATCTGCCTACTCATCCCATTTTTGCTCTTAATCAACATTATAGGCTGGCTTTTTACACACATGTAGTTTCTCACTTCTCACCACACCCTGCTGCCTTTTCCTTTCTCTGTCCAATATATTCCTGCCCTGCTCTATGGCTCCGTACATAATATAGGAGGGAAAAAGGAAAAAAAAAGCAACGAAACAGTACCAGTAAGCAGCGTTGTTTCTTTAATTTTTCTGTGGTAGAAGAGTTCGTAAGAAAAAGTAGGACTCCTCAGGAGAGATTTTTCCAGATCTTGCCTGTTTCAATACGGGGATTTCACAGACATTTCAGTTAGTGCTGCACTGAATAATTCTGCCTATCCCCTTGCAATTCACCACACTATACACCATCTCCAGTACTGAGCAGATCCTTACAGATAAACATGAAACTCTTCTAGTGACATTTTGCAATAACAAAAATTTGTTTCCTGTTCTTTAACTAAGCATTACTCTAAAGATCTTCCCTTTCATCTTATCATTACTTTGTCTCTATAAGAAGTCTTGCTGACAGAACCTGTCAAAAGCTTTATAAAATCCAAGCTCTAATAATAAGGCATAACTTTTCTTTAAATTCACACTGACTTTTCACTATTGTTTTAAAATTGGCGCATCTAATAGTATCATTCATTTCATAATTTCAAAAAATTACCCAGTATGGAATTCATGCTAACCAGTCTGTACTTCCCAGAATCCTCAATAAAGCTCAGAAATTGGTATCCCATTTCCATCTCTCATTTCAAGGCTCATTTAAGTAATTGCTAAAATATTAACAGCAGTATTAAATGGATTTAATGTTAGAATTCTTTTTAGGTCAACTAATGGTGAGGACCATTGTTCCAAGCAATTTTTTATTTATCAACTTCAGATGAACGCTTCAATCTAAAACACTCCCTTCCCCACTTGCCTTCAATACATGATGTCAAAAACTCCTTGAACACCTTTGTAGTAAACATGGGTGAAAAGGACTTTTAGCCAGAGCATCTTCTTGAAACGGCTTTATATTTTGATCATCAAGTACTTCAACAAAACCCCTGGCAGTGCTCCTTCATCTACTTTCTTTGAGAAAACGTAGTATTTTTTTGTTCTTGGGCTTACCTTAATTTGGATTTGCATCTGACTTGCAAATCTTATGCTCTTTGCACAAGCCTTTCCCTTTCTGAAGCTTCCCCCCCCCCCCCCCCCAATTAAGCAGCTATCTTCTCTTTTTTAGTCTGAGACAAGAATAACTTAATTCCAGTAAAATGGGTATGTTTGAGATTCTTTTACTGGCTACCATATTGATTACTCACAATTTTGACTTTTTTTTTTTTTAAAAAAAACTTCAAGCAGTATGTTAACCTATCCTAACTGCATGTCAACAAATTATGTTTAAACATAAAAAGAAATTTAAAAATCTAAGTTTACTTTGAGAGTTTAAGCATATTAGAAACCAAAATGCAAATATGTCCGTAATGGTATAACGTCAATATAACAGCTCCTCTGTGTTTTTGGGAAAGCATCTAAACAACTAAAATCTTCATTTACGAGTACATTTCACAGCTAATACAGGTCAAGGAATTATTATTCAGCTTTCTCATTCCTAAGCTGTGCATCTATATGTAACCATATATATATATATATATTGCTTACTTAACCTCAGCAGGAAGCCTGAGTGAATAATAGCGTCTCCCACTGCCACTTTCGGCAGTATTACATGGTGCCGCCAGGCTATTCCTACACTTAAAAGCCATACCTTAAGACTGAAAAATTTGTGTTTAACAGACAGACAAAAGCGGGAGAGAAGGATGAGAAGTAAATATAAATCAAGTTAAGAACCAGTTATGCGAAGCAGTAAGACAATTTTTACAGTTATGACTACACTCAGAAAGTTGCAGGTACTTGAAAAACAGTAGTAATCGGTCAGCTGGCAGAAAAGGTGGCAAATAGTGACTTAGAAATGAAGCGCTGGATGAGCCGTACACTCACAAGATGATTGCTACTATACTACATTCATTCCAACGTCTCTGGCTTTCACTTGTAGACATTGGCCCTTCTGTGCCTTCCTCACAGACTGAGTGGCCCTTTAATAACATGTATTTTCTCCCATGAAGGCACCTGCTAAGTTAAAAGGTCACTCTCCCAAGTACCAGTAGATATAATTTCCAACCCTTGAGTAATTTCTACAGATTCTCTTTATGTCTATTTTCCACCTTTTTTCACGTAAACCCCCAAATTACAAAAAGCCATTCAGAGCTGATCTTTCCTCCCCTTTCCTACTCATTATTACTACTTCAACAATTCAGAGCCAAGAGCAGTTTTTAATACTTTCAGAGAAAGTGTTCCAGTTCTTCATAAAGAATCTGTAGGGGGAAGCAGTGCTCAGCAATAATTTTCAGGTTTTGCAGAACAAGAACACCTCAAAAAACACGTCTAAGTTACTTTAATAAAAACATGTTCTTGTCAATATAGCTGAAATTGCTCTAAAACAATGACTTGTTAATGACTGGTCATTGATATAAACAATCATCTGGTTAAAGCTACATCACCTGGAAAAAGAGGGAGTGACAGAGTGGCTGAGTGGGCACTTGGCAGCCAATCAGAGTAAACCCACCAAAGAATTATGAAGTAACAAATTACAACAGCCTGGTTTGTATCTAAGAGAATTTTGGGAGAAGAATTCTTTGGTGATCTCCCCTCAAAATTACAGGAGTAGAAGATTACCAGCATCTGTGATCGCTGTTTCTGCAAGAAATAAATTGTTATCTACTGGGTATAACAAAACAAACTGGTTGGATTTCCTGCACTAACCAATGACAATTTTAGGTAAAAGTTACTGACTTCTAATCAAAAGTTACTCCCTCAGTGATTTAAGCACTTCTGGAAAATGCATTAACTTTTTTTTTTTTTCTGACTAGCTTATAAGAAAGGAAAATCCTCCACGGATGTCTACATTCTAAAGATGTTATTGTCACATGATGGCAGCATGTATTGGTTGCCTTCACTGAAATACTGAAGCCCTTTCATGATCACAAAGGTTCGAAGAGATCACAGATAAAACTGACAATTCCATAAAACACAGATAAAATGAGCATATATGAAAACAACACAAAACCAAGAACAAAGTTATTAGAGCGTAAATGTCCTCATTTAAAGTTTGAGAATAATTACTCTCTAACACAGTCCTCAAATAGTATCAGAAGCCTATATTAACTAATGAACTTCTTAGCCCTGGCTTTCTTTAATGAGAGGTGTTTCAAAGAATCATTTTTATTTCAGTTTTCCTTGATCAGGAAAGAAATAATTTATATTTGACAAGCAAGATGTTTCTCTCAGCATACTTTTAGTCAATTAAAACTGACATCAACCCTTGCATTCTTTGAGAATGGAGTTGAAAGTCAGTGAGTAAATGCATACCACTTAACAGTACAGAATCACAGAAGGGCTGAGGCTGGAAAGGACCTGTGGAGGTCATCTGGTCCAACACTTTGCTCAAGCAGGGCCACCTACAGCCAGTTGCTGAGGACCATGACCAGACAGCTTCTGAATACCTGTCTCCAAGGAGGGAGACTCCGCTACCTCTCTGGGCAACCTGTGCCAGCACTCTGTCACTCCCACAGTAAAAAAGAATTTCCTGATGTTCAGAGGGACACTCACATTTGTGCCCATTCTTGTATCCTGAATCACAAAGCCCTGTTAAAATAGTTAAATTTGGATGACTGTGTAAGTAATTTATAGGTTAGGAAGTCACTAACCAAGATAATAGGTTTTTCAAAGTTACATTTCTTAAAATTCTGCATGGCTTGAGGGAAAAAAAAAAAGGTATCTATCAAAGTCAGTGTAGAAATGCATCTAAAATCCCACAACTCCTCCATGCAGTCACAACATATACACGGAGGCACAGCCTCCTAGAATCTGTTGTTCCACTTCTAGTAATTCTGAGTTTTGTTTTCAGAGGTCATCCTTCCTATGATATGAGGGATGACATTTCAGGAGCTACAGTCCTCCTAGTACATCTCTCAGTACATTCTCATCACATAATTTATTGCCATCCTTCTCCTGCTAGCCCATTCACATCAAACTTTGAAAATCCCAGAACAAAAAGTGTATTTTTTCTTACATTATACTCTTCCTCCTTTCTTAAGCAGATCCACCAGTCATGCTGACACTGCTATACCAAAGACACTAAGTTACGAGGATGAGACAGGAATTGAAAGACTGTTCTGTGATGACTTCTCCAGCAATGGTCTAATTAAAAGAAACTAAGAACCCTTCTCGGTAATGAAGCTGCTGTGTCCTCACCAAAATGAGGTATATTCAGCATCTAATTAAGGCACAGGTCATTTCAATACCCTAACCTGTTTAACAAGAGAAAACACAACTAGATTTCTCAAGGTTCATTCCAGCTGTAACATACAAATTTTCATGAAACAAACATCTCTTCTTCTATAACATCAGGGTTGGACACCAGAAAAGAAAAAAAAAAAAAAAAGGAATTTTAAAATTGTGGTTCTTGGTAAAGATCAGCATATCTAAGAACGCTATGAATCTGGTAATACAAATGGGATGGCATTAAATGAAGTGCATGATCCTTTCAATTTACACATAAGCTTGAAGCTCATCCACTGGAAGTGACACAAAAAGAGCCAGGTTTACTGGTAGAAGGGTGCCTATAACTTCCAGTATTATTCAGAGATCAAAAAAGCAAGGTATTACCCAAATGGATGAAATAAGGTCCATCAAGAGACACGGAGATCCAGCTTTAGAAAATAAAACAAACACATGCCTTTTAGGCCAGGTTTTGTTTTGTTTAACCTAGAATGGTCTTCTGATCCTGTTCACACCCCTACACCCAGTTACATGCACATAACAGACAACATCACAGAACTGGGACATGAGCACTCAGATGTTAATTTACCATGAATTTAGTCTGGAAGCTGGAGAATGCTTCACACGAAGTGACTTTCAGCATGCTAAAAGGACTTGGAGGGAGTTGGGTTCAGAGGGGAAGAGAAAATCCTCATCCATTCTAATATGGAGCTTGCTCCACAGCAAGATCCCTCTAGTATTAACATGAAAATATGTTAACCCGTTAATTGCAATGCATCAACTCAAATGCCATCTTCCTTTTTAAAAAAGGAGCTAAAGCAAAAAAGTAGTAAAGCATCTGTCTCTAGCAATAAACACCTGAAAAAGGCCGCTACTCTACAATTAATGTTTTCACACTTCAGGTTCTACCAGGCTTTGATCCTAGACTTAATACAAAGCTTTAACCTATGGCAGTTAACATGACCAAATACATGCAGGAATGTTTCAAATCCTTACCTACGTTGCCATAAAGCAATCTGAATACTCCTTCTATGAAGTAGATAGTTTTCAAAAACATGAAAAATAATTCAAATGATGACATATTTTTATGGCTTCTGAAATTAAATCGTTCAGTCGTATTTACACAAAGCCCAGTTAATTTTGTCTTTTTCTGTTTGTCATTACAGAAAACCATGAGGGGAAAAAGGTTATTTCTTGCTGCATTCTATCTACTTTTCCATCACACAAGCCAGAGGAAAAATGTCACAATTAAATGGTTCATAAATATAACACTAAAATTACTATTTAAGTCAATGTAATTGAACAGAAATTAAAATGTAGTTTTTAATTGCATATTACAACTTAAATGGTAGCACTTAGCAGAAAGTGTTAACTCATTTATTTTTTAATTGTTAGCTGCTTCAAGGCAATTGTTTTAATGCAGAAAAAAAGTGAGAAGCTCTTCAGTAAATTTGATTGTAGGACACTCAGGCATGCAGATCAAATAAACTATAGGTTGAATAGGTAATTAGGTTTGGCCTGTGATACATTAACGTGGAGACAAATTCTCAAAAAACAGGAATAGATGTTTTTCGTTTAATTCCCTCGCAAAACACCACTCTCTCTGGATTTTTAAATGCAGTTTAAGAATTATTTCCATTTGATAGAGAACATGAAATTGCAAATCTTCTAGAGTACACAGATCAATGAATCCTTCAGGAAAATAATTTTGTAACTTTCATAAACTTCAGTAAACGAGTGCATAGGGTAGTAAGTCCTCAACAGACTGCAGGTGGCAACTTCGTTCATAATTACTTGACACATTAAAAATCTTTGGCCATGCTGTTAAATTCTCTAGAGAAGATGAGCCCAAAGGCATGCAGATACATTAAAGCATATGATTAGTCTTTATTAGTAAGGAGTATTTTTCCTTGCAAGGTTATTTGTCTCATGAAACACTAAGCAGACTAAGCAAGTGCCAAATATTTAACAGCATTGGGCTGTATACTCTTCTTTAATCCACTTCAGTATAACAGAGCATGTTATGGGTACTTTGAAAACATTAACATATGGTATTAAAAAACATTCAGTACACTAAACAACCCTCAGTCTCACAGATTGTGTCATAATGAACAAGATATTACTACACTGTCCTCTTCTGTCCTTTGTCCAGCTTTTCTGTCTGACTTCTGGCACACTTTATAATAAGATCAAATGTCTAGCTCAATAACTTTTGGATTTTTTATTTTTATTTTTTCACCTGGGTCTATTGCTGGCAACTTATTTCTCCTACCTTCATTCACCTTAAATAGCTTATCCAAAATCAGTTTTTCTTTTGTTGTCCCTTGCCTTCCTTCATAATATAGTTTCAACTGTCTCCATCAGAATTATTTCAACACCACAGTTAATGTCTAAATAACATTCTTCCTTCCACATCAAATGCAACTAAATTATTTCACTAGCAATGCTATCCTGCTTTGCCAGTAATCAGTTGTTCCCTAGAACAGCCTGAATATTCTGTTCTCTTGCCATTTTAAACTCAAATGCAGGAGGTATGCTGCATCCCAAAAAATGCACAAACATACTGCACAATTGCAGAGCAATTATTTCCACCAGTGATGTTCAAGTATTTATTCTATGCTAAGTATGGCTTACCAAGTTAGGTCTATCAGTATGTTAAAACCCAAATGAAAAATCCAGCACCCTTCTTCAAATGGACAAGACGTCCAAAGATGATAAAATTCTGCTAAGCAGAATACCAAAACTTAGAGATTTGGTTTCAACATACAACTGCTCTTTGGCAAAGAACAAAAATAGAGAATGGTATTTAGCCTAGAACCTAACAGATATTTTGACATGGCCGAAGGCAGCTGTGAATTTTGACCACAAAGGGTCAAAAAAAGGGTCAAAAAAGAAAAGAACAGAAAAAAATCTGTCCCACCAGAATATGCCTGCAGGAATCAGAAACAACATGCATTTAGGATCCTAAATGGGCTACCTGGAAAGTGTCATGAACATGGCCTGTACTAAAGTTAATTTTCAGTTCCGTTTTCCAACAGTCCAAGTTGTCATGTAATATTGGCAGGAGGGACAAAAAAAAAAAAGCCATGAGAAGTTTTCATGAATTCATAAAACACAGATCTGTGATGGCAACCTCAAGAAACTGCACTTCCAAAAGAACCCCAAATATCAAAATTGTTAATCATAATGAAATAGTATATGTGTAACAGAAAATAAGGGCAACACTAAATTGCTTATCATATAAACATTGAATCTGCCTGTCAAATTCCCAAATATAACCACAAAGTCTGCACTAATTAAAAATCAAAGTTAGCTTTCGCTTTTCTCATACATACAGCTTTTCCTTCCCATAATTTGTGGCCATTTGAAAACATACTATTAATGACGGTCTCATTCTTCCTGTGCTCACTGTCTCGTTACTGGGCAAGTCTTCCAAACAAGGATGATAAAGAAAAAACCCAAGACAGTGAAATATTGCCGATACTGGAAGATAACCAGTTGAGACCAGCATAGTTAAAAAAACCAAACACACACACACTAGAAGTTACTTACTCACCACCTAGATTCTCTGCTGACATTATTTTCTTTATAGAGCTGTTCCAATCCTTATTTCCAATGTGAATTACAAGTATCACCTAGTAAATAATAAAAATTGAAGTATTATCACAGAATCCTAGAATGGTTTAGGTTGGAAGGGACCTTGAAGATCATCGAGTTCCAAGCCCCCTGCCACAGGCAGGGACACCTCCCACTAGACCAGGTTGCCCAAGGCCACGTCCAGCCTGGCCTTGAACACCTCCAGGGACGGAGCTTCAACAACCTCTCTGGGCAACCTGTTCCAGTGCCTTACTACCCTTAAAGTGAAAAACTTCTTCCTAATGTTTTCTGTGTTCATGTGTATGTGTGTTTTAAGAAAATAATGAATCCAGTCACATAGTTTATCTCATGATTATAAAGAGATTATAAAGAGAAGACCCCTAGGAGAACTTTGGATGGTCAGAATGCTGGTGTTTCTTAAAGAGGTCTATGTAAAAAATCTGATGCCATACAACACATCAAACCTGCTACTTTTGCAAGTAAATGCATGCTGTAAACGTATGCTTACTTTGTGAAAGTCTGAAGGTTGCAGCAAAACACAGATTTTTCCATAGTACTCAACTGCAAATGATGCGAGAAGCTCCACTCCTTCACAATTAGCATCTCAAGGACAGTCACCGTACTTAAGAAATTCTGCCTTTTGGAAATTATGGGAAGCACCATCACCAATATGACAAACAAATCTCAACTGCAATGTACTATTTCTCATATTGTGCCATCATTAGGAGTGCTATCCTTTTTTGCAGGTCTGGGTAAGTAATATATTGTCCAACAGCATTTTATAAAGAACGGTTCGGGCCAAGTAATATGCCTCCCAATTCAAAATGTACTTAACTTCAAGTATGGACACAACTCCTATTCATCTAACGCAACTGCATGCTCAAGTGTGCTGAACTGAGGGGTCTGAAGACTAAAGGTGATCTTTCCAGGACTGCATCCTGCCTGTCAAAAGCTATACAGAAAATGGCTACTAACTAGATGGAGATTCTCTGAGAATTCTTAAGTGGCAAAATGCTTATGTCAGCAGTATTAAATCATTCCTTGGCAAGGCAGGGCTATATATTTATCTTTATGGGGAAAACAAAAGCCAAACATCTCTCACATTGTTCAGTTTCTTTTTAGCTGCTAGAGTTTACCCTAGATTACAGTTTCTGGGCAATTTCTATAAATGAATTTGACCAAACCCCACTGTAGTCATGGCCTCAGGAAGAAAAGGAAAGCAGCAGCACTGTGCATTGTGAAAGAAGTTAAGATGCTGAATCTAACCAGATTTTTACTGGCTTGTCTGCAAAATACAATATAGAAACATCAATACTCATTTACATTCATAAATTAAAACTAGACTTATTTGAAGCTAACTTCATTCTCCAGTTTAAAGATACCTAAACTCATACCAAGAAAAGTAACTATTTTGCAACAGTTGGCACTTTTCAAGTTCACGTTAAAAAGCTGAAAAGAGCAGCAGTGAATTGCATTACAGAAGCCGGTACCACAGACTGCAAATTCTTCCCGATTCCTAAGTTTTGGATCCTGTGAAAATTCCATTTCAGCAATATTTATCACCCTTACCTCTCTCATTTACTGGCAAAACTCCGAGGATACACTGCCAACGGCGGACTGCTCTCTCTCCCTTCCGTCGGAGGGGCAGTAGCAAGTGGGGCAAAGGCCGCAGTGATTAACCAGCTTTCACATCTTACTCTAGCTTCTACCCCTGATATGTACAACTACAGTCTCCTCCTTCTACTTCGCTACTCTTCCTTTTGTAGTTGAGACAGCAGTGACTTTGTTTTGGGAGGTGACAGGGAGGGAGCACTGCCAAGAAAAATCAGGATTTCCACCACCCCCTGATCCCAACTGGGCTAAATTGGAGTGGTCTCATCAGACGTTTTTCTACATCTCTCCCAGGCTGTGACAAAACCAGTGCAATGAAGACTAATATTTACAAATGCAGGGCACAGCTTCTTGCAGATTGATGTAAAATGGATATCAGCCTTAGGACAGAAGAGACAGTCCCAATGAAGAGTAATTTTCAACAGCGGACTGACAAAGATTGAATTCCTGTTTCTCCTCACAGCTACGAGGTTTTTATGTCAACTACCATGTCTTTTTGTGAGGGACAACTATCATGTCAATCTCAAAAATGAAACAGGACCTGAGACCTGAGGTAAATTAAGCAGTCCAACCTGCGTTATAAAAGTTGATATAACAGAAGCTATGTAGCCCTGGTTTGGACCCAGGCAGGTGTCTAAACAGAGGTTATTGTGCTGCCTGGCGCAGAAAAGGAGCTGCATTTTAAAAACCTTGTGCATTTGTCCACACATATTATCACTTCACACAATTATTTTGAGCTCCTAGGTAGTTTTCAACTGACAGACTCAAAAAACTGAGGACTCTATATGGAAAACACACATGTAAAACTAGTCAGACTGAATTATGGCAGCAAGTCACATCAATCACTTCTTCTGGAATATAGATTCAGTTGAAAAACTACTGAAAGCTAGAATTTGACACCACAGCATCTATAGCATGGTGTTGAAATCAGTGTATTATTCTTCTTGTCTGCACAGGACAAGAACCTATGCTACTATATTTAATTAGACAGGAAGTTTAAAAACTCAATCAAGATCAGGAAATATCAGGCACATGTCAACTCTATGGCCTTAATTCAATACATATGCACAGCTGATTTTTTTTTTAACTAGTATGTAAGTGTTTATATAACATATTGTTACTATCTTTAGGAAATATCCTTAGAGAAATATATATTTTGGCTGTTTGTTTCCTTTGCAATCTAGACTGAATTTTGGTTGTGCTGTGAAACTTTTTCCCTGGCTGTCATATCAAATCATTTCTCTACATCATTTAGATGCTTTTTAATATTCTCCTTAAAGGCTCACAGCATGACTTTCCTGCTTGCATAGATTACAACACCTCTCCACCCAGACTAGTTCTAGCCAGCCTGAGCATGGCGCATTTGAGAGCAGATTATTGAATTACGTATTCTATAAACACACCATTACTTTCTATAAAGTATACAAGAATAAATAAAGAAATAAAGTTTCCTGTGCTTTGTTAACCTATCCAACCTAACTAATAGATCCAAGAGAGAAAGGCAGAAAAGGAAATACATAAGTTCCATATTCTTACATAGCAGTTGTTCAGTTACGTGTTTATTCACAGTCTTTATATATTCCTGACCTATTTCAGGCAAAACTCCTTAATTCTTGGTTCTATGCTTACTACTTCTGGCATTCGCCCCAGTCATAACAACTATTTTCTCTGAATCCACTAGAAGAATTTATTTGCTTCATTTTGTCTTTACAAATACAGTTTGTTCTTTGAATGTGTATCTGCCATAACACTGAAAACCCCACTTGAGATGCTAGTCAAAGAATGTATCATCAGCATCCTATAACTTCATTCTTTCTTAAGAAAAGCTGAGGATTAAAAGCATTGCATGTTTAATACTGCAGATGAAATTAGATTTCTGACCCTAATAATTTGATATTCACAGCTGAAAAGCAGAGAGGTCTTATTCTAGATTTAAAGACGTGGGTCATTCTCTCCAAGGAAAACTCAGTAATTAAAAATACTTTTTTCAAAATCACATTTATTCTCTCCCTAAAGCTATTCAAGTCCAAAGTAAAGTCCATAGAGGCTTAAATATTTAAGACAGAAGCCTGAAAAGAAGGTTAATGTCTGCATTTAAGGAAAGACAATTCAAAGAGTACATAAATCTATTGTTTCTAAACAAAAAAAAAAAATACTAATTGGCTAGAAATATGCTAAATACACTAATTTGCTAGAAATAAACTGCTCTGGTTCAAGTCACCTAAAGAAACAAACAGATTAGCCATAAAACCAACAAAAACATTGGCTGTTGAGCATGGTGCTTGAAAAATTAAAAGTTTTTCCAGTTTTCTTTGTTCGTTAGGCTTACTGACTGAGTGACTAGCAAAGAGGAAGAGAAACAGGAATAGAATCACTAATATGTATGTATAGGACAAAAAAAAATTACACAAACATTTTAGAATCACCAAGGTGCCCATCTATTGTTTTGGTAAATCAAGTCCTGTTCCCTACGTCACAAATACAGCGTGTAACAAAAGGGTGCTTTCTCCACACTTTCCCAACTGTTACCATCAATATTTTATCAATATCATTCTGCTGCACAGAAGAAACATGTATACACTGTTCCATACCTGTTCACCAACCTCAGGCAGGAGCCCGAGTATATTATGTAGGTGGACTTAAACACCTATTTTAAAAAGTATGTGTATAGGACAAAAGTAGCTTTTTCATTAACACTAATAACTCTAATGTAAATATGATAACTGTAGGAGTTACCGATAGGACATGAACTGTAGCGTTACTTTAAAATGCAGACCCCAATATTCTACTCCGGCTGAGTTCGAAACATTTGCAGTGACACAAAGCACAGTACACCACAGGAGAGTCTGGAGTCTTCTGACTTAACACTTTCAATACCACTCTAATGCTGATTTTTGGATGTTTGTTTGTTTTAAATGAAGTATCTTTTCAGTGACACTACATCGCTTAAGAGTTTGGTAATAGAATACTGAGATTTTCACCTCAGGGTTACTAAATTCAATATGGCCCAGATCAATAGTGACTCAAAGTCATCACCATTTGATGAGAGTTTGGAGCTCAGGTTAAAATGTATTATGAGCTTAGACTAGCTCCTAGTGAATAGCTTCATAACTGACACTAACAGGTATGGCTGCTGGCAGTCTCAATATAGAGCCTTATGTGCAATGGGCACACAGTGATTTACTTTCTCAACCTACAGCAATCCCTCTGGGTCAGGGTTGAGGCACACGACGAGGACACCACGAGGAAATCTGCACTGCTAGTTACTTACTTGTACCTGTCCCAGGAATAAAAGAGATTTAGAATACAGACACACTTTTCAGATACCATACTTGTTCCACTGCTTAGAAAAAGAAAATTAAGTTATTTCAAAACTAGATGACCTCAGGTAGCACACTAAAACAGAATAACCCTTCCCCTTGAAGACCAATTTATTAAAACATCTGGTTTACACAGCACCTTAATCCTGCTAAGATACAAACTGCTTGCTTAAGGAATTAACATTTTTTAAAAGCCTGGAAACTGTATTCAGGTAATCTGTCATATGACGTCTGATTAGAACAAGCACCATGTTATTTGCTACTAAAGAAAAAGCATACTCAGATTTCAAAGCGGCACAGATGTGGGAAGATTCAAGGCAGAAGAGAGCAGGTGGCAGGCTAGCTGGCAATTAGGAAATGTGCAAGATTATAAAATGACTAAGATTTAATTGTCAAAACTATACTTTTTAAACTAACAAAATAATAATTTAGCACTTGTACAGCATTTTGCCTTTTAATGTTATAAAGCAGAGAGACCTCCTTTGTACATTTAAAGTTAAGTTATTTTATATCATTGTTCCACAGCCAGCTTTCAAATAAAACCTTCATGATTAAAAAGCTCACTCGGTTATCAATATCCTATCTAGGAAACACAGTGCTTTGATGGCCCAGGCTGAGAAAAATAAAAACACAAACTGCATTTTAACCAGAAAAAGAGTTCAGTACAAGATGACTGCAGCCTACAGTTCAACAATTGGAAAAATGGTAACTACTACGTTTCCAACATCTACCAATAAATTGTGTAAAAATCCTAATTTAAGAGTAAAAACTAAAGTGTAGCAAATACAGGAGATCCACGTTATCTAAGCTTCCCAAGCTCTATGCACAAAAATAGTTTTTACTACTCCTGCTTCAGTAAAATCAAGCCAGGTGCTCCTTCAATATCAAAAACACTCAAATACCAAGAAGTGCCGCAGGATAACATAAAAACCAAAAATAATGAGAAACATGATTTTCTATCTATACATCTGGTCCAGCTGGAAGGGATCAGGCACTGTCTTTCTCCACCTTTATCTCCCCTTTACAGAGCAAGCAAATATCAAAAGGTCAAAAGTATTCACCCCTCATTGAGGTAGAACTTGGAACCCTATCTTCAGAGACGAATGAGTCAAATAATGACATGGAACGAAGAGGAGATTCCAGTGGAAGAAGATGAGTAATTTGTAAACCAAAAGGAATTATAATCCTGGTCCCACTGAAGACAACAATAAATCTCCCATTGATTTCTCAAGGGCCAAGATTTTAATGCAACAACAACGTTATTCACATAAACAATGAACTCTCATGAAAACAACGTGTGTTACAAATCATGTAAAATCAAATCAAAACAAAGAATATGAGAGAAATCCCACAGGGAGAGAAATTACTTGGCAGTGACTCATCAATAGAATGATTCCAGAAATGGTAAATAACATATATTCTTGCATGAATATTTGCAGAAAGAACAGAACAAGATCAAATGTAACAAAACATGTCCTTTAATACGTTGCCCTATTTTCTTCCATCTCCACATAATAGGTTGCACAACAGGAAAGTAAAGGGTTAAACGGCTACAAAGTAATGCCATAGTGGCTTAACAACATATGCAGGCCACAAAATAATGCAACCTAGAAGCCGCCCACGGTAACATTCCCTTCAAAATTTCCCTTAATTCCTAACAATCATACACAGAACACTTTTTCCAGTCAATTTCTGGTCACAGATAAAGAAAAAAAATTAAAAATCAGAGGCTCGAGTTAAGTAAATTATGCTACTTATCTCTTCTCAATAATCTGAAAGAAGATCTAATCTGGGAGTACAAACATTCAGCGACAAAACAATTTTGGAAACAAGCTTTTTCAGTACTTGCTTTGAAGAGCTTTGTTATCAGCACGCGAATGAGCTTTTAGTAATACCTCTCAGCTTTGTAGTCATATGCATATGCAGTTTGCACAAACAGTGTAAATAGTGCTCCATGAATATGCAATTTAGTGCTAGGTAGGTATATGATTTCCTATATAGAAAAAAAAACTCAAGAGTCTCATTATTTCATTTCCATGCTCTCAAATACAATTGAGTCTGCTCACACTATTTTCAACAGACAGAGTTTCAGAACAGAATAGATGGTCAAAGAAAGGTTTCATAAATGGTCTAGGTAACATGCTCTAGTTACACGTCTCCCCCTTCATGTGTTCCCAAACCTGAATTTAAGCATCCTGGCTGCAAATCAAATTCAATATTTCTTCCTCTGCAAACTTATGGAAGGTAATAAGTAAGGATAAATGATTAGCATCTTACCTAAACCAGCCCGGAATGGACTGGAAAAATGATGCGTTCAGTTATTCCCCAACAGCTTCTCTCTTCTGGTCTAAAACGCCATCTATTTAACCTTTCCTCATAAATACGACTTCTTAAATTTCTTTTTATTGCTCTTCTAGTCTTGCTGTTAATTTTCCTTTCTTTCTGAAAAGTGCAACGATCAAAACTACACAAAAAGTCTTAAAGGTGGTTGGATCACTGCTGCAGAGAAATGCAGAAAAATTACCTCTCAGTTCTGTAACACTGAATATTATCTGAATATTTCCCAATAGCTTACTTTCTTTTAATATTCAGCCCTAAGTAGAGAGTAACAACATAGCAAGACAAGCGGCTTATGGACATAAACCTAGTGTGTTCTCCAACTAAGACACAAGAATAAACTTTACCATGCTATAAGCACGTTTTCAGCCAGCTATGTAACCTTACGAGAAATTGGAAAACACTCCTCCTCCTACATCCCTTGGTAGATCATTTTACCTTGCCTAAGAAGGAAGCCATTTTCTTCTCTATAGCCTGCTCCTCATCTACTTCGATACTTAACCCCTATGAAAACAGTAATCAACAGTGTATTCATAGCTTCCATGTCCTATTCAGACACTAGACAGAAAAACCCCAAATTTTTCTAAGCAACCGTCAATAAAAATTATCAGACCATCCAAAAACACCCTGGTACTCCAAACTGCATTACATATTATTTTCCATGTACTTTTACATTGCTGCTATTTCATTTTGAACTAACAGTTAGGTCAGTAGGGTAACAGTGGCATATATTTTTTTCCTTCTTAAAAAGGACAATGTGTGCTCTTCAGTAACGATAATACTTTAAATGAATTCTGGGGTGAGGATTAGCCTACAAAGCCTTCTGAATTTGAGACTAAAACTTTACCTCCCCATTAGAGA
This sequence comes from Pluvialis apricaria, assembly GCA_017639485.1. Lineage (NCBI taxonomy): Eukaryota > Metazoa > Chordata > Aves > Charadriiformes > Charadriidae > Pluvialis > Pluvialis apricaria. The sequence goes on along the minus strand of CM030008.1, from coordinate 21,567,620 downwards.
TGGTAATTCTCATTTCCAAGCAATTTTCATTAGCCTTTACTTTCAAGATCATCTTCAATAAACACTGAAGCAAACGATTTGTTTTATTCCAAAACTATCCCCAGATCATGATTAATCTTAATTCCAGCCTCTCTGCCCAATTCCTCTTGACCTATTTCTTTACATCAACATTTATCTTTTTCTTCTATTCAGTTACAATATCGAACAGCTTAACTTTTGTCAAGTTGTACTTTATTCCTATACCTCCTGACTCATCAGACATATGGAAAAGATCAGCAAAAACTTATGTCTTTCTAGGCTACCAAACAAAAGTGGTTTTTTTTTTTTTTTTTGGAAGCCCCAGACACTGGCCTCTGAAACCACCAATTTTAAATCCATCAAACCCTTAACAGAGACACAAATATCCTTTTTTCTTTACAAATACAGAATTCCAGTTATCATCAATAACTAGCAATATTTATTTTACGAAGAAAATTGTCATTTTATTTTTCTGCAGTGCCAAAGCCACACTCTTGCTCTACAAATAAAATGTGGAGCTCTTATGCAAGATTAATGAAATAATGGTGAGTCAGGTACTTCTGAAAGCCATTCTCTTCTCCATGTTGGCAAATCTACTTTACAGAGCTATGTAGTCTGTGATGTTACTTCCTAGTAACATCCTTATCTGTCAGAAAAAAATATCCAGATTCCTGCTGCAGATGGAACAACAAAAATCTTAATTTTTCTTTTATACAGCTTTGATGCATCTAATTTCATAACCTTCATCTTCCAAATTCACTCTTCCAAAGAGCGCAAATGTACTCTTCCAAACTGGAAGAAACATTAATAAACAGCTTACAGGACTGTAGCCCATAAGCCATTAAACCAACTTTCAAAAAAAAACCCCAAAATGAAAGGAACTTAAGCATTCAGATATCATTATGAATTAAAAAAAAATAAAAATCACAGGGACTGACTTCAACTTCACAACTGAATATAATCTACATTTTTATCAAACTGGCACTCTGCATGGTACAGCATTTCCAAAACACTAATCCATGGATTACAGGTACCTCCTAAAGTACAAATGTCAACAGTGCAAAGCAGTTCATGAACAATGTGAAATGAATTGTAATCATCTACTCTTGGGATACCAACATCAGGGACAGCAAGCCCACTTCCTTATTTCTGGATGGATGACATAGTAACATACTATTTTATCAAGCTACTTTGATCTTTCCACATGGGTGACTGCTCTCAAGCCTGCTTGACTGTATATAGTCCACATCCCTGAGCTATCATGAAAGAAAAGCAAAAAAAAAAAAAAAAAGAAACAACCAAAAAAATCCAACAAGCTTTCTCATGAGTGAAGCACGACAATCCCAAGAAAAAGTCTGATGGCAAAATGATTTATGAAAGAGTAACTTTCTCCTAAGACAAGCAGAACTGAGAGGTGAATGTTATACACCACTTGCATGTCCGTGCAAGAAGCAGAAGAGGGAGGTAGAAAAGGGATGCCGTCCCAGTTCACATTTATGATGTGTAGTGGAGGAAAATACACCTTTCTAAAACAGAAAATGTGTCGAATGACGGTTAAGAACAATTCACTTGTGGTACAACCATTTTCCCAGTGAGCTTATTACAAATTGTATGACACAGACATTCTCATACTGACATACAGATGGCTCCTACAAGCTACTAGAGCCAGTAACGTATATTCTCCATTTCTTTGTACAGTTTAGGAATCTGTTTCTCTCAACTACTGTATCAAATGTCAACGTTGCATTCCAGTAACATATTTGCTGTCAAGGAAAGGAAGCACACTTCATCACAGTTTGTTCAGGCCAAACACTTTACCCAGACAGTATACCTGCAAATTGCCTGCTTGTCCCTAAAATGTTAACCCCATTTGTAACAGAATATAATTCAAAAAATAAACTCATGAATCAAAGTGATGAGATGCAACACTGAACCTCTAAGTGTAACCATAGAAAAACAGGTTAACTTACCTTTTAATAACAGTTCTTTGACGTGTTTTAGTTTACGTGACTCCCATTTCTGAAAGGATGTACCTACAACCTGTTCTTTTAGCAGTGACTCTGAAGACAAAGCTTCTACATACAATGTGTAGGAGGTGCAAAACTATAGATGGAATAGGCCCAGTCTTAGTAAATTCCTTCGTTTTCATGGAAATCCAAAGAAAGACTCAATTTCCATCAGAAGGGAAAGTGAATTTGGGGATCCAGACAGTCAAGCATGCAACCAACCCAAGCTACTGTAAACGAACACACATCTTTTCTCCTTTATCATTTGCCCACACAGCCTGATAAGCAAAGCTGGTTCGCAGAGATGCAACTAACAGGAATCCAATCCACGGGAGCTTCTTGAGTTAAGGTAAACAAAGCAATGACTGTAAATACGCTCTTAACTCCCAGGCAACTCATTTATAGAATTAAGGACCTGAGTTCTTACTTTGGCTAAGTGCATGAAAATATGCTCCAGTGTTGAAGGATTTAGAGCGTGAACCCCTTACACAGAAGTCAAAAACCAAGCACGTTTGTGGAACAGATTTGTTACAGAAATATAGAAGTAAATATAATGCAGATGTACTAAATAATACAGAAAGATAAAAGTAACAGCAAGAGAAAATTGGTGACTGGGAAGTTATGAAGCTTAGGACTCCAATAGTAGTAGGTGATTAAACAGGTTATGCAAAATTCAAATTATTTAGTAAAAATTTTAGGTCTGAAGGGAGTATTTTTCACAGCCTTGAAACAACTAAGGACTAAGCAAATCTGCAGCACAGAGGAATCAAACGAATGACAGCAGGAACTTTTTTCACTATTGTGATGCTGAAGTCAGTGTGTTGCCCTAACTTCACTCCAAACACACCATTCTTCTCATCTCGGTCTTCCACACAAGGCAGATTTTCAAGTCAGGAGACCAACTGATAACATTTCTTCTGTCAGCTGTGTATCTCAGTTCTAAGATGAAAACTATACATTTTCAAGCCACTATGTTTTAATAAAATTTACAAGAAGATAATTACAGAATCACAGAATCTCCTAGATTGGAAAAGACCTGTAAGATCATCCAGTCCAATCGTTAACCTAACACTGACGAGCCCACCAATAACCATGTCCCTAAGCACTGTATCTACACGACCCTTAAATACCTCCAGGGATGGGGACTCCACCACTGCCCTGGGTAAAGCGTTCCAATGCCTGATGACCCTTTCAGTAAAGAAATTCTTCCTAATATCCAATCTAAACTTCCCTTGGCACAACTTGAAGCCATTTCCTCTTGTTCTATCACCTGTTACTTGACAGAACAGGTTGACTCCCACCTCTCTGCAACCTCCTTTCAGACAGTTGTAGAGGGTGATAAGGTCCCCCCCGAGCCTCCTCTTCTCCAGGCTGAACAACCCCAGTTCCCTCAGCCGCTCCTCATAAGACTTGTGCTCCAGACCCCTCACCAGTTTCATTGGCCTTCTCTGGACACGCTCCAGCACCTCAATGTCCTTCTTGTGCTGAGGGGCCCAAAACTGAACACAGCACTCAAAATGCGGCCTCACCAGTGCTGAGTGCAGGGTTAAAATCACCTCCCTAGTCCTACTGGCTACACTATTCCTGATACAGGCCAGGATGCTGTTGGCCGCCTTGGCCAGCTGGGCACACTGCTGGCTCATGTTCAGCCGCCTATCAGTCAACACCTCCAGGTCCCTCTCTGCCGAGCAGCTTTCCAGCCACTCCTCCCCAAGCCTGTAGTGCTGGCGGGGGTTCTTGTGGCCAAAGTGTAAGACCCAGCATTTGGCCTTATTGAAACTCACACAGTTTGCCTTGGGCTAACTATACTCACTGCTACTAAGTGTCCTTATCTCTAAGTAGCAAAGACCTTAACAATAGCCCTAAGTCGAATTGTCAGGACTTTTCCATAAGTCAGATGAAACGCACAAAGTACATAAGCAGTTCCATAATCAAAAGATACTACACCTGGATATTAAGAAGCGAAGGTTTCGTCTTTCTTTTTCCTTGGCTTTTTTATTTTCTAAATAAAGAAGAATCTATTCTTGCAAGCAAAATGTTATTAACTGCAATCAAGAGAAAGAACCAAGCCTCATATAACTTGACAGCATTATGCTCTACTAATTTCTAGTGAACAAGAATAGTATTTCTATTAGAAACCATACAGAGCTTTCATATATTTTAATCAGCGACATCCTGTTATAACAACATTTCCAGTATCATTACACAAATTACATTGAACATCGATATAATCTTTTCCATTATGTCTCTGCCTGACAATTAATACTTCTCTAGACTTCAATGGTATATGAATATTATGGTGGTATACATACATTATTCCATTTTCTTAAGAGGCATGCAAATGAATCAACACTTAAAATACATAACAACATGAAATATTTTGAACATACCTTCTTTTTTTGTGTTCTGTTCCTGCCTCCCAACCAATCATCCATCTGCTCTTCAATCTCTTCAATTGAAGCCCCATGATCATATGATGGAATATATGTATTTGACTCCAGAACCGTGTATACAGGGAATTCTGATTTTGGTTTCTTGACTTTAGGCTTCTTCTCCTCTATACAAAAGTAAAAAAGAAGAAAAAGTAAGGCTACTAATACCGTAGAGAAGTATAATTCAGAAGCAGGCTTAGCTCCTCAACTCTTAATGCTATATTAAAATTTCCACTGAGGAAGGGGGTTCCATTTCTTTGTTAAAAAGAGAATTCAGAGTTTTGCATAATAATTTTATTTTTATGAAAAGTAAATAGCAATGCACACACTTATCCCCTCTTCTATCTGAACTATGCCTTAAAGGGCCAAATGAGGAGCCCAAACCAAAAAACACAGGTAGCTCTTGTCACTGCTACACCACCTGGCAATTAAGATTAGTACAGGCAAAAGCATAGGGAGTTGTTAAAAGATTTCAAAAGTCCAGCTGGCTTCAAAGAAACTGGCAAAGGTAGAGAGGCGAGTTTTACACAATTTTGTATTGCTTTATGGTCAGCTGTGCTGAGTAAAAGCTTTGAGTCAACAGATAGCTTCCCTGTTCTTGAATTTCTGTAACTACAAATAGCTCTGTTCTAGCACTTACACATTTAGGAAGATTTAAATGTCAGACCTCATTCTCAAACTGATCAGTTTTCTGCTCTCTCTGTCCTTCAAATGGTAATAAATGGGAGCAGCAAACTTAGGGGACAGGAAAGAGGGACAACAACTACCTGAACCCCAGCAACTGAAAACATATCCACTATATAAGATGATCTCAAGAAGAATTAAGATTGACTGAAAATTGCCAGAACTTTAGGAAAGACAAGAGGATGAGGATCAGAAAAAGAAGCTTGAACACTCAGAAGCATCCAGAAACCGCAGGTATGCCAAGTGGGACACTCTTGTTTTTTCCTCGTTGTTTTAAAAATACGGTGTATTCACAATAACTCCTAACGATGCTACTAAACTGAAAGAGCTGATCTAACGACCGGCTGCAGCCAAAAGAGGAAAGTTCTACTCTGCCTCCACCTTTCCACTCTCCACGGTGTGCTTACGTGCTCCTCTCTCTTCTATTTGTGCTTTGACAGCCATCCAACCACTCAGCAAAATAATTCAATTCACTGATCTAGTAGAAAATTACTCTTTTACCCTCAAATGAAAAGAAAGAATCCAAGTTGTTTAAATGTGGTGGGCAAGGAAAAGGAGAGCTACACTTCTCAGCAGCAGTGGACCATTAGATGAGCTTATCTGCCTTTGCAACCATGCCCAAAATAATCCTTTTCTGAGCACCAGAGGAGAAATATCAGTTTTTCATTAAAACCTTCTTCAAAAAAAAAAAATCCGAAAGAGGACAGAAGGACTGTTCCCGACAGACTCTGATGCAGAACTCCTTTTCCTAACAGCACACGTGCAGGAGCAGAACAGTGAAAAGACTCCACAGACATGACAAACTCCTAGGAACTGAACACTTCAGAAAACAATATATGGAGAGAGAACTGTTTCACGGCACTTTTCAGAAGTCCAAAAAGAATAGGAAATTCATACAGATGTTGAAAATTAACAGAATGACTACTGATCTTTTAAATCTATATTGTTCAGAGACCTGTTTTTGTGAAAAATCTCTAACTTTGCTTGTAATTGCCAAATTACTCTCAATAAATGAAATATTAAGTAAAAACTTCTATTTGGATCTTTTTTAGCATCCTTCTCTAGGTATGCATAGTAAATATAATTAAATTACATATACCCCCCCCCAAATGTTAACCAGCATTTCTCTCATTGTTCGATGCTATTAAAGACAATAGTGTTGCAAAATTCTTTTTGTCTATTTCAAAAGGTAATCTTTATAACCAAACCAAATATACTAACCATTATCTCATTTTTCTCCAAAGTTGCCACATGTAATAGCTTCCGGAGTCAGAGTTAAGATTTGCAAGGATAAGTAACAATGGCTTCACCAGCTATCTACTGGAAACACACATACTGGCAAAAATATTCTAGGAAGTTACCTTAAATGACAATTTCCACTACTGTATTTTACACCTGCAGAATAATCAAGCACATTGCGTGTGTTCACTTGGAATTATTTAACAGTGGAGACAGACCGAGACAGTTGGATTTTCCTGTATCTTGCACCCCATCAGCTACTGTTTGCTAATTTTCCCTCTCAAAATATGCAAATAGTTAAAGCCTGAATGCATCTAACATTTAAAAAATGAAAAGCCTACCCTACAAATAGGTTACCTAGGTTCTTTCTGTAGTTTTAGAACTAATTCTGTAACAGTATATCCAGAAGGCACTGCACCCCAGTTTAAAATGAGGTATCAAAGACAGCATCTAGGCTTTCTTCAGACAGTTAGGTGAGAGAAGATAGATAAGACGCTGTGGTTTGCAGACTATCAAAGGAACGAGAAATCCCACCTAGAGAAGATGGCTGTGCAACCTCAAACAAGCACTCAACCAAAATTGAAAAACCTGTCTCTATTGTCTCCCATGCATACATAAAACAAGATGAAGGAGTTCAGCATATCCCTTACATACCACAATGGCTGAATTTAAAAAAAATAAATAGAATTGAAGTCACAGCACCTTTGCCATAGGGCTCCCAACAACCCATTGAGAACCGTTTCACCTCAGAATCTTCAAAAGCCACTTTTTAGAATAGGAAAGAACATAAAAGTGGTTTAACGGTAACATCATAAAGGATTTTAGATAGGGGAAGTTCAGAAGTTATGTTCAGAGATAACGATGTACACCACAAAGCCCCACCTTAAGGTAGCCAAGCACTGTTGTTGTTTTGGGTGAAGACAGAGAAAGCAAAACAGATCACTGAAACTATTTCATCCAAACAACAGAAGTCCACAGCAGATACCTAGGAAGAAAACCTCTCTCTTTCCCTTGTATCTTTTCATTACCAATAATTCAACCGGCAGCCCAAAAGATGCCTCCAACCTGACCTGGTGCTTTCCCCCAAAGAGAATAAGGATTGGGTTTTCCAAATAGCAGATGATGCCTAGACAGCTGAATCCTGCCTCTGCTGAGGCCTGACAGACAGCCGGGAAGCTGGTGCTGCTGCCACCACCACAATCTAATGCAAGGATGTCTTTGATGGTGCTGACAGTAGTGACAACTGCAGCTGTGATTCAGAGTTTTGAAACACAAGTGTTGCCTTAACACTTAGTGTCATCTTCTAATGGTGCTGGGCTTGGATTACGTCACCATCCACTATAATAGAACAGGCTTTTAAAACGCATTTTTCTCCTTCTATCTCAAATATTTTTCTAATACTGTTGTGTACAAACCTAACTGAAATGCAGAAAAATATACAGAAAAAGATTCCAGAGGTTCCTCCCAGTTTTGTAACAGCCTACTCACTGTCCACTGGAGACTCAATCAGACCACTATGCCCTACGCAGTCACCAATATCCAGAGGACCTTAACTATGAGCAGAGCTATTGGCGCTCACACAACTAAACGCAGTGGAGAGAAACAGTCTTGGTGAAACCAGAGCCTGACGTCAAGCTCAACGGGGTAAATGATTAGCTTACTCTCACCACTATTTTCTGGGAAAATTATGCATTTTAATTGCCAAATTGCCAAAGTTACTACAGTGTAGTAACTTTTCTAGTTTATTAACTAGAATAAATAAACAGGCAACAGCAGAAAGTAAATGGATAATCAAAGATCATAAAAACTATGGAAATTGTTTGGTATCTACCACTTCAATGTAAAATGATCGGTATTTTACATGAGTTAATGACTTTTACAGAGTTCTAGTCCTTCTGTAGCAGAAGAAATTTTGTCTTATCATTTGCTGAATTCATACTGCAAGGATACTAATTTTCTATCAGTAATTTCCACCTTTAGACCTATCAAGTTCTTTACCAGAAGACTAAATTTGTGTATTTAACAACTTAGAGTTAAAAAAAGAGATATAATTTGTCCCCCATGTTTGAACATGCATATAAAAGCACCCATCACTGGGATCCCTAGTCTTTAACAGATAACAATTACCTAACTCTCTAACCTGTACGGTACTTTGTTCCTAAAGACCTCCAAAACTATTCCAGTACTGGCTATACATTTTACTAATTTATGGTGCCATGATCCACATTTTGAAGTTTGATGAATTACTTGCACATAATCAGATACTTTGACCTTCCTTGTTAGTCCTTCCACCTTGTTACTACATTAATTTTATCAATGACAGAATTAATAGTATCTGGCTAATGGTTATTTGGTGTCATTTTTAGAAGATAAGGAATCAGCTAGCATTTTGGATCTAGTGCCATGTAATAAAACAGTGGTGTTTTTTCCATAATAAATATCAGAGGTTCATATTTTAAAATTTTCAGAAAAGTATACACTGATTTTACTTGCCAGTTGATGTAAATGTAAGGAATTCAGAGACTTTTTCACAGGAAAAGTGACTGCTTTATATAGAAACAAAACAAAACAAAAGCAAGTGCTGAACTTCTGCAAAGAAATACGACATGAAGCTGGAACTCCCTTTCTCTGCAAGGCTTCTAAGCTTTAAGCATGAACAAGAATTCACAGAAATCACAGAAAATATGGTCAAAAAGACAGCGATGTCTTGAAAAATCACAGAAAGAAAAGGGACAGACTGACTGGTATCTCATGGGTTGGTAAGTAAGAAATACAATCACACACAGAAGCAGACAGCAAACGTAATTTTGGCAAGTCAGTAAGATACCATATTGAGATCTCTTTCTTTGAATATTGTTCACTTACCTACGTAACTATGAAAGACAACCAAAGCATTTACAGCATTAAAATTTGTTTAAAACATGCAAGTGAAATTTTTCTCTGTCATGTACAGCAGTCAGATAGAAAACAACAGACCCAAAAGTCTGGAAAAAAAATTGTACTAAGGTTTTGACAGTCTACTGAAAAAAATGGAGCAAACTATATTCAATATTAATGCAAATGTGGGACAAACACTCATGTTTAAAAAACCCATACATTTCTGTACTCATAAAAAAGCCAATGAGGTTATATGAATGCATCACGAGTTAGAGACAGATATATACATCCGCTGCATTGAGATCTAGAAGCTAGTTTATTTTTGAGCAAACGGACTAAAATCATGCTCTGTGATGAATATATCCTCAACTACAAAAAACTTCTCACAAGCTGTAGGGTTTGATGTCTTTCATCTTTTTCTCTGAGTATCTACCCCTCCCAAAACCTCCTGTTCCCCTAAAATATCTCATCCCCATAATTGAAAGGGTTAGAAATAAATCTCCAATATTTGGGAGCTAATTTGTCTTCCAACAAACATATAATGAAACATGCATGCCTCTTTCAAATGAGCCTCATGACACTGTACGTTAGTGAAGTATTTTCCATAAAACCTGAAGTAAGTTTTGTAGGGAGAGGCATCATATAGCCTAGTTGAAATAACTGGAGAAAGCACACAAGCTTGCAAGTTCAAAATCCTTTCAGCAGGCCTGCCAAAACAATCAGTGAAATGGATGATACTTAGTTTGCCATAATTAGGCTTCAGAGGTAACAATTAAGTGATCAGAACATTCACACCCATGCCGACCAAAAAAGCATGCATTCTATGAATTAATTTTCTCTGAACCTGCCTGTCAGCAAATCATTACTGAGCAGGCATGTGAACACTGCATTTTGGCAGGGACTAATACTAAACACAATTATCCAAGATATTTGTCAATTATTTGGAAGTAAATGTAAAGTCACCTTCAGTATAGCGCTAGATTACATAAATTGGGTCAAAATGGTTTAGAGTGAAGAGGAAAGTAGAAGAAGTAGAAACAGGGACTGACTGTTAGTCTGAGACCGAAGCAATCAAAAGCCCTTTTGAAAACTACACAGGACCTTATGCCGTATCTGCACTTATGAGGGACTGTGTGCAAGGAGCCTTTGATGTAAAAGCTTGGCGGACAAGCAGTCTGAAACGAGCAATCAGAGCAATGGGAACTAAGGTAAACTGTGATTCTGTAAACAGAACAGTAATAATAAAAGAAATGTGATTTTATAATCAGATGATAAGCATTAGAACACTAGATACAAAGCCAGGGTCCAATACTTACAACTACATTGGAAAACCAAATAGAGTACAGAAAACCCACAGAAATTAAGGGCTAAAGAAATTATTTATATAAAGAAAACCTGCAGATAAATAAAACTTCTTTTTTATAAGCACAGAAAAACACTAATAGTGAACAACAAAGCTAAAGCTAGAGAAATCCACACTTAAGTTAAGATATACCTATATAACAGTAAAATTAATTGTCTGAACAAACCATGAAGAACAGAAGGCATCTTGGCCTTTTCTGATAATACTGCATCTTGCATAACAAGATGCTAAAAGCTGAAGTGCATCACTGGTACAAGTCAAACAAGACAAGTCATGAGAATCAGTATTTTCACTGATTTTTGCCTGTAAGAGCCTGACATAAACACATTATACTAAATGATCTAGTGATGTCTTTGATCCCTAAGTTTCATGAAACAATATTAAAAGCTACCCAAGTAACAAGCTATATTCCAAGCTGTCTGGAAAGGGAGAACAAGCCTAAACATACTTAATGAAATGTATTAAAGGTTTCACTACCACTCTGGATTTTTCACAACAGGCACTCAGGTAAGACATGTGTTACTAAAAAGCCCTATACGGAGATATAAATACCACTACAGATACCATCATAAAGCTCTAATACAGAAAGCAAGCTAGCAATGCAGCCATAGGGCTAGTAACTTTGTATTTCAGTTAAAGCTTGAATGATGGAGGTGAGGAAAAAAACCCCAAACCTAAGTACTATTCAACATGGTTTATAACTAGAAACAAAATAGTTTCTTGCCGTGGATTGTTGCAGATGCCTTGTACATCAGGGCAAGAATTCTGGATTTACAATGCAAATATGTTTGGCAACTGGGATGCCAGTGAAGAGTTCACCTGCAGTATCTAGCAGGTGCTATTTCTTTAAAAGTGGCATATTTTAAAACTAAATTTAACTCTCCATATTGAAGGTCAGGGGAAACAAACAAAAGAAGAACAGAAAGCAAGAGAACTACCAAAGCTAAGTATAAAGAAAGAAAAACAGATGTGTTTTCCCTCAAAATGGATGTGGTTGAAGGAAGTACTCCATGCAAGAAAAGGACCAGCTAGAATTTGTCTTCATAACTACTTAAGCCTTGCAGTTTAAATCTAAAAAATGGCAGAGTCATCTGTCCTGACAATGCATGCTTAAGTCTTCTCAGTTTAATGATTACTCAGTTCAGTCAATACACACTCTATTTTACATCCGACTATGTAGAACAGGGCTATCTATTGTTACAGAATCGTTCCCTGATGCAGGTATTACACGCAAGCCTGACACTACAGGAGAGGGAGAAGGTAACAGAAAGTTTATTAATTAAAGCACTTTTGTTTTAAAATAAATTTTGTGTTCTGGCATCTAAATGTGAAAAGGGCATCAGAAAATGTAACGCAAACCATTTTTGGTTTTTTGTACATAAAACACCCAGTTATCTGGAAGTGAAAGGTGTCCCCGCCCATGGCAGGGGGGTTGGAACTAGATGATCTTTAAGATCCCTTCCAACCCAAATCATTCTATGATTCTGTGATCTGTAATTCCATACAAAACCACATTTCCTGGAAACATAAGGTCTGTATTGTAAGTGGCTGTATTTTTGTAAGGTAAAGCTGTAAAGTTGCTATAATTTACTAAGGTAGTAATGACAGTTTTCAATGGATTGAGAGGTGATAAGAAACACTGCAAAAGTGCCAGAAAAATAAATCAAAATTGTGCATAATATTGACTTACCAAGAAATTACTTTTTCACACTCCTTACCAAATATAGCACTTTAATGACATCTCAATACTGTCCTCTCTATTTACTTGGCAAATATTTCCCTCCTCCAGTACCCTTCTCCGGTTTTAGTTCAAGCCGCCTACAGAATACCGCACAATTTCAGCGGGAAAGCAGACAGACATGGGGCTAAACTAGCAATTAGTTCATGAAAAAACAAGTACTGTAAAACAGCTATTGCTAATCTGCATGAGATACATTTACTCAATTAGAGAGATGGAACTGTTATTATGAACTCGCATTCCACGGATGGTCTCTAAAATTAAGAAGAATGGGGGCAAACAAAATGCACATTTGGTGATTTACAACCTTTCTATGCTAATTGTGAAGTGACAATGCAAAACAACATAATGAAATAAACAAATTTAACAGATGCTTTGCATGAAAGCTTCAGGAAAAAATTATACAATTATTTTTGCCCACAGTAACATAGATGCATCCTCTTGTTCTTCTCTTGGGAGCCTTATTTCTTTTTAAAAATGTTAACTGACAGCTCATTCTGCTGCCCAGTGATAGCACTGCTATGGCTGACCAAATTAATTCCGTGCCAAATTTCAAACTCTGTTCATTACAGGTGGTGACTCTCAATCCTTCCTCTTGCTCCCTGCCAGCAAGGCTACCAAGGCCGGGCAGGATGCCAGCCAGTGAGACTGGTGAGGACGGGACCCTGCTCACGCGAGTGACATTGGGTCACCTGGCAGACACGGGGGTCACACGCCATGCCGCAGCCAGCAGCATGACAGGGGACAGGGTGGTGCTTCTGTCAGAGGTCAGGGGTGACCCGGAGGTGGAAGAGTACCAAACCCACACCTCTCATGTGTGGGCACTGCTACTGGAAGTAAAACAAAAATCAAAAAACAAAACAAAACAAAAAAAGACTCCCATGTGACATCTGGCACAGGAGATATACTGGAAAGTTCACATATGGTCTTTCAGTGAAACACGGGAACATACACACTACAATTTTAATGACTTTATACTTTCACTTGCACTTCTGTTTTAAAAACCTAGTCCTTTAAAAACAGTAGTTCACAGATTTCAATGAAGAATGTATGCCAGCTATTTTGAACAATGGCAATACATTACTATCTGACAATTTAACAAGTTTTTAATAACCCAAGTCAAGACCCTGTTCAAGGGCCCATTTTGTGGTAGGTATCTCAAACATAATGGCAGGCCTCCCTAACAAGCATTAAATGCACTATTTTGCTAGATTTGGCCTGGGTCCACGATGCTCGCTGAGGTGCTGAATGTTATCCATTTTCTCAAAATAGATTCAGCTACAGATAAGTTAGGAATTATCGCTGAAACTGGACCTCTTTGCCGATTTTACAAAATTAAGCTATTTTGTAAATATAAATAATGCAGCTGTATTTTAAGTGCCTAAAGGCTTATGCATACTCAGGGCTAGCAAATTATTATAGGGCACTCAATGCACTTGTCAGAATAAAGGAACTTAAAAGCATACACTTAAGTGTAGTAAATAAAGCAAGCAAGTGCACACATACAAACAGTCAAAAAAATACTTTTAAAATTGTCTTCAGAAGAGAGTAGGTTTAATCACTGGCAAAAGCAAATAACAGAAAGAAGAAAAGGAAAAGTCACCTATAATTATTCTGAATACTTTATTAAGGGAAATGCTAATTGCCTTCTCTGGTCTTTTATAAGAGTGTAAAGACTTTAAGGCATTTATTTCAACAATAGCATGAATCCATCTCCAAAGTGTGCATCCATGCTTTTGGAAATTCAAATTATGTTCAATTTCTATCACAAAAATCAACTCAATATGCACAAAAGATTATTAATATCATAGTCATATATTAATATCACATATTATTAAAAATATTTACAAAGAGAATACAAGAATGCTCAAAATGCAAGAGGTCACTTCTGACAAATGTATACTTCAAGATATACACATTTGACATTTCCCTCTCCCGTAAAGCAACATTTCTAGCAAAGTATGCTTTTGTTGCTACTATATAACTATCACCTGAGTTTTATGCTTCTACAGGAACAAACCAGCAGCCTACTGCAAAATTAGTCACAAAATTAAAAGCTTATTTAAATTTAACAGCAATACAGAAATACATAAAGAACATCTTTTAGAATATTATAAAAATGTTTGTTCACATAGATCCTGTGTAGTAGGTATATCATATTACAGCTTTGTTTATTAAGACAGTGGTAAAAACTCACTCTGAAGTGTTTCAAGTTCAGCCTTAGCCAGGGCATCTTCTTTCGCCTTCATTTTTGTTTCTTTATATTCTACATATAATTGTCTGGCATCCTTTAAGAAAATGTTGCAATGGCATTAGCATCCTTATACAAACAAGTTATTGCAATGGCTCTGTTTTAAGTTCTCAATTAACCTTGCAAAAAATTTAAGGCACATTCATTTCCTTGAGTTACAGTAATTTTCAGTACAGAAAGTATTTGTTTAGAATGCAGAATTTCTGTGTAATAAAGGTTCAAATGCAATAGCGTTGAAATTATAGACTATGATGGTCATCAACAACCTGAAAAGCAAAATGGTTAGAAAAAACATTTCTGATCACTACCTACAGCTTTGTAAGAGTCAGAGTACCCACTTTGCTCACATCAGCAATCTGATAGTTCCGAAGAAAGAAAAGTTTTTAATTAGAGTAGTGTGTGCAGGAACAAACAAAGGCAATTGCTAGGCAGCAGTCGTCTTAGTGTGAACTCATTATGGTAACACCAACTGCATGTTCCAAAACCCAACTTGTGTCCCCCTCCTTTTTTTTTTTTTTTAACCAACTTCTACATTGCTATTGAAGTGTTGAAAATATATATTAAGTTTTTCCTCCAAGGATTACATTAGATTCTAAACTGAAATCTATTTGGCAAATTTACACATAAAACTAGAAGTACTGTCACAAATATCACAATAAGTTACACATTTCCAAAATTTGATGAATAAGTAATTATAGATCTGCGTTGAAAGCTTTCCAATATGAACAACCAGATCGCTGAAGTAAGAGGTATGGAGAGTCTTCTTACTCTCACTTAGCAGTTTAAGAGATATCCATACTCATTCAAAAACAATGAATCTAGAATAGAAATGCTGAAATAGAAAAATTACTACTTATCATTTCCAAGCATGCAGAACAGCTATTGTATTAAATTACAGTATTGGATAAACCTTTTTAGCTCTTTATAGCCAAAAATATTTTTATTCTTATTATTACATTAACAGTCCCGCCTTTTATATATAAAGGGTGATTTAAATTCTAATGTAGAATGTATTGTACAACATCAGTAAATATTTTTATAATTTCAACTATAATCCCATAAGCTTGAACAAACCTGGTCTCATTAAAAATGAAATAAGACATCTTAATAAATTTTGAAAATAAAAAACTGAGTTAAACAGTCATTACTGCTGCCTCTAATGGTAGAAGTCATCCCAAACCATTGCTGCTTGCAAATATACTATGACACAACAGTTGTTCTTTGCATAATACTGGCCTCTACCCCTGCAAGGATACTTGATGGAGGCGGGACAACACAGGACAGAATCACGATCCAGCTCTGAGCAGAACTTTGTAACGGTTTTTTTTGGTGACATGTCACTAACACAAGTCAGTGCACCTGAAGAAAAACTTTTGACAAATTCCCACAAAAGATCAGTAAGGTTTCATCTCCTTCCAAAATACCTCTTCTTACTCCCTATTCGTCTTTACATTTGGGTATGGGAAATGGGAAGTTACGTTTCTCTGCCAGGTTTATGTAGGAGATCAGAGCACGCAGAAGAAATTTTAAAGGCTTTACACAACTTTTTGCTGCTGGAACATAGCAGACGAGAGCATTTCACATCGTTACACAGTTTTAGTTTTGGGGATGGGGAAGAGGGTGTTTTTGATGGTTGTAGTAGAATTGGGGATAAGAAAACGTGTGTAGGTACAGGAGGACGACCATTAACAGCAAATAGGAAGGCTTTGACAGAACACACTCAGTTTCTATGTTATAACATTGAATACCAAAATACGGATCAGCATTGGTTCTCTTTTCGGTTTACCTGAAACATCTATTCCCTACCACATATGGAAACTTTCCTTGTACTCTCCAGATTTGGACTATTTGCATCATTAAGAAACAGAAACAGCCATAACTGTAATGGTTAACTTGTGCTAGGAGTTTGAGACATTTGGGTTGTGTGGCATACACAGGAGTCAGACACTGATATCCAAAAAATGCTTTTGTTTAAGGCTATGATTTCAAAATGGCTACAATTAACCGGCATTTAAATTTAACCCATTTGACACTGAAAGCCAATATTTGATGCTAAATTCTGGTGTAAAATCCATTATTGCTTGTGGGATCTCCAGACAGCAGGCACTAGGGGGTAACTGTCAATCTCTCCAGCATGTCAATCACGGAACAATTGGAAATGTGGCTCAGATGAAAATGAGACACAATAGCTGAACAACAAAGAAAACTAGTCAGAAGCACGTAAATGAAATTTAGTAGTATTGTTGCTTTATAGATATAAAATGGATTATCACTGCAAATGGAGTAATATCCAGGTAACAAAGGCAACATTACTCTTATCTTATTATTCACAGTTTATTACGGCTGGTACCATAATGACAAAAAAAGGGGAGACTGCACATTTTGAGCCACACAAAAATGTATACATATCAAGTAAAGCAAAGAAAAAAAAAATTAAAAAATTTAATGAAAATGGATTTTGAAGATTTGAAAATCAAATCCTTCCCGCAGAAGCATAAGAAATGGCTCTACAGGTTGTAGAGTGAAATTAAAAGACATACCTGAGTAAAGATTTTAGCCACAGACACAAGCTATATGGGTATTGGACCCTATTAGTCAAAATGAAAGAAACACTGGAAAGCAGTTTGAAATAGGAAGTTCTTTGAAGAAAACTTCTGCCTTAACATAAATAAGCACACTTCAACTTACTGCTCATTAGTTTTCAATAGTATCAGTCTAAAAAGGAATAATCATTTTCAAGCATATTCAGTTTTGGTAGTAAGAGTATTTCAAAATAAATTTACATTCAGATTTTTTACTTTTCCAAAGCGATATATTTTAGCAGTCACTCTGCCTCAATACAAACATTTTAGGGTCCTAGAAGCACTGGCAAAATAGATACAGCCTCTTCCAATCTAACTCTCCTTTGCCAAGATTCAGTAGTGATTTTTCTTTTAGAGGATCTTTTCCCAAACAGCTCAAAATATGCACAACATCAAAATTTTACACCTGATGTATACTTCACCTTCAATAGGTAATAAACATTAGAAAAGCAACACTTTTATCCTTCTGGGGGTGGAAAGGGACAGAGGAAAGAGACACACAAATACAAACCTTGGAACTGTTCTAACTAAAAGTTCCAGCTTAACTAATCAGAATTTTGTTCTCATTTGCAGGAGTTTAAGAAGTTTTCAAAAAAGAACATAAATGCAAATACACTGGTTTTCTTCGCCACCAAAGCAGTAATATGCATGTAGTTAGGCAAAAAGAATAATGAAGAGGGCTAATATATGCTGGTTTATCATACTATCATTTTAAATACACACTCTCCAAAAAGGAACAGAATGAAGAGTGTATTAGAAACACAAAATTCTGCTATTAGTATTTCCAAATTATATTTCAATGGCCATGTATAGGAAGTTCCTGTCTTTACCCTCATATTTAACCAAAAATTTCAAAAAGTGTTGCCAAAGAAAAAGAAAATTGACACTCAAACACTTCATTAACATATTTTCAATATTTTAACCACAATTAAGAACAAAGAATATTGAAAAATTCTTGTATTCCAGTTCCTCTTTATATCAGTATTGTCTCATGTCAATAAATTTGAGATTGCCAAGACAAAGCTGCACTTAAGTTATGCAAAAATACAGAAATTCCTGATACTGGACTTTTAAGGGCTTTTTTCTTTGTTTGTTTGGGGTTTTGGTTCGTGTTTTTTTGGGGGGGTGGGGTGGGTTTTTTTTTTTTTGTTTGTTGCTTTTAAATCATCAGATACAGTATTTATTCAAACTGTACTAATGCTGGAACTAAAAACTTCATTTTTGAGTAAGACTCAGCAACTCCAGCCTCTCCTTGACTTTTAGGAAGGGTGATGATGTTTTGTTGGTTTGTTTGCTTTGTGGTTTGTTTTTTTTTCTCCCATCCAGCTAATCTTCCTGGCTTTCTGGTCTACCTCAGAAAGACTAGAGATTACGAGAAATAAGGCAAACATTGGAAACAACTTGCTGTACTGGCCATATATGAACCTTCATTACAGATTTTGTGATAGAATCAGCTTCACATCTCACTTCTCTGGGTGAAGGACTGATACAAACAAAATGCAACCCCTCAGAATTCACAGTTAACTAGAAACTTTGCCACAAACATACTTAAAATCAGTATATTGAAATAATTTTCTTTGCATTAGTTCTTATTAAATCAATCTATAGACTTAAAGAGAAATATTTGTACGAATTTCTTGAACTAATTTTTTGTCTTTTAAGTACAGTGTTCTTGTACAATTCATACAAAAAACAGAGATAAAAAGGAGTCAAATTAAAATTACCACAACATCTGACCTTCAATTTGCTATTTCTGCACAGTAAAAATGCCAGCCATTGTACCACAGCAAAACCACTCTTTTGATGGGTTTATAAACTAGTAATATCAATGTGTTACCATAAGAAATAACGTTAAAAAAACCACAAACATTATGATTTGTATTTCTCTTTCTCTTTGGTATTTTTACATGTTTACTCAAAGGCAAACTAGTAAATAAATAGGAATTGCATTACTTCCTCCTTTATAATCAGAAGATCATGCTTTGACCTTGGAATAATACCAGGTGTGGCCAGGCTCTTCAGCTGCGTACAGCCCGTGGGCAGTTGAAGCATGGTTCCCAAGCCTCGGATACACCGGGCGACCAGCAGCAGGCTGTGCTAATCCAGTATCTGCCATGTATTTCCACATCCACACTGGTGAAACAAAGGCAGCCAAGAAGGGGGAACTGAGGCCAACGCTGCAAGGCCTCCCTGGGACCCGTTCATACCCCGTGAAGCCTCATACCACAAGAGAACAGTACTATTAACTGCGAGCCGGTATTGCCTTGTACACCCGAGCTACTCTTGGAGCTACACTCCTTTAACATGTGTGCTAGGATATGCAGACATACCGTAAAATATTTGGAGGAGCAGAACAAAATTGGCTGCCACAGAGCAAGAGGCAATTAAAGGCAAATTTCATTAGTGTCTTACGTTTACTTATAACTTTCACTATGCAGGAAAACACATTTTGTCTCCAGAGCCTCAGACAGTACCCTGTTAGATGCAAATTATTTTTGCTCACTTGCATACACCCAGAATACCATCCACTCTCCTCTGACCTGCTTCTAAGCTTCTAATTGACCTCAGGGTCAAGAGCTTCATCCCTACTTTGGTTCTCCCAACAGCTGCGAAATAGCAAGAAACAGAGCAAATGGACAATCACTCGTGCCACACATCCTGCAATTGCTCGTTCCCCACAACTTATGTCAACATCAGTGCTGTACAGTAAGTTGGAACACATCAAAACCCTGTGAAGCTGGGAATTAAGGAGATATTTAACCTTACTGACTTGAATAAATACCTTCCAAAAAAATCTCTTTTTTAAGGCATATGTTATTAAATGCAATAAATTTTATTTTAATCACACAGTATTTTATATAACGTCATACGAGAAGACAAAAGCAACCCACACAAATGTTTGCTGACATAATCAAATCTTGCTTAAAAGCTAACTTTGCCAAAGGAGATGCCCTGCTGGCAAAGCCTCTTGAGTTTAATGACACATTGCCAATCCGTTTAAGACCAAAGCTGAACCATCTCTAAACAGGTGTTGAAATGTAATCATGGATTAAAAGAAAACCTGAGGAAAAAATGCCAAGAAATTAAACACCTCTGGGTCACTAGTTTGAATCTATTCCAGGCTACTAAATCAGCTACAGTAATTACCATCTGGTAGTCTACATAAAAATAAATTACTGGCCTTTTTGTTTTAATTCACTTCGTGCTACACAAAGGTCTTTATAAACAAAAGTTTCAATTGTAATTGAAAGCTTTGTTGATAATCTCACTAGGTCATACCCAGTGCAACTACGTATTGAGCTTGAACTGCCTTCTCATTACTGGCGAGCCACCAGGAGTTCTTCCATCAGTTCACTGCTCGGGTGTACACGCTACGCCTACACTATTAAGAGACAGAAGATAACAGGAAACTTTATTTTCTTAACAAGAATCCATTTCTGCCTGAAACAACCAAAAATGCTTTCTGCTCCATGACACTCAGGACAACAGCAGGCTCATAATTTAACTAATAAAAAACATTTCCTACTACTGACTAGCATTAATGAAGTTGGTATAATAACAAAGACATTCATTGCTGAGCTTCACCACACCAAGGTGGAGCAAAAGTAGTTGACGGGAACACTAACAAACACTCCTATCTTCTGTTTTCTGAAGGCAATATTTTGTGAAGAATAATTAACAACATTTTTAAGAAAGATGACTTGTCTTAAGTTGTATGTCTGCACATCCAAAGAAAGAACTCTAGTCAGCTGTTTTGGGAATAAACAGCAATTTACATATAACTGTTCTCCCACAAAAGAAAAGTATACTTAACATAACTGTCTATTCCGTGTTACATTCACCATTTGAACTGAAATTCTTCACACTATATTTAGCTGGTTTGTTTCTTTGTAAGAACAATTTTCAGTTCCGTTAAAGCATTTTAATTAAGGTTGGCTTTTTTCTTCCTCTTTTATTTTTTTTTAACATATAGCGTTCTTCCAGGTTATTCTCATGAAAGAGTAAACTGTAAATTACCTGAGAAACAATTTGCATTCTTTTTCTATCTTTTGCTTGAGCCTACATTATAAGAATTAAACTTGGTAATAGTCAAAGTAATTTACACTCCACTTAAATGTTTCTTTCACACCACAGATACTTGATTTATGATACATTTTATGTATTCTTTTCCGTTCACTTCTTCAAACAAGCTTAAAGATGCTGTTTTCACCCCAAATTTAACTGAACTAAATTTGTGGATATAAAAGCCTACGTAGTCTCTCTCAAAATATAGTTAACAGTTTAGAAAAACAATCATTTTTTAGTTTCTCTCATCCTGCTCTCACCCATTTTTCTTCCAGTTTCTTGACATAAAATGCAGACTACGATAAAATGGCATAGGCCATCACAAGGGCATGCAAACAAAGCATTTTTCTTCAGTAAAGGCCCACCTTAATTATTTTAAGTGCCTCCTTCTGAAATCTGACATTTTGAAGGAGGAGGGGAAGTAGGAGAAAGACACTCAATTGGATAAATGAGAGCCAGGCATGGGCAGAAGCTCAGCAACCTGAACCCTGAGACAGAGCTGTTGTAAGTAGAATAGTCACATTAACTAATGGGGGGAGAGATAGATCCTAGGTAAAATGAATCAATACAAAAGTGGCGAAAAGTTTAAATCGACTTCTCCTTGTCGACTTGTGGGTTTTGTTCTGTTGGTTTGGTTTTGTGAGTTTGCTTTTGTTTTTTTATAAAGTTTCCTTTGAGAAAGAACTTGTGTACACAGGCAGGTGGTTTTGTTTCCTTCATTTGAGGAAGCAGTTCAGCTATTTCACTGACAGGGCTTTGAAAAACTCAGTGGCAGAAGCAACATTTAATTTAAACTATTGCTCTTACCCTTCTGTGTCCCAAACGGCATTCACTTAAATATGGATGCATTTTTAGAAGTTAATCTACAATTGCATTAGTTGCAGATGAATGACAACCAACTTTTAAAATAATTTGTTGGCTCTTAAATGACTGAAATCATTTAGATTAACTCAATAAACAACTAAAATCTGTAGCAGCCACCCTTATGTCAACCACTGTAACACCTTGTTAAATAATTTGCATGCGTAACTAGCACACAAGTATCAGTACACTCAGTATCTGTAGGAGTCTTCTCTTCCAGATAAGCTGCCCTAGTGATTCTACTTATACTAAAAGCCTGAAATACTCTGAAATCTCAAGCCTATGTTAGTGTATTATTGAAGAGAAAAGCACTCACATTCAAAATAGGATCTCCGTACCAGGGTCTAATCATGTAAGCATAGCTACTTTTTTTGCCATATGCTGGTAATTGCAACTAAGGTAGAACTTGCCAAAACCTTAAATACAACTCCAAAGAGCCCAGAGGTGTCTCTGTTCCAGCTAGCTACAACATGCAAGGTATCCTCTGCACTGTCATTTCAGAAAAGATCTCCAATACGAGATCACTGCTGCTCTTATGCTCTTCAGAAGTAGTAATACTTCTTTAAGTATTGTTAACTAATAAGCTACAGTAATTCATTTCAAGTACCTGAAGTCCTGAATATTATTAATATTGAAGATTACTTATATTTTATTGCATTTTAACTCACATAATCAGCAGGTCATCTTAAACAACACAAAACAAACCCTGGAGTTAAGCAGTAGTGTAATTTACATATGGGGCAATTTACTCTAGACAGGTGCCTACAAAGTGCAAAACATCACTTTTGTTGTATTCATCTTTTCTGCCTGTTCTAGCAGACACAGGAGCTGCTTTTTGAACTGAAAATCTGAAACCTGTCATAATGACTTTTTAACAGACTATCTTAAAATCATAAAAGTGAGAAAATGACAGCTTAGATTATAAGAAGTCCTAACTTGGAAATCTTCATGAATCTTACCATATTCTATAATATTTTGAATACTTTGCAATTAAGGCAAAAGAGAAAGCAGTATAATTATGAAGAAAGTTTCAAAAATGCAGCAACAGCAATTGCTGAACTTCATTCTTTTCCATCTGACTCACCTCATTGAGGGATGAACATCAAAGCTTAATTTGGACACAACTGATTTAATTAAGCATCATCATTTTTGCTTTAAAAACTTGCAGAAAGAATAGTTGCTTTAATAAAATAGCCACACAGCTCTGATGAAAGTTTTAAAAGAGGAAGATATATTAACTTTTGCATCTCTTTGTAGGAAAGGTTAAAGACTATAAAAATGAATGCTGAAAGACCAAACTTAATTGCATTTATAACTTTTACAATACTTACACTGGATGAATATCAGCTAAATTTTACAGTTTATAGTATTAGATTAAAAAAAACCACAAGTGTGGGCAAGTCTGCCACATCTAAGTTTATAAACTACAACCATACCTTTGTTACTTTACCTTCGTAATTTCAGGTATCAATTTATATCATTATCCAGTAACTCAGAAAAGCTCACTCGGAAAAAGTAATTTCATTGTTCCCCCACATTTAAATGACATATTAATATGTGCTATGAAGACATAGCATTTGCCTATTTGAGATACAAACTTTTGTTAACAAATTGCTTAAAAGACATTGCTATTCCTAATTACATGTGTGTGTGTGTGTATATATATATATATATAAATAATCCCTCTACCATCATTTATTCTTGTAGTTTTGCCTAGCAGGAACTGCTGCTGAATCCTCTGGCACACTATGATTAATATAAATTTAAAATATTCATACTTTGATGAACTTACGATATTAAGTTTGCCTCCAAAGAGTAATTTTTTAATATATATATATATATATATATGGTATGTGCTTGAGCCAGAAAATTCATAAGAACAAGTGCTACACATCTGATTATGCATAATAACACTATCAAGAAAAATAAAGTAATATAACTTAAAATCATTACTATTACCTGGAATAGCTGAGGTAAAGCTTTCACAGTGAGACAGAACCATATTCCCAGCTTGCATGGAAGTAAGTCATGCCATTGTGGTTTGTCCAACACTCTGCAGTCAAATAAAATTTTAAGTTGTTTACCACTGCCACACAATCTCAAACTCAGAACTTTCCCATTATCCTTTAGGACGATTAGCACTTGTCAACTCCTATAAAAATGTGTAACTACGTAGTATTAAAGATACGTATTTTGAATTAAATAATCAAAATTTAACAGCTAACTTGTAATGATTGCTGTATTTTAATATGCTAAAAGGGCTTTTCTTCAAGAAAGTAAATTCGTAAGCCACATAATCACTCCAGTTTAAAAAAAACACCCCAAAACTGAAAAAAACTCAAGTCTCAACCAAGTGTTCACAAGTGCTGACAACCAGATATGAAGACTGTAGCATAAACAAAACAATACATAAAAATTAATGTCATTTGCAGTTCACTGGAGCATTACTCACTGATGTCATCAGGAAAGACGACAGGCAGAATGGTCTCTGATCTCCATCCTGCATTGATCCAGTTCATGCCCCTGCTGTGTGAACTATTTAAACCCTTTATTTCTTTCTATGAATCAATAGAAGAAATGGTGGTATCTTTTGGAGTGTCCTGAAAGTCACTATTTCCCTATGTGTTTCTTAACAAACAATGGTGTTAGAAGCCTTTACCAACAGGCTTGTTTTTAAGTTAATCAGATAAAAAGCATTAAATCAGACAAGCATTAAAACCCCATAAAAGCTCCTTGCTTGGTATGGTAATAAACTAAAGTTTAAATAAATTCTAATTTGTTAATTGTAATCAAAGGCAAAAATCTTCAAAGATGGAAAAAGTTATAAAAATCTCCTAAAATCAATTTGAGGAAGTAATACCCTTCTATAAACCAGATACCATTAATTCAGCCTCAGTCTTTCAATTATTGTTGACCTGCTGAATAAACACCACACATTTGTTTACATATCAAAACCTGAAAATACATCTACACTGGCACACTTTATATCAGCAATGGCTGTTACTACAAATACAGTTATTTTCCTCAAAAAATAATTCAAAGATGCAAGGAGAAAATGATAGAACTAAACCATTAGCTGATAAAATGTTTTAAAATGTGGAAAACGAGAGTTTCTTCCCACCTTTCATTTTTGTCTAGTGCAGCAAGTTTGGCTTCGTCCGTACTCCTGCCGCCTGTTTTTTTCTTCTTCTCCTTCTTTTTTCTGCTAAGCAGTTCATCCTTGATGTAGAAAGAACTACGGTTACAGGTTATCATTAACATGTAAACCATAAATGTTACTGGTACTCTTCTGTGAAGGGTAAACAGTAAAGTAGCATTTATGCAAATGTATCTAGGGGTCCTACATGATTAAGTAAAATGATCTATCTTAACAATAACTGTTGCCATGGTATCCAGTCTTTAAACACACATGAAGTCCAGTTCTGTCACTCATGTGTATCTCCATAGCAATCAAAGTTTTCTAAGAAGAGAAAGCATTCAACTTGCCTCCTTTCTCATTCATCAACTTCAATAATGCAGTGGAAAATAAAAAAAAAGTAAATAGATGCTAATGTATGAATATTTTTCAAGTTATGCTTAGTTTTTTTCAAAGTCTACTAAGCGCAATAGATTTTTATATGACAAAAAAATAAAATAATAAAAAAATAACATTTTATTCTGCTTACTGATGCCTATCCTGTTAACAAAAACCCAAAACAAAAAAAAAAACATTTAGCTAAGAACAAAGGCAAAGCAAGTATGACTTTTAAATGAATAAAACCTGATTATTTTTAAACAAAATTTAGGAAAATCATTGACACGACTACAGTAGCATATGATTCTGCACCAATAGATGATAGAAGAGTTTTTATTCCTCCTCTTCTTTCCAGTTAAAAACCATCTCTTGCTATTTATTACCAATTCTAGAAAAATTAGGTAGTTTTTAGACTGCTATTTCTGGTACATTGAATGTCTCATTCTATAATTATCACCATTTTAAATATAATCCTTTTAAAATATGAAAAATACAAATTCAAAACAGGGGAAGTGGTAGAGATCCCTACAATATGCAAACTTCTGCAGGAAATTCAATACTAATAATTGAAGCAAGTTTGATTTATCACCAATACTTACCAGCTGTTTTTCCAGGTAGATTGACCAAACCACAGCATAATGACCCACTGTGAGTATAATGAACAAGAGTAATGCCAGCTCAGCATTGCTCATTTTTCTCACTCGCCTGTAGTAGAATACAGGCTGTCGCCAATCTGGTAGTCCATTGATCAGAATATCATCATACCTACAGTAGCAAATATAACAGGCTTTCATGGAGAGCTAAAAATGAAATAAGCCAAACCATCCAATTATAAAACAAAACAAATGATAATCCACAGACCGCCTGAATAATACACACACACAAAAGATCATTTAGTAATTTATTTTTTTTTAATAGAGTAATGCCTTGTTTTGTCAGCTGCTAGGCTTGCATCTGGAAACAAACAGAATCCAGAACTAAATGCTGGGGAAATGTATCTAGTCTTTTGAAAACAACCAAACAAAAAAACTCCAAACAAATTAAAAAAAGTTATTTGATTGCTCCTGCAACACCAGCCCCCGCCTCAGTTTGTTCACTTCTGAAATAACAGACTTCCAGAAATGTAGATGTGTTCTACCTGCCCAGTAATGCACAGGCAGCTCTCTATGACAGAAGTAAATAACAAACCACAAACTACTTACATATGTAGCACAGAACAAAAATCTCCAACACTGAAAACCTTTTTTTCTTTCACAAATTAAAAGCACAAGTGTTGGGGGGAGGGGAGAGGTATCTCCGCTTTTGTTTTGTCCTTCAGTAGTACGATATCCCTTAGGTAAAAATGCTGCCAGACTTAACATCCCTTCTGTGTCAGATATGAATTTAAGTTAAAGGCTTGATTTTGATGTTAGAAAACAAAGTTCACCACAGCTAGACAATTTTGATTTTCTATTTGAAAAGCTGTCTCCAAAATCAATCTATTTTAAAACTGTTTAATTTTACTAACATTACTGACTATACAGAAACCATTTTATGACAATTTGTCAGTTTTTATTCACACAAATGTCTTGAAATATCTTCGTATGTCTGGGGTCTTTCATTTACAGTATGTTATCATCAATTTAAAAATAAACAAGCCACAGACATGCAAAACAGATTTTTCTATTTGTTAACTCTTCAGAGCGAAGTTTCAAATAAAAAGCTCTACAGTAAACTCAAAAACCTGTATGTTCAAGATGCACAACCTGTTAATCTTAAATTGAACACAACTCATTATATATTCTAATCACACCGTTTCCAGAATTAAATCTGCACTGAAAGGCCTAATTTGGTGCAACACATTGACCAAAATATTTTAATTAAAAATATTCTGAGTTAGTCGCAGGCCTAATTACAGGAATAGAAATAGGGCCTATATTGTCATGCAGGTCAGTAGAACTCAGTAGTAGGTTTTTCTCAAGTAAATTGACCGATCCAGGAATAATAGCGCAGCTGCTAAACTGCCAGTCTTGACATGTAAATCAATTTAAATGCAACAACTGCACTAGCTACTTTGATAGTTATTAAATTGATACCTTGGAGATGTACTAAAAAAAATTTCCACAAGCAAATTCATTTTTTAAACAGAAAAAGAGGCAATGGTTTTCAATTAAAAAAATATACTTTAATTCAGCACAGCTAGAAAAGCTGACATCTGATAAAACATTTGTTCAAGTTGGTACCGTTATTTCTACGCAAAAGATTTAACACCTCAGGATTCTCCACTGTTCTGAATGCTACCCGAAGTAAAATAAGTGTTACAGAATTCTATCTTCCATGACAATTATAAGAATACTAAGATTAATATCCATTAGTGTAAAATTTGAAGTCGTAACTTTTTTCCTTTCCCAGTAAGTCAGAACGAATTAACTACTGATGCCTTAACACAAACTCTGTTCAGAAAAATTGCTTAGGATGTTATTTCAAAACTAGAACTTCTACTTAACTTCTCATTTAAGAATTAGGTAGATGTTTTAGCATTTAAAAAAATAATAATGCATTTGCTAAACATTTTATTGTTAGAATACAAGAAAATATTTTAGAAACAAAGCCATCTCTAAAACAGCTTAGGTTGATAACGATTTCACAAAAGATGTTCTTCATTTGAAAGGTTCAGAGAAATACATGTAGAATCAAGAAATAATTTTTTAATACTACTGTAAATTTACTAAGCATTTGCTTTTCTTATACACTAAGGCTTGTTAGCTGATGTACTGAAAATGTGGCTACAGATTAAATAAGATCCATATATGCTAATAGTAACAATATAGTAGTATGCAAAACAAGATTGCAAACTAACGTTTGGTAACCACATTCTATTATAACTTATCTGCTAAGAAAAAATAAATTAAGACAGCAGAGTCTCTTGCATTAAACACTTTAAACAGCACTCTGTATTTACTAGGCTATGTCCGCTGTTCTGAACAACAGTCTCCAAGGATTAAGTCTCAGAATCAATGCTCTATTGATTTTACTATCAATGAGCATTATGGCTCACACGACTGGCCATTTTAAGGGAAGATAGCTTCTATTATAACCCACTTTTTAGAATATATACTGTTAAAAGATAAATCACTGCTTTCAATAGTAATTAAGCTCTGTATTTGAAAAATAAAGATATCAATGATTTTTAGGGTCTCAACTGGAAAATGATCCTACTGAAACTCAGAAGCTTCCCATAATTTTTAAATCTTGATTTCCAAATTTAGGATGTGGTTTCATTAAAAGTAAGTTTCTCATTAAAGAATTTCTTTATAGAAACCTACATTAACTATGAAAGATATTTAGTTAATCCACGCGCATCAAAAACTACATTCAAAATTTAATTACAAAGCATTCTTCTTTTGGCAACCTATATTAATTGTTACTCTATGTAAGGAAAAAAAAAAAATCAAGCTGAAAAGGAAAAATACATCTGCAGTATTTTTTCCTCAGACATATGTACACAGAATGCAGCAAATCTTTGACATATGAGTATGCCTGCCAGTTGTCTCTGAAACGTAGCAGTCATCAAGCTAAAAACCCCCAAAGCACCAGTCCAGAAACAAAAAGACAAAAAAAAATCCCCATTTATACCTTAAGTTGAATTTTTATTTTAAAACTCAGGATTCTAGACAAGTCTTGTTAGTCTCGTACTAACAAGTAACCAATTGCAAGATTATCAAAATTTCATTCTTCTGTAAAGTTTCATGAAATAGTTTTTAGAGCTCTTTGTGGAATCAATTACATTGCAAGAAAAAAAATTCCATTAACTGTAGTAGCTAATTACAGTATCATCTATTTTAATATAATTATAATTTACTTTTCCCTTTAAGAGAGCCACTGCATTTCACATTTCAAACAATTTCAGAGCTCTGATATAGTTTATATATTATAACCTTGAATTAATGAGATCCATTCTGAAATATGGGAAGACTGCACTGGCGTTTTTTATTTTGGGGGCTTTTTTTCCCCTTAAGCTGTCAAAGACATCCAGTGCAACATCAGCCAGAACAATTTATACCTATGAATACAGACATTTAATTATAATGAGAGCTAAGATAAACACCTTTCTTACTCTAAACAAGTATATCTTGATTCCTTTGCAAATGCTTCCTGTAATCAAGTCCACATTGTTACAGAGGATAGGCCTGGTAGGTAAAAAAAGCTCCTTAAAATGGTAACAAACAATGAAACTAAAATTTAAGATTTTTGCCTAATTACAATTAATAGAAGTGCATAAAACTATCTACTTTTCCATAAATTAAAAATAATCAAAGGCTAATAAAATTTATCATCGTCAAGTTGATTTACCAATAAATGCCCGAAAGTAAAGTGTATTTCAGGAAATGCACCTATCTCTACATACCCTAAAGATAAACTTTTCTGTAGAATTTCACACACTCTGCAGCGTGTATACAAAACAAAATATTATATTCTGATGCATGTATGTTTCATTTATGTTAAACACTGCTACATTAAAAAATTGCTGCACGTATGTTTAATGTTAGAATATTAGAAAGTTTTGATTACGTAACAGTAAAAATGTGTAAGAGGAAAGAAGTAACACGGTAATATTACTACATTCTGTAGTACTACTCATAATAGTATACTTCACAAGCAATTATATAACTTCCTCCAAAAAGCAAACCACATTTTAATTATAAAGCCCCGTACCATTATTGTCAGTAGAGGAAATATAGTATTTTAAGAAAGGCTTCTGCCATCAGATAAAGTAAAAATTCACTGATAAATATATGAATACAGAGGTTTTAGAAAAATAATTACATGTAGCTGGCCAACAGATCTGCCTTTTTAGAACGCTATTTCTGTACATACACACAAACAAATAACAGCTCTGACATTCACCAAGACATGGAGAAAGGGTCTAATTAGACGCAGTTTTATTACTTCAAAATGAGTTAATCACTCAATCACACAGTGCCTTTACTTTTTCTACTCTCTGTATGCACACCAGGACCAATGCTGGATTACATCACCCTTGAGATGAACAGTAAGAGGCAGGTATGGCAGGCTTCAGTGTACAGAAGCAGAAGCTCACTCTTCTCGAGGTGGTGTAATCCTGTGCCCCAAACCATTTACGTGTCCAGTTGTGAAGGGATTCCCAGCTAAACTGCCACTATTCCTCACTAACTAATTTGTAAGAAATGGAACTAATTTCTATCTCACCCTATCAGGTCTTTGAGTTACTTTAGAAATGAAAAATACCACACTGCCAAGGATGCAGAGGGGACGACGACACGACTATAACAATAATTAAAAAAAAAGAAATCTGGCAGAAAGCCTTGTTAAAGCAGACCCAATTAAGTATCTCTGGAATCAGGATAAAACTGAACTGATAAGCCCTGAGAGACAAAGGGTGCAGCAGTTTCTCCCCAGTGCATGGGCGTGACAGTAAACTTTGAGCCTCTTCCAGTAGGGTCCATCACCTCACACAATTAACTATATTCTCACAAAGAAGTTGGATAATGTATACAAGGCTTAAAAACATAATTTTTACAAGATACCATGTCACAGTTCCATGCAAAAAGCTGCTACTACAGCTGCAAGGAAACTCCTGTAAGTTCCATGCTGAAACTAAGTTCCAGAGAGTCAATATCACAAAGCGTATGTAAACAATGTTAAAACTACAAGGTGGGAAAATTTGGAGGATAAATCAATTTTCAAGTGGTCTGAAACCACTTAACTAACAATTTTTTTAAACTTTCCTTGACTAGAACTTCACAATTAAATTCTCTTGAGAGGGGTGAAATTCAAAATAATACAAATTTCCAAAAGTACCTCTATGAAGTACATTTTCGTGACACTTCAAGAGAGGGTTATCAAAAAGTAGATAATCTGTACTATAAAACTTGGACTCCTGCCAAGACATCGACAAAGCCAAAAACCCCTCAAGAAATCTCTCGTGAAACCCTGTTTAAAGACTTGCAAGCCAAAAGACGATTTACTAAAACTCCAACCCAAAAGCAAAACTCTTCCAGTCTCCTAGTTTTCCTGATAATAATTAGTTTAAATGGTCATCTGCTTAAAAGAAAAAGAATTAAAAAAAGTTCAAAATAGTCTTCCAGAAAGCAGATCAGCCCCAGGTTTTCAGTTCTTAATCCTATCCCCTTCAGGTACTGCTGGACTCGCTCCTGAAGCAGCAAGGACATTTATATAAAAAAATTATGCTATGTATACCAAAGTTTACAGTATTATAAATAATACATCTGAAAGAAAAACCAATCAACTAAGCAACAGAAAGCAATGTTGAAGAAGACATACACTGGCAATAATCCCTAAATATCATGCAACAAACCTTTTATTGATATAGTGAGATACAACTGACAGTTGAATCAGTGGCCTATGTTTTCAGCCACAGCTTTAATAAAACAAGCAGTGATAACTGACACAACTCAACAAAAAGTGATATGATTGTTAAATGTTAAAAAAATTGTTCCAAGTAAGAGCTAGCTTTTCAAGTTCTTCCAAATACTAGTTTTAAAGGAGAATAACCAGTATTTCACAGAAGAATACACACCAGCTTCCCCTTCAAGCCACATACAATCTTTAATTAAACAGCTACATAGGAATTACAAACTGAAATTATGCGAAGAATCATCTGAAGAGTTACAATTAAGTCAAACAGGACTTCAACATATCACTGGCATGAATGCTTTAAGAACCTATGAAAATTAACTCACCTCTGCCTCCTTTCTTCATCCTTTAAAACTTCATAGATGGCCACCAACTAAAACAAAAACAGAAAAAGAAAAAAAAAGCCACACAAAAGAGCTTACTTTAGGATTGAGTTTGTAGACTTTGAATAATAGTATCATATTTTACATTTGCCAACTAATGACCTTTGCTAGTTTTCACTTTTCCCTACAACACTAAAGCAAATTCAATATGCAAAAGAAACAGTGACATATTCATATACAAAGTGTCAGATACACAAACAAGCAACTCCTACAAAAGACTTTTTTCCCCTCCTATCTGTCAAACTGAGTTGTCTCAGTTACACGTTAAAAATAAAAGGTATCATTTGTTCCATCCTAAAGATCTTACTGAAATTAAATAGACTTTATTTAGCCATCAGAAGTATATTTTTAAAGGTAGAGCTAATTACAAATCTCGTGGTTTCACTCTGTAAAGGTTCAAAAGGCAAAAATTCAAAAACGAAAATGAATTCTTTTCATTAAATGATGCCTACATGACTTGCATTGAGAACTGATCAGAAATTTTCCCTACTGCTTTTGAAAAGACTATTTATAAAGTCTTACATAAAGTGCAAAACATACTTTCCTCCTAAGACTGTAAGTCTAAGTATTATGTTAAAATTATTTTTAATATACAGGTAAATACTAAATCTGAGTTATTCAAGTTATTTCTGAAAAAGTGTACTTGTTTTTAATCTAACTACATTAGGAAAAATGCAATTCAATGTTCAACTTAGTCACTTCAAAGCTGTACCACTGTTCTTACTAAAACGACACCATCATAAAAAATTCTATTTTCCCTAAAACTTTTATTCCCACACATTGCACTTACTTGCCTAAACTGTGTTTCTGCATTTTCGTCTTTATTCTTGTCTGGGTGTAAAATTAGTGAAAGCTTTCGATATGCTTTCCGAATGTCTGCAGACGAAGCATCCTGAAAAAGGAAAACAAAGCAAACTGTGAGAAACTAATTCCCAGAACTTTGTTAAGATGTGAAGACAGCCGACCAAGTGCAGGAACTAAGGCAACGTAATTTGAGACGTCTAGCAACCAAACCATGCATCTCGCCTAGCCTAACTGACCGAACAGTCATTCAGTCCAATTCATCTTTCACCTTAGCTTCCTTCATTACCATACATCCATATTTGCTAAAACACTTCCTTGCTTAAAAACTAACCTGGGCACCTTCTGCACCATTTAAAAATTCAACTAAAAACTGAAAATTATTGCATCTGCGTATCTTCAAGACAGACATCATTTCAGCAAATTATCATGCTCAATTTCCCAAACTCAGGACCTGCTATGAACTCTTTCCTTATTAATATTTACATGTAATTCACCACTAATAGGATTTCCATTCAACTTCAGATTTACAGTGTCTAAAGAATTGTATTTTACTAAAGTAGCTTCAAATTGCAGTCTTGACGCTATACTGTAGCACTGACATCAATCTATATCGTAATCGTTATAAGAATTGCACACATTTAGGGAGGAAAAATAAAACTCAGAACATAAAATGCATCAATGATATACCAACTTAGCTGCACAATGCACAAGTTTCTGAATTAATGACTGCTATTTAGTACATGCTATAAAGATACCCAGAAATGGAAGATTTTGAGAGTTGTATCATACAGTATATAGGTGTTACACTCACCAGAACATCCCATAAAGCATCACATTTAAACAGAACTACTTGCATTCTATTACTAACATGTCCAAGGCAACATTTTAGAAATCAACTGTTTATGTGTCAATTTATTTCTTGATCTTATATGTATTGTTCCCTAGTATATTCTCTCTCTCAAAATTACAGTGTCAATAGGGGTTAAAAACCACCAAAATCCAGATCTGAATTAGCTGTGAGAGGAACAGAGATGAAATAAGATAATAATTAATGCAATACTGTAATTAGTCTGTCAGGCTTTTTATTACAAATCATTATTTTCATTTTAAAATTTTCAGGTTTATAACATGAGGCTATAATAATGCTGTATACAAGTTTGGGCCAGGAGTGAATATTAGAGAAAGACTGGACGAGGGGAAGGGGAAAAGGATAAAGCAGGGAAAAAGGCAGGATTTGAGAAAATTCAGCTTTGACATTATACTTTAAGGAAGCTGGTATTATGCCCTAATGCAAGACCAAAGTTTCCATAGTCTCTTGTCTGTCGAAGGAAGGTGCTTTTATTGCTCACAAGGAAGATTTCTCCTGAAAAGACCGCATACATATTTTTTTATTTTTAAATTTTCCAACAGCCACTTTAAGGTGTGTACACACCAAAGCAGAATTCCTCTGGTTAAGTACCAGCTTGCTTCCAGCTTGATTACTGCCAGCGAGTTGTTTCATATTGCCATTGTTTTATACGTTTATTTTTAACTCTTGGTTAAGGGGAAGGAAGAGACAGTGAGTAAATATTTATTCTAAGCACAAAGAAACATTAAATTCTTGAGATGCAGACTTAATACAATTATATGAAAAAAATGCAAAAATGCAAAGTAGATAAATCTTTTTAAAAGGAGGGATTGAGACCATGATAACCTCAAGAAATGAGTACATCCAGATATTTGGGATAAACCACAGCTTATCCCTTCTCTACCACACATTGAGATGTGCTTAGTATTATCATAGAACAGTTTAGATTGGAAGGGACCTTGAAGATCATCCAGTTCCACACACACACCCCCCCGCCACCAGGGATTTTTGGAACACTCCCGATGAACAGTTAAAAACCTGATAACAGTACATTAAGAGTTGTCCCATAGTATTCTTCCAATTACCTCAAACAACAAACAAGAAAAAAAGTTAGTGTTTTCACTTGTATCCAATCAATTTAAACTTTAGTTTTCTTTGGGAGCAGCATGATTATTTGCATAAAAGATCAGGTCAAAAGGTAGTTTATCTGTTTCATGCTTAAGCAAAGCAGGAGATCCCAAGTCAACTCTGAAAGAATAAAGTTGCTTAAATATTTATGTTGCTTCATCTTGAGAAATTTAAACAAAAATTTATAAATTTACAAAACCAGACTGTTTATTTTAGCAGAAATGATTTAGAGATTGTTCTGTTTCCCCTCATCTACCAACCCAGTAGCCCCCTTCATAAACAATGTGGGCTTGTCTTCAAAACAAAATATAATATTTGAACACTGCTATAGCAAATAAAAATCAGGAAATAGTTTACTGGCCATGGTTTTAGCTAAACCATGAAAGTGATCTTTATGAACATATCAACTAATGATAACTCAGGCCCTAAAAGGTTGACAAGGGGGACAATAATACCAATAAGTAATGAAATATGGGATGTTGCTGTAAATGATTTCATTACAACTGGTCCATATAAATTTCTAAAGCGACAATAAGTCTGCCTGCTAATCAATTCTTCGCAACATTACAGGAAAATGTTGTATGTTCCAAACATTTTGCTAATTAATGCTACCTATGGGTAATGTTAGGCATCTTCAGGCAAGGTTCCATATCCTCTAGGAGCTGCCCTGAATGAAAGTGGTTGGTTTTTGAGAAAAGCCTCTGATCACTACAGAACTTCCTAGCACTGTATGACCCTAAATAAGCTACAAAGACTGATTATTTTTAACTAATAAAGCAGCATCTACCATACTGAAGAGAGCTGTTCTAAGAGACTTTCATTCATAGCTCACTGACTGTGATGGCTACCTTCAGCAACATATCCATGAAGGCTGAGGAACAAAACAGAGCTAAGAGTCAGTGTTTTCTACAGACTAAGATATTATTTTACATATTAGGGCAGAAATCCAAAGATTAGAGAAAGAAAGCCACGACCACACTACAGTTTTGTGTGTTTTATAGAAAAAGCTCAGAAGACATGTTAGATGGCTTCGTTTACAATTCAGAAATCTCAATCTCAGTTACGTCTAAGGAGGGAAAAATAAAATCTGTATAGGCATATCAGTTAATAGCAGAAGGAGCTGGTAATGAGCTAGTGCATTCAGTGATTTCTCCAATGCTGTGCTTCAGGTTGGCAAGTTTTGCCACCAATTAAGGCAAAAGAGCCTGTCACACTGTCTCCCTCATGTGCATACAAGCATCAAAAGCATCACCCTATTTCTTGATAACTATCTTTTCAAAACAATATTGTCCCATCATATTTCCAAGGTTGAACATCTCTTTACACACCCGTTTCCAGTTAATGGATCTTACAAGTTGAGAACTACTCTCACTGCAACAACAGCACACACTTCCACGTGCAGCATCTAAATCCACTTTCATATGATTCACCGCTGTTCGGGAGGAAAACAGGCAATACGCCATCATGTATATTTTGAAAAACAAAGTATAATATAAGCACTTACATTAAAAGAGAATGCAAAAAGAATGTTCTAAGTAAACATAAAAACTGCTCAGCTGTCAGCTGCGTAGCTGGAAAAAATGCACATCATAGACAAGTCAATGGAAGAAAACGTGTTTTGTGCTAGAATCAGTTCTCAGAAATACAAAACCACAAGTCTACATTAAGGTAGGCCACAGTTTGGTCTCTTATGCATGCAAATATGCAAGTATTCAGGTGGGAATGCTTTAATTGCTAACACTTTATTGAACAAGCAGAGTGTCCATGTGTCTAGTTACATGACCTCTAGGTAGAAAAGTTCAATCTTTTACACTTTTTTGCATAATCCCTTACACTACAAACAAGTATTCTAGCACACAAACAAAATTACCATTTGAAGGAATAAACAGTATGTCAAAAGTTAGACACATTTCTGAAGGTACTCTGTTGGAATTTTTAAATTTTGTCCAAAGGGTGATACACAGCAGATTCGCAGGGTGGGGGAGAAGAGGAAACATTCTTCTCACTATTTATGTTGTTCACTTTTGGCAGCTTGTTCAATTCAGACAATGAAAAACACATTACTATATTCTACTTTACTCAGCATCATTTTCATATTCTCTAGCATTACCAAGAAAAATTCTATCATTACACTCCAAATACATAAGGAGAAATAAAGAAAAGCTTTTTTTTGCAACATACAAAAAAATAATCTAAATAGGCATTTGCCTTCCATTTTTTAATTAAATTCTTGAAAATGCACAAAGATTCAAATCTGGTCTCCTTGTCTGTCTATACAAATTCAGACTCCCACCTACAGAGTTCACTTCCACCTTTACAATAAACAAAACCGGTGTAGTACAGTACATTACTCCATTGCCTTCTATTCCTAATGTAACTATGATTACTAATGAACCTAAAAAAAAGCCTCATTGTGGTCTCAAGACAATTCTTGGTGAACACATAACATATCAGATATTGCCATAGGCAAACAGTGATTAGGTCAAGGGGAAAAAATAATCAATGTCTACATAGTTTTCACTTACCAACATATACAATTCAAAACCTAAATTGTTCCCTTGAGTGCAATGCAGCTATACAACAAGACTTAGTTACTTACAATTTAGCAACTGCTTCTAACGCAGTAAATGTGCTCAATTCATCTTGGGTTTTAAATATGCCTGCCAATGTCTTCAAATAGGTGGCATTATCTTTATTAGCAATGAGAAGGCACATGGTCCAGAGGACCAAGTATGCGGATAGAAATCACGTTTATATTCACTTGCTGTTTGTCCAATCACTTGTTAATCAGTGAACACAGAATGACATCAGTGTATCTATTTCATGCAAGTGCTGCTGAATAAACGTGTAGAATTTTCCACAGCACATGTTACTGCAGCTATACGGCAACCAAAAGTGACAATTGTCTAGAGCACCAGCGGAATGTACTTCAAGCACGAACCTTATACCTGTAAATAACCTCAGTGCCGGCAGGCTTTCATGAGGCCTTTTTCAGCCTTCCCAAATTATAAGTCAGACTTGTATAACTTCTGTGTTTGTTTGTTTTTTTATTCAAGAGCAATTCAAATATATATGGTGTCTTCAACAAAATATTCCATTCAGAATTTTTGTGTAGAAGACACCGTATAAGTCACCACTATCCTTTCAGAAACCATCAGGTATGCAAGTTGAAGCAGAATGGTACAGAAAAAGAAACAAAAAGCAAGCTTTGTAAATTCACAATCGCGTATTTTTCTTCCATGATTTGAAACTGCATGAAACAAGCAGGGGCAGATAACTGGACAGAAGCTCCAGCTGTCTATTAAACATTGTGTCAACATTGCTACTTTCTACCTGGTTGTTTTCATGTGAAGTCCACAAAAAAAACTAATACTTGTTAAGTGTCAGAGACCAAACAAACATGACTGTAGGCCAACAATTAAACATCCACAGTCCTCACTCCTTGAGCTACATCAAGGAACACAGTGTGACCCCTCCAAAGTCTCTCATTCTCTTATGGGAACAGAACAGCAACCACTGTTGCTCCACAACTCTTCTCTTGGTGATTCTGAGGACAGAAATCATATAGTTGTGACCCTTCCAACCCGATTCTCACCCCCACTTTGGTTCAGCACAGACTGACACATACCTCTTCAACGTGCTTGAAGGCCATTCTGACTCTGGAAGCTTACCACCAAAACTGTATAATTCAATGGCTTACATTTGCTCTAAACTTTGTAGCTTTTTTTTTTTTTAAAAAAAAACCCACTTAAAAAGGTAAATGTGACTCTCAAACAAATAAAAAAATTCCCACCATCAGTACCAACAGCCTTAAATGTCACAATACGTATCTTCTTTGCACAATCAAAAGCATCCCTGTTTCCTCAAACACCTTTTCGGAACATAATTTCCCTTTAAAAAATAATAATAATTAAGGGAAAAAAAAAAAAATCACACCTGCATGCTATTCCTACAGACAAAAACTGCTCAGTAGCACCAGGAGGAAGAGCAACAGCTACATAAAGCAGACATACCCATACCTAACATGGTTGCTCCTCTAACAGCAGCAACAAGACTAGGAAATAAACGAATCTTCACCTATATCAAAATTGATTAAAACACCACTCCCATATTTGCTTCACATGCACTCACTGCAACCTGGTCCTAATTTAAGCTCCCACGACCTGATTAGTTCCAAGAGGTACACCTGAGTTTGCCAAGTTTGCACTTGGAAAAACATCTATAAGGGAAATAGACTCTTGTAGCAAATTCCAGAGGTGGGAAGGACCTGCTGGCAATCCTGAAGAATATAATTCTAGGAAAGAAAAGC
This sequence comes from Pluvialis apricaria, assembly GCA_017639485.1. NCBI lineage: Eukaryota > Metazoa > Chordata > Aves > Charadriiformes > Charadriidae > Pluvialis > Pluvialis apricaria. The sequence continues at coordinate 21,528,123 of CM030008.1, read as the reverse complement.
AAGTGTCTCCCAGAAGACCAAGCATTATCTGTGAACTTTTATAGTTAACAGATGCCAGCTGAGTTTTGGCTTAAATTTCTTGCTGCACAACCTTTGTTCAATTCACCCTTTATTTTTATTGAACTTCTACAACAGTCATCTTTTTCAAGGATGTAAAATGAGTTAAACTCGAATTTGCGGCTTCTCTACAGATGAATGCTCCAAGTATACCTAGGGAGGAGGAGAGAGATCTGCTCTGCTGCAAACCGAGCCATGTGTCTCACAACATTCCGTTGATTTAAACTGAATAACAGCACAGCAGGGAAATACGTAGGAACTAAAAATAATGCTAAAAAGGTGTTTTAATGCTTTTTTATGTTGCTAAGTTTTAAAGCAATTCATGAAATGAAAATGAATACAAACCAGCACAATGTATTCCTGTGAGCTTCTGATAACTGGCACAATCCCTTCACTGGCATGTTTGTTTCCAGGGGAGTGTGTCAAATGAAAGAAGACTCTGTTTTCAGCCTAGCGTGCCAAATGAATGAAAATTCTGCTGCCTCATGCTTGAGAAACCAAAAAAAGTGTTCTCCTCAGCACATGTGCACAATTACATGGGCTTAGGTTTTCTTGACCAATTTGAACAACAGTATTTATACGTAATTTTTTTCTTCTGTTCAACTATTTTAGCCTTTTACCTTTTTTTACTTAGATTTTCTGAAACTGATTGTTTAGGAAAAATTAGATTGCCTTAGAGAACACTGTCACATATAACCATAAGTTATGATTTAACATGTGCTTTGTCTCTGAGATGCAGAGAACACGCACCAACTCTCAACATTTTCAGAACTACTCTTAAAATTCAAAATGGAGAAAAGCTATCAAACAACAACTGAGCACATTATTCAAGCCAATACTGACTAATTCAAAATCCTGCCTACAGTTATAGTTTATTTCTATTTAGCTTTTCATTCTGGTAGTTTAAAAGGAAGGAATGAGTAAGTATTCTTCATTTATTTCACACATTTTTCCAGGAACACCATCACGTATTTATTTTGATTCCATTTTATATAGTACATTTATTGTTTACATATTTATATAATGTTTTATATATATTTATAATATAGAAAGTTGTATATATTTGTATATACCTGTGTGTATTCCCTTATAGGCTGAAGAAGGTTGTTTCTAGGGAATTCTCTTGAAAATCAGGGTTCACCAGTCTACAGCTCTGGGGTAAAAATATTACCTACAAAATTCCTGATCCTGCAACATACGAGAACTAAATTGCTACAAAGAAAGACCACTGCTTCCATCATCCAGGTTGGCAGGGAAAGCAAAACATGGTATCTCCTGCGGTGCATTTCTTGCCCAGTGCCTTTGCCCATAGATAGCTCAGCCCCAAGATTTAAAAGAGAGGTGACACTATACCCAAGGACAGCTGAATGCAGTCCACTCACCACTGTGCACCATTAGCATAAGGCAGCAAAGAATTTGGGGTGTTGGATCTGACAAGTTCCAACCCTTCCTACAACGTAATGCCCAAAATATGCTGCTATTTGATTGTTTATATAGTTTTCTTGCTACGTTTCAGCTTTAGTATGTTTCCAGCTTCTTTCCAGAGGGTAAGGAATTAAAGGAAATTAGAGAATTAGCAAGGCTACTGCCATACCAGGCCTTTACCTCCTCCTCCTCTTGCTTATACTGTTCTCATTACGCCCTTCCACCAGAACTGACATTACTGAGCCATATGCTCCAACACACCAAGCCTGTCTTTTCAAATAACTGCTTCCCAAATCTCCAGTTAAGATCTTTTTTGGAGGGAGATTACTAATGACCATAGACTTAAGTCTTAAAGAAAACCAAAGACCAAAATAAATAAAAAAAACCCCAAAATTACTTAATTCCTGTGTCACCTGAACCATCACTGTCAGTTTTGTGACTACATCTTTAACTGACCTGTAAGCTCCAAAACTTTTCATATTTTTGTTTGTTACCCTGTCTTCCGATGTCGGAAAAACGAGGAAAAGGCATAGGAGAGACAGGATATAGGATGTACAGCTGAAAAGAAAATATTATAAAGCCATACAAGAAGCCAACAGAGAACAATTATCTCCAACACAGAAGTCTTCAAAAATCTACCCATTATCTTATGCATCAACACAACATTTACATGGTGAATAATCCCCACAGGCATCAAATTTCAGAATAAACTAACTATATTAGCAACTTCCTCAGTCCTATCAGCAGTGAAGGACACAAATTTATATGCCCGTACACCCACACATATACATCATATATATTTTCATACACACAGACACAGAGATGCTAATATAAAAATACGTGTAAACATGTGTACCTCCCCAGCAGTCCTTAATGCTTACACAATGCTCTAATTTATATTTGTAATGGTTGCTCAACTTCAAAATATTTTAAGAACACAGTTAAATAAAAGCCGTTACATAAGCTTGGAATGAACAGACAGTGATCACTTTCATATCTTGACTTAAGTAATGTTTTAATGCACAATGTGTTTTAAACAAAACACAGGTATCACGAAGCTTCTCTTGCAGGTGTAAAACAAACTGGAAAGAAAATAAATCATACCTTGAATAGTTAAACGATCTAACTGTCAAAAATGAAAGAGTGTATCAAACAGGATTTTATGAGGTCTGCCCCAGTTCCACTGATACTCAGTATTTTAACCAGCAAATTGAATGACAGAATCACTGTTAAACTGGTAGTTAACGCTAACCTGGGAAAACCTACAAAGATGCTGTCAAAGAGAACTAGACTTTTAAAAGATCCGGATAAATTGGAGAACTGCTGTAAAAAAAATGACATTATTTCCTAATTGAAAGAATAATGGTGTACATCTGGACAGAATTCATCAACTACATAAACCCAGGACAGAAAAAAGCAGTTAGGCAGAAACGATCAGTGAATCACAAGCTGAGCATGAGTCAGTGGCATGATGTCGCCTTTCTGTGCAGCACAGCCCACTGTGACACAAGCAGTACGGCAACAAGCAACCATGCCATTTCACGCAGCAATTGTAAGACCTCAGCAGATTGCTGTGTCCAGTTCAAACAATGCGGTTAAAGAAAGCTATAAGCCTGTTTGGAAGATAAGCAAAAAAATCTGAATAGTAAGAGGTCTAGGAGAAAAAAAAACAGTGACTTGGTTCAGAGAAACTGAAAGAACAGGAGTGACTTAAGCTTAAAGAAAAGGCAGCTGGCACAAGGAAGTAACATCTTCAAATACATAAAAGGTGACTGTAAAGAAAAATGGAATAATTGCCTTGTCTGATCTATCAGGGCCAAGCAGGTACAGTCAGACAACAGCACAGGAAGATTCAAGTTAGGTACCAGGAAAACTTCGTAGATGCATCACTAGCGTATCACTGGAACCGACTGCTGAAGTCTCCTTTACAAGCAGGTCTTGCATACATTTATCAGGCGTGACTTAGATTTAACTGGTTCTGTCACAGCAGGGTATAGTAGGTCACTCACTGTCCTATATTTTAGAATTTAAATATCCTTTTGATGATCAACTTAATAATCACTCTGAAAATATTCCAACTGGATTTACAGCATCTGTTTATGTCGTTTAAAAGGTCCTGGCTGAAAGACAACATTCTTGTCACACTGAAGATGACAGATGCTCATGCCGGAAGAGAGTCAATGAGATTTTCACAAAACCTAAAAGGGCTTCGGAAGGAGAGGCAAGTATCAAGAGGCGGCAGGAAACACTTCTTTGCTATGAATTTGAAGTACCATGGGGCCCTCCCTGCTCCATGACTTGGACGGCTAGGTATCAGGCTTATCTTTCCTGTTAGACAGGAGTTACTCTGAGCTATGAAGAAAGTCAACCTGTAGTGGATGTTCACTAGTAAGTTATCCACGTAATTTGAGTTTAGAATACTGTCTCCACCTGTTATCAGCTTTAGCCTTGAAAGATCATATGGAACAGATGTGATCAGAAAGGTTCCTTGAGAACGTCAGATGAAAAAAGGACTAAACTGAACAAGAAAAGCAAGCCGGAATTTCTACAAATATAATTAAAATGTTTTTTAAATTAAATTATTCCTTTAGAAATGTTCTGTATTTTGTTTATTATAAATACATACTTAATTCCTGCAACAAAAACACCTAAATGAGGATATGGTAGAGCTGCTGTAGTAAACCATATCCACGCACAGCAACTATAATTTCTTCATTTATGACAGAAAGCAGAAGCACCTCTCTAAAAAATCGTACCTATATTTCTCATACATTTACAATCTATTTATATATTTTTATAAATATATTTATTTAATATATTTTATATTTGCTACCACCCTCCTTTTCATATTGTTTACCTAGCTTCTGTACCATACCATAATATTTCTGAAGGACTCATTTTGTAGAAGCAATGTTATTTTTCTTAGTTTAAGGACTCTTAAAAATATCCACTGGACTTGAGCATTGAGATCTATGTGTACCTGAGTCTGTGGTCTTTCATTTGGTTTTTTGTCCTTCTAGAGCCTGGAAAAAATGAAGCACTTACTGAGATCAAGAAGTTTTTCATCTCACTGCTACAAAATCCTCATTGTTGCTTGGATAAATCCTTTACACCTTTCTCCAGAAAATAACCATAGTTAAATGAAAGGCATATAAAAGAAGATCTCACGTGTGAGGTGGCTATGTTTTTCATGAACAAAATCACATTAAGGAAACTTCACTCTCCTCCTCCCTCAAGGAGAAATTGTTACACCTTTTATTTTTGGCATATAGAACAGAAAATGTTTACAAATCTTGAGATCTTAAAAAAAACCCCAAATTTAAGTAATTAGGGGAAAGCTGTGTTTTTAAAAAAAAATAGAAAACCTTCAAACCCAACTGATCAGAAGTAGCAAAATGCCGCATATTTTTAAAGATACCTTAACATAGTCTGTAATGAAGTATCTTTGAGATTATCTAGGGTATTAATACCTTCGAAAGCCCTAAAATACATTTACAAACATGTATTAATTTATTCAAAATGTATTTCTGTGAGTGTTTTTTCAAATGAATTTCTTTAAATAGCTAGGTTTAAGAACCTTTTCTTTAAATAGCTAGGTTTAAGAACTACTGGCAGCATTTATCAAATTGCTTCCTTCTTTATTTAGAATACTTTCTACTGAACTAGTTAGGATTTAGCCCTACCCGTCATGTAGAAGAGTCGCATAATGATCCCTTTATACTCATTAACTACCATTTTAATGAGCTATTACTACCCCGGGACTCAGAAGACCTCAGGGAGGTTGTAACATGCCACTACCTATATAGTAATTCACTGCTGAGTTAGTACATAGCCTCCTTGAAAGAATATAGGAATGCCCTCCATCACTCTGTAGTACTGAGGCCAGCGTCAGCAAAATTTCTGTAAGACACGTCCCAGCCTAAAACTTCAACATCTCAGTTAAACTCCAATAACCTTAACAGATTACCTATTACTATGGCCCACCACTTTGCTAAAAGTTATCACACTCCTAACAAAGCGAGCTGAAAGCTTGAGTGTTGCCTGACCGCCTCAACGCACAGTTTGATGGCATAAAACATGGCCAATTTGATAAAGGGTCAGGGCAGAAGGCAGGGGACGCTGACATCCCAACAGACTAGTCGCAAAATCTGCCTGAGCCTGTATGAGCCATAAATTAGCCAGCTGATGTACAAAGGCACCTAGATAAAGAAATCAAGTTTAGCATTAGGAACCATCAATTAAAATTCACAGAAAATGAATTTATAAGCAACTGAAAGCTAAATAAATTAAATTTGAAAAATTGTGCCCATATTAAAAAAGCCATATATATGCAATGACTTGTGATGGAACTGACTTGAAGACAGCCCTTCCCCATTCACTAGCAATTTTGTGTGGAAAACTGGTATTATGGTCACTAAAAAATGCTTATCTGACATTACTTCTAGTGAGAATGAGCCAAATAATCCTTAAGAAAGATAATTACCTCTGAAGATTTATGGCAGCTGTGGGCAGATACTGTTACACACAGTGGCACACTGTTCCCTGAATTGCCCTCTGTGTTTTTCACATCAAAACGTTTGAATTGAACCACACAGGCCCAAGTGAGAGGCAGAAAGATCACCTCCCTGCTTTCCATAAAGCCATTCCCTGCAAGTAGTTATTGCTCTTCTCTTCCCACACTACCTTGGAAGCATCGTTTGCATCAGGGAAGGGAGTAATTAATACTGATCCATAAACTGCCTCCCCTCTTAGCCTGCAAAAGCCAGAAGAAGAGCAGAAGACGGGCTCTACCCGAACTGGGAGATCCTCACCACGGGACATTCCCCTACAGAAGCAGCCTAGGGAACAGCTGCTAGAGGCAGCGTGTGCCAAGCATCTGCTCTCACAGCAACATCCACCGCAAGGCTGCAGCTGAACCAGACGTTCTGAAAACTCAGACAAGTCTAGAAGACAGAGGGCAGGTCTGCACAAGGAGGAAAAGCTGAGAAGACGAGTGTGAAGTAAACACTTGCCTGCATCGACTTTAAGCATTCTTCAGTTAGGTGAGTGCAACACCCAACAACCTCATCACTACAAAAGGCGGTGGGTATCAAACACCTATACATGCCTGCTTCTCTTCTTAGACATAAAAATAATTCAGCAAAAACAAGCCTTTTTTGGTGGGAAGCTAAATATAGTCTGTCACCACCACCAGAAGGCTGACAGAGGCAAAATAATAGCTCTCAGCCAATACTCCCTCTGAAGTCAGAAGTAAAACAGATTGGGAGATGCTCCCTGCTCCTGAGAGAAAAATAAGTAAAGGGGCAAATGTAAGGTCAGTTTTTCAGCCACTGATACTAAAAGGCAGCAGTTGTATGGAGCATATTTGCCTCCCATCACCTCTCATCCACCCATAGAAACCTATTCTCAAGTCACAACAGCACAGTTGGAACTGGACAGCTAAAAAGAAGAGATCTCTTGCTTCCTCCATCCCCATTTTCATTTCTCCACCATCACAAGCAAAAGTTAACAGATAAGAGGAATTTTTTCCTGACACCTGTATTTTAAGGATAGCTCCTCACTCTGGAAGCAGTACAGAGCAGGACAGAGCAGTAGCCAACTGCAGGAACTACAAAGTTGGGCGAGCAGAGCTGGTAGCAAGACAAACACTGCAAAAGGAGAAAAGACCAAAATAAAGAGGGAAAGCATGCCTTTTTCTATGCCTGTGAAAAAGAAGAATCAGCCGTTGAGTGAGCAGCAATAAAAACTTGGCACAGGTTACGTGCCATTAATTATGCTACCAGAAATCTGTTTCAGCCAACTGTGGAAGATAGTGGCTATTACCAATTCATTTACTTACCTCTCAACATCGGATTAATGGATTATCAGCAAAGATAACAGTGAAAGTCTGAAGATAAAAACTGTGGTCCTCAAGTAGAAACACTGACAAATGTAGACTATTTCAAATGCAAAAGCTACAGGAAAAGCTTTGTGATCACGAGCCTTAAATGAAGCAATGATAAACCCTAACGTGGGTTCTCTCCCAAGTTTTCAAGTTATAAAGTCAAGACTAAAAGAAAGATCAACAGACAAGCAAGAATGTATTTTGACAGAGGTGGAGAGGAAAGGACTGAAACTACAAGTCTGCAAGCCCCTAGATGGAAAAAAGTATTTTGTTACTGACAATCCTACTATCAATAATAGGCCAAAGCCGCATTTCCCTGTCTCATAACCCCAGCCAAGGAATCAAATCCAAGAAATGAAAAAGGATTCCATGAGACGCAACTTCTTCCTGTCGTAACTCATCTTTTTTTGGAAGGAAAAAAACCCAAACACAAAACAGTGGTGGCAGAAATACCGCAAAACTGATTCTGAAAAAAAAAACCTGTCACAGTAAGTACCACTGGCCAAAATAAAAGAAATATTTTTACTGCAGGGTGAAGAAACTGAGGAAGCAGGAAGAAAGTAAGAAGGGAACTAAAATTAGTCTGTTTCCTCATCAAGCTCCCTTTTTCCAATTAGTCCCACACAAACCCTGAGCCAACATTAGGCAGATGCCAGCAGTGGAAGCTGTATACCCTGTGGCAATGTCAACAAAGAGCACACTGTTGGCAAACAGACCAAAAAGATAAGAATTTTTGGTCAGTTCTATTCTTGTTCTTTGAATCAAGAGGGAGGATGGTTCATGTTTTTTTGTGGGTTTTCTTAAGTATCAAGAGGAGCTACTGTTAAAAAAATAATGAGATTGTTAAAAGATATGATTTGAGTTTAATTAAATCTCAAATATAAACTCACAGTTTAAAAATTAAGGGATAACAGAAATATGATAAAGATAATACAGGCTACAGGCAATAATGAGTACTCTAAACAGGTAAAGGAGATTTGGGAAGAACTTGGTGGTTCCCTGAAAAGGAACTACAATCTTTCATCATTACTCCTGCTGCTCTGTCTTTACTCAATATACAGGAGACGACCAGTTACCCAGTGAGCCGCTATTCAGTATTTTTCTCCACACATTTGTTCATGTGCAGCCTCATCTGCTCCTAGCTGCATGCTGTTCAAACACGTTTGGAAGCCGTGGTTATTTGTTTTGAAGCCCATCACAATGGCATTGGAGTTCATCAATAATATTATTAACCATCACAATATCTTAAGAGACAAGCGTGCATTACTTTCCTGTTTTTATAGACTGCAAAATGAGGTACAGATTAAGGTAAAATCTTCCATAATCTCAGGTGCTAATTTTATCTCATATATGATTTTTCCAAGTGCTCAGTATCAAACAACATTCCGTACATTCAGGGCACAGAGTTTAATCGACTTCAGCTGCAGCTGCAAACCCTCAGCATTTCTGCATATAAGCCCCTAGTATCTCAAATTATGCAACCAGAATTGCAGAGCACTCAAATCAATTAGTCACCACTTGGGAAAAGTTTCGTTTAAACGACTTGCCTAGCATCACATAGGAATTCTGTGGCAGAGAGAGGAACAGAATCCAATCCTCAAGGGCACTTTTCGTCTGACTAGCTTACCCATGAAACCATTTTTTTTTCCCCTGCAATCTTCTCCCCCACTCTCTACATACCCTCAACATCTACAGGTTAAACAGTTTTTACAGACAACAGTCTCTTTCAATACATAAGCCTGAAGCTGCACTGGGGCCAGATCTCTCCCTGAGCCTGAATAAGTAAAGACCCTGTAGAATATAATGTAGTGAATTAAAAATCATCACAATGAACAAGCATAAAGAAACCAAATTAAGATTTGAGACATTCTGAAAACTGACATTCCCTAATTTTACAGTATGCAGTCCCAGAAATTTGTTACTAGTCTTTAAAAGCGATATTAACACACATAGCTGTTGTACAAAAAGATGGATAAACAAGCAGATTCAAAAAAAAGAAAAAAAATATTTGCATAAGCAATGCAGACCTGCTTCATAATAACTCACAAGCAATAGTTCCACCCCCATCCCACCCCCCCCCAAATAAACCCAAGCTCTCTGAAGAATCATTTTGATTCTAAGAGGCTCCACTAAATTACAGAATGATCTGGCTCGTTATCAGCTTGCCTATTTCAAATGACAAATCTGAGAACAAATAAAACATAAAATGGATTACTCCTTAAAACAATAGAAGTGTAACATTTCTGAAAGACAAGCAGTAGTAGACTGGTACCCGCACAGAACTGAAAACCAGCATATGCTATATCATTTTAGAAGGGCAGGGAGAAATCAGTAAACCGAGTGCATCAATTAGGAAGGGAAAGGAGACTGCGCGTACCACAAGCAGATGAGCCCAGGTGTAGACGGACAATTCTGAAACATGCAGGGTCCAGGCAACTGATGATTCTCTTACAGAAAAGTGTACTTTTTGTCTCAAAAGAGCCAGAAGTATTTACCAAGTGCTTTCTGCAAGGCATATGTATTTTTATCATCTAAGACAAAGAAACACGACACCCAGCACCCTGCAAAATCTCTCAAGTATAATGAAAGTAATGCGATTCTAAAAATAATGGCAGCCACATGAGAAACTGGCTAAGTGTTTTAATTGCCAATTACGTTATGGTACAACAAAGTTATTCCTTAACAATTCAGCAGAACTTCTCTAGACATGAGGGTACTCCAGAAGCACAAATGAAGATGTCTCCTTTCAGACCATAAATGACTACAACCGTTTCTTATCCAAATTACTTGGAATCTTATTGAAATATAGTTTGTGAGGCACATTTTCAGAAGTTATAAATAATCCAGAACTGTTGGGCTTATGTGAATGGCATTGTTAGCATTTATCAATACAGGACATACTTGCAATACTTTTATATCATCTCCATCTCATTTTATCACCACATTTAATGTAAAACATTTGACTAAGAATTAAAAAGCCTTGTATAGCCTGGAAGACAAACTCCACCAAGCTGAATAAACATGAATAATCCAAGCCTTTTCTTAAAAAAAAAAAAAGACAAAAAGAAAAAAACCCATCCAAACAAGAATCTAAGTATTTATAGTCATATTATTGAAACAATATTTCATGTATTTTACATTTGATGTCATTTTCCTGCACTAGGTAAGAATAGAAGCATAACTTAAAATAAAGAACTATACTACTCCCACATGGGGCAATCAAAATTTGCATGCAATTAAAACAACACTATTTTAAAGATCAAAATTCCAACTCTGCAAGTTTCCAGGAATCCTAGGACTCATGCATATATTTACATGGGAATCAAATATGACTGCTGCCTAAACACTGGTAGAATTATGCTCCCAAACAAACTGACAGGCATGCTAAGCTTTTATTCAATAATATTTATAGATCTAGATTCAGACTTAAATACCCATGAACTGAAAAATTACCGGCACCTTTACAAGCAAGAAAACTTTACATATGGAGAACAGTTTATCTTACCCAAGAAAACCTTTCTGTTTATACTGATCTAGAGTTGCATGAGAGAGTCTTGTTTATAAAGGATTCTTAGCATAGCAAGCGTTCCTTGAAAAACAGAAATGAGGGCAACTTCCATAATCATCTTAATTTACACGGACTTTACACACACACACACATAGATTGTAATCTACATGCATACATATTTTATGTAATGTTCTTCACCTGAAACACTTTAACAAAATTTAAGAGAGTCTTCACTACCACCCGCCTCTTTTCAACTAATAATGTTAGACAAGACCAAGCGCATATCTAGGGGAGAGAAGCAACTCTCAAAAATGAGGAAATGACAAAAGGAAATTGGGATATGGTCCCCCAGATAGAACTATAATTAGTTTCCATGTTTCTGTATCAATTTTTTTATCAACAGAGTGGAAAGAAAACTATTTTTAAAAGACAACAAGTCAAGGATATTTGTTCAGTTAATCATTAATAACAGAAGGTACAAATAAACCAGATACAAGAAGTAAAAAAGCTTTCGTGATAAAACAACAAAAAGATTTTTTTTTAAACTTTCTTTACTGAATGAGTCTCCAGAAATCTTTAATTGGGTCTGAAATTTAGATGAATATTGAATAAAGGCACACAAACAAAAAACTTGCTACTCACTGCATTAATGAGTTGCAACACAATGAAATTCAAATTCTGAAAGGCTCTCTTGTGGCAAAATAAAACAAAAACATGAAGAGTTAATTCTATGAGTAATTTTAAGTTCTTCATATGTATTCTGCTTTCACTAAACATTACAACAAGAAATGCTAGTCATTACACAGTTTTATCAGCTTTTTTTTCTATGAGTCTAATAAAGTAAAATAAAATCGTTTAGAAGATCTCTCCACAGAAGGGGAACTTCTGATTATTTTCACTAATTCAGTAGTTTCAATTAGTGTCTCTCTTCCATCACTATTAAAAAGTAAGCTAAGGAAAAAATGAACTCCACAATAGTATCAAGTCTCCAGTTCTGGTGGGACTTTTTTACTTTTAAATGACAAAGCTAAGTACTGCCTACAGATACAGAATTAATTCTTTGTTCAAAATACACGTCAATAGCGAATCCAGTAATATTCAAGGAAATTTACTCCATATATTGGTTGCTAATTTGTGCAACTGTACATGCCTTTTCCAAGAATTCACTTGTTCCTTCAACCCAAACAGGAAGTAATTGTTTGAGATTTGCACATCAGTCAAGGATAAATAAAAATGCCATCAATTTTTTTTTAATGCCATAAAACCTCGACGTTTTAATGATAAAGTTAATATAAAGACATAACTAAGACAATTTCAGGGCAAAAATGACCCCAAGTTTTAGCACAGCAAAAGAAAAAAGCCAAAGGATTTTTAAAAGATTACTATGAATTTGCCAACTTCAATGGAGATGAAACCTAGAAACTGAGACCTTTACTATTATCTGCAGCTCTTAACCAGATAAGGAGAAATAAAAATAACACACTGCTTCTGGGGAATTGCTACTACTGCACTGCTTAATATGGAAACTATGTAGTACACACTAGTTACCCTCCAGGAAACGCAAGAGTTGCATTCCATCCACAGTCTTTTTTGTTTTCTTCCCTTTTCTAAAAAAAAAGTGATTTCTTGAACACAAGATTTAACAATTGTATGCATATAACATAATTCCTTGAATGAAAAAATTGCTCATCAGCTAGGTAAGTTTACTTCCCGAGCAAAAAAAAAAAAAACACAAAACCAATCAAACCAGATTATTTTTAAAGTTACATTTCCTAAAATTCTTGACAATCACCTAGAAAAATAAAATTTATCTTGCACAAATGTATGTATTCTTCCCATATCTGATTTTTGGCAATTATGCTGTTCGGCCTGGCAAGCAAACAGAGCAAGATTAACACTAACTTCTGAAAACAAATTGATTTCATGTTCCAAATGCTGTAATAATTTTCTTTGTGCCTTCCAAATTTCAAATTCCCCTAAATTGAATAGTAGCAGCTGAAAAAGCTTGCACTAGGTTCTCTTAAAATTATATTGCACCACAGTAGCTAAGGTTTTCCACTGACATTAAAATAAATACAGCCAACCCATATCACGTAATGAAGTAAAACTTCATTGTTTTCTAACAAATCTTACTCAAAACAGCATTGACAAGAATCTCATTTCAATACCTTTTTATACCACACAATGAAATAATGCCATAGATGAAGAAATGCTACAATCTCACAAGGGCATTTCCAGCAAATGAGTCTCCACTGGCTGAAACAATCATTCTAAATACTGCACTACCTTCAACTCCATCTCCTACTCCTTTCTTTAGACCACTAGACAGATTATGTATTTGATACTTATTAGATCAGATAAACATGAATTTTGCCCCAAAATTATGCTCTGGCTGTCAGTATATTAAAACCAGCAACAGCAATCCTTCAATTAGGCTAACAGATAATACTAGAAATAATGTGCTTAAATGCTTTTTAAAAATAAGAATGCTTTTTAAAAAATAAGAATTGTGTCTGAAACCAAAGTAAATATTTGATAACACCAGTAAATTTTCACTTATTTTCAACTGTGAGTTTATGTAGTACTGCCTACTATAGAATTAGAAAAATACTGCTAATGATTAAGACATTTAATAATTACGCAAACTTATAATTTGCTTTTTCGATATATTCTAAAATTAGTAACAGGCTGTACTTTCACAAAACTTAACAAGCCGAGCGCCTTCTTTAATATTCAATCCAAAACATAACGGCAAAATACTAGCTATGTGTATTTTTAACAAACAAGTTCAATCAAGTTGCTTTCTATCATCTGCATGGATGTTTTTGATACTCATTCAAAATCACTTACATGTCAAAGACACTGCATGAAATTGAAACCTTTACTAATGCCAAGGTTTGACCCAGGATCCAAAATAAATCTGCATGTACAGACCCTTGTACCTACACAAAGCACCAATTACTTCAAATAAGGTTTTGTCTGTGCGCTAGAGTCCACCCATGTGGAGCCAATTACTATAGCAGGGCCATTATATGGTTCATTTCCCCATACCAGCTTGGCAAGAGGTGTACATGGGTGTAGGAAGTGCAAAAGAACCTTCACTAATAAAGTGCCTCAAACACACGTCTGTGCATTGTAATATTTAATGTCACAACAAACACTTCTTCACCGAGACTAGACCATGCAAAACAGTAAATACTGCAGGGCAGTTTCCAATCTGAATAGTATTTTTCAAGTTTCTGGTTTTGGTCCACCAGTAAAATCCAATTATCTTTTTTTTAAAAAAGCTTGAATAATTATGCTGATCCCTAATCTACATCACACATTTCTAACAATATCTGAGAATCCCTAAGAATGTTGAGAGGCTGTAGGATTTGAACAGAAGGTGTGAGAAAAATGTCAGAATTGCATGCTCTTCAGGAAGTACAGTATGCTTATAATATCGGAAGCACTGATACTACTTATTGACTATGTCCGGTATCATTCCATTCTTAAATGGGGAAGTTGTTGTTTGAAATAATTATTATAAATAGGAGCAATCACTTGAGTATAAAAATCTCTCCCCCATTGGAAGTACTGAAGCTCCATCTAGAGGCTTTTCTTCCTGTACTGTCATTTGTGGTATATGTAATATCACCTAGAAATGTGAACAATATTAAATGTCAGAGGCTTCCTTTGTACCTCCTCTTTTGTTATTCATAATGGGTTCTTGCCCTGAACCTTTGCCTGGCAACACTAGCTCCTTCACTGCCATCAAGTGGTAAGAAACCAAAACTGAACTTAAAAATGTAAAGTCTCAATAATCGGATTAAATGATCAGTATAGTACAGAGACAACTATAAATACTGAATACTGAAAATCTTTATGGTTCTTTTCATTCAAGTTCTGGTATATCTACTCCAGAGCACTACGAAGCCTCAGACAACAAATTCAGCAATGGTTTCAAATCTCTTTTTCTAAGGTTCATTTTTACTTCAAAAATTCAGCAATGGTTTCAAATCTCTTTTTCTAAGGTTCATTTTTACTTCAAATTGCACAGGATAAAAATCTACATCCATATTCCCCAACATTATATTTAGAACTAAAAGGCATCACAGTAAAATAATTTTAAAGCAATAATATACATAACGCTTAGCACTTCAAAAATACTTAATTTAGCAATTAGGAATAGCATAAATCTCTCCTCACACTTAGTGTTGTCTGTTGGCAGTATCTCAAAAGAAAGGGCGAAACAGCAGCCCATCTCTTCGGCAGTGTCTAATGCAGCAAGTATGCAGCTATGTCAGTCTCCCCCTTTGTGCTCCACAGCTGTAATCAACTGTGGACATTTGTTATGTCAGGAGAAGTCTTAATGCTCTACAATCAAAAGCGACCTATGGGGAAACAGGCACATGACACACCAAAAAATGGGAGGGTTTGTCTACATCAAATAAATAGGAAAAAGAACTAATAAAGTAACAGCAGAATGGAGCCAGGCTGCAAGACCTTCATTACTTCAATTTCAACCCCTTGAGTGACTTATGGTACAACTACTCCCACAGCTGCCCATCACTCCCACATATAATGCTCTGAATTACAGAAATCCCACAAGGTCTTCACCATGACTAGGAATACCTCTAAAATAAACCTCCTAGCACACATACAGTGAAACTGCATTAACTGCTTCCATCTGCTCTTCCATGCACACAACCTTATTTCACTATACTTTCCCTTCAGCAGTTATTCCAATGGGGTATTTTGTCCATGGCAGAAGGTAAAGTACAAAGACTTCTTGGTGTTGTCCTGTTAGACAGAATAGTGACTAGCACATGTGATAGAGCTTAAGAATTCAACTTCTGTTACAGAAATTTAAAAACGGAAAAAGGAACAGTTATCAGATTAATATTAACAGAAAAAAAATAATATTCACTATACCAGAGATATTTTATGCCTTATCAATACTTCATTAGTAGGGAAAGAACTATTGAACTATTTCTATCAAATCCTATGTCTACCAATCCGCAGATTAAATCTGTGCTGTGTAAGTACTGGGTGGCCACTTACCTACCTCGAACTGAGCAGAGCCAGCTCTCTGCTGAAGAGCAGGCTCACACAAAGCAGGCTGCTAAAACTTTGCCATTGGGAAAGCAACTGCCAGAGAGCCAAACCTTCCACCTGGAAAAGGTCAGTCTGAAAGATCTGACTTCTGTGTTTGCTTGGCCCTGGAACCCAGCCTGCTTGTCCAAAGACACTTTGTTTCTAGATCAGCAATTCTCAAACACAGTTGTGGAAAACCCTCCATGAAAATAATCATTGGTGTAACACCTAGATATTGAAATTGAGACCACATCAAATATTTGTTTGAGAACAACTAGAGAAAGCCATAAAAAATAAAAGTATGAATTATGAAACTTAGGACAATTGGTTCTTCTGCAACACTGGGAAAGGAAGAATAGGGCTGATACTGACATGCAGAAGTAAAAATGGATCCTCAGAAACAACAGGAGTAAGAGCGCTAAAACTGAACAGGAAGGGCTTAGAAATCAGTGAACAAGCAAAGGAGGAAAAAAAACCCCAACAAACAAACAAAAAAAAACAAACAAAAAAACCCCACAAAACCAAACACCCAACAACAACTAAAGTATGTGAAGATTAAAAAAAAAATCAAGAATAAAAAAGGGAATATACAGAGGGACTACAACATGCAGCCTGAAGCCACATGCAGCTTTAAGCTTGCAGCAACGCTAACTGCCTGTTGCTTGGCAATTCAATCTTGAGGTCCAACTGAAAAGCCCAAACCAATTTTAGACACTCATTTTAGTTACAGAAAGCATAAGGATTAGACAAAGAGGCTGTTCCTGAAGTAATTGAAATGTAAGTTAACCTGGGTGCATACAACCACTTTAGCTCCTGAGCTGAAAGAAAGGACTGAATTTATGATGAGCAGTGAAAGCCATAGTAAAATTTGATGGCAGCAGGAATACATTTAAAAACAAACCAACCAACCACACAATAAAGAGTAAAGATGACCTCCAAGATTAAGAGTGACAAACAGAAGTAAAAGACATTGGAAATTTTAAAAAAAAAAAAAAATCCTTAGTTTTTCTTGCTGAACATGATTACATGTAGTTCAAGCTGATTGCAGATCTCTCAAAAGGATGTATCAAATACACTGATAAGAAAAAGTAACCAGAGAAAGGATGCTTTAAAAGGTACAGATACCCCTGTATAGTAGCCCTGATTGATAACTAGAGTTCTTAATGAGGGGACAAAAAAAGGAAAAAGAGGAATCAGAAGAGAAAGTACAGTATATACTCGAGCAGGACAGAGAGGACTGTCAGACTGTTCACTCTTTCAGCCTCTGAAAATTAGAACAGGAAAAAAAACTAGCACAAAAGCCGTGGAAAGTATCATCAAAGAAGAGAGAATGATTATTAGCTCCAGGGGCTGCATGGACAATCACCGTGAACTGCAATGCAGAAGGTTCCTAAGATGTATTTACAAAGCCCTAACAATACTCAAGCATCACAGTCAGCAATTCTCAGCTGTGGCCACCAGGGACCCTATATACTGCCCTCATTAAAGAAAAACGCTCAGTGCAGTTCCAGCAACAATGCTGTCTTGGTGAAAAATAAAGCTTTAAGCATAGCAAAGAACAAGCAGCCATTTAGGTAACCGTCTCATTCTCCATCACTACTCTAGGATTGACAGTTTGAAGACAGGAATTTAGTCCGGGGGAAAGAAGGCAAAAAAAAAAAAAAAATCTCCATGATGCCCAGTGAGCTAATAGGTAGTAAAAACTGTAAACTGTTGCCAAATATTAATCTAGAAAATAAAGCCCTGGTAGGCAGGTCTAAACACATCTGCTATGAAACCTAGAGAGGAATGAAGAGACTGAAGAGGGGAAAAAAAAATCAGCAAGGTCATTCATTTTAAGAATTTGTTTGCAACTTTTCTGGGTAAAGTAGATAACCAAGAGCAACTAAAACAAAATATGCAGGAAGTCTATAGCAAGCACGTGCTTCTTTTTTTCGGGCCACAGGTGTTTATTCTAGTAGTAGCTGGAAGGCAATCTGCCTTTGCCCTCCTTTGTCAAGATGGGAATATCACTGGGACTCTAGAAGGAAGATGATGGCCTAGAAATTAAAGATCAACTCATCCGAAATATTGTCTGGACCCAGTTTTGTTAGAAAATGGGGAAGGCTTTCATATTTTATCCAAATAAAACTACCAAAGTCCAACTTAAACAGAAATCAAAGAACAGCAAAATAAGCAAGATGATTCTTTTCAAGATTGGCTCCTTTCCTTGGGTTGTATTAGCAACTGCAGTACATTTTCCAGATTACTGAGGCTTGAAACAAAAGAGAATTTTAGAACATTTACACCAGAGCACATGCAATAATTCTTGCTAAAATCACAAATTCAATATTTACCGTAAAAATTTAATATAGAAGAACTTGAGCTTGTTAGGCAATCAGCAAGAGTGACCATAAGAAACTTCCCTGGAGTGACCTGCCATTCCAAGCACTGGATTCTCCAGCTTTCCTTCCTCTTGCCAGCATGCTGGGACTCAGCAAAGTGCTCTCCCACACTGTCTCTCACTTGACTAAGTGATAGATTTTACAGTAGTAGAACTCATTTAGACTATTTTTTCACCTCTTTTAATGATGTTTTTCCTTAACCAAGTCATTACAAGACAGATCCTTGTGAAAATGAGTCGTGTTTTCAAGGTGCCTACTGCCAGTGTATGAATCTGTTACTACTGACGTTCAGTAGATCCCAGAGCACAAGCATTGGGCTGAGAGTCAGAATAGCATTTTCCAGACTGCACAATTATTTCAAATACTCTTACCATAGTCTAGCACAGAAATTAGCAACTTGTATACTAATTTAGTCACAAAAAAAAAAAAAAAACCAGCAAATAGGGGAGTGTATCAATTCATTCCCGCATTTCACAACACGCTGGTTTTCTTTCATGTTTTATTATTAGGGTATCTGAGTGATCAATGTCCTTCTGGGAATCTTTCCTTCTTCTTTTGACCACCACTTTAGGACTCATACCATCTCATCTTTAAATGGCATACTGGTTTCATTATATAACCGGACAAAAGGCCAAGTTTTTACCATGAGAGTTTAAGCATTATTTTCCACCTTTGCAAACTTATACCAGATACCATCCCTTTAGGCATTCTTACCTTCATACCTAAATCCATTAATAGAATTTTTTGGGGGGGTGGCAGTTTTTTTGTGTGTGGATTTTTTTTACCCACTCACCCCCTGCCAGTGGAGAGCCCAAAAGGCACCACCACTTGAGCAAGCTACCCCTTAAGAACAACCAAAATAATTATCTTACTAAATTGTCCTGTGAATCTGATATGCAGGTGAAGAATGGAAATGACTGCAATATATGTACTTCTTTAAGGCTTGCAGGCAAACAGTCTGGGATTCCACAAGCAACCCTTGTGCAAGTTAGGGGGGCGGGTGTTGGGGTTTACGCTAATAATAAGTTCTACTCTTGCAGCTGGAATGGGAAATACTCTGTATATTTGCCTTAGCTGGAGTGCAAAATATTGAATACCTGATCAAGATAGAATTGTATCTTGACTGAGAAATCAATTTCAGAAGCCAACCTAGTCCAGTACGGTCCTTCCTGGCCGTAGTATCAATCTGATCACGTCTAACCAGCTGTCATGTAAGGGTCTCATATCTCATGACAGCAGACAGGATAACCAATACCCTGATAATAATGGGATACCGTTAATTCAATGACAGTGTCTTCGAGTTAATCTGTTAGAAAAGAGCACAGAAGCTATGGGAATGACTCTTACATATTCCAGAAGTGAAGAAACTCCCATTTTACAGCCTTCTGCTTTCTTTAGGTCCGAAATTTAAGGAGATACCATGCCTCTGTTAACAGTTCTCTAAATACCAGACAAGTTTTCTTTTAAAAAAAAAAAATTTGCTAAAAAGCTATGTTTGCCTTCCTTAAAGTTCAGAAGACAAATGAAATGATATCTTAGAAAGAAAATATGGATATCCATATTAAATGTTAAGCAGTGTTTATATTCACAAATACATTTACAAGAAAAGCCGACATACTGCAATGCAAAATGGCACTCCATGCAGAAGCACTTTTAAAACAAAGATAGCATCCCAATTTATTTTCTAGACTTCAAATACTACCAAATGAATGTAAACAAATGTTTTGTACTGAAAACTTCAGAACATCATGGTTTAAAATAGGAAGTGTAATATTAAGATTAAAGGTCTCTATTGTTAAGATTTTTACTTCAAGTGCATTTCTCTCTTCCTTTTATAGGGAGAATACAGCATTACCTAAACATTTTGGATTTAAATACAGTCTACACAAACTTACATCTTCAGAGACTGATAGAATTAAACATTACGGTTTTACCCAAAAATCAAGATAAAGCTAAGAGATGTGTGATAAAAGTCAGCTGCAACACTAAATAATGTTTAATTGCACCTATATATTGCAATTTGCTGTCGCACTATGACAAACTGGAGCCTACATGGGACAATTCTAGGTCCAACTGTTAAGGCAAGTCAAAATAGAAAATATTCACCACCAACACCTCTCCTATGAAATTGCCCATCTGAATTCTGCACTCAGCACTTTGTACCTACAAAACTAGACTTCCCAGAAAATGCAGTCTGATTTAGTCCTTTATTGCCTCACACTTTTTTCTAGTTACTGTTTCTTTGAGTTCTCAAAGTCGATCACATCACTTCAGCAACATAGATGTAAGCAAAGAGCCAAGTCTACCCTAAATTCACATCTCTTGACGTTAGTCAAGGCGCATGCACAGCATAGAAGCAACAAGTAGGAGTAGATAGGGGGGTTAATTACTTTAGATAGTACCTAGAAGTATGAGTTTATAATAAACTGAACAATAAACAGATCAACTGTATTTAGTAGAAAAAGAAAATTCATTGTATACTAAAGAACTGTACCAAAACCTTGAAATTCGATACATTTTATTCAATACAACTTCTAGCTTTAATACGTTCACATAAAGTTCCTGCATTTCAAACAAGTTCCCTGCTGCAAAATTTATTTTGGCAAGTTTGTGTCTTTTAAAAACTTCCAAAAATGAGGGCATTTCATAAAACCCTGTCATGTCTTTCTCCTCACAATGTTAGCATTCGATAGAAAACAAAAATTGAAGTTTTCACAATGATTTATATAACTGAAACAAAGCAATACCAAAATCTTGCTTAAACCAACAGGAATTAACAAAGACAATGCTAGTAAGTGGTGGCATCAAAATTAGGATAACTAGAGTAAAATAATCTCATTGTTTCCAAAACACTAAACTTTAAGTACATCACAGTAAGAACCTTGCTGGGTAATTCACAAATCCACAGAATTTCTGTGGTCTAAAGGTACCCATAAGTTAAAGGGGGGGGGGGGGGGGGGGGGGGGGGGGGGGGGGGACACGGGACGGACAGGACATGACATGACATAAACCCGCTCTGCTTAAGTCTTAGTCAAGTAGTAATACAAACCCAAGACCTCCATTTTACCTTCTGAAAAGAGAACTATTGTCCAAGACTGAGGTGTTACAGAGTTAATGCTAGTTACTGAAGCGACCTGAAGCAGATGATATAGTCCTGAACTCCTTCCAGATCTCTCAGTTAAAGGCCCGAGATCCTAAGAGAACGTGCTTAATCGTACATGCGTAGCAGTTAGTAGAACAGGAAAACCATGTAACAGCAGCTATCCTCCCACCTAATAATCAATAACTAAAACAGCAACATGGTGGATTTTGTGACAGTTCCAGCAGAATTTGTAGAATGTATAGCTAAAAAACCATGTTGACTACTTCCTTCTAACTTGTTAATACAGGCTTTTGTATTTGTGCAAGCAAACAAGAGTGCCAGTTTATCTGATATTCAAAATCCTTTCATTTCTTTAAATGTAATCAAAACCAGGATGCTAGCTACAGACTGCTTGGTGATGAAACTATGAAAAGCTTCATTCAGGAATAAAGCTACAGCTGTGCAATTTAATAATTTATTTAATGAGTCTTCCCTGTTGGAGACATTCAAGAGATTCCCACACCAACATTTTCTTTGCAGTAGACAGGTCAAGAGAAGCTAATTCAACTTGAAATAAATATACAGACATATTACTCCAGACAGACAGATTAGATACTAAGAAGTCACCAGGACCATGGCTTTCACCTGAGATTGCTGAATGAAATTTATACACAAAGCTGCAGACAAGGAAGGTAACCCAGTACTGCACAAAACTGCCATCAGGGAGTTGGCAGGCTGCCAAGGTGATTTCCACCCACACACATACACCAGAAAAACCCAAACAACAAAAAAACAAACAAACACACACCAACCAACCCACAACACAGAAGAGATCCTGGGAATTACAGACCATAAACTTTGTCATCCATCCTTACTAAAGGCAGTAGGGGCTACAAAAATAAAGTCACTGTAGACAGGGATAAACGTGGCCTGTTGGAAAAGATGTTGCATGGCTTCTGCAAAGAGAAACCCGGCCTCACCAACCCACCTGAGTCCCCGGAGCCATCGGTAAGGATAGAGAGAGGAGGTCCAGCAGACACAGTACAGTCCAATTTTGAAAAAGCTTTTGACAAGGTTCCACACCAAAGGTTATCAAAGAAACTAAGTTGCCACAGGATGGGAGGAAAGAGTCTTACAAATAGAAAATTAATGAACAGGATACAAAAAGCAAGGTTTAATGGCCAGTTTTCAGGGCAGAGAATAGGCAGCTGAAAGGTCTCCTGCTGGGGGATTGATGCTGGGACTGGCTTTATTCAGCACTTTCAATGACAACCTGAAGAGTAGAGCATGCAGTGAAATCTCACAGTTCATAGCTGACACTATACATTTTGGGTAGATACCAGACACTAGTGAGGGAATGCCAAAGTGATCTGGCAAAAAAGTGAATGAAGATTCAGAGAAGGTAAAACTGTCGCCTTAAATTAAACCGTGCCTACACAGAGCAGAGCTTGGAACTGGCAATTACAAATTACTAAGCGATCCAAGACACAATGCTGACAGTTCTCCAAACCCACTGTACAGCACCAGCTGATGGAAAAGCACCACCAGGAATGCACCTTTTAACGCTACTGATCCAAAACTGTGGAAGTTGAGAGGTACAGGGGGCAAATGGACTGCAAAGCATGGCTAGGTTCACATGCTCTCCCCAACTAACACCATCTACTGCCACTGGCTTTATTATTTTTATCCAAGGAAGAACTGCAAGGGTTATACAGAAGTATATAAATAGTAAAAAAACAGGGTGGAAAACAGCCAGAGCACGTTGACAGCATCCAGCACTCCCTGACGGCATCCAAGGAGCTTGTGGATGACATGGAGGGGTGCCCTAACTGGAGACCAAGACAAACAGGGATCCATTGCTTGGGATACAATACTAGACATCTGCAATCAAGACAAGGCAAGGGTGTTTAGCATTCTCAATTGCAAATAACATTTAAAAAACACCACATTATTTCTTAACTGATACATGTTTATCCAAGAAGTAAATCCTCTTCAGAAGCCCTACAGCATGACACCACTGAAGAAAAGGTAAAAATTTAAAAAGAAAACAGAAGTAGGTATCTCCAGTGACCAAAAGAATATCTAACTGCACAGAGGGTGAACAAAAGAATATCTAATTACATGGAGATAGATAGTGGTTTTCAACCAATGAATCACAGGGCCCTGGAAACTAGTAAGCTACTGACCTACTTCAGTTATTGCCCTTAAATCTAAGTTTACTAACCAGTGGTCTGCACCTCCACCAGAAAATTAAGGTGTCTATAAATCATATCCATTTGTAGGTAAGAAAGGTAAGTATAAGTGTGTGAAAGGCATAAATCATCATGATTGAGGAAATTACCACATCAGTAACTCATTGATAGGTTAGTCTATCTGTCCAGCAGAGGATTGGATTCCACACACACCCATCCCTAAATTAACACAGCTTTCTGATTAAGCACCTAGTATTACTCAAGCAGAAAACACAAAGACCAAAAAGATTTACTAAATGGACTACTGGTGCATTCCTGCATCAGAACTCTGTACTATGTAACTGAACATGAATGCATGAAAGTCAGTCAGTTATATCTAGCTTTTATATATAGTACATAACAAGAGGTTTGTTCTTTCACCATTGTAAGTTGCAAGAGACAACTGACTGACCGATACCCTCAACCTGTATTTCAACTGTTGAAATACTATAATCAACAAATACTGTCCAACATTTGAATTCACTATTTTGTTTTGAATGGTGCTGGGTTAGCTTGTAGTGTTGAAAAGCTACTGGAGCAGAAATAGGAAGAGGAAAATATTCAATAGAACAGAAACTACAAACCACACAGGTTACAAATTGACAAAAGAAATACTTTCTATTGAACTTATAGGTAGACACAGGCTGGAAAACAAGTTTATTTCAACTTTTTAATCACCTGAAAGAAGTGCTTGAATGGAATAAGATTTCCTTTCCATTGAATATGACTTTAAATAATTCCCAATAGGAAATGGGAAGAGGCTTCCTTATAGGATGAAGTTTCTATTGAACATATAGGTAGACACATGTTGGAAAACAAGTTTATTTCAAATTTTTAATCACCTGAAAGAAGTGCTTGAATGGAATAAGATTTCCTTTCCATTGAATAAGACTTTAAATAATTCCCAAAAGGAAATGGGAAGAGGCTTCCTTATAGGATGAAGTTTTATAGACTTTCTTTTTTTCTACTGTAACATTGTAGTAGCCACTGTTAGACACAACGTCCAGTAAAGGAATTACTAGTGTCATTGTAAACTGTCACAAAATTACACGGCATACAGCTCTTCCACTCGCCCCATCCCAGCATCTATATCCCATAAAAGAACACTATAGGAATCACTGACTATGAAATGGTGATTATTAAATACAAAAGCTAGACTAAATCAGTTTGAAATTTAATAAAACATTGATCAATCAGACTACAGAATCGTTCACAATATTTTTAGGGGTTGGTAAAAACAATTTTTGCCCCTCAAAGGAGAAACTATTCATCCCAAACCAGTGCAGTAAGGCTACTTCACAGCTTTCTCACGCCCTCATCAGCACTGAATGCTTCCTTCAACAAGCAAAAGAACTTTACAGTGTTGGAGACAGCAGCATTTCAGAATTACAGCCCATGCATACAAGCAAGACTCCCCTCATTCTTCTTTCTCTCTTTAGTCAGAGAAAGATTGCAGAGTGACTTTATTTCAACAGCTCCTAGGCATCTTCTGGTCTTCTCCGCAAGTTTTCCAGATTAACACCAAGAAGGAAGAATTTCAGATCTAGCAGAGATGAGGGACTGCTTATGAATTTTCTTCTCTTCTCATTCCACCGCTCATTTGTTTGATGCCAAGAACAGTTTGTGAGGCCTGCAGGCCAGGTCATTAAAGAAATTTGCACTTCAGCAATCCATCAGATGAGAACCCAGTAATACACAACTCTGCTTTTAAGTGTTGCATTCAAACATTATTTGCATAATTGTAACATACACCACACGTACAACACATTGCCACATACATAAGATTGTTTACAAATCAATTTTATACAGAGCTAGTAACATCCAAACAAGGCTCACAGGCAAGGAAACAAGAAGCAAAAGAAATCCAGAAACCCCAAATCTCCTCATAACTTAGGGAAAAATAACAATTTTAGGCTGCAGGAAAAACAAACAAACAAAACCACCACACAAACTACTGTTTAGGAACCCAAAATTGAGAGAAGCAAACCTTTAATGGGCACAGCATACAGCTAAGCAAAAGCACCAATGCTAACAAGCAAATCAAAAGCAAAACTGTAGGTTTTCATACACGGCATGAATTTTGTTAGCCCACTAGGATGCTGTGGAAAACCAAAACATTTCAGATATATATTAATTTCCTCCTTTTATTCATGTTACTATCAGACATTCTTATAGATGAAAAAAACCTTTTTGATCACTTATACTGTCGTTCTTACTGGCTCAACTGTGCAACAGCACCACAGGCTCTTTGTTACTGGCTCTGCTGAGAACACAAGTAGCACCAACCCCAACTAAGCAACATTTTATATGC
The DNA here is from genome assembly GCA_017639485.1 of Pluvialis apricaria. Classification (NCBI taxonomy): domain Eukaryota; kingdom Metazoa; phylum Chordata; class Aves; order Charadriiformes; family Charadriidae; genus Pluvialis; species Pluvialis apricaria. Next base: position 21,502,165 of record CM030008.1, on the reverse strand, counting down.
TGAAATTTCATTTTATTTTTTAAATTTTACCAAGTACTTAAAGTTAAAATAGTACCATAGATACCTCCAAGTATCTCTCACAAAGCTATAGTTTTCTCTAGATATGATTAGAAAACCACGTTAATCTTAATGGTAAAATGAGTCTAGATGGAACATAAAAGGTTTATCATTCAACAGAATGAAATTAAGGCTGCCTCTAAGATTTTCTTTACACAACTTTACAGAGAAACACGATGACCACAATCCACAGCAGTCAAGCAGTAAAAATCCCACTGGAAGTCATTTACAAAACTGTAATGTTAGATTAATTATGTGGCTGGTTTAGATACCAACATAGGCACATACATGAGCACTTCAGCAAAGGGGATGACTTTGAAACAAGCATAAAACATGCAGCCTTGTGTAAGCACCAGAGGCCCCCAGCACAAGTTACCTACCATTCCTCACCAAGACATTGGTCACTCCCTTCAATGAAATACATGTCAAACACAGAACTTCTAGGAAGAAAAATAGCCTTTTTTTCTTCCTATTTCCGCAATTTGAAGATCAAGCTATTATGGATGTATCCTTAAAATATCCTTAAAGGGTTAGTGAAGTGGGAAGCATACAGAGGAAGCGCTGAAACATTATTGCTGCTGCAGACAAAAAAAAAAAAAATAGTTCACGACTTCTTGTTTTATCCTTTTCACAGCACTCTGCATACCGTCAGTACCCTTGGGTTCCCAAACATAGTAGTTTCCTATTGCTATACGTCCTTCTATACAGCAAGGAAGAAGAAAAATATAATCTGAAAGAAATCAGGAAAGTATTGTATGAATGAATTGTCAGGGAAAGTGAACAGTAAATGTCTTTAAAACTATTTATAATGGTAGATACTGAAACACTTTTGTGTCCTTCAGGAAGGAGCCAACAATGAAAGCAAAAAAACCCCTGGATTTCCTTGGACAACATCCAAGCAGAAATTTAATAGGGAACAATACAGAAAACCCATTTTTATGGAAAATACAAGTTTTACAAGTCTAGGTGTCTTGATCATTTTTAAATGCAGCAACTGTGAACAAAAACATCAGGGAATGTTATGCATACAGGATACATGTCAGGGCACTTACAGAACAGATTACATTACCTATCAGCAACTTACCTGGAAGTTCAGCACTGTTAAAAAAAAAAGGCAAAACAAAACCCAAACACACATGAAAACCCCATATCCTGCACCATCCTCAATTACAAATCTGAGCAGCTATCATAAGGGCTTCTCTGTGGTGACTCTTGTGAGCAATTAAACTACTCTATAGTTCAGAACAACTTTGTTCTATAGGATCAAAATGAATAATCTCAATGACTTCACACAATTTTAATAATTTACTTGTTTTTACAAAAAGCAGAGTTTCTAGAACTGCTGGAAATTTCACTTCCATGTATAACTATAAGTAACAGGCTTAAATAGGAAGTCTAAAACCATGAAGGGATGCAGAATTATGTCTCAATAACATACTGAGAAAAAGCACACAATTACTTTTATGGAATGAACTGAGATTACACCTAAAGCCTCTAGAAACAAATCTGGATTTTCTAATGCTATTTTTGTTTAAAATAGTGCATGGAATCTCTTACTGCCTCAATGTTGATAGCATCTTCAGGGGCTTTGGGGGGCTTTTTTGGCTGTAACTGTCATAACAGAAGCCTATTCTTAAAGTCAAAACACCCTCCCTCATCTATCCCTTAGAAGAAATGTACAGTTTCAGGAATCACTAAGATACGTCACTGTCCAAATAAAGGTCTGCTACTACTGTCACCTAGTTGTGTGTTACAGAAGTTAATTATTTTTGACAGTCTGGAGCAAGGAAGTTGACACGTTTCATCTTTCCAACAGAGAACTCTCATGTTGCAATTGACAGTGCATTAAAATCTAATGCCTTCCAAAACTACTAGACCTGCTTAATATATATTCAAAATATATTGTTCAAAACAAGAAGCAGAAAACAATCTTGAAATGAGCTTAGACCATTAGACATGATGTTTAATCACTAGCCCAACAACTTTGATTCCTCAAACACGAGTAACTGAGTTATCAAGCTGCTACACAGCTCCATGGTACTTCGCAGCACAAGACTTTCAAAGGTCACAGCGAATATCCTATTTGTCATGGAAAGACAAAATAATCGTACAAAACAAAGCAAGAAAAGCCTGCAGCTTATAGTTTTGACACAATCATCTGAAAAAGTGATGTCATAATTGCATGTGTGTGAAGCTCTATCTCACCAGATCAAATACTTCCACAGCTTGGAAGACTGAAGCAGTATTACCAACCTAGATTTTCTCCAAAACATTTGCAGATGATGCACTCTCCACTCACATATGTTAACCTTAAATAGCAGCAGGGAGGAGAACAGCCTTAAGTGTTAGAAGAGCAACCAAAATATGTCTTTGGCACGTGATCCAGCTTGTAACCGGGAAGAAGAAACAAACTGCTGAGTTTCTGGGCTATCCCTCCTTATTTCCCCTTCCTTGTCCTCCTTATGTACACCTGGCCTGCCAGGGCAGACGGAAGAACTGTATGGGTGCAGGTAGGCTGTTCTTGCTAAGGACTTGAGAGCATTCCTCGAACAGATACAGCTCTTTCTCACATGCCTCTTCGCACTTAATGGGACCACTCTGTACTCAAAGTTTCCAAAAAGCTCTAAAGCAAAAATAGTTTTATCTAGGGTGGGTTTTTTTCTGGACAGTGACTCATTCAAAGCCAGAACTACAGCAATGCCAGATGATACAACACTGACAGCTTCAGAGATTGTTTCAGACTGTTTTTCAGAAAGAATGGCAGACTACGCAAAAACCTACTGCTGAGAATTTTCTTAAGTCTCCCATAAGTCTTGTAATACCATAAAAAACACACAATTTGTTGTGGTGATCATTCCTGGTAAGCTTCTTACAGGGCAATGCCAAGAGGTAAAATTCAGCATTAGCTATTTACTATAAACTATAATCTTAAAGGTACATCTACCTCAAGTTTTTAGTACAGATCAGGAGTGCACATGTAAAGCAAAATTCCTTATTGTACCCACTGACTGTGTATCATGAAGCGGTCCTGGAGTGGATGAACTGGATTCCTTTTAGACAGAACTGAACTGTAAGATGTAAAACCAGGAGTGCAAACAGCACCCTTCAGCACAAAGGGGCACTGAATCCATGCAGCCAGCCTGGAATTAGTTCAACAACAACAAAAATCCCTGAAATGCAAAGAGTATGGACACCAATTCCTCAGGACCAAACATTGCATTCTACAGACGCAACCCCGTCTGACCCTGCTACTTGCCCGGGTACACACAGCTCCTCTGTTCCAGTGTTCCTGAAAGGACCCTATTAGTCCAATACATCCAGCTCATCTAGAGGGGTTGTGGCTTCCTGCAGCCAAAGAAATCAGAGTCCTTGGTTTTCACATCTTGCACTTTCTTGGAGTTGCTAACATACCACCAGTGTCTCACAGACTGTAGGACCAAAATCAGCTTCTGTATGTGCAGTTGTGACTTTGTGCTGCAGCACAAATCTAGCAAAACCATCATCTAGCAATGACATGGACACAACGCTTAGTTCTCTACAGTAAAGCCACATGAATGGATTAGAACCTGGTTCAAAACAAATCTCATGTGCCACAAGGCAGGCATAAACCAATACTGAAGAAAATCTCTCTCTCAATGTTTGTCGGGGGTTATATATTTACGCACAGCGCTGGCCAGCAAGCCTCACCCATGTGTTAACTCTCCCTCAGGAACTTGAGGTCCCAGGGCCTCTTCTACCACCTCAAAGGGCGCTTGGGGAAACTTCATGTTTGCTCTCACACACTGCACAGGCCTAGAACTTTCAACACAAACCTGTTCCCTTATCTGATTACCAGTAGAAGACAAAGCCTTATTCAGAAATTCCTTGGTCCTAACTGATACATAACATACTGCTCTGCACAGGCCAATTCTAGCAACACAGCTCATGCATTTTAACCCATCTTCACAAACAAGCAACGTTTCCTAAAAATTTCTTGATCAGATCCCTTGTTTTCAAGAACCATATCACAAAGTTTCAAAAGACGTTCAGAGGCCTACAATGCCTTCCTTACTGGAAGCCAAAAAAAGAGCAGAGGAGCAGGTAATTCCCTTATAGCCATATAAATAGTTATAATCAAAAGCATATTTTGGCAAGCAGACCCACAGGTTCAACTGATGCCAAGTTGATTAACCCAGACCATACCACATTTATGTAGGTATCAGCTATTGAAAGCTGTAAGAGACAATAAAGTTAACTTGATCAGTTTGTTTGTCCACCATACAGACTTGTAGCTCCCCAGATCTTCCTGGAATTTTCCCAAAAAGCTGACATCACATTTGCATCTTCTCATTCTCAGGTAACAGGGTCATTCTATTGCTGAGTCTGCATAGCCTCTGGTTTAATTCTGTTGCTTCATCAGAGTTTTTAGATGAATACTATTTGGTCCAGATCCCTTTGTCAGTTTGAAACTGGCTACGGGGAAGCGATTACCGAGATGATTATGACATCTGATCTTTCAGGAGTTTATGATTCTATTTTCTTCATTTGAACACAACTTCAGTAACCACTTGGGAGACATAAATGTAATTTTTTTCTCAAGCCAAAGGTTACCTTATCTCCTCATTTTGCTAGGTCAAACTTCTTGAGAACAGTTTTAGATAAGCCATTCAAGTCAATCACATCATCAACGTAAGAACAACCAAAGAAACAGGACAGCAGAGCAATTCCCAAATTGTTCAGAACACCAATAGTAACAATGCAAAACTTCTTATATATGCTGATACCATTAGATTGGATGGATGAACAAATAGATAGATTGTGTCCTTGTATAAATATCAGATAGTTTGTAATCTAGGTGCTCAGCCCTAACACTTGGGGGTTGAACAAAATGACCTCCAGAGGTCCCTTCGAACCTCAACCATTTTGTGAGCATTTGTAGATTTCTCAGCCAACCCCTCCTTGAAGGCAAGCACTAAAGGACAGTTATTCTAACAGCCAAGACAGTCACAATCTTACTCTTCCTCTGTCATTCCACACTCACAACAAAAAACGCTTCCATTAGAGCATCCTCTATCTCAGTCACTGGTCTTGGAAAACACTACAGGAGCTTCAAACCTAACACCCTGCCAGTGCTGGATGACAGTTACCTGACAACACCAGGAGGCTTCCACAAGGCCCTCGAAAAGACAAAATGCAAAATTCTTACGCCCGCAAGCATAGACTAGCAACAAAATAAATAAAATCATCATTTCTCTTCAATCCCAGGGAAAAAAAAAAAAGCAGCCAGAGGCTTCATCAAAGCATGCTAGAGAACTGCAGGACTTTCCACAATGCCTTCTGCACCTTGTCAGTTGAGGTCAACATCAGCTTCTGACATCACATATGAGGTTCAACAAGCAGCCAGTACCACAATTCTCCCATCAAAACCTAAGCTGCTTTAATGCCTTAAGGAAGCATTGGAGTCATTCCCTATATGTTTTCAAAACACAAGATGACATGTTTAGAAAGAGTCTGGCAGCCCTGATATACAACCATTAACATACACGGTTGAGCATCCGTATCTCAGATGCAGAAGTTGCATCCTACACAAGGGAGAAGTACTCCCTCCCCCAGAAGTCCATAAAGGATGAAGGGATTATCAGGACATGATACAAGGCAATCAACACCAAGAGGAATATGGGGGGGAGCACAAAGCAAGCTTTGATGAACAGAAGATTATGAAACAGTCAAAAGGCAAGGCCATAAAGGCTATTGTCACACATACTGTCCATCTTGTGCTAAAATGCCAAGAAAAACACCTTAGCACAGGGAATAAAACCACTAGCACCAGAACTACAAAAAGTTAATCACAGCATTCTTGTCAAAGGCATCCCAACTAAAACAATAGTGACATACAAAATAACCAGTAAGCTCCATTAAACCATAGTTTTAAAAAAATAGCAGAAAACCTGAAGAAACATGCAAACAGCACGCAGAGATGTTATGGTAAAAGGCAGCTTTGCGTTAAGACATCCAAGGTAGGAAGGATACAGCACACCTGAGATTTGTGCACTTTCCTTGCCCCCCTTACAAGACTAGTTACCCTTCGGATACAGTAACTTAAAACAGCTGCAGCTACCTAGTGAGTCACTGCAAGTCAGACGCCTGCTTCAGTATCTTGTTTGAAGCTTCAGCTATAGGTCAGGGCTGGACAAGCAAGCCGCAGGAACAAAGGATACAGTGCAGAACCACCTGTAAATCTATACAGCATCTTCCAATCCTTACAAATTTCTGTTGAAGCTCAACTTCGACACTGCGTACTCTACTCACAGGTATATTCTGCCGCATGTGCAAAGCATCTAATACTATTTAAACTTCAAATCTCGGCTATAAAGACAATATGAGTGACTAGCATATACTTGTAGCTAACAAAACTTTTCACTTGTGTTGCATTTCCACCAACTTTTTCCCTGCTCGCACATTACAAGTAATTCAAGGTCTCCATTAAGATTAGGAGTAGAAGTGTAAATTAGTAGAATATTTGCTTGCTAAAAGTAACATTATATTTTGCTAACCTTATTGTGCAAAGTACAGATTCAGCCCTAGTAAAAAGGATCGTGGAAGATATTAACAGAGTTGCATACCAGATCCAAACATCACTAATTGAAACAAAAAATTTTGTATCCCTACATTATCTAACACTAAAATTGCCTTTCAGGAATTAAAACCTAGATTTTTAGGCTCATGAAAGTGAAACTCGGGTAGCTGTGTTTGCCATGTTGTATATATGATGGCATTCCATAGTATTTAACACCAGATGTTTAAGAAAGAGCAAAAGAAAGATGAAACCGACTTAGAATCCCCCAACTATCATTAACAACCACAGCCGGTAGTTTCCAAAACAGGACGCTTACATATTGCAGACACCTTCCCTCTCTTTGTAGACACGGCCCTAATGAAATGCACCTGAAAATACAGCTATTCTCAAAACCTATGAGAACTACATCAGAATAAACTTTAAGGTTGTCAGGGAACCCATTCGAATAGCGGGATCACTCACCAGAACGTAGAGGTGCTAGGAGACAAAGAAAGAACAAAATGTCTTTTGGGGACTCTGGGTGAAGTAACCAATTACAAAGAATTGAAAATCTAATTATTGAGAAGAGGAATACTGACTGGAAGAAAGACAAAAAGATTGCTAAGATGCATGAAGAGAGATCGAGTGAGATCACGCACACAGCAGAGCATCTGGAGATGAGGAAGACCATCAAGCGGGAGCCAGGACAAGCGACACAAGTTGAAGATGCCAAGTGGCAGCAAAACCGCAACCACATCTAAAACACACACAAGAAACACGGGATAAAAATGTTCAGAACAGGAGTTCCTGTCTTGACTACACGTGCATAATAAATGCTTTAAGATGATCTTAAGTGTTGCCTAGCAAACAGAGGTGAAAACCATGCACAATAACCAAGATACATGGAAAGTAAACAAATATAACAATCTACAAGCCATTACCATGGCAAAGGGTCACAGTCTACCACATGGCATGTACGAGAGAAAACAGGAGCTGCAACACATGGCAATGCACAATCTTAAGAAGACAAGGAGCAGCAGCTATGCAGAATGAGGGAAAGATGAGAAATAGCCATACCCAGGATACGTATGGGAAGTGGAAGAAGCCCACAAGCTACTTTTGTCTAGCTGTAGATGCATTTGGAGAAAAAAAGAGATATATTCAGAAAAGCAACAGGCAGTAGGAACACACAAAGGTACAGTGGGAGAAGGAGGGCTGATTTATGGTGGGGCCAGAAGGACAAAAAGCATAGGACAGTACTTGAAGGAGAGCGGAGCCCCTGCAGAGGGAAGAAAGAGGCTGGGGAAGGGACAGGAGCCTTGCCCAGAGCCTCGGGAGCCGGGGCACGGCGAGGGGAGCCCGGACTGCAGCGGCAGAGCGGGGCAGCCGCACGGCTGCCAGGGCCGGAGGCGGATGACAGCGCCAGGCGAGAAGGCAAGGGGCCGGCGGCGTGCCCGGCGCCCCTGTGCCGCGGGGAGCAGCCGGGCGGCGGCAGCGCGGGGGGGGGGGGTGAGGGGGAGCCAGCCAGCCATGTTCGGCGGAGGCACGGGACGGCGGTGACAGGCGAGGCCCGTGCCCGCGGCAAAGGCACCGGGGCAGGGGGCGGTGGGGGAGGCGGGCCTCAGGGCCCGCGGGGGGGGGGCGGCCCGGTGCCTGGCTCACCTGCTGCACCCCCAGGAAGTCGTAGAAGTTCCGCGGCACCTCCTCCACCAGATCGAAGAGCTCCAGGTCGCCGCTGTCCCAGGCGCGGGCGCGGGGCGCCACCAGCGCCAACACCGCCAGGAGCGGCAGCAGCCGCAGGCGCGGCGCGGCCCGCGGCCGGCCCATGACCCCCGCCCCGGCGGCAGCAGCAGCGAGGACGTGGCCGGGGAGGCACCGCTGAGGCCGCGCACGCCCCCGGCGGCGGCTCCGCACTGAGGGGGAAGCAGACAGGCCCCGGCCCCGCCGGCCGCGAGTCCCAGGGAGGGGAAAGGGGGGGGGGGGGGGAGCGCTCTCCGCCTGGCCAATCGGCGCCTCCGCAGGCTGTGACGTCGGGTACCCCGGCAACCGCCGGCGCTCGCGCAGTCGATGAGCCGCGGGGGGAAGGGTGACGGCGGGGAGGCGGGGGGGGGGGTGCCCGCTGGCCGAGCGCGCGGGGCCCTGGCGCGAGCTCTCCCCGCGCGGCCGGCGGGGTTCTCGCGCCCGCCCCCGCGCCGCGCCGCCTGCCGGGCCCTTCCGCCGCCCGTTCCCCCGCCGCCTCCTCCCCCCGCTCCCCGCCCGGCCGCCGCGCAGCGCCCTCGCCCTTCCCCGGGGCCGCCGGAGCCCACTCCGCGACCCCCGTCCGTCACTCGGGGTAACCCCCCGAGGGTGATTCCCCCCACACCACACACACACACACCGCCCCCGGCAGTGGGGAGCGGGCCGGGTGCCCCCCCCCCCCCCCCCCCGCCCCGAGCAGCCTTCCCTCAGCCGGCGAGCGGGGTCCTGAGGGGTGACAGCCGCTGCCCCGGACCCCGTCAGCAGGCGCGGCCGGCTGGGGAGGGTTTGGGGCTGTTTTTTTGGGGGAGAGGGGGAGTTTGTCCGCCGGTGCCCGCCGAGGGAGAAGGCGGCGGGGGGAGCGGCGGGCGGGCCGGTGCTGGGCCGCGGTGCCCCGCGCGCTGGGTTTCTCCTCAGAAATGAGTTGAATTTAGTGATTCCGTAAGGGTGGGTTTGGTTACCGTGACCTGTGTCAGCCTTAAAGCCCTCCAGCATATTGTCAATCTGAACTCGATTTTTAAGCTGTTTTCCCTGGACCTTTCATTCTTTCCGTGCTTAAATTAACGTTAAGCATGAATGAGAAATTAGATGGAGACTTAATGGCTCAGCAATACAAATTATCAACATTAAATCACTTTCCTCTGGTACGCTCAGACTCCTTGGAACACCCCATCTGTTTCGTCTCTCTTGAAGCCAGGCCTGGTTAACAACTCGCGATGAAAATCATCTCTTTAAGAAAAGGCAGTTTCGCCCATCCCAGAAGTATCCGTGAACTGAATCAAGTTCGGAAAATAGTTTTTCCAATTAAAAAAAAAATAATTCTCAAATGCCAATCTTATTTGCACATAAATTCACCTAAGAGGAGCCAGCACCATTTACAAAACCTCCGTACAGTAGAGCACTGCCTTGGATGTCTTATGGGAATAGGAAGACGTGGCTTTAAAATACACTCTGCTTAATTCAGAATAAGGACCTGAACCGACATAACCATTATCAATTTTCCAACTCATAAAGTACAGGGTAGTCCTAGGTATGCTCTTCTATTGAAACTGTTCCCTTTTGTATAAACTGTTTAAATATTAATTAGATTGATATTTAAACTCATGTTTCCATATCCCATATGCATGCCCACTGGGCTGTTAGGATCATGATTCTGCCTCTGGCTCTGTCTTCTGAAAAGACACCTAAACCCATTTGCCAGGAAATTATAATTTAACCAACAGTGTCCAATGTAGATTTTTTTTAAATTCACCCTTGTCAAAAAGGAGCACTTAACTGTTCATTCTGATCATCTTAAAAGGTGCTTCTCCCACTTGATCACCGAGCCGAAAAAATAATCCTTTTTCTAGCGAATGACAAAGTAAAGAAAAAGTCATGGGCTAGTTACTTTATCAGCTGCTTTGTTTTGCTGGAATAACTGAACCTGGTATAGATAATTTTTTTTCCCTCTTCCTTATTTTCTTAGTCCGTTTTGTTTTGCACACCAGTATTCAGAGCATAAATTCCCTTTGTTGCCTGGTGTATCTACAGTCTCCTTGCTTTCAAGCCTCAGGCTTTATTGCACAAAAATACCAGCTTTGGATTCAAAAATTTACCTACTTGTAAGGTTGTAGGACAAAGTTTAAAGATGCAAAGTACCCTCAGAAACCAGGGGCAAATGAAGAGCTCAATAAGGTAGTATTATTTTTAAACCACGTTAAAGATTTTTTAAAATGTGAGATTAACAATAGTCCATTCCCCGTAATAGATGCTTTCCAAATTCTCCTCCCCTTCTGACTCATTCTGTATTTTCCGTATCTACTTCATCTTGCCTCATTAGCTCCTAAGCCTCCTTAGTTAAGTTGATCTAGTACAACGATCAGCTTCGAAGAGAAGCATTTGCTACTTTGATCTTATTTTTCATCATTCAGAATTTGTTATGAAGAACGACCCCTTTCAAAATCCACCTCTGGCTGCTCTTGCTGAAACTGTTAAAACAGCCTTCAAAAAACCTGATAAAAGCAGGTGGTCTATTCTGTTCCTCTGAGACGAGGAAAAACTGTCCTCGCACTGACCACCGATTGCAGGTAGCTTGTGCCTTCAGTCTTTTTGAGAGCAACAGCACATGATAGCTATTTTGAAAGAAACAACTCAGAATTCTTCAGATAAATTATGGTTTCTTTCAGTCAAGAGGAATGTGAATTTAGAAAGAAGAATAGAAGTAAAAATGCATTAATGATAATGGGATTATGATTATTTAAAGTACATATTTAAGACATAACTTACATTGAAGTCAGCATACTTAAATTATTCCAATTGGTTTTAACAATGTGGGAAATTTGAATACTCATTTTTATTCTGTTCCTTAAACCATTAGAAGAGAAGGCCTGATACTGCATGTAACATTTCTTAAAGAGATTTTTTTTTAAATTCTAGATTATGAGAATAGTTTAAGTGTTTCCGTTAAAATCATTCTGTACCCCAAGAATAAATACTGAAATTTTGAGAAGAAAACGCTAAAAATGCTATTAAAATTCTATAAGCACCACCATAATAATGACACATTATTATCTTCTCATTCTTCTGTTTTCCTCTTTAGCTCATGAGAAGTTATTTTTTCTTGGTGAGTCATTAGAGTCCTTCCCCTTTCTCCAACACTTCAATTAATCCGAGTCACACTAGGCTTCCACAATAGAAAATAAACCAGTTAAAAGTCACTTCCCTCTCCTGGTTTCAGAGAAAGCCTTGAAATACAAACCAAACCTAATCAAATTCAGCAATGCTCGCCTTCGCTGTGAGCCTGCAACGATGAACATGAGAAATTTCCAGTGACACGTGCAACGAGTGGTGACTTGGGGGACCAGTGACGACGATTCAAATCATAGTACTGCGAACTCACTCTGACACAAATGTAGAGGAGAAGGTAGAGGATTACACACGGCTTTTTCATTAGGGTCTAAGACTGCTCATGTTGGGAGGTATTAGTATTTTTTTCTGTGACTCAGACATGACATTTAAATGGCTAGAGGATCAGAGAAAGGTTTTTAATTCTCTGTGTAGTCTCTGCAGCTGGGCAGCTTCCTTACTTTAAGAATATGGAGAGCTATGAAGGCAAGGATGGCATTTTCTTTCTCTTCCCCGAGTTGGCTGCACACACAGGCAGGTATCGCTGAATCAGGTACGCTCGGTCACGAAGCTCTCATTTGCAAACCGTAAGGGAGAGAAGCATATACAGAAATAATTTGTTTAAATAAATCTCGACTCCGACACTAATTGACAGTAGCACCCAAGGCCTGAGGCATGAACCAGTTATTATTAGCGTTTTTAACAGCACTGAAAGACCGACATGCTTCATAAGCCCAGTAGGATTCACGCGATCGTATCCTGAATAGCTAAACAGCCTGTGATTTCGATGTCTCAAATGGATAGAAGACGTCTAGGGGAAAGAGCTTATTAAGGGACCACCCCTTTTCTTCCTAAAGATAAAGCCTTATCTGCAGCAATTCGGGAGCCTGACTGCTCTGCAGCCTACTCCAGTTTTCTATTCCGGCTGTTTAGTTTAGGTGCTCTACATGGTTTTGTATAGTAACAGTAGTTTTCTCTGTTAACAAAGCTGGCTTAAGAGTTTCCTGCGCCCTCCCCCCAGCCCAGGCGCTTGTTCCCACCTCTGCGCCACTGTTCACTGCCTCCTCGGCTGTGCTAATTCGACTCTTTGTGGGCCACATTATAAATCAAATGACTGAAATGATCCAGGTTTCTTTTTTTTTTCTTAAAAAAAAAAAAAGCTGTTCACGCACGCATATATACGCGTACGCACACAAAACCTCAGATTTATTTCAGTGATTCAATTTACAGCACAACCCACAAACAGCTGCATTGGCACAATCAAGGGGACAGCGAACTGTGATGAAGGAGCAAGAACAAGAGGGCAGAGCAAGCAGGAAACTGCCTGGCTTAAACTGGCTTTCCCATTGGAAAAAAAAAACCTTTGTATAACTACACCCGGAGAGCTGAAAGCAAGCTGTTCCCCGAGCAGGGAGGCTAAGCAGAGCGGAGGGAGGAATTCTGTTTCGCAGCTGGCAGGAACGTCGGAGGACTCGCACCGGAAGAGAGGGTTCTCCTGCAAAAGCGGCGAGCGAGACGGCAGTAGCCTTGCTCCGAGGGGTCCTGTACTGCTCCATCCCGATAGGCAAGTGGTCTGGTTATTGCCTTTTTAAGGGTTGGTTTTTTTGTGGTTTGTTTTTTTTTTCTTAAAGCAAGATCGTTTTGCAAATGCAGTTTAGAGCATAGCCACACAAACAGACGCATGGCGTGGAGAGCGAGGGAAGGTAACATCCAGCGTGGCAGTGGGAAAAGAAAGAGGGACAGCGTCACTTTATAGCAACCCTGCCCACTGCAAGATTCGTACGGAATATGCCGTTTGTGTAGACCAGCTGCTACCTTAGGCCAGACATAAGTCAAAGTAATGAGAAAGAAATGTGGGAATGGAAAGAGAAGCAAAAGCAACAGAGCTAAAAACAGAACGCTATTACGGTCCATCAGACATGAAAGAATATTATTTAGGAAATAGCTAATTCATGCCTGGTCTGGGCTGCTCAGTCCTCTACTTTAGCTATGTTGTTGCTCTTTTTTTTTTCTTTTTCCTCATGTTACATCATTAGTGCCCGAACCCAAACAATCCCTGCATACTGAACACGCAGTACATACCCTGTGATGCTATTTTCCAAACCAAAAAACTACCTGAAGCCACATTAACATCATAAAAGATGACTCACAGACTGTGGGATAGGAAAAAAAGGTTCATTTTCAGAGTATCAGCCATATCCTAATAGTATAAAGCCAACATATGAAAGCCTTGACCATTATAAATGGCCTTTTTCCAGCATAAATGCATAATGTTTTGCTGCATGACATGACAGTAGTCTGTCATTATATTTTAATATGTATTTTCCCAAAGAAGAACATCAACATGGGGAAGCACTGTCTTAGGCAGAAGTTTAGGAGGCACAGAATTAAAAGACAAAACAAAATCAGTGATTAGAAGGCTTATGCCATCTTTTTAAACAATGTATTCTTGACACCTTTCAAAACAATCTGTGGCTTAAACTGCAAGTGGATGACTGCCAATGTCAATTTTGTTATTACTATTCCAAGAACGACATCCTGGTTCTCTCTTCACATACGGAGATGCTCAGCATACACAAGCTGAAAATCTCTAGACAACTTTTAGAAATACGTGCAGCTCTCTTAAAATTTGCATCCAGGGAACGTTATTCCAGTTTCCCAGAATGAGAGCTCTCACTGTATGGACAATGTTACTGATTTCCAGAGAGCGGCATATCTAAAGATGCTGTGCAGGTGAGTGTAATTCCCATAGTCCATAATGTAAGAACACTGGAAATCAGGGATTCTCAAGACTATGCTATGTTGGCAAGACATTTGTGTTAACCTCCCTCCCCCCAAAAAAAGCAGAATAAGAAACATGATTTTGAAATGTTGAAGGTCTCATACAGTTTTCAAATAGTGATGCTGATTCCTTTTGTTCTGTTCTGCAGTGCCTATCAAAGATTGATGGTTCTCCTTCATAACAGGATTTTCCTTAATTATATTTGACACATTAAGTATTTTTTAGTAGTTTACTTTTACTTGTGTTCACTGATGCAGTTAGTATCTCTTTTTAATTTCAAGTACATTTTCTTAAAAGTGTTTTGTAATATTTTTCAAAACTAATTCACCACCAGGGGGCAAAGAACTATTTCTCCAGAGAGAACATTTTATATCGGTTTCATAGATGCATGGCCCTTCCGAGGTCCTTTTCTACTTAACAGTAATTGCAGATGTGATTAAAAAACAAAAGTGCGCAGACCTAAAAATACATCAGAGGGACATCTACCATTTTTTCCAACTTTGATGGATCTAACGTTAAGACTGGAGGACCTGTCTTAACTGGAGGACCACGGGGAGGTGGTACAAGATGGCTGCTACGTGAGAGCTGCTTCAGTTCTCTTTGTGCACGTGGTTTTACCATGTCTCTGTCAGGTCCCACACCATGCTGTGTCTTCTGCAGGAAGAACGAGAACCACCTAGGCACTAAATAAGACGATAATAGTAATTCAGTGATGCTTGCAACCAGTATCCTAACACTTACATTCTATTTCAGTTGATTTTCATTCGCTGCACAATTCTTTCAGTGCTGTTTTGCTTCTGCTTGGTCCCCCCTTTTATTCTTTGCTTTACCACAGAAGAGCTGATGTTAGGAATAATTAAAAAAAAAGAATTTGATTTTGCAAATGAAAAGAATAAGTTTAAATATCATCAGAGAATTTGCTTATTGTTATGAAGAGATAAAATCTCAAATTATGCAATTCCATTTGTTAGTACATAACACTCATCTCCCATTTATTAAAATGGTAGTTATGTACGTTTGTGATATTTGCTACAGTACCCTCCTAAGAAAGGAAGATACTAGCACCATAAAATGTTGGGGAAGAGGAAAAGAGTCAGTCAAATCCAAACCCAAAAATACATCACCATAAAATAAATTTGTACGTGTAACTATGACCATGCATAGAGATACTGTGCAGTCAGAAGCACAACATGCCAACAGGACAAAGGAAAAACTTGTTACAGCGAATGTATGTAGGAGTTAATCATGGACAGCATTTGAGGTTTGAGATATCACTTCAATAAAAGGATTGAGTCCATTCAGAGAGTGAATTGAAAGCTATGAGAGAGGAGCATAAACTACAATATTTACTCGAGTGATGTTTCTGTACCGTAGAATTTGTTTGTGATAAATTGCTGTCCAGTTCAAAATTGAGGATAATACTTTGAAATTTGCTCAGGATGTTCAAAATGTTTTCTTCATAAAATAAAGTTAAATTTCAAGTGATACAGTTTTCATATTTCATGTTTGTATTAATAAAGTTGGCAGATTGTTGTTATACAGTGCAAAAAGAGCAGAACTAACTATACATATGAAGACCATCAACAAGATCTATGTGTACATGTGTCTAAGAAAGATCCTATAGAAACTCTTCAAATTCCATATTACATATAACAGTGCACTTAATTGTAATTGGGAAAAAAAATCCATTGATGCCAGAGGAATTCCAGTCTATACAGATACCAAAAAGAAATTGCCAGGAAGGGCAGTCTGGATTGGATAATCACAATTACACACAGAGCAGAAAAAGTACATAGCTAGAAACCAATATAAGCAAATAAGGCTGTATTATTCTATGATTATATTTACCAAAAGGACACTGAAATTCTACCCACAGCTACATATGCTAACACATATCTACTAAAATAAGCATTATAAGGACTGACATAACTTTTCTTACATTTATGTGACATCCAGTAGAGAGATATTTATTTCTTGCACTCACTTGCTTTTATAGAATTAAAAGTTCAGTGTTAAACATGTCATAGCATCTTGCTGCTGGTAGATTATACTTGAATTTTCTTCAAATCATAACATAAATGGCCAAAATCCTTCCTCTACCTGTGACTTCCATTTCCTCTCAAGGAATATATTTCAGAAAATAGAGCAGGATGTGTTACTTTCATTACAAGTGCAAAACGTTATTTTCAGAAAAACAAATTGCTTACTGTCCAAAACACTTTCTTTGCCAAAATTCTGCAATATAGTTTCTCACAAAATCCCATTAGCCAGTACAATTTCTCCATAACTAACCTTTCCAGTAAGTAGCCTTTAACAGAGCTCTAACAGCTCTCAACAATATGGGGGTTTTGTTGCTGCTGTTATTAGATTTTGCTGTGGTATGAATTTCACTCACTACATCACAGACTAAAACAATAGAAAAGCAAAAATAAAGATTTCTCCTACTAAGAACCTATCACTGAAGATAAAACGTACCCTAAACATGAAGAACCCAAGTGTTCCAGCTCTTAGAGAAGTGGATCACCTCCGGAATCCTCCTGAAGCAATATATGTTTAGACAAAGCACATCTGCTGTGAACAGTCCTTTACAGTCCTCCTTAAATATTATTTGTTACTTAAAATATTTATCTTCTAAATTCTAAAATCCAAATATCTGAGCTTGTCTTGCTGCTTACTTTTCTCAGAATCACTGTAGTCAGGTAGAAATATTTCATGTTCTGTCTATGCCCTGTAACCACTTTTTCTTCCTCCTGTATTTGCATTCTCTCTCACCTCCCCTGTCTCTGCTGTGTTGTGCTACCAAATAAATATTAAATATGTTGTACTCATTCAGTTCTTCTTAACCAGGCATTCAATTCACATAACAAATACTTCTTCTGTGGGCAAATATTAGACAAGGAATATGTAATACAGAACATTATTTAGCAAAATATATTTAATGAATTCTATCAAGTGTGAGATATAAATATTGACTTCTCCATGTGGCATGTACAGCAAGAAATCACTTAGTGGATGCTCCTGACATACTCTCGGTCACTGGCAGGCTGAGAAGGTAGCTCGCAGAGCACAGAGTAGGAACTTGCACAGTGGCATTATCTGCATCCACTTTTATGTGAGCCTTACTAATGAGTCACACTTTCAGCACAGAATGTCAGAAAGTTACAAGATGAAAAAGACTATATTTAATAGCTTGTCAATAGCATGGCAATCCTCCCAAAATCAAAACTATCTGGGAAAACTGGGAAAAGCAACTGCCTTTAATAGCTGTGCTAATGGATGTGATAGTTAAATTACAGATCCACTGATTTGTTTCATTTGTGTTGCAGAGGTCAAATATTCTCTTCTTTTTTGACCCATAATGCAAGCTCCAAAACTCTCATATCCTGCAAATATTAAGGAATTTGATGTCAAAGCCCCTTGCATGCCTTTAACATTTATATTTGTATTCAAGGATATCCTAAAGGACAGCCCTCTTGTCCTTACTTCATTTACCCCAGATTTGCTTTTATAGTCAAATTCTATTTTTCAACTTTACTTCTGTTGCAAAATATTTATTTTGAAACAGTAAACAAACATCAGACTAACAGAGTTTTAATCAGTGCTAGATCAAAGTGCTGTTATCTCTGTCTACAGGCCAGGGAAGGACCCCATTATATCACTTAAGCACCATTTAGGGCTGAGTAGGCGATTTATTCTTGCAGCGTGTTAGAGGAAAGGGCAGAAGGAATTCTCTCTGCAGTACCTCCTGCTGGGTACAGGCTGCCCTCCCACAACTCGCATGTCAGTGACAGATAATTTATGTGCCACAAGCCATCCGTGATTGCGGTCCTATCAAACACAGGGCTGGAGATGGTAAGTATAAAGCCAGGACGGTCTGGGTTAACTGCATTGTGTGTGCGCTTCTGTGCACGCACAGCAGATCATACACACGGTGGGTGAGGCGGACAAACGGAGCACCTCCAAATGAGCTGCAGTAGCGAGGCTAATTGCTATCAACGTACAGGAGAGCTTGTGTCCTCCATGACGATCATATGAGATGCGTAACTTTCATTCTGGATGCTCTGTGTTACAAGGGATGTCTGCCAATCCTAGCTAAGGAAAAGCGCGACGCCTGCTCTTCCCTGCCCTGTGCAGTGTGCCGTTTGCCTGTGTGGAGCTCCTGATGGCACGGGAACTGCCATCCTGCCTGTCCTCCAGCTTCAGAGACCACCAGCCAGCTCCCTGCGGCCTTGCTCCCCATTCCTGACACCTTCCCCTCCTGCTTTGCATGGCCTCCTCTCCCTCCTGCTCCCCATCTGCCCCAGCCCCTCTGTGTTCCCCCGGCTGCCCACTCAGTCCAGCACCCGCGCCAGCCTCAGCCACGGCTGTGGAGAAGGGACCCGGGCATATTTGTCCTCTCTTGGCACATCCATATGCAGGACGGCACCCAGAGCAGGGGTCCCTCTTGCTCTCTCCTGATACGTGCCAACAGCCATGCCTGCTGACTTTTCCAGGACAAAAAAACCCTGATTTAAGCCACACAACTTGGAAATTAGTGTTTGGTAACCTTTCAAAGGCTACTCATAATGGACAACTTCTAGCCAAAGGTCCTACACTACCATCCAACTTTCCTTTAACAAGGTAGCTTTTCCTTTTATATGACCAGACTTTGAGGCAAAACCATCCCGTTCTGTCAGCAGGCCCAGCTGGGAATGCATCAGGTACTCTGGCCGTGAAAAACAAGCCAAAGCAGGTCAGTGGAGCAGGAGATTCGCCTGTGACCACCTGCCCTCTGCAGGGCTGAGAGAGGTGGGGAAGAGCCCTCTGGATGCTGTAGCTCATGGCAGGTATCGAACAACCCTGTCCTAGTGTTCTGCTGAAGTTCTACATTGAAGAATGCAGTACATTCAAACACAAGAGGTAAAAACCAATGAGGTTTTCTGCTTAAAAGATTAACCATGTTTTTTTGGTCTCTGTTTTGATTTTGAATGATCTTTACTTATCCCCGGGGTCCATATGTGACCATTAGTGTTGTCTGGTTTCCCAGGAGCATTAAAAAAATGTACCATAGGCCTTTCTGCAATCAAAAGCAAGGTACCTTGCCGCAGCTGCACCCTGTTTTCAGGCCCAGTAGCAAACTCTGCCCCCACCCTCCACACTACTTTTCCCCTTCCCACTGGGCACAGGACTAAAATTCACCAAAATGGTGGCACTTCTGTAACTACGGTGCTTCCCAGCTGCGCCAAAATATCGTCGCCTCTGTGGTCTTTTTAGAGTACAGGAATATTGAAAACAAAACCGATTTGGAAAGAGCCATGGGTGTGGCAATGGGTCCCTCCTGAGCTAGAATTTATAGAAAAGGTTAAATACAGTTGTAGTCAGCTTTCTAAAACTTCACTCCATGGGTCACTGCTGAAGGTAATAATTTGCATTAAAAGTATATTTGCCTCATGGAAAAGAATATTCAGCAAACACTTTGCAATAGTGTGTACAGGACAACTAGACACACCATCTCCTCCATATTAGGAACTGTACAAAATAGCAATGGCAGTCAAGGTAAACTGTAAATGGTGGTCACAATACTTTTCTGGCTATCATTTAAATACAGCTCGGTTATCGTATGGTTGATTCTGTCATTCTTTTACCCGTATTTTTGAAGGCTGTCTTCTGAAACTGCACCTCACTCCAGAAAATCTTGGATACTGCATCAATCTATGTGCCTGTTAATAGAGTGATCTTGACCTAAAAGGAGAGAAATCAAACTGGTCAGTTTAAATGTCTAAATTGCCTTTAGCCATCAGCTCTCTCAGCCAGAGAGCTGTAATTACCATGAAATACCCGGGGAGGCACTTACCATTGTTGCTTTCTTTTTGTACTTCTCTGTTGCATTTGGAGTTATGACAGATTATACTACAGTTACTATAAAGTAGTATTTCCCAAGTGAAAAGACTCTTCACAAACTATTGTCTTTCTTTCTGTTTTCATTTTCGCCAGCAAATCACCAAAACATTTGTTAGAAGGAGGGAGAAGCAGCATAAAGATTTATTTTGGAAAAAAAGATTTTGCAGCTGAGGAATGAGCAAATTGGATCTTATTGTTTTCTGGTTACATTTTGCCTTTTTCCTGAACAATAAGTGAAACAAAATGGTGGTTTCTCAGCTACGATGACTTCAGAAATACAGTATTTAATTAAATTTTTTTTATGGCCAAGTATTGTACCTGTACTCTTTGTGCTTCTTGTAGATCTGAGCTTGCCAAGTTTCACTTAATTAGAAGGAGATCAGTCATTCCAGAACTGAAAGCAGTTTTCTGGAATATCTCCATAAAAAACAACATTGAATAACTGAATGTAAGAACTTCTAAGTAGTAAGGCATTACAAGCCTTGGTCTTTTACATTTCGTGTGTAAATATACCATTTCATTCCTTTCTCATTTAATCTCAGAGACAGTTTTAAGTACGTTACACCTATGAACATTAAATAACTCACATGGTGAAAGGCACTTTAAGAAGCATTTTAGTTTGAAGTAGTTCTTGCTATGTTCAGTCAGTGCTATCCACCTGATGGAGTAGAACACGTGGATCTTTGCTTCTCGTTAGTTATAATGATGATTTATTGTACTGCTTCGCTGCCACATCAGAAGACGATGTAGTGTCAGCAATGGAAAAGATACACAAGTAGAAGAAAAGATGGCAAGTTGTCCTGGTTTCAACTGGGATAGAGTTAATTTTCTTTCTAGTAGCTGCTGTGTTTTGGATTTAGTGTAAGCATAATGTTGATAACACATATTGTTTTAGCTGTTGCTAAGTAATGTTTACACTAGTCAAGGACTTTTTCAGCTTGCCATAGAAGCTGAGAGGGACCATAGAGAGGAAAAGCTGGCCAAAGGAATATTCCATACCATAGACACCATGCTCCGTATAGTAATGGGGGCTGGCCAGGAGGCTGGGATCCGTGATCACTGCTTGGGACAGGCTAGGCAACAAATCATCAGGTGGCGAGAGAAACTTGTGTTGTGTCACTTTATTTTTTATATTCTTTTACCACTTTTTCTTTTTCCTCTTCTGTCACTGTTTTTATCTCCTCTTTTATCTCCTCTTCTATAACTGTCTTTATCTCAGCCCATGAGGGTTTTTTCCCCCCTCCTTTTCTCCCTACCCTGTTGTGGGGGCGGGGGGAAGCAGTGAACAAGTGGCTGCGTGGTCCTAGTTGCTGGCTGAGGTTGAACCACAACACAAGTAAAGGATATCTTAGATAAACCAGTAACAACTACACTACATCTCTAACATTTCAGAAATACGCTAGAAAATTAAAGCAAAGCAGGGCAAGAATTTTTTCTATTCGTGACGATGAAAGAGTGGCCTAAAAAATACTGCTGGTCAGGTGTACTAGATCAGACAAATAGCCTATGTGCAGGTGAGAAAGAACAAGACAGCTGTTACACAGCACTAAAGAAAAGAGTATTCTTCAGTTACAGGAAGGTAAAGTTGGAGAGGTATAAGTTTCCTATAAGAAATCAAAAAGGAGATGTGTGATGTTTTATATGTATTAAACTGTAAATCCGTAAAAAGATGCAATTGCAAAACAAAACCCAAGACTCTGTAGAGAAGTCCACAAAATACAATCAGAGTGGATTTGCAAGAAGTCACATAAAACATTGCACAAAGGTTTGAAATAAAACATAGACCAAAGCAGCCTTTGGGCAAATCTGTTATGTTTGTAAGAAGTAAAACAGTTCTGCAAAAGTCTGCAGACAAGAGCTGAAGAGAAGCAAAGAACAGCTAGAAATAATAAATCATAGGAGAAATTTTGTAAGAGACTGCTACGTGCAAAGACTGGATTATCACTTGGAATATGAAAAGACTGAATACTATTTACAGTTGGACACAATGCACAAGTAATACTATGTTTGAAGTTACAGCAAGACTTCTGAAATTAAAATCTAATTGTGTTGAATAGAAACAAGAAAAGCTCTTCTCACAGGAGTTCTGCTGTGGTGAACGTGAACTGCAAGCCAAGGTAAGACAAAACTCAGAAAAATTAACATTTGCAGCTATTTCAAAAATGAAGCACTGTATCTTTTTTAGGACTGGAAATGTCAGATACTAGATGATAAAGCAAATACTGAAGAAAAACACAAGTCCAGAAAGCAAAAATATAAAGAGAAAGGCAAACATAATGAAATGGATAATTGACTAGAGAAGTAACATAGGAAAGGGAGCTTATCTGTAACTCCTTTTCTTTGACATATGTGGTTGAATGCCACTCATACTGTCAGCGTAACTCTGCCCAAGCACAGTTAGCCAGATGATTTTTTGTCTTGGTGCAAGAGACACAATATCAAAGGTATGCCAGACAGCTCAGTCCTGGAGGCATGTAGCTTAGGAACAGCTGATAGAAGTCACTCTCACAACCACGAAAGAATTCTGACACTACTTAAGAAGGCATTTAGGGTGAGTCTAAAGGGTAAACTCTAAAATTGGTAGTATACAGGAGCCCGTTTTTAAAGGCTACCTTCTCCTTTTACTCTTCTAACTGAAATAAATGAAGGCTGATTTCACTGAGAAACTAAGAATGGAACAAGATTTGGAAAGTGTCCTACCAAAAGTTATAAAGAAAAGCTTACAAGGCAATGAGAAGCAAGCCCCTGGCGGGAAGAAACTCTGGGGAGTTTCAAAAACATTTGGCGAAGCCCAGTGGAAAACCCTCCACTTGTTGACACAACGTGGGTATGACTGTCAGGGGCATTTCAAACAAGCTGATCAAAAAGTCCTGTCCTATAGATCATCACGGTACATCAGCACACTTTCTGCATGTGCTCGCTGAGGTCTCTGCTGTTTTTCGTCAGGGTATCACCAACCAGGATAAACAGGTAAACTGTAATCCAGAGAGCCATTTCGTACTGCTGACAGGAGGCAAGCTCAGCACTAGGAGGTCTTGGCACTGACAAGCAGTGTTTTAGGGAACTGTACCAAAAGCTTAGGAGTACTGGAGAAAAAACTGCCTTAGGCCATGGAAGAATCACCACGTTCATGTATTGTCTTACCTATTGGATGACTATGGTCACGAAAGAAATTTCTGGGAAGGCATACTCCTCTAACTGAAAAATCAGGAACCCATCTAACAAGAACTATAGCGACCAACCAGCTCTAGGGCAGAAAGACTGGTACTTCCTATGGATGTTGAAGGCATAAGGGACAACCTCTGGCTGCTGGCAGAGGATATTCACCAAGTTGATTCAGTGGACTTCTTTAAAGGGACATAAAGTATCCTTATTAATCAAAAGAAGGCTTTTAAATGAATGACAGATCGAAGGGGCTTGGTCTGTACAAGGAACAAGTCAAACAAAGTCCACACAAAATTCCTCTGGCCATGTTAGGGTGGAGGAGTAAGGTGATAACACAGCTCCCGAATTGTAAAAATGAATGAGAGGCTTTCAGTCTGCTTTTGTCTCTTGAAGAACTCTGTGGAAGCAGAACCCACTGAAAAAAGCTCCTTCCCTTACTCTGTCCTGTTTCAGAAGGACAGGTCAGAGCGTAAGGAGCCCGTGATCTTCGCCTTGTGCTTTTATTTATGGAGTTAGGAGTGCCTCCAGGAATATTTAACAAAAGAGAGGAAAGCCGCCTTGACACCCAGCGAAGATGAGGAAGAGCTCATGAGTCGAGTTCTCTGATTTCTCTTCTGAAGGACTTTCAGTGTAAAGGGATGCTCAAGTTATAAAGGTAGATGCTGTCAAGTCAATGGCCAAGTCATTTAATGATACAAAGCAAGCTGGTAAACCCTAGGACACAAACAGAAGCTATTTGAAGAGAGAGTCAATATCGCGTACAAGGACCTATCTATGAATGAGTCTGGAAGGAAGTACCATTGTGGATCTCAACAATGTGAGAGTCACAGCTGTTCTGGAGTTGCTCTTCCAAACCAGGAGGTCTCAGAAGACATAGTCTGAGCTAAAGATGAAGAGCCAACCTTTGTAGACCTACATCTGACCAAACCACATCTTAAGAGCCAGCAGTCTCTTTGTCAAAATCTTGTTTCTTCTTTCTCATTGTAGAAACATGAACCAATCCAAGAGCTGTCAGCTGGACAGTTTGTTCTCCAGGCTGTTTTACTCTGTAGAACCCTCTGATTTCCACATTAAGTGTTCTCAGAGATAATGCCAGTGATTCTCGCACGTCCAGAACTTGACTCCAACTTTGAACAACTTTACCAGGCATGTGCGCTATCCTAACACAGTTAAGACAACAGCAGCCATCAGAAGTGGAAAAACAGGTTCCCCAGGGGAAAGTCCAGCAGCCTTTGCCAAGTAGGGGAAGCAGGTAACTTCAAGACAGCTGGTGAAGTGTTGGCCAAAAGGAAGCTGGAGAATTGAGCAAAGTTTACATCTATATATCTATAGTGATATGGAATCTAAAATTCTGTACTTCATATTATTTACATATGCCTTATGCATACATACATATATATGTTTGTATATATGCATTCTCTAGAGAATCTAATTTTAGAAATAATTCGATATGTCCAGAAGTTTAAACAAGGATGTGGGGTGTTGCTGCAAATCAGATGGGCTACTAAGCTGGGGCCACAAAATCCTTCAAGATTGAAAGCTTGGAATGAGGACGGGGCTGGGTTTGTCTGTCTCCCACCTGGACAATTTTGCTTTCTCATCAGTACATGACAGTGTGAAGACATATGTACATAGGTACTCAAAAGAGAAAGCCAAATTCACAACAAATTGACAAAAAGCATAGACACAATAAAAACATAAAACTACTGGTAAAGCTTGCCAAGGAAAAAGAAAGGGAAAGAGCCGAACCTGATGCTGGAGACCTAAATTTAGAACATATCATTTTCATGGTGTAATCCCCATGGATTAGAAAATTGTATCAAAATTGTTATAAAGTAGTTTAAAAATAATCCTTGGAGTTGCAATCTCTGTTTAGCTCAACTAAATTACAGAGCAGAATTCTTGAAACTGAGATTGTCATCTGCTAAAACGTCTAATAGAAATCAACAGAACAACCTGGTTATATAACCGTCTCTGTTAAAACCTGTGGAAATGCAAGTTCTTTATAAATATCACAAAATCACTATGATAAAGTATATTTAAGCAACCACAAGACAGCATGTTATATATGTACGTATAAATACATAACAGCAAAGTAGAGGCTCAGAAGGCAGTATTGTCTCAAAGAGATGGTCTGTGTCACAAACAGACTGCAGAAGGGTGGGAGATATCCACAGCTTGTGACGGAAAAGGAGGAGGGAAACGAATAGGATTCTGAATTTACAAATTCCAAAGTAGAAGCAACGGTAAAGAAGCCAAAGGATGATCAACTAATATGGGGAAAAGACTATGTGCAGAACACCACACAAAGTAAAACCTGATGGATCCTTGCTTGCTCTACAAGAATTCAAGTGCAGGTTCCATAAGACAGAGAAGACCGAAGTGACATTGACTGAGAACTGTTGAAATACACACTCTTCTTTCAGAGGGGAAAGATGTATGGGTGGCTGGTCTTTTAAAGCTTTCAGCATCCTGCTTTCAAACAACCCCTGTTAGGGTCACTAATCATTAGCTGCCTGCCAGAATGGGGGTCTTTCTCTCTCCCTTGAAAATTTCTCCCTCCTTTATGCAACAGTTTAATTTTTACTCGTAATAAGAACTCAATTCTGAGTTCTTTTTCACTAGTGTGCAAGAATATGGATTAAGTTGCAAAATTTAATACACCCAAAAGATGTAAAATGTTAGTCTTTGCTTTCATATTTCTTTTTGCTTAGCTGTAAAATGGGGATAATAAATTTAACAATACAGCTCATATGTGTCATTAGGCTTCATTAAGATTTCTGCAGATTGTATTTTTTCAGCTACCGAGTGTGATTATTTTTATCTCTCTCCTCTGATGAAGGGATTTAGAATGTCTTTCAACATATTTCTTATCGCATTAGCCTTTTCGTTTTTTCAAACTCAGACGTTCAAAGTCCTGTTTCTTGAAAGCTCTGTATGATATCTGGGTTGATAACACATCTTGGGACTCTCCTAAGATAGCCCCAAATGTTTTATGCATATACAAAAATTAACATACTTTAGTTTAAATTACAATACAACCCAAAATCCTACCTCTGTGGCTGAGAACCACAAATGCATGCACTTGTTCTTGTGATCTGGAGGAGCCTGCAGTTTATGAGTCTGATCATCTAAATTCACATTATGCAAAAAGCTATATTTAAAGAGCATTGTTAAGGTTGTGAAGACAAATATTCAAAAGTTAAATACCAGAATTAAGACCAACTCTGGAATAACTTACTACCTGTTCACCTATTCCCGCTTTGACATTAATTTCTACATACAAAAGTAAGAGTTCTGCACTGGGCGCTTAAAAGTTGCTTTGTAGGACTTGCTCACCTGAATATTGCTGTACCTTCTTGTGTCAGCACAATTTTTTCAATTCACTGTGAACCACACTTCTGCATAATTCAACACACACACACACACCAGTTCATGAATGCCGTGACAAGCCCACTGTACTCCCTACTCATGCCTTTTCTCAAGTAATTGAGTTTATTATTTCAATGCCAAAATGAAAAGGTACTGTGGTATTTATGCAGTGTAGTTTTCTTTTGTGCACAATAATATTCTAGACTACGCTGACAATTTTAGGGCTTTAAGTCACCAGAAGAACAACTAACAACTCTTTATAATACCACAAAATGGCTGTATTGTATTCTGACTGTAAAAGGCTGATGTGAAAATTATAGCTGAGGTTTTACCTGTGGGTTTTTTTCTTTTCATTTCATTTGTCTGTTTTCAGGCTACTTACAGATGGATTTTCACCATGACACAGCGGCAGTGGTTGAACAGAACCTTTCTTTACAATGAAAGTTAATATCCTTCAGCTCTAGCTAATTTTGAACTCAAGGAGGTTCCTTGGCAAAATAAAAATCACAAAATTGTTTATTAAAACAAGTAAAAAAATATAAATAAACATCTTATTAAATATTTTGAGCTCCTTTTTCCTGCTAGCACTGTTTTCTTTGCAAATTTTGATCTAGTAAAAGCTTGCATGAAGGAAGCCCTAACAAGTTAGAGGAATAAAATATTTCTCCTACTTACTGGTTTCCCACTCAGCACTCAGCTGCATTATCTGTCACAGCTTCTCTTCCCTCACTTTTTTTAACCCTAAAATTCTCCCAGAGCACCCAGTGATGCTCTACGAACCACTCATATCCCCAGTTAAGCTCTACTTTGCATACCTTAGTGAGTCTTAAACGATACACAGATGCGTAGCTTGACCTTTTGCCCATTATGCAGGTGTGGGAGCACTGGGTGGATGGATTGTTAAAAAAATCACAAGGCCCCCCAGCGCAGAGGACCTGCCCCACCTCCCCTCCCCAGCTGTGGCAGGAGGACCGGCTTCCTGTATACTGCATTGGCATCCTACCAAAGGCACGAGGAATGGGAAAGTAAGGATTTATCAAATGGCTGTAAAAACATGATCCAAGATGAAATTTGGATGCTAACATTCAAATCTATATGCCTTTTTTTTTTTTTTTTGAGGGGAAATATCAGATTGCCCACATCTGGATTGCTGAGTAAAAGCACCTTTTTCGTGATCTTGAATTTAGATGAGATTTTTTCAGAATGCTGTTTTCCATCCCTAAATCTATGGGGCAAACTAGATACTTCATTTAGATGAGCAGCTTTTGGGCATGAATGACAACAACTGTTCATATGGATTTTTATTATGCAGATTAAATACTCTCTAATTACACATAGTGGAATACTTCATAACAGTCTGCTGTGTTATGTCAATAATCCATTATGATATGAATAGATGCTTGGTAAAACTTCTGCTGAAAGCAAATGAGCGCTTATAATCTTGTTGGAGAAAGCACAACAATCCTATTGACAAGAGCCCGATGGGATTGCAGAGATACAGTCGCATGAACTGTTCTTGAAATACAGAGAAAGGTCCTGTGGTGCTAAAGAAATGTAAATACTAACGAAAGCACACAGCTTCAGAACGAAGCTTCACTTTTTTCCAGATTCGTTCCTGGTGTCAGTAGGAGCGGCTCCACTAAAACCCGTGGTGCTTTATCCCTTCTTCCCACAAGTAAGTTTGGACCTATTTTTCAGTGGTTTTTCAGATCTAGAACAAGGGTGGTTTGATACAGGAACCAATTCTGGAAGAGATCGGAGGGTATCGAAAGACACCCATGTTCTCTTCCACTGTTTGCTGTCTCCAGTGCCTGCTCCTGCCACCACTCTGGCACTGAGTCAAGCAGGCCGGGACATCAGTTAAAAATGGACATAAAGACTAAAAGCAGAAAGGATGGGGGGATGTTCAAAAGCCATGATAAGCAGAAACAGACAGTTTAGAACATTGCCCTGACCTGAATCCTAACCACATACAAAACAAGGTTAAATCAAATATAAAGTTATTTGTAGTTTATATCGGCTGACCCAAGATCAGCAAGAGGTATTAACTTAAGCCAATAAAATCATCAACTGCTAATATAACTATCCTGTAGTTATGGAGGCATGGCAAAGTCACTCTGCTGTGCACTCTTCTGCGCCTCCCCACCACCCTCCTTGTCCATCCGAAAAGGACAATTCCTTGGGAAAAATTTCACAGAGTAGCTTAGTGTGCTACAGGTCGCTCATGGGATGTATCCCAACAATTATTATTGCCATAAATAGTTCTCTTGGCACTGGCGTAGACACAGCACTCCAGACGAAATTTTACACTGCAGCCACTGTCATGTGAATTGGCATAATCCGGGCCGAGCAGCTTCAGTAATCTGAGTTAACTATGTTGTAAAAGGTTGTGAATACACCCAATGGTGATCTTAAATCAGACGGTTTCCGTGAGGCGGCTCACAGGATGGCCCTGTAAGCCCTTGTGCCAACCCTCTGTGTACCCTCTCTGTGCGGGGCAGAGACCTCACGCCTGGGCAGGCATAGATGCTGGGGATGAAGAAGCAGAGGGAGCAGTCAGGGCAGGGGGACTTTCTTAAGGCAGCTGTGTTTAGGTTTTCGTGTATGTTTGCATTTTATGAAACTCGACATCTCGGAGTTGAAGGGATCTCCAAAACACAATCATTCACTTTGCTAACAGAGTGCTCCTGCATGACTACAGCCATGAATGTTCCCCCCCCGCTCCCACCACAAAGTGTTCTCCTTTGCTTCCAGAAACCTCTGTGACTGCTCTGTGTGCTAGCTGTCCCTGGAGCCTCTAAGCATGCCTTTTCCAACCAAATACATGGCAGGCGAAGTTGTACTCTCCCAGCAATAATTACTCTGAACAGGTAGAGACAAAAAGCAGCGTGCCCTTTCTGTGTTTGCGGTGCCTTGCATTGCTTTCACACAAGGTGCAAGAGGATGGAGACACTTGAATCAAAGCAGAGAGGGTGACTGGTGAAACTGGGACCAGCCAGACGAGAAACCTGGGAGCAGAGAGTGATGACAAAATGGGGAGGGGGAGGCAGGGGAGGCTGGATTTAGAGACTAGTTGGCTTTAGCCTATGGGGAGCGCAGAGCGTGCTACGTGAAGAGGAGCGACTAAGTGCTGCATATGGTTGTTCAGTAAAAAAGATAACATACAGCACCGATTAAAGACCGTATCGGTAACACTTGTGAAGTGAGATTTGCAGTCATAGGTAGTATCTTTTATGAAATCAGATTATATTGGTTGGAAAAAAAGGTTTTCACAGACAAACGCTTCTTTAGACTAATCTTCAACATTAGGTGAAAGTGCTAAGATTTACTTACTAGCCGTGGCAGTCAAAAACTAGACACAAGCTCATGAAAGACTGGAGTTACCCAAAACCTTAATTGTGGCACTTCCTAATTTTGGGGTTCTAGATTCTGCAGCCTCAGTAATGCTGTCATTATTTATATATGTGTTATATATCTGTATGACCCCCAGAACTGATCAGAGCAAGTGCTGAAAGTGCCCCGAAGTTTCAAAGGAGTAAATTTGTGGTTAATTATTGGAAGAAACCTTCTTGTTCTTTGATAAAATCACTGAGTACATTATGCAAAAATAACAGGGGAGAAAAGGCAGGTGATTTGTTTGTTGATCCATCATTTATTGGGTTCCTCACACAGCTGGTGATGCATGTCAATCGTATTTTATTAGTTGGAAACACACAGCAGTTGGGTGGATCTTTTCACTGGAATTAAGGTAGATTACATTTTTGCTCTTACCTCATTAACCTTTATTGCTAGTGCTTTAGTTTACTGAGATAGAGTTTGTCACTCTGTAATCCTGTGTTAAATTAAATAGAATGCTTTATACATTGTCTCATTTCACTGTATCCCCTTCTTTAGCTCAGTACTGTAGATTGTTACTCATTTTGAATAAAGCAGTCTCCAGACAAAACAAATAAAGTTTATTTACAATCTAATAGCAATAAAAGTCTACACAAACAAAAATTTACAGGTTGCTTTTATTTGTCTTTTGATTTCTAAGTCTTTAGAGCATACCGGAACATGTTTTGTAGTGTTGTTCTGCAGGCAGGGACTTACTTCAATTTAATTAAAGTTGGAATTCCCACTGTAATCATATGAATTTAAGAGCTGGGGCTTTAAAAAAAATGCTAAATATTCTCAGACTCTCAGCTGAATCATGAGTTATCAACACTCAACTGCAGAGCTGCATGATTCACTGTGAAATTGATTTTATCACATGGTTCCACAATGCATCCTATGTTTTTTTCCAGCTTTTTCCATGCATTTTTAATACATTGCCAGTTCTTTGGGTAGAAATTCCTTTCCCTTCAGCAAATTCTAACTTTTGAAACACCTGAGCAGTTTCAAACATCTAATATTTAATTTTCACCAGCTTTCCAGAGAATTTTTTTTTCCTCCTAAATGTGGGTATTTTTCTGCTAAAAATATACACTTCTGAGGTACACTATTGAATCTCAAAATATGAGTAGTTGAAGGGCTAAAAATTCAATCTCTATCATAATAAAAAAGAAAGAGATATCATTTCCTTATGGGACTCAATTCTTGCTTCTTTCACTGGTAAGTCAGTAACAGATATCCACCATTTAAATGTTCACACTTTCATTAATAGAAGAACTACCCAAAGTTATTTTAGTATTGGTTTGCCTTCAAGCAGCTCAAACTCAATCAAAGATCTTAAGTGCATCTTTTCAGGCACGTTAATTCTGTTGCCACCAGCGTAACTCCATGCTGTAACATTCTTAAATATTTTGCAGAATCATGGTGCTACAAACATGGCCCTATATGCAGAGAATCCCAAAACATCTTAACTCTATTATAGCTAAAATTTTATTTAAAAAAAAAAAAGTAAATGTGATTCCAGATATATGTGTGTGTGTATAGATATATATAAAAATCATATGACAAATAAGTTTTTATTGTTACTTGCTTGGAACGTTATATACATATATATATCCTTGGAAAGATAGATATATATACACACACATGACTATCTGAGTTTTATAGAGGCTATATCTATTGTCCAGCCATACAGTTGCCAAAACACAACTGTTTTTCAATGAGCAGAATAACCACACTCCCTCTTTACTTAGATAATTGGCTAAATGACATAACTCAGCTTCATATTTTAAAAGATGAGGGCTCTATATTAAATAATTTGAGATAAATCATGGACCGCTTGAAGGACTGTAAACAATTAATAGTGATAAATAGGCTGCAATTTGTTGAAATAGATGCAAAGAGGTATCTAGGGAGATGCTGAAGAAGTCAGTGCTGAAACAAATATACTACAATCATAAATGTTCTAAAAGGGGCAGCTGATTAAATGAGTATATGATATTTTTAAAAATTTCATGTGTAAGCAAATACAGGGCGGGGAAGGACCATGGTAATCAAAAGAAAGTAGCAACATGAGGTTACTTCAACTGAAATGTAAGATAATAATATGAGAAAGAGTAATTACAATCATAATTATCTTCCCCTCACACAATTCTCTTCAGATATAGTTGTGGTTTAAAACACATTCAAGAACTTAAGACACTGGTGGCATCAGGAGCCCAATACACAGGCTATTAAAATGAAAGGGAGCCTTTCCCTTAATGTCAGCAACTTTGGATCCTGCCGTACAAGAATTCCTGGATTTGGGATGCAGTTAATGTAGAGAGTAATAGAAACTGAAATATGTTAAAGAATACAGAATAAAGATAAGGTCATCAAATAATGGCAAATTCTCCCCGTAGTGACACAAGAACAGTATAATTATAATTAAGTCACGTCAGTGTTTGTGGACGCAGGTTAGAGTGAGATGCTTAGAGTAACATTAATATTGCTCAGCCTTTTTCGTCCATCATAGCATGACTATGCACAGGTCAGTGACAGTTCTGGGATTATTATTTAACATGTAGACTTAAGAAAACAGTCATTTGTTTTCTATGGATTTTCTTCCTGTTGGAGGACAGGGCTATAGGAAGTCAAACAGCTGAGAAGAGTTCTACATTAAAATATGAACGTATGAAATCTAATTTTCAAATAATGTAATCTTCCTGAGTCTGATGTGCTAAGCATAATAAATGAACAAGCGCACAGTACTTTATGCATAAGCAAAAATAAATCAGTGCAAAGTCCCTGTAATTCATCTGGTCAAGAAGACTTATTAGACAAGGTCAAATTATATGAAAATCAATCTTCATAGACTGAATCTGATTTGCATTAGTAGATAAATGTTTACCATAATTCCAAATCAAGAACACGACTATACAGTAATTCCTTCATCCACGCTCGTGGTCCGTCATACCTAGGGATGTACTGTTACTTACGTAGGCTGTGCTTGTGCTCGGCTCAGCTAAGGGGAGCTGCGCAGAAATGCTGCTCTAAGCGGAGATATGTGAATTATTTGTGTCTAGCTTTGGAAAAAACCCTGTCCTTAGTTAACCTGAAGCTATTTTTTAATCAATTAAAAGCAACTCTAACAAAATGTATTCTTTTCCTTCCCCAACAGGGAGGAGAACTGCCCTCCAATCCTTTTTCTCACTAGACCAGATGAGGAGTTCCACCTGATCTCCCATTTCAGAGGACTGTCCTAGACGTGGACTTCAGCTTGCAAGTAGCTGGTCACCCTGCAATAGACACCCTCTTCCTCAGCTATGTGAGCTGCACTCAGGTGTGCATATGAATCTAGTCTGAAAAATCTTTAGGAAGTGGTTTAGGAAATGCCAAACTGGTCTATTTAAATTTTTTTTTTTTTTTGTCATTTGTTTTCTTTTTACATATATATATATTTTTAATCTGAAGCTATTTGCCAAATTCAACTCATGCTGTCAAATAACTTTGGTTGTCCTCAAATTTCTTTTGGTGGATGAATAAATAGTTGAAAATCCTGAATCCCAATCTTAGTTCTAAACATATATTTGGGTTTTTTTCCCCTTCAATCCTAGTCCAGGTAAACGCCAAACCAGCTTGTAGTATAATTGTAGCATAACACTAAGATCCCACTTCCTAAACTGCTCTAAATTATGCTGTGGCAGAAGGCTGAGCGCTCTGTTTCAAGTGTTAATTTGCAGTTCACTGTGAGGTAGAAAAGCGTTTGGTGAGAGATACTCACATGAGAAAATCCTTAGGTAATTTTGAAGACAGCTTGAGCACCCAGAGCAGCCAGGCACCAGTTCCAGAATAAAACTTCCACATCTCAAGTGGAACTTGAACAAGACTTATGACTTCTTCACACTTTCTGGTAAGTTTTTTCCGCATTGGGCTTAATTCTGATTTTTCTCACGGCCACTTTACACCAATGTAACTCTACTGGTGGGAAATAATAGAGTCGCTCTGGATTTCACCCGGCATCAGGCCTCTCTGAACGTGATGCTCTGTCAACAGCTGTAACATAGTCCTGGGTCACAGGCAAGCACCCACCCTCGTGTGAGCGCTAATGGGAGTTGTAA
The DNA here is from genome assembly GCA_017639485.1 of Pluvialis apricaria. Taxonomy (NCBI): domain Eukaryota; kingdom Metazoa; phylum Chordata; class Aves; order Charadriiformes; family Charadriidae; genus Pluvialis; species Pluvialis apricaria. The sequence goes on along the minus strand of CM030008.1, from coordinate 21,468,063 downwards.
GTTTAACCTGTCAAATGACGTTAGTGCTAGGAGCGACTGCACGCTTGTTCTCAGGGAAGCCGGGCGGGGTCAGAGGGTGCTCATCACCCTCAAAGGATGAGAAGAGCAGGTTGTTGTAAGCACCCACCTGCTGAACGACCACCTTCCAAGCCCTGGCTGGATGGAGCAGTAACAGCTAGACTGAATTTTCTGTCCTAACCTTTTGCTAATTAAAAAACTTTAAAACCTGAATTGTGACTCCATATTTCTCAATTAAATTCAAATAACGGGGGGGGGGGGTGGTGGTGTGTGTCACATTTGGGCCAAACTCTAATACAAGCCGTCTGGCTGTGACACAAATAGTGGACCGATGCCAGTGAGAAGCGGTGTGCGTCCTGCTGCAGTCGGAGCGGTCTTCCTGGGAGGCTGGAAAAGCCTGGAACAGCTGTCTTGTTTTAATTTACTTACTCTTTCCAGAGTTTTTACAACATCACCACTACTTTAAAAATTAACCAAAAGATATAACACGGTTTTCCAGATGCTGGCAAACTGACGCTGGAGAGCCCAGCCCACTGCAGGAGCGTAGATGTCAACCTCATCAGTGCTTCCTTGACGCCTTTCCCCTTTTCTCCTCCTCTGCTCCTCTCTCTCCCTCCTTCTTTACTCTTTTCTTCTCTGTGCTAAAAAAAAAAAAAAGTAAAGACTCGCTAATCTAACTAGCAGGTGTGACTCACCTCCCAGTCTTGCTCACCTCCTAGATCAATCACCAGACAGCCCCTGGGACGGGCTGTCACACTGAACAGAGTCACCTCCTTGTGGTCTGGGGAGGACTCCATCTCCGTCTCCACCTCTATCTCCATCTCCATCTCCATCTCCATCTCCATCTCCATCTCCATCTCCATCTCCATCTCCATCTCTGACTGACACTCCACAGGATGCTGCTAGGTTAGAGGTTTGTAATTAATGGAGCTAGAAATCGCTTGAAAAAAGACAGTTCTCACCTACACCGTGCAAAGTACACCTGTTGTGGTCTCAGTTGGGATAGAATTAACTTTTTTATTAGCAGCTGGTATAGTGCTATGTTTTGGATTTGGGATGAGAAATACTTTTGACAGCCCACTGGTGTTTTCAGTTGGTGCTCAGCTCTCAATGCCTTTTCTGCTTCTCTCCCCACCCCACCAGCGAGCAGGCTGGGAGGGCACAAGAAGTTGGGAGGGGACACAGCTGGGACAGCTGACCCCAACTGACCAAAGGGATATCCCATACCATATGAAGTCACGCTCAGCACATAAAGCTGGGAAAGAAGAAGGAGGGGGGGGGACATTTGGAGTGACAGCGTTTGTCTGCCCAAGTAACGGTTACACGTGATGGAGCCCTGCTTTCCTGGGGATGGCTGAGCACCTGCCTGCCCATGGGAAGCAGTGAATGAATTCCTTGCTTTGCTTTGCTTGTGTGTGCGACTTTCACTCTATCTATTAAACTGTCTTTATCTCAAACCACAATTTTTTCGCACTTTTACCCTTCCGATTCTCTCCCCCATCCGAGCTGGGGGGAGTGAGTGAGCGGCTGTGTGGTTCTAGCTGCCAGCTGGGGTTAAACCACAATAATGCCCTATAGAACATTGTTGTAATTAACAGCCTCCTTTGTTAGTTGCCTGAAAGACCTTTCCCAAAGCAGAGGACTCCATACATTTCACCTGTAAAAACATGCACCTCACGTGAAAAACAAGAGGTCTGGCATGGAAGCTTAAGAATATGGGGCGTCTGTGCTGTTTTGCTAACAGTTTCTGTGCCTCCTCTTCCCCATCCCACAGCAGAGAATTGGGATGGGCAGCGTTAGAGCAAAAAAGTGAAAAAAGCCATCGGCAGAGCTAATAACGGTGAGCCACCCACTTTCTGCTGAATACAGTCCCCCTGGCTTCATCCACAGTGTTTAGAAACTGCAGCTGCATTCAGACTTAGGCATGCTGAGCCAAATGGCAAAGATCAGGCGCCTGCAAACCATCACCTCGTGTTGTCTTCGCTTACTCTGGTTGTATCCATGCTATATTGTGGCAGGAACAATCCTGGGCTTAGCAGTCAATACACTTTTGTATCGCCTCTGGCCCTCACACCATTTTGAAAGCATTGCCAAGGCTGCTCTGGGGTGGCTAGAGAAGGCAGGACTCTGCCAGGTGTCTCTTTAAACAGTAAACCAGCAGAAGATGGGGTATGGCTTAACAGCCAATCTCCGTAAAATCCTCACAACGTGGAATACACTCTTTGTACTCCAGGAGGACTATTTCAGATCCTGGGCAACCTAGGAGACCAATTTAGTTTTTTTATTTTATATTTCCACCTATCAAACAACCTTTGAAGACCGTATCTGTCATGAACAATGAGATTTCATGGTTTTGTTCAAACAGAAAATTTATCCTGCAAAGAACCTTCCAGATGGTGACAGAGACTTTCATCTCCCCCACCCTCCAGATTCCCACCTTCTGGGCAGCCAACACAACTCCCAGAGATAAGCTCCAGAAAAGAGAGGGAAGAGATGTAATCCACCAGCCAGTGGACTTAGCAGAGAGATGCTGAGGACAGGGCAGGTATCACAGTATCACAGAATGGTCAGGGTTGGAAGGGACCTCTGGAGATCATCTAAGTCCAACCACCCTGCCACAGCAGGGACACCTACAGCAGGTTGCACAGGACGGCATCCAGGCGGGTTTTGAATGTCTCCAGTGTGGGAGACTCCACAACCTCCCTGGGCAGCCTGTGCCAGTGCTCCGCCACCCTCAGAGTAAAGAAGTTCCTCCTCATGTTAAGATGGAACTTCCTGTGCTCCAGTTTGTGCCCGTTACCTCTAGTCCTATCACTGGGCACCACTGAAAAAAGGCTATTCTCGTCTACCTGGCACCCTCCCCTTAAGTACTTATAAGTATTGATAAGATCCCCCCGAGTCTTCTTTTTTCTAGACTAAAAAGCCCCAAGTCCCTGAGCCTTTCTTCATAAGAAAGATGCTCCAGTCCCCTAATCATCTTTGTAGCTCTTTGCTGGACCCTCTCCAGCAGTTCCCTGTCCTTCTTGAACCGGGGAGCCCAGAACTGGACACAGTACTCCAGATGCGGCCTCACCAGGGCAGAGTAGAGGGGGAGGATGACCTCCCTCGACCTGCTGGCCACACTGTTCTTGATACACCCCAGGATGCCATTGGCCTTCTTGGCCACCAGGGCACATTGCTGGCTCATGGTCATCTGGTTGTCCACCAGGACTCCCAGGTCCCTTTCCACAGAGCTGCTCTCCAGGAGGTCAGCCCCCAACCTGTACTGATGCATGGGGTTATTGCTCCCCAGATGCAGTACTCTACACTTGCCTTTATTGAACCTCATCAGTTTTTTTTCTGCCCAACTCTCCAGCCTGTCCAGGTCACGCGGCGGGTCATGGCGGCACAGCCTTCCAGCGTGTCAGTCACCCCTCCCAGTTTTGTGTCATCAGCAAACTTGCTGATGGTACACTCTATCCCTTCATCCAGGTCATTGATGAATATATTGAACAGGACTGGACCCAGTACTGACCCCTGAGGGACCCCACTAAGGTCTGGTAGGTGGGTATCGAGACCGAGTACAGCAGCATTAAGGATATAACCAAAGCCCAGCACCAGAGTGGCCAAGGTGAGCCAAGCCCTGGGGAGCTGGTGCTAGTCTGTAAAAGCTGAGCTCTGGTCTGGGATCATATTCAGCCCCTGCCTGAGTTTCCTGACCAGAAACCCCTTGGGTTTGCTCTGCCCCAGGGCCAGACTGCAATCCAGGATCCAGGCACCACATCAGTGCAACTCGCTGCATTTCAGGTGTTCTTCTTCCAGATCCCCAGTTCCTTCACAAAATATTGAAATAAATAAGTGTTGACAGGATCCAGTACCATACAGGACCGTGTCCTTAAATTTAAATCATTAAAGCAGTTCTTTAACTGCTCCATCCAGATAGAAGCAGATCAGATCTCCTAACGCTGCCAATGCCCACTTCTTTCCTCACCCACCCCCGCCCCCGCTTTCCAGTTAATTTATGTGTGAGGAAAGACCCTTGGGAACTGGCCTTTAATACCGCAGCTGTAATCTGCTCTGAGGCCAGGACAGAGAATCCTACTCAGGGATTTTAGGTCTGCAGAGCTGTGTGGTAGTCCTGTCTGGTTTTATACTGTCTTTATAATTTTTAAATTGTTTTATATTGTCCTTCTTTTATCATTAAATAAATTAGAAATCGAAAAATAGGGAAGTGTTTTTTTCAAATAAAGAATAAAATTTACATATAGATAATTATTTGCCTAAATAAGAGATCATTACAAATTAATAGATTCCATTTCTGATGCATATTAGAAAAAAAAAGAAGAGGATGATTCATTTGCTTTAAACTAGAAGACAGGAGAGTTACTGACAAATTAAAAATGAGAATTGATGATTTCCTCTTGTTCCTGAGGTATCAGAGCACAGGAAGAAATCAAGGAATTTTTCCCAGACTTAAACATTTGAAAGACTGGAATTGCATTGCTGAAACATTTGCTGTTCATCCCCACTGCTTCCGCTCTGTAACGCAGTGAATGAGCCCACCATTAAATGTTTAAGACAGAAATACTTTATCTTTTTCTTTTCTTCTTTTTTAGCTAATCAGGATCACTCTGATTGAAACCCCATGTACCTCCCTAACAGTAAAAGTTCTGTTCAGATGTCTTGAGCTTCTGCCATCTCCTCCAGATTTTCTGCACGGCTTGAGTGGTGGGCTGTATATCCAAACCATGTACAACAATATTTCTTACAGATGTCAAACATATGCAGGGGGAAAATGAACTGTACAGCAGACTTAGTGACTGTCTAAAAGTGACTTTTGTGTAAAAGTGACTTTTCTGTTAAAGGAATTCCCTTTTTACAAGGAACAGAAAGGGCGAGTAAAGGACTTGGAGCTACAGAAAAAAAGTGCCGTTCCTTGCTGTCACATTTCTGCCGTGTTCAGGGATCGGGAGTGCCTGTGCACAGTCTTTGAAAAGAATCATAACAGCATCAATGAATTACCTAATTCCATCAGAAATTTCTTACTACAAAAAATACTCTTGCGAGGCTGATTTTTGGTTAACCACTCAGGTCAAGTACAGGAGTAACTCTTTTTTTAGCTCTTGTCTTATTAGATGCCAAAATGTGTTACTGGATTGCTCCCTTTGACCACAAGTAAGGGCTTTTTTCTTTCCTTCCTGTGGTGATAAAGGGGCGTGATTACATTTCTTCACATTCACGTGAGATGAGGGTAAGTCTGGAAGCAGTTGGCTGGGGAGGCAAGGCATGCTTTCTCCTCTGTTGGCTGCGAAGTTCATGGCCTCGTGTCCTTCTTGAGACGTGGCAACAGCAACCTTGGCCAGGCACTCCCCTGAAGTCTGGTGCTTGTTGGAACAACCGGTCAGAGCATAACTCCAAAAAAAAGACAACCAGCATCATACAGGCTTTTAGGAGTGACTGCAGCAACTTTAAACCAAAACTTGTGGTTTAAGAGGTGGAGCAGAGCAGAGTAAATTAGCGTGGTGTGTTTTCATGTGCAGATAAAGGTATTGCTAATGCTTTTTCCATAGATTCTGAGTGACGGTAGCTCACTCTTTCTGTCTTTGAACCTTGTGTGTGGTCCAGCTTTTGTTGGCTGTTCAGGCTAATCCTCTGTTTTCTACACACACCTTAGAATGTATTATGAATTATGTGCCCTGCTTTACAAGGGTCTCTTCTTGCTCCGATTTTGGCCCTTCATCACTTTGTAATAAAAAAAGGGTCTGTATTCTACCTTACAGTTCACTACTATGTTCCCAAACTGTGCACAACTTTTACACTGTACAATGGAATTTCCTTGCAAATTCCTGGCCCGTTAGTATTTTTTAAATAATCCATTCAAAGCAAAAGAGAAACATAATTTTTGCAATATAATGTAATTTTTAGGCATACATGTATACCCTGTTGCATGTCTTTCATGTGCTAACGTGAAGACTGTAGCTCAACCATGGTCTTATTCTTACCCAAGAGCAGATGGACAATTGAGTGCTGCGTACTTGTGTATTTCTCTAAAAAGTGATTGCCTACAGTATATGACTGACACCTATTTAATTCATACTGATGTGTAATTAATATCCTACTGCCTGTTTATACTGAAAGCTTGTCCGCTGAAGATTCATTTTAGAAGATTCCACCTAAAAACGTGACGTTCGCCCTGACAGTGGGCCGGAAGGCAGTGCTGCTGGCATCCACGCTTCTGCCCTAAGTGTCTCAATTCTCATTCAGCCAAGGAACAGAAACAAAACCTTAATCACAAGACCCTACACGATCGCACCTAATCAAGATGACACAACTCCCAGGCACGGATTATGGAATACTTACAGAGAGCTCTCAAGTCACTTCATAGCGATTACACAAGTTACGCAAATACAGGGGAAAATGAGAAATTTATCAACGTTTGAAAAAAAATGGAGCAGCTCCCATGAGTGCAATGAAAAGGCCAGATCAAAGCAGCAGCTCATGAGTCAAAGCTGGCTGCCAGGACTGTGTCAGCTGGCATATTACCTCCCCGAGCACCTCCACATGCCCAAACACTTACTCTGTAAACTGTCAGCCCACCTGTGTCGGAGGAGAACCCTGCTCTGATGGAGCTCCAGAGATCGGCTTACAGAGGTGCCCCAAAGCTGACATTTGGCTCACAGCACTGAAAAGGCTAAGCCAGCCTAGGCTGGATTTTTATAAATGACTGGCTTACTCTCTGCACCTCTTTGTCACCTCCAAATCAAGAATTACTATAATCTTTAAAGGTTATTTATTATTAGTGCAACCAGAACTCCTGTTCAGAGACCCAGGCCACCTGGCACTAACACAGAACAAAAGGCAGTCCCGACTCCAAAAGTTTACGAGCTAAGCATACTCCCTGGAAACGGTCTTCTAATTGAATGAATATCAACAAACTGACTTGCCTTTCTCCTTGTAAATCCCATGCTCTGAAAAGAAGAAAGAGGGACCCATAAATGATCTGTATTTTGCTGTCTGTCAGTGGTGGAATTCTGCAACCTGCGATCCAGAAGAGAGCAGAGTCAAGACCTGCTGCAGGAGTGTTGTACTTATGGAAGAACTAGGAAATATTAAAAATGCACAACCTGGCCAACATTTTTTGCATATTTATGCTCTTCAGATCTTTATTTCTCTGTGGTGGCAAAGGACATATGGTGAAGCGACATCAAATTTAGCTCTTTATGTGCAAACCATTCATTTTTTATTTCCTTTTGCCAATTTAGTTGGAGCGGCATATTTTATATAGTCACAGCTGATAGCAAGTGAGTCGGTTTGGTCTGATGCTTGTAAATCTGTCAGAATCTCGCTAACAGTTATGTATTTTACCCCAGCATTATCCTTGGACAAATAACGGTTAAGCATTTTATTCTTCCCAGTCTCTTTTCCTTTCTCCTCTGACCCCCTCCCCACTGTACTAGCTACTGCAGTCTACAGTGAGCTGCTCTTTCCTCCTCTTCTCTTCTTAGTCCTGACATTCTCTTCTATCGAGTCTTCTTTCTCAGTTTCTCTCTTGTGGGGTGCTCTTCTCACTCTCTTTACAAGTGTGAGCGTTCTTAGACTGCAACTAAGCTGATAGAGATGCTTTCATAACTTGCTATCAGTAGGAAATATACCTTTGCTTTTTGGATTCTAACCAGATATGGGTAAATAAGGTATTTGCATTATTTTGTCTTAGGGCTCAGGCTTTTCTGAAGTTTTCATTTCCTAACAATTGTTCTTTCAGTATGCTATAAACAGAAAGCTATTACTTTGGGACTGTGACATTATCTGTACATCAGTAGACTATATGACTCCAGCACCAAACAATAGAGACTATAGTGGTACTGTTAAGTTAAAATAAGTTGCAAACAAGACTGATAGCTTTCCAATATATGTCTGGTTTTATATTTTTTTCCTGTTGTCCAATGGCTGATAGCACAGAAGAAAGCAGAAATGTTCCATGCAATTGTATTAATTTATTTCTATCCTTCAGCTGGATATACTAACACCTCCTATTGCAAACACTTGACATTCTACTTTTGCCAGAAATAACGCTTAGACTTACGTACAGGTCTTAAATTTGATTGAAGATAAAGTTATAAAGCAAAAAAGTTTTTCAAATGGAAAAATAATTTTGACGAGAGCTATCTATGACTCTAAATATTATGTCTTAAGTTTCTGTGTTTTATCTGAGATTCAACTGCATCTCAAGTTCTAAAGGTGCAAAATTGTCTCAAAAGCCAAATGAATATTCAGTGGTTTGTATTCTTCATCCAATCATTCAATGACCGTGACTAGGAAAGTGGTACTGAAAGGCTCCTCAGCCGTAGCTCTGGCCATGCAATTGAGTACAGAACAGATGTGCGCAAGGTGATGCCCTCAGAAAGAACTGCCGCTCACCTAGCATATCTTCTTCATAGTCTACGTCAAGGGAGCAAGAACTCTACCATCCTAAGCAGGAAAATAGGCAATAGAATCAATACAGAAATATTAAATTAAATGTATGTATCTATATTTTCAGCTTCCAACGTGCCAATGTATGCTGGCATCTGAAAACAGCATCAGAAGTTAACCAGGTGGAAGCTGAAAGTCCTTTTTTGAACTGGAGGTCATTACCATGACAGAGAGCGAACTGATAGGCAACTACATCTAGTAACAGCTCGTGCTTTGAATGTTTTGCTAAAATGACCAGGTACTGAATAGTTAATGCAAATGCAGCTGTCATAATTAAGTTTCAGATTTTAGCATTCTGCTAAGATTAAAGGTCCCTATTTTCACACCATCTGCAGACTTAGGAAGACCACGCAGCAACTCTCTACTGTCTGCCGGTGTTTTGACCATCTCCTTCCAAAGAGCATGGAGATAACATCCAGATCTCTGTAGCTGCACCACAGGTGACAACAGCACTGTCATGAAACTTGGTTGAAATCCGTTGAATGTTCATCGGTGAAAAGCAGCCAGTGAGTGACTGTGGTGGGCATCACGCTGGCAGGCAGAGAAAAATACCTGAGAAGCTTGCAAGCATACCTCAGGCTCCTCTGATTAACATGCCGCCGTTAGCCATCAGGCTGCAGCTAGCATTGCTCTTCAGCTCCTTCCTGAAGCTGTACCAAGAATGGATTAAAGCAGGGAGAAAGAAAGTGATAATTAAGGGAGCCCCAATTCCTTCATGAAGCCTCGATACCTTCTGTTATGGTGCTGGAGCCGCTTGTAATGCGGGAGCAGGAATGAGTGTTACCTGCTACCATCTCTTTCTCTCCAAGAAAGACCATCTCAGCCCCGTGCCCCTGTATGAGATGATGTTCATGATAGGGCTGATGCTTTGCCATTGGGGAAACCCCACAGTGGCCAGCGTGGAGCCAAGGGTCAGGGCTGGGCCCCCCGGGAGGAGAGGGAGAGACATGTTGCTTGTGATAGGTAGGTTACAGAGTGCATGGACAGAAACAGTGGCTGTGGTATAATAACCCAAATTGAGCAAAGGCGACTACAAACTACAGGGGTTTTTCTCAAATGAGAGGTCAAAAGATGAAGCAAAGTTCTGTAGCACAATTGGATCCTGCAGTCAGAGTCCCCGAATACTTTGGAAATGCTTAATGTCGTCCCCACCTAACAAAACTCCTGAGTGACAACAAAGATATCGCTTGCCCACCCGTAAGGAAAGATTTCTCCACTGTGTGTAATCCTCCTCTCAAGCAGAGACGCATAAACTGCATCACTGTAGGTGCAGGGAGGTTCCCAGCAAACGCCGTCATTTGCAGGAGGGAAAGTCCCCCTCTCCTGTCCGGCTGTGCACTAGTGACCAGGGCTCTGCCTTTGCCATGCAGGTGGCACTTGCTCAAACCTTTCTCATGAGACGGGAGAGGCAGAGCAAATCTATGAAACAAAAACTATGGCAATTTTATGGGGTAGCTTTTCAGAGTACCTTGCACCGTAATATCAGCACGTGCATCTTGTGCTCACAGTCTCTGATTTAAAGGTTCCTGGGCCAGAAGACTCGCTCCAGCCCTAACCTCCTTTCTTTCTCCCCTCTGAGCTGTTTTTTCTCTCTCTATCCAATTCAAGGACCCATCCCTCAGTGTTTGTCATCAGGCTCCATCCTGTATCCCTCTGTGCCTTCAGGGTGTCTTCTTTTCTCTCTGTTCCAATAGCTCCAAGGTCATTCACTGCTCCTAAGGGAACCTGGCTTTTTCTTCAATCCCCAGACATCAGACATCTCTGGACCCCTCTGTCTATTCCTCTGTCTATCTTCCTTCATGGTTCTCTCTTTCAATTTGCAAAACCTTCACTCTATCAAGTTTTAAGCAACAATATTTCAAGGGAATGGACAGGAAATTCCCATGCCCATAATTAAATTTCACATGTAGGGCCGTGCGTGCCTTAGTGCCCACACTGACAAATACTTCTCATAATGAGCCACAGCTAGTACAAATCAAGTGACACAAAACCTGAAACGATTGGAAAGAAAAGAATGTGACTCAAATACGTAGGACCTTTCTTTTAGCACAGAGAGCTTTTCATTGTTAAAAATATGCTTGAATACAGCATTCAAAACCTGAACAAACTGATTAACCAGGGACCAAGTCAGTAAAGGAGCGGCGGCGCTCTGTGTTATCATGTGAGAGGCCCCGGTTTGGGAATGACAGAGGCTGATGATAAATGGCTGCATCATGGCCACGATGCCACAAGTCTCTGTGGAACAATACTGGCTCTGCTGCCCTTCCTTGACAGCTGCACTCAAATCTCTGCAAACAAAAATTACTCCAGAAGGCCGTTTGCTCTTCTGTTGAAAAAGTTGTGTGGGGAATACACACGGTCACTAGCTGTGTGGGTACTCTGAAGGGATCTCTGGTGCTCGGTTGAGATGAGGACATCTCTACCAGGGAATGGGCACAGAGACGTTACTTTGTCACTGGAAGACGTGTCTGCCAGGTGATTTAGAAAGCAGCCAGTGTGGTTGTGCCAGCAAAGGCAACACATCTCCTAATGCCTCCCCTGAAGGAAAGGTCATGAGGATCAGCTACAGTGTTGGAAGTGAAAGGGCAAAATATTACTCAGACCAATGAAGTTTTCCATTTTATATTCCCCTGAGTAATATTTTGTGTTTGAATTCTTTGTGAGCAGAGACAAGAGAGGGAAACAGAGTAAGTGCTTGAAGTCCACAGCCATCCATGTGCCATACTGTCTGTATGTTTCATGAATTCCAACCTATGGAGCTGGCTAGAAACAATGACCTGTTTAAGAAAATAATAATCATGTTACAAAAGTTTCTGTTTTCAAGTTTTAAGAAGTTTTCTCTTTTCTCCCCCTCCCCTGCCCTTGTTTTAAATAGAAGAAAATTGTTTTATAAAAGAAAAGGAATTTTAGATGAGTCCTGAACCCTCCAGTGTCTCAGCAGAGTTGCAGAACCAACCACCGGCTTTTCTCCCTTTACAGATTAACAATGTCCCATTAACAGCTTGGGACCAGCTCTCTGTCCCCGCCCCCGTATTATCAAATGACAGCCTCAGCTACACCTTAATAAGAACGTGTTTTCCACTCTTTTAAGTTATTTAAGTTGCATCTTGAGAAGTACATGGCGCCTTATATAGGGATTATATTGGTTGTTTTAGACATAGCCAATGATTAAGGTGGGCATTTATGACCTTCTTGCTGGCAGGAGCCAATCTGTGGGCGAACAATCTGCAACACTAGCCCTACAGACAAGGCAAGGTACGATGCTGTAAAACAAACCCCATTCTGTTGTTGTGTTATTCAAGGAGCCCCATCAAATTATTACCATTATTTACACCCTAATAAAATGTAGAGGTTTCATTCAGGTTTCAGGTTCCATGGTGCCTGATTCCCTCCACACACACAATGAAACACTGCTCTAAAGCTGATGGTAAAATGAAAACAGTCGGGAGAATTTAACAGAATTCATAATGAATTATTTTCAGGCATATGCTTGTTTTCTCATAGCTGCTAGTACAGCAGGAAAAAAAAGACATGAAACCAACCAGGAATTTAACTGTCTTTAAGTAAACAACATGACATAAATCCAATTTTGATAATTCTGGATTACACTGATGGCGGCAGCACTGGTCCCATCCCAGACCTCCTCTCCCAGTCCCAAGACACTTCCTTCCTCCGGCAAAACAAGGTAGAGGATGGATGTCCCAACTATGATACTGGCCCTGCGTGCCCTGAGGTTTTACACATATGGCAACACTTTGTACAGGTGCTTGTAAACATGATACAATTTAGTACTGTTTCCTCTTCCCAGTAAAACAGAATCAGAACTTTCATTTTCAGACAAAATTATTTTTTTCCTAACAGCTGTGACACTTAAAAAATGTAACTGTCACCTTTTTTTCTTCTGATTTCCAGGACTGAAATGACCCCCAAAAGTAAAGACATGCACTCCTCTTTTCATACGCTTATGTTTATGTATATATGTAAGCATCTACTCTGATACCTGGTTTTGCTAAAGAATGTAAAAGAATCTCCTGTGCAGATTTCTCTTAACAAAGAAGCAGACTTGTCCCAAAAAACTCATAAGCATTGGAGTTATATAGATATTGATATTTAAACAACATTGTTTTATAATATTTACAACCTTGATGAAAAATAAGCAGGAAGATAAATCTTATTAAAAAAACAAGTATCACAAATACAGTTAATGCCTTTTTCAGGCATCATGGGAAAAAAAATACAGTCCTCACTTTTTTTCCTTTTCCATGCTATTTTAAATGATTAATGGTAAATCTTTATCTACAGTTAATGCTGACTTAATAGGCAGGTTACAAAAATATATTCAGGGATTTAGCTTGATTTTGGAATATGAAGAAAATTTAAGGAAAGCTTGGGAAAATATTTCAAAATGTGAGGGTGTGGGTCAGACAGAGGTAGCTCCAGGGTCCACATTGCACCCTCTGGTTGAAACAGCTCTCCAACAGTATGCCAAGAGGTCTTGCATCTTTGCACAGTGTGACACATCCTCCAGCCACTTTAGAATTTAATTGCGACACCATGAATGGATGATGAGGTACGAGAGAGAGGTTATTGAGATTGTTATCAAGAAAGAAGGCTAGCAAGCCAAAGACCCGCATTTGAATTATCTGCCCTTATGTCAGGCCTGACTGGCACAGTGCAGAGCAGGAACTTAGACAGCAAAGGACCCCAGAGCCCTGGTCCCCACACCTAGGGACCGCACTTCTGCCTGGGCGCTGCTGCCAGGTGGCCCAGCAGCAACAGAAAGCCATAGCACAGCAGCATGGCTTTTTCTGCCTACTGCAGAAGGAGGGGGGCTGGAGTAAATTTTAAACATTAAATCCAAAGTATATAAAGGTCTAGGGTGCAAATGTTAAAGCTGTTAAGCATGTATGTTCCTCCTATGCTGACCTGAACTATACCTCCAGCCACAGATCCACCAAGTTCTCGTTCATGGATTTAAGGGCTCCACACAGCCCCAAGGCCAAGCTCCATCTCAGGCTCATTGGTAAGCAAGCGAGGGAAGGGTTCAGAAAAGGGTCAGACCATCACCCATACTTATCAGAAACCACTCCTGGCACCATTTGAAGGGAATGCTGGCACAGTGTGGAAGCCCAGTTTCCATGAATGTCTTGATTTGGGTTCTCTCATCAGAAGAGTAAAAAAGATCATTACCATCTTTGCTTATGAGATGCTCTGTATTGCAGTCAGCAGCTTCTGGCAGATGAGTACCACACAGGTACAGTGTGGTAGCCAGGGCTGGCTTCCAAAGCTGGACAACACTTCTTCACTCTGCTGCATGCTGTTTACACACCAGAGGAGTAGTGAGCAGCTTATTGGAGAGCATGTCATACTCCATCTTCGATAACCCTGAACCAGCTGGAGAACATTTCCACTTTGCATTTACACTTTCCAGGCAAGGTTGCCTTGCCTGAGGTTGATCCACAATAAAGTAAAAAAATAGTATGCAAGATGCTACTGGATAAAAATGGCCCTGACTAGGATCAAAACACAACCACGCACCTGGGTGACCACTAGCACCAGACTCACCCCATGCAAGAGATGACATGGCTCCACATGCGAAATGACTCTGAATACACTAGGAATATGTTTCCTGATGAGGTGGGCGTGTGATCAGTGCAGGTGACGTGGGAGCCTGCAAGGATGGCATTGCAGACTTTAGCCACCAGTGTATTAATGGTGGAGTTGACGTTAAACTGGTTGTCCAGCACCAATCTTGAATATTTTCCTATTTGGAACATTCCTTGACTGAAATAGTGTATGAGAAAATTTGTGTCTATTAAAACATAAAAACCAGCAAGCAAATCTAGTTGCTTCTACAGCCATGGCCACTAGGCATGTGTATCTTAATATAGCCAGGTATGAAACCTACATCAGATGGTGTAAGAGGGGAGTATAGAACTGACTGAGAGTGCAGATTGGTATACTACAACAGATTTTACTGCCTTCTCAGGAATAAAATATAAGCAATATGCTCTACAAGTGCCTGAGTGGCTATCCCAGTAGACACAATTTGCAAGCGATAGACCTGCAGGAGAGTGCAGCGAATGAGCTAAAGCTTTCTGGTTTTGATGCAGAACACCATCTTGACATTTGCAGCCTTTTCTGCACTCCATCCGTCCAAGGCAATAAGCCAGTCCCTTAGACAGCTCTTCAGACCGTGAGTTTCCCATGCGGGGACCTTGTCGTCCTAAGTTTATGAGGAGAACCTCATTTCTCAAGAATATGCCTGGGAACCAGCTAAGAAAACAAACAAAAACATAATACATTGCTGCCTGAAAATATGCTACAGTCAATGCTTGCACAGGACAATTCTCACATACAGCAAATATTTTAGGACTGATTCTGATTACTTCCACTTGCCGCAGCAGTTGTATCCTCCCGGTATTGCATCACCCTGCTGTTGGAATATTACCGGCAGTGGTAGCCCACACTGGAGTTTTTTCCCCTTTCTCTGGGCCAGTCCTTTCCTCCTTCTTTTCTTTTCTTTTTTTTTTTTCACTATGAAGGTTATTTATGCAAGCGTGACATGCAGTTACAGTAAAGTTCCTTGCAATGAATGGAGTGCAGGGCAGTGGTAAATTCCATTCCAAAATCATTTTGAATTCTAAAGGTTCCATTTAAGGGATAATGATGGGAGCAAAGGGCATTTCTCCAGGATTAATCACTGGCTGGGTGAGATGATAGCCCAAGGCAAAGCCACGGGCCATTAACCCCTGCAGGTCACCTTATCCCTACAGGAAATGCACTGGGTCAAGTTCACTGTTGCTATTATAAACTCTTATTGGAGAAAGAGGTTACACTTCTGTGTTTATATATGTCTTCCATTCCCATGTTTGTAATGATAGTGGATAGCTTTTGGCAATGCCTCTATATTGTACCATGGAGAGATGTAAAAACAAGTGCTATTGTTATACTTGATGCCAAAGACGCAAGTGGATTTTTAATGTTTACAGGGAAACATTTAAGATTCTTGGTAACAGAATAAAAAGATGAAATGACAGAAAAATAGCACATAAAAAACACCCAAGGAAATGACATTAGAAAGATGGACCCTCTCTTTAGCTGGTGTAAATCATCACATCTCCTCTAAAGCCAAAGGAGCTACATGAATCCACCACACCAGTTGAAGAACTAAGCCAGAAGTTGAGGTTGAAACACACTGAAATACAAATTTTAGGCTTGTGTCATATACATTCACATAAGGAACATCATATAAAGTACCAGTTTGACAAAAATACTGCTAAGTGTGCTCATGAAATCAACATTTTAAAGTGGCACCCAAATCCTCTACTATTTAAATAGCTCCCAGTCCTACAAACTTTAGTCAGGTCCAACAGTTTCTAGCCAGGACACCAGGCCAAGGTTTTCCAGGCAACCCATTGCAAGGGGGAAAGCTACCAGTGTAGCTACGTGGGGTGGAGCAGCAGGAAATTTGCTTAGTGTGAAGGTTTTCTTGTGCTGACATGAACCGTAGCCCCAGAGTTCAAACTTGGATCCAGAATGAGACCACGCGAAAGCTTCAGGCTATACACATTTGAAGATCCTCCTGAACAAAAAGAAAGGGAGAACATCAAGGTCAAATTGGAGCTGGGTTTGTGCGCTTCATGCCTGCCTTCCGAGCCTCTCTTGAAACGTATAAAAGAATTTCAACTTCCATTAAAGAGCAAACAGTCCTGAGTCCCCTACTAGAGAAGTTCACTGAGGACACGAGCAGTCCTTCAGTCTCGCTGCTTGCGGTGGCAGCTCCCTTCCCTTGGGGCTGCAGTGAGTACCTCTATCCATTTGGGATGCACAGCCTGAAACTCTCTCAACTCTCCAGCTTCTCTTTCCAGAGGTGGAGCAGCGATCACTGGTTTTATGATGCCCCTGCAGTTAGCAGCAGTAATCCCTTCTATAAAATCATTTCCTGATTGAGGACTTGCACAGGAACAGCAGATTTAGGCTACTTCTCCATAGACTGAAGGGCGTTCAAACGCTCTTAGCTCACATCTACAGGGCAAATTGGTTTTGGGACATTTAACCCCTTCATTCTGAAGGTGTGCTGAAGTTCAAAGAAGTGAAGATCCACTGAGCCACAGAAAGTAGCCAAGAGCGCAGCTCCGTACCTTGCAGTGGAGGTGACGCCTGAGATGGGGAGGCGTCGAATCCCGCGGCTACTCCTCCAACAATTCCTACATTTATCCGGTTATGAGCACGTGTACCATGCATAAGCCGCCGTGCAGCAGCCAGGGTGTTACACTCACCCTGAAGTAAACAGAAATTTCACTGCAGTACGGAACTGTGGAGTTTTCTCCATTAATATGCCTTTCTCTCAGAGACTCTCCCGGTGTCTCTCTCCCCTGAGGAAAGGAGTGTAAATCAGCAGAGCTGCTTACAGCGAGCTGCAGGTCCCACACACCCCAAGGAAGCTCCTTTCTGACCGCAGCCAGGTCCTTAATTTCTGGAGAGAGCGCAAATTTCACATGGAGCCCCATCTCTTGCCCTCCCAATTTATGAGTGTGGGTGGCTCCCAGACCATCACATGCATTTGTTTATATCCCATTTGGAGGCGCCTGCCTCTCCTCACACACTGTATGCAGCGTCAAGACAACTAACACGCAGTTCTGATTTCCCTAAAGAGTTTTAAAGTTGCACAGGAAAACATTCTTCCATCATTTCCTCATTTCAGAATACTACACTTCACAGCTTTAATGTTCTTTTAATGAAGTTTTTAGGTGTAATGCAAACATGCAAACATTTTAAACATATGGTAATAAACTGCCAAGTAAATATAATTACAGTAGCTCTCACCAAATTTAAAGCTTTTTATTTTACTGTTAATTGACTAAAAGGATTTGCAAATGCTGAAAAGAAAACTTTGGCATCAATATCTAATAAAATACAGCAATAAGATACTAATCATCTTACGGGATCAAGTAGCTAGGTTTTAGATCATATGATACATGATCAAGTGTACAACTGCTGATGCCAATTGCTCTCTAATTAAAACCTAAACTAAAATTAAAATACCATAAAGGGTCTGGGTTAGACCAGAAAGAGAAGCTGTTATCTCTATCCACTTTCTTTACACGTTATTGTAAGGAAAGACCCAGTATGTGAGTGAAAAACAATTGTTCCTCACAGCTCTGGCCCCTGTGAAGATGAAAACAGGTGTAAGGCAGACTTCCAAAGGAAAACCCTGGCAATCTCCTTAGCAGGGCCAGCCAGGAGGAGCAGCGTAAGGCTGCCCTGCTACCTGCGCGTGCTGGGGCAGGCAGCGGGCACCAGGATTCTTCCACCACTTGTCCTCCCATGGAGAACGGGCAGTCATTTCATGGCACCAACCCCTCCAAAGCAAGTAGAAATGAAGTAACCAAGGTGTGCTGTCTCCTCCTTCCCTCACTTTCCCACTTGCGTAGGGACACCAAGGGAAAACACTTGCAGAACGGGAATGGAAAATTACCATCGGTGCTGAACCAGGGCCACCTCCAGCACATGATGCAGCGGAGGAGAGAAGGCAGCGGGAGAACCAGGCAAGTGTCTCACTCCCAGCGCTGCTCGCAGGTACCACAGGTAGCATCAGGCCCTGGGGATTTCAAATGCTGCCACGCCATGTGTCTGTTCAACTCCCCACTCAACAATGACCAAGCAGCGGTCAAATCTCACCCTTCACAGTTGCACGTACGATAAGTGATGCTATTGCAACATCTTCCCTGCTCTGTTGTGCTCACCTGTCCCCGCTCCTCTATTCTTGTATTTGCCAGCTTTCTGAAAGAGATGATTGTCTTTTTGTTACATGGAAACAGTAGCCCTTGATTTCCAATCAGTAGTGCCTCAGTGCTGCTGCAGTACGTAACAGTCATTATAGTAATGGAAATCATCACGCTTGGAAGATGAAAAAGAGGCTGAGAAAAAATATCTTTTAGTCCTAAATACTATAAAAGTTAATAAAAAAATTGAGAGTAGAATACAGTCTGTTGCATATTTGGATGGCCAATACTTGGAATGCTTACTCCAATTACTCATCTCCTGGAGAGTTTTTCAATCTATATATGTATTTTTTAATATAGAGATATATTACTAGCAGTTTTTCATCTGACTGTTGAAAATCTGTAATGATCGCATTTTTCATTTTAAATACAAACTTCTACTGAAAAATAATCTGGTGGGTAATTTTCTTTCACATCTGTGATGGGAGATGTATTACGTATTTGAAGTTTGAGCCAGGGGTTTCTCTTGCTTTTTTTTTTTTTTTTAGCTCAGAAGAACCAGCAAGTAAGAATGGTTCATTTTACTGCTCTGCAGTTTTAAAAAATGAAATGGGTTAGACCATCATGAAAAGCTGAATAGCTTGATCTTTCTGTGCTTTGGCTAGGTATTGCTGCAGCCAGAGGAATTCAGGTCTCCCCACAAACCGTGCTCTAATGACAGGGTACCACAGCCTGGCCCCAGCGGAAGGGGAGCTCTGCTTTGGCCCTTACTCACTCTGACATGTTTAATCCAGGCTATAATTCTTTCAGGAATAAGATTAGAAACTGTGCAAGTCTGAATCTCTGCCCCATTGCACCAGCTTTATACTGATTTAACTGTGTTTGACTTACATATGTTGCATCACACTACAGGGATGGGGGGTCAGGATCAGCACGTTTTTTGGCTCCCCCCATTTTATGCGGTGTTTGTTTAGCCTGCAAGTCCAAGCCACATTGAGAAAGCCAGTTCACAATATCCGTCACATTTTCAGTTTTATTGATCAACTATTTTAATTTGCAATAAATACAATAAAGAATGTCATCTACATATTCAAGCACCAAGGGAAAAACTCTGTGAAGAACGGTCATCACCAGTTATAGCAAATACAATAGCTTTGGACACTTGAACCAGAAGGAATTTCCTCCCCTCTCTTGTAGGACACCCAAAGCCTTCATTAATGCGTTTGGGCCCCATCCTCCACTCACATCCATCGGTACAACCTTCTGAAGGTCAGTGGAAGTCAGGCCAATTTAAACCAGCCCAGAACCTGGAAATGAGAAATGGTTTCCTTTTATACCATGAACAATAGTTTAGACACAAAACCTGTGGATAACCATTTACATAAAATGCTAGATTAAAAAACAAAAATCACCTTAAATGGAATGCTTGTATGTTGCTTGTTACATTACTGATTACATTGTCAGATGATGTAAAATTAAAATAGCTCCAAATAGATTTGTTTGATAAATATTTTCTGTCCTTCTTTTATGACATCTTTTTCTCAAGCAGTTAATGTGCTTGTTTTACTCAGATAAGTAGTGTGATAGATCTGACACAAGAGAATATTACAGCGCATGGCAAAGGAATTCTGCTGCTCTTCAATGATGCTTCTAGCTGATCAGCAGCTTTGTCTTTAAAATATTAAAAAAAAAAAGGCAACAGTGATAAAGAATCACATTTACATTGCTGTGTTTGGGTTTATATTCCTATTCACAAACAATGGGGACTCTGTGTCTTAAAACAGTAGCACACTTTATAATGTGAGCCAAATATATACTTTACCTAGAGTTTCTACATAAAAATATTATAGATCATCCAACAATATGAGAAAATGTCACTGCATTCATTTAAAGTAGCTATTTGTGAAATTTGTGTTACTGTATTTTGCTTGGGGCAATATATTTCCATGCTTCATGAAATTATTAATTCTCATTAAATTCTAATGATCCTGTCTGAAAAGAGCAGAACTAATTAACTGCTCCATTAAAGTTATTACTTACTCCTGATGAGGCCTGTAAATGTTTTTACTTTGTTAGGCCAGTGAAAGTTTTCTGAACTGCAACTCCTAACATCTTCCCCCACCAGAGCAGCTTATTCCATAACAGTAAAATGACCAGGTCCTAACGACACCCATGTAGACTTTCAGACTTAAGTCTTATGCCCTGAAACAAGTATTCTCCTCCTTTCACAAAGGAAAAAAAAAAAAAAAGAAGGAGGTCATGCTGGTGGGAAGGATCTGCAGAACCTGCATCAGACAGGTGATGTCCAACTGGGCTGGCACTGGCCGAGCAGCAGCCCCGCTGTCCTTCCCGGCCAAGGGCAGCCCGCGCGCAGGTTCCCTCCGGCTTAGCAGGGAGGGGTTGTATTGTCCCATCAAAGCTTTGGGTGTGCGACCGTGTCATCACTTAGAGCTGGCAGTGCACCGAGAACCCACACCGGGGCTGGACCGGTGTTTTGGCAGCCTGCGTGGGACCTGGCAGACCAGGATTCACGTTCCTGTTTATGCCTGTACGGAATCTAGTCATTGAAACATCTTTGAGGATTTGGACTGCGGTGACTCTGTACCTCTGTTGTCACTTGTAAAACTGAAATAACTTTGCTACCTCACCAGAAAGCTGGGAAAAATGCTGATGACCACGAGGTACTCCCATGCTGTGTTTATTGGGGTTTCATCTGTGTACCTCAGGATAAACGGCAGAGCTGTGAGCAGCAGCAGTGCTCACAGAGCAGCATCTTCCCCGCAGTGTTTGCACACTGGGCTTAAGGGCTCAGCATAAACTGATAGTTTTAAAAGCTTACATGGTCACCTCTATAATCAAAAATGGTATCTGCTTGAAGATCACCACAGCTGCAAGAAGCGAGTTCCCTGACACACGCTAACGACAGGTAAAACAGCTTCGGCAGCTCACAGTAGCAGGGGGACACAAGATCACCCCGACTCAACGAGACACCAACTTATCCCCAGTGAAAACAAATGAGGAAAAGCCTTAAGCAGAACTGCCAAGAATACCTTACTGACTTACACAGCAAGCAAAATGCGAGCTGCGTTCTCAACTGAGTAATGCTGAACAAATAACGTACAGACATTCATATGTGAGAAAGATTTTAAAGCTACACATATAAAAATCTCCCATGATGTGCCTGTACACTAATCTAAGCCAGAGTTTATTATTGCTACTACAACTCTGACCAATAGTTACTCAAGACAAGTATCAAATGTTTTAATCCATCAGATAATAATTAAAATATAGATATATTAGTTAAAGAAATTGAAAACTGTATTACTTTTGTGAGCCGACATCAGAGTTATTACATTATTTACATATACTGAATAAATTATTTTAAAATTATTTGCTTAGCTTCATTATTAAAACATATTTCACAGCCCAACTGTTTGGGGTTTTTTTTGTAGGGTTTGCTTTTTTCTATGTAAGGGCTGAATTTTTTGAGAGAAATTGAATACTTCTTAATAATGCTCCCCAGATACTAAACACAAAATTTTTTAAACATTCAACTCCTGTTACTCCCCAAGAAACACCTCAGTTTGCGTAGGCTTCTGCCACAAAAACATTTCTTATATTGGCCATCAATACGTTGGAAAGGATCAGAAGTTAGATTTGCAGCCTAAGTTGGCAAATATCCACCATATTTCTCCTCATTATATGCCAATCTCAGCTATTTAAGTATTGAGGATTGGCTGAGAGTTTTGGATGCTTCTCTATAATAAACTCATATAATCTGAAATACTGATTACTCTGGAAATACCAACACTTTTCCTTTTCCTATGTCATCCCTTTCAGTCGCCACTAATAACTGGAGATCAGTTCTTAAAATTAGCACCTCGTTCCAGCCCCTTGGAAAAGATTTTGCCAAACATCTGCCGTTGCAACATTTGGTGGCACAGGCTTTCCTCAAACATCTCACTCTCCTCTGCTTTCTTCTGGTCTCCACACACATCGGGCACCCCTAGGAAGGCAGCTAACTCATTTATTTGAGACAATCCCCCAAGGTTAATGGTCAAACGCACTTTGTTCAATGATGTGTGGGAGGGATGGTCCACACTGAGGTCAGTAATGCTATTTTGGGTCACAAGGCGACTACGCAAGGAAGTATCTCTAAGTGAGGAAACGCCAAATGATTTGAATTTTCTCAGCAGCAGGAGCAGCAATAGGAGCTAAAACACACTCTCGTCCATGGAGCTGGACTCCGCTGTGCGGGCAAGCACCAGGCACAGTCCCGGGCTCAGCTGCTTCCTGGTAGAGGCATGGTCATTCCTGGGGGAGACCTGGCTCCATCAGCCATGCCAGTGTGTTTCCACCACCCACATACTCTCCCCAGAGAGCCGTGCCACTTGCCGAGAGCTTCCAAAGCAGCAACTTTCCAACCCATAACGTTAAATGTTTTTGAAAACATTTGCAACCAATTTTACAGTTAATTAAACCCAGATTTGCTCTATTCAGCCATTTGTTCTGTAACTTTTAAATCTTTTTTTTGTTTAAAACTTTAGGGCTTTTTTCTAAGTCATGTGTAATCTTTAACTGTAAATAGGTTAATTGCAGCTCTGATCTTCCTCCAGCACCTGCCAGCAAAGACAAACAATTTTCAAACACTAAGGCCTAACGTGGATCACGACATTTCAAGGTGGGACCAGTCCCGTGGCACTGCCAGCAGAGAACCCCATGCCAAATCATACAGCTAGTAAATAGTATGGCATCAATTCCTCAAAAATTTCCATAGCAAGAGTTTTAGGAAGAGATCCAAATACCCCATCAGTAAATCTCACAGAGTAGGTCATACATTTACAGTCACCAGATATTTCAAATGGCCTTTCATATGGTTACACTCTACAAATCCAAAAGTTACACAAACTAGATAACGCCACCAAGTTGGAAGCTGTCCTCTCTCCTCTGTTCAGAACAAATGTAAAAAAATTGTATGACACAAAATCATCACTCATTTTTCTCTCAACAAGACAAGACATCATTATTCATGTTTTCTTTAAAAATCAATATTTCTACCAAGGAAGAGAAATAACTTGTCATAAGAAAAACTGTGTATCTTGAGTTTCAAGCCAGGCTTCTCCTAACTTTGGAGCATAGTCTTCCCAACAGTATCCATTTCCCTGGCTTCCCAAGCAGCTCTTACCTTGGGCATGCAAACAAGGAAATCTCAGTTAAAATTAAGCTCCTGCTCACCAGGGACCAATTATTGCTTTTCTTCCTTCCTTTACTCTATGAATAGAACATACAGGATTCCAAAAACATTTGGAAAAAAAAAATTGACCTGTTAAAAACAGCTACAGTCAATTGTAAACATCAACACCAAAAAGATAGCCTTGTCTTACCTCCTTTTCTGGTGGCTACTATAATTTTGTTGAGAAATGAGTGGTATACATTCACTGAATAAGGTCACCACTGTGACTTGAAGAACAGCTGGGATCACAGATGTCCCTGGCAGCTGCAGGCACCTACGCTCAGCCCTAGCCCTGGATGAATGAATTCCTCCTGCAAAACCAGGGGTAACCACCTGCATAACATGCTGGTATGTCCCAGAGACACACAGCAGGTGCTACAGGAGCTATGGGCTGTCCTCTGCAGAAAATAATGGCCATTTTACCTGAAATGAGAGTTTGAAACCCCCCTATATCAACATGTGAAATGTGAATTTATGTCCAGTAAAATGAAAAACCATCACGTGAACCCCAAGTTAATTGTCTATCTGGTCTTGAAAGCCAGCAGTGATTCATTTATTACTACAACAGAGTAGCAAAACCCATTTATGCATTAGAATTGTCACAGTGCCTTAAACTGACTTTCAGGAAAACTTTCCTAGGTAGCACACAGTAAAATGAACTGTTGGAAATTTCATGTCTGACATACAGAAAACATGCCAGTCTCTAGTACCTTCAAATTGTTATTCAATATTGTTATAATTCTTAAAAAAAAAACCCCAACCCACTCTGCAATTTCTTGAAACAGTATCGGTATCATTTACCATCATCTGCTGCTGGTGGTAGGAGACCATGTGTAGGCAGTGCAGATGCCGATGAGCGGCTGGCTCAGGGGCCAGAGCACAATCCCAACAGTGCTGCCCGTAACAACAATCAGGCTGAGATTTCCCAGACCACATCCAAGTGCTCGGGATCAGAGATCGCTTGTCAGTCATTACACACATCGGAGAAAATGCCTACTCTCCGAAAGCACCGTTGTGGCCCAGCAGTTTTCTTTCTTCAATAGCACACCCTAACAGCTGCTTGGTTTTTCCATAGCTGTTGTCTGTGTTCTGCAAAAAACACCCTGTCTCTTTTAGGCAAACTGGCACCACACACTAATAGACCAGAAGTATTAGCTTGGTACAATCACATCAAGCTGAGTATGTCTAACTGCATATACAGCAGCATATATACAAAATCCACAGCATTCAAAAATATCACCACAATCTTGATATAAATCAAGATCCATGACTCTGACATATATGCAGAAGTCTCCAGCTTAAGTAAGTCTGAGTCCTGTACAAGGATGAGACTTGCAAATTTGCTTTCTTCCTCTCATTTGAAGAAGTGTGGAGGACTGGGCATAAGACAGTCATAAGGAGGGAAGTTTAACCTGAGTTTAAAAAAAACACGTGAAGGAAATTTGCAGATCTTGTATCCAGAATAAATACATTATGCCATTCTCATAAATATCCACTTTTTGAACATGTTCCAAAATTCACCAGAACTCATACTAGTTATTTTTGAGTTTAGGCACTGTGTTTAAAGGCTTCTAGAATAGTTACACAAGGAATTTAGTAAAAACCCATTGTTTTAAATTGTAAAGTTAGATTTGACTAGTCACTGGAATCTGACTGCAACCCTTTTAACCTAGGATTAAAAGTTAAAAGAAAAGCCAGTGGGCATTTAACATATATTATTCCTCTGCTTCCTACAAGGACAACCCACAGAACGCCTGCTAGTTCAGGCCCATGATCTCCAGGAGAAGCATTGCTTGCCCTTCCTGCATGGTATGCTCCTGGCACAAGCCGTTGTCCATCTCCCACCTGCAGTTGACTTTCCAGGTTGGTTGCTTTCTGTGTCAGCGAGACTCATGACCTCACATATGGCGACTTTCTTCTCTGGCATTTTGACATCATCATTTAAAGGCTGGTGTTATCATGACAGGTTCTTTAAAGATGGAACAAAGCAACAGTATGGTTTTACTTTACTGAACATCCTGCAACCAGTCAACTGTTTAATATCTTCATCAATGACATAGACAGTGGGATCAAGTGCACCCTCAGCAAGTCTGTGGATGACACCACCCTGAGTGGTGGGGTCAACACACCTGAGGGACGGGATGCCATCCAGAGGGACCTGGACAAGCTCGAGAAGTGAGTCCATGTGAACCTCATGAGGTTCAAGAAGGCCAAGTGCACCTGGGTCAGGGCAACTCCCAGTAGCGATACAGACTGGGGGATGAAGGGATTGAGAGTAGCCCTGAGGAGGTGGACTTGGGGGTACTGGTGGATGAAACCTGGACATGAGCCAACAATGTGCACTCGCAGCCCAGAAGGCCAAACATATCCTGGGCTGCATCAAAAGAAGCATGGCCAGCAGGTCGAGGGAGGTGACTCTGCCCCTCTGCTCCGCTCTGGTGAGACCTCACCTGGAGTACTGCGTCTAGCTCCAGAGCGCCTCAGCACAGGAAAGACATGGACCTGTTGGAGAGGGTCCAGAGGAGGGCCACAAAGATGATCAGAGGGCTGGAGCACCTCTCCTATGAGGACAGGCTTAGAGAGTTGGGGTTGTTCAGCCTGGAGAAGAGAAGGCTCCAAGGAGACTTTATTGCAGCCTTCCGTACTTAAAGGGGGCCTACAGGAAAAATGGGGATAAACTGTTTTAAAGGGCCTGTAGCGATAGGACAAGGGGTAATGTCTTTAAACTAAAAGAAGGAAGATTTAGATTAGATACGAGGAAGACATTTTTTACGATGAGGGTAGTGAAACACTGGAACAGGTTTCTCAGAGAGGTGGTAGATGTCCCATCCCTGGAAACATTCAAGGTCAGGCTGGATGGGGCTCTGAGCAGCCTGATCTAGTTGAAGATATCCCTGCTCATTGCAGGGGGGTTGGACGAGGTGACCTTTAAAGGTCCCTTCCAACCCAAACTATTCTATGATTAAAACTCCTAATCTGTGGAAACCAATGGTTTATGTTCTGGAAGACGTGAAGGATTTGTGGCCAGTTACCGTACAAATCAAGGAGAAGGAAAAAGCACACAGAGCTTGTCACTGAAACTGGCAGTGATTGCAATTAAAGATGAATGAAAGCAGTGATACAAATCAAGAATCACTGAAGAATGGAGTATCAGGTAAATAGAGAGGTAAAATGTGCCTTTTTTTCTTAAGAGAAAAAAAAAGTATTCATATCGCCCTCAAGCTGCTCACCAAGATGCCCCTATACAAAGATTATATATTACTGAAACCAATAGAGTGGGAAACACAAATCTTAAAAAATAAATACCACACAGGCAAAGACAGGCAAGCTCCCTTACGCATCCACCCATCTACACAACAGACTGAGTAATCAAGATCAATCACCCCTTCGCTTCAGCTATCGCATACAGAAGGAGCAGTAGCCTGTGGTCCTGCCGCAGCTCACGCAATCTCCAAAGATGCAGCTGTGAAGGTTTTGGAAAGCAGACAGCATCCACAGGCTCTGAATGAAGGCCTGGGAGGACAACACTGCCTCCTTCCAAGCATGGACCTCCCAAACCCTCTCCTTGCTTCACAGGAACCTGAAGGGAGGCAGCTTGGCTACATTTCAACCAGGAAATCCTGGTATCTCAACTTTTTGTTCTGAGAGCGGTCAGAACTGCTGCTGCCCAGTGATGGCAGCTGAAGCACCAAGGGCTGTTGCATGCCTCAACCTTGAGTTTGTTCTAGCAGGCATGCTGCTGCTGGGTACCAGCTGCACTGAATACAGCATAAAATATAGCAGCAACAGCTATTTTCAGTCAAAAACTGGGATGAGGTGCCTCTCATGAAATAACCCTAAGATCTTCAGAGTTCCTCATTTTTTTGCCAGGCTCCAGCCACAGCAATATCACCGGAAAGTAAGAGGTAATTTCAGATGATACTGCCAGCCTCGGGGGATTCAAACCAGCTTCCCAAGGAGAACACCCTAATCATTGCCCTACAGGCTGATCCAGAGGGGTTTGTTCTTGCATGAAGCCTTTTTTAAAGCACCTAAAGAGCTTTCGGTAGTAGCAAGTCAGCAGAGATGTGCTTAGGAGCTGCAGCTCATTTATGAACCATGAACTCAAGTCCACGGATCCGGACCTGAGGCTTCACGTCTTCAGCAACAATTACATATTTAATTAGCAGCTGCTGGAGTTCACTGGTTTAGTCCAATTGTCCTGGTTTGATTGACACAGGACTAATTTCTCTTCTAATACTTGGGAAGACCGCACTTTTAGAAGACTCCAGTGTTTGAATGGGTTATGGGTTTCTCAAACCATAACACTGATAAAGACAGTGGCTCAAAAACATAAAGAAGGATGTGAAAACTTACTTTAACTGTTTTAATTCCTGTTTAATTCCTGTTTAATGAATAAGGATTCTACCATTCTTCAAACACAGCTTTAGTCTCTGAGTCTTTCTCCTATATTATTTTGGATTCTATTTTTAATTAATGAAATAAATTATTATGTTTAAAAAAATTACTAACAGTTTTAATGGGGCATGCAGCATAAAGTACTGTTTTCTGTTAATTCAGACTATTTCTTTCAGTTTCATTGTTTACAAAATACTAACAATTTCTATTAAGCAGAGCCATGCAGGACTCCAGTTGGTGAGCTAATTTTAAAAACTTTATTTTAAAATTATGCAGGTTACCTTTATATAAATCTGATTTGCCAGGAAAACATGATAAAAGGAGATTTTCTACAAAGTATCTCTAGGAATCACTCTGGCTCTTTCAGGTGCGTTTTAAATGCTAATAAGTGTAAGGTATTATGGTCTAATTTAAATTTAATCGAGCACATGCTTGCTAAAATTAACATTGAGAGTTCTTATGAAAACATAAACTTTAATTTTAAAAAAAAAGTATTTGTAAATTTCAGAGTTACACTTAAAAGCACAAGAAATCCAAACTGTAGATGGAATGCAAAACCATATTCATTCATAAATATGTTATTTCTAATGACAATGGGTAACATAATTCTATAATGGTATTTTAAGGTTATCTTTTAGCAAGCATCCCTGCCTTTAAGACCAAAACTATGTCTGCAAAAATTTATCACTAATTTATGTTGACATTATTAATTAAAACATTTTCATGGAAATGTTGATATTTGTCACATTGTTTTCAGGCACTCTGATACCAAAATAAAGAATAAAATCTAGTGAAAATGACTGCTTATTCTATTGCTTTCCAGTATGTTTAACAACCGCATTTCTGAGCGCTGTCATACAGCTAGACATACAGGAGCTATGAAATGCACTTACAATTTATTGCCTATAATTAATTACACTCACAATCGTTTACAAGGGGAAAAAATGTACCAATAAAATGGAGACCTCTTTAAAAGAACTATGTATTACTTTGAAATGATAGGCTTCTCTAGCAGTTTCACTACCGCACTTTGGCTAAAAAAGTTTCTTGTTCAAATAGTGAATTCTCCGCCTGGGCCTGTCCCGGCTCTCCTGAGAGCTCTGACTTCAGCCTTGCTGCGAAAGCTGCATTCTTCAGCAGTGCAGTGTTAGCAACACCCAGGATTTTGTTGCGAGTCTTGGTATAGCTGTGGTCTTGTGATTTATTTTTTTTTAAAAAAGAAAGCTTCAGAGCTCGGAATGAACAGATTACATGAAAAAAACAGCTTCCTTTTAACAAAACTAATTTCCATCTTCACTGGAGAAACAGTTGAAAAATGATTTTTGTAAAATCTTAAGGATGCAAAAGGCAAATAAAACCAAGTTGGTTTACAGTACAGATTTTCTAGGCTGATATGTGGGGTTTGTGTCCTGTTTCATATTTTTAATGCTCAAGATTGATGATCTTAATAGTGGGATTTTATATCGAATGTTAAACACCGGGAAAGAACAGTCACCCATCAGAACCAGGAGAACCTTTCCAGGTTAGTGGAGCTGAGTTCCTCCTGCATCCCTGTTAATAACCGGCTACAAAATCCATTGCTTCTATAAATCGTTGTGAAATGGGGAAGGGAATTAAGTATAGTGAGGGCTTTGTTCTGGTGGACTTGTTCAGTGGAAAGCAAAATGGTAGTTAGTATCAAACCCACTTATTCAAGAGAGTGAATTGGGACACCAGAAATCCCTCAGAGCAGGAAATGTGTTTCCCAAAGGGTTTTTCCTTTTTTTTTTTTTTTAATCTAAGGTTATAATCTATT
The DNA here is from genome assembly GCA_017639485.1 of Pluvialis apricaria. NCBI lineage: Eukaryota > Metazoa > Chordata > Aves > Charadriiformes > Charadriidae > Pluvialis > Pluvialis apricaria. The sequence continues at coordinate 21,438,440 of CM030008.1, read as the reverse complement.
TTAAAATGTGATTTCTAACTTCCCTAGTGCAAACCCTGGGCAATGTCAAGCGCGCTGTTGTCCTCTTGAGTCTGTAAACACACAGAATTAAACAATAGCATCGCTAAGTGCGAACTTTCTCCATTCATCTTAATGGACTGTTAATTATGACCACTTAAATGCCCACAGTGTTAACCATTTCACCGCTGACTGCATTTCACCCAAAAGGGCAGTTTATAGATGATTTATCCACAGGCAGGTAGATGTAAAGCTCACAATCGATATACAGTTAAGTGGACTGAACGATTAATAAAGTTGTGAATATAGATTATGCAGCCAGCTGAAAAAGCTCATAAACACCTCCTGAAGTTTATTCTTTTCAAGGATTCGAGCAAAATTATGCTTTCAGTGTCCATGCTGCAGTGTTATTGTTTGAGGGTTGCAGAGATTCAGATAGGACGGTGTCGGTTTTGTAGTGCATTTTCATGTAGCAGAAAGGCTGGCAAAGTGTAGTTAACTGACTGACATTGCACATCCTAAGTGATGTAGGAATATGTAATGTCAGGATATAATAAGGCTAGTTGACTTTTTTTTAGGTTCAGAAATTTCTGCAAAGCCATATGAGAAATGAAACAGAATTTATCTTAAAAAGCTGAGTAAATCTTGCAAAAAAAGACTCAAATATCTTAATTATTTCTGCTAATAAGCTGATGCTATGAATGGAATTAACAGATATCACAAACTGAATCATTTTTTTGCACAGAGATATTATAGATGCATTTGTTTAGGGGAAAAACAAAAAACGCACAACCAAAAATCCCAGTGGTTTTGAAGAATTTAAGAGAACAGAACAGTATTTGGAGCACAGTCCTGACAGGAATTAAATTTTTAATACCATATGTGCCGCATAAATAATAATTACCACAAGTATTTGAATCAAATTAATTTTGTACTACTAATTTAAGCTCTTCAAAAGTTCTAGGGCTAGTTTCTTCTCTCTTGAGCAAATGAATCTGGTACAGTATTGACAGCCTTAGATTTCATGAAGTCTCCCTGGTTCCCCACATTCCCACTGGCATCACTGGCTATTTGAGGAAAGCCTTATAGCCAAAAGGGACCATGGCCATTTCTTCTGTCCACACCACACATTTTTCAGCAGTTCCTTCCGTCAGATCCTATGGTTGTTTCATGCTTGCACAAATCCCAAATGTGGCCAAGTGGATATATTACCAACCCAACGCTTGCCTACAATTTCGTTTTTAACGCCTGCATTACAGCAGCCAGCTGGGGGTAGGCAGTAGGCTGGCTATAACAGGGAAAAGCAGGAGTTCACAACATTCACAACACGCAAACCCCTCTTACGTACTTTCTCAGTCTGTGCTGGTGGTTGCCACCACCGCCCCTGCACTGCCACTGGCCACCCTTGCAATGCGGATACTCATTTTTGCAGCGTAACCCTTGTTTCCAGAGTACATGAAACAGCCAACACACCGCCCCACAACGGTTAGAAAACAACAACGGACCTGCCAAGTAAAGCAGCTCTGAACATAGAAACCATTTTCCAAAACCCTAAGAACCCAACAACTATTTGTGCTCAAGCGTGTGGTCTGTTTTCCCCATTCGAGCACTTTAAGGTATCAATATTTTTTTAAAATAAGAAGTAGTTGTAAATGAGCAGTCAGGCCCATGTGGTCAGCGTATAACACTGGCAAGAACAACAGTACGTGGGCTGGTGCATTGGGTCTACCACCACTCTCGAGACCCCCCTGATAGTTACCATAGAGATAGTAGGAGCCACAAAGAGCTTCGATCACATTACTGGCTGGGAGGGGGTCAATTTGTATGCGCGAGCCCTGCTGGGATTGAAAGAATGCAGAGGAGGACAGGAAAGATAATAGAGAGAAAAATAAGTGAAGGGAGAATACAAGAAACGAGAAAAATGAAAGAAAGAAAGAAAGGGGTGGGGGGGTGTTGAGAGAGATGAGGGGAGAAGGGGAAACCAAAGGGAGTGAGGGATTTCAGAAGCAAAAAAGCCGGCAGAGAGACCAAGGGGAAATGAAGAGAGAAGGAGAGAGAAAGCGAGTGAGAAAATTCATCTTGCACAGACAGCGCTCGTGTCGCTGCCCGACAGGAATCGCTGCTCCAGAGGAGCTGAGCCAGCGGCACGGCCAGCCGCGAGGGCAGCAGGGATGGAAGGATGGATGGATGGATGGATGGATGGGTGGATGGACAGATGGATGGACAGATGGATGCCTGCAGCACCTGACCCACGCCATAAAAACTGCTCCAAACATGCAGCGGAGCAAGGAGACAAGATCACAGAGAGGAGAGGCGGGTTTGCTTTCACGTGCCCATGGGTGAACAGCCTGAACGTGATGCTGACTGAGCCAGCGCCACAAAAGCAAACAGGTTTCTTTCTCCTTTGGACTCCTCAACCCAGGGCACTGAGGGCTCGGGGCTGGACAGGTTTTGCCTCCGAGAGCCGTGACTGCCTGAGGCTGGTGGGGCTGGAGCTTTGGCAGCTGCTCTCGGTCTCCAGGAGACCCACATCAGCCCCCATGGCCCCCGCTGCTGTGTGCTCACCTACGCTTACCCTGTCGGAGCACTGTATATCATAGAAACATAGAATCATAGAATGGTTTAGGTTGGAAGGGACCTTGAAGATCATTGAGTTCCACCCCCCCTGCCATAGGCAGGGACACCTCCCACTAGACCAGGTTGCTCAAAGACATATGCCTTCAAAGACACTGGCAGACCTTTCTAAACTAAGACAACACCTAAGTCTGTACTCCAAAAAGGCTGAGGAGAACACTTTGAATGACTGTCTAAATCAGCAGAGCACCCAAAATACCAAACCTGGAAATAAACCCTCACAGATGTCTGTGTGACCGCTGTATCATTGCAACAATCTGTTGTTCCTCTGCAGGTTAGTAATGGCACAGCCAAAGCCTGCTGATCCTTCAGGAGGAATCCCAGCAAAGTCAGAGAGAGAGAGAGAGGTAATAGGATTCAACACATAACTAATGACATTTAAAGAAAAAAGTCTTATTTGGTGGCACGTTCATCGGCCCCGTACCTCCCAAAAGGTAAGGGTAACAAAGAATGTCCTGCTTTGGTGGTCTCATCAATGCTGTAGCATCCCTTCGTGCTGCAGCAGCTCACCTTGCAGGTCTTCCCAGGACATGCACAGCTTCATAGCCTCGCGCTGGTACTCAGCTTCAATACCGGGATTTCTGTATGTCCACAGATCTCCTCCTGGTGCTACGAGGAATGGTCCAAAGGCCAACAGAGCCACAGGCGGCTGTTGCGTAGCGCAGCCTCACAGCTGAGTGATAAAAGAATTTTTCCTGAAGAGAATGATGATCTGCCGAGTTTTCCTAAAATGCACCTTTTCTTCATACCAGGAGCACCACAGTACTCCTCACCTTCAGGGCCAGCCCATTCAGCCCCATAAGGCTAAGACAACATCCCCTAAATTTTCTTACAGAGAAACACATTTAATTATGTTCAGTGAAAATCAGCACGGCTTTCAGAGAGCAAAACACTCCACAATTGCCAATAGCACCCACTGGCCCGGCTGCAGTATCATGTGCTCAGTATATTACATAAACCAGACCAGAACTGATTATGAAGGTTGGGGGATTTTTAAATGAATTGATGTTATTTTTGTATCACTCCACTTTTGAAGCCAACTGTCAAACTGACCATAAATTAGATTTCTCAGTCACATATTACCACCAAAGTCGAGTTACCCCTGAGACCAACAGCGTCGCCTGTGAGTTAAAAGCACACAGATGCCTGAGTAACAGTAAAATTACTGAAGTATGTAAAAGCGTCTAGAAATGCTGTAAAACAGCTTTTCCATACATAGCAATGTCACCATTTTAAGTCAAATACACTGTGATTTTAGCTTAAAAAGCCCTCCAACACAACACAAACTAAATCAAAAACACTTTCGGTTCAGAAGAATATACTCTTCACGTAAAACTGTGAACTATAGCATGAAAATGGCATGTATAAAATCATAAAGGGCCTTTGCCAGAAAACCCAAAGAGTTTTATGCACAAGCTCCCAAACTGTCCTATGCATTAGAACTACTCTTTTTTTTTTTCTTCCATTCAATTTATAATACAGAATCATTTTTAAAAGAGATGGTGTCGGCCCTGCCACAGATATACTCAAAGATTTTGAAGCTTGCTTCCAGCCCTTCCCTTATCACCACCACATGCGCAGGGAGGGGATCCTCCAGTAAGCTCCTCCAGTAGTTCCCATCCAAGCCCAGCACAGCCCCAACAGCCCCATCTCAGACTGCTGAAGTCATTAAGCTTTTTTTGAACATCTACTAGCCAGATGAGTCCTCATTTCCAAATCCCTTACAATTTTTTCCACTACAAGAAAACTTTCCAAAAGCTGGGTAATAGGCCCCAAACAGTTCTTTCGGCTCTAATGTGAACTGGAAACTAAAAAACCGTCCAGCAGGTAATTTGTACAAGGCTCTTAAATCTTGAAAATGAGGCTGTTCATTTTCTAATAATAAATCTTTACTGCAGCTAATCTTATCTTCTTTCCACAATAAATTCCTAATTATTACCTTTCCAGCCAGCGTATCTGTGATTTTAAAAAGTGTGTGACAGCAGTAAAAGTAAGCGCTGGATCTTTAGGACTGAAAAAAAGGAAATACTTAGGTGAGGCATACAGAAGATCCTTGTTTTTTAAGCTCTGAACAACATGATATAACGGAACAAGTTACAGTCTGGGAGCGAACTATTCATACTAGAGGAGTCAAGGACAGTCACCGCTGCTCCTGCTCTGGGGAAGCTCCACCTTCTGCTTGAAGTGACCTGCACTGCCCAAATGAAAACGAAAGAGGAAAAGTACTTTTTTTTTTTTTCTTTCTTCATTTTAACTTAGACCCCGGTCAAAGCCAGAATCCATCACTAAATACTAAAGGCAAATGAATAAAACATTTTTGCAAATATTTGTCCAAACTCAGAACTTTGCACATCATTAATTACGAGTTTTATCTCTCATTTATACTGGAAGTACCTCAGGGCCAGCAACCCTGTGAGGCCCAACAGTACCAAGCACGGTGTGTGTAACGGCACAGACCTCGTCTGCATCACTTTCACTCTGCTGAGGCTAAACAAATTACAGAGAGTATCTGCGAAGCTAATTTTTGAGTTTCAGAATATTTGTATCACCCAAGAAAAAAACAATGCCAGATAAACTGTGTCCTCAAATAAAACTGCAGATCTGAATTTTGAATAGCAGCTACTTGTCACTGCCTGTTCTCAATCAAGCTACAGAAGAAGAAAAATTTAGAGTAGTGATCTGAACAACACATCTGTCTGAGAAAACGAGAAATGTTTGCAGGGAAATTGTAAAAACAAAAAGGAGACCAAACGTGATCACTCCCATTTTTTCCTCCCATTTTACTGCATCACTTTACAATCACTTTTTAAACAGTACAACGGATTTAACTCCACTGATTTTTAAACAGATATATTTACAAACAGCACTCAGCTTGTTAAACCAATTATTCCTCACCAATATATACACTACTCTAATAAGCACTTAATAGTTGTTTGCAGAGCCTGGTGTGGCAATGACCCAGCAAGAAAACAAAATAACCAGAATATCCTTTCCATTCAGAGTAAAATATAAAATCACCAGTTCCCTTGGCCTCAGTTATTTGGAAGCTGCCAGATATTCCTCGCCCTTCTGGAAGGTGTGGACAGAAGTATTCCCACATCTTTCCCTGCCTGTTTACCTATTAAGGTGCAATCTAGCTCCCAGGTTTTGTCACTGAAGCGATGATGATAATAAAGGAATATAATAATAGAAAAAAAAGTCTGAGCTCATGTCACATAACAATGCTTTAGGTATATCAGGGCAAATGAACTTTATGAACAAAAGCTTTCTTCTTTACAGGAAAAACAGGATACTGTTGTTTCGCTTTTCCTGTGAATACATTTCTTTCAGGCAAAATATGTATTTTGAGTCATTATTAAAAAGACATCTTTTAACTTATCTGCTTTGGCAAGCAGATAAGTTAAATTCATTTATTTCTTCTATTGATTTCTACAAAATTTCTTTGTCTTTCACATTTGATGGACAAAATAAAGGGGTATATCTCCTTAGTCCTCCTTTGCACCCTGTTTCCTCTCTGGAACCCCACATACCTTTCCCACATAAATTGGAGTTTCATGACATTTAAACGCATTTCCTTAAGCTTTCAACAAATTTGATACGGCTTTCATCCCTGGGCCCTATAGCAGTCCCCAAACCCCCAGTATTATTCAGTCTAGTTGAAATCTTCCTGTTTCTTAGATAACACTAACAATTTGAGCTGAGTGTTGCTTTCATTTTTAGAGTAAAACCTGCCCATTAAGAAGCCAGGGCCTGTTTTTCTAGGGTATTGTTTCTAGTTTATGCATTTTTTTTTCCTCACAAACACAAGTTTGTAATTTTAGCCTCTGATGGAGCTTGTCATTTGCATTTTAGTAATTTTGCTCACTCTGCTTTTCACAAATGCTATTCTTTTGAGATTCCTACATGCTCCCATTGTAAAAAATGACTAGGAAGCTGCTTGTCTTCATAGTGCCGTTTGATCCAAATCGTCTCAAGAAATGCTGTAGAACATCAGGAGGCCTATGAAACAGATGCTAAAAATATTTTAATGTATCAGTCCACGGGGGAAAGTATGGCACTAAGAAATTAATGCAAAAATGTTCAGATACAGAAAGTGAAATAATCAGGAACTGCACATGCAGCATCTCAAAATTTCCTTGAAAAACTAGAAACTTTAATAAGAACAACACAGTTCCCAATAGGAACCTTATTTTCAGCAGTTAGATTAGAAATGCTGCCCAAATTTATATTAAAAAATCAGTAAGTGAATAAAATCAAGCAGTTATGCCCTGCAATCCTACTCTCTAATCTTCAGACAATGCTCTCCAGCCATTCCTGCATTATTTTTATTAGCTGTCTTTGGCTTTTTTAAGTGCGTTGTTTCTGCTGAGCTTATCTACGAAGGAGTAGGTCCAAAGTAAGCAAACAGCAACGAGGAAATAAATAAATAAATAAATGATCCCAGCGCAGGAGCCTGTCTGAGCCTGAGTGGCTGAACCACTGACTTATTGTCTCTGCTCTCACCACACCCCCCCCTTCAGTTGGTTGTTCCTGGGTTTTTAAAAAAAAAAAAAAAAAATTATTTTTAAAATTTGGGGAGGCCTTACCAATATTAATAGCCTTACAATTCTTGTAAAAAAAAAATACATGTTTTGCAGTTATATGAAAACAAAAAGCATCTGAAAGCAGCATGTTGTATTTGTTTTCACCATCAGGGTTTTTTTTGGGGGGGAAGGAAAGGAAAAAAAAAAAGAAAGAAAAAATAAAGACAGCTGTTAATCCATTTTAGTAAAAGTGGAAAAAATCCTGGGGACTTTCTAAGCCTAATTTCAGCCTAGAGTGATTTTTATGGCCAAACAATGAATCCTTAGAATAATTGGTTCGTATCATGAATACACAACAAACTCTGAACCCAGGGCCTGATCCAATTTCCAGGGTAATCAGTAGGAATACCTCCTTTGACTTCGGTGACTGTAACAACGTACAGTATCATTAAAAATAAAAAATCTTTACAAATGTGTTCTGGGTGAATACAGACCAATTGTTTTGTTTATGTTGAATGAGCTCTAAATGTTTTTGCAGCATTACATGTGACTTATATTGATGCGAACAAATCAATATAAATCGTGGGTAAAAAAAAAAAAAAAAAAGCACCATCACTTAGAGAGGTACTAAATTTCCAGACCACAGTATTCAGATTATGATTATTTATTGCCATTGTACGTAGATGAAAGGCTGTGGCGTTCCTTCCAGTTTCATTGCTTCGTGCCAGCTGAATTCTGCGAGAGGGATGGTGTTAGAAATGGAAGGCTACAGTAATGTTAACTATGCTGTTTCCCTCCAACATCCATTTTGTTCCAAAGAAACACTTGCCAGAGATTAAAATATTCAAGATGGCTGTTTTCTGCACCCTTTCTGCGAGCTCTACAGTTTTTCACGTTTCAAATATTCCAGCTCCACGTCTTTACATGGACTATTCATATTTTATTCCCCATCTTATCTGCCTCCCCACTCATTAAATATTGGCGAAAGTTCAAAGGGGGGGTGTGGGGGGATGGGTGTTTGCTTAAAAACTGCTTTATTTCCCGCCCGGACACCCACGCAGCCCCCCGCACGCCGTTTCGGTCGGATGCCTCCCGCGTACCCCCCACTCGCCGGCCGAGGATGCGCGGCCGCCGCCGCCGCCGCCACCACCACCGGCGGGGCGAATCGCCCCCGCAGCCCCCCGCGGCGGGGACACCACCGACAGCGGAGCCCGGCCCGGCCCTGCCCCGCCGCCCCGCTCCGCCGGGGGAGGCGACCCGGGAGGGAGCGCGGCGGCTCCGCAGGGGCGGCGGGGACCCGCACCTTGACTTCCGCGGGGACCCCGCCGTCCCCTCCCGGGCTGCCACTGAGCAGCTGCGGGGCGGGGCGGGAGATGGCGGGGACCGGGGCGGGGGGGGGGGGGGGGGAAGGAGGGGGCGGCGGGGGCCGTGGCTCCGCTGCCGGCGGAGGCTCCGCTGCGGCGGGGGCGGGGAATCCCGGCTCCGCGCCGCCCCGCCCGCTGGCAGGAGGCAGCGGGAAGCCCCGGGGAGGGGGCGGCGCGGATTCCCGCGGCTCCCACGCACAGCCCACCTCTCCCCTGGGGTTTCCCGTGGCGGGGGGCAGAGTGGGCTTTTGTCCCCGCATGTGTCTGTGTGTGTTCCCACCGGAATAAAGGCGGGGGTCGGGCTGGGGCCGGGGGCACCGGCTCTGGGGAGCCCCCCCCCCAGCCCTCCATCCCGCCGGGCCGGGCCGAGCAGCCGGCGAGAGAGGGGGGCGCAGCAGAGGCGGCTCTCCACCCCTCACCCCCCTCCACCACCACCACCCCCTCCCCGAGGTGCGGACCCCCCGGAGCTGCCCCCTCTGTCCCCAGCTCCGCCGGCTGCTGCCCGTCCCCCAGCCCCGCGTCCCCGTCCCGTCGCCGGGCGAACAAAGAGCCGCGGCGCCGTGCGGGTTATTGGGCTTTATCCAGGCGTCGGGCGCAGGCATGCCAGGTTGTCTTCTGCCGCTGGTCCTCCGGTTCTCCCGGACGTTTCGAGGGCGTTTGGTCGGTCGGCACAGATCAATATTAACGCTAGAATTTAACTCGGTATTTATTAAGAGATCATTCGGAAGATGCCAAGTCTTTTTTCCTACAGGTATCAGCTGATGGTACCGAGAACGGCGTCTATCCCAAACTGCATATAGATAAAAGGATTAACGTTAAGAATCGGATGGTTTATCTGGGCACGTTACACGGCTGTGAGAAGCTTTTTTTCATGGCTGAGAACTGAAAGCTTCACTGACCTCTAAAAATTTTTTTGCTTCATACAAAGAAAGCTTCGATTCCCTATCTTCTCCCCCCCAAAAAAATGTACCAGGTTTCCCGTTTTCCACAACCTTGATTGTAATTAGTTAGTGAGCAGATGGGATGAGGCACTTTCCATGCACGAGCTTTCCGCTGCTACAAAATGAGTTTATCACGCAGTGCCTAAACGTCGCTTTGCATGACTGAGCCCCCGGTGTGCGTCCGGAGGAGCCCCCTCCCGCACAGGTAGCTCAGGAGCCCGGGGTGGGTGCTCACACACCGCGTCTATTTTAACAGGTTTGCTGGCGGACATCTGCACACCAACGTGCAACAACTGGAAGGAGCGTTAACAAACCTCCTGGTCAGCAATCATCACCTCTGGAAAACGCATCTGGGACTTGCTAAAGGAGAGCAAGATTGGCTTTGTGGGAGCAGGACCGCTTGTCCTTCCTCCCGGAGTATCAGTTTGGTAAAGTTTAGCTCCTAAATTGTTACTGCCTTTCCAGCCATTGCCGCTCTACACTGACACGATCAAATTTTGGTTGTTGATTCCTGTCAGCTCTTGACGCCTGCCCGGTAGCGGGGCGATCCCAGCACAGACAAACGCAGATTTTTAAATTTCTGTCGCCTGCGAGGCTTTTCGCTGGCTGCGGCGAACGCAGTGCCAGCGGGCTGGCTTCATCCTTCCGCTGCCAGCGACGTGGAAATACCAAGAAAGGGGGGTTTCTCTAAATGGCTCTAGTTAAAAAAAAAAAAAAAAAAAAAAATATTCTAGTGATCGGTAGGAAATATTTATGGGTTAAGTGTTGCTAAAGGTAATCGGTGGGTCCTGCAGCGAGCTACACCTCCCCTGATGCTGAGCACACGGCTGCCGGCTCTTCAAAATGTTTTACCGAAATGTAAAAGATGCGGGTGATAGGGAAAAAAAAAAAAAATACGCCAGCGAGCTGCTGCAGATACAGCACATCAACGATTTAGGGTTTATTACTTCCAAAAGACTCTTCGGTGTTTCTAAATACATGTCTTTTCTCCGGTATCTTAGCCAGCGAGGGCCATATCTTGTCGTCAATGGTAAATCAATGGCGTAGCCTGACCTTTAAGAGGGCTATATCCTTTATTCGAAACAGGCGAGTTGAGAAAGACAGACCTGTGAAATACAGCTTCGCCGGGGAAAGAGGCATTTTTCACGCGAATTCTGTTTTCTGCAAACTGTAAATAGACCCTCGCAGACTTGGCAGGAGTCGGTCCGGGAGGCAGCCGCCACTCACACGACCCTGTGCCTCCTTGGAAGCGGCTCCGGGGCTCGGAGACTGCCAAGGTGCCAACTCCTAATTGATACGTTGAGGCGAAGCTCCCAGCGTAATTGCTTTTAACATTCATTTATGCAAAGCGGCTTCGGGCGGGCAGGGCGAGCCCGCAGCGGCAGCGCTGCCCGCCAGCAGCCACCGGGGCCTGGAGGCACCCCCTGCCCCGGCCGGCGGGGACCCGCGGGGGGGCCGCCGTCCTGCCCGCCGGGCCCGGGGCGGGGGGGAGCCCCGGGACAGGCTTCTCCCCGGCGGTGTGAGCGCCGGGGAACGGCGCTCCCTTCGTCCTTCGGGGAGAGACGGACGGCATTGCCGCCTGTGCGTGGCGACTTCTGCGCTCCCGAGCACTGGCGATAGCGGCCACAGTCGTACGCGACAGTAATTATAATCATCCTTCTCGCAAATGGCATTTCCCCCCCCTCCCCGGAGCCTCGGCTCCAGCCCAGGTTATCGGATGGCGATAGCTCGAGTGCCGTAAAGGCAGCGCTCCCTGAAGCGAACCCTCATCGCTCGGCATCACCATTAATTATCACCACGCAGCTCAAACAAGGTGTTCTCCTCCGCACCCTCCACCGCGGGGTAAAGAAACTCCCACAGACTCTCGTCCCCGCCCGCCTCAGCACAGACCCGGCCGCCGCAGCCCCTTCCCTCCCGCCGCCAGCAGCGGGGCCCCGGGGAACCGCACCGCTGGGGGGGGGTGGGCGGAACGGCCCCCGGCAGGTCCCGCACCCCTCCCGGGGCAGGCGGGGAGGGACGCGGCCCCGGCAGCCATCTCGCCCCACGGCCGCGAAGCCGTTCGCTGCCCGGGCGGCAGCCGCCGCCGCTCCCCGCCGCGGGCCCCCCTGTCCCCGCCGCGCACGCACAAAACGACGGGGGCTGCAACGGGCGGGGGGCGGGCCAGGCAAAAGGGGACGCCGTCCCTGGGTGGGCTCGAACCACCAACCTTTCGGTTAACAGCCGAACGCGCTAACCGATTGCGCCACAGAGACTCCCGCGAGGAACCGCCTCCGCGGCGTCTCCGATGTGCTGCGGCGCCGTGGCCGCCCGCGCGCCCCGCCGCGCGCCCCGCCGCCTCCTCGTCCCCGTCCTGGCGACCCGCGGGCCACCGCGCACCCAAACTGCGCGTACAAACCCCGGCTCCTGAATCATGAGTCTCGCCAAATGCTAAAAGAGGACGGAGAGAACAGCGACAAACGCGGCTTTACTTCTTCTAGCCAATATGAAAGACTCATTCGCAAAATCATTGCTCACAGCAGCGTTCCTTTTCTGGGGAATAAATTAACAAATCAGAGTTAAAACAGCTTTTTCTTGACTGCGGCTAATTCATCCACTACACCTGCAAGCCAAAATGTAATTCCCAAATATCATTGCAAAATTGCCATACTAATATTTGTAAAAGGTAATTTTAAGTGACTGCAGGGAGCAGTGAGGCTGTTTGAAACAGGCAGCATCCCTCTCCACGTATGTGAGCAAATTGTATTTACCCAAGTGACTGAAAACAGCAGTGGAGAAAAGCTAACCTTCCTGTTACCGTTTTATCGAAATCTGCTTCCCACATTACCTTACGGTAAATCGACACCTACGGCTCCGCCAAGTACAAAGTTTTCGCATCCAAACCTGAGCAAATATTTTCCCCTTTTCTTTCACAGACTGATACCGTTTGACTCTCTTTGCAGCCTTACAGTATGGGTTGCTTCATGTTCTCCCTGTGGCCTCATGAAGCTCTGCCTGATGGCCCTTCTGTGCGCTGACAGCCTTTGGGGTCGAGCACGCGCACGACAGCCACGACACCAGGACAGGCGCTAACTCCTTTCCCAGCAGATGCCGGTTACCTCCTGGTCTCTGCCCACCCAAGACCAAGAATTCCCCGCTCACTCCTGAAACCAGAGAGCCTTCAGCAGCAGGAGTAAGGGGGAGAGCGTTGTTACACCAACTCTCATATTTTGCAGAAGATGTTGCTCTTCAACACTGTAAGACATCGTTCCTCAGCCCCGTAACTTCAAGCTGACCATTTGTTGTCCACAGCTCAGCCTTTCCAGTCCTTCCGATACTTTGAAGAGAGCTACATAAATGTCAGTATTATCACAGCACTGCTCAATTTTTCTGTTGTGTATTGTTGGTACCTTACTGGCCAACATCTTTTAAAACATGGAGAAGAAAGACAAGACGTGCAAGTCCCCAACAGTAATGAAAATAATTGCTTTAAAGATTGCTTTTAGGGGCATCCTGCCCACTGCGGCATGCTTTCCTACCCACACCTATTCTCAACGTCAGAAGAATCGGTTCACAGGCTGGACTGTTTTCTTTGTGTAGGAGGACAAGCAATCAGTCCTGTGATTTTATGCACAAGCAAATGGATATTTAGTGGAATTAGCAAAATTTCAGTCTGAACAAAAGCCTAACCCATAGACTGATGAACATTTGGGCATGGATTTTGGGCCCTGAAACATTGTAAAATTATACACACGAAAAATTTATACACACGAATATTCCCACTAGTTTTAATGACTGTAAACTTGACTATTTTCAACATCTGTGTCTAGAGGCCAGCTCTAAAAAGGGACTTCGCTATGCTGATACTGGGCACAAGCTCTAACTTTGAGGTGTCTGAGAGGAGCATCAGGCATCCCAGGCTGCCTGTTCAATGCGTCGGCACAGCGAGAGTGCAGCAGGTGAGGCTACAGAGTCACCTGGCACCTTTCTTCTCAGCATTCTTCCTTACCAGATCTCAGAGTCTTCCATTTTAAGTCTTACAATGTAAAAAGAAAATAAAAAGAACACACACAACAGCCACTGCTACCTCTTCAGCTTGAAACCCACAGATCAGCAAAAGATCTGAGCGTGGATGACTTTTGCTGACTGCTGCAGCACTAACCAGTGAGCCATCATACCAGAGAGCAACGTTCACTGCTCCATAATCGGAAAAGATTAGCTGTCTACCCTTGGGAGAACGCTTCTGACTGCATCTTCAGAAGAAAGGAAGAGGCCAAGTGCTGTTCAAGGTGTTCAGAAACGAGAAAGGGATGCTACTTCAGATTAATCGTCCTCCCTATCAGTGTTTTGTTCTTTATTCCCAGGCAGCTCTCTTCCTCAATACACAGTTTCTTGTGGATAGTAACTGGAGTTGCTTAATTTTTCCCAATATCTAGTGTATATAATTTAAATACCATTATTGTATTCACTGATTATGATTTTTTTCTGATTTTTTTATCAGAAATGTATGATATTTTATTTTATATTTTTATAAAACAATAAATATATATAAATACATTATATATGGATATATGAAAATATTCTACTATCTAATATTAAAAATTAATGATATATAATATTTAACTATTTTAACATTATTTTCTTGTTATTGTGGGATCCATGAACGTAAATGTTCATTGCTATGACATCAGTGACCTTCTTCAGGTATAGGCTTTGGTTCGTGAATGTCAGAGAAAACTAATATAGGACAGAGGGGGAAACTGGGTATTGTTTATGAATTTTAAAAACATACTGTATATTCAGCCTCTGTTCAGAAAAATAAGTCTAGCTATTCACCCAGAACTGTTCCTAAAATCAATTCAGTAGGACCTAGCAGAAACAAGAGAGTCTTCCCACTTATACCACAGAATTACTCATTAACGACTCTATTTCTACAATTTCTCACAGGAAAGGACAGTTTACACCCCAACAAGCTCATGCGCCTACAATATTTATTATTCTATGTGTCATTTTTGGTGAAATATTTGTGAGCTCTTGAGTTACAGCCTGGCCCAAACAACAAAAATTCGCAGTCACAAAAAATTTCAGAGCAGCTACTTGGTTTCTGCCCAAATATATTTCTGATTCCTTACTTTGTAACAGAAGTCTGGAAGTGCACAGCTTACCACCCAAAGATTTCTTGTGTTTTACTCTGAAACATATGCTTCCGGCCCTTACCAGAACCAGGACATTAAAATAAATGGAAAACTAACATAATTCAACACTGCTATTGAAGTTATTAAAAGCCGAGAATAAGATTTCCATGACAAAAGCTTTTTCTTTATGGAGCTGCAAGCATCAAACCATGGAAAGTATACTCCTGACGAAGGAATCAAAGTGTTGGAAGAGGCAGATATAGACAGTTTTTCTTGATTATTCGCAAGACTTCTGTTCTTTTCATTCTTCAAATAAAATGCATTTGGAGGTGTTTTTATTCAGTTGTTTGTATACAGATTTGCTATTTTTCAGATATAAAGGTGGCTTACCATATTTTTTCCTAAGACTTTATTAACTAAACACTTCTACCCTTGGGTCTGTTAGTAAAATCAGAAAAGTGTTATAACTGAAAGGACGTCCCTGCAAATAGGATCAACTTACTTTAAAAGCAAAGAACAAGACTGAACAATAGTATTTTACTGACCTCTCCAGTTCACTTAGCTCTGGCTTCTCTTACAATGCAAGTCACGCAAAAGAAAGCTGTACCTAGATGGGAAAATCCAGAAATCTTGGGATGTTGCTAATTGCAGACTGTTGGGTAACCTAAAAGTCAACCATTCTCCCAGCCTCCATAACCATGTTTACCAAAAGGAAATGGCATAGGCTGCCTGGTTCTGGATCACAAAACGTATAGCTGCACTTATCTCATGTTCAGGAGAGAAAAAAGTTGTTTCAGTGTGACTTGCGACAAAATTATAGAACAGCCATTGCTATTATCAGTAATTTGGAATATAGTCTGCAGCTGTGGGGGAAAAAAAAACCCCAAACCAAAGAGAGAGGGCTACATTCAGAATTGATCTTCAGATCTCACCTGACATACTGTAAGGGGAATTTTGCATTGCAGTTCTCTGCAACCTATCTGTTCTGAGTAGCTACTGAAAAGAGTGCAATCATTATGGCAGTCAGTTTAATACTTTCCACACACACACACACACAAAAATCTTAAGATACTGCTTCAAAAAAGTGAAAAGAAGAAAATTTTTCTGGTATAAAAAGTGAGCATAACACTGAGGAGAGTAATAATGATGCTTCTTACATAGCACTTACTTCTCTCAAGCATTTCTCATTATCATGGTGAGAAAGGGAGAAAATTCCTGGCCTTGCAGGTTTTTTGAACTGCACCTACTAAGAATGCTTAAGAGTTGTTAAAATAATAGTGAATATCTTGAAAATAAGAATGAGTTTTATGCAACTGAACTTTAATGTTGTCTCTACAGAACACACAGGAAAGCAGAGGAACTGCCAGCCTGCGTTTTCAGGAGCAGCAACCTATTTTAGCATTTTCTGGAGTCCAGGATTCAGATTTAAGTTCTAAACATAGGCCTCAGTTCAGGAAAGCAACTGTGTTCAGAGCAATATGAAAGCATGTGTTAACTTCAAGTGCAATCAGATTACTAGCATGGTATAAAAGTATTTTCTTAAATAGGTTAATCTTAAGAAAAAAAACCTGAAGGGCAAATTTTAGAGCAGACTCAAAACTACTGTTTGTTAAAAAAATGAGAAGAACACAAATTTAGTATCCTTCCAATGCTTAGGAAAACACACGTCCCTGAAATATGCTCACCAGAAAACACCTACCTCAGTTCTAAAACTTATTTTGCAGGTGATCACACTAGTCAGCTTTACATCTGTCCAAGCGCTATAATTCACCCAGAACACTAATGTCTGAAGGAAAAGCAGTGAGAAAGGAAAACTCAGGTAAGCTTTGTGGATCCACTCCAGATATTTCCAAACAGGAATCTGACATGTTTGGCCAGGCAGCAATCTTAAGAAACCTGTGCTGACAGGCTGTGTGGGCAACACCGCTTCTGGAGGCCTTTTCTTAATCAGACTGTTTCAAAGAGATGAGGCATCAAATTCTGGTATCAGTGCTCTTTTCAGGATGTGTTTACAGGCTCAAAATGTTCTTGCATTGCTTTCTAGAAGAGTTCTGTATGAAAGGTGACACAGGGGGGCCAAAGAACCATAGAGAAGCCATTATATTTTAGTTCCTCCAGCTACATTTATTACCAGCTATCAAAAGATTAGCAGAGGCTTCTAATCCTAGAACTCTATTGCCAAAATGGAGGGACGTTATGAAATCCCACCGTGAAAACAAACTTGAATTCCTATGGTTACGGTTAGCTCCAGCAGAATTCTAACTCTCTCAAACACCTCTAGTGCAAGGATGCTTCTTCCATGGCTGCTCCCTTGCTTACCCCTTGCGATGCGAGCAGCTGCCTGCAGGACCCCAGGATACCAAACATGTTGGTGGCCTGAACCTGCAATAAAAACCTCTTTCTTGGAGTTATAATAGGAATGGTATACAAGAGGTTCATCTTGTTCCTTATAAGGATTATGGAAAAGATATTCAGAATACTCTTGGTCATACACAGCAGAGAGAAACTAAAGGATACCTCTCTCTCTCTCTCTCTCTCTCTCTCTTTCTCATAACCAATCTCTTTTCTTCATATGGTCTCAGACATGCACAGATGTTACAGTAATGGGGCCTAGATAAAAAACTAAAAACAAAACAAAAACTAGGTCTCACGCCTACAATTGAGTGGGAAAGAGAAAAATTGAGGAGGTTTATATTTACCTCAGTTGAAATAAGGGACAATGTATTTCCACTGTTCTATGAAACTTTATGATCACTCAGCATAGACAGGAATTCATGTGGGTGCTGCAATATTTAAAGAATAATTAATAAAAAAAAATAAAACCTTTAAGCCCCCAAAATAAATATGCCTATCCTAATGCCAAGTCTTGAAAAGTATGAGGTAGAGGAAAGTAAAACTATGGAGAGCAAAGAAGGAAGAGACAGATTAGGGAGAAAAAAGAGAACAAAGAGGAGTGGGAGGGAAACAAAAGGATAAAAAATCAGAAAAGTGAAAGAAAGTCTGAATTACCTCATTTTTCAGACAGGCCATATTCCTGCTGCTCTCAGAGATTTTACAGTGGAAAAGGAACCAACATATTTTTGCAGCTTCAACAGCTTGCAGTGAGACTGAAGGGAAAAGGAGAACGCAGAGGGAGCTGACCTCTCTCCAATTGCTCCTGTCCTAATGGATGGTATAATCTCCACTACAGCAAAGGAACAGAGAAGGCACTTAGTGAGTTACTCACAGCTCCCTGTCCCCTCCTCCTCCTCTTGGCCCCCAGCTTCTCAGATCTTTCTATTAAACTTTTAATAGTGGGGACCCCCTCACTCAGGGCAGCACTGCAGTCATTCATTAGTGTCCACCTAGGGAACAAATAACTCTTTAGCTGCACTGTAGGTGTCCAGCTTGCTTTGTGCCTGGAGGGGGATTTGTAATCGAAACAGGGAAGTGCAGGAGCAAAGAGAAAAAATGGGCAATAATAACCCGTGAACTTGCCTTTCATTCAGGTAACACACAAGACACATGTTAATGATTTCAGCTTAAGTACCAGGCAGAGAACTAACTGTACACTAACCAGGCAGAAACCACCTGCGTGTGCCAATGGAGCTAAGCAGGGACTTCTTGGAGAAGGGACAGCGAGAAGTAACTTGCTGAATTTGCAGGGCATTGCTTTGTTGTGTGCTTTACTGTTCTTCATTTGCAAAGTCCCTTTTCGGACTTCACCCGAATGGATCAACAAGCTAACATTTTTTTCTCAGGTCTTGTAGTTTAGCCCGTCTGCACAGAGTATTCCTGTAACTGGATTAGGAGAACCTATGAATATCGAGACAGAATGCGCTGGGATTTCAGCAGCTATGTTGTCTAATGGGACTAGAATATCAACCAGTTATGTGCTGTGTTTGGCAGGACTGTTTCAGACCTCATGGCTTAGATCGTCTGAACCGTTAAGATAATTTTTAAATACAAATTAATTAAAACATAAGCAAATAGGAAATGAGTTTTGCTTCCTATAATTTCTGTCTAAATGCACGCGTGTGGAAAACCAATCAAGCAATCTCTATCTAAGCACTGTCCTTCATTTGCCTGTTTCAGCTTTTTGGTGACGACCGGCCACGACAGGGCGAGAAAGCCGTTTGCCCATCTTGCCAGTACCCTTGGCTGAACACAGCAGCCTGCAGCATATAATAGGCAGAAGACAGCCAGAGAAATACAAGAGAAGAAGGATCTCTTTAACAGAGAAGAGAGGACTGCAAATACCTTCGAGGACAATGTTTCCTTTTTCATCCCTAAATATTTGCAATCAATACAGCTTCAGTATTTCGCAAGCTAATCAATAATGTAGTGACAGTGAAAGAGATGTGAGGGTCTTTTTAGTGGCTACAAACTGGCAATGATGCTTTGATGGCTCCTACTGAGGATTTATCATTTCTTGGATAATCTCCCGCAGAACACTGTGGTGCCTGAGAGTTTAATATACAATATGGCTATAGGAAGGAAACTGGACAGATGACTGCACTTTATCTTAATTCCCTATAGCATCATGTGCCAAGGAAATCAGAGGTAAAACAAAAGCATGATACATATCTAAAAGTATGAATACAGTGGATGGAGACTGTTGTTTGGACATTTAATAAAGCTAAGCTGGTCCATAAAAGGTAACGCAGGCCAAGGGTTCTATGAGGAGCCACAATCCTGTTTTGCCATTGTCCTTGACATGAGGGACTTCAGAGGGACTTTATTATTAACTATTATTATTAGACTATATTATAAACTATTTCAGAGACACACACAAGCTAAATCTCTCTCCCTTTCCACATGTGTGCAATTCACGATCTTCAAGAGGGCTGTTTCTGTGAATAAAATGAGAACTTGCCCCTAAATAAAGAATCGCATGCAGTACTTAATAAATAGGAACAGAAGAGGTTACGTCTCCAAAGCTTGCTACATTTTGGTCAAAATGCAGGCCTTGGCCCCTGGCTGAAGTGACCAGAACATTTACTGAGATGTGCCACCCCTGGGGGAAGGGGTCTTCCATTCAGACATCTCTACCGCTATGCAGGACACTGCCACTCACACACAGCATAATCCTCCCAGGAAAAGGAAACACAGGCTGTGCACAGCAGCATATTCTGACAATACCAAAGTCCTCCTCCTTCTCCTTGAGGCTGTGGTGTAGGGCCCTAATAATAAGTCCAAGAGCAGTCAGACAACATGTGAAATCTCATCATTTCACCTGCCCAGGAACCCTCTAGGCCTGAAAGGACTAAAATTATTCCTTACCCATTCTCCTTTCTCACTTTTCTTTCATTACGTAAAGGCCTTTCTAGATTTCCTGAAGTTTGTGTTGCAATTATTTACTACCTCCAAATAATTATTGTACATATATGAAATTCTACTTTAAGAAAAAATTGTATATTAATAAATACACGTTGCAACATATCCCAACTGCTACTGAAGAGACTCCTGATCATCCTGCTTTACAACATTTTACAACTATGTATTTTTCAAAAGAACCCAATCCAGCATTTTCAGTTTTTTATACAGCCAAGCAGTAATTGCACTACCATCAGCTTTTTCAGTTTTATCATGCTACATGTTAATACACTGTACATTTGCTCAATTTCTACAAGTAACTACCTAAGTGTAAATACAAAATATGAAAAACATATGATCATGTACAGCATATTTTTAAGTCTTATAGCCTTTCCTAGTCTTATCATTACAACATTAACTAGCTTTGAAAAATTCTGCTACCACTCAGAGCACTTTAACAATTGCTTTCCTTCTGTATTGATGCAATTGGTATTTCCAGATTCTCAGAGGTTTAACCTTTTTTTTTTTTGCAGTTTATAAAAAAACATAACCCACAAAACAGGTGTGCATGAGTCTGTCAATGCACCTGGAAATTTTCAATCTTTTTAAAAAAATTAAGATAATTGACATAGTTGTATTGTTAAAATCAGTGAATTTCAATTAAATTGTCAAGTAACCTTAAAATAGCTCATTTTCTGAAATTCTTTCATTTTTTTTAAGTTAGGATTTTTTAAAGGTTGTTAAAATATTATGCCAAAACCATCAAGCTAAAACATGTCAAAATGAATGATGATATTAACAACAAAAATTACATTTATGATCTTTTACAAATCACAGTATCCAGTTCAATGACACACAAGCAGATTTATAACAAAACCAGTGTCACAAGACTACATAACCCCTTAAAAGCACCACTTCTGCCATCTTCTACAGGCTTTTGCAGCTCGATAGGTACAGATAATTTGTATTTCATACAGCCAATGGTCATTAAAGACCCCCCCATATTTCTCTTAAATTGCATAAATTGGAAAATTGTTCATTTCCTCTTCCTCCAGCCCTGTTTTCATGTGTGATGAATTTAGGTATCTTTTGCTGAAAATGGGGAAGAGATTATGCTACATACAGATATGCCTGCTGAAAACAATTCAATGAATTAAAAATAACCACGGACTGCAACTGACCTTTCGTATAAACCATTTATCTCTATATTTTTGACATGCCTTAATGATTATTAGAGTTTGGCTCAATGAAAGCAACTGAAGAGTACAATATTTAGCATTCATTTTATATTATTTACAATTTCAGTGTTCTATTTACAGAGGTTTATGATCCCCATCCTGGAAATCGTATTCAGATGAATAATCCAATCTCGTTAAGTATTCTGAATGAGAGATGCAGGGACTGACTCTTTCATTCTGATATAAACACAAGATAAACAGGTAGACAAACTATATAGATCAACTTTGGTAGTGGATGCCTCCTTACTGGAGACGCTGTGTTTCCTATCTGTACAGTGTTTTTTAGGCAGATGAGCACAGCAATGTTGAATCCAAAGTCCTGACAAGCTCCAAGAGCTCTGCAGTACTTCTGTCGGAAACATATTATAATCAGCTCTACACTGCATGTACCCACTCCTCCCCCAAGACAAAAAGTTCACTATCTCCAGCACCACTGTGTGCAGAAACATCTTTTTCAATATTACGCTTCAAATGCAAAATGTTAATTCACAGTTTAGGATGTATTAAATATGGGTTTACCTCTATGAGGAAAAGGGATATATATATAACATAATTTCCACCCTAAGCCCAGTTTTTAACTAAAATTACCGTGGAAATGTATGTTTTGTTCATTTTGATATTAAATAAATGGATAATCACAACTGTGAAAATACTTCTGTGGCTAGTGACTTTTTTAATTTTGAAAATTAAATTCAGTCAATACATATCAAGATATTATTCATAAGGATTTTTAAATGAAAAAACTTAACAACACATGGAATTAGTATACATATAATAAATGTGTTAGAAATTGTACCCATTTCTAGTTCCGAGCAGATGCAACTATTGCCAACATCTTTCTCACTGGTACTTATTCTTTTCAGTTCAAAGGTTTACATACAAGGTTTGTGCGCATGGGTTTTCTGACATTTTCAGGATCTGGCCTTACAAACGTTCGAATAACTTTCTCCAGAGATATAGTCCAGCTCTGCTCCAAAGCTTCTCATCTTAGTCAAGCTGCTTACATGTTTGCAGAATTAAGCCCTCAGTATAGACGCAGATACACATGGCTAAATGAGATTTGGCTACCGATTTCACAATGTGGCATTCTGTATCAGACAAAGCAACAAAGGAAAGGTGACTTGTTCTCCTGTGTGAGCTGTAAATACCAACCATCACACCACTTAACAGGTTTATTTTATTAATAGCATATATTTAAAGTCTTCAATGCAAGTTTCTTTTGAACGATGAAAGGCTGGTAAATTCTTAAAAGATAATAATCAGCAGTGCAGCAGTTCTTTGATGGTCTGTAATTACCCAACTGTCCACTATTTGAAAGACAGCAGCAAACTACCACTCACCATTAGTTTATTTTTATATATAACTTGTACTTTAGGTAAGAATCCATTAATTACAAGCAAAACAAATTGCTTACTCGAAACACTTCCCACAGAGGCTTGTTTTTTTAAATGCATTAGTCTAGCTGAGATATACATGACATTTTAAATGGAGGTTAAACTGATGTAAATAAATGCAATTATTTGAAAGCAAACAGGATTCAGCCACATTTATTTCTGCATGGGACTACTGTATGTTTTCCCCTGGCGTGTGTCGTGAACAAGCACTGAACCACAGGAATTCCAGAAGGCTGCAGATTTTAAAACTTCCTACCGACATGAAATTTGACGATATGGCACTGCACTCTTTCTTTTAATTTTATATGATTTGCCTGAGGTAACATCTTGTGTAATTGTTCTTAAATAATTACCCGTAGAACTGCTTAAGCTGGAGGGATGGCACAAGGTTTGGATTTCACAGACTTTTTTGCTTTGCTAAGATAAAGCTACAGATGAACCCCACGCACGCCTGACTCCGACACACAGGAGCACTGCCGATCCTGACATGGCGGCAGGGCCATGTCAACCTTCCCACACAGGACTGTGCCCTGATGGCCGCCATCTCAGGCCTCCCCTGGGGGAAATGCTTGCCTGTTGCCCCCCGGCCAGTCTGTGGTGGCCACCGGCGCCCCCCCTGCCAGGCCCTCACCCCTTTCCGGGGAACCCTGCCCTCAGCCAGCCCCGGGAGCCTGCCATGACTCTCGGCCGCCTCAATGGCCGCCGCAGTGGCAACGCTCCTTCCCGCTCTTCTCCACAAGCACTGTACAGCACTGCCCATCCCACCACTGCCCTTCCCTGCCTCATACCCACCTCCTGCCTCATACCCACCTCCTGCCTCAGGGTCTGCCGCTCTCCAGCTCCGTTGGCAGTTTTCTCCCACTTCTTTCCTCAAAGTATCGCTCGCTTCCACCTAAGAACAACCACCTCAGCCTCTGCCCTGGTGCCTCACAGCCACCATGTCACTGTGTCTCCTCCACCTCAAGGCCCTCCAGGAGACACGGTGGCAGACAGCCCCTTCCTCACTCACCTCTTCTTTGCCAGCCCCTCACGCTGAGCAGTGGCCTCTCGCGGCAGCCCCCTCCCACCATCACAGTCCCCAGCGGCGGGGCGGGCCTCACACCGCCATGGTGGGGAAATGGCGGCAGCTGCCTGGAGACTCCCCGAGGCACGGCAAGTCCTGCTGCCGCAGCCCCAGAAAACACTGGCTCTTGACGTGAAAGTAAGTATTGTGTACACATATATATGTGCGTATATACACTCTACCTCTGTGCAATACTGTTTCTTTGTATCTTTCTTACAAAAATTTAACAATTTATGTGTAAGCAAAACCTGTCCCTCGCAGAGTAATACAAAGCAAAGTTACCCTGATCTAAGGCCAGAGGACTTCAAAAGCAATTATTAACCAAAAAGGACATGCCAAAACTAATAGCTATAATCTTGCAACCTTTTATAAAGGATTTAGATTTCAAAAGTAAAAGTTATTTGTAAAGTTTTTGTATGCTTTTTCTCATACGCTGCGCTGCTTTAGTTTTTTACTGGTGCACAGCAGCCCTTGATGCAGGGCTTTGAAATAAAGAAGAGTGAAAAATCACTGTACACCAGGAGCGACGCTGAGGAGCCGATGAATTTCCATGGTGCAGGCATTGGGCAGCCCAATCCCGCTTCTGCCGAAGACAAAAAGGGTCACTGGCAGCAAGTGGCTGCCACCAGTGTCACTGGCAGCAAGAGCAAGCTGCCCGTAGCAGCAAGGTTTTGCAAACCAGCTAAGTGGTATGATAGAGACTCTGGGACACAGTGATGCAATGTAATGTACCAAACTGTTTCAACCACTATTTTTGCCTTTTGCTGTCGCACAGGTCTTTGGGAAACTATTTAAAAGAATATTTAAATATGAAACACAAAATGTCGATTTTACATCCTGCTGATTTCAGCTACAGTTCTACGTAAGGAACAAAAAAAGAACACAAAAACATCTAATCAATAATATCAAAGTACACAGTCAAATAATTAACCTTCTATGTGCTGACCAGTAGTCTTGATGATGGTTGTTTCAAACAACCCAATTTAGGAGTAATTACAAAAGGAACAATCTTTCCATAATCAAACCAACATAGGGACATTGTTGGCTTACAGCACCTTTAGGGAGACATTGACCATTCTTCCTACTTTTGTATAAATGTGGAGGCATAAGCAAGACCCTGTCTTATTCTTGCTCTGTTGGAGAGGTTACCCAGGGGCTAGCAGTGCTGGGCTCCCAGAAGCAGTTTCCTACGAGACCAGATCCCACATGCTTTGTAGCAGCATTACTGTGTAAGGGCTAGTCACAGTCACAGTCTGCCCCATATAATCCATTAACCCAACCAGAGATCAATTCCTGGGAGAAGTCTGTCCCATTTTTTAAGAATGACTTTGTTGCCAGCATTGTAAATCTAGCAATAAACTGTTGCGAAACTCTATCCTCTCTCACATTTAAAAGAGCTTTGCAGAAAATGGATCTTGGGGGATAGGGAGACACAGGGACATCTGTCTCCAAATATTTCAAAGAGGAGCTTTTCTACCTGGGACTAAGAACACATTTTTGTGTTTTTGAATATTTATGTGACTAGTACATTTTTTAGAATGTTATTTTTACCATTATTTCAATAAACCATAGCTTTGTATGGTCACTTCCAAAAAATATAGGCAGGAATATCTTTGTCATAGTTACGTATTATCATCAGACATACATATTTATAACTTGCCATTTCCTTGAATGCTCCACATAAATAGATGCTCAGTGCTTGTCATGTTACATGTCTTGCAGAAAGTAAGAACAAAAGAAAAACAACAAAGAAACAATAACAAAAATAATTTTTAAAAATCTAAGCTGGAAACATAAAAGATAAATGTTCAGGCATAACAACCACAAATTTGAAGGCAGTGAAACTGAGCTATGTTTTGCTTTCCTCATGCTTATGAAAACAGTATGAAAGATGTCATGTGAATAGGGAGAAAATTATTTAAATCTAATATTATCCTTTGGGTAAGTGTATTTTATATTGATGGACTAATTAAAAAAAACAGTCACCTTTACCTTTATAATAAAGTTCTAGCATGCAGAAGCTCTAGTGAGAGACTAACCTTAATTTCTTTGCTCCAGTCACATGAACCTGGTCAGGGTCACAAACAGTTACATATACCCTGTCATATGGCACAAGGGTCAGTATCTACTAATTCCAGGGGCTACTGTTACAATATTCAACCACCAAAACTTTCAGATCAGAAGTTGAAAGTTTGAGACATTTATGAGTGAGAACAGAGGCTCCTAATTTAAAACGTGTGTGACCTTAATATAGCATTTGGGGGTTCAGAATGTTCTTATATACTTTGCCTAATACTGCAGTTTTACAATACTCCCTCACTTCCAGTCGTAAAACTATGGATTGATTTACCTTATCTGTAAATTATGAAGAAAAGAGCTCTGAAAAAAGCAAATTTCCATGACTATTTGAACCAGTAACATGCAAAACGGTTTTCCTTAATGCAAAAGCAGAACAAAAAGAACCTGCATGTAACCCTTAATTCCAGCAGTAAGTTAGCCTTTTTCACAGATGTGTATATTTTTCAGAAAGTACTATAAATCAGAATGATTCTGTACTTGTCAATGATAACTCTGTTTATGTAAAATAATCTTATAACAGGACACCAGAAGAATCTATCTTAATCGAAGACAGATTTATATCCATACGGTCCAGTTATTCACAGACTGTAACAAAACATATAAAAATGTAGATCTGACATCGTTGTAAGCCTTGCATACACAATTGCCTTCTTCATGTGTGATATAACAATGAAAAACTATCACCTACTCCTGCTGCCGTTGAAGTCAGGGACACATTCCCGTTTACATCACTCACAACTGGATGAGAGATCAAAACTGGTGTCCAGCTTTTGAAAACTCCTTAAAAACAGGTATCATATGTATTGGACTAACTCTGATTGTTCCACAACTTAATGGAAATATCACTTTTTTTCTTCATAATTATCCCAAGAAATTAAAACAAAACTCAGAAAAGTATGGACATGCACAGTATTTCCCATAATTTCCGTAATTCCATCCATAAGTTTTGCCATAATCAGTTTAGAGTACAAGAATCCAACTCAGAAACCTGGCACATCTAACAATATTCATTAGGAAATTAATAAATGGCAGTGTGAAAAAGAAATGGAAGACCTATATGCCTTGATATATTTAATTTTCTTTAGTGGGAACCAGTATGTTACCAATGAGTGATATTTGGAGCAAAATCTTTGCTTAACCATGTGTACTCTTTCTGAAGCCAAAACTCAGTGCACCTACAATAATATAAGTACAAAAACTGTGTAATCAAATATAACCAAACCTTCAGTCCTTATAGAGCCAAAATATCCATTATTTACATTATGATTTTGCCTATGGGTCTCACTCGCAATGTTTCAGCAGCTCTTTTGATAGCATTAATAAATGAACTGTCAATGAAATCATTAAAGAAAAAAAGTAATGCATTTTTAATAGTCTGAAAAAGTTTAATGTGGATAACTTAGTTACCTAGTTATGGTTTTGTATCAATGTTAATGAAATTTCTGAATAGTGAGGTAAAGTCAAGAGCAACTTGAATTCTTTATATGGATTCTGCTTCAGATAAAAGCAGTCACATTTTATTCAAAGTATAGAAAACAACAATAAAGTTTTAGTGAGACAGAACAGTGCAATAACTCAAGAAAATTAATGCCATGGGCAGTTTTTCCTCTCTTTTTGACTGCAATGGTCAACAAAATAAATGAAGAACAACATGAGAGAATCAACGCAAAGGCCTAGAGAGTAACTCCCATTTTTTTAATTATTAATTTTGTGCTTGGTGTCAAAAGCAATGACAGTAAGCACTGAATAAATACAAAACTTCTTTGGGATTGCTGTTTTTTCAAGATGAAAAATGCACTGGCTTGGAATGTTTATTTGAACCAGCTGTATGGTATTACTACAGAGAGTCTGGAAGTTAATATATTCTTTGGAAGTCCAGTATCATAATAAGTTATTCTAGCAGCCATAGTAAATGAACAGAGGACATGCATTGCAATTTGGCAGCCCAAGCGCAGACACTGCATATGCTCCTAAATTCAAGCTACGCAGCAGCTATAAGTTACCAGCACTGGGTCTTGCTCATAATTAGAAGAGTGACGGGTAGAAAGAGGGCAGAATCAGAATTAATATCAACATTTCTTGGTACATGTGATGGGACTGATCTGCTCTGAAATTAACAGAATGAAATCTTCTGACTAAAATCTCTCACGTGACAGGATCAGGCTCATTATGTACTACGCCTCTTTTTGTTCATTATCGTATTTTATTCTGGGCATTTGTCTCCTATAATTTAGGCAACCATGTCCTCATTGCCATAGTGCTGGCGATACAGCAACATGTTGTGATATGAAGCACTAGAAAATCAAAGAAATCGGTATTTTGATAGAAGTTTCCATAGCAAGCTGATGTGCACGTGTTGTAGGGAAGTAAGGGTATATATTCAGATATTCCAGTTAAGAACAGCCATGAAATCTGTTTATATTCTGAATCTCCCTTATAAAACTATTAATGGTGAAATCCTTCATACCACTACAATCAATCTCTCTGTAACTATTTAATAGCTATGCTGAGGCAAATCAAATTATTCTCATAATCAGGGATAAAATACAACACATTTTGCAATCTATCAAGTAGAAGATCACTTACTTGTACGATTAGTGTCTAAAGATGAACTGCCATGCTTCAATAATATTAATTTTATGATACGAAGTTTAAAGCAAATTAATTTAAAGTTAGTGCTGAATTTCAAGGCTGGATATATATTTTTATGGCAAGACAATGCAGGAATGTAAGTTATGACACTGCAACATCTAGGAATAATAGGGTAAGTTAAAGTTACCATAACAGATGTTTTGATTTTAAGTCCGCATTCCCTTACTCTGGCTAATGTTGTCACAATCTTCTGGTTGCCTAAATATGGATTATTGTTATCAGCCATATCCCATCATCCTTAGGCAACTTTCCCAAAAAGGGAATGGGGAATTTTCTTTGAGTGACAGATGCAGAATAGTGACAGATGCAGAATTCACCATTTTTTATCCTCTGTCTGCCATGCAAAATACAATGTGGAACAGTTCTGGAACACCTTTTCTTTGTAGACAAGGACAAAAGCCTCTTCCAGAAAATACCATTTTTACCTAAATTGCTTGCCTTCATAGAGCAATATAGATGTTAAAAATGAACTGAAATCTTAGAATGTGTAAAGAATTTGTCTGAATTTACTTACGCTTGAAAATGGTTTATGTTTTAAGCTACCATATCTTCACTTTCTTTAAATTACGTAAACAATTTTTTTTTCCAAAACATGAACAGAGGCATATCGTAGTTTAGTTAATTTAAGTAGTCTATCCATTCAATATAGAAAAATACAAAACTAAGTTATTCACTGGTGTAATTGGCACAGCTACATAGATCCCAACGGGGCTTTACCAGCCTGTGCTAGGAGATATTTTGGCCCATAGAATTAGTCCAATACATTGTCCTGTAAATAATAGATTAAGTGAACAAGTACTCTGGTATGTGGTTACATTTTAAAGCACATATGATCTACTTGATATAACAACTCTTTTGAAGTCAATTGTGTATTTTACTATACTCACAGACTATTTAAAAACTGTACAAGATAACACTCTTTTGGGTCCAGTACAGCATACTCTAAATTGTGCCTTTTTTTTTTTCATAGAAGACTGTAATGTAGTGATAATATATCATCTTAAATAATTAGATTACTGCCATAAAATGCACGCATGACTCCATTTCTATATGCAAAATCCTTACGGCATTTTTCCAGTAGAATGTGGCATGGTGATCCTCATGATGTGAGTAGATGGTGGGAGGGACAAAGCAGGACTTTACCTCCAAGCCTGAGCCTCGTGACTCACCCAGCCTTATCAGCTCCACCACTTCCATGGTGTGAACAGCTTTCAGCATTGGGAAGTTCCAATTAGTTAGCAAAACTAACAGGTTGCTTAACCATAGCATTGTTCCTTTCTCCTCTGACTCCCGTTCTTCATAGCCACATTCAAGAAATCTTGGACTTTCTGCCAAATGGTGGTCTCCAGTTTTACACTGCCCCAAGAGATGCAGGGGAAATCAGACCAATCCTACTATTAGCTGGGTTTTTTTTGCACTTAGGGTCAGGCCAGTGGCTGGGGAATGAAGGTCACAGTGAAACAGGGCAGAGGGAAAAGGTTCCTGACAATTTTCCCTGACACTGGGAGAACTCCACAGACAAATGCACTCTTTTCAGTCCCATCATACAGCACAAGAAGAAAAAAAAATACTCCCATAGAACCTCCCAGGGTTTCCAGCCTCTCAGATGGGCTTTGCTTCAGAGAGGATGCCTTGACAGGAACAGATGTGATAACAAATGACCTTTAGAATTGCACCCTGAGAGCTGTTGACCGTTTCCTGAAAGCTGTTCATCCTCTTGAGCTCCTGGCTTTAGTTTGGAAACCTTGAGATCCTGGCATACAACTGAAAAGGGTCAAACCCAAGAAAAATAGAGCATAAGATTTAGAACCAAAAGAAAGTGGGGGCAAAACCGGACTACATACATGATTTAAGAGTCTTTCTCTGCTTTTAAAGATAAAAATCATAAATCTAAGTGCAATGCCAAAACTCAGTATTATCTTCATCCCCAAATCAAGGAAAAAATTCTGAGATGAGCAAAGGCTATCAAATTATAATACAAATAAAGTTAGGTTCAAAGCTATTTAATTTTTATTCCAATCTAAATTATACCAAATGATTAATATTAGATGACATAACATTTGTATATTCCTGTGAGTGTGCTCAGATTTGCTGTGCAGCATACAAAACTGTCTTTCCCAATGACAGCTCACAGGGTAAGCGGTGCACACAGAAAGCAGTGTGCCTCGGGAGGTCCAGAGGGGAGGCTGTGGATGCAGACGCGTGTCCACAGGCGCGAGAGAAGAAGATGGGAGATTGTTTATTTGTTCCTCTTGGACTTCACCAACTACAGTGAAAACTTTCTCAGCAGTCACTTCTTGTAAAGCTCCTTGAAATCAAGGCTATGACCATATCCCATGACCAGCATCGAGCAAAAGTCACATTTCACCCATATGCTCACTTAGGTTTATGTTGATGACTTCAGGCTGTCTCAGCTAAGTCTCCTCAGAAAAACAGAAAAAAAAAAGGCTGAAAGAATAACAACATACTTACTGGCATTCCATTTTTAAGACAAGTTTGGGAAAAAACCTGGCCCTGCTAATACAACGATATGCTACATCTCATTCATTGCCTGTGAGAGGCAGAGAAGAGAAAAAGGGGAGGGGGAAGCAGGAGACGGAATGAGACAGAAAGCAGAAGCAGAAACAAAGATGCAGTATCTGGAGACAAAATGAAAGGAAGGATGACATCGGGGAATGTGCAAAATATCCCTCTTCCTACATTTGTTAAAACTAAACATGCACACAAACTATAAAGCCAAAATGAAAAGCACAGGCAGGCTTATTTGCTTTTATTCTTTCAAGCGGTGAAATCATTTTCTCTGTGATTTTTTCCCTGTCAATTCCTGTCCTTTCCGTGCAATGCCTTCTCCTTTCTCACTTGTCTTTTCTCCTTTTCCTTTTCAAAGCCATCTTGCATTGTTCCTTTTTCTTTGCTTCTGTCTGCTTCTTTCTTCCTCTTCCTTTCTTCTCTTGCTCTCCCTTGTCTTTTTTGTCTTGCTCTTGCTCTCCCATGTGTTCCCTGAGCACATGAACAACATGAGCACAAATAGTGGAAAAGCATTTTTTTTTTCCTGATGCTCCTTTTCCATCCCCATGTGGTTTTGACTGCTGTAGCTCTGTTAGGTTTTAAATACACATGGGGAAGCCACTTGTACTCCCATGTGTTTTAGAACTATCTACAGTAGCACACTGCAGGAAAAACATGTGGGAAGGGAATGTGTCGGAAAAGTTGCTTGTACTCCCTCCAACACGTGGGCCACATTTAACAAGGTCAAGGGACAAGTGTGGCTCACAGGCATTAGTTTGACCGGCACTATAAAAAGGATCATGCATTCTTCTTTCTTTTACCTGCACACGCTCTGCAGTTAATCACTCACCCGAATACATTTTATTATAGAGTTCCAATTGATCTACTTTTATTTTTAGGCTAGATGATCAGCTTAAGGTATTTTAGGAACAGATTATCACGTCTTTTTTCCTGATTTGACAATTCCAAGATAACGAATGATATAAATGTAACAAGAGGAAACCTTTTTTTTTTCCCTTTGTCTTCCCTCCCGCACGAGAGCATCATGCACGCTGTGACAGAGCAGACAAGGCTATGCCTGTTAAGCTGGCTGCCTGTTCCTACGGCAGATACTTTCTGCCGAGGGTTCCTTCTGAACTTTCCTGCTACAAGACCAAATTCACACAAAATGTCAGTGAACTGTTGGTTCATGTTATGCACATTTTGACACCTTTCAGCTGGCTTTCACAGATTTTCAAAGCACCTGTTCCAATACAACCTGTCTTTTTGGCAGCAACCAGTACCAGTAAGCCCCTGATTTTCTTTCCTCCTTCACTCAACCATTTCTAGCGATGTACGTGTCAAAAAATATAATGAAGTGAAAGGAGGCGAATGCTGTCCAGCTCTCCTAGATATCGGACCACGCTTCCTGCAGAAAAAAAAAAATTGTTCGCATTGTTACACAGAGTAAGTAAACTGTTCTTGCCTGTCACTCATTTCTTAGGGGAAAGGTCCAGCTAACTTGCGAGTGGGCTCTTTGCCACGTGAACAGATGGGCATGGGGTTCGACAGCCAAGAAATGATGGATCAAATTTTGAGATTTGTTGCTCACTCTCCACTCCAGTAGTTCCTAATTGGCCTCAATGGAACTTTATTGCTGTAAAAACGGTATAATGGCAACAATGTTTGAGTGAACACACACACATCCCATCTAGGTGCTGCAAGCAGGCTTCCTGGCTGACTAAATCAGAACGATGCCGTCAGTGAATGTCTGTTACAAGCTGACGTAGCTCTCTAAGGTTAACATGTTCCCATGTGAGCATACAGTGGAGTTGAAGGGGAGTATCTAATGCTTATTTTGAATGGTGGCCTAAAAGAAAGTATTTTGTCCGAAAAGACCCTTTTGATAAATATAACCGTTTAAACAAAGAATGGGTTCACTTATGTCTTATAATACACCCAAGGCAAGAGGAGGTAAGAGGTTTTTTCAACAATGCACCGTTTATAATATGTTGTCAAAAATTGCTATCACCTATATAACAAATATTATTCGTGATTTGACACAGTAAATTTACCAAAATTAAATTATATTTGACTGCTACGAATAGATCAAGAAAAACCTTCTTTTAGAAGAAAATAGTTTCCCAGTTTTCTAGGTGCTGCTATGCTAGTATACATTCACCTCAAATTGCTGTGTACTCAGTGAAAATATAGGATGTGAAAACAATATAGATTTATCCTTGCATCTCATTGATGCACTTATTTAGTTCTGGGTTTGTATCATCATCAGTTTGAATTACTACTGAAGAAAATGTGTTCGCTTTACGTATGAAATACAGGCTGCTTACACTTCTTCATATTGGTTGTACCTAGCTTTGTAATTTTAACTCTGTCTTTCTGTTATCATTTTGACTATATCAACATTGTATTATGTTAACTAATACCAGCAGTTGCAAGCCAGGGTGTTAACATTTTGTTCATACTGTAACAGGAATTTTTTGCCTTGTGCCTCTTTCTTGTATACTTGTCCCTCTTTCGTTTACAGGTTACTGATGCATTTGCAAAAATAGTTGAAGAGTTCTGAGTGCACAGATAAGAAATGATGATGATCATAATGAGTGCTACCTTTAGAAATACATTGTATTTTTAATTAAATTGCATATACAGTAAAAGTAGATAAAATATTTTTATAAGCATCTATACAACATGTATCTCAGGGAAAAAAAGCAATTTCCCAGGGTCTCTTCCAATTTTTCTCCACCACCTCAGGCCCAGTGCTGTTTGGTAGGGGCAGATTAGGGTAGCTGATGATTCCTATTGATTTAAATGTCGTGCTAGGAAGCCTAAATCCCCAAGAGCAATAGAATCTCCCCTATCACTATCCTACTGCTTATTGACCTAATTCACTAACCAACCATCAGGGTTTTCTCTCACAACAAATAAATCTTGCATGAAACAGACAGTACACGGACACTCGTAGTTTTCAGTGGTGTTGCCAATGAAATAAATTGAGAGTCACCAAAGCATTCCTCTTTGTTTGCTCAAGTTGGCCATAATGTCATTTGCCATTTAAAAATGGGCAGAAACCACAACTGTATTTTTATATTTATAATATGTATTTTTAACTATCTTGACAAGCTGAAAGAAACTTGATGTCATATGAACAATGCAGACTATTCAGCACATGTAAAATTCCATGTATTTCAATGCTCTGATTTGCCTGTAAGTTATTGCGGGAACGGCTGCTGAACAGGTCTAATGGTTGCAGCATTATAACCACTAATTGAGATACTACTTAGACCCAGTGTGTTTACTGCTCAAAATTCTGATAATTAGTAAACTTCCGCTTTCATTAATTGCACCAAGCACATGAAGAATGAGCCAGGGGTTGTTACGTTATTCTGAGTCTCACAGGGCAGTCTTTTCAACTAAAACTTTTAACTTGGACTCTGCAGATGCCTGTATCTGAACTTCACTCGCGGCGATTTTACTGGGTTGAATAACAGGATTGTTTATATGTACAAGCCACTTAGTGGCTCTGTAAAATGTGGTCGTCACTAGATATGAAATATGTTCACCAAAAAAGACTACAAAAAATACACTGTATTAAAAAAGATAAACTCCGTGCTACTTTGATAGGCAGATCTGTTTCAGAGAAGAGGCCTAATTCTGCTCCCAGTAAAGTTAATTAGAGCAACAGCGAGGTCCTAAATTAGTAGTCCTCTCATCAATATCAAGTTACGCTTTTATCAATGTAATTTGAAGCAGTACTAAAAGCGATAAATGCTAATTTATAATTGTTGATATTATCAAAGCGAGATCATTTGCAACCATACGTAACTGTGCCAGATTTTTATCACATTATAAAGGTTAACATAAGTGTTACAAGAAACATCAATGAGCTACGCACACTACGTTTGCTTTTGGTTAGATAAGTATGCTTTGTAGTAGTTGATATTCCCTCTAGATAATGGATATGGGCCAGATTCTCGGCTGACACAAAGCAATATAAGTAATTTGAAGGCAGATATGCTGATTCACACTACCTGCAGATCTAGCCCTAATATCTTTAGATGCAATAAACCATCTTAAATAAGTCCATTTCCTAACTATTACTCAGCCATTCCTCACAAGTGCCAAAAGGGAACTGTGAATGCCAAGGTCTGGAGGATTTTATTTATCAGAGCTTCTTTTAAGGCATCTATCGTTTTGGCATGCAAGCCTTGCCTTATGATCAGAATCAAATGTTTTCATGAAACAGCAGGATTAACTCGAGCAAAAAATGTCACGTAGTGTTCATTCTTGCTGTAGTATCTGTTCCAACTATTTTTTTAAATGAAAACTGCATATTATATTAGTAGATTTAGATACTTTTGCTGCTTTGTACTGCTGAACTATATAAAGAGAATTAAAAATGTTATACCAGGCATCTCTTTAAATCCTGGATTACTGATAACTCATTGTTTGTATTTCTGTATTTATCTACCTTGATAAGAAGCTAACTAAGTGCAGAGCTAAGAAAATCACATTACTGTTTGTTATACAAATACAGAATTATTTTACCAATTAGGTGCTATGCTAAACAACATTTTAGTGTCCTGACATTAAACATCTGGAGACAAACAGTGCCTAAAACATACAGCCTAATTTTCCTTTGAGGTTTATCTATTTTTACTTACATTTGCTGGATGTCAGCTTATAATAATTACTCTTCTATACACATCTCCAGCACTAATGTGACAGACTGTGAATGCTTCTTGACAATAGAGCATAATATCCTCCTTCCAGGCTTCCCACAGCAAGGCTACAATCTTACCACCGAGTGTATAAACATGCAAAACCAGCTTACTTAAAGCATTGACAAATTTCAAATGTAGTCGGTTTACTGTTTGAAAGCACGTACAGATTTCTCAATAAATCTAAAAAAATAAGGCTGAATGTAAAGAACTTTGGGTACTATGTGTGACGTGTGTATATGAGGGCTGCCTGAGCAGCACGAAGAGTAGGTACAACTTTGAAGTATCTGTAAATGATGTCAGGTCACTTGAAAGGTAGCAAAAATTTTGATTTTAAAACTACTACCAATAAATGTTGCTTACGAAGAGAGAATACCGATATAATCACTAAAAAGCATCTCCTAGCATTTTTGTGAGCATGACAAACTATGTTCATCTGTGACACAGGACTAGACATGGAATTAGAGCAGTAGTTCCACTACAGCAGCAGGAATCTTTGTATTTCTCCATCCGACATTAAAGGTGGCATCTTTTCTGTAGGCCTCATTTCTAAATCCCTACGAATTTAGCCCAAGACACTAGAGTTTTATCTTAAGAAAGAGCAAACGCATTATGAACTACACAGCTTTATTTCTCTGTGAGAGAAAGAGAATAACTGAAAATTCAGTAAACACAGGACTTTCACTTACTTAATTTGAAGGACTTTAAAATGTGATAAAACACACAAAAAGACAGAGCTGCTGTCCTGGAGGATGTATAGTATATCACAGTGATGCTTGCTCTAAATCTAAATCCTTACATCCCTTTATTACTCAGGTTTTTGTGTGAACTTAGACATAAAATATACAAATTCTCCCTGTGATTTTTTTATTTGACAAGAAATCATAAAATATAAATTAAAAAAAAATTTTTAGAGTTTTGATCTGATATATGTTTTAGTAAAAAAAGGGGAAAATGGAACTTTTATAATATGTAAGATTTTCCCGATTGTTAGAAATCAGCGGAGCAATGATGTTTTAAACAAGTGGTACTTCTCTGGTTGCCTCTATTCCAGAGTACTTAATTAAAGACTGAAATATTAGTAGCTTAATGGTGTATAATTTAAATGTGAAAGCTCAAAGTTTTGGTGTTTTGATTTTTTTAACAGCCTAAGAATATGTGGCTCTTGTCACGTATGAGGGGAAAATCAGAAGATTTTAAGTTTTGACAAAGCTAAAACCAAGTCAGAATAAAGCTAATCAAAAGGTAAATAGGTAAGTCTTTCTTCTTTTTTAATAAATTAATGTCACTTAATTCCAAAAATACTACCTAGTAGCAAAAATGTTTTTCAAGTTAAACTTAGAATAAAAAATACTAAATACCTGATCAAAAATGTATTCAGCTACTATAGGTTTTACCTTACTGAAATAAATCCAGTGCTTTCACATATTTAATCTAAAAGCTAATTTCCTTAACTGTTAAGCAGAATTATTTGTGAGCAAACAAAGTATATTTTATTGAATAGTCCTTGTCTGTAACCAAACAATGCTTTTATTGACATTAATACACGCCATTCTGGAAGTATAAAATATTTTTTAAAATATGTGGCAAGTACCGCACATTCACCAGATATGAGGACTGTCTACAGCAATCGTATCAAATAAATAATCCACATAATGGTTTGGTTCAAGGCAGTATTTTATTTACTGTATTGCACTTTTGTGCCTGTGACACGAAATTTTCCCTGGCCTTTCGGGGTACGCAGACTTCTTTTCTTTGATGCTGTGATCATGTCAGTGACTGATACATGAGTACCACCTTTTTTCTTCAGATATGAATCCAGAAAGAAATATTTTTTGTAGAAAGTAATTACTTACTCTTTGCTGTTCTTATCTGCTTATTAATCTTATTCAGTAAAATATATGTTACAATAAAGAAGATTCGATATTGACTTAAAAGAAAAGTTCTAGGGGTATTCCATTAGTGTGTGGGTGAAACTCCTGGAATTCAGTAATAATTTCGCAGAAAATTGACACTAGAATACCATTATAAATTACTATCTGTTAAGTCTGTGAAGAGCAATGCACAGGAAAAAAAATGCTAATCTGAGACTTTTCAGAAATGCTTATGCCAACTCTTAAATTTTATTAATTAGTCCTCTGGACGTGTAAGTGATTTCCCTTCATTTTGAACTGCTGCATTATTTTGTTTTGACTAACAAAGCGCAAACTGTAAAAAATACTTGCCTGAATGGACCAAGATAGGTTTTTTTCCTGATTAATTAATATTCAAGTATTAATGCATTTCCTTCATAATTTCTTTATTCAATGTACAGTTTAGCTTCCTCTTGGAAATTGTAATGAACAGGGTTCTAAAATGTGTATACATTATACACAAGTAGTAAAATCTGACAGCAATCTGACCGTCTGAATCCATCTCATGTCCTTTTTGGAGGGAAAAAGAGAAAGCAAAAAGGTCAGCCTGAGAGGTTGGGTAAGGGAATTGAAAATAGAAATTTTGTGGTGAAAACTAGTTAAACTTACATGTACTACCTCATCTTGCATTGAATCTTTAGCAGTTGTTTTGCCTTTAAAGCTAGGTTTTCATTTATAGATTTCAATATGCCATAAACAAGAAGGGGGTGTTGAAAGAACAAATTTCTGTAATGTGCGATCTCGCCATACGTGTACATTTCTAAATTTTTTTGGGGTGACTATCCTTTTTTACAGCCTTGGCCTCCTTAACTTTCTAATTCCACAGCTCAGAGCTTTGTCCTCTCCTCCATTTTATGTTTTTGCTTCTCCTCCATTTTATGCTGTCTTTTCTTAAGTATCGTGTCTGTATTTGACAACCCTACCAAAAGACAGAGAGAACCTTATTTTGTCAACCCACCCGTCTGTTGCCATTCCTTCCTTGTTTCCAGCAAAATAAAAATTACCAGGACTCCTGTAAGGCAGAGCTCTGAAGCTCCAAGTTCATCAGTTCAATGGAATTAATTTTTATGCCGAAGTATCAGGCCCATGATCTTACTTCAGGTCACACCCCAAAACTCTCAACATTCATTCTTCACGGCATCACGAGGCCTAACATTGTACAAACACGGCGTGTTTAGAATTAAAGGGCTTGATCCTGCAGCCAGTATGATTTTCCTTTTGACCCCAATTTGGGCATAATTGAGACCTGGGTATACGAACACGTGCGTTTACGGCGCAGGGACTGGACAGCCCACGGTGCCAGGAAGGCGAGAAGGTAGAGTCACCGGTGGCCCGCGCTCTGCTGAAGGAGCCGCCCGCGCTGCCAAGCGGGCAGCAGGGTTTGCGTACATGCCCTGTATTAATACCACAAAAAGGAAAAAAAGGAACAAATAATAATAATGATAAAAAAAAATTCCAGCGATGATCTCAAATGTAGCATGATTCAAATAAACATAAAATGTGACGCGGTGAGGTGTGATGACACCTAACCTTACCGCAGCGAGACTTGAGCCGCCCTCCGAAGCCGGGCCGCGCTCTTAGATGACTGATTGTAATTAGTGATCTACGGATCCGGGTACCGAATCCTACCAGCTTTTTGATGAAATCGCCTACCGGTTAATTACCGTGAATAGCTCAGACGAACACCAAAAGCGGTTGCCCCTAACCTCGCTCCTAACGAGGAGCCTGCTCCACCGGCAACCACCGTTAACTGACCGACGGGCCGGCAATTTTTAATTTAAATTTTGACATCATGCAGGCGGCGTTTTAATACCAGGAATCTGGCAAAGGCCTTGAGCTTTTACTCTATTTTTTTTTTTTTTTTTTAAGGTTGGGCAGCTTTTAACGCTGAATTAGCACAAGACACGCGTGGGGGGCGGGGGGGGGGGGCGGGAGGAGGCGCCGGTGGCCGCGGGCTCCGCGGTCGCGGAGCCCGCGGCCACCGGCGCCTCCTCCCGCCCCCCCCCCCCGCGTCGGCTCCGCCTCGTGGCGGCGATCAGCTGCGCGCGCGTCACGTGGGCGCGTGTCGAAGGTCACGGCGCCCACAATGGAGCTGTCGGCGTACGCGCAGGGCGGGTGGCGGCTGCTGGGCGACCCCCGCCGCTTCCCCCGCCGTCCTTACGCCGCTCTCCTCCGCGCCGCTTTCCGCAGCCTCCTCCACCACCCCCACGCAGGTTTGGGTAAGGCGTGGGGGGGGCGGGCGGGGTGAGGTGGGGGGGGACGCGGTGCGGGCCGCGCCGCTCCGCGCAGCGCTCCTGCGTGGACGCGTATATACACGCGTGTCCGCGGTGCGTTGGCCGGCGTCCACAGCCCCCCTCCCGCACGCACCACACACACCCCGCGGCGGCTCCCACCCGTGGACGGCTCCAGGGTGCCGCTGCGCGGGGTGTCATCGCTAATGCGCGCTTCATTCATTAAAGCTTAAACCCACGAAAAATCGGTGGGGTGTGGGGTGTGGTGTCACGGGACGGGGTCCCCCGCGCGTTCGTGTCCGCGTGGCGGGGCAAGGAGGCATTTTTCCGGTGCGACCGTGGGTGGTTTGGTTGGGTTTTTTTTTCGCGCGTGGACGCTTCCTACGGCGAGCCCGGCGTGAGGGTGTACGGCCGGGTAATTAATTTTGTGGTGTTAATGATCCCGCCGCCGCCGCCTCCGCGCACGGAAGGAGCCGTCGGTGCCGGTCGGGGCGGCCGGGCAGCCCCGGTCCCCGGTCCCCCGCCTGGCCGGGGGCTCCGGCTCCGCTCCCTCGCCTTTGGCGACAGGCTTGTGAGGAGCGCGGACGGGGCGCGGAGAGGAAATTGAGGTTTCCTTTTTTTTTTTTCCTTTCTTTTTCTCCTTTTTTTTTTTTTTTTAATTTAATGGGCAGGAGCTGGCGGGGCGTGCATCGCCGGACAGCCCCGCCTGGCACGGCTTGCACCGGCCGCTGCTTCAGCCCCTCTCCTCCTCCTCCTCCTCCTCCTCTTCCTCACACCTTGCCTACTTGCTCCGTCCTTTCGCTCTAAAACACCAAATGTGTTTCATTTTGAAGGGTTTTTTTGGGTTTGGTTTTTTTTTTTTTTTTTTTTTTTGTGGGAAAGATGCCGTTCAAAGGGCAAGCAGCAGCTCTTGGTACCGTGTGCTGGGATTTGGCAAATCAGTGTGTCATCAGTGATTCATTTATTTTAGACGATCCAGACCTGAAAGATATTGACCCTACGGTATTAAAACATTGCCATGCTGCGGCTGCAACGTGTATTCTGGAGGCAGGAAAGCAGAAAGCCGACATATCTGCTATAAGGTACTAATGCTTTGAAGCTACCCCATTTTTCTGTCAGGTGTTGCTTTAAACTGTACTGCTGAGTTAATGTTAACAGAAAACTAATAAATTCTTTTTCCCTGTAGCACATGTCTTGAGGACTGTAAACTGGACAAAGAGAGAATAGAACAATTTTGCACCGAATATCAGGTTTTTAAATCAATTTTAACATATTTATGTTTTCTTTCTCTCATAGGAATTTATTGAATCTAGCAATTTTTTTTTATTTTTTTTTTCCCCTCCAGAAAAACAAGGATGCATTGGAAATCCTGTTGGGAAGGTAGGTCAACTGGTCAGCACAGATACATAGTTTCAATCACAGCTACTTTGAAACTGTCCTGGAAAATACATGTGTGTACTTAAGGTGATTAAAGTAAGAAATACTGTTCCATTAAAAAAAAAAAAAAAAGTACATATTTAACAGACTTTAGAAAACAGCTGTTGAAATTTATTTTCCTCGTGTCAGAATTCTACTCTTAAGAAACTTTTTGAACTTTTCAAGAAGCATTACAATGATCATGAAAAACTTCTTTATTGATGGACAGCTTGAGAAAATGACATTTTCTTTTAGTGTAGGGAAGTTGTAACTGTTGTGTCTTTCAGCATAGGCAGATCTCCTCTCCATATAACTGATGTGTCTTGGCGCTTGGAATATCAGATCAAGGTAATTTTAACACATCAAGGTGATTCTTTAGTCTGTTTCGGTGCCAAGACCTGACTTTTTTCTATGCGCTTTGTCTTTAATTTAGAGCAATCAACTTCATAAAACTTACCAGCCTTCCTACTTGGTGACCTTAAACGTAGAGGTACTGTACTCCCAGCACCCTCAGAGGAAAAAATGCAATTTCATGGTATTTTTTTTTATGAAACAAGCAATGTTGGTTGTTTTTTTCCCTTCAGAATGGTGATTCAGGATCACACCCAGATGTTAGTTTTAGTTGCACGATGGAGCAATTACAGGTACTTCTTTCCTTCATCATTGTTTCTATGCTTGGCTCCAGCTGTGGATGTAAATGTTTTTAACAACTTCCCATCAAAATGAAATCATATATACCATTATTAAAAAAAAAAAAAAATCATCATCCAGGACTGGGAGGGTAGGGGAGAATCTTCTATAAAAATTATCCGTGTGTAGTTTTCCAGTCTTCTCAATTAAAGTTGCAAAGGAGCTGATTTTAGTTGCATGGGGAGTGGTTTACATACGTGCATAAATATTTTGTCTGTTTTGGGAGGAAACACATCATTTTTCTGAAACTCTGATTTCCCGTGCTTTAGAAAAATGATTGAAGAAGCTGGTTCAATGATTTAAATGTGCCATGATTAAAAATAGAGAACGAACTCAAGGTTCTTTAGTGGTTTTAATGACATGTAAGAAATGTACTGAAACAAACGTTGATCTTTGTTTAGCGATTTAAATGTGTAACTGAACAATAGAGGTATTGTAATGCTTGGAAGTGACCAAACTCTGGAGG
The DNA here is from genome assembly GCA_017639485.1 of Pluvialis apricaria. NCBI lineage: Eukaryota > Metazoa > Chordata > Aves > Charadriiformes > Charadriidae > Pluvialis > Pluvialis apricaria. Next base: position 21,396,210 of record CM030008.1, on the reverse strand, counting down.
ATTGGGAAGAGGGGTTGGGGGGAGAGCAAAAGCAAGATATTAAAACTTCAGGTTTACACCTCTGCTTTTTTAACATGTGTCTCAAAAGTCATCCTTTTCTTACTAATGAGGGTTTTTAATCGGTCTGCTGACTTAGTTAAATCTAACGTGCTTTGGCTGGAGAATGGTCCTAGTAAAAAATTGCACTCAAAATATTTTCAGTATTTTAGAAATGTTCAAAGCCCAGAGCAAATGTCAGCATTAGCCATCGTAACGATACCGATAAAATCTACGTGTTAAAAGTAGTGATCTATTTTAGTAGATAATATATATTAAAAGGTGTTTTCCTTCAGTTCCCACTTTTCTTACTATGTTGTAAAATAGGGAGCTATTTAATTACTTGCTGGCATTGTTCATCAGTTGCAACATTTCTTTGTGGTCTAAGGTGCTGGTTTCCCTTGCCCCTCTGTATAAAAAAAAAATTATGTTCCTCTAGCTGACCTTTTAAAAAATACCTTTATTCTAAGACAGTGTTTCATCTCTTAGGATTTAGTTGGAAAACTAAAAGATGCTGCAAAAAGTCTAGAAAGAGCAACTCAGATGTGATTGAAGGAAGGTGTCAGCCTGCTGAGCTGAAGTACTCTCATTCCTAAGAGTGTCTTCTAAATGACAAATGTCTTTCACCTCTTAATGCAAACTTTTTTTTTTTTTGAGTCCTTGGGTGCGAATTAAGTGAAATAACTGTTTTTTATGACCGCACTTGGTATTCCTTGCTCGTGTCTTTTTTTTTTAAACTCTTGTTAAATATTTGCTTAACTGTCGTGTCTTCAAAGCATTCCTTCTATCTTATTTTGCGTATTTTTAGGGTTGTCACTGATTATTTTTCTCTGGGATCTAATAAACTTTACTCGCTCCCGTTCTGCACTTTCTGTGGGTGAATTAGCTGTACCTAAAAGCAAGATGCTAAACGTTACGCCAGCTCCATGGGGCGAAAACCCCTTCCCTCCCGTGCCGTGGCTCCGCGGCGCGTTTCCTAAATTGCCCGCCGCGCTTTGTTATTTCGCTCCAGCTGATCTTAACATCTTCTGTGAGAGTAAAGGTTGTTCGCCGGCGCGGGAGGCAAGAAGGGCTTCACTTTTCGTTTTACGGAGCCGGGGCGCCTCGGGGAAAGCCGGCGCTCCGCGGGGCAGAGCGGAGCCGGCTGTCGGCTTCGGCTCCGGCTCGACGGCGTCTCCCCCCCGCCTCCCCCCTCCACCTCCCCGCCGCCTCCTCGCGGTACCGCTCCGCTCCGCGCCCGGCGGCGGGGCCGGCGGGGCGGCTGCTCTCCCCTCCCGCTCGCCCTTGGGCCGTCCCGGCTCCGCAGCCCGCCGCGGAGCCGCTCCTGGCCGGCCGCGCCGCGGAGCCCGTCCGCACCTGCCGGCGGGGGGAGCGCGGCCCCGCGGAGGAAGCGCGGCGGCGGACGGGCCCTCTCCGCGGAGCCCCGGCGCGTCCTTTCCCGCTGCTCCGCGCCCGGGCTGCGGGCGGCGTCTTGTCCGCGGCGCCGGGCGAGGGTTTTTCCCCCCGCTTCCCTCCCGCCCGCTCCGGCGGCGGCAGCGCCCGTCGCTCCCCGTCCCCTCCGCGGGGCGGGGGGACACGGCGGCTCCCCGCGACACCCGCTCCCGCCGCCGCTCGGGGAGGGGGGTGGCTCCGGGGCGGGCTGGGGCCGACGGCCGCCGCTCTGGGCGGGGAAGGCGTCGGCGCGGCCCCCGAGGGGACGTGTGGTGTGGCCCCGAGGCCGCCGGCTCCGCGCAGCGCCGGGCGGGAGCGGAGGGGCGAGGGGCGCGTCCCGCGGGCGGGCACGAGGCGGCGGGGGGCGCGAGGCCGCCGCGCGGTGCCTCGGCGGGACGGGGCGGGGCGGGGCGGCGGCGGCGGCGGCGGCGGCGGGGCGGCGGGGAGGGCGCAACAAGTGCGGGGAGGGAGGACGGGCGGCGTGTGGGGCCGGCGGGTGTGCGGGCGGGCGAGCGGAGGGGGAGGGGGGGGAGCGGGGGGGGGGGGGGGGGGGGGGGGGGGGGGGGGGAGCGGCGGCGGCGGCGCGGGGAGGATGGAGGGGGCGGGGGCCGCACCTCGCGGGGTGCTCGGGACCGGGGGTGGGGGTGCGGCGGCGGCGCGGAGGGGAGCGGCGGAGGAGGAGGAGGGATGGGGCTGCGGGCGGGCGGGAGCCGCGGGCGCGGGGGCCGGGGGTCGGGGCGGGCGGGGGGAAAAGGAGGCATCGGCGGCGCGGGCGAGCGCGTGCAGAGCCGGGGGGGGAGGGGGGGCGGCGGGCGGGGGAGGGGAGGGGAGGTTGGGATGGGGGGGGTGAGGGGGGGGGGAGGCGGGGGCGGAGGCGGCCGGGTTGCGGGATTGGGTCACGGGGAGGCTGCCGGGCCCCGGCGGCAGCGCCGCTAATTCCCAGGCCGCCCTTAAGGAATGAGGCGCCCCACGTGACGCTGGCGGGGCGGGCGAACTCCGAGCCATTTTGGGGACGGTGTCAGTTTCCACTGTGTGTGCCTTCAGCGTTGCATTCTTCCCTCCTCCGCCCTCCTCCTCCTCCTCCTCCTCCCCCTCCTCCTCCTCCCCCTCCGCCTCCTCCTCCTCCCTCTCCTCCCTCCCTCCTTCCCTCCCTCCCGCCCGCCCTCCTTCCCTCCCCGGGTCCCCGCCACCAACTATGAAATAACAACAACAATAATACTCGTAATAATAACAACAACAACAATAAAAAAAAAAAAAAAAAAAAGAGGAGCGAGGCCGCGAGGCGGAGCGGGGGGCAGAGAGAGAGAGAAAGAGAGGAGAGAGAGAGAGACAATGGGCTGGTGGAGAGAGGACCCATCCGGACCGGGGAGACTTTGCGCTCCCAGCGCCTGAGCCGCCGGGGCGGCCGACTCGGAGGGCCGAGCGAGGGGAGCGAGAAGGGCCGGTGGACGAGAGGAGGAGGAGGAGGAGGAGGAGGAGGAGAGGAGGAGGAGGAGGAGGAGGAGGAGGAGGAGACCCGGGTGTTTTGTAACTAAAATGAGCGGAGCGCAGCAGCGGCGGCGGCGGCAATAAGCTTATTGCAATTGACAGCGTCTGCAGTTCATTTCAAGATGGCCGCTTGGCTCACATTCATTTTCTGCTGAACGACTTTTAACTTTCATTGTCTTTTTTGGCCGCTCCGATCGTCACCCACCGGCTCCGTTTTCCGGGTACGTATGAAGCGAGGTGTCGCCTTACCGAGGGCGGGGGGCGAAGGGGGCTCGGCGGCGGTTTTCGGCCGGTTTGGGGGCTGCAAAGGGGAGCCTAGGTGTCCCCCGAGCTCTCCGTATGGGAAAAGCGCTGACAGGCTGCTCCAGCCACACACACACACATACAGGCACGCAGCAGCAGCCTCTGCACTCGCTCGCGTTACGCACCCACATTTGCAAATTTTAGTTCCTTTCTTTCTCCAGACGCCCCCTAAAACCTTTCTGTGCACATGGCCCCCGAGGAGAATATTTATATTTCCCGACCCTGCTGCCAGCCCGGCCTGAGCGCCCTTTGTTTAAAGGCAGATTTTGATTAAACAGGGACGTTCGTGAAATCTGGAGCTGCCTGGGTCAAGTGATTTCGGTCCTCCCCGAAAGAAACGTGTCTGGGGGAGGTTAAAATGTCAGATAACGCACCCATTTTATAGAGATAGAGCCGGCGGGGGGTAGCGATCCTCCTGGAGGGGTTGTTAGGCGTCGGGGCACCCAGCAGAAAATGTTATTAACTTAAGTTGGACAAGTACTTGTGTGAAATTGGATGGGTTGTAAGATGGCGGTTCCCAGTTGTTTCCAATGTCTCCTCTTACATTTCTGCTCGAAATTGTAAAGTTTGGGCGTCTGTGCCTGCTGGGAGAGGAGAGGGGTGGCCAACACGGAGAATTAACTTTTTTGGGGGGGTAAAGATAGCAGTTTGGCTGCGATCTGGGGGAGCTTGGGGCGTGCGGTTTGCTGGAGCCTTCGGAGCAAAGGTGATGTGTCTGTGGGACGCAGGGTTTGGTTTTTTTTTTTTTTTTTTTTAAATTTCTTTTCTCTGATTGTTTTTTTTTTCCCCCCTCCTGAGCCCGGGAAGGGTAAATTTACATGAAATCCTTTTGTCAGATCTTAAAGATGTCACGAGTGGGTTCCTCGTGCTGCTTATGGGCAGCACTGGAAAGTTGCTGGCGTATGTTTTTGTGATTGTATGGCCTTGGCAGTATATGATGCGGGATGTTTCTCTGTGTTTACTGTAAATATTTGCAAATAATCAGGTAAAAATAAGCAGAAAAATCGCATTTCTATAAAAGTGAGATAGTCACTTTTCAGCCTCTTGAAACTTTGATTCACTCCTCCACTCTCCAGAAAAGTCGAGGAAAACCTGGGCGTGTGTGCCCATTCGCAAGCTTGGCGTTAAAGGTTGAGGGTTTTTTTTTTTTTGCGTCGTCTGTAGTGGTCAGAGCAACTTGTTTTATGGGACTGTCCCAAAGACCAGGGAGATTCTGGAAATGCAGTCCAGTAAACCTGCTCTGAGGGACTCTGTGCAGTGCGTCCTGGAAACTGAGACAGACTTGTGTTGCAGTTTGCCAGAGACACGAAGGCTTGACCTACCTGGTCGCTTAGATAGTACAAAATTAGCAATTTTGGTGTATTTTTTTTAAGTAGGCAGATCGTCTCCTTCACCTAGTTGCAGGGAGGCGATTTAAAGGGTCGGGGTCCTTTTGCACTCTGTCGCCAATACTGAGGTCTCCCCTCGCTGCAGCGGGCTGGGCAGCGATATTTGAGCTCCGTGTGCCTTCTCTGAAAGAAGCGCCGTCCCTCCTTTAAAACATATGTGGCCATTCTTAAGCGAAAGAGGAATAACAGGCTCGATAGTAAAAGTGGCTGTGACTGATAATGGGTGAAGATGCAGAATGACGGCTGCTTTATTCCTGATGAGAGACTTTTCCGAGAGGGGATGGGTGCAAAGTACACAAACCTACCCGAGCGATGCTTCTATTTTTTTTATGCGTCTATTTTCTGTCAGAGACCTGTCGAGCAAGGTTTGATAGCTTATTGCCTTTATAGATTTTTAATAACGTAGCTGATTCTTAGCAGGAGAATGCACTTCTGTTTTTCTTCATTTTGACATAACCCGTTTAAGGCCTCTAAATAATCAGTTAGCTGGCAGCGTGTACTTCTAGCGAGTATTATCTCCGTATATTTTACGTTTAGATGTTCCGTGTGTCAATGTGTAAATATATATTGTCCTGGCTAAGAGGCTGTTTGTATTGACTGCGTGAAGCGTTGGTATTCGCCGTGCTATCAGCACGAGCAGAAAAAGAAAAAAAAAAAAAAAAAAACCAAAAACAACCTGAAAGGTTTTCCCGAAATATTAAGCTCAGGCTGCTGTAGTAAAATGTGCTGCGTTCGTGTTACATACCCGCAGGCACAGACACGCGTGTGCCTGTGCCTGTGCGGGTGGCTTTTGGGGAGAAGTTAGGAGCCTGGTTCAGCTCGCTGGAGAAAATCACTGATTTCAAAGATAGCTCCATAGCACGTTGAAAATGTGCTAACTTCGGGCAATAAATAATCCGCGTTTAGGGGTTGCTTCGACAAAACAGGTTTCACGGTTGAATTTAATCCCCCTCCATTTAGGAAGGGGCTACGCCTGCGTGAAATAAACGCGTTAATGTTTTGAAAGGTCTGTCCCAGTCTGTCAGGGCTGGGAAGGAATTCTCGGTCAGCCGACTCGCGTGACCTCGGTCACTGCTGGGTTTTTCGGTTCAGATATTTATGAATTATAAGGTAGTGACTTGAACAAATAAAACACAGAACCGTGAAAGCAGCCTGTCCATGTTTAAGTACCTAAAGGGACCTCAGAGTCGCCGGCTTCAGGGCGCTGGACCCTTCAGAGAGGAGTGCAGAAGCCCGGGCTCTGCCTTTTCTGGGAAAAGCAAACCCTCGGTATCAGTTTAAAAGTAAGAAGCGGAGGGTCAGGGACCCTGGAAGCGACATTTAAACCGCAGTACAATGCAGCGGGGGTCTTGCTTTCCCGCACGGGGCTAGGAACAGCTTTGAGGACCTGCTGTGGCTTGGTGCTTCTTGCATTTTGCTGCTGTGTGTGCTGGGCGGCTGTGGTTTGGTGCTGGGGAGTTTTATCTGCTGCTCACTCGAGGATTCTCCTGCAGCAGCCGCAGAAGTTTCCTGGCTAGGGTCGCTCGTTGGCGCTGTGCACGCTTCTTGAGGAATATTGTACCCCTCTCCTGGGCAGTTTGGCTGAAATTCAAAGCTTTTAAAAAGCTTGGTGTGTTGTCTTTTTTTTTAATTTTTTTTTTTTTTCGCGCTGCTTAACATCGAAGTTTGCGAGTGGTTGGGATGAGCCTCTCAGCTTGAGACTTGTGCAGCTCGCACGGTGCTGCTGTGAGAGGTGGCTCGCAAGCTCTGCCTCGGGAAGAGTGGGGACCAAGGATAGGAGCTGGTGTGCTGGGAGCACCGACATGGGGAAATGAAGAGCTTGCATTGGAGCAACGTTGTAACGTTACATTTTTCGGGATCTGGTTGACAGAAAATAATTTACTCTGCAATTGACGTGGCTGGCAGGGTTTTTTCCCCCGGTGTACTTTCCCCTTTACCTCTTATTCCCTCTCATTTTAAATAGTATGTGTGCATCTAACGTTGGTGCCAGTGCATCCGATGGGGGTTTATGGGTTTCAGACTGTGAAAATGACATTTGTTTTTCACTCTTGTCGCTGCATTGTGTTGACAAGGTGTTGATTTAGCTTTAGGAATGATCTGGTCACATGGTGCTTTGCATGTTGTCACTAATGTACCGTTTAAAGTCGGTTTGGGCTTTTTTTTTTCCCCCCTCGGTGGGCTTTATAGCTGAAAAGGGGGTTTGTTTAAGGATCCGGAGACTTGTTTTCTCCCGTCCAAACACCTTACCCTGGTTCTGCAAATCTTTTTCCACCTCTTGCAAAACTTTGCACCGCGCTCGCTTCGTCCGCGGGAGGTTTTTCAAACGAGAGTCAAAAGAGGGGGGGAAGGAGGGAGAGAGAAAGAGTTGGGAAGGGGTGTGTGTGTGTGTGTAGCAGAAAGGAAGGAAGGAGAGAAAGGAGGAAAGGGGAGAAGGGGGGAGAGGGGATGCCGGCGGCGCGGAGCGGGAGCTGGGGCTCGGCACGCCGCCGGCGGTGCGGGGGGTTCGGTCCCCGGGAGCGCGGCGCGGCTGGGCTCGGCGGAGGGAGGGAGGGAGCGGAGGGGGAGAGGAGCGATCTCAGACCAGCTCCTCGCACCGAGTCGACGTGGAGAGAGGCCCCTGAGAGGATCCGAAATGGCCGAGGCTCGGGAGGAGCCTCTGGCGCTCGCCTCCACCGGGCTGAGACCCCGAAACCCGGCTCAGCCCCGCCGCCCGGGGCCGCCCCCGCCGCCCGGGCTGCTCCGGCACCCTCCGGGCTGCGGCACCCCGACCCCGCCCGGGTCACCCCCCCCCCCGCCTTCCCCTCCCCTCCGCCCCTCCCGCCCTCCCCTTCTCCTCCCCTCCCCACCGGGCTCCCAGACCCCCGCGGGCTCCTCGGCTCCTCCACCCCCTCCGCCAGCCCCCGGGCCCCGCGTCCCACCCCCTGGCCCGGCTCGGCTCGGCCCGGCCCGCCCCCCCCCCCCCCCCCCCCCTTTCCCCGGCCGCCCCCCCCGCCCGGCTCTCGTGTGTTCCCAGCGGTGGCAGGATGCCAAGTGTAAGTGTAAGTTGCTATAGCAACCCCCCTCGGAGAGCGGAGCAGATCCGGATCGGCACCGAGCAGCAGCGGCAGCCGCCCGGACCCCCCCTCCCCCGGCGGGCCGGCCCCGCCGCCCCGGTGCCCGGCCCCGCTCCGAGGTGCGTGTGTGTGTGTGTCCCCCCCCCCGTCCCTCCCCCCCCGCCGCCCCTCCCCGCTCTCCGGAAATGCCAGGGCAGCCGCACCGGGAGGCGCTGGTTCCCCTTTGTGCTGCTCGCCGGCAGCCCGGTGCCCGGCCGGCCCCCCACCCCCCTTTACGGAGCTCCCCTCCGCCCCGCCGCATCGCCGCCGAGCCGCCCGGGGAGCCCGAGCCGGCCGGTGCCCCGCCGCGCCGCGGGGAGAGCCGTGGGGAGCGGCGCGGTGGGTTCCGCGGAACGACCGCGCCTCCTCCGCGGGGTTGCGGCCGGGCCGGCCCGGGGCGATGCGGTGCCGGGCGATGCGGTGCGGTGCCGTGCCGTGCGGGGACGCCCCGGCCGGCTTCGGGACCGGCCCTCGCTCGCCGCCCGGCCCCGCGCCGCCGCCGCCGCCTTCCGCGCTTTATCTTTCCCTGCGCCGGGGGATGCGCCTGCACGGGGGAAGGGGACGCGCCGGATCTCGGCACCTGGGACGCCGCCGCGCTCGTCCCCGCTGATGGGTCCTCTGTCTCTGTGTGTCTTTCAGAGCCGCCCCTCGCCACGCCAAAATGCACCGAACAACCAGAATCAAAATAACCGAGCTAAACCCCCATCTCATGTGCGTGCTCTGCGGCGGGTACTTCATTGATGCAACAACCATCATAGAGTGCCTCCACTCCTGTAAGTACCACCGGGCGCTCCCGCGTTCTTCCCCCGCCGCTTCCCACCTTTCCCGGCATCCCGGGAACACACACCAAAAAAAAAAAACCCCACTCCAAGCCCCAACCCACCCCCCACCCCCCCCGAGGTGCTCGGGACCGCCGCCCCTCCGCCTCCCCGACGGGCTGGGAAATAGGTGGCCGGGCCGCCGTGCAGTTTTTCTGACGACGGCCCTACGGTCTTTGTTAAAGTAATAATATATGTGCTCTAAGCGTCTCCTTTTCATGGTAATTGCAGCTTATTTGGGTATTTGTTTAGCTTAAGCAGCGCGCTGCTGACAATGGACGATTTGCTCTAGCTTGCATAGTTTAGAAAATCGCACCTCGATCTATGCATATCTGAGCGTCACCTACGACCATCACTAAAAAGCCTTTCGTGTTTGACTTACAGTCTGTAAGACCTGTATCGTGCGTTACTTGGAGACCAGCAAGTATTGTCCTATCTGTGATGTCCAAGTTCACAAAACTCGACCGCTTTTGAATATAAGGTAGGCGAAAGATGCAACGCGCACCCTGCATCTCTTATTTTACTTTATAGGGGGAGAGCAGCAGTAGTCGTGGCGATGTTATCTCTTCGTCTGCGATTTAAATCTGAAAGGGCTTGTCAATTTACAAGCTAACTCGTGTGTATGCTCTCTCTTTGGAGTTTTGTCATTGATTGAAGTTGAAGATTTCTCTGGATGCGAGACAGAAAGTTTTTGTTGGTCTTTTTTTTTTTTGCATACACCAACCACTGAGGCAACGCCTCTTCCCTCTCCCCCATTCTCAGGGGTACCACCCCGACGGTTTTTACCTCCGCTTTCTGTATCTCCCAGGCATGCTTCACTCCAGCCATAGCTCCTAGTCATGAAAACTCTTGCTGAAACTTTCCAAGCTAAGAGGCTCTAAAGCATGCTTCGCCTTTCAGAAATATTTTTCTTGTCAGTGTTACCCTTTGCCCTCCTTATTTTCTAGGGAGGAGATGTAGTTTTTAAGGGCTTCCTTCAGTCCAAGAGAATTATTTTTCAGCTGTGGTAGCACAGATGAGTTTTGTTTTATAGCGGTATTTAGAGCAGTGTTAGTTTGATTACAAGGTCTCGTAAGTTAACTTTTTATGACTAGCCTCCCACTTTGTAGAAGATGCCTCATTGTTGCGAAAGATTATAAATGAGGAGCTGCCGCTTGAATTAATATATCGCTTCACCTGCTTAATTTTATGTTTTGGGGATGTTCTTTTTTTCAGGTCAGATAAAACTCTCCAAGACATTGTATACAAGCTAGTACCAGGCCTTTTCAAAAGTAAGTAGTTAAATAGTTTTGGTTTTTCTTTTTCTGAAGAGTAGAAAAACAAACCCAGAACTGCTATCCTATATCAATATCAGGAGTTACAAAGTATATACTAAAAGAAAAATATATGCTTTTCCATCTAGATGAAATGAAAAGAAGAAGGGATTTTTATGCTGCTCATCCGTCGGCTGATGGTAAAAGCTTCTCGTTCACAACTTTAATAAATGTAGCATTGACCTTGATGCTTTACTCTTTCCTTTTTTTAACTTACAATTTATGTATTACCGTGACAGAATTTTAAGAAGTAAATTCAGCGTAATAAAACTTTATTGTTTAAACACTTAGGTAGCTTTAACTCATAATCTTACTATGGAGATTTTTTTTTTTCTTGTTACTGAGAATTGCCATTCTTCCTGATTTGAATTTCAAAATGTAAATTATTGTGGAAATTTCTGCGCAGCTGCCAATGGCTCTAATGAAGACAGGGGAGAAGTGGCTGACGAAGACAAAAGAATTATAACAGACGACGAGATAATAAGCTTATCCATTGAATTCTTTGACCAGAATAGGCAAGTTCCAGAATGGCAATATTTTATGTTTACCTGACTGATAGCAGCTATATTTATTATTTGTTGTAATTGTTTCATTTCTTCTCACAGACTGGAACGAAAAGGAAATAAGGAGAAAGAAAAGTCAAAGGAGGAGGTAAATAACTTTTCCTTACTCTAGAGGAAATGTAACACACACAAACATCTTTGGGGAAGGTTTGCAGCTGACAAAAAATACATAGGTGTGTGTATCTAGAACAAAAGAAGCACACCTATTATGGCGCTAGGTACAGAAAGGGTCAAACATCTTCATACAGCTGCATATATAAACAACTTTGTAAAATAAAAATACCTGCAGTGTTACTTTTAAAGTGGAATCTGATTTTTTTGGTCAGATTCCGCAATAAAGTATTTATTTAATTAATTTAAAAAATCAATATGTACCACATACATATTCTAAAAAGTGGTTTACGGTGAGATAAAAATCTTTATGTATATAATTACTTGCAATTTTAACTACTTATTCTGGAACTGTAACTTCCCACATATTTCTGTTGCTCCTTATAAGGCAGCAGAAATTGCTATATTATAATTCATAATTGATTAAAGTGCATTTTTAAAAAAATGAGCATGAAATGTTAGAGTACAACTTTGGTGTGAGTAATTCCTTGTTCTCAGTAGGCTGATTTTCTTTACTATGCCATCAGGTGAATGACAAAAGATACTTGCGCTGCCCAGCGGCAATGACAGTGATGCATCTAAGAAAGTTCCTGAGGAGTAAAATGGATATACCTAACACTTTCCAGGTACCTACGGGGAAAGAATTATTTTGGTTTTTAAATCAGTCTTGCTATTCTAAGCCTGCTAATGCTGGTTAGCACTCATTTTCTCATTACAGCCTGTTCCAGCAAGTGCTAACTACCAAGCATTCCTGGTGCGTGCAATACGCTGCTGGGGTTGTGAACGTTATTTTTAAAATATCTGTCCAGGGAGTTTTGTATGACACTCTGTAATTTTTTAATGCTGCAAATATCGAGGTATCAAGAAATCGCTCCTTAATGTACTGCAAACATCTCTAATAGATATGAACGTTCCCTGTTCCCTGCTGGGTTTGGTGTAGCATTTTTGCGGTTTTCTGATATATGTGGCAGCGGGGCTATTTTTGCCGCAGAGCAAACGCGTGCTCGGGGGTGAATGCCCGCGTGCTCCTTAACACAAGGGTTTGTGTCTTGAACAGATCGATGTGATGTATGAAGAGGAGCCCCTGAAGGACTACTACACCCTCATGGATATTGCCTACATCTATACCTGGAGGCGGGTGAGTGTGGCCAGCGTGTCCCCCCCCGCAGGGGGGGTGCGGGTCGTGGCCCGGGGAGGGCACTGACCGGGGTGTCCCCTTTGCCTTGCAGAACGGGCCTCTGCCCCTGAAATACCGGGTCCGACCTACTTGCAAGAGGATGAAGATCAGTCACCAGAGGGAAGGCTTGAATAACAGCGGGGAGCTGGAAAGTGACTCTGGGAGCGACAAGGCGAGCAGCCCGGCGGGAGGCATCCCCTCCACCTCCTCCTGTTTGCCCAGCCCCAGCACGCCGGTCCAGTCTCCTCACCCCCAGTTCCCCCACATCTCCAGCACCATGAACGGCACCAGCAGCAGCCCCAGCAGTAACCACCAGTCCTCCTTTACCAACAGAGCACGGAAAACGTCGATAAATGGCTCCTCGGCCACTTCATCTGGTTGACGCGCCAACCAGGCTACCGCCCCCCCCCTCCCCGCCCCCCGCCCCTCCTTTATATAGATCTCTCCATGCCATTACAGCTTTATAGATGCTAATCCATGTGACTATCGTCCAAATTGCTTTCTTTTGTAGTGACACTGAACTTGGCTATAAAAGGCGGACTAGGTGACATTCAGGATGGACGTTAATGGAAACGCAAGATTGAAATGTAAATTGTTTTCAGAGGACTGGGAAGCAAACAAAAGTTACACCTTCACCTGTTCCGAGTGATGCGGAGTTGTTTCCGTCCCCATCATCTGGACTCGGAGTCTCCAGAAGTCGATACAAATCCCGGGAAGTAGTTTGTTAATCCAGACTAACTCCTCCATTGCGTTCTCTTCGATTGTTATTGTTCTTATGCTGTTTTGTGAACCTGTAGAAAGCAAGTGCTTTTTCATCTTGAAATCCAACAAAATGGAAAGAATATGCATAGAATAATGCATATATGTAGCCATGTCACTGTGAATAACAATTTTTGCGTATTAGCCATTTTGATTCTTATGTTGCATCTTTTACTTCTCTGTTGCTGCGCAAGAACCGATCAAAAGAAAAGTAAACTTCAGTTTTACAATCTGTATGCCTAAAAGCGGGTATTACCGTTTTATTTACTGACTTGTTTAAATGATTCGCTTTTGTAAGAATCAGATGGCATTATGCTTATTGTACAATGCCATATTGGTATATGACATAACAGGAAACAGTATTGTATGATATATTTATAAATACTATAAAGAAAATATTGTGTTTCATGCACTCATGATATGGTTGTTAAATTTCTAAACTGGTTCGACCCTTGCAGATGCCGCCTGTTTGAGCTTTGCTCATACTGCAAGAAACACTTTGCGTGTGAGAGCTACAGTATTGGGAAAGCACATTCAAGTCTCTGATAACCTGGAGGCAATTGGCAATCTTAAAAGGATTTTACTGGCTTTGTCGTTTTTTCCAAGTGATATATTTTTACTTTACCAAATGTTGAAGTGATGCAGTGAAGAAAAAAAAAAAGTTTAGGGACATGGAAGTCTTTGACCTGTTTGATTACCTTTTTTATTATTTGGTGTGGTGGAACTGTGTTTTTAAAAGCACATGGAATCATTACAGAAGCCATAAACTATTTGGTATAAATTTTAAGGAACCAGCAAGTCGCTGGATGAAGGCATTTTATCTAAATTTGTTTTAATATATATGTGTATGGTACAGTACTAACTTCATTAAAATTTAACAGGTACTTTAATATTTCCAATAAATTGTGGAGAATGCCTCCTCTTTAATGGCCTGCAAATAGGTGCATTTTATTAGAGGCTTCTAAGGGTGTTATTTTTTTCAGTAGGAGGAACTTTTCCACCATAAAATATGAACAGCCCAGAACACTTTTCAGTTTGTGCTTTGCTTTGGTCGAACTTCGTGTGTGTTCATCACCCATCAGTTATACATTTGTGAGGGTGTTTATTCTATATGGATATTGTTTCATGTTTGTACGGGAAAATTGTAGTTAAACATTTCATTGTCTCCAGTCTGCAAAAGAAGCACAATTCTATTGCTTTGTCTTGCTTATAGTCATTAAATCATTACTTTTGCATATAAATTGCTGTTATTTGTCCTGCTTGTTTTTATAGACCAGGTGATTGCAAATCCTCCACAAGGTTATTGCTTATTGATGTATAATGTCTTGTTAAACAAGAGTTGATATTTTTTCCTGTAGTAAACATGTACAGTTCAATTTCAACAGTAAAAACTTCAGTTTTATATACACGAATAACTTTCATTTATAGCTGATCAAAGAAATAAACAAATAAAAGGGATAATTCATTGAAAAATAGCAAATGACCTCTGTTGATAATGTGGTGTCGAAGGACAAATGTCTTGTTCTCATTGGAAGTCTTTCTGGGTGTACAAAAGATTTCAGTGAACAGAACAGCACAGTACTAAAATAACAAAAAAAAAAAAAAAATTGCCTAGAAATCGCCATGATTTGTTTTGGTTGCCTGCCTCGAAAACATTTGCTGTTCTTCATTTGACCCCGGATTATTCTGCAAAATAAGCAAATGGTGTATTCTCACATCCCAGTCAGGCACAGGTTTCCCTCCTATCTGTTCAAACTTAGCCCACGTTAAACTGCACTGGCTGGGAAGGGAGGAACAGGATTTTTTTTTGTGGTGGTGGTGGTGGTGAGCGCCAGGTTCCGCCTGCGCTGCTCTGGATTACTTTTTAAAGCCCCAGTGGAACTAAATACGTTTTAATGTAAAGATATCTCTCCATGCGACCCAGTGTCTATCTTGGCACGACTCCCTCAGCTATGTGAGTTAATCACACTGTACTGGTTGAATTAATTCACCCAATGACCAGCGCTGAACCTGCAGCAGAGGGTTGTACGTTGGCACACTGGTCGAATTGCGCTTATTTTTACTGAAAGTAGCCGATAATGACAACTTTTAGCATCAAAACGGAACCACTCTCGGTCTTTGTGGAGTGTCCGTGAAGCACAAAGCAATGAAACAGGAGTTGGATAATTCTCTTCGAGGTTTATTAAGCTCTTACAGCACCTTCGACGTTTCCCAATTTGACGTGTCCCGTCTGAAAAAGAACAAACGTTTTCAGTAGCTCTCTTGCCGAGCTGCAGAAGCCGCCGAGGATGTTTGTGCTGCCATGTGAAACTTTTGTTTTGCTGCTGGCCCTAGGCAGATGGCACTGCGATGCGTGTATATTGCTAGGCACAACTGGGAGGACGATCAAAGATAGCATCTTGATGTTCTACTTGCGAAGCTGCTGTGTCAACCTCCCCGCTTTCACAATATTTTTTTTTTTCTTCGCGGCTACATAGCGAACGGGTTTCCTTACAAACGTGCGTAGACCCTCGCTGCTTGGAAGGAAATCTCAGCTCGGTGCATGCGAGAAGAATCTTTTCATTACCCGACGTTGCACTTATATAGATCGAGGGATAAAGCCGAGGTCCGCTGCGTTTTTCTGAGCTTGCTCAGCAAGCAGTCTCATCAAAGGTAGAGGCAGGGGCGGGCTGTGCCCGCTGGAAAATGATGGTTTTCTGTCTTCGTCCGACCAAATTTTCCACCCCGGTTCAGCCGCCAGCAGCTCCAAGCAGCGCCTTTGTGCCCGGCCGGAATGGGGGACAGGCGGTAACGATCCAGCCCCGGGGAAAGCGAGGGAGAGAGGGGGCGTAAAGAGCTCCGCGGGCTGCTGGAGAAGACGGGCAGAAATGGGGAGGAAGGAATGCAGAAATGTGCGGAAAGAGGAAGGGAAGGAGCGCGACGGGCTCGCTAAGCCGAGCTGGTTGTCCTCCGGCACCGAGCATTGCTCAAAACAACCTGCGCCGCCGCCTTTCAGCAGGCCGATGCCGGCGGGCGGGCACCGGCTGAGGAACTCCCGAAAATCGGTCGCGCCCGGTGGGCGGGAGAGGAGAGCGCAGCGCGGCCACCGCCGCCGCCGCCGCGCCGGGGGCCCGGGCAGCACCGGCGGGAGCTACGGGGAAACTCCACTCCAAGGCTTTGGAGTCCTCCGATTTTTTGATAAGGAAAAGGGGCACTGAAACCCGAAGGCGGAGGCAGAGCAAGCGGCGGGCGTCCCTCCAGCCGAAGCGATGCCGCCGGCCCATGTCCCCCCAGCCCGCGGCTGCCGAGGACCCGTCACCCCCCTCCGCCGTACAGCTGCCCAAGGATTCACCCGTTTCGCTGGGCATTTTCAATACCGCGGGCAAAGCAAGTCCTCCCGGGGCCGGTACCGGGGCGAAGCCTCCCGCTTCCCACCTCCGCCGCCCCTGCCGCCTCTTTTCCTCTTCGCCGCGGCCCCGGACCGCCCGTCCCTTCGGCCCGGCGACCGGGAGCGGTGCTCCTGCCCTTCCAAACATCACTGCTGGACTCTTCATCCCTCACCGCGCGGGAACTCCTGCAGTTCCGATCTTTGCCACCAAACCGGTTCACGAGGATCGGGCTGTCTCGCCGTGCCCGGCTCCGGTTCCCGGCCCCGGCGCGGGGCGGGCGGCGGCGGCGGCCCCCGCCGCAGGTAGGGCAGCGGGAGGCGGGTGGCCCCGGCGAGCACCTTGCGCCCTCCCAATTTTCATATGGTGAAATTCTGAGACAATGTTTACTCAGATAAGTGTTTCCTGTTTCCGCTGTTAATTTTTAACGTTCTTGCTTCTACTCTGGGCACTTGAAACGGATTTCCTTTATTTTACTATAAACAGTTTCTTTTTCATGTTCTCTGCCTGTCTCCTACCAAGAGGACGCCTCGAGAAGAACCTGCTCTCCCGGCAGAAGGGCTGCGCATCTCCGCTTCCCTCGGTTCAAAGTCGTTGCCCCGCTCCGAGAGCTGCAAGCCCACGGTTGATTTGTGCTTTATTAACTCAAGAACTGCGAGAGGATTCTGGCAGCGAGGATTTGATTTGATTTTATTTTTATTTTTTCCCCCAGCTCTGGCTCCTTCCTTCCATTTCCCCACGAGTAGCGGAGGAGTCCCACCGGGACAACAGGAAAAACTGCGAAAGCCCGGTGGGGACCGGGGGCAGCTTTCGGTGTCACCGTCTTTGGGGATGGGATATTTGGATTTATTGGACAGTGGTGATGTGGGCTAAAAAAAAAAAAAAAAAAAAAAAAAAAGCCGGTAACGGGTAAATCCCGAAGGACACGTAATTCCCACGGGAAACCGAGGTTCTCCCTGCCGGGGGTGGGCACGGAGAGGGGTTTCCATCCCCGGTGGCTGCCGCGGGCGCGGCGGGCGGGACAACGGCGGCCGCGGAAAGGCCCCGAGCGGTGGCGGCGGCGGCGGGCACCGCCTCGGGTGTGCGCGGAGCCCGCGGGCCTCCCGGCCGCCCCGCCACCGCCGGGGCGTGCGGCCCCCGAAGGCCGACGGGGAGGTGCGGTGCGGACCGCGCTTCGTTCCGCGCCGCCTCAGCCGGCGGCGGGCGGGCGGGCGGCTCCCGGGGCTGGCAGGCAGCGCGGCGCTCGGCCCCGCCGGTGCCACGGAGGAGGCCTGGACCCCGCCGGGCTGTCCCCGCCGGTCGCCCCGCACCGGGCGGGCCGGGCCGGCTCCGCGCCCCCCGCCGCCGCCGCCCGGGCAGAGGCCATCTTGCGCCTGCGCAGCTCTCCCGCCTCGCGCCCGCGGAACTTCCCCCGCGCGCCGCCAGATTCGAACGGGGCGCGCGGGGGGCGGCGCGCGCGGGGAACCCCTTTCGGGCGCTCCGCGCAGGTACCGCGCAGCGCCGCGCAACGCCGCACCGCACACACCCCCCCCCCCCCCCCGAGCCCGGCACCGCCCGCTCAGCCTCCGCCGGCGCGGGGCGGCCGCGGCGGGATGCGGTGCGCCGCTTCGCCGCCGCCGGGCCGGGCCGGGCCGGGCGGCGGGGGGTAGGGGGAGGCGGGCGCGCCCGGTAGGCAGCACACCCGGCGGCAGCCGCCCTCCGCTGAGGCGTAGCAGTGCGGCCGCCGCCCCCGCACCGCCCTGCGCCCCCTCCTGCCCTCCTATCCCCCCCACTCCCCGCCCTGCCCTTAGGGTGCTCCAGCGAGCCCCGGTATTTGGGGATGTGAGTGCCGGGATGGGGGTACCGGGACGTGGCTTTCCGGCATCCCCCCGGGCGGCTGCGAGGCACCGCGGTCCCCTGTCCCCGTCCGCCCCGCCTCAGGGACACGGCCTCCCACCGAGGCCGGCCGGCCCCAGCCCTCCCCGGGGCACGGCAGGACCCCGGGGCGCCCCGACCTCCCCCAGAGAGGGGACGGGGGCCGCGGTAGCCATTTGGCGCCTGTATTTTCATGGCACGCAGCTGAATATCGCACCTCGTCTAGAGAGACAAAGGGCTGTATGGTCCCCATCGCCAGGGAAAGGCAGATGCTTTCCCCGCTCCCCGCGCCGATGCTCTCAACGGTGTTGGCGGGGGGATGGATATTCCCCAGGGAGCGGCGGGGTGAGATCTCCCCGGGGGCAGGGAGACACTTTTCGGATAGCAGAGGCAGCCAACAGCCCTTCCCCCTCCGCGCCCGCCGCCGGGCTCCGCGCCGCCGGTGCCTCTCTCGCACGCCGCATCCCCGGTGGAGGAGGAGGCCGAGGTCGGGAGGCACCGCCCCGCATCCCGGGGCCTCCGGTGAGCGCGGACCTCCCGGGCACCTCTGCCAGCACCGGCATTTCTCACTCCTGGCTCCGCATGTGCTGGGGGATGCTCGGGAGGTGCCTCTTCAACGAGGCACTTTCTGATCTGCGAGACGACATCGTGCCAAAGATCCTGCGGCTGGTGGAGGCCTCCCAAACGGGCTGATCCTAAAAAAAGGGAAAGAAACATTAACAAAAAACCAACAAACAACCCCACAACAAAAAGCAACCACCCCAAAACAACCCCGCATACACAAGCCCAAAAACTTTAAATGGGAAATGCGGGGGAAAAAAAAAAAAAAGAAACCCAAGCCAAAAACCAAACCAAACCAAACAAACCCAAACCAAAAATCCTAACCAAAACCAAAAATCCCAGAGAAGCAACGCGCAAACGGTGCTGGCAGGGAAGGTGATGGCACGGCCAAGGCGCAGAGGTGCTGGACGAGTGATGCCCCTGCCAGGCAGCTGTCTCTGCGCGGGGTGCGCAGCCTGCGCACACCCTCCGCGGGTTCGCGGCGCCGGCAGCCCGCCTACCGCATCTGGGCTGCGCGGGGCGCGGCTCCGCGGCTCCGCCCGGCTACCGGGTGCTCCGGTGCAGCCGGTCGGGACGTGTCCCACCCGGAGAGATGGGAGTTTGATTTCCAGGCTGGGTGGGCTGCCCGCGGAGGGCGAAGGGCTTGCGGCCGGAGCCCCGGGGGACAACCGCCCTGCTGCTCCCCGGGCTGGGGCGCTGACCCCGGGCAGGCGGGCGCGCAGGGACAGCCCCCGGGCACCGAGGAGCTGGCAACGGCGAGGGGGGGGACAGACCGGCGGAGGCGAGGCAGGCGCTCAGCGCCGAGAGGGATGCCTACAAGCCACGAGCTGCCATTTTGTCTCTTTTAAGTGGGTTGCCTTTCCCCTCTCCCGGAGCGCAGTGCGCGGCGGTGGCAGCGGTGTCCCCCCCTTGCCCTGCCCCTCCTCGGCCGCCCTCCGGGGAGGCAGCCCGGGGCTGCACGGGAGGTCCCCTCGGGAAAGAGCCCACCAGCCCCAGCCACCCCAGCCCTGGCGTTTTCCTTGCCACCTCCGCCCTAGGTGCTCGGGGTTTGCAGGCTGTTCAGCTGATTTGTTGCTAATAGCAACCACACGACAGCGATTTGCAGCCTTTTCTGCTGCTGGTGCCTCTCGTTACACCTTCTTCTGCAGACCGGGATATCGTCGTCTGGCTGCTGCGTGTCCCCACCCCTCTAAGCACAGCAGCCAGGGACAATGATGCGACAAGGAGGACGGGGCGGCCGCGGGCTCCGCCGGGCGTCGCGCAAATTTGGTCCATGCAGACGAAGAGAGAAATAGTGGCCAGCCCGCCGCCGCCGCAGGCGCGCAGGCTCCGCGTATTTGGCATTGTCTGGCAGCATTGTTGTGAGCTGCCAGCGCCCGCGATCCTACCGGCGCGGGGGGGGGGGCAGCGCTGCTGGGTTTACATATGTAGATGCGGGCAGCGTTCAGCGCCAAGCCGACACACACCCTCCCCCGGAGCAACAGACACAAAGGAAGACCTCGTTCCTTTCAAGTCCCCAGAATAAATTAAGCTCCGGCTTTCAGTTTTGGAACGTCCCAAAAAAATATTTGTCCTTTTTTTTTTTTTTTTTTTTTTATGGCACTGCACAAGCGCGGACGGTTCCGCAGGAAACCAGAGGTGTAACCATACGCACGTGGTAAAAAGGGCTCAGCCCTACCAGCTAATATTTCCTGCAAGTCAGCCTGAGATGTTTTGCCCTTTTCCAGTTTATTTATCCCTTATAATTTCTGTTCCGCCTTTGCCTAGCGCAATGGCGACGCACCAATCTCCACTAGCCAAATCTACGCCGTTTACATGTTCACGGCGACAAACGTCTGCTCGAATGCCAGCGTCGTCCTCTTAGGTGAAGGAAAAGGAGAAGTCCTCTTTCTAGAGCGTTTGAAGTGCCTCAGCGTTTCTGTCTTCGCCGCACAGAACTAACTTACTCTATAGGAAAGTCGCACAAACTAAACTCACTACCGAACATCCGGAGAGGGGGCTCCAGAATATTGTGGGTTGCTGGAGCCCCGAGCCAAAGCTCAGGGAAAAAGAGAGGGGACTCTCCACTGCTAAGGTCCCTCTGACAGAGTTTTTGCTAAAATCAGGCAATGGCAAAGCCCGACTTAAATTGGAAAATTAAATTCCTCAAGGATTCAAATATTATATTTTGGTAGAGGCTACAGACGGAGATCCCTCACTCAGCACACTCTCTTCCAGAGAGCACTTCAGTTCCCTACGACCCATTCGCTCCCACTAACCTTTCCGCGCTTAACCTCCCGGCTTCCAGAAGCCCGGCGCTTTCAACTCCGATCCGCGGGAGCGAGCGCAGGGCTTTGCGCGTTGCTCTTCCCACCGGGCGCGCTCAGTCTTCCGAGCGCGGGATTGAAAAATTAATTTCTCTAACCCTTCAAATACCTGCTTCAAAGCCTTGAACAATTTGCCAGGCGTGTGGCAAGCGGAGGAGACCCTCCAGAGGCACATCGGGCGACCCAGCGCCCTGCCGAGGGGCGCGGGGGGCGGGCGGGGGGGGGGGGGCTGTCCCGCAGCCCCGGCGGGCTGCCCCCGGGGGGATCCCGCAGCCGGTGGGAAAGCCGCCACACCAAGACGCGGGGAAGACCTCACCTTTTAATGAGCGTCGCGCAGTTTCAAGCCCTAGAGGAGCAGCCCCAGCTTGGCCAGCGGCGGCACGGCGGGGCATGAGCCGTCGAGGGGCAGCGAGCCCAGCCCGGGAGATGCCACCCAGCGCCCTTCCAGCCGGGGGGGGGGTCCTGCGGGGGGGACCCGGCTGCTCCCGTGCGGGGGCTGAGCCACCTGTTGTCCCGCACCCGCGGGGACGGGACCGAGCCGGGAAAGCCCGTGGGGAGCCCCACCGGCACCCTTCACTCCCCAAAAAAAACCCTCCAGGAGCAACTTTGCCCTTCACCGGCTTGGGGAAAACGATGCTTCCCCGCCCCGTTATGGGCGTATTTCCGAATGAATCAAAGGCTGAGATTAAAGAACACCCACCAGAAGGCGAATGCACGTTATTAATTTAGATAATTGTTGACTGTTCCCCTGGTCTCCGGTTTACTTTATAAGCTGACGTGTGCAGTAACGCAGTCGTTACTAACACCACCCGCCTAAGGATACAGGTTTCCTACTAATGAGTACCCCAGCAGCAGGCAATGAAGTCTCGCAACTACGTCATTTCCATAAATGATTTTCCGTCTTCAGTACTTTTGCAAGAACCGGTGACATTTCCGTAGACCGCATTTGCATGGTGTTTATTCCTCATTATTATTATTAACCATGTGAACAGACTCTCAGTATCAAGCGACGAAATGTAACAGCAAGTTTTGGAGGTACTCAGGGTGCGTTTTGTTGTTTCACTTATCCGAACATTAGACTTAATTAGACAGATAAATCAATTTATCTTTAATCGACACATCTGCTTTTTAAAAAAACCCAAACCTCTGGAAGCAATTCATCACCGTTTGTTTATTATTTTTTTTTTATTTAACTTAAGAACAGAAATAAGTATAAAGAAATGTGTTTAACAGCTGTTCCCTTCTCAAGTACACATGGTGACGATTTCCCAAAATATTTTCTGTAGCAAACGACCTTCTCACCAATCTGATTTAATTTGTCTCATTTATTTGTAAAGAACAACACTTCGCCTGTTTTGTTTGTTTGCTTAAAGAGAGATTTTTTTCGCATTAAATACTCCTGGAAACACGTGGCTCATTTTAGACCATGATATTATTTACGTTAGCTCACCTCTTTTCAGTTGAGCAAACCCAGAGATGATTTATTAAAATTAGACGTCTTTCTTACACTTTTTCAAACTTTTAAAATGCGGCTGAAGTAACTTCAGCCTTTCAACTTTAAGCTATGAGACAAAAGTTTATATTACCTATCAAATAAGATATTTGTATAGTGTCACTCATCTGATTTTGTACATTTAGAGCTTTGCAGAACAAAACACCAGTCTAGGAAATCCTGAAGCCACTGCGCGTTAGAGGGTGGCTACAGAAAGGGGCATTTCTTATTGAATGATTTGACTCTGGTTTTCTGCTGTGGATCACGATTTCACTTGGAGCAGCCTGATCGATAGCAGAGCTAATTAGTAACTTCATTCACAAATATCCAGCGTCTTAAGAATCGCCCTCAAAAGATACCGGAGGAGATCTAGAGCCTATTTCCATTCAAATCCTGATAGCCCTGATTTCATTTTGCAGTCCCGCCGTTCGCATTAGCTGCTGTAAAGACCTCCAAGGCTGTGTCTACCCAGAGATGCGACCACGCTCTGGCCGACCGCTTATGAAGAGAATTATTCGTACGTGGTCCTTCCAGCCGGAGACACCAAGATGCGAGAAGTTGAAGGCAGTCACCAGGTTATCCACCAGAATGACACGGGGTTGAAAAAATATATATATATTTAAAAATACTGTTATGGGGCAGAAGAATAACTAGTACCTGTGCTTGGCAAAGTCAGAGGGCTGCTGCCGGACCGTGTGTCCCCCCTCCGTGCCCCTTCCTGTGCTGCTCCCCCCTCCGCGGAGAGAGCACAGGCGGTCCCCCAGCAAAAGCTCCCGGCGCTGCGCGGGTGGGTGCGCTCGGGTTTATCACTGACTCTGCGCGGGTGAAACCTTTGCGTGAGTAAAACCTTCCCCCCCCCCCCCCCCCCCCCGCGGGGACCGCGCTGCCCCCGCGGCACGACCCGCCTGGCTGCCGGCAGAAGCGGTGGCTGTAGCCCACGGGGGTCACCCCTGCCCGCACCGCGGAAGAGCCACCGCGCTCCGCGGCCGTGGGTGAGTGGGTGGGTGGGGGCCTCCGCGGCCCTGCGCGGGGCGAGTTTATTCCCTCCCGTGAGGCGCGAAAAAAATCCCGGCGTGGGCCGGCGCGGCGGTGTAAGGCAGTCGCGGAGATCCCCGGGGAGGAATCGCAGTGGTGGTAAGAAAGTTTAAAAAAAAAAAAAAAAAAAAAAGAAACTAAAAAAAAAGAAAATCAAAGGACCCCCCTCCCCGAAGAATGAAGGCGCGGCGGGGGCAGCTCCGGGAGCGCTGCGGCTGCCTTTATTTTTCCTTTTTTCTTCCTTTTTATTTCTTCCCCATCCCGGGAGCGGAGGGGGAGCGGCAGCCGGGCAGGGGCATCCCGCCGGAGCTGCCGGGCGGTGCCTGCGGCTCTGCCGGGGCTCCCCCGCCCGCCGGGCCCTGGGCGGGCTGCGCAGCGGCGGAGCGGGAGGCGGCAGGTCCCTGCGCGGAGCCCGGCACCGTCCCGCGGGCGCTGCCCGTCCTCGTCCTTCCCCGGCGCTCCCCAGGACAACCGGTGCCGGTATAGAGCTGAGCGCGTACAGCTGCCTATAGACGGCCTGATGTAACTTCGCGCTCATATACACCCCTACACACATGTCCACGCCGCTGCGTATGTATTTGTGGTACAGAGGCGTGGCGTCCTCTCCTCGCAGACCTGTATGTCCGTACGCCCCCGCGCATCTCCGCAGGACATCCGTACCTACACCTGTACCTACACGCGCACCTGCACACCTATACATTTAACACGCGCGTGTGCAACACGCCGCCATCCTGCCACATGCCGCCCGGGCTGTGTCTCGTCCCCGCCCGCGCACAGCCCCCCCGCCGGCACACACCGCGGGTGCGGGGCCGAGGGGCGCGGAGCGGCGCGGAGCAGGGCAGAGCGGAGCCCGCTGCTGCGCGGGGCGGCGGGAGGGCGCGCTGACGTCACGGGCGGCGTTGGCGTTGGCCCTCCCTCCGCGGCGCTGCTTCCGCCCGGTTGCCAGGGCGACGGGTACAACAGTGCGGCCCTGCGCGGGCGCGCAGCCGGCCGCGCCGCCGCCATGAGCCAGAGGCAGGTTCTGCAAGGTAGGCCGGGGCGGCGGACGGCCGGGGCCGGCGGGGAGGCCTCTAACCCGGTGTCCCGGCGCCCTCTAACCCGGTGTCCCGGCGCTGCCGCCCGCAGTTTTCGAGCAGTACCAGCGCGCCCGGACGCAGTTCGTGCAGGCGGTGGCCGAGCTCGCCTCCCGGCCGCAGAACATCGACACCCTCCAAAACGCAGGTACGCGCCCGCCGCCCTTCCGCCGGGCGAGAGCCGACCGGCCCGGGCGATGCCGTGCGCGGTCGCGGGGGTTTCCGCGTCCCGGCGCCGTTGCGCCGGACGGCCGGCGGCGGGGAAGGGGGAGCGGGGCCGGGGCTGGGCCCGCGGGGCTGTAAGGGCGCTTTGCTGTTTCTCCCCCCCCCCCCCCCCCCCCCCCCCCGAGGTCGGCCGCTTGGCTTCCAAGGTTTTTTTTTTTATTCTTTTCTTTTTCTTCCCGGCGGGATCCCCCGGCCCCGCGGTGGGAGGACGGGCCTGGGGAGTCCCCTGCGGCGCGGTGGGAAAGTTACCGAGGCCCGTCAGCTGCAGGCGCGGGTTTGCCCCGCTCGTCCGCCGGGTTATTTCGGTGCTTGGTTTGAGGTGGCTGACTCTGGCAGTCGTCTCATAACTTGCTTTTATTTCAGGGAAAACTTCGTCTAACTCGCTTCTTTCATTTACTTCCTCCTGCTGCCGATATAGCTTTATGTAAAGCATAGGAAATGGAATTCCCAGTGAAAGCCAGTGCTGACTTGCCAAGGAAAACCTACTTTAGAAGTAACTGTTTTTTGTACTGGCTTTACAAGTTGTTCCTAAAGTCTTCAATGCGGTTTTGTTGTTTTTTTTTTTTTTTTGCCAGCAGATTTGCTCAGCTTAGAAGAGATTCGCTTTTGTTATATTGCTGTCGTGGGATGTCGTGAACCAAATTGGGCATTTTTAGAAACGGGAGCTGCGGGAGCACTTCTACCAGCTGTTGTACTGCTGGCATCTGGCAGACCCACTCCGCTTGTCCAGAGTTCCTGAGCTTAAAAGAGGAAAAAGAAGTGCTCAGTAATTGATTACCTCAAAAGCAGATTGAAAAAGTGCTATAAATCCATAGGTGCTTTACCATATGGTATTCATGAATTGATTATGTTTTGGTTTGTCTTGATTTTGTTTTTAATACTTGTTTCCCAGTTCTAGTAAAGCTGTCAATCTTTTTGAGACACAATAGAAGCAAACAAACAAAAAAGAAAACAAATCACATAAATACTTTCAGTTTTTGGTTGTTATATTCACAACTGTCTATTAAATTGGTTTTGTTGAAAACCTATCACTTAAATTCTTGTTAAAGAAATATTTGCTTTGATTTTGGGAGTGACATATTGACACCAGGCCTTGCTGTGCTTCTTATTTTTTTTTCTTCCTGTCTTTCAATGAGTTAATGCCACTGCTTTAGTTTATACAAATGATCTCTAGTCACCAAAGGGACATCTTGGCTGTGGGAATAATTTATGTCTTATTTGTAAGAAGAGGTCCCTCTATGTCCTTTTACAGTTCTGATTTTTAGCTGTTCACAGACAGAGATCCCATTCAGGCAGCCTTTCTATTTTAAGAAAGCAAACAAAGTGCCAAGCTAACTTTAATTACATTATATTTCTTGTTCTTAAAATAATCATTTGATGCAATCTGGTTGGTAGCTTTACCTCAGAACTGATTTGTTGCTTGTGCAGAAGAAATAATCAGTTCAGAGGCCTGAAGCTTTCTTCTGCACACAGCTGGCGTTGGTCTGAAGGTTAACTTTACAAGGATGCAGCTCTGGGGTAGTAATGTGGAAATGTGCGTTTGTGTAGGTTATCATCCCTCAGATGCTAGAAAAGAGGGAAATGTCTGCAAATATAGTGTTTCCTATTACAATTTATTTGAATGGCCGAGGCCCACAAATATTTTACCCTCTTCCCCAACTTACACCTTTAAGTCTAATTCATAATTCTATAATTAAAATTATAGCTGTTATTTTTGACCTTCTCTGGATGTGCTAGATTTTAAGAAGGTTTTAAAACCTTCTCGTAAATGAAATGTTATTAAGGGGTTTTTAAAACCTCCCCCCAAATAAAATGTGATTTTGCCCTTTTTTAAAGGACTTACACAAGTATTTTGAGACACAGCTGTCTAGCAGATAACTGGCATGCCTCTTATGGTCTTGATCTAGTGAACTTTGGAGCACTGATTTGAGAAAGAAAGATGTCTGTCTATATACGTATCTCTGTATAAATCCATGTATAAAAGGACTGGGGGCTTGTTTCTTGGAGATGACTGTTTTAAGATGATGCGGAAAGTCTTTGCCTGCTGTCATTTTCCATTAGCTTTAGGAGTCGGGGGCACCTTGCAGGGTTCTTTGCCTGGATCTCAAAGGTTGTCAGGGTTTAGTCTATTTCTGGCTGAAGCAAAAGCCAAGATGACATAGTGACTTGAATTTGAACAAAATTAAGCACCTAAACTGTACCACAGTGTGCTCTTGTATTATTTGCCTTGGTTTATATTCCTGGAATATCCATAATTCACATTGGCAGCAGTGAAAGATCAGTGCTCAAGGAATAAAGCATTTGGTCTCATTTTTAGAAGTCCTTTTGATAAATACTTAATATCTTAGAAGGAAAATAAATACTAGTTTGAGACCTTGTTCTTTGTGGAGGTGTCTCTAGACACCATGCTAACATCGTGAAAGATGGAGGTGTGTTTAAAAAATAATTCTTAACTACACGATAAGCCCTGCTTCTGTGGTATTAAATCAGGTACAAGCAGTGGTATTGGTGCAAAGTAGGAGATGGCAGACTGCACCATGGAGGGGAGCAAGCGGCCAGGATCAGAGGTGGGAGTTCTTACGCTGGCTTGGCTGTTGAGAAACCTCAAGGTACCATTATTGTGGAGGCTCCTATGTATGACCTGTAAGGAAAACTGGTGGGAACTGTCAAGCTGGAAAGATGGTCAGAGAGCGCCAAGAAGAAACCCACCTTTTCCCAGGGCGTCTCTCTTCTGAAGCTTCTGTGTCCCATCAAGCTCTGGAGCTGCCTTTCTCATTGAGCAGAGATCCCAAAGGTAACCAGGGAACTGGAATCTGGCCCTGGACTTTGGCACATTTACAGGGCACTGGCTCTGTTGTGGTCAGGAATGTCCTGGGGTGTTAGTGCCTGGGAGCTCAGCGGCTTTCTGGTGGCAGGGAAGTGCAAGGAATGATCAGAGAAATTCCTGTGTCAGAACTCATTCCTGTGTGTTTTCCAACTCTGTGGTTGGCTTTGATAAGATTGTTCCTTATGATTGAATACTAACATGAATAATAATTGTAGGATTTGTCCTTTGAATGTTTAATTAATGGATACTTGGGAAAAAAATCTCCTCCAAAACTCCTAACTTTTTCCATTTAGTAAATATATGCTTGGAACAATGACAGACAATTAATTTATCAAATCTAGTTTCTGGAGGGCTGCTGACTACATTGATAGTAACGATTTTAAACATTATTTTAAAATAAACCTATTCATTTGGCAGCTACAGCAAGTTTGGTACTGGAATGCATTATTGAGTCCCACCCCCGCCTTGTCCTTCCAAAATTTTAAATCCTAGAAATAGACTATTTTCAGCTATAATGGCAGATGAACTTGAGCTCTTTTTCTTGCAATGAGGTTTAGGCAGCTTTCTGTCTTGTAGAAAATTTAAGAGAAGAACTGAACTGGTTCTAGTACGGTTCTAAGAGTGGTAGTCACTGAGGGCCTAATTCTTCTTTCTTCATTTGCCTTGTGAAGTGCAGCACTCTGTAAATAAATAGTCCCTTTGAAATAGTGTTTTGTTTTGATTTTTTTTAAGAGGCATTTACAATTCAGCATTAATAAATGTATCAGAGTAACACTTGAATTACTTATGGATATTCATTTTTTTATTCTCTCATAGTATGAATTAAATTTTTATTTATTTAGCATTAGAGCTTGTGGTGATGGGATTGTTGCTTTTAATTTTAAGTTATTTAAGGATATAACTGGGATTAAGAAACAGTTCAGTCTCACAACTTTGACTTTAAAGATATTACAAGATCAGCTCTTTAACCCTTTTCTTGGGGCTGATCACATTCTTAAGCATAATGGCTGTGGAAGTCATAGAGAAAGCTGTCTGGAACGTGGAAAAAGAAATTTGAAGCTGTGTGGTCTGGCGGCATGTGTGTTGCTGGGGGACTTTCTCTGCTGGAACCCTGCACACCTGGGTTCCCTTCTCATTGCTGCTGGGGTATTTTTGTCATCTTGGGCAGATACCTTCAACTTATGTCGCAGGGCTCCAGGAGCCAAGTTCCAAAATGCCAGTGTAAAAGAAGACCTTTTCCCATCCTCACACTCCACCAGCCCACAACCCCTCACCCCAAACCCAGGCCCCTGCCTTATGTCTCCTTTTGATTCTGCCCAGTATCAAGCTACTTCTGAGTTTCTGAGGCCTTGCAATCCAGCATCCTTCGCCTCCAGGACTGAGTCCTCTGCTGCCGTTACCTCTGGGTATCTTCTGTATCTGTTCCTCACAATCCATGTTGGCAAGAGGCTGTAGCTTGGGAACAGGGCTTGTCTGCATCTAACTAGGGCTCTGTCACAAACACTTGTGGCATGGCAGATTTTTCCCTTCTTCATGGTCTGTTTTTATGCAGGTAAAGGATGATGTCATGAGTGTTAGTTCTCTCCCAGCTCCAGAGCTATGCCACTGGTGACAGGTTTTAAAAGCTGTATTTCCAAATCTTTGGGGTGGTCTTAGGAGTCCTTTTTTTTCTTTGAGAAAAGGCTGTTCAAATTTATTTCCCTCATCCAATTACATTCAGTCTTTTTGCTCATGCGTTTTTCAGCATCTTTTCCTAGTGTGCATATTTTAAATGTACCTATTTTAAATGCAACAGTTGGACGCTTCACCCTGTGTAAGGAGGATCAGACTCTGGGAAGGGATTTCAGGATGTAGTTCCACGTTTTAAATAATATTAAAGAATATGCTCTGATAGCACAGCGCTTTGTGGAAAGCCTGCTGGGAACATAGGGTGTGTAGGGAGGATGGCTATTGAGTCAGTTTTGCAGAAAAAGAGCTGCTCCCTTAAATCATCTGTGTTCTTGCCCTATCTGGATCTTGCAAGTGGATATGCATGGACAGACTCCAGTGCCCCCGGGTAGCCAGTTTCAATATTTGAGTTTATGCACACTCTCTTGTGAAGGATTCGCTTACTTTTTTTTTTTTTTTTGGTTATTTTTATTTTGAGTTGAAAGCTTTGCTGAGCTGAGTGGAAGAGAAGTATGCAATGTGGCACAAAAGGCAAAAGGTTATCTTTGGAGTTGTAGTAGATCAAGTGAGGAGAGTGGCTTTCCCTGAGGCTTGACGATGTGGTGGTGCCTGATAAAGGGAAGAAGGAGGCTCTGTATTCAGGAAAGTACCAGAGAGATGACAGAAGGAGAAAGTGAATGTAGCTGAAGCTGGAGGACTGGCTTTTTCTGTAACTCAATAAACTGAAAGCTCAACTGCTCCAGGATTCCTCCTCTTCTTAGCCTCTTGGCTTGTTTGGAAGAGATTTGCAAGTGGAAATTTCAACTCCAGGATTTGTTGGGAACTTCTGTCTCATCTTAGTGAGTGGCCATTAAAAAGAAGCAGCTTCTTGTGACCATCTTGGTTTTTATGTGTCTGTGAAGGATTGAGTGGTGGCCACTAACTAGCCCCGTGAGGGGCATTTTCAGAAACTCACTCCTTTTGGAACAGGATTAGTTCTGCTCCATTAATGCAGAAACAGGGTCTGGAAAATGATCAGCTGGATCAGCTTTTGAGGAGGAGAAACTTATTGCTCCTTGATCTTTCAGAAATCTCCAGCCCCTCTGTCAAACTGAATCTACATTATGTCCCACACCATCTGGTAATTGCCGTATGAATTACTTGATTACCCAGAGTATCTGTTACCAAACTGTATATATGTTCCCTTTGATATTTGAAGGATTGTTGTTGTGCATGGAACTGTCGCAGTGAGGAGTCCTTTCTTGGGGTGAATCACACTTGAAGAGTATGTACTTGAGATGTGTGTACCACGTTGTCTCTGGAAGAGGATATGTCAAGACGAGTGAGTGTGAAAGTTCTCTCTCTCACCATTCTTCTGGAAAATTTGTTTTAGGTCTCCTACTTAAAACTCACTGCTGTGCTGCTTCTGGGAAAGGGTAGTTGAAGATAGGGAGCTGGGGTGAGGCAGAAATAAATTTTGATTTTATTTCCGTGTTAAATCAGTTGACTTTGACATCAGGAGCCCTGAAAAATCAAGGTGATATGATGAATGTTTGAGTGCTAGTGTTAGCTCAATGAATGTTCTTGGTGTAATGGGTAGCACACAAAAATGAGAAGAAACTGTTGTATTTGATCCAAAGCATAAATTAGAAGGACAGTATCTTCAATATAAGAGTGTGTCCAGGGACAACACTAGCATAGAATGACTTTTTTTTCCACGTTTACATTTTAAAATGGAAATAAATTTTGGTTTTTTTTTTAAGGAAAGACAATAGGATAAGAGTGGTCATCTTCAGGTGCAGAAATTGAGAGAACTTGAAATGTAGAGTGATGTTCCTCTGACTTGTGACTAGTCAAGTTTGACAAAAGTTTGTCGGGGGTGGGAGGAGGGTAGAGCGATTCTGCCTGATTTCCCAGTGGTTTTCCGCAAGAAATCAAAATGACCAAATGAAGATTGCTATATCCAGAATAGTGACTGTTTGGCTACAGGAACTTGGAATGAAAAAACTTTGAACCTGCTGCTGCTGAGTGTTTTCTCTTAGTTTTTTTTTTTTCCTCCCCCAGATAGGCATCAGCCAGCACTTGCTTACTAAAAGAAAATGCATCAGGCCAGTGCACAACAGCTCCACTTGAGAAGTGTGTATAAGGGTGATTCAGTTTCTAAAGTGTGTCGTTCTTTGAAACAAATCTGAGTGGGAAACTGAGGATAGAAAGAGGAATCGTTCCTTGCCCAAGGTCAGTCAAGGTTCTGTGACGCAAGACAGAATATTTGGCAGTAATTCTTTGTTACTCTGTTTCTGAGTTGCTTATGGGAACTCTTCCAAAACAAATCTAGTCCAATGGTCTAAATGCCTTATTTTGTAGTTTACATTCTGTGTTGCTGCCTTTGAATTAGAGTTAATGAATTTCCTACTTCTGTCACAAGAGACTTATTTAGAAGACCACCAAAGAGTTCTCCTGAAGTTTTTGGCAGCAAGACACTGCTACTCCCTGCTCTGTATGGCCCTGCTCACTTGACTGAACGGTAGAGGTACAAGGAAGTTGTTGGAAAGGTTCTTACCTATTTTCCTGCCTTAAGATAATGTTAAAGAAATTTGAGTGTAATTTAAAATGCTGATAAGAATCCTGGTTTGGGCCTCTTTGGAGAAGAGGGGTAGACTTTGCTGTAGACAGGACAGTCAAAAGAAACAAAGAGATCAAATAGAAGCTTACCAAATCCAACTGTCTCTGGGAGAAAGAGCTGGTTGGATAGGAAATCCTCCTCCTATGTCAAGCACATCTGTCCTTTCCAGCACTGTCTTCAAAAGTCATAGAAGGAAAGGTGGACATCTAGGTTTTCCTATAGAAGTTTTAGGGAAGACCGTATAATCTCTATGTAGCTGTTTTGACACTCTCAGAATTAATTGTTTGTTTTTTTCTAAGTGCTGTAAAGAGAGAAATACTCAGTTTGCTGAAGATGTAAAAATTCTGACAATGGTGAAAATTCTTCATCAGTTGATCTTGCAGAGGAATTGGAGATGATGGATAGCACCTTGATGCAGAGAAAGAAACTGGTTATAGAGGAGGTGGGCAGTAGAGGTAGAAGCTTTTAATTATGTTCAATGCACAGGCATAATCTAGGCCTATACACTCCTCTCAATTCTCAGTTAATTTGATGTCAATATAAGGCTTGTACAGCAACAGGAATTGATTTTTCTTTTTCTTGTTCCACCAAAGCTCTTGTCATGATAATTATTTGTTCACTGTCTTTTCTTGCATGCAGACATCACTTTGAGAAAATATATTTTCTTTCAGGATCAGCACAGTTTCTATTATTTCTAAACACTTTCCATTCAGTCACTGTTTTTTTTTTTTTTCCCCCCAACCCTGTTTTAACATCTTCTGTCTTTTCTTCAAACAGTAACTCTCATTTCACTTTTCGTCTCTGTCCTCACCTTCAGTTTCATCAGCTAAAATAATTCGTGATAGAACATTTTGTGCCGACACTTAAATGTCACCAAGTTTTACATGGCTTATACTGCAATGAAATGAATGTTATTGGTCATGGGGAGGCATGCTGCTTGGAAGCATTTTCAGGCTCAAGCTCAAGGCTTTTTAGCCTGTTATAAAAGTGAAGTTTGTATTGGCTAATCTTGAAAATACAAATGATATAAATCTCATATTTGGAACAACTCAAAGCATATGTATAGGTAAACTTTCTTTAAAAGTGGTTTTGCGTTTTGCAGTGTCTAGGTACGTCATACAGGTCAGAAACATGTCATGTGGTCTGGATCTAGCTCGTGGGTTCCTCCTGGTTAAAGTGATTCTAGTCTGTTTAAATTTCACTGGGTTTTGAGACCATCACCAGAAATGAACTGTCTGCCACATCCTGCTTGAATGTCCCACCCATGAGGCTCTTGGCTTTTCTAAGGTCAGGAACACTGCACACAAAGATGCTCCTTTTTTTTTTTTTTTTCCCCCTCAACCGCTTCTAACAGTATCTTTTAGATCAATAAAGCTTTTTGTTTTAAATTTGTTTCTTGTTTATTAAATAATCTTGTTTTCATATTATCTCAACTTAAAGGCTGAAATGTAGTATCTGTACACTAAATGCAAGTTTACTACTTCTAACTGTTCCTGCTTTACTGAAATAACTTCAGTGTCTAGAGAAGAGCATGAGGTCCCCTTAGGAATTTCAGCAGCTGTTTGACCATGCAACTGATGTTAGAGGGAAGGACAAGAAAATGCTCTCTCATAGCAGGTGTGCAGGTGACTTGCCAGAAGATAGGTCACTATAGATGATATATGGGGTTGGCACCAACTCACATGTTTGGTTTTTTTATTTTAACTTTAACTTGTCATATAAAGTACTTATTACATTTTGGTATGAAGCATAACTTGCTAATGAGACCATACCTGTTATTTGGGAGAGTTCGTGAGAAGATGTCAATATGATGACCACATTCTGAAGTAGTGATTTCTGCAAAGTGCTAAATGAATTCACATTGATCTTACAGTACTGGAGGATCTACCTTTTGTCTGTTGGTGCACAGGAGGCCTCTTTCAGCTCCCAGTGGCTTTGATAGAAGCGCGAGCAGGCCCCAGGTATACTACAAACCTATTTCCATAGGTTCTGCATGTACATGTTCAATTAATGCATGTTACAGACCCATTTTTGGTGCTTCTGTAGTGCTATTCAGACATCACAAGTTCATTTCGCTTTTCTCCTTTTACTGCATTGCCCCCCTGAGACATGTGTTGTTTTGACTTGTGAACATCCTGGGAGGCTGTACCTCTCCTGGCAGTGCAGCTTCTGTCTGGAGTATTGACCTTCCCAGGACAAATTCATTAGTGGTCGGCATGGTCTCCATGGTTAGTTTTACCCCCCTACCACTCTTTCAGAGCCATCTATAGATTATTAGGTTATCTTCTTCTTGCTGGGAGCAATTTGGTTTTAATTTAAAATAAATGTTCTCTGTGAGAATTACACTGCTGCTCTTTTTTTTTTTTTCTTTTCAGAGTGCCCTTCTATACAGAAGTATGCTATAGGTGTAACTTGTTATAGCCTGCATACCTTTGGACTATTTCTTACTCTAAGGCCCTCAGCTGTTCCTTGTCATGGTGTGCCTGTTCAACACCTGGGTGTCATCTGCCATTAGGCTCTGACCCCAGTGTCGTGGGACTGTCACACTGAAAGACCTTTGTTTGGTGCTTATAACTGCATAGCCCTAGGGCAAGAAAGTCTTGCTTTCTTCCACATTCACCCAGCTAAATCTTTATTTTGTTAGCAAAAAAAAATGTAGTGGAAAGAGCTGAGACAGCTGATATGGAGATTTCTGACTGTAGCTCGGAGTGTTTGGTGTTCTGCTGTAGCACTTTTGCATCTTCAAGGAGCATTGCTTTACCTCTGAGGTATAAATCTCAGAGGTATTAATTCATGCAGCTGGCTGGTACAGGGACAACACTTTCGAAGAATCGCAATACAAATAAATTTCCCTTCCCAGACCTTACAAATCATATTTTTTATGTAACCATGTGGATCTCATTGTCCTGGTTTGAGGTAAAACAGGACCCATTTTGTTCAGTAACTTTACTTTTTAGCTGGGCCTCTTCTAACTACTGAAATTATCAGCATATTGTACAGAAACTGTTCACTCTCAGTGTGATAAGACCTATGTTTATAGCCGATGCCAAGGGATGGTATGCAGAGAGGCTCTCACTTATACTTATTGCTGTGACACCCAAGGGCAGCGAACTCTGCCCCGTTGGAGGGTTGGAAGCAGAAAAGCGTAGAGGGGTTGCACCTGCGGGGAGGAGCGGACAGGACAGGTGACCCAAAACTGACCAAGAGGGTATTCCATCCCATCTGCCTCATGCTCAGTATAAAAGCTGAGGGATCAAAGGGTCAGACCTCTTTCTTCAGTGGCCGGCATCCGAGGAGGACTCTGTTCATCTGCCTTTGATCCCGATCCTGAATGCAGATCTGGAATCCAGTTCCTGTCCATCACTGAGTCCAGTCTGGGACTTCCCCAGTGCCAGTCGGTGACGTGATTGTCATCCTGGGAGCTTGATATGGTTTTGTATATATTTCATTATTTTTATTTCATTACTAATATTTCATTAAAGTAGTTTAGTTCCTTCTAGACTCATAAGTCTCTCTTTCTCTCTCCTGTCTCTCTTTGGAGAGGTAGGGGAGAGCATCTGTTGTTTGCCCAGCGCCGGTTCGGCCCAAACCATGACACTCATTTATATCCCGGTTGAATAATCTTAACTGTAGGAAGAGCTTCCACATACAGAGTGGTCATCTTTGATCATCCTTGTTGCCTTTCACAGTTGTACTCTAGGAGAGGGTATTAAATGCAGGATAGATTTATACAGTAACACAGTGATGGTCTCTGCTTTGGCTGCTATTCCTTTCCAAATAATCCTGAGCTTTCTGTATATTTCTGTGTGTAAAGTTTCTTTTCTCCTACTGAGCAATGAGCTGGTATCTCCATAGAACTGTCTGTTCTAACATTGAGATGTTTCTCCTGGGTGGTAGTGATCTGTTTGGGGTCCATCACTGCATATATGAGGTTGGGATTGGCTCCCCCATATGTGTTCCATTTCACTTGCCATTTTGTTACCCAGTCATTCAGTCTCTAGTTACCTACAGTTTACCTCCTTGGTACTACATTGAATAACTCTTGAGTCACCAGCAAAGTCTCACCTCGCTGTTGATGCCCTGTTCCAGATCAGAGATGAATAGTGAATGGCACATGTCCCAGCATGGAGGCCTGAAGAACTGCACTGTGACCTCCTCCCTCCAACTACAAGAATGGAAAGTTTACTCCTCCGACTTCCTATTTTTAGCCAGATGTTTATCGATGTAAGGACTTTCTTAAGCCGTAACTGCTAATAGTTCGTGTCACGGCTGCTTACCTTACCTGTAATTTCAAGTATGTATTGTAAGAGCACCTTAGAGAATGGACTTTTGCATTCTTTCATATTTAACTGATACGTTGTGGGCTCATTAGTGAAAATACATCATAAATAATAACATGATAAGAAAATCTTCAACTCTTCTGTCTGGAGTGTAATATATTACGGATATTTGTCCCCAAATCAATCATTGCTTATAATAGATGAAATGTAATTTGGTACAATTCAACGGAGAGGTTCTGCTGGCATGCTGAATGAGTGACAATTTGATGTCGGCTCACCAGAACCTCCAGATGGAGTTTCCTGCGTGTACTTTAACACATGCGTTTTGTATATGTTTGAATATACCTTATTTTCTTGTGTATACTTTAACACATGTATTTTATAAAAGTTTGAATATAGCTTATTTCTACATTTGACATTTTTTTTATATTTCAGAAGTGTTTTGTACCTATGAAAAATGGGCAGAAACATTGCTATGCATCAGCAGTGCTATCCAAGCTCCAACTTCATTTCAGAGAAACACCTGGATTTCCTACAAGTTCTTATTACCTGGAAGAGTAATTTAATAGGTTTTTATGACTAAAGGCAAATACTTAGAAAAATTCCTGCTTACCAAATTAGCTTTTCTCTTCCTGGTGTAACTCAGGTGTAATGTCTTTGCTGAGACCTCTTTTGCTGGATGTCGTCCCAACTATTCAACAGACTGCTGCTTTGGCTCTTGGGAGACTTGCCAATTATAACGATGCCCTGGCAGAGGCAGTCGTGAAGGGAAACATTCTTCCACATCTCGTGTGTTCATTGTCTGAGCAGAATGTAAGGCATCATTGTTTTCTTAAGTAATCTTTTTTTTTTTTTAACTATTGCACAGGGAAAGGGAAATCTTTCTCTATCAGCTATCTGCTGTTATTCTAATATAGCAATAAATGTCCTGAAGTCAGAGACAGCATGTATGTTTGAACTCCTGAGAGATCAATATGTACTGTGTGCTCAGGTTTGACTTTAAATAAATTTGATTTTAAAATATCATCTTACCTTTTAGTGCACTATATATAAAAAAAAAATAATCTGTTCGTGGCACTGCTGTTTTTGAAATGTTGAGTGATCCTTTCTAAAAAGTCCCTCTTTAAAAATAAGACAATTTGAAAGCTGTAGTGATAATTGACTAAGACTTGCTGATAATACCAAACACTTGTAAAATACATATAAAAAAATGAACTTCTGCAATGAAATATTTAATATCTCTAAATATAGCCTTTTGAAAATTTGTAGCATGAGAAATATCAAACCACTGCCACAGGAAAATACACCAAAAGGTTTTCATCTTCGTATTTGTCAAAAAAGCAACAATAAAAAATTGTCACAATTGCAATGCAAATAATTCTGGTGGTCTCTTTTTCTCCCTTCTTGCCATTTTTCTTCAGGTTTTGCATATATTCCAGCTTCGCTATTCTAGTGATCCTAACCTAGATTAACAGAAATACTTTCAAATAAGGTTCCTAAAACATGGAAAAAGAGACAGCTGAGAGTTAAGTGCATTGGTATTGCAGCCATACTTAGGTTGCAGTTTTGATTTATTAGATTTAGGAGAAGTAGGATTTCAATGGAAATATAATTTGGAAAACTATGTATTTTCATTTTCAGTCTTTTGAGGAAAACATAAATGTAAGTACTCATTGCAGATTTCTTTTGTGCGTATCTGGTCATTGCCTATACAATTTTTCTTTGGCTTTTTTTATTTTAAAGATTAACCTTGATGTCCAGATACTGGTGTAGCATGGAAGAAAAGTTAAGGTTTTAGTTTGACAATTTTATGACCATTTTGGTTTTATTTCTATTTTTAAGAGAAGAAGGGGAACAAAACTCTTCATCCTCTATTTTTGAGTTGGAAACCACCCCCTTGCTACAAATCAAAGCCCTCACTAAATTAGCTTGAGTACCCTGATTTATCTCTTCCATGTTACTGCCCGTGCTGTCGTTACATCGAGATGGCTGTAATTCAGAATCACTTGGGCAGCAGCAAGATTAGCGTGGGGTCATGGAAAGCCTACTATGCCTTGGTGACTGAGGGCAAGTGAAGGAAACTCATTATCCAGTTCATGCAGAGTTTAGCAATGCGTGCAGTTTGTTACTTCCCATAGGTCCGTTGTCTGTCCGTGTCCCTCCCCCCCCGCCCCCCCCCAATAAATTTCCATTCCACTCACTCTTTGTGTATCAACATATATATTTAAGGGGGAGATTCTCTGAGCACACAATAAATACTGATTCTTCTGATTTATGGAGAACAGTTACAGGGTCACATCCCAGATCAATATTTTGTCAATTAAACTGAGCAAAATATAGCTTTACAGTGTGTTCTGACTGTGCCTGTGAATATGGTTTGTTGGTAAATAAATATGTTTTGAATAATAAAAACAAAGAAGTGTTTTTCTTTGCCAGGAGCGTAATTACTTAACAGAAATAACATGCCCATATTTGTATAGACATATACTGGTGTACGCAGCTATAGCTCATTTGAGTTCAGCAAAACTTACAGTAACTTGCATTAGCTAGGGATTTGGCCGTTTGTCTGTACTGCTTCTCTTAACTTCAGTTCCCCATAAACGATGTTTAATGCTTTGCTTGTAAATTATGTTTCATGTACCTGCTTGTAGGCCTTAACTTAGAAGACTGACTTTTTGGCATTAAGGAATTGTATCAGTACCAGCAAACTAAGGAAGGTCAGGGCATACGTTTGAGTACTGGAAGATGACTGTGCTCTTTAATCGTTAACGTGCTCTCTGATGTGGTTTTAGCCAATGCCAACCATCAAACTACTTGGCAATGCCTGGACATGGTTTAGGGGATAGCACAAGGCAAGGGACAGTTTCCAGTAGTATAGATGAGGCCATGGTGCTTTGAGGGAAGGGGAGTTAAGGTGGATGGACGTGGTGTGCTGTGTCACTTTCCCTCAGGGCCAGGGAGTGGGCCTGGGTCCATTTTACTTTGTGTGGAGCCATTGCAGATAGTCCTCTCTTGCTATACCTTAGTGTTTTAGATCAGACTTTTGAAGGTGTTTGGGCACCTCACAGGATGCACAGAAGCACTCACGTGGTTCTTTGTTTCTCTGGACTTGATCCAAAAGGGATGTGGGCTTTGTATTGTTGAAGTTTTAGGTACCTTGACAGTAGGAATCTATCAGTGTGAAATACCTAGGCTCCCTGTGCAGAGCAGGGGAGAATCAAGCATCTTGGAATAAAATTAAAGCCAGCTGGTGCATAGAGAGAGACCCATCTAGAGCTTGTCCATAGGGACGATCTGTCAACCGCTGGGCTGGAGAGCATACTCCAGGCACATGGATGTAGCAGTAGATCACTTGTATCCCAATGAATCTTGCACTCATTGCTGCACAGTGGCTTCCACGTGAGTGGGGAACTGTCTTTCTCCCAACACAGTTGTCTCTGGCCAGAGTACTTTAACTGGGCTCTGGATTTTGAAGCTGTAAGGCAGGGGAAGAAATTTAAGAAACTGCAGGAGGAGACTGAAATGTGACTTTTGGGGGGAAGACTTTGTGCGTTTAGAAGAGGATACAGCTACCACTGCAGTTTACATGGAACCCCATGATGTGTGCAGCATCATATGTTATAAATATGCTCAAAACACCTATTTGGGCCACCACTGGTGGAGATGGGTAGAACTGAGACAAGTGCTTGGATTTTGCTTGAATTTATGACAGAGGTGCCAAGGTGCTTAGTCCTGTCGAAAGTGAGCTGTTTCTGGACACATGCAGGAGTAAAATTATAGGCTGCCTGGTCAGAATTGAGGGTCACTCAGTGTTGGGTGTTTGGTGGGATGGGTTTTCAGGATCTTAGCTGTGGGCTTAAGGCAGTATTTAGGTATTTCAGCACTCAGATCCTAAACCCTTTTGTTGGATCTAATTCTCTGTGTCTCAGTTTCCTGTTTGTAAATGTAAACAATGTTTTCTCATAGAGGTGTTGTGAGGGTTTATACATTAGAAATTGCGAAACCTTGCAAGTGTCACAGATGGGTAGAATTATTTTAGGATCTTGCCCTGCATAACCTGGGTAATCTGGTTAAATATGTTAAGAGCTATTGTTTTTGCAGCTTTTATCGTTCACTACTCACTTAAACAAACAGACTTATCTAGACTATTATCTTTTCCCCATATCCTCTTAGCCCTCTCATTTTTTCTGTTTGTTTATGCACTTACTGCAAATTTTAGATCATGAGCTGTCTCAAAGAAGGACTGTAGGTTCATTGTTTGTGTGATGTCTGGTGGTCCTGATTTGGATCTGTATGAGATATTGCTGCTACTAAAAAAGTCTAATTTATGCATGTCTGTACTTTATTATGCTTTGAACTACTTAATGTTAGTAAAAGCTTTTATTTTTTCTTCTAATTTGTATAGCGTTTCTACAAGAAAGCAGCTGCATTTGTGCTAAGAGCAGTTGGTAAACATTCTCCGCAGCTAGCTCAGGCAATAGTTCAGTGTGGAGCACTGGAAATGCTTGTGATTTGCTTGGAAGATTTTGACCCTGGAGTCAAAGAAGCTGCGTCTTGGGCACTTGGGTATATTGCCCGACACAATTCAGGTAATGGGTTTCACATGTGTTATCTTTCAACTTAATGTTATGTGAGAATTAGAATAAATTGCATTATTGTAATGTTAATAAATAGAACAAGATGTTTTTTCTTCTCTATTATAAAATCTTAAATTTGGAATAAAAACCTGCTCTAACTATAGCAGTCAGACAGTGCTATACCTTTTGTGGGAAAATGGCATATCTGATACCAGCAGTGCCCAGTTATGAGAGGTGCTCTAAGAGGAGGTGCATTGGGCCTGTGGCCAGGAAACAACACTCTGTTTTATTCTCCTTCACGAAGAAATTTCAGAATCTTTATATATTGTATAACTGTTGCTGCGGAAGAAAGTTTCTTTTGCTCAACGTTAGTTCTTATTTTATACACATAGCAAAATGGAGAGGCCTAGGCAGAACCAAGTTTCATTCAGCTGACAGCAGTGCCTGCAGGATAAATGTGCCAAATTCATTGCACCGGCTGTATCATCATTAGCCAGGAGACCACACTCTTCTCCGAGAGTCAGGAATAGATCCTAGGAATCCGATATCAAGCAGTTCACTGCTGTCTCGCAAGCAGTTGTATAACTCACTGGCAGTGTCATGTTCCTATTTAAAAGCTGATCCATGTGGTTGGTAATTCTTTTACCAGCTATTTATATAGTTCAAGTAAAAGTTTAGAGCTATGAATCAAAGAACTGAGTGAAGAAACTGCTGGATGGAAAGGGTGGGAGAAATGGCTTGTGTTCATATTGTTTAAAGTTAAAATTTTTCTAGGATCGCAACATTAACTCATGCATTTATGTTTGATTTTGGCTCTAAAATGTACATCGACTGACTTTGGAAGTGATTTTCTTTTTTTTAATCAATATGGAGTGCTGGGCTGCAGAAATCATGGGGCATTTCCCTTTCCCACTTAGAGGGAGGGTTAACTTACTGGGACAGACTCCAAAGTTGTCAGCACCTTCCTAACATTACTTTTTCTGGGGAACAAATTCATTCTTGGGGCACGTCTATGTGTTAAAGATCTTTTATCTTTT
The DNA here is from genome assembly GCA_017639485.1 of Pluvialis apricaria. NCBI lineage: Eukaryota > Metazoa > Chordata > Aves > Charadriiformes > Charadriidae > Pluvialis > Pluvialis apricaria. The sequence continues at coordinate 21,354,829 of CM030008.1, read as the reverse complement.
GGTCATTGGGTCTGAGTCCCACCCTTGGTTGAAAATAATTGTTGCTTCCGTCTGAAAGATATTTGCTTAAGTGTCATTTGAAAGTGTTCCTTTGTATAAATGTGTGTAGTGTAAGTGTGTGTCTGTGTTACTCTTAACATAAACATTTCTGTAGTTTTGTTATGTCAGTAAATCAATATTGACTCACCTCAATTGCCCTTCATGCTATTCATTGCATGAATGCTGGCTGATCTTTAGGGTGATCCAGATCACTCTGTGATGACATTGTCTGCAAAGATGGAGATGATGTGGGGGTACTGAAGACAACAAACTCCTTGTACAAATTTTTATTCCACAATTAAGAATTATTTATTTGAACAGCATTTTCAGAAATTAGGTTGAAGTTGCAAGTGCTACCAAGCTGCAAGCATCAGGACGTAGACAGATCACTAGATGTAATCAGTTAAAACAAAACAAAAAACAAAATACCCCCCCAACCCCCGCCCCCCCCCAACCCCTGAAAAAGATTGTTCTTCCCCTGCCCAGCTATGGCCAATTCAGGGGATTTACCTTTCTCACAGGAAGTCTCTAAAATGATTACTGAAAGTAGAGGAGTTATACTGAAGAAAGATCACCCTGTGCATGGTATGTTTCTTACACTCCTACAAGCATGCCTTTGCAACAGGATATTGTTGGAGATGGGATACAAAGATAGATGGACCTCTTCTTACCAACATCTGGTGTTTACTGTTCAAGAAACTCTGGATTAGACTCACATGCTTGTGTCGATAAAATTTGGCAGTTGTGATTTTTCTGTCATTGACTGTCTGTGGACACATATTGCAGCTTAAACTCTAAAAATAGAGTTGGGTGTGAAATGGTTTTCCCCACCCACGAAAGGTTTTTCGGTTTCAAAAATTGTTTCGGTTCCAAACTGGGACAACATTAAGACAAGATTTTTTTTTCTCTCCTGAAAAGACTGGGGGGTAGGGACGCTTATTTGCCCCTAGCATGAATGGTTCAATAATTAGGGCATATGTCTGGGATGTATGTGGGAGACAGATTAAAGTCCTGATCTGTCCTAGGCAGGATGTGAACCTCTGTTTCCTTGAATGCAAGCAAAGGCTCCCAGCATTAGCCGATAACTGTTTGCAATGGGAGGGTCTGTCTGCTTTTAATCAGAAATTCCATCTATGACGTGGTAAAGCTGCACTCTAGGAACTGTGGTGTATGTTCCCATGAAAAGACTTCGATTTTGAGAAATCAAGACTACTTTTTTTTCCCGATGAACATGTTTTCTGGTTAGCAAGTTCACTACTGTCTTCATACAACAATCTCTTAAAATGCAGTTCTTCTGTAAACAGGTATTCCCAGAAGGTCTGTGAGATTTTAGATCAAGACAGATGTCTCGTGAGATTTCAAGACACTAGAAATCTTGCCAGGTCAGATTCCAAAATTTAGGAACAGCTCTTGCAATTCTGCTTTTTCTTGACAATCCCTTTGAGCTGAATTTCAGACACCGATCTTACTATAAAGTATACAGATCAATGTGCTGCAATTTTGCCATTCATTATTTCTACCATATAATTTCTGTTATTTGTGTTTGAAAAGAAGTGAAAAGTGTTTCAAATACCATCAAGATACCTTCAAGTCCGTGAAAAATATTTTGTAGGTTTTTACTTATACTATATTCAGTTACTTTTAACATTCTTATGTTTGATATACGCAGATAACTTAGCTTTCCATTTGCTTTGCCTACATGAAAGGTGTAATTTATTAATTGTCTCATACCTGCTTCAGCATATTGTAAATCCGTAGGAAAACAAAAATAAACAACACTATACTCAAGCATATTGCTGAGAGTGGAGTTACGCTCATTTTCTGTCATATAGTGGTACTCTTAGGATCATAGGATAGCTCAGCTTGGAAAGGACCTCAGGAGGTCTCTAGTTGAGCTTCCTGCTCAGATCTTCAGTGATCTGAGTCTAGCAGTAACTTTTTCTTATTCCAGGATCTAAGCTTGCCCCATGATTAATGACCTCCATCCTTCTCCTGATCAAAGGTTTTGCCACTGGTGCCAGTGGAATCTTTAGCACTGTGGTTGTAGCAATCTGTGCATAAACCTGTGATTTTGAAATGCAGCCTTTGGACTACTTGTGGGTGTTAGAGTCTTTCTACATAGCCATTACATGATCACACAGTCCTCATAAAAATATAGTATTGGTGGTTGTTTTGGTCAAAACCTGTTATTTCCTGTGGATACACCTGCCACCACATCTGGGTCTGTTTGAGAGCCCTGGTCTGGACTGAAACTTGCATTTGCTTCCCAGCAAAGATGGTCTTGCTGCTGCCATCCACTATATGAATATGGCATTTTTTCCCAAGTGATCTTCCTTCTCTGGGGACTACCCCTGCACATTCTCTTTCTAGCCTTCATCTTTTCTCCCTAATCTTTTTTTTTTATCCGTACTGTTATTGCCAATATGTTAACATTAGTATGGATTTTTTTTTTTTTTGGTAACACTTTAGGCCATTTTAGATCAATCCTACAAGACTTCCCATTGATTTCAGTGAGTATATACTCAGGACCTTATTGACTCCTCTTTGTTCTCTTTCCACTCTTACTGATCACATGACTCAACTTACTTTGAATTAATTTCTTAGTCCCTGATGAGTACTTTTGTATTGAGGCAAATCGGTGCAACTCTAGCACAACTACTGGTTGAACTGGCGACTTGTTAAACTCCAAAGTCTTTCTTTATCAGTCTTTCTTTTACCTCCATGTCAGTCTGTCTTCGTGTCTGCAGTATGTCCCTCTGCTAAAATCTTCTTCATGTCGTTCTGGACCAAAACAACTAATTTACGGTGGGTTTTGAATCCAAGTTCTCTTGTCTCTGATCATATGTAGAATAACATTTCCTACTTTCTTTCTTGTAGGGAGAAGTCCTACTTTATGATCATGTAGTTGGACAGGTTCCTTGGTCCATACCCCAAACTGAAGTTCCAAGCCCAGGGTTTTCGTAACTTTCTGTGGACTTACATGAGGTTCATAAAGTAGTTTTTCCCTGCTTTATCCTCTTCAGCTATTGGTCTTATCTTTGCCCAGATAACACAATCTTGGCACAGTGTTCAGAAAAGTCTTTTTGTTATTTGTTCCATCTTTTTAAATTTCTTTGACTGAATATTTGTTTTTAAAAATTTCTTCTTGACAACTGTATTTTCTCCTTTAAGTCTTTCTCAGCCTTCATTTTTTACACTTCTGTCTGTGTTTTGTAATTGGATAGCAAAATTTCATGAATTCTATGGTGTATAGTCTGAATTAAAGACGTTCTACCAAGTGGGAAGGTTAATTGAGCTTCTTTTTGAGAAAAAAAGAACTGCAATTATCATAGGATCATTGATACTTAGAATCATAGTTTTGGGCTGAGTTTGCAGAGGAATGTAATGGGAAGATCTGTATTTTCTTTTGTCCCTGCCTTGGCTTTCCTGTTTTTCTGACAGTCCGTTTACTGCTTGACTGTCTTTTGTCAGATGGTCCAGCCCTCCATGTGGTAAGTTATTAGCCATGAACCTTATAAACACCACTGGAAGAACAACCATTTAATTAACCATGACCAACAGTAACCATCAGTATTTAAATTATATCAGACTTCTAACAGCAAGAGCTGATCTAAATTGAATCAGATTTACTTTGCTCTTTTAAAATAACTTTTATGGCTACTTTTGCATGCCTGAGCGTAGCTGTGACCTTAAAGTATTTCTCTTTCTCTCCCTACTTGAACTTCATGATTTCAGCTCACAAGGCATCAAAGAAACCCACTTCTAGTACTATTCTATCCCCCTTGACGTGATTTTCCTGATATTAGCCTCTCCTTGGCAGACTATAGGCAATTGAGTTGGTTGCTCTGAAGTTGCATCTGAGGCACAGTCAGATGGATTAATCTGGACCATTGGTCAGTAGTTCACGATGTATTCCACTTGGTCAGTGTACAGCATCAAAATACAATTTGAAGAAAACAAGTATGGCTTTTTCCATGAAAAGCTGAATGTAGCTTATACCACTTATATCGATTAGCTAGTTTTCAGGTTTGTTTTCATATACGTTTCAGGTACATTTAATTTCAAATTTGTAAAATTGCAGACACAGCATTTGACAGCATTTCAGCATTTTGTTGAAATCTTATGATTTGCGTGTATTTGGAGGGTGCACACTGCATTTTCAGTCAAATAGTTATTTGAAAAGTGAACCTTGAAGGGTTAATTTTGTATTAGTTTAAAAATTACTGCATTATATATTATAATTTTGTGAGGTAATACTTATAATTTGTTTAAAATATATCATAAAATAACATACCGTGGAAATATTTAACTTATCACATGTATTGGAGTGTGTGGTTATAATTCACTAATTGAAAACAAATCTGGTCAGGAACATTATTTGGATATTAACAATGTAATGATGACATGACTTACAGATTTCATGAAAAACTATATTAGTCTATGTATATTTAATGAAGTATGCTATATTTTTCTTAGTATGAAAATCTCTTTATGGATGGACTATAAATCAAAAACTAAGTTAGAGTCTTGAAATACAACAGCCATATGTTGCCATGGTACTGTAAGTCAAGATAAATGTTAAAGATAATAATGGATATGCATAATAAGGTGTAGCAAAACTGGACTAAGAACCTAATAGATTATTGAATCCACCATGATTTTTACCACTTTTTCAATACTATTTTAAAACAGCACAGCTTGGTTATAGTATAAATTTTGCTTCTGATATTCAGTAATTCTTATTTTAGGACTGTGATTAATGCTGTATACACAGAGCGAGCTAATGAATTTCTAATAGTGTAATTTTTGTCCATGCCGGCTAATCATGTGCTCAGATTATTTTTTTCTTTTTTATTTAAGGTGTGGTTAGTTAATGATATTGTACTGATCACAGACACACAATATCTCACTGATGATATTTCTCATTTGTGTAATTGTGTATGATAACATTTTCATGTCATAAAAGTATAAATTCTGTCTTGTCCCATGCACAGTAGCAAAACCTGGTTTTGATCAGCAAGTTCCATTTTCCCAATTTTTTATGTAAGATAAATCTTTTATGTATGTTTTTTGTATTTCTGTTTTTGGCATTTGATCTATGCTAATATCTGCTTATCATTTAAAGAGGGTAAAATGCTCTCTAATTAGGTGGTTGGTAAAATTTTGGTACTTTGGCTTTCTGTGTTGTTGTTAGCCATGCATAAAATGCTTTCCTATTGATCAGTGTAGAATAGCCAGGGTTTAAACAGCTGACATCTGCTTACTTTAAAAAAAGAAAAAGAAAACAGAATAACAAACCATTTCAGCCTAATCTACCTCAAATGTGTGCATGTAAATGGGGGTCCATCTATTGACCTGCATTCTTTTCAGTTGTGGATTGGTCCACACGGTTTATGAAACCAGGAGGGCTGATTTGAAATGCAGATGTCGAGACAGTGAACTACACCCTCCCCTTTTTCCTTTGCTGTATCTGTCAGGGTGAAAAATGGCTTGCACAAGGGTCAGTCACCCATACTCACTTAATTACTTTCCTTGGACCTACAGAACTGTCACAAGCTGTGGTGGATGCAGGAGCTGTTCCTCTTTTAGTGCTCTGTATCCAGGAGCCAGAAATTGCTTTGAAAAGGATTGCTGCTTCAACTCTCAGTGATATTTCAAAGCATTCTCCAGAGTTAGCACAGACAGTAGTGGATGCAGGAGCTATCGCTCACTTAGCTCAGATGATCCTGAACCCTGATGCTAAACTGAAGGTACATTTAAAAATTATTTTTTGAAATCTCCATTATACCAATCATTACTTGATATTGAATCAAAGGCACTGATGTGCAGATTTATTTAGGAAGCTCGTGTTTTGGGCATTAACAAAATGTAACTACCTAGTTAGTGACGAAGAGTTCTGAACATATTCACAGATTTAGCTACTGGATAAAAACTGCCGCGAGGAACAGCTAAACTGATCTTTAAAGTGAATAGTATGAATTTTTTTTAGAATTATATGGTATGTGAAGAATGCAACAGATAGATATTTTTCATAGATAAAATTTGCACAATTCAGTTACAAAGAACGTTTTGCATACTTAAGATTATAGTATAAACCAGTTAATATTAAATGTATTATTGTATTTTAGAATGTACTATCTGATGTGAATAGCTGTTGTCGAAGGTTTAATCACCAGTTTAATTGACAAAAAAGTTGTTTCTTAATCTAATTAATTTTTCTGTCTTACCCTAACAGAAACAGAAGACAACATAAAAATGCCACATCAAACAAATAGATAAAAATTCTTTAATATAAGGTCTGACAGACCAAACTTATGCAAATAAAGATACTTTCTATAGATTTCAATAAATTTTAAATTATAGTTTTAAATGGTGTAGATATAGTTTCTTTTTTAATACGTAGCAAGCTTGAATGGGATAAAATAAAGGAGAAACTTTTATTCAGGAACCAGCGAATGTTCTGTGCCATTATATTCGTGCATGAATTGACTCAGTGAATTGTAAAATAGCTGTAATTGTTTTCCCTATCCTGCTTTGTTTTCCTTGATGCAATAGATTTTTGTGCGCAGGAGGAGTGTGTGTTGTGGGATGTTTGTATACTATTGATTTTTTAACAATTTTTATTTACTAGCGTCAGGTGCTGTCAGCTCTAAGCCAAATAGCAAAGCATTCAGTGGATCTTGCAGAGTTGGTGGTTGAAGCAGAAATTTTCCCAGTTGTGCTCACATGCCTGAAGGACTCAGATGAATATGTCAAGAAAAATGGTGCAACTTTAATTAGAGAGATAGCAAAGCATACGCCTGAGGTAAAACCTTGAAAATGCAAATACAAGGTCATATCATTAGATTTTTACACTTTAAATAAAATACAGGATTATTCTGTCATTTGCTTTTCGAAAGGGAGGGCAAATAGCTGTTTGGCATGTTCATTGGAAAAATATGGAAATGCTTGCTGATATTATGAGATGTGTATTGAATATGAATTGGGTTAGGAAAGTGGGAATCATAATGTATACCTAGCTACTTCATTCCATAAAATATCTGCACAGAGATGGAGTTTTAGGCTGCCAGTATTGTCAGTCCTAGATATTAAAAATATCATGAGAAAAGCCTCACAGAAGTCATGATACCAGCTAATAAATGACAAGATCATCCTCTAACAATAATAGATGGTGTGCGTCTTTTTAAAAAATCTTCTGGAGTGCTGGGATGACATTTTAATTATTTTTCCAATCACAATGAAGGTCAAAAATTCTCTTATTTATTATTAAACTGATAGTAGTTTCTTTTATTAGCTTGAGTTTGTAATTTGAGTCTCAGCATTTGCAGTGTTTTTGCCAATAATTGATACAGGAAGGTGGGGATGTTTGGCAAAGTCAATACGAAATAAATAGGAAAAACAAATAATTATAACTAGGTTAATCTGTCAAACCATAGAGATAATTAAAAAGCTCTAAATATGATTCTGGAATGAAATAAAAGCAATGTCTTTGTGGAACACACTAATGCCGAGTGCAGCCATTTCAAAATCCTGATACTGGCTTAACAATTGAGAACTGTTTAAACATGAATATTGTGCTGTTTCTTCAACCAGCTAGTCTTTAAGCTGCTGGTGATTAAAAGTTGCAGTCTTGTCACATTTCCTGCTTTCTCTTTGCACCTCATGAGCGATGCAATGCAATGCAACTTTCTCAAAAAAGTGAAGAAATTATCATTATCAAAGGGGGGCACTAGAGTTGGAAGCCAGAGGCCAAACTCACAAGACTGCAGGTTAAGTCAGAAGAGCTGCTAGCACAGGATCCTCTATGCTAGGGGCATCAGCCATTCTAGCAGCTCTCCAAAGGAGCTGTAGGAAGTATCTGGGTGACTCCCAGTGGGAAGTCACAATCCACATTTGACTTTAGAGTGTCAGTGATCTCTGTCCATCTCTGAGCAACTCTATTCAAGCAGCGTGTGTTGCAGCAGAGGCAGATTGGCAAACAATATTACTGGAGGAGTTGGCTGTGTCAGTCATGTGAGCGTTGTGGCTTTTGGATCTCAGCTCTCCATCTGCGTTATGCAGTAAAATTCACGTGAAGGTCAGGGTCTGGGGGACTTGCAGCGGGGCCTAGGGCTCACAGCACCAGGGAGGGTGTCTGTGCAGGAGCTCTGTGTGCATGGCTGTGCCCAGACGTAGGACTTGGTCATCACTGGCTGCAGTTCGCAATCATGTGAACAGTTTTTCCTGAGTAATAACTTGACATTTCATCTAGCTGTTTCATGAAAAAAACAATCTCCTTTTAAACGCTCTAAGCCAACAGTGGATTTTATCTTAATCTTTTAACTTTTAACTTAATCTTTTAACTTTTTAGTTTATCTGAATCAACTGGATTGGAAATACAAATGTCTCAGTTTTGTTAATTTGATTTTGACTTTAAGAATGTGTTTCTTTTGCTTTGGAATCTTTGGGACAAATGTGATATACCTAACAAGATAGAAGAAAAATAATTTAATATTATGATTATTTAATTTCTATGCATTGTTGTTATCATACATACCCTACTGTTGTCCCTCAAGTGATGTGAGAATTGATACCTTTTGGAAAGAAACACGTTGCATAGCTTGATGCACACAGCAAACATCATAGACTGTGGACATGATTATCATTTATAGGCAAGACTATATCATTTGGCATTCCAGGGCAAACCCCATTGCTGCTCCAGTGTGTTCCCTGGACACCTCCCTCAGAATACCCTAACATGGCAGAATGGTGTCATCCAAGTCGGTTTTGTGCATCCATGACAGTTGTCTTTGGCTTCATGCCTCAGTAGGGGGATCCACAAAGGCTTTTAAGCTGCAGTGGTCATCTAGAATGCAGGTGAGAGGAGGAGTGGGCCTTTCCCTCTGTCCTTGCACAGAACATGGCTTGGGAATGAATGGGCACTAGTATGAAAGAATATCTGGCTCAGTAAGTGTGTCTTCAGGGGCATTCATGTATTAGGCTGTCATTCGCATGATTCTTTGGTGTATACCGATGGAGTTGAGAATGTTTCATTCCATGCTATAAAGTGTCAAGAACTGAGAGTCCTGATTTCCTTGCAGTAAAGTCAATCAAAAACAGAGTAGGAAAACAGCTTCATTCCTGAGGACTTCATGCTGCGCTTAGTGCCCAACAGTCTGTATGATACATCACTCTTGTTCCAGCTTTATTTATAAATCAGGAGCAATACATTTAAAGACTTTTCTAATGTAGTGCTTTATGCCTGTTGATACTTCACAATATCTAATCTCTTCCATTTATCTTTTCAGCTTTCACAGCTTATAGTAAATGCAGGTGGAGTTGCTGCTGTGATTGATTGTATTGGCAGCTGCAGAGGGACTGTCAGACTGCCTGGCATCATGATGCTTGGTTACGTAGCAGCTCATTCGGAGAACCTGTCAATGGCAGTGATTGTCTCCAAGGTTAGCTATCACTTTGTCGTCTTCCTGTAATTCTTCAGTGGTATTCTGAGAAAGAGATACAAATTAACATAGGCAGAGAATGTATTTTGTGACAGAATTATATACTTTCTGTTGATGAATGCACTTTCTCCCAATATTGCTGCTTGCTGTGGCTGAAATTATGTGGTAACCTAATCAAAGTGTGTCTGTATGAAGTTGAGCCTTTTAAAATGTCCTGGATTAGTTTGTGAACATCCATTGATATTACAGTATGTGATTTTTCTGTGTTGCAGTTGCACAGGTACAGAAAATAAGTTGGTGAATTTCTATGGTCTGTTTCCTCTTAAAATGAATATTTGTAGCTACATCAAAATGCTTTTTGAAAGAAGAATGCTTAATGGCACATTCTTCATTGCACTAGCATGACTCTGCTAGTACTGCTAGAGTAGTCTGGCAGCAGCAATCTTCAGACTTGAAAAGACCTCAGTTTCTAATGTAGTATGGTTTGATTCAGTTGTGCAAGTGACATTTCAAATGAGATAAGCTATACATTTTCAGGTTTAAATAAATTCTGCTGGGCAATGATACAGAAAGGAGAGAATTTGCAATATTCACAATAGGTGAAATTAGTGCCTGACATAATATTCTGATGTGAATAATACTAACTAATGACAGGAGGAAGAAAGTAATTTTACTGAGCATTGTTGGCCCATTTTCACACTCATGTAAAATATACTGTATGAGTGGAAACAATAAAAACAGAGGAATAGAAATGTCTTCTAGTATGAATACAAGTTAAAAAATGGAAACTGCTATGACATAACATCATTAAGTATGCAGGGGAGGTTACAGTGATAAAAAAAAATGCTCTTCTGCATTTGAAAACTAAAGAAATAGACACTTTTTCCTTTCCTTCTCTGGAGGCTCTTCTCTGGATGTGTCTCTGTCTCTCCACTTTTAGGGATGCCTAGAGCAAATATGCTCTTGCTGTCGAGTGCTTGATGTTAAGTGGGATGAATCCAGGATTAAGTTCATGTGAAAGCACCTAAGTGATAAATTTTTGAAGAGTAATAACGGTTGCTACCATAACTGAATGGGAGCGCAGTGAGAGATTTTGTAGGGATCTGTGCAAACTCTCATGAAACTAAATATTTTAAAGAATGATCTACGAAAGAAACCCAAATAAACCCAAAACCCGTATAAAAAAAATTGCTTCAGGGGAGACTAAGCTTGTGGAATGGTACATAGTGTTGAGGACATGGCTTGGTAAACTGGAACCATTGAAAGAAATGCACTGTGGGATAACCACGTGCAGTTATATATCTACAATGGTATGATGTAAAGTGTTAGCTCCATTCTGCAGTACTGTATCCTGGAAAGGATCAATTTTGAAAAAATGATTTTTGGGGTCATGCTGGACAAACACTTCATTGTGATTTTCTGCTGCAGTGCAGTGGCAAGAAAATAGACCACTCAGTCCTTTGCAGTATTAAAGAGTGGAAGATGAAGCATTATTGGAAAAGCGAAGTTAATCTATTTGTAGTGCATATAGTTCTGTTGTCTGTATGTGAAAAAAATCTTGAAAAACCCTCAAAGAGTGTGCGGAAGAGATTAAAAAATGATCCATGGGATGGAGAAACAGGTTTTCTAGTTAGAGGTTTAGTAGCCTTGCCTTACATAAAGTAGCATGAAATGATTCCTATTGAAGTATCCTGGCATAAAATGCCAGCTACTAAGCAGCTCCATAATCCTGTGCAGAAAGGACACCCTGAACCAGAACTTCAGTGAGTGAGGTATTCTCCATCTCTTGATGTCTTCAAATCAAGAATTGAAACCTTTCTGGAGGTGGTTGGATGATTCAAACATGAATTATTGGACTCAAGAAGAGGTTCATAAGTTGAAATTTAGTGCTGTGGATTAGATAAAAAAAAAAAAAGAATGATTGAGCCCTTCTGGTCTTAAACTGCTTTCATAGATTTATAAACACTCAAATTCTTTTATTTTCAGTCTGACAAAACTGAAGCCTTTACCCTTAGTACAGCCTGAATTGTGTCATGTATTCCTTTTGTCCCTTAAATTTGTGTGTTAGCTCAAACTGCCTTCTGACTTAGAACATTGAATCTGTTTCTCTCATTCTTTAACTAGATTTATTAAGAGTTATTCAAACTTTTTGCTAGTCATGATGTTGTAAAAATATGACACCACTAGCATGCATTCTCTTATAGCTTATTTTAGAAGAGTGTAAATAGAGAAATATTTTCTAACAATCTCTATCAGTTTCAAGTTGTCCTTCCCTGGTGTAGATTTGTAAAGGTTGTGCTTTTGATTAATGCTATAGGGAATACCACCACTGTGTGCCTGTTTGGTAGAAGAACATGAAGATCATATTAAGGCAGCAGCTGCTTGGGCCTTGGGACAGGTTGGAAGACATACTCCTGAGCACGCACGTGCTGTTGCAGTAGCAAACGTGCTACCCACACTCCTTGCTATGTATATGGACACACGCAGTTCAGAAGATCTTCAAATGAAAGCAAGTATATTTGTAGTATCTGCAGTATGATATATTTATTGTAATGGACAGGTATGAGTGCTTAAAAACTACTAAATGGTATGAGCTTTTATTGATGTTCATTGAGTCACACATTTCCTGGGTGTAGGCTGTTCAAAGGCTGTGTGTCATTTATTAGGACTGGCTGGTCCTAATGGCTGTGCAAATGGTGCACAGCAGATCATATGGTACAGCCACAGCAGTCTAGTCCCTTATTTTCTTCCAAGTTTAGATCAGAGTTGCATACACCCATAAATACTTTAACTTCTTGTGAGTGACTAATTTCTAATTATCCATTTTTCTTTTTTTTTAAGTATAAGCTCTTGCACAAAATATTATAGCCCTTGTAGTAGATTTGCTTACATTTTTATTATTATAATAAAACTGTAACAAATACTCAAAGCTCTGCAAACATGCAACTGTTCATGTTTAGGGCCTTCCTTATGTGGGAGCTAGTAGAGTTGCAGTTTGGTAAAGTGTATTTTTGAGCGACAGTAAGTGAGCCAACTGAAGAGTATAATATGACATAGTCTCCCATGTTGCACTGTGCTTCTGTACATTCCACTGAAGTATAACGCTCCAGATCTGCAAAATAAGTTTTGTATAGTCATTTTCAGTGGTCACCAAAATATCAAGGCCAAATTAGTTGTATCTGTAATCCTACCCAAGAAGGTCGTTACTGCTTGTAGCAGTCAACATTGAGTCTGTTTTCAGAAACTAAGCACTGATGCACAACTGTCTCTCTCCCTCCCTGCCTGGATGGTAGGGCACTTTGCTATCCGAGACCAGCAGACTCTCCTAGTAAGCCACTTCTAAAATACAATCTTTTAAAATGTGTTTTGATTTAGCTTTCTTATTATATTACAGTACTTCAATTTACTTAAAGGGTCTACTCCTGCTTCCATTGTAGTCAAAGGAGAATTGCCATTACTTTGACCGTAGATAACGTAATAATACTATGATGTACTGTAGGTTTGGAGGTTTAATAAATCTAAGTAGAAAATTGATTCTTCATTAAGTGACCTGATAGATACAATAATTTTTATTCAGAAAATGGTCTTTCAGAATTCTGATCAATTTGCTTTTTTGATCAGACCTCGGTGATATATAACATGAATTCTTGTTGTTTTCATTTATGTCTTACTAGAGAAATTTTATTTTGCATTTCAATAGACTAAGAAAGCCTTAAAGAATATCCTTCAGAAATGCACGTATCTTCCAGCACTTGAACCCTTGCTGCATGATGCCCCACCCAATATTGTGAAACATATTGTTGGGCAGTTTAGTAAGGTAAGAAAAGGCTCTGCTTGATAAGTAATATGTTAATTGTTTTCCATTTAGCAAGGAAGCTATCTTTCCAAAGATGAAGTCTCTCTAAAGGTCTCAGTTGTTTTCTCAGGATCCTCAAGCATCCCCTGCAGAATCAGTTTGGAGCATCCCATTCTTTTGCCTGATAAAGCTGGATACTGTTTCATCTGGAACCTGCCATAATTCATCCTAAGACTAGGAAAACAGTTGCTTATAAGCAAGGTGGTTTTTTTTTTTCCCTTGCCTCTTGAGATTAAGTGGAATATTAACTCATGTGCAAATATTTTCACTGAGCCAATGTACCACATAAATCCCAGTCACATCTGTTTTAGATAAAGTACAAGCTGTCTGTACACGAGTGACTTAAGTCAGGTATTTCACAATAGTCTAGAGAATAAAGGCTTCATCACTTTTATCCTCATTAATTTTCAGTCTCAGTTAAGTAAGTGCAAAAATCCCAAATCTTTTCTCATCCCTTTCAACATTTGAAACTGTTTGTTGTTAATTACATTGTTGATTTGAGCGCAGCATGTAAAAAGTGATACAATTTAATCAAAATATTTCAAATTATTTGAGTAATTGCTAACTGTTCAGGAGATTTCCAGTGTCTGCAATGTTCACCAGCTGTTTGGAGTCCTGCTCAACTATATGTTTTGTGCAATACTCTGCAGTGTAATCTGTTAGCAGGGGGTACCAGACTCTCTTGGTGAGATGTTCTTTCTGGAAATGGCCAAGTAAAACACTCTTGGTATTCAGTTCTGATTATCACAGATCTGGAAGCACTACTGTTTGTAGTGCAGATTCCTGATTACATTGCCACACTTAGGTTTGTCCTGTCTTCTTGCTAAGTCTGTATAAAGATTGGAGATTTGCACAGAATCCAGCGCCTTTTGCTTCTGTGTGCTGACTGGAGCTATTAATGAGCTGAGTGCATAGTAATTGGTTACCCAGTGTATAGATTTGAATGTTGTTTGCTGTTGAAGTGGTTTGGTACACTTCATACCAACTGATCTTTTGTTTTGTTTTGTTTTTCTTCTTCTCCTGTGTTGTATGAAACAAACTATACTTGTCTGGCATTTGCTCTTCTGAAGCATACATTTAAAATTGAGTTCTCTGCAGTAAAAGCATTTCTCTCTCCTGTACTATAGCTTGGGAATTTCCTATTCTTAGAGCTGTGGCGTATTACTTCTGTGGGCTTATTTATAGCACAGTAAAAGCCTTATTTCTGAGCTGTGCTTCAGAGTGGGATGCTATCCGTTCTTGGTGCTGGACTGTGTCATTTTAGCATTATCGTTTTCAGGGTCTGTGCAATTCTGTGCTGTCTCAGTTTGGGTTGGGGGAAGGGACTGTGTCTCAGAGGTGATGTCTGTCATTAAGGCCTCTTCCAAGAGAATTTTCTGCTGTCTTATCCAGCCTGGGAGTCACAGTGTGGAGGAGGAAGGCAGGAAAAGGGCCGTATCCTGTCTCCTTGCTAGTTCCTACTTGGCAGTTCTTGTTGCAGGAGATACATGGAATCAGCCGTCTTTTCAGTTCCCACAATGAAATGATCACAGTTGTTCCTGACACTTCTATGGAGCATATAATAAGGAGAAGTCTCTATGCTCCCCTGTTTTTTCTTTACCTGTCTGTTGATTTTGTACAGCCTAGAGGGACCAGAGAAATGAAAGCTGTTTGCCTATAAGCATGGCAGAAATCTCACCCTTCTTTTCCTTCTTGCTTTTAGGCAATCCCTTCCTCCTTCGAGGCTCTTGTTTTACACTGAGATACAGTCAAATTTATGGCTTGATTTGTCTGACCAGTATGAAGGCTTACAAAATGCTTTTGCCCCCATAGTATGTAATGCTCAGAGTTGGTTTTAAACCCGTCTGGTTTTGTTGTAGATGCAGCTGGTGTCTTGCATTATCTTTGCACCCCCCCTGCTTTTTTTTTTTTTTTTAAATATTACTGCAGCCCTGTGGGTCTATGGACTACACGCTGTCATTCTCCCTCGCCTGGCCCAGCCCCCACCTCCCTCCCTCCCGTCCTCTGGACAGAGCTGCATATTGGCATCACTCAGGGAGCACAGAATGTATTGTCTGATCATTTCTGCTTCTCATCCCCTTTGGCTGCAGAAACTTCACATTTTTGCTTTGTGTGTGTGTGTGTTTGTGTTTGTTAAAGGCTTCCATGGCTACACAGTGTGTTGTAGGATTTTAATATCTAGGAATTTAATAGTAGCATGTAATGCTTCAAGGCTGCATTGTTCACTTGCAACAATTCTCAGTATTGTTTTCATGCACTAATCTATACTAGATCATTATAATGATATAAAATTCTGCTCTACAATTAAACTGTGGGAATTGACATAAAAGACCTGAATAACTTGGTTTAAGTGGAACAGATGCTGTTGTTTTTCCATGTTAGTGTTCTGTTTTTATTGTCTGTTAAATCTCCACAATCTTATTGTCTCCATAGGAATAATTCAAGAAATATTATTTACAAAAAGATAAATATTCAATTCATTATTTTTATATATGTTATGTATTAAAGTACATGTTACATTATGTTACAACCATAAAGGCCTGGTTTATGATTTTTTTCCTGTACTACTGGGTGTTAAAATACAGTAGTCATTACAGATGTTGTACCTCTGATGTTCCATTTTATCTGTGCTCTGAATTAAAAACAGATAAGCAATATTTGAACCTAGCAGCGTAGAGGCTCCTTTAAAAGAAAATAGTCTTTTTTTTTTAAATGTATTTTTCTGTGTGTAGGTGTTACCACATGACAGTAAAGCTCGTCGTCTCTTTGTAACAACTGGTGGACTTAAAAAGGTTCAAGAAATAAAAGCAGAACCTGGGTCACTTCTTCAGGAATATATCAACACTATTAACAATTGCTATCCAGAGGAAATAGTAAGGTAGGGAAAATGAAATTTAAAAAATTCATACTTATAACATTGTTAGATGTTTTTCATAGGAACAACACAAAGCAAGGATTTAAAATATTAATTTAACTTCTACATAAATTTTGTTTTTAATAAACCAGCATTACTTTGGTTACCTGCCCCAGTGGTAACACAAGTGCTAGACGCCCTTTTGAACACTTTCTCTTTTCTGATTGTTTTTGGAATCAAATTTCTTTGCCTGTAAACTAAGCCCAAATAATCAGGCTCTTGCAGGAAACGGAAGAAAAGTCAGTCCTGCGCTACCCAGACAGACTCTGAGGCTTCAGCACAACTGCTCTCATATTAATGATGTCTGTGGGAAGTTTAGTTTACCTTGTAACTTATTTGTGGATTACTCAGGCTCCAAAATACAGGTATTGGTGAATCTTTTGTTGCATCCTTGACTTCCCTAAGAGCCTGTCTGAACTGGTGTATTCAGAGGCTCCTTTGAAACTTCCTCTGATGTACAGAGGGTCCAGAGGCTCTCCTGCACAGTTGCTCTGCCCACAGCTGCCCTTCCTCCCCCAGCCTCATCATGAGGCTTAAGTGTTATATAAAAGGACCATA
The DNA here is from genome assembly GCA_017639485.1 of Pluvialis apricaria. Lineage (NCBI taxonomy): Eukaryota > Metazoa > Chordata > Aves > Charadriiformes > Charadriidae > Pluvialis > Pluvialis apricaria. Next base: position 21,338,022 of record CM030008.1, on the reverse strand, counting down.
CACCAGCTGTCTGCACCAAGTTGAACTTTGCCCTTAATGAATACAGAAACACTATTAAATAGCTTACAGTCAAAATGTCACCATCCTAAATTGTAATAATGAGAGAAATGCCCTCCTAGATTCTAGATATCCATTTACCAGTCCTTCACTCCATCAACACATCAAAAGGATGTTGTACTCGTGCACTCCCCCTACAGGCTCTGAAAATCTGCATCATCAATTTTAATTATAGCAACAGAGTTCTTCAGCTAATAGTAGCTACAAACTAAGTCACGCAAAATGAAGCCCTGTTTGTCTCCACAAGGAAAAGCCAGTGGCTGTCAAATGGATAAAAGCAAAATCATAAAGACACTTTATTCTGTAGCGAATACTTAAGAGGGAAAGAGGACATTTGCGTGCGCTTTTCTGGATATAATTAATGTTTCTTTGTTACAGCTATTTTTTTTTCCCTGTAAATGAAACAAGGTTAGTCATGTAGGCTGGGATGTAATAAAGAAAAGGGCCCCTTCGAGCATCTCCTGCTTGCCTCTTTGTGCTACTGCCTGATGTTGGTTGTGCTGCCTGAGGCACAGCTGCTGTAATAGACTCCAGCTCTGGGTTTGTCCTGGAGACCTGTTATTTTAGGCTGTTTGCAGACTGAATATAATAACGCATTGAAAAGTTAGCTTTACAATCAAAGAACTAACATGAGTTTTAAAAAGAGTTACATTATGCAGAAAGCATCCAGAAAATGAAAATCAACAAGGTAAATGGATCTTCCTTCAGTGTGAAAACATTGGGGATTTCTACTTGAATACATTTTAGGCATGCATTACATGGAAGTGTGTTCCTCTGTCTTTATAGTTAAAGCTTCTGGGGCCCAGAGGTGACAGTTTACATGCCTACAAAACCAGAAATGTACTGAGTTGTATGTTTTTAGAATAACACAGTAATAAATTTCAGATACTTTTAAACTGGAAAACAAGAACTAAATGCAGCTTTGGTGATGCTTGCATATTGGAAGCATGTAGTTGGTCCATTGTGGAAAACCAACTGAATGACAGCAGGACAATAATGGCACCGTAGAGTCCTACTCTAATGAAAACCTATTGGATAATCTCCGTCCTTGAGTTGGCATTAGAGACAGAAGGTCATTGTGATAAATTTTTTTGTTCCAGAATCAATGTCTCTTGCATTGATGTAGACTTCACATTAGCTTTGAGGTGTGTGCTTACGTTTGACGAACAGCAGTAGACTATTGTAGTCTGGCAGCCTATGGTTCTGTGTAAACTCATGCTTTTTTATTAAAGGCCATAATTTCTAAAGAAGTTAACATCTACATTTCTCAGTAAAGACAATGCTTATGGCTGCTGAACCTATCTAAAAACTAGCCACTTACCTACATGCCCTAAAAGAAGCTAAACATATTTTTGAAAACCTGACTTCCAAGTACAAATGATAATGTAAGTTGAAAAGCAGACACTTAAAACATTGCAGAGGAATAACTGTAGAATTCCTTGACCGGTGTTTAATGCTAGGATTTTTTCCTGATAATAGAAATATGAATAGTGTTTCATTACTGAGCACAGAACATGCCTTGTAGTCTAATGCACAAACAAAATGTTTCTTTTTCAGGTATTATTCCCCTGGATATTCCGAGATACTTCTGGAAAGGGTGGAAAATTACCGTCCAGTTATATAAACTTCAATTTTTTATTAGAGCTGTATTTCACATTTATGCCTTTATGACTGTAATACAAATACAGCTGTTGAAACTCGTGTTTGATTCTGGAGTCTCCTTCTACTGTTTGAACTACTGAAAGAGCTCAGCAATTCCAGCAAGCTATATTTTTGTTCTTTATAAACTTGTTTGTTGCTAAGTTTTTGCTCCTTTTTGTTTTTCTCTAACATTACTACTAGATATTGCAGCATATATGAATGGAATTTCATGCAGGGGTGATGATTTATCACAGAAGCTGTTTTAGAATCAGTCATTTCCTTTTCCTTCCACAAGAAAGCTTTGTTATTATCTCATTCAAATTTTAGCCTTCTCAGTACTGTAACCATTTTCCCCTTTTGCCTTTGCATATTGTTTAGAGCTTGAGGAAGGGGGGAAAAACTGGCCCCTGTGCTTTTTCTAATTATGGAATCCATTCTGCACTGAGAGATCTCCTACTGCTGCCTTTCAGAAAGTAAAGTGATCTGATTTTGCATCTCCAAAGATGTTAGTAGCTGCTAAATAAAGAAATAATCAGATGTGGTGATGATAAAAGGGCTGAATTCTGCATGATGTGATACTGTGGTGGTCCTGGCATGGTGGATAATCACAGAGTGAACTTAGAACTTCCATGAGCACAAAGGGAAGGACCCTGGGAGGTTCGGCTCCATTTGGGTCAGCAGCAAATATGTGCGGCTCAGAAGAGAGGAGAATTGCTTGGCTGCAGGAACACTGTTAGCAAAGTTCTGAGCACATTCAGATAAAACCCGAGGATACTTGAGTCCCGCTGATTTGAGTGATGGGACTAAGGCTGCTCAGTACTTACTCTTCAAGAGCTGAAATTGCTGCAGAATTGAGTTGGAACACACTTGGAACTTAGTCTTGAAGTTGCAGATCACATCACGGTTATTGGAGGTATGAGCTCTTGCCTGTCTGTAGAACATCCGAGAAATATTTTTGCCTTCTGATGTAAAGTGAAAAGACTTTTACATTCTGTTACTCCTTTGGTGTACTGTTGCAGCAGGGAGCAGCATACAACCCTTTAGTATTACCTAATATGTAACTGTCATTTACCATTTTTTGTTCTTCTAACCATTTTTCTTTTGCTTGTATGCAGCAGGTTTTTGTGTTGGGTTTTTTTTCTTTTTTTTTCCCAAAGAGTAATAAACAGTGTTTCTGGAATAGGATGTTGAAATACTGGCAGCCACAAGGAAAGACAATATTTGAAAACCCCCGCAGGAGAGAAACTTGTCTACTTTCTTAAACATATTAACTGAATGAGTTTATAAAACAGGGATAGTCTCTTCTATTACTTGTAAAACAGGAGCAAAGACTTATTGCAGTTGGAAATGATTTAGAGTGGCTTTTCGCTGCCAAATTCCAAAAGACTATTTGCTTTTGTTCTTGTCAGCATATTTTTCAACAGTTCACAAAAACGTTGATGGGCTATCTTGTGTTAAGGTTTAATTCTACAGGGGCTGTGCTCCCGCTGTGGGGTACTTGGTGCTCTCAGACTCTGCTCTTCAGGAGGAGCAGGGGATGCACAGTACCTCGCTGTACGGAGCCTAACTGAGATGGAAACTGTTGGTGTCATGAATGCTGGTATAGAAAACACACCAGCTGAGTTCTTTCCTTAGCCCACATCAGAGTGAAAAGTCTTGGAACTGACTAGCTTCTACCAAATGCCTTTTTGGTTTTGGTGTTTATATTCTGACATTATTAATGCTAGGACACTAGTGGAAAAACATTAGGTCTATTAAAAAGATTGTTGTACTACTCAGTAATTTTCTCCCATGCATTATAGATATTTAAAAATCAAATCTTGTACAATCTCTAAAAGAAAATGTAATGGAAATGCTTCCAGACAGTCTTGAAGGATCTGAAGCCTTTATTTTCCCTAACGGAACAGAAATGGGGCAGAGGGCTGAATGCAGTTGCAGTGCAGATGGGAGGCAGGGTAGGCATGGAGCTGCGTACCCATAGCTGCATCATGTGCTTGGGAGCATACCCACACCACACAATGCTGATGTATATGTTTTGTGCGGAGAGAGCAAAGAGGCTTCAGTCCCCTGACAAATGTGCTCCTGCTGTGTCACACTGTGCTACACTGTAAGGATTCCACAGGGTTAAATTTCAATGCCTAAACAATTTGTTCACAGTCTTTTCACAGTCTTTTTCTGATTCCTGACAAAGGAAGTGATTGCACAAGGCAAACCTTCAAAGCGATCTGATTGTGCAGGGCACAATCTAAATCAGACCTAGCATAAATACATCTTTACACCAGCTAGGCAGTTCTGTCCTAGGCCAGTGGCTGTTTGGGGTCTTGTCACAGGACTCTCCTGGACGGTGCCACATCCCATTAGGCAAAGTCCTCTCCCACATACTTTGAGACCCCCTCAGCTCTCCTTTGCTGGCAGGCTGCTTCCCTGCATTGGACATACACCTTGTGACTGAGGCTTCCCTGGAGGTATGTGTCTGCACGAGGCAGATCTAGTCCTTTACAGCAGAATTATTGCTAATTTGTATTTTAGGCTCACATTACTAGGGCAAGAGTTGCTTTTTACCTGTAGTGTTTCACAAGCTCTGATGTAAAAAGCCCTCATTTGGTTTAAGTCATCATCTAAAACTATATTAATGTTTGTAATTACTACTCTGTCAGGCTTCAAGTGTGTATCATTTGTCTCAGTTTCATAGAATAAAATGTAGATTTGCATTTTAATTCATTGTGTAAACGCTGTTTTCATGATAGTTTGTGACTGTGATGCTAGAGAAGATGAAGAACAGGCTCATTTTGCAGCTTGAGCCCAACACCACCTTTGGAAGTTTGTCTCAGTTTACCACTCAACAGTGCCTACTTCTGAGCTTAGGACATACAAGCATTTCAAGTAAGAGTCCCTCTCACAGAGGTGGCTTATTAAGACGCACAAAGAAAATTAAGCCAGTGCTTTGGCAGAAATAAATGTAAGTGGAGACAGCCCTTAAATCATTTTGCCAGTTCCTTTGACTGCAGCATTGGGACTTTTCAACCCAAGTTTTTAAAGATCTTCTCTGAGGGCCCGAGCCATCATTTTTGTCGACGTTACTACAGCTATTATTACATCTACAGCTGTAAACCAGGGACTTGAAAGAACATGTGGATGTGTAAAACTTTACCATATTTCATTCAGTGGATGGATTAACTGGCCTACAAAAGCTCCATTCTTTATCTGAATGACTGGAAACCAAGAGGATCTGAAAAGGGGAAATTCAAGGAGTTCAACTCTTGTGCATATAATATGTTCTGCATTTCCAGAGGGATTTACCAAGGGATTGCTTTGTCTCATCTGAAGTGATCAATCTGCTGGAGTTCTGCATCTTAACAAACAAGTGAACAAAATGTTGAAGGAGCTGAATGGAACTGGTGAAGGAAGAAATGAATCTCATTTTGTGAAGTAAAGCGTAAAGTTACTGTAATTAGGAAGTGGATGGAGTGTGGGTAGATCCTCAGTGTTCTTGATTTGGTCTAGGGGGTTGTGAATTAGCAAAAGGGAGTTTTAAGGCATGGAGGATGCCATGGGATAGCCTTCAGCTTCTGGTGTAAATTGGAGTCCTCTGGTTTCTGGGTGTTAGGAGTGGCTGACTATTGCCCCTTCAGGTGAGGAATCTGTGAAAGCATGGTTGCCTCAGTGTCTTGATTGTTAGAGTTTTAGACCTCACTATGTGACCAGGGTAGAAAGGAAATACGGAGAAGCACTAGACTGCAAAGCCAGTGGTTCCACTTCTCGCACTGACATAGGATTGCTTTTATGGTCTTGGATAATTATTACAAATCCCTATGTATCGTCATCATCATCAGTGGAGTATCTGTTATACTCCTTTGTTAACTTGCAGAAGTGCAATAAGTATAAGCGAGAGCCCCTCTGCATACCATCCCTTGGCATCGACTATAAACATAGGTCTTACAACTCTGAGAGTGAACAGTGTCTGCACAATATGCTGTTAATTTCAGTAGTTAGAAGAGGCCCAGCTAAAAAGTAAAGTTACTGAACAAAATGGTCCTGTTTTACCTCAAACCAGGACAGAAAATTAAATTCATATGAGAGGTCGATGCAGCAGAACTTAAGTTCTTTATAACTAATACCATATTCAGAAAGGAATATTGTTCAAGAACCTACAAAAAATTACCTAAGAAATCTTTGAGATGCTGATTTTTACAATTTGAGTTGAACTAAAAGCCGGTGGATTTTGTGAGTTTCCTCATCTGACACAATTTGAAGGGATCTTGGAGAAACAGCAAATTACAATGTCTCTCATGACTACACTAAAACTATTGATGTCATTTTTGTATAATACTTAACTGTTAATATTGATACTACTATGCTGTATTCTGCAGTCAGCTCTATAATTTAGCTGGTGAAAATACTAATTACGTTATTACCACTGTACTGTATTTCTAGATACTGCACAAGAGATTGAATTAGAAAATACATATAAGCAATAGAAAAGCATATTTTGATGATGAGAATGCCTTTTAAACCAGGAAAGGGTATTGTCCTGCCTTTCACAAGAAGTTACTCTTACTTGGGTTAAACACGTTTTGTAGTTTTTTGTGTTCCCTCCCACCCAGAGGTCCGATCACAAGGCTCGCTGAGTGCTCAGCGAAGTGCCGAGAACTGTGATCGACTGTCTGTAGCAGAAGCCGGTTGTGTTCGCTATCCTGCATCAGCAAGCGATGGGGAGGAACAATGCGAGGGTACTGATGTCATCATCTTAACAGATTTCCACAGAGCTTTTGAAGGCTTGCTTTTTCTTCATGAATATATGCTTGTTCCTACTAGCTCCTACCTCCAAATTGAGTTGAAGACTAGGTACCCAGATTAACTTTAGCTGCTCTATATTTTGTTCCTTTTATAACAAAAATTATATTTTGAGAGGGAGAAAAGTGTGTTGATGTCTTTAAAACAACGTTCTTGGTTATTTTTTGTGTCAAAATCAGCAACAAAACTCTTCGTAATCTTTTGACAAGATCTGTGCCCTTTGCTCTCAAGGCAAGTTTTGTTTTCACTGATACAGACTAGTGGTGTGTTTTATCCTTGTTGTCCTATTTATAATTATGTCTGATGGCCTTTGTATATGTTCACCTTTCAATATTAGGTCAGTGTTAAAGCCATTATCAACCTAAAAGGTTGGATTGCTACCAAGATTCAGCCTTTGTTGCCCCACAGTGCTATAAATTGTATTACAATCTATTGTTAAAAATTAATAATATGCAACATAGAGGTCTGATGGCATCATGTTAATGAGAACACTGAAGCTTCATTGACTTGCAATATCATTAGAGCTCTGAGACAGGTTTATAGCCTTGTGCAAAGTATATTTGTGTTGGTTTAGACACAGTATTTATTTGGTCACACCCAGCCAAATGTTTCCTTACTAAATTAAAATAAATGCTGGTTAGTTCAATGAGCTACAAAGATATATAGCGTAATTTCAGGTTCTCAAGTCACAGAAAATAAGCCCCAACAATGGAAATCAGTAGAGGATCAAAAATGATGGATATACTAGAGTGAATATGAACAAAGAGGGAAGGGAGTTTACTGAGTTGGGTGAAGTTAATTTTTTATAACTCAAGAAATGTATAAAATTTGGAAAGAACAGCTCCCACTTGTAGTCTGCTCTGATCTTTATGTAACCCCTCCCTGTATACACATACATGCACGCTTGCAAGCACGGTCAACCAAAAGGTAATGATTTCTATCTTTGCTTTCACAAGGCTCGCCTCTGTAAAGCATCTTTAGTGGCTGGAGGAGAGCAGGTCATTGGCAGGTCCTCTGCTCACTAATGCCAGCTTTATGGTACTAATTTCCATTACGGTCGGCAGCACCCACCTGATTTACATTGCAGTGAGAATCTGGCACTGGATCTGCACCTGTACTCCTTTGTGCTCTGAACAGTTCTGCTTCTTGCTGGAAACAAAGCAGAAGCGATAAAATGACTTTCTTTTTTTCTTTCCCAACAGTGCTTCAGATGAGGGAATGGTAGGCAAATCTTTCTAGAGCTTTTGGGAAATGGCTTGTGCTCTGTGTTGCAGACTGAATCCCCAGCTGTGCAGGGTGTGAAATAGAAAGGGAGATTAGAAGGATCGGTAACATACTGGTGTTGCAGCTATTACCTGCTTTGGGTAATTAATATGTAAGGAAGCTTCAAGTTTTCTACCTCCTTTCATGAGTAATACCTCCTTGCTGTAGCCATCTCCGAGTTTCGTCTTGGGGCTTCTTGTCTCTGCCTCCTGCTTTGGGGCCAGGCGGTTGCATCCGTCAGTGACACAGTGGCAGTGCTGCTCATGCCAGCCTAGCGTTGGATCATGATTCCTACGGACATTTTTGTTTTATGGGAACAGAAAGGAGGACAACTCCAGCGATTCTATGAGCAGTTTAACAATATGAAACTTTCTTGCTTTCAGTCGCTCCAAAGCAAAGCCTACACCTGCTTATCTGTGAAGACTACAAGGGCTTGGAGCACACCGGAGACAGGGAAATTTGGCAGTGGGAGACTGGGCAGGGTTCAAGGAGAGCAGGCCTTGTGCTTCTGCTGCTTGTATGCCATCACAGCCAGAGAGATGGAGCTGAAATTGTGGGTTAAGACCCCACCCTGCCCTGGAAAAGGCAGAATACAGCATATACCCATAGGGCTGAGAGGAATTACAGATTCCTCTCCCCTCCTGCATCCCATGCCCGCTTGGCAGCAGTGCAGCAACCTTACCTGGTTGGGTCTGACAAAGGGAGGGCTTTCACCTCCTCAGGATATCCCAGGGGTGTCATTCATTAGTGCTTTGAAGTTGAAAACTGCCATAAGCGCTAAGTGTTATTACTGTTTACTGATGTGACCAATCTGTAGCTGACCTTAACTCATTTTCTGGTGGTAATTCCCTCGTTTAAGTGGAGAAAACGAACCGTTTTGATGACAGTGTTTTAAGAAGCTGTCATTTCAGGAGCTATAGCTATGCCTGTGATACATCGCCCTGTCTGACAGCAGGGGTGGAAACTTGGCTTTCTCTCTGAGGTGTGGAGCTCCAGTTTGGACCATCTCCCCATATCTATGTATCTTTTTCTGTCAGACATGGCCTACTAGTAACAAAATCTGTTAAAATTTTTGCCGCTGACTTGAATTATCATGAGGTTGTGATTCATTATTTTAGGCCTAGCCCTCCCCCCCAAGTGGTTTTTAAAATCCTGATTTTGTGTTTATGCTAATGTAGTCGTGCAATGGGAATGTTTGGTAAAATTGCTGTTTAATTTACAATAGAAGGGTACTTTAGCAGCTGTTTTATAGCAGTTTAACTACTCTGACCTGAATGACTGTTCTTAAGAGATTGAAAAGTAATTGAAAAGGTGAAAAAGTCCAGGGCTGTCCTCTCTTTTCTTTTTTGCATTTTATGTGTTTCTTTTTTAAGACATCTTTGAAACAGCTTTATAAACAATTTCAGTTCCTCTACATAATTCAGATGAGAGAGGAAAGAATGCCAGTTTACTGGGACTTGTTTTCTGACCACCTGAGAAAAATGAGTTTTTCATCCTCTTGAACATCATCTGGAGTTATAATAAAATGTGCTTTCAGCTGGATTCCTTCTGTGTGAAAACAGACAGAGCTACATCACTGCACACCTAAAGGAAGGACACAAAACTGCAAAAGCAATCTGAAATCTGGATTTTTCCTGCTCCTTGGAGACCACAAGTAATTTTCTGTAATCTTAATGAAAATTATTTGAATCTTGAAGGAGGGATATACCTCTCCCTTTCCCTCAACCTGAGTAGTCCTGAGCTAGAGATCCTTTTATACACAGCTAAGTCATCTCTCAGGATCATAGTGTGAAAACCCCTAGCAATAGTTATTGAAGGAACTGAAAAAAATCCACAAAACTAAAAGGTAATTTGGGAAAATTCACGAGTAAGCTAATAAAACTTCAGCTGAATGTTCATTCCAATCTGTTGCAGATGAATGAAATATGGTGCTAGTGTGTTGGAATCCTGGGGTGATAGACACATGAAGAATACATAAAAGATGGATGTTCGTTAACTAATGCTGCAGACAGACTGTCCTACTTGTCTGGGGAGCTGGTCCTGAAAACCCTCAGCCAGGCAAAAGCTTTTGTTGATTTGAGGGTGACTGTGCGCTGAAGGAAGGTTCCCGGGCATATGGCAGTCAGATGACGGCGGCGCAGCTCCCGTGATGTGCTCTGGACTGGTGGAATGGTTAGATGACAAAACTCTGCAACTTCACACAAGTGTGCTGTAATTTGAAGCCGTTCTGCAGGGAAACCGTAGGCACCAAGTACAATTTCTAAGCCTGATATAAATTCCATCCTGTTTAACTGCCATCAGCTCTACTGCTGCAGATTAGCAAACCAAGTGAAAGAACAAAGCAACAGAGAGATTTGATCTGGCTTCATAATGCAGTTGAAAAACTCCGCATTAGATGAGCATTTCCCATACATAGCCCCAAAGGCACAGCACTGAGGTCTTCACTGTCTTCTCTTGCCATATCCTTGTGCCCTGAGCGGGCAGATGGGTCATTTGCTTTGTTCCCTTTCTCCTGCTGAATGAAACAGTGGTTCAGTCACTTTCTTCTGGATTTCCTTCATCTTTTCTCTCTGTCTTTTTTTTTTTTTTAATTTATTCTTTCATTTGCTTTAACTCAAATTCACTGATGCACATATCTCATACATGACTTTATCTGTAGGAGAGGCAAGAATCTCTCCTTTAGCTCCTTCTGATGCTTTCCCAGACCTCAGGTACTCCTTCTGTTCCTTGATTCCAGGTTGTGATGCACTTAAATAATTTGTCCTGTGTTTTTGTTTATTTGGCTAATTACTCTTCACCTCTCCTTCAGCCCTTCTAAATTATCACTCCACACATTTCTTGTCAATAGTTCATGCTCCTTTTGTTTGACTTTACTTTTTCCAAGGCTAGCTACTGAGTCTTGGCAGAATTGTTAGAGCATCTCACAAACAGCTGGTTTTTGCTGTGACAATAGGCTGATGTGTGCCTCAACAGCGAACACACAGCCCTGCATATTAAATACTTACAGTGTCGTGACAAGCACAACCAAGTTTTTGAAATCCTTTAAAAAAAATTAAGGTGGAGATTAAAAACATGAAGTAATTGGCAAGAAACATTCCCAAACTGAGGAGCGGGCATGCTTGAGATGAGCCACACAGTATCAGTTGTGAGGGAAATCTCAAAGATCTCTTGCAGTGAAAGATTTCAGGAGGAAAGGAAAACACCGTGGGCCCCATGATGTCCTGTGCATAGGTAATGTAGCATGTGGGTGCCTGCACAATTTCTGCGGGATTGTATCCCAGTAAAGGGATCGCGGAGCAAATGCAGCTCTGCTTATCCAGCAAGACAGGGTGTTCTTATTTTGCAGAATTCATTTATTGCTTCAGATAAACTGTTTTATCAGACAACTACATCATGATCACTCTGAGCATGTATTTTAATGACTCCTTTGTTTTAAAGCTGCGTGGAGTACACTACTGCCTTCATCCTTCTATCTTTCCTCCACCTTTCCATTACTTTTCCCCATTAATGCTCAATGCACGCTGTAAGGTACGTCTGCCGGTGGGTATTACTTTCACCAGCTTTTCTTTGCAGTAGTATGTCTATAAATGGCAGGCAGCATCATTCCTAATTACATGTTGCCCCCAGATGCTCCATGGGTGATGCTGATGGATTGCTGTGTGGGTGGTGTTGAAGGGGCTGGGGGAGGGGGAGCGGGGATGCAGCTCCTCTAAGTGGTAGCAGAGGTCTGTCTTTGGGCTGTGCTCATCATTCTTCCCTCAGTAAAGTGAGCTCGGGAACCTCCGAGATCCTGCATCTGGGCGTTGGAAAAGAGGACGTAACGCAGGGAAGGCGTCGGGATACAACCCAAACGAACGGGGAAGCAGGAGGCGCTGGGCGAGACAGAGAATTTACCTGTCGCTGCAGAAACCACACAGCACGGAGGGCTGGCGGAGACTACACAAGCTGCTAAATCATGTTTTCTTGATTTCCATCCCTCCCCCGCGCCCCCCCAGCCCTGGATGCTGTGCCGGGCGGCGTCAGCGCTGCGGGGCACAGCCGCGGCGGCCGGAGGGCGGCTGCCCCGCCGGCTGCGGGGGCTCCGCGGCAGTCCCTTCACGGTGTTCCTGGCAGTCACCTTCCGCGTGGATTAAGACATCCCCGTCGTGGTGGAGGGCAGGCTGTGCTTTGGCGCTGGCTCAGGCCATTTTTGGCTCAGGCCGAGCGCGGCGGCGGGGCTGCCAGGCGGAGCCGCCGACCTCCCCCGGCCGCCTGCTGCGAGGCCGCCTCCGCGGGGGCCGTGGGCAGAGCGGGGGCAGGAACGAGCACCGGCAGACCCTGCCTTTAAAAGCGACATCCCCTGCCTGCGGCTCAGGGACGGACATGCCCGCACCAGCAGGCTGAAAAGGAAGAATGGAAAGCTGAGCGATCCCGGACCTCAAAAGGATGCTCCCCCAAGCCCAGAGAAATCCCAGGAAAGGTGAGGAGGTGAAAGCAGGGATTTCCAGTCAAGTGTTTGTCGGTTTTGCGCAGACCTTTACTCTTCAAGGGCTGCTGATGGAGAAGGAGGAAGTGAGAGAGCACACGTGTGCGAAAGCGCATCTGCAAAGTCTGTTTCCTTCTCTCTTTAACTGCCCTGTGGTCCTTGAAGAGTGTTATATTTAGCGTGCCTCGCAGCTCAGCCTGCCAGCGGGGCACCTGCTAGGAAGGCACGGAGGGAGGCAGGCAGTGCTGGCTTTGGGGGCTGAAGCACTTGGACTTGGTTTTTACATCCCAAGCTTAGTGCCAGGCCCGGAATTCGCCCCATCAGAGCGTGCACTGGAAGTGGGAAGTGTCTTGGGACACTGTGCAGAAGCACATTTAAGAATGTAAAACATTAACCGCTGCATCAGACTGATGGTACATCCAGCCCCAAGTGTGTCTCCCACAGCGGCAGGAGGCAGTGCTACCTACAGAGAGCAGGTGAGTCTGGTCAAATCCTGCGTCCCATCCTCTCTGTACTCCCCCAGCATCCCCAGCTGTTGGATTTGGATGTTAGAGGCTCATCACTGCCTAACCCTTCTACTGTCTGCTTACGACCCATTGTCCACTCACTCAATTTTAGGAAGTCCTTCTAGAGGTATTTGCCTGAAAGAGCTTAGAGTCACATAAACTTGAGGACTTCATTGTACGCTCCCCTCTTCAGGTGCTCACCGAAAATGTTGAGTAAAGCCAGTCCCACCATCAATCCCACAGCGGGGAGACCTTGCTGATGCCTGTACTCCACCCTTAAAAGTGACTATTAAGCCTTACCTTTTGCTTCATGTCCTGCCTCCAATTTTCTATCCGTAAGAGCCTTTCCTCCCGTCCTGTGGCAAGTTAGTTTCTCTGATAACCTTTGGTATGGAACCTCATCGAAGGCTTTTTAAAAATTGAACTGTTCTGCATCTGCTGGACCTGCTCTCCATCTTTACTGACACGCTCCAAGGACTGCGGTGGATTGGCGAGGCAGGGTTTCTCTGCAGAAGCCACGCTGCCTTGTCCCCAGCAGACTGTGTTCATCCCTGTCTACAGTGACTTTACTTTTTTAGACCCTATGGCCATTAGTAAGGATGGCCGGCAAACTTCCTGGTCTGCAATTCCCAAGATCCCTTCTGAAGTCCTTTTTGTGGCCGGGAGCTGCAACGGCAGCTTGCCAGCCCTCTGGCAGCCTGGTGCTTGCCATGCTGGGTTACCCTCCTCGTCCCACACAGCCCGAGGCTGAGGGGTGAGGATGAACAGTAGTCAGGGACAGAGTGAAGCTTTACTCAGGAGTGGAAGTCACCATCCAGCAAAATGTCTGTAACTCATGGGGTTTTTTAACTTCAAACCACATTTGCTCAGCTTCTGAAGTGAGTACTTAGGTGCCAGTGATTCTTTCCCGCTCTTCCCTCCATAGGGACAAGGCATTTTACATGGCTTCTCATACAATGGTCTGCAAAATACAGAGAAGATATCTAGAGATTAGGTGAGAATACAATTTGTGTCATAGGTCTCACACCTGCTATTGATATATAATTAGTAATTGGTGAGATACTCCCTACGGTGTGATGGGAATATCTGCATTGGCAGTTTATTGGAGTAAAGGGGGAGAGAGAGACTGTAACGCTATGCTAAAATCACATAAGACTTAACAGAAGAAATGAGCATAAAAGTGAAGAACATAGCTAAATACAGACCCTTTGGACTAGATAACACCACAATGAGAAGGTTTTGGACCAACTATTCAACACAGATATTTCTTACATGACATCTGATGAGGGACAAATGCTGCTAAGGAGACTCTGAGAGGATCCAGCTCGGGAAAGAGGCTGGAAGGCAGCAAAGCCTTTTCTTGTGCCCGCTCACAGGCAATGCAGTTTTGCAGGTAATGCTCTTTACTCATCATCACCAAGATGGAGAGAAAGGAAAATACAAAAGCAAAAAAGAAATAGTCAACAGTAAATAAAGACACAGGAGGCCGCAGTAAAAGATGTCAGTTTTTTGTTGGGCTCGAAGCGACTGCCGAGGAGCTTTGTTCAGGGAAGAGAAAGTACCACAGCAGGACGGGAACGCTTGGTTTGGGCGGGTTGTCATATCTGTCATCATTATAAGCATGGACTGATGATGATGATCTCTCCATTCTGTTTCTGGTTTTCCTCAGTCTCCAGAGACGCTCATCCAGCTGTTTTCACCACAAAATTTATTCAGCTAATTTGTCCACTTTCCTTTCTTGTTTTCTCACAGCGCTTCTTACCTTCATCAAGCTGGCAGCATCTTCTCCGTGCCCACTGCTACTTTCAGCCTTCCCTGTTCCTGGAGATGCTGACTGCTTTCCAGTACCCGGTGCTGTGTTACTGTCTTCCTGCTCCTCTTTCCTGCCCAACGTGGCATCCCACACTGTGTGAGGCGGGGGGAGAAAAGCAGGCGGCGACCAGGGGCTCTTTAAGCAGGTCCCTTCTCCTAGATCCAGGCTCCTGCCTCTCCTGTTGTGGCTCCTTCTCTGCACCCATCCCTCGGGTACTGACCCCACATTTATTTTCTAGCCTGCAGCAGCACTGAGTCTAAAACCAGCAGTGGACAGCACAGCTCGTTCAGCGGCTGCTGTAAGATTTTGAAGACAAGCCGGTTTCACAAGCGTGCAGCTGCAGGGAAAGAATTTCTGGAAGCTGGTTCCTCTCCAGAGTTTTCAGAGAAGATGTGTATGATCACCGATGCTTTCCTATCTCGGTTTTTGGTAAGAGAGTTGAAGAAAGGTAGTCTAAGTCCTTTTTTTTTTTTTCCCCCTCAAATGATAACTAGGATACAGCAGTCGTACCTACTTATGTAGCTCTGCACACCCTGAGCTTGTCACAGCCTGTGTCTGAGGAGGACCGCTCCGAATGAGATTTATGTGCGGGCATTTGGTATAATTTGAAACAGACTGAAGCTTAGTGTCAGGGCATTTCGTGACATGCAGAGCCTTAAAATTATGATAGGAGTCATCTGGGGACCTGCACTGACAGCGTGCAACCCTTCTCGCTGGAGTTGTTCCTACCTGCGTACCGCAGCCTGCAAAACAAACAGCCGCCCGTGCAATCGCAGCGCGGAGAAAATGCCGCTGTGATGGATGATGTCCAGGTGTGACCTTTCACCTGTTACGGTAGCCAAAAACCTTTGCAGGAAGAGTGCATGATGGAAGATTACAGGATAATAAAAAGCCAAAAAAAAAAAAAAAAAAAAAAAGATCAATCAGGTGAAGGATTCTGTTGTTAAGAAAGTATTAACTATTTTTTAAATACACAACCCTCCGACAGGCCAGGCCGCACCTAAAAGGGGTAATGATAAAGGAGGCAGAGTTGGCTGGAATGGCTCAGTCCAAAGGGCAGGCTGCTTTGTTGGCGAACGCGGAGCGTATCTTCAGTAAGCTGCTACAACGCATGCAAGAAACTGAGCACACAATCTATTATCAAATGCGTGGCGCAAACTTGACATTTCGGCAATGTAATACACTTGTTTTTCCAGCGACATGAGACTAATACACTCCTTTGCTGTGCTTGGTGCAGCGTCATTCACATCTGAGCAAAATAAATGGGGAAGAAGACGATTTTGGTCTCTATTCTTGGCATTGCTAATTTTAGTGCCGCTTTTTTCTTTTTTTAAGAAAATGTAACAAAGCACATGAGCCTTAGAAGAAAAATAATTGTAAAGGGCACCATTGCTGCTGTTTCTTTGATACTGGCACTTTGATAGCTGCTGTGCATCCCTTATGTTGTCTGGAATGAAAACCAGCCATCAAACTCTGACACAGTGGCGTTATGAAATCTTTCCAGCTCCTCTGAACCCCGAAAGCAAACCAGGGTTTGTGTAGCTGAAATAAATATAGAATGACCATGAATGGAAGCTTCTTAATTCAGCCCCATCCGTACAAAAGATTACTTCTCTAGTCTAATTTCTATGCTGTGTGCAAGAGGTTTTGCATTCCAATTTTGGAATCAGTCGCCTGTTTCCCTTTTGCAATGCCTCCTTCTACCGTTGTGGTAGTTCATAACACACAGATCCGCGTATCGAAGAAAAATGGTGGAGAAAAGGTTGGCTTGTGAATTATTATTATTATTTTTTTTGCTTCCAGTCCTACCTTCTCTGAAATGCATGCAGACATATTTATTTCCCCTACAATATAGCTCCTATTATGTGCTTTGCACCTTTAAATGTGCGAAGCATCGTGTCTGCCTGGCAGGACCCTGAGATTCAAGATGGAAGGGAGACAGGCTTTGTTTTCTCTCTCGTGGAGATTTTGCATTCCGTCTTCCTTTACCCTGACATTGGCTTGCGGAGAGGGTTAGTAAACAATCCCGTCCTATTTTCCAGTTTCTTTACATTTTCTGCACACAAAGAGCAAAATGCACATTTTCCCCCTGCACAGGGAAATGCCATGGAAAGGGAAACGTGCAAAACCTCAGCGCGGGGAAGCAGCGTCTCCTGCGCTGCAGAGCCTTCTCGCAGCCGACAGGCAGGCTGAACGCTCCCGTTTGAAACTGCAAAACAAAGAAAATAAACTAGCAGGCACGCATTCTTGAGTGCCTAAGGACTGTTTCTGTTCCTCGCCAACCTGCTTGCAGCCAGTACAATAACGAAGGCGTGCTGCTGTGTGGAGGCCCCCTACATATGACGGCATTTTGCAGCTTCGGCATTTGCCATTGCATTTTCAGACTGTTTCACAATTTTTATACCTGGTTCATCCATATTCTAGAGTACAAGAAAGTAAGAATACTATGAAGGTCGTTCTTCACCTGTGGTAGGTTATTGGTTAAATTCATTAAGCAATGATCTGATTTTGTGACTTGTTCCACACGAGCAAGCGAAGGGGCCGCAGCCAGTGGGGAGCGAGGCTTGGCTGCATCCCATGGGGGTGGCTTTCCTGCAGGGTGACGAGTTTGGAGCCCTGAGTTTCTCAAGGATAAGTTTCCTTTTCCCCATTCTTGCATGGGCTTCAGAAGCTGTACGGTGGCTGCTTTCTGAGAGGAGGTGAGTCTGAGGCAAGCCAAAGTGAGGGAAGCCACAGTAGTATTTGGGTTTGTTTGTATGGTCAGAGGCTTACCCGTGCTGTCAGTCCTGACGAGTTCATGAAGAAGTTATGGCAATTTGTGGGGAGGCCTCCAGGCTTTCAGATGAGGTGTGGACTGACTGTGGTTGGAGCTGCGTTCTTCTCCCCCCCCCACAAGTGACCTCCTTGGAAAAAAACCCCAGGACTTGTGTCAGAACAGTGTTCTGCATTCATTAAATAGAGATGCAGCTGCTGTGTGTGTAGATGTGTGTGTTCATGGAATAACAGTGTTCGTACCAACATCCTCCCTCAAGAATCCTGTTGCGGGAGGACAGTTATAAATAACTCTTTGGCCACTATAATTGTTCTGCCAGTACAAGCTGCCAGAGAAATACATTGACTCAGCACATGCCTGAACAAGCTCCTTTCCCAGGCGGCACCTCCCACCGTACAGACATCCCCGCAAAGTCGTGTAGGTGCCTGGTGGGGCAGCGAGCCCCATCTGGCTGCTGCTGCAAGCTGGCATCAGCCAGGGCTGAATCCAAACTAATGTTTGTAAAATATACTGAAGATAAAGCACTGCTTAGGCACTAGTTCATATTTTTTCAGTACGCCCAGTTACAGTTCTCACTATTGCTGCAAGAACTGCGAGTGCCTTTCCCTGCGGTGGTACTCTGGGGTGTTTCTTGCGGGGTTATGGATGTTCTCCTTGTGCCGCTCGCACAGAGCCACGCTGGTCTTTACTGAGCCGAGTAAAATGGTCTTGTACGTCTTTGCTGACAAGTGGAACAAAATTGTCCCCCGTGCTAACATTCTTAATGTCTGCTGCTACAATGGGTTTTCTGTCTCTTCTGCCTTCCACAGTCGTACCAAACAAAACTCCCTGGCCCCGTACCGGGTAGGAGGCCACGGTCCAATTTTTTTTGCTGCTGTTCCTGGGAGGATATGAATACTTTTTTTTATAATGACATGAGAGATTCTGTTTCATATTTTAAAAATTGCTTTAAAAATAATAATTAGGAACCTGTTGTTATCCTTTTTTCAAAGCAGGTTCTACATGGAATAAAGAACGTAGAGATGTGATTTCCTTTTTCTCACTTGGAGCACTAAAATGGTTATAAATGAATTCAAATGTAATTTTCTTGACAACATCATTCCTCTGTTATACAGACCTGATTTGCTATACTTCTCAGGGCCTGTTTTACCTATGTATTTTAAAATTATTCAGAAAAAAATCTGCCTTTTTTGTTTGTGTAAATCTCAGTTCTGCCTTTTTATTCTGCTGACTCTGAGACTGTTTTTTCTACTATTAATTCCTACAAGTAATTGTAAAAGACATATCTTCAGAATATCACTCTCTAACTTTCCAAGAACATACATGGTATGTTCCCTTAACTACATGGCTCCATTTAAACCAGTACAATGGCTTGGTAGATATGTAGGTATAGAAGTGTGCTATTCTTGCATTGATGTTTCTCTTTCCTGAAATGGTGATGGGCATAACATATACTAATGCATCATACCTTTATATGAGTAAAATTGCATATGCAGTAAATGTTTTACTGCTGTAACTACTTTGGTAAAATAAAATTATACCCTGCCTAATTATAATGAAAGAAAACCAGGGTGTAGACCAAGACTCATTGGTTAATTCTTTATTACAGTATGTTTTCAGCTGCAACAGAATTTAAATATCACGTTTTCCCTTGTGGATTGTTTTAATTTTTTTTCCATAATGTCACGGATTTATTATTTCTAAATGCAATGACGACATCAGCTACAATGGGAACATTTTTATCTTTGCCCTGTGTTCTTTAGAGACAAACCTCTAGAAGTCAAACAGTGCCCTTTCAAAAATGAGCTTATCTCTGAGGTTAAACAAGGTGTGGCAACCCTGACATGGGTCTCCTGCATCATGAAAATGTCATTTTCCAGCCCCTAATAGTGGTCCTTATTCTGTAATGTGAAGATAGTTTTATAGCTGTGTATTTACATATTTTTAGCACCATCATATACTTTGTTTTCAATGGAGATGTTATATTTAGAAGTTTCTCAAAATGCGGAGCATGTGTTAAATTTCTTTTGCGTAATCCATCAAGACTAATTTGATTTGAGACCAGTGCCTTTTTTTTTCTCCCCATCTGTTTGGAAAAGTGCAGTTGTAGAGACATCAGTCATGTAACACTTTCTGTGAAACAGCTTTACTGACAGTTGGGAGTTGTCAGTAACCATGTGGATTTCAAGCTCTCAGTCTGGCTACGACTAGACAAACCCTCTGACACATAATTTCCGCAGAGCCACAGAATTTAAGGACAGGAAGACCCAGTGTGATCATCTAGTTGACCTCCCGCCTAGCCAACCCAGGGATAAGTCATGTTTCAAGCCTAATAGCTGCAGAAAACACCAGCTTTTGGGACAAACACGCACTCAATTTAATAGCATTCTCTCGCCAGTCACCAGTAATTTATTTCAATAGTTAACGACTGTTATTTAGTTCATATATATGTTGTGTACATAACTGTGGCTTGTTTCCTGTTTCAACTGAGCTAGCTTCAACTTCCAATCTTTGGGAAAGCTTTAAGAGATGCTGAATCTGTGTTCCTTTTCTAAATACGCAGAGATCAAAGCCCGTGTTGGGTGAGGGTAGAACAGGCAGATGCCCCAAGCAGCAAATTGCTGGAAGCAGCAAAACAGATCTGCAGAAGGAAAACCGTGTCCCTGCTGCCCATGCCCACCATCCTACTTTGCGTTTGCTCCCCCAGCGCTGGGGCAGAGGCAGAAGCAGGGGCTTGAAGGGCTTGGCATGGGCTTGCAGGGCTCGCTGGCTCTGCCGATGTGCAGGAGGTGGAGGAAAACACACCGAAGTGCCCGTAAAAGCTCTTTTCCTTTCAACTCGGAAGTAGCAAAACTCATTTTTGCCCCTACGCCACTGAGAAATGTGGAATTGTCTCTCTTCGAAGCAGTGCAGAAATCTCCATTATGTTCATCTCTGAAGAGCTACTGTACTGAAATATTTCAGTCTCTCACCATAAGACATTTTGTACCCTCTCAGACTCTCTCGTGTTCATTTGTATTCTGCTCAGGAGGTGGCCAGCAGAACAGCCCATGAGGGCCGATGTCAGAGGTGACGTAACCTACTGCGTCATACTTGGCGTTTCCTTTTATCTGTGTTGGTGTGCAGCGATCTTTGTACATTAGCTCCTTTTGTGACGGCAATATGGTCTGCAAGTTCAAATTAATTTACTGTGCTCTCCAAGTCTTTTTCCTTAACCTCTGCTGATCAGCATGGCATCTCTTCTGCTGTTAATCCTTCATCCTGGTAAATGTCTGAGCTTGCTTTTGGCTGCATTGGAAAGCTTGTGGTTTCATGGTGCCCGTGCAAATGATCAAGTTGACTCTGGGTTACAATTTTTCCTCCTTGTTATTTACTGTTCCCCTGATCTTGGGGTTTTTAAAACATTACTCAGGAATCACTGTATAGTTTCTTCTAGTGCAGCACAAAAGTATGAAATAGTGCATATTCAGCTACCTTCTTCTTGCAAATTGGAAATGAATCCACTTAATCTTATTTATAATCATATTTTGTTATCATTTCATACAGTTATTATTTCAATTAGTCAATTGTAGAATCAAGGGACCTCTGGAGTTCATCTAGTCCAACACCCAGCTTGAAGTGGAGCTGTCACCAACAATGGACAAGGTCAGCCATGGTCCAGATAAATCTTGAAACACCTCCAGGAGCAGAAGTTCCACAACCTTTCTGGGCAACCAGTTTCAGGGTTACACTACCCTCCTGGTGAACATGTCTTCTCCTGTCCAGACCTCAGCTTGTGGCTACTGGCCCCTTTTACAGGCTCTAGCACTAAGAAGACAAGTTTGGTTCTTGTCTGCGTAACCACCCTTCTAAGAGCTGTGGGCAGCTGTTCCAGCATCCCTTAGCCTCCCCTTGATCAGGCTAAACAAGCGCAGCTCCCTCAGCCCCTCTCATGTCGCTCCAGGTCTCTGGTCACCTCAGTAACCCTCCACTGGACCCTTTCCAGGTTCTCCACAGCCCTCTTGGACTGCTGAACCCAAAAATTAGGTGCACAGCTGAATAGAGGGAGATAATAACTTCCCTCAGTTTTCTGGCCACTGTCATCCTAATGTAGCCCAGGATGTGACATGCCCTGTTCAGATGAGAGCACGCTGGTGACTCACATTTGGCCTTGTGCCCTCTGTGATCCCCAGCTCCTTTTCACCAGGATGACTCCTCAGCGAGGTGCTTCCCAGCCTGGAACGGATCATGTTTCCTTGTTGAACCTCATGAGGTGTCTGTTGGCCCAGATCTCAAGTTTATAAAGGAGCCTCTGCATTGAAGCTTTGCCGTTTGTCAATCCAGACAGTTTAAAGTCATTGACAAATCTGACTGTGTTACCATCAAGGTTGCTGATGAAGATACTGAACAATGTGGATCACAGTACTGACCCCTTGGGTGCTCCTCTGGTTGCTGGTGACCTGCCAGACACGACCTGCCAGTTCTCAGCTCCTCTCACAGCCTCTCTTTCTAGCCCACACCCTCCGACCTTCCAAATGATGATATTGTGTGAAATGGTGTCAAAGCCTTACTAATGTCAGGGTTGATTACACCCAGTGCTTCATCTTCTTCACACATTCAGGGATTTAATCTTAGAAAGCAGGATAGTTTGCCATCAGTAAGCCATACTAACTGTTCCCAAATACCTTCTTGTCCTTTATGGCCTTGGAAGAGGATCCCAAGAGGGACACACTCCCTGATCTTCTAGTGACTGAGATGCTGCTGATCAGCAGGTAGTTCCCCAGTTTCCTTTCTTGTCTTTTTAAAGATAGATGAAGTGTTAGACTTTTTGCAGCCATGGGGACTTCCACAGTCACCCCAGTTATCACAAACAGTAGACAGCAGTCTCACAATCACATTGCCGTTCTTTCAGGAAATCAGTGCCATCCCTTGCATCCATGTCTTGTATGCTCCCTTTTTGCATCTGGTTTCATCAAGAAGATGCTCCTGTAGCCAACCAGGTCTTCTGCCAAAATTTCTTCCTGCACAACAGGATCATTTTTTGTTGAGCTCTCAGTAAGATCTGTTTAAAAATCATTCAGATCTTCTGGGCGTGTTTCCACTTCATGGTTGCAGCCCAGTGGATTTTATTTAGCAACTCCCTGAGTAAACTTAAGTCTCTTCTTCTGAAATCCAGAGTCATAACTCTGTAGCTTACCTTCCCAGCCTTCTTCTAGATCCTGAATTCAATTATGGTGATGGAAGATAAGCCCAGGTTGATACTGTGACCACGTTCACCGCTGGCAAGTCAAGCAGAATGTAACGCCCGGCTGGCCCCTCCAGCAGTCATGTGATGAAATTATCACTAGTGCGGCATAAGCTCCTGAATTGCCTGCTCAGTGCTGTGTTGTCCTTCCAGCAGATGCCTGGATGGTTGAAATCCTCTGTAAGGATCATGGCTGGTAAGAAGGACGCTTCTGCCAGTTGTCTGTAGAAAGCGCCAGTCACGGGCTCCTCCTGGTTGGGCGTGCTGCGAGAGGCCGCCCCGTCTCCGGCAGGACTGTCGCCTCTGCTCCTCACCCAGAGACTCCCCGGTCTCAGCTTTCCTGTTGGAGCTTGGTACAGTCAGGCAGCTCCTTAACACAGAGCACAACTCATATTGTTCAGGTTTGATTTGCTGTGATTCACATCATCTTGATTAGTTTTGAATCTCTTGATTCATATCATTCTTGTTTCCTAATCAAGATGTCGCTGATCTCTAACCTTACAGTCCAATGCAGTCAAAGATAAGGAATCTAATTCCTCTTCTTATTATCCAGGCTCGGTATAGAAATGTAATAATAATAATTACATATATTTCCTTATCCTTAAGTTCTCTGAACCTGACCAGCACAGAACTTCGTGTTCTCCAAGTCAAGACATTTGCACATGATGATATCAGAAGATGAAGTTGTATTTGTGATAGAGCGCTGCATTTGCACCCTAGCACGCTGCAGCTGTGAAGGTGGAGGTATAAGAGGGGGATGTGAGCAACTCTTCACACTAATGAAAGTACCACACCAACATTAACACCAGGTTGAACAAGCAGAATTTTTTTTCTTTATTGGTTAATCTCCCAAAGCCCCAAACAATCATGCAAAGAATAGGCTCTTTTGAATGAAAGTCACACATTAACTTTATGTTTATATTTTACTTCCACTCCAGTTGAGTGTGGTTTTTTCCTCCTTCTCCCATTCATTCATTTGACGAGGATTTTGTGTGAAAGAAGAACAGAAGTGGTGATTAGATTTTTTTTTTCTTTTTTAAAGCTTGATGCAGAACTTGGGCTGTTCCTGTTGCCAGAAGGTGCAGCAGCCTGGCTGCACGGTGACTCATGGCCCTGTGCCACATCGCAAATAATGCTCTTATTAATCTCTCCAGGCTTTGTTCTGGCCCCCCTCCTAGCGGTGTCTGATTTCATGGTGCGGCGTAGCCAAAGGTCAGATAAACTACACGATGGCCAGAGTTGCTACTGAAGAAGGAAATCAGAAATGCCTCTCCCAGCAGTTTCAGCAGCAAGAATGGAGAGAAAAATGATTTCTTTTATTATTAACCTGCCTGATGTGTCATCTCGTGTTGATGCTTCAGCAGAGGAAAGCCGCGGTACAGCAGTAACCCAGGGAAGCAGCCAAGCCCAGCTCTGGTGCAAATGCTTCTGGCTCTGCCTTGGCTCGGTACGTTTTTCAGCAAAAATGTTCTTTCTTTAGGTGTGTCACCATTGGCAACAAATGACAGTCCCAAGCTAAAAAAGATGCTGAGTTTGTCTCTAACTGAGCTGATGTCGTTGACTGATTCATTAATTACCCACTTTTCCCCCTATTTGATTCAACATACTCTTCACAAAGAGATAACCGGTCACAAATTAGTCAAGCTGAAGTTTGATGTGCTTGGCTACGGGGCCATTTTTTCGTTACCAGTTTCAGATGAGTGATTACTCCTGTGAAGCAAGCAAGTGCTTGTTGCAAGTTGTTTCTTTTCCTCCATGGCTGCCCAAAGTGCTTTTATTCAACTGAAATGGAGCCCATACGCAGCGGGCTGGAGCGCTTTGTGAGCAGCTAGCATGGCCAGATCAAATACGTGTGCTTACTGTAGACGTCGCGTGGTTTTCCTTGCTCTCCTTTGAACCAAGCTGCCTGTGGTTTCTGGTGACTGCTGCCTCTGTGCTATATAGGCTCCGGGTAACGCTGACACATACAGGACTTCTCTGGAAAAAGAGAGGGGAGCAGAAGACAACATCCCTTCCTGCACACACGGTCCTGTCCATTTCTATCAAAGGTCGAGACCTCGTCAAAGCTCCTTTCAAGAGAAGCTCCCCGGGTCGTATTTGAATGATTGTCAGGGCGAGGGAACCTGCCTTTGGCTAGAGCGATGCAGGAGAGCAGTAAGATCGTTTTTCTAAATCTTCATCATTTCATGGACAGGCCTTGCAATTCCAGCCTCGTGTTATGATCTTCACAGTTGCATTTGGGCAAATCTGCAGCCTGTGGGGCTGCGTTTTCGCTCTGTCGCGCAGAGACGCACCAGCCCTGCTCTCCATCGCTGCGCGAGGGCTTTCCCTTGCAGCAGGGCTCCCGCCGTCCATGGGGGCATAGGGCTGCTGCCGCCGGCCGGATCCGGTCACGGTTTGTTCCCACCTTGAGCAAATGCCGGTGATGGCATGAAGCACAGAGGAGGGGAGAGACCGATCCAAGCGGTCTGCATGAAACCCGTCCTCTGCGGCAGCTGGGGCCAGGCGAGGCTGTGCAGTGAGCAGATTTGGGGCTTGTCAGTCTGTCGCCTGCCTTCGAGGGCAACGGCCTCCAGCTCACCGCCCCATTTTCCAGCTTGCCAGCGGCTACCCTGGGCTGAGGCCCTGTGGGACCCTCACCCCGTTTCCGCACGTCAGCTCACTTGCTGCGCCACGGGCCATGGCAGGGACTGGGGAGGTGACAGCCAGGGCCAGCCCTCCTGCCTCAGCCTCCGGTGTCCCCTTTGTCACTGCCTGTCCCTGACCGGTCTCCTATTAACCCGATGGCTGGCTGGTGGCAAATTGTGCGGGAAGCCTGCCCTCTTTGGTTCGCTTACCCAGGGGGCTTTACTTTGCGGAGAGTGGTTATTACCGGTCTGCTTTTGTTCTTTGTCATCGGTCCTGCCTTATTTTTATGTGGATTAACTGTTAATAATAATGTGAAGCATTAAGCTTTGGCAACCAGCTGAGCTCTGCACAAATCCGAGGACGAGGCGGCCGCTGGCGCAAGGCTGCTCGCCACCACGGCAGGTGGCCGGACATGCCGAGCGCTCGGGTCGGTGGCCGGCACCGGCGGCCGCTTGCCGCTGAGGCAGGAGAGGAGGTGGGAAGGGCAGCCCAGCACATGCCAGCACAGGGGTCAGCGCTGGCCCGGCTCCTCTTCATCCAGGGCTTCTCCCAGCGCTGCCCTTTGGGGCTCCTTCCCGCTCTCCCCGGCTCCTCGTCATCCCTCGGGAAGGCAGCGGGAAGAGGGAGGAGCGGAGGGATGAGAGCTGGCTGTACTCACAGATGATGCTGCTGCGGAGAGAGGCACTGCCACGGGAATGTAGATAGACGGGCAGAGGTGATTAGTAGTGATACATATGATTTCAATTCTGTCATGTTTGTCCTCTTGCTTTTGTCAGTACTTGATTTTTTGCTATTGTTATGGTGTGAATTTGGAATTAATGTAAAGTATAATAAGAATCCCTCAGCTGGCAAATGCAGGCAAGACTGAAAATTAAAATGCTATGTAAATCTCACAAGATTAGAGCGTAAACTGCAGCAGGCGGTGGAATGGCTGAAGCTTGAAGATGCTGGAAAAACCTTTCTCCACATTATTCCTGATAATACAAAATCAATTTACATTGAATGCATTTTTTTCCAAATAACCATCCACCACATGCTATTCGATATTACTAATGAATGCAGAAATTGGATCTTAATACATTCCAGGGAAATATTCTGCAGAGGTTTTATTAGTCCTAAAAATACTTCGTGGCATCGCAGCACTTTGTCATTAAAATTGCCAGGTTTTGTGATACAATTGTAATTAAAACACAGCGGTGCTGGCACAGGCGGCATTTTGTTTTGGAATCCCGGGTCCTTTCTGAGGGCTTCTGAACCACGGTTTATGAGACCCTGCCACCCTCCCGCCTCCACCCCTGCTGTAGTTGAGAGGAGGGCAGCGGGGAGCACTGTGAGGCAGGGTGGTGATGGGCCACCGGAGCGAGGGAGGTGTCAGCCAGACTCACGGACAGCACTGAACTCTTACACACGGTTCTTCCTCAGGGCTACCTCATCCTTCCCTGATGCCCCTTGAACAAAAGGCAACAACAAGAAATTAAATGAGTTTCTGCCACTTCGGATGCACAGAAGGTTCGGGGCTGTGAACGCCGCAGGGTCCCGCACGCGGCAGAAGCCGTTCACTTGTGCTTTGGGGGACTGCCGGGGCAGCGGGTGCCAGCTGGGGCTGCTTCTCCCAGAAATCCCAGCAAATCCCATTGAAATGAAGACATCTAGCACGTGGAGGGTGCGAAATCCCAAAGGGCCTGACGAGGAGACGAGACATCGAGCCCTGCAGCACGCCCTCGGCTCACCATCCCTGCGACAACCTAGACCATCCCTGCGACAACCTAGACCATCCCTGCGACAACCTAGAAGCCTGCTGAGATTGAAACGTGCTGGCAGGGTGGCCGGATTGCAGAGAGGATGGGGAAAAGGCTGCGGAGCCCTCTGCTTGTAGGTCACCGGCTTAAATCTGCTTCGCCTTTCAAGGAGGTGGAAGTCCCCGCGCTTTTGGCAGTTGCTTGGAGCTCCATCTGCAGCACCGTTGGGGAAAATATCATTTCTCCTGCACTGAAGCCAGCCCCGAGCCATTAATTTCCTGGCTGCGGGAGAGCGATCCGGCACGTTGCCCGATCCGACCCGCGTTGTCCGATCTGACCCGCCACACGGCGAGAAAGGGCTGGCGGGTGGCGGGAGAGACGGGCCTGGGGTTCCCAGCGGGTCCGTGTCCAGCAAGCGCTATTTCTGACGTGCCAAAATGTGCTTTTTATGTCTGCAGATTAAAGCCAGCCTGAGCACGGGGCTTCCCCGAAAGTAGGCCTCTCTGCTCGGTCTTGGGCGGTCGGGCAGCCCCCCCTTCCCTCCTGTGACTCAGCTTCCTCGTCTCGGGAATTAGGATAATAATATCCGCCCGTGGGAGCTTCATTGGTTACAGCCAGTGGCTAAAATTGTCAAACCAAGTGAGAGAAAGGGGGTGTGTATTGTTAGATTTCCCATCAGGATTCGTTGTTTGGTTTGGGTTTTTTTTTTCTACTTTCTATCGATAGAAACGAAGTGAACTGAAAATGAGACGCTTGGAAGAGAAAAATAACAACCTCACCAGATCTAAATAAGACTCTGTTTGTGCGAAGCTTCCTACTGTCTTTAGCTGTTTTGTTGTGCATACAGGCAAGCAACCCAGCTCTGGCCCAGAGGAAGGTTAAGAGCCCCAAAATGAAGGCTATCAGAGGCAAAGTGGAGAGATGAGTTACAACAGCAGCATTAATATTTTTTTTTCAAATCCTTTTCAGCCGTGGTTACAGCTCCCATTTATTCTGCCACTGATTAATTTGATCAAACATTGTGAACAAATAATTTGTATTAAAAATCATGCAAGTTCCACCCTTCATGTAGTTGGCTTCAGGCAGGTATTTATTGGATAACATAGTCTCAGACTAGTGAATGTTGACATTTAATTAATATGGAAGCTTAGCATTGTGAATATGAAGAGTAGAAAAAGGCCCAAGAAAATCCTGTGATAATGAAAGGAGATGACAACTAGGTTCTGGTAGTCAGACATTTCTGTTGACATTGAACGGTCAAATGTAGATATCTGGTGGAGGGCTGCAAATAACACACTGCAGGTCAGGGTTTGCATGTACAAATAGCTCTGTACACTGCCAGACTTATACCTGCTTGAGCTTCTGGCACTTACATTGGCAGTGCTATGGTGGATATTTTTGTCGTGCCTATACTAGGAAGATGCTACCAAAACAGGGAGAATGGTATAACGTACCGGGAAAGCGCTACAGCTGTGAGTGCACACCATTCGGCTATGGGATTGCTTTCCATGGACTATACTGGTAAAAAAAAAAAAAACCAAACCAAAATTAGGCTAGTAAAACTGCATCTATATTAGGAGATTAGCCACCATGACCTACATATCTATGCCAGCAGAACCCTGTAGTAGCTCAAAAGCACTTGTGTCCTGTCTAACTTGTGACGGGTAACATCTACCCCCACAAAAAGCAAACAAACTGCAAAGAACTTAATTGTAATAAAAGGAAAGCGTTTTATCATAGAAATCTACAGGAACTGTTTCTCTTGTCATGCATAAGTCAGGAGCATGAGGTTGCCTGAATTTTCCATTCCATTAACTCCGTAGTTCTTGAGATGAAAATAGTTTCGGAGAAAGGAAACAGAAAGAGCTATTCTGTGTTGTACACCGAGGATACCACAAGCCATGCTAAATTGCCCAGTCACTTTGTTGGACGTAAACCTACCACTAAGTTCTGTTTATTCTGTGGTTTACCTTACAAAAGTAATGGTGTTCAGAATCTAGTTTATTCCATGTGCAGGAAGGGTACTATTTTTTCCTTACATTATTGGGCTTTATAACTAAACCCCTGTGCTTTCATCTACTTCACACTGAAGTTTGACAAAAAAAGAGGTGAGACTCTGTCTTTTTCTCTGTTTCACGTTGAGATTCAACAGAGAAGTTTCTACTGAGTGGAAACAGATATTCCATTAAACGTCCACTGCTGCTGTATAATTTAAATGCTTTTTCAACACCACAAACTACCTCAAGCCAAACAGCTGGTGTTGACTAAGAACAGTATTTCAGCCTGTTACATGCTGTGATTATTACTTCCCAAACAAGAGTTTATACTTCATTTTCAGTGAAGATTAAATTAATTAGGGTGGCAATGTGATATGGGAATAAGGAGGCGAGTGAAGTTAACAGTTTTCACCTACTCTGAGGTTTGTTTAATTAACTATTTCCATTTGGAAGTGTTCTTCTGGGACTGTATTTTACACTAGTACTTCTTTTTGAGCAAATATTACACTTTGCAGTTCGCGCAGAAAAACACAAGCTCATCAGAGTTACTTCCGTTTCGACTATGCTTGACGTGCTAAAGGAAAAAAAAATCACATTGAACAGACTTAAAGCTTCTATCTTTTCATAGCACGTATTGAAAACGAGTAGCATCCTCCCAATAAGTAGGAAGAATTGCAATGTGTGAAGAAATTGTATTCTGCTTCTTTATTATATTTGAAGAAATTCCTTTCTCTTGTTGCAGGAAAAGTGTCGCACTAGAGAAAGCTACTAATTTCTCTTCTCTCCGTTAAAATGTAGTGAGCATTCTCCTAAACCATCAATATTACCGCAATGCTTCTCTCTCCACAGATCAGGGATTATTCCTCCATCATCAATAATAAAGTTTAGTGGTTAAAAGCTCAGCTCTGCATTCATAATGCACTGTTGATATAAAAAATCTTCACTATCCTTACAGTTGTGTCAGTATTTCCTAAGTCATTCAAAAAAGAAATAAAAATGAAAAACATCTGCTTTGGAGACCAACCCCTAAGAATCTGATTCTACAAAAGTGCTGGTTGCCCTCACATGCCCTTAATGACCATTTATTGGCAGTAACATAACTTAAGGTTTTAATTGATGCTTCAGTCAGGCTTTTGACTTCACGGTAGTATTTGTAAAGATTCTAATTATCATGATGTAGTAGAAATTAGAAGGCAATTTGTAAATGTTTAGATCAGCGTGATTAATACAGTAAAACTAGAGCAG
The DNA here is from genome assembly GCA_017639485.1 of Pluvialis apricaria. Classification (NCBI taxonomy): domain Eukaryota; kingdom Metazoa; phylum Chordata; class Aves; order Charadriiformes; family Charadriidae; genus Pluvialis; species Pluvialis apricaria. Next base: position 21,307,877 of record CM030008.1, on the reverse strand, counting down.
CTTAAACATGCATATAGCTTTACTGATGGGAGCAGTCCACACTTAAAAGAACTACCTAAAAATAACTGCAGATTCAGGTCTTAAGAGATAAAGCACCATTATCCTGACCAGGTTTTCTTTGCCACAGAAATGTGGTGTGTAGTACAGCTTGTATTCCGTCAATCCCGTAAATATAATTTGTATTCCGTCAATTATATGAACAAAATTAATCTCTTTTCCTATTTGAATGTTAACTGTGAATACATATTGAGAGATCTGAATATATTTGCTATTTTAAAATATATAAGCAAGTAAATATGTGTACAGTTTCTTCACAAGAAGTTTCTGACAAGCATGTAGACATATGAGGTATTTTGACTGGACCCCAAGGAATGCTTCTTTCCCTGAAACACAGCCCTGGAAACCTGAGTTTCCACTCTGTGCTGCAGTAAATTGCAGATTCCCCTTCTGTGAATATTTTTCCACTTTTGGTTAAAAATGACTGTATCGATGACGGTCTCACAAAAACTGGAGAATGATTCGTCTCTCTGAAGCGCATTTGAAAACACTGGATGCAAAAGGAATGCAAACAGAGTGAAAACAAATCAATTAAACAGCAGAACTGTTTTGTAGTATCAGTCTAAGGCATTCCCAGCCTTCTGCCTTAACACTCCCCATTTGAAAAAAAAAAAAAGAAAAAGAACAGTTTAGAAGCTGCATTTGCTTTTCCAAACAAGTTAGGAAAGCTTTAACTGTGCATTACTTACAGTTGTACAGTTCCTTAAAAAAAAAAAAAAGTCACTTAACATTTCCTGACATTTTTGCTCATCTGCCAAACCGTGCTCTTTGCACGTGAAAGCCTGCTATCCGTGTTTAAACAGATCTTTTTTTTTTCTTCACACAATTCTTTTAAAATTTAGTTTCCTTTTCTAATTTTGATACAACCTGAGGCACCTATATTTCATAGGGGCAGAGAGGACAGAAGCATTTTGTTTCTGGGCAGCACGGAGTACCTGTTTTGAGTTAGCTCTTGCTTGTCTGACTCCCCTGAATGATTCTATTGATTTCGAGGGGTCCACTTGCATGAGAAAAGTGAGCAGCAGAGACTGGATGCTCGTTTTATTGTTTCACCCAACACAGATTCATTTTCTAGGATCAGTTATTCTGCGTGATGAATGGGAAGCGCTACTAAAAAATTGAGCCTAGAAACCTAATGTTAGCAGAGGGCGTATGAAAGTCTGATTGTGAAATATGATCCAGAACGCATTTACTAACAGACAAAACTCGAGACCCATTTCTCACGCAGGCAAGACTGTTAAAGTCAGTAATACTTTGCTTTTCCATTACAGCCAACAGGATTTCTGCTGCACAAAGGCTAAGCAAAGCAAAGACAGAAAGATCTGGTGCTCGGAGCAGCACTGCTTTCATTTACTGAAACCTCGTGCGTGCAGGAGGTAGAATTAATTTAATTGCAAATAAACGTCAAGGAATAAATTAATGAAACGGTACTAAATTTTGCAACAAAAATGTGTTATGGGTAAGGTATTCTTTTGTGTCAGCCCTTCTTAAAGGGAGGGAGACAAAGGAAAATGGGGAGGGGAAAAAAAGGCTGTACTGAAAGCACATACAGAAATCAAACACAGGAAAACTGTTGGGGACTTAATAGTGCTAGAGGTAAATTGGCCACTATTCTTTCTATCAGAAAGAGACCAGAGTATTTGATTAAGTTAAACAGGAGCCATTTCTTTGTTCCTGAGAATAGAGAAAGCAGCATTTCAACCAGACAACTGAGACAGAGGACCCAGGAAAAAAAAAATCTATTAAAGAGATAACAAAAGAGAAAAGCACTTATACCAATTCTGTCAAAACTCATGAAGCATCCTGAGAGGTTTATAAAGGTGATATTCTTCTATGGCACACAGAGACTCGGCTATAGTAGAATATTTGAGGTAGGTCCAAAGGATTGGTGATTTCTTGGCATTTTTACAAGTTAAAGGCCCAGTAATGCCTATGAAATAAGCTAAACAGCTAAACCTACGAAGGCCAATAAAACAGCACAGCTGTGCGGATTAGAAATTAAATGTTATAAAGGCTCAACCTCTGTAACACTGAAATTATTTCAAGAGGTGCTGTAGAAGGGAAGGCCAGCAGATTTGACGGATATTTTAACTGTTTTACCTAGAACAGGCAGCTCTCATGGTCTAAAGAAGGGGCCGACATCAGTATTGCCATAAATAAGAGGGTAAAAAGCTGTGATTTCTTGAAATCGGTCTCATCAAATCAGTATCTTTTTACCTCCGTGATAATTTCTAATATTTACCAATCAGAGTGTAAAATAAAACAAAACCCTCTCCTGCACCTATATTCACTTAAATCACTGTTCATCTTCAAGCAAAAAACATTTCTAGCCATCTACTGTTTTTTTGTTCTTTAGATTTTTGTATGTGAAGAAATAATCAGCTATCCTTTGAAAAAAAGCCCTAATTCTTCTATTTCTGATAAATTCACACAGAATGTATTTTACAACAGTTTCTATACTGAACACATTTGGTGCAAATACCTTGATCTTACTGGGGCTAATTCAGGGTAGATACTGATTTGAGAGCAAAATATGGCCCACCAGCTTCCATATTTAGGTTAATGCAAAGATTTATTAGTCCTCTAGGCAAACATTGACCTTGGCTTCACCTTGGTCAATATTTACTTCTCAAGTTAATAAATCTTTATATTAACTGCAATTGAAGTCACTCTCTGCTTAAGAGATAAAGACCAAACAGGACCTCATATGAAGACAGCATTCATCAGATAAACTCTGCAGCTTGATTTATCTTCTTGCCCACTTGTTTTAAAAAAATGCTAATCCATAGATGGTGAAAGATCTTCCTTTCTGGAGGGGAGGGCTTTTTTAGGGTTTGATTTTTTTTTTTTTGGTTTGTTTGTTTATTTTACCTGTAGTTTTGTGTACTTAATTTGCATTTTAAACCAATGGCACAGCTTTTTGTCTCTTGCACTTAGGAATGGTCAGAGTTTCCAGGATATTATTCTAAAGGATATTACATCCCTACATGGTGTGTTTACCTATGGGCAAGCCTGGAGACTATTTTACTCACTGAACAGCCTTCTCGGTCACAGAGTCAGTTGCTATTTGATTTGAACAAGGTGACAGGGCTGACTTTTTGGAATTCATAGTTATTTTAGAAAAAGGTGCTGACTGGGGGTGATGAGAATGACACTGCAATCAAACAGCAGTAATAAACAAATCAACTAACACGTGAGGACCTTGGAAAAACAGAAAACATTGAACTTATCAGAAGAGAAGAGACATCAAAGCCTTGACTTAACCCAACTACTGGGAATGGGAATCTCCATTACTGTAACATAAATTGTCGAGAAGCATTTTGATAAGTACAGGATGAAGTTACAATTAGAGATTTCCTTGAAATTAACAGTGAAAAGAAAAACCAGCCAAGAACAGGTTTATACATCTTCTGTTTCTGTGATTTCAAACACTGTTACACCGACTAAAATCTCACCATGCTCTTTTCTCCACATTTAAGTTGTGCTTTTAAAAAACAAAACAAACAACATACGTTTTGTCCATGGGTCTCTCTGATTGAGTCCAGATTAGATCGTACCATATTTCACTTTTAAGTGGATTCTGAACAACACAAAGTTTTTCTGCTTGACTGTTGTCCAAAAATTGAGGACTTCTAAAGAGATATAATTACTCAGATTACAAAGAAATTAAAAATTGAACTCTCTGAGAAACAGAATGAAAGCAGCATTAACCGTAGAAACTAAATGGCAAAGCTGTTTCTTTTTTAAAAACATATTTAAGATTTCACTTAAATAGACATCAACCACTTCACTCATGCAGGCATTCCCTTTGAAGTCAATGGGATTAGCCATGGATAAAATTCATCCTAAATTCTGTGTAGAAAGGCAGGTACAAAGTCAGTGAATCATTTAAATCCCACAGATTCTCAGCATTAGGTTTAAAAGATGCAGAGGTCTCTTGTTAGTCCTTTGGACCAGAGTGTTTCATCATCTGGAAATCTGGGGGGCAGGATTTGTCCTCACTGGAATATACTTTAAGACTCTCCACCTACATTCCTCTCTTCCACCGAGTTGCAGTTTCAGCATCCTATTGTTTTTCTCCATGCAGCGCTGATGAGTTTACAATGATGTTGTGATGCCGTTCTACAGGCAGCGCGGGGAAATGTCATGCAAACTCCATTAATAAATCATCCTATTGGCATAAACTGTTTGAATGGCACAGCCAGCTCTACTAGCAAGACAATATATTTGCATGGTGTTGTGTGTGTGTGTGTGTACAAATCTATACAAGTATATATACTCATCTTCCAAACCCCCCAAAACTGATCTGCATTTCTTTTTTTTTCTTTTTTTTGTCTTTTTTTTTTTAAATTTTTTTCTTCCCCCCTCCCCCCCCCCTTCGCTGAAAAGAACAGCTTCTTCAGTAAATGACAAGGCATACAAAAGGATACAAGCTGTATACAGCCAATGGTGACTGGTATAATATACCTCTGACTTTCATTGTAAATGATGGAACTGTTCACAGCTATACTTCTCTCTACACTGCCTTTCTTATTTCTAGTTCATGAAAATAAAACACAGATAGTATTTCAACATGGTTACAAAATCAGCCAGAAATTTTAAAGATTTTTTTTTTTTAAAGGATAAACATAAATAAATAAAGATGGTTTAATTTACGGGCATGTGAACTGAGGGTTGAGAATTTAACTGTTTGAAGGCTGTACTGCGGGTAAGGGGAAGTCCTCAGAGAGGGAAACCCAAACAAATTACGGCTGCTGACTCCCAATATTCCACTGTAATTGGTGGGGGTTGTCTCAGAGAAAGGCACATGAGCCTTTCCCGGCGGCAACGTGATTTTGACATCCACAAACGCAGGGCAGCACTTACGGACGGAATCATTCGCATATGTGCATCCCGCGTTTGTGGCCGAAGCTGGAGCGTGTGCCCTCGGTGCAGGGGTGTTCACCGTGCCTGGAACCCCACGGCCACGCAAGGACACCCGTTACCCGAGGGCTCCCCGCCACGGCTCGGAACGCGGGACCGCCCCGGCGCCGGGCGCGGCTTTTACCGGCACCCACAGCCCCGGCCCCACCCGGGGACGTTTCGTGCGTGGCACCCGCCCGGAGGGACGCGGGTGCTCCCCGCCGCGGCCGCCCTCCCGGCCGGTGTCCCCCCGCCCCGGGACCGCGCCGGGCTCCGTCTCCCGGGTGCCATGGGACCGGCTCGCCTCCCCCCCCCCCCCGCCGCCCCGGGGCCGCCGCTCTGCCCCGCGGCTCCCGGGCAGCGGGCGGCCGGGCCGGGAGGGGGCTTTCTCCCGGAGCCGCCTGCTTGCGGGAAAATGGAGGAGGGGGGGGGGGGGGGGGAGAGAGGGAGATTTTGGGGGTGTCCGGGCTGATTTTTAAAGCCTCCTCCCTCTTCTCTCTCCGAAATCCCGTGGCCGAAATCGGCGGAGAGATGCCCCCGCCCCCGCTCCGGTTCTCTCGCCTTTGTTGTGCCGAGCCCGGCACCGGCGAAGGCGTCGCTAAACGGATGGTAAATTGTCTTTAAAAGGCGCCGGCAGGTGATGCCCCCTCGGCGGCGCGCTGACGGCAGGAGGCGGCCGGCACCCTGGCGCTGAGACACGAGAGGCGCCCTGGGGAGGTTTGAAACCCTTTTCTTTCCCCGTTCGATCCATTTCCCACCCGAACGGGAGCGTTTCCCGGCGTCCGGCGTGCCGGGGGGGAGCCGGACGCGCGGGGCAGTCGAGGGCGCGTTTGTGTAATTAATAAAGTAAATGGAAGGGTTTTAAAAATTAATTCTACTCATTTAGTCACCAATCTGTTAATGAGGCACGGAAAGCCCCCGGGATGGATAAGTCGGGAGTAAAAACGAAGTAGGTGAAGGAGGTGCCTGCTGAATGGTAAAAGGTTTATAGAGGAAGTATCCGTATCTCAGGCGATATAAATATATATAAAAGGATATGTATAAATCTTTGCCTGCTCTGGCGGGGTCTGGCTTCCATCAGCGGTGTGGAGGCAGCCGCGGTCTTCCCGCTCTATGGGGCTCCAAACTTTCCCTTCCCCGGTCCGCGGGGCTTCAACCCCCGCTCCGCCGCATCCTCCCCGCCCCGGCGGGCCCTGGCTCGGACCATAAATATTAATACTCTGCGCGAGTGCGAGGCATAATTATCTTCCCTTAATTGCAAATTCAACCCAAAATCGAGCCTGCTGTCATTCAGGCACCTCTAAATTATTGTAATTAGGGCTTTTTTTTTTTTTAATGTCAAGTGAATCCCTGGGCTGAATGTTAGTCCGTGTGTGCAGTAGTGCAACATGTAAACCATACGCTGTGCCGCGCCGCTCGGGAGACCGCCCCCCCCCGCCCCGTCCCGGCTCCCGGGGAAAGGCTCGGCTCGAAGGGAGCCGCGCTGCAGGGGGATGCGGGAGGAGCTGCCGAGCCCTGGGGGAGCCCCGCTCCGCCGGGGACCCCCGCTCCGCCCCGGGGACCCGCCCGGAGCTCGCCGCCCCGCGGGGGGGGGGGGGATAGGGGGGAGCCGGCGGTCGGCAGAACGGCGTCCAGCAGCGGAGGCGATGCCCACCGGCACCCACCGCTGCCGTGGACCCCGTTCTATCCCCGCCCTCCCGACCCCCGCGGCGCTTCCCCGGAGAACCGCCCCCCGCCAGCTTCCAGCACCGGTGCGGGGCTCCGACGTCTGCAGGTGCTGCCCAAACTCGGGGCTGTTCCCATCATCTTTTGCGGGGGAGAGAACGGGTCGATCTCGTACGTAAAGCCCTTGACCGGCCTGGCACTGTGCGGCCGAGCCAGAGGCGAGGCCAGCGGAGAGCACAGCGCAGCCCCGAGGTGTGCAAAGAGCTGTTGCGGTTGAGCCCTCTTCCCTCAACACTCCATCTGAGAAGCGGGCAGAGTGCTCCTCCCTGCAGCCTGGAGCCCCTGCCGAGGAACCAGCACCTGGGCTTCAGGTCCTTCATCAGGTTCATGAGATAAGCCTTGTGTTTCTCCCCAAGCTGGGGGTAGCTGGGGGGCATGATTCCTGCCGAAGGACGTGCATCCTTCTGGATGAAGCTGGGGTGGTGTGCGGAAGGGAATACTGGATTTGTGGGGTCAGCAAGACAGCAAACCAAAAGGGAGCCCATAGTTCGTGCTGAGGACCTCCTGCTAGAATGGAGGGAGACTGGGACTCAGTCCGCGGTGGGATTTATGCACTTCAATGCAGTGATTCTCATACAAAATACATAAGCAGTCTTTATGTCAGATGCTAGGGCATGTCCTATTGCGCGTGGTCTGCTCGTGCTGCTGTTTGCGGAGTCTTAAACCCAGTGTGCTGCCTTCTGGGCTGAAAGGGAGAGAATGAATACTTTATATGGAAACGTGGCATCAAGTTTTCAGAAAACTGCTTAAAAACACAAGTTTGTAAATTATTGCTCAGGAAGCCACACTTAGCCAGCGAGGAGATGCTTCTCGCTCTGATTGTGCTCTCACGTTTGGTGGTAGGGCTGCGTAAGGAGCTCTTCACCTCTTATCTCCAGTTTATTCATTCTTGCCCTTGTGCTGCCTGCTGTACCATGCTTGCAGAGATATTTGTGTGGCCATGAGTGACTGAAGAATTGTTATGGATACTTTTTACCCCCACGCCCCAGGGCTAATAACTTCTGGGAAAGTCTAATTTCTACTAGGAAATTGTTCACCCCCCCTTCCCTAGGCACACTGCTGTACTGTATCTTCGTTAACACAAGTCACACAGGACTCACCTGCAGCTTCTGATGTCCCAAGCCAGGTGGTGGGGTGTGGGGTAGATAGAATTATAATCAATGAGAAGTTTATTCTTCATGATGCTTAGTGTTCTCAGTGGGAGGATTTTTTCCTGAGTAGGAAATTCACACAATAAAATATCATCAAAAGAATAGGTCTATAAAATCAAGCACTCAAAAATTAGGAAATGACAGGATGAAACTTTCCCCTACGAGTTAATGTGGCCTTACACTAATGGGCTTTAGGTCCATTTTGATTTTGAGATTTTACATCACCTTTGCTGCAAGACTCCCTCATTTAATGCAGAAGATACCCCATGCCCTGCAAGTGAGTCCGGGTTATGTTTCAGTCACTGTCCTCCTTCCCTCGCGCGGGCTGCGGTGTGGTGTGGGCAGCAGGAGCGGGCAGTGTGGGAGGGAAACCCTGAAGGCAGCAGATCCGGGACGCTGCTGGGGGCACTCTGCCTCTGCTGCAGAGCTCATCTGTCACCTGGGCCGGTCCCTGCAACAAACTTTTCCGAGATGGCCATTTTGTGCCATTCTTATTTCTGGTCCTCAGAGAGCAGTTGAGACCTGAGCTGAAGGGGATCTGATCTCGGAAAAGCTTCCGTTTTAAGTTTTTGAGAGCTACACCACTAATCCACGAAGTGCTACAGAACATGAAGTTTTCACAAGACCCAGCTCCTGGTGTTTCCAGTTGGGAGATCCAAAACTGAGGGCACTAACAGGTCTTACTGTCCCTGCCCAGCCTCACCTGGGGCCTCCCCCACCCCGTCCATGGCCCAGGACCCCACATCAGCCCATCCCACGGTCGTCTGTCCCTGTCCCAGCCATGCTGTAGGGTGCTGTAACCCCTGCTCTGCTGGCCCCGAGGGAGCAGCCAGCCCTTGCTGCTCCCTGGCAAAAATCGTTTGAGAGATCTAACAATTCGGCTTTAAATTTTGTCTTTCAAGGTCTTGCATGTACAGCTAAGAGAATAATGCCACCTTGCCTCACAGTGATGTAGTGCAAATAATTTAGCATTTCTAACGAAATGAGCTAGCGAGGTGGGAATACCGGAGAAAGCCCCGCAGAGAACTCTACTGGTACAGCGAGAGGCTGGAGAGTCCCCACTGGAACATGGAAACAGCGGATCCCATCTTAAAGCAACCACATGGGAGCGAAGAACGGGATGCTTCTTGTTTTACTCTTTGCTGTTGTCTTGAGCAGCTAAATTGCGTAAAAACTAAAAGGTCTTTCAAAATTCACCAGGCGTGTTAGCTGTTCTGTAAAACTTAAAATAATATTACATTCAGTAATATTTTTCAGTGCGTAGCCTGTTACTCCCCTGCCCCCCAAATTTTACTTGCTGAAGGGGGATATGGTGACAGAGACGACACTATTCTGGCCCCGTTGAAGTCAATGGGAATTTTTCCCTGGCTCCATGGGAATCGGCATTTCACAAGGGGCAAAAAATTTGCATTCCATTGCCTCCTTCAATTCAGCCAAGGTCAGTTTGGATCTGGTGAGCCCTAAGTGTTACAGAAAGCTGTTTCCTTTAGCCTGCACATACTGTCCCTGTTTTAGGTAAACCAAATTGTGTTTTAAGTTCCAATATCAGAAGCAAACACAGATGTGATAATTACCGCCTATGAGCAGGAAGCTGTGATTGTGTAAATGGGTCAACATGCTGCCTGGGCTTGAGCCAAATAACTGTTTTATTTATGTTACAGAAACCATAGTTGGTTTAGAAGGGAAGTTTTAGATTAAATCTTAGTCTTTTAGGAATAGGTAGGGTCAGGGAATCTTGTGCTATCACCAGTTCTCAATCATTCTGCAGAGATATCATCTGCTGTGTATTTTATTTGCTTTGTGCATTATTTGCAATAGCGTTAATAACATTGTTTGCAATATTAATAATTTAGGATTGCTGTGAACTTGTGCTTGACTGTGTGCGGGAAAATGATTTGGGATGGTACTTATACAGCCAGTGACATACCAGCTGTGAATTTGCAGATGTTATTTATGAGCAAGTTTGGTTAGAAAGCCCTGCCATGCAAGTGTAAATGCCCTTGCCCTCAACTTGAGCTCTGTGCCAGCAGCAGCATCCCACCCCGCCGGGCGGGCGGCGCAGCAGGAGGGATGCTGGAGGAGCGGTGCTGGCTCTGCAGGGTCTGAAGTTGGTCTGACAACCTGGAAATGGTGCGTAGGTGTCTCTGGCCTGCTTGGTAGCTGAGGAAGGTGTGAGGGTGAGCTTCCAGAGAAAAGAGGACACTTTCACTGGAAATATATTTTTGTGCTGATAAGGACTTTCCGCTGAGTACCTTCCCAGCAATGAAAAGCAGTTAATGAGATGCAGAGTTCCTCTTTGCCCAAGCGCTCATATTGTGCTCTTTGCCAGAACCTAGCCCTTGTTAGCTGTGCTGGTGCACATCATACAGGCTCAGCCCAGACTTTCTTTGGGCCGAAACAAAGCAAATTTGGTGAGCGAGCCCTGTGTCCCGCAGCTCGGAGGAGGAAGGCAGGAGAAGGACCGTATCCCGTGGAAACTGCAGGGGGCACAGTGTCATTACTAGAGGGCTGGGATAATTAGATGCTGTTAACTTGCCTTCCCTAACGAAAAACTAAGATGGGATGTTTAGTGGCAGAAGATGAAGTCCTGGCTACGATGGCTTACCCGTATAAAGGTGCTGTGGTCTGATGCTGGTTCGGTGCTTTAGCTCATCACCAATCAAGGAGTGGAATCACTTTTTTTGCTTGCTGTGGCAGTGAGTCGCTCAAGGAGGTGGGTGGCCCAGGCCATGCTTTGGCCTCGCCGTGTGTAGCACAAGGTGGTACCACTGCAGGTGTGCTGGCAGCTACCGCGCTGCGGTGGCCTTGGAGCATGGGCCAGCCAGAGCAGACAGCCGGCAGGGCTAAGTCAGCACAGTGGCCTCCAGCCGGAGTCGGTGATGAACCGAGAGGCAGCTCCACGGGCACCGATGCAAAGTGACAGGGAGGTCTGTCAAGGAGCCCCATGTCACATCAGGAACACAGTCGCTGTCATCCTGTAACACGGCATTTGCTCCTGTCCTCATCAAAAGGGACACGCGACGCAGGGGGATTTGCCAAACACCCAGCACTGAGAATTTGAGGGAATAGGTTCGCTTCACCTTTTCAAAATGTTGAAAAACGTTTTGCATGAATATAAAATAATGACTGTTAACTAGAATACTTTCTGCTAATAAATATAAATATATTAATTTGGAAGCTGACTATCTTCCATGTTACTTCTGGTGTATTTTTCTTACATGCAGCTGTGAGGAGCAGATCCCTCTCAGCTGTTCTGGGCCAGCAGGACGAGGCCTTTGCTTTCAATGTGGGGACATAGATATGACCATTCAAACAGTATCTTCTTTTTTCTTTTTTTTTTTCCTCTGCAGAAATGCCTTGTACAGCTGACATCACCAGTTCAGCAATCTACAGTGCTGAATAATCGTAAACATGTTTGTCCTACTTATTCCCCTGGAGGATTTTTCCACTTAAAATATTTAAAGCAATATGTACTAGCTGTGACATAGGTTTATTTTAGAAATACTGTCAGATTATAATCTGCTAAATCTGCTAATGCTAAAGTTCATAGATTTAGCAATAATTTTCCCACAATTAAAACCCAAAAGGTTTTGCTTGTAGTTAAAGAACTCTTTACCAGTTGAAAGTGTTGTGATTGTCCAAGCAAAAATATTTGTTTTATTTATAGAAGATCATCCTGTGATATTGAATATTTACGTGTTAAGGCGTGTTACGTGTTATGTCTTAGAACTGATATATTAAATCTAGAAACCTTTGTTTCTCAGGTGTGTCATGTCTGTGAAGTATAGCCAGGTAAATGAGGAGTTTGGTACTGCTTGAACACTTGCTTTTTCTACACACTTGTGATAGTGTTACAGTTTGTAAACCTTTCACCTCTAACTAACATTTGTCTGAAGGGACCAGAACAGAAAATACTATTATTTTTTTTCAAATTATATCAGTGAAAAGGAAAGTTAACAAGAGAAAATCACTAGCAATATTAAATAATAGTATAATATAAGAATTGCTTACCCTTGTGTAAGCTTAACGTTTATCCTTGGGAATAAAGAAGAAAAGAGAGTGACCGGGGAAATGGTGTTTCCAGAGCTGCTGGGAAGCACTGTTAATAGTTTAATAGAATTAATTTAATAGTATTTGTTTAGAATAGAGAAGAAGAGTAGAATTTAATTTAATAGTATTTATTTAATAGTATTTGTTAGAATTTCAACAAAAACAAGAAGACGGTGTTAACTTCCTAGTTTTGTTTTTATTTGGTACCAGTGTTGTTTGCAGATTATCAGCCAAATAAAGTGTCATGATTTATTCAGATACTTTACTACAAAGCTAGTTCATTAAGGAAGTTTGTGAAGTATTATCTGAAAAATACTGTTTGTAACAGTGCAGTGAGTTGGACCATATATCCTCCTAGTCAAAAGGCTTTTTTTCGCGTATCTACACTTTGTATATATTTTACAACAGAAGGACGCATTTCACTTGATAGAGGTTTCATCTATATTCAGGTGATTGCGTTTTCAGGTAGCAAATGAGTCAAATGGAGAAGAATCTGCTAAGTACCGTTAAAGACAGACTTACTTATAATCTGTTTTTCAACTCGTCAGGTTCTTGTGAGGACAGGGAGCTGATCAGAGAAGATATGGGCTGGCGATTCCTGCAGGTGAAGTGTAGCTCAGCGTGTAAGGGAAGATTAACCCTCCCCAAGGGCTGTACCCTCTGACTTGGCAGCAACACCTTGCCCTGGCCTGGCCAGCCCTGTCCCTGTGAACGCTCCAGCAGCCGTGCCAAGCAGAGCCCCGAGGGGCGGCTTTCTTCCCCTTCCTTCAGTTCGGGTCTGTCAGCACCTTTCCGCAGCTGGGGCCAAGCTCTGCTAGTTCTGAGGAAAACCAAAACAAATAATTTGGTTAATCTGCCTTCACCCCTTCCAGCAGTTTTTTACAGATTTGTGTTTTGTGATTGATTCTGAGCTCCGAGTGAAGTTCTGCTGGGAGTAGGATATTCATGCGGTGTCTTGTTTAGTGCCTAGTATCCTGAGGGATCGTACTACCACTTTCCCTTGTGTAGGGGGCTTACGAAGTCTGCCTTTTTTACCCAAACTCCCATCCCTATGAAAGTGTGTAGGAACTTGGCAGCTTAAAGCAATCTGTATTCCTCTGTCAAATGTGGTTAAAGCTGGCCGGAGGATCTGGACAATTCCTGGGTCACGCATACAGAAACACATGGTGCCTGTGCATCTCGGTTTCCTTAGGAAACGAAGTTAAAAATGACATCCATATCTTTTCCTAAGATCAGAAGCCAAATTACTACATCTGTGTGCGTGGGGAAATCCTTCCTTTATGACTCCTGTCCTTAGTGGCAGAAAGTTTAAATGCAAAACTTGAAAAAAATGGTAGCTGTCTTCACGGGAAGCTACAAAACTTATGGGCCAAACTGGGCTGAAAACCAGTTCCAGGGTCAGAAAGGACAATGGCTGTCCAGCCCAACCTAGCCATGCAGTTCATTGGCTCACACTTTTATGACTTGTTTTCCAGATTTTTATCACTTTTGTGCAAGTGTCTGTAAGGAAGATGGGAGATTTGGAGAAGTGGGCATCAGGACTGCACATAGTAGTGGTCTCAGGAGTAAATTGTACTGTAGCAAAATCAATTCCTTTCACTCAATATTTCCATTTGCACCTTATGCCACAAGCTCGTGTTCTGGTGCTTATTTGAACGGACTCTTCGGCTTCCCTCTGAGAAACTGATTTTCAAAGTAGTCTTCTGTCCTTCGAGCATCACCTGCATTTCTGATTACCATTTGGCTGTTCTGAAACGTCCTGTAGGGCTGTGACTGTTTAGCAGAGCTCATAAGAATAACATGTTCCCTTCCTTACTCTCTGCACCTCTTGCTTTTAGTGCCATGCACAAGCAGTCAGTAGACCAAGATCTTACAGCATTGTGTAGATCATCTATAAATAGATAAATTGATGACTAGACTGAGAACTAGTCCCAGAAGGTTCACCCAGGAAAAAGTCCCTTTCAGATACTTGCTCATTAAATTACATCCTATGTTTTGATATTCTTCAGCAAGATGGTTTTTAATCTGCGTATGCCTTATTATCTTCATGTAAAGCAAGTTTTGCCTGTTGTGTGGTACAGAGTAGATGCCTGGGAGAAACCCAACCGTACGGTAGCAGTGTGGCTGTCTTCTGCTTTCTACTCGGCTGTCTGCTGATGTCAGGCCAAATAGTCCATGCCTCCTGAGTCATTTTTCCTGTGTTTTAAAATAAGGAGGCACAATTTGGCATTTTCTGGTATTGCCCAGGGGATCAGGGCTGCCCAGGCAGAGTTTAGGGCGAGATGCTTGAGGTGGGACCAAGGGCTATGAAACACACTGTGGAGGATGGGGCAGAAAGGGGGCAAGCTCGAGGAGAAGGACTGGAAGCCTGTGCTCATTAGATAGCACTCCTGCTCAAAGCAGGGATGGGATTGAGGGTTCCTAAATCTCACCCTACTTTTGCAATCACCAAAGAGCTGAGAACTTTTCTGGTGAATTGTGCCTTGTGTTCCCTTCCAGTGCTGGTCCACCCAGATGTAACAACCTACTCCTGCTGCCAGCTGGTTTCTTACCTCAAGTGGCAGGTGAGTTGGTGGTGGATCTAAGGATGTCAGCCCCAGTGGTGAGCCTTGTGGTTCAGCATCAGTCCAGGTGATACAGTTTCTGGGTTTTTTTTTTGGTTTGCCTTCAGTAAGATTTCTTCATTTGTTGTAGATGTGGTATAACCCTTGTTTAATGATTAAGGCAGCCAAATGATGTTCTGGAGAACTGGAGCCTACTCTTGCCATTGCTACAGGGCTCTACATTTTCCTGGTCAGATTGTTTAAGCCAAATTTTCTATAGTCAATCACTGTTTTTTTCATGTTTGTGAAATAAGACCCGTGGGGAATTCTAGACTTTCAAAGGTGAAGTTGACATAATGAGAGCTGTGCTTTGAATCTACGAAGTCCTATATAATGTCAAATACTTTGAAAAAGCAGGCTCCTGGCATCTCAAATTGCTATTTATTTTTTTCTCCTAATTTGTCTCCAGTTCATGGTCTGTAAAATGGGAGTGATAATGGTGTCTGCCATCTGACCTAGGAGCAAAATAATAAAAAATTAGTGAAGCATTCTGATACAGGGATTAATGTCCATAAGGAAACGAGGGATTCCTTTTGGATAGTAGAGTTTAAATAGCATGTAAAAGTAAAGTCTTGGATTATGCCTTGAGTAACAGGAAGAAAACAAAGTACTAAGCTTCTGTTTGTTAAATAAACTCTGTCTTCTCTGCATTGAATAATGTAGAGATCCTGTGGAAGAACAGTGTGCGATCGTGTAATCAGAGGTCACATATTAAAATCTGATAAACAGGTATGCATCTGGCGGCAAAGCAAACTCGCACAGATATTTAGTTCTATTCTTTTCCCAAATCCAGTGTAATCCACTAATGTGTTACATATTTTGTTTCAAGAAACACCACGAAAGATTATTTAGCAGAAAAACAATACAAAGAACGTCATGAGCTGTTTAGTATGTCCATCTCCCGCACTCCCCTCCCTGCCTGTTGCCATATACATGTCGTAAATCCTCGACATTGTTGCTCTCTAAGGAACTGTGCAACTGGTTCATTGTTCGTATGTCAGTTTGCATATGCAAATGGCACACCGCCATACATTTCAGCAGCAGAAAAAGCTGTTTCTATAATCAGGAAAACTAGCAATTAGTGAGGTGGGAGTAGGAGCAGATATTGCTGTAGGCAGGAACAGCAGGCTTTTGTGCCATTTCTCCATGACTTTTTGTGTCTCTGCTTGGGTTTTACAACTGTTACGTAGCTGAGACGGCCCCTGGTTGGTGTCTTTCTGGTTAATTCTGCCTTCCAAGTGCTCAGCACTACATAAACATGCAATTGAAAACTCATTGACTCTGGAAATGAATTTAAAGGTGGGGAGACTCGATTTGAAAAAAACTGTGTAACTGAATAGCAAGGTCTTAGAAATCTCGTTTCCTCAGCAGATGTGTTCCTCTCTGGGCTGTCTTACAGCTGAAGGAGGGAAAATAGGAAACAGCAACAACCGAGGCAAACTTTCACCAGAGGTGAGCGTGTGTAGGAGCTGGGAGATGCTGCCTGGAGGGACCATGAACAGGAGATGCTGCCTTCTGGTTGTTTGCTCTGCCATGCTCTCTGTATATACTTTCACATAACCCCCGTATTCTACCACTTTTATCTAGTAACACTCTACCCTGGTATAAACTAACATATTTTACAAATGCTTTTGGATCATAGCATGGTATTTAAAAGGAAACACAGATGTTAGAGAGCAATTCAGAGAGGAAATGAAAAGAGGAAGAGCATCTGGAGCCTTGAGTCTGGGCTGGAGCTCTGGTTGTTGGTTGATTTAGTACTCCTGGGTCGCTGCAATCAGATCTGGCCTTTCTGCTTTTGAGTAGGTGCCCCGAAGTATTCCCCAGCATCCCTGACTTTGCTCTGGGCACGGGACTGTGCACCGTGAGAATTTGAGGCTTTGGCAGAAGGACGGAGGGCTGAATTGCTTTGACGCCAACACCAATTGCAACGTTCACAGCCACGGGTTTTAGATCCCTTTCAGATTTTACCAACCTTCTGGTAACATTGGTGTCCAGAAACAGTTATCTGTGTTTACAAAGGTTTGGCAAAGGACAATCACCCAAAGAAAAGGGAGTCTGGGAACTCTTCTCTACCTGACAATTTTGTGTTTCATCAGTGCTCTGAGTTCAGGTAGAGCTGGCAAACCTGCGCCTTTTCGAGATTTAGTAGACAGGCTTGTAAGCATCTGCACAACAAACTGTTACACCACCTGTGGCGATGATAAATATTTTATACTCTGCAGAATTTGTGTCTTAACAAAACTCTTGGTTAGAGTCACCTGCATGTTTCTGTTGTGCTTGCGTCTGTTTGCTGAGTTCGTGCGGATCATATCTGTGCATCGGAACAGGCTTGACAGAAAATTCTTGCGTTATTCAGCCTCTCTCAGGCCGAGGAATACAGAGTTCAGGAGCAGTTTTATGTTAGAAATAAAGAAATGCAACATTGCATACATAGTCAGTCTCTCTTCTGAGCTACGTTTTACTGTTTAAATAAACATTTTTATATTTTGAACCTTTCTGTTGACTTTGTCAATGCATAGTCCTGGAAACACTGAGTGAGTTATCTTTGGCTATCAGGGATGTAGTTTATGTTAATAGGAGTTAATAAGTAATATAGGCATTATCTGTGTTTAATGTAGAGATTTCTTCCTTTCCTTGAGCTTTGGTGCTGTATATTATATGCTGTCCAGATCTAGTCAAACTTAAAAGCAACATGGAAGATATTTGATGGAGATCAGGCTTAAGGTCAGTTCTTTGTTGTCTTTGGAGTTTGCCACAAATAGTTTGAAGGAAAGGGTAGAATTAGTGAGATGGGAAGGTGCAGAGATTTCTTTTTCCAGACTTCTTTTCCAATTTATATTTAAAGTGATCAAAAACCTCACTAACATAAATTGTACAGGCAGAAATTCCCTTTTTTTTTTTTGGGTAGTGCTTTCTTCCATTCTTTTTTCTGTTAGAGCGACATTTTATTCTACTCTGGGGTATTGACTGTTTTAATCCTCCAAACACACTATTCAAACCTCCTGGAGGTTTCTGCCGATACAGCTAATTCAGGCTCCTAGGAGTGCAGCGAGAGGAAAGTATGTGAATACATGCAACACTTGTGGAGGCCAAACGTATTAAAGGGTTCAGGGAGGGGTACGTCCACTGAGGGCTATTAAACGTAATGGTCCAGATGCAACTGCGGTGCGCGTGGAGGTGTGGACTCTAAATGCAAACTGTTTGGTTAGATCATGAGATGTTGAAGTATTATATATATGGGTTTGGAAATGTTTTTATTTAGTATGTGGCTGTTTTCTAGATAACAAAATCCTGTACAAATGTTGCAAATGTATAGGTGTTTGTTTTTTTTTTCCTTTCTCAAAAGACAGAAAAGAAAACGTACCCGGCTGTTTATGCCTTTTATGAAGCTTCCTCTAAATAATACAATATATAGGAGAGTATAACAGCTTGAGGTTTAGGCAAACTAGACAATGCTGCTTTTTAAGTGACTTGTTCTGTTCTTTTTGGAAATCCAGTAGAGTTTTACCAAGATGAATAGGATTGAGCCTTAAATGCTGAAAAATTAGCAATGCTAAATACATGCAATTTAGATAGCCACAAATTACATACGGTATCAAAAGTGAACTGACTACCACCCGTAAAGGAGTGTACATATGGGTTATGGTGAGCTTCAGCATTTAGAGGAAAAATGATGAAAAGAAAGAAGAAAAGCAAGCTGCTTATGGAAATCATTTTCCAGCTATCCTGGGTCATAAATAATTTGTGCCAAAACACGAAGCACTAAAAATATTTCTTCAATGCAGGTTTGACTGTTCTAGTATTGGCCCAGGCAGCGAAGTTTGAACAACTGCTGTGTGCATAGGCTGCATAATTTTTTAAAAAGTTTATCCCTTCAGGTATAATGGCGTATCTGTCAGCTAGGACACAAAGGCAAGTTCGCAGCCTCCGACATTTTACAGAAGAAAAAAGAAACTGCGCGCATGCAAAAAGAATAACCTTAATTTCTTTATAAAACCAAATGACACCGTTGTTGACTCCATGTGAACAAGAACATGTGGGATTTTTTTCCCCCGCATTCGTTGTCTTTTAAAGATAATGCAAGTTTTGACGGTGCCTTTATGTGCCATCGTTCTCTTCATAATGTGAAAAATGCTTTCATGTTTCTGATAGGGAAATGATAATTTGCAATCTTGAAGAGATTGTCACATAAAGGAGATTGCATGTACTGAACTGCATATGCTGCACAGATGAGGTAATGTCTGTGGTGCACACTTGAGATTAACCTGGTTGAAGCACAGAATACCATTTTAATGATGAATTAAAAAACAAAGGGGGGGTGCGTGTGTGAACATATTACTTTGGGCAAAAAGGTGAAATCCTTCTCTAAGAAGGTTAAACGTGAGAGAAAAACTCTATGCTGCAGAAATGAGCTGGAGAATTAATGCATTGTCAGAGGGAGTTTGGAGAAAAAGAGTGTCTTCCCAAGCTGACATATGACTTAATGAGGGGCTGAAGAAATGTAGTGGAGGTGTAGAGGGGAAATAGATAAAAATAATTCCAGTTTCCTCTTACCATCAGACTTCCAGGTGTTATGTGTTTTCTTTGCCTCTTGAGTCTAATAAAAGACTTGTGGAAGTCAATGAAAATATTTTGTCTCTGTGTTCATTTTTCCTCAATAATAGAAATTTTGAGAAAAAAAATGAAACACCGTGGTACTCTGAAAGGCATTTCTTTAGATAATGTAGATGGCAAATTATTTCCTTACAGGACAAGCAGTATAATCCTAGGTCATAGTTCAGCTTCTAAACCAGTTTTGATCTATTTTCACAAAACTAAGGCTTTAAGAAATTTAACTGCCAGACGGTTTCAAAATGTACTTACTATTGCACATGATAAGCTATGTTGAAACATACCCTTTTGAAAATAATTTAGATACGGTCAGTGCATATGCTACCTAAAATAAATTGCTTAATGTACAAAGTGGGGGAAGAGCATGTTTCATATCTTACTGCACTGAAGCTTTAGAAACGTGACACAGTATTGAATATCTATATAATTTTTTAGCAATTGCTGAGACTTTGTAGCCTAAAGATTGTGAGTTTTTACATTTTCCAGATATTAGGAATTTCAGTCTCTGTTGTGCAAAGAAACTTTTTGCTTTAATTATATATATTTCTTCTAAATTGAAATAATAATCTGCATCACTAACATGCTCGGTTTATCACCACGGTCTTGAGAGTGTACCTTCAAAAATAGATTTTGTGTAACTGCAGGAGAGGAAAGGAAAGTTGAGAGGTGGTTTTATTAATTGAAGAAAGTTGATCTTGTATTGTGAACTTCTTGTGCAGATGATCAGAAGTCTGAGCAAAACCTCAATCATCTGCTGATGTGCCGTTTCCACTAGTTACAATGAAATGCATTATATTTAACAGAATGAAGGATTTTATTAATATAAAAGTCCTTAGATAAATGTTTATAATGATAGAATGTAATTCTTGATAAGCAAGTGGAAGAAACAGCTATAATTAAACAACTCTATATAATGTCAATAGTTTTACAGCAGCCAGTGAGGATGCTTTCCCCTAGGAAGGTAGCTAGAAATACCGACAGAAGCATAATTCAGGTCGGTGGACTCTAACTCATCGATTTCTGCTTCAAGTCAAGCTGCAGCCACCAGCGAAAAGTGATTCCAGTTCATGCACCTTCCTGCACAGCACCTAGAGAAGTAAGTGGAGGGAGGTATTATTCCCGGTTTTGCTTCCTGTTACATTTCAGAATACGGGTTAGTCTCCCTGTGTCTCCCAGGCCCAACACCATCAGCAACGCAGCTGCCATGACATGTTCAATTTTACCCGCCGAGTGAAGGCTACCACACCATTTGCTGAGCGCAGGGGATTTCCCAGACAGAAATCACTATGCTTTTACTGTGCATAGCATGTGCAATGAGCCTGAAGCTTCTGGGAAGTGTTAGATTTACTGTAAATGTGCAATAAATTTGGCACTCGGGGAGTGTTTTGGGCTTACTGTGAATGTGTGAATCAGCCATGCAGTCTACTAATGGCAACTCTGAAGCTTCCAGGCAGTGTCTGACTGGTGGTGTGTGAATGTACAGGTTGGTTTGGGTTGGAAGGGACTTTTGAAGACCATCTAGTCCACATCCCCACCACCACCACCATGGGCAGGGACATCTTTCACTAGATAAGGTTGCTCAAAGCCCCATCCAACCTGATCTTGAACACTTCCAATGATGGGGCATCCACAGCTTCCCTGGGCAACCTGTGCCAGTGTCTCACCACTCCCATAAAAAAAATTTCTTCCTTATACTTAATCTAAATGTACCCTCTTTTAGCTTAAAGCCATCACCCCTTGTCCTGTCACAGTTGACCTGGACAAGAACTTCTGAAACACATTGCATGTCCAAATGACAAGCAGCTGGAAAAGGGGCCGTGTGTGGGGATACTCAGTGTGGATTGTTGCAGAGCAGGTCAGTGCCATCTGGCAGTCAGGGGGACTTCAGGCTTTCTCTTAGGTTTGTTGTTCCTTAAAGTGAAAATTGCGGCGTACTAAACCCCTGTAGATAGATCAGAGGGCTGTACAAGGTCAGAAAAAAAAAAATAGGTGAGATCTTTTGTCTCTATGGCTTTGCATTATCTTCCTATAAGCTGCGTCTGAGACAGTGATGGAGTGGAGAACGTGGAGCTCCTGGAGAGGCAGTGTTTGCGGGGAAAAGCTACCGGCCTGAGTCCAGGCTGGTTCTCCTCATGAAAGCAAAGCGTACTGCTGTCTCACTGTACATGTGCCTTGCCTGTTTTAATAAATCAGCTGGAGAATGGATTTTTTCCTTTTTTATCTCATTGGGAATCATTTTGCTGCCTAGTCTTGAACCTGGAGGCTATTTTTAATTTTAAGAGGATTTCTCTCTTGATGAGGTGACAACCTAAAATGGCAGAGGAGGATCTGATGCAGCGTGTTTTCACTCAGGGGCTCTGTTTTACAGTCAAGCCTAGTGATAGAAAAAGGAAGCTTGAAAAGAAATTGCTAACTTTATAGATCTAAAGATGTTCACTTTTCTGCACGTGTGTATTTATGGGTTTGAACATTACAACTTGTATGCCAAAGAAATGCTTGGATCCCATGCAGTCCTCCAATGGGTTATACATTTCCAGAATCTTATTGTGTATGTAGAAATACATATATTGCATAAAGAGCATTGCAGAGAGAAGCTAGGGAAAGCTGCCCGGCAGAGGACAGGAGGGGATTTGAGGATGGACTTCTAACAAAACGCTGAAGAGGATTGGCACAAATTACAAGGTTAAAGCCCAAACAAAAGCAAGAGGGCAGAAGGAATGTCACCACGTTAGGAAACATGCACTGACAGCTAATACTGCTGCTGCGGATGGACGTTTCGGGCACAATAGTTGGTAGCTGTCCCAGGACCAGCACAATTGGTGCTTCTGCCCTAGAAACAGCTGCTTGTGGGTGGCGAAATTGCTGCCTTAAAATCAAGTCAGGCCATTTCTATTCTTTTTCTTTTCCCTTATTGTTTCTAGAATGACTGTGACTTCCAGGGGCACCTTTGATAACGGTTCCTTGGCACGTGCACCAAAGGTATCTGATTTTTTTAGTTTGCTTCCAGAACAGCTGCCTACTTCTCTTTTGCAGCCCCCACCCTCGCCCCGAGGACATGATAGCAGGCTGTGAGCTTCTGGAGGCAAGAATCTGTCCCTTAACTGCCATAAAATGCAAAAAAACCCAAAACCCAAAACAGTCTCGGTGAACTTTTTGGCATATTTTTTCTAATTGATGTGAATGAGATGAAAGCAGACTTTTGTGACCTCTGCAAGATAATTGTGTATCATGTGTTGTGTGAATGAAGGGGTGCCCCATAGCTGCAAAAATGGGAATGGACACCGTTCTGCTCTTTCACACCACCCATTGGTGTGCGTTGTCCAAGTACATTAACAGCTGTCTCCCTTCATTTCTCTTCTTCTCGCCTCCCACGTGCTTCATTCATTTGCATGACGTTAACCTGGTGAGTTAAAAAAGTTTAGTGCTTAGAGGTTTTGAGACTCTTGCTCCAATTTATTTTCATTAATGTGAGTGCAATTATTAGCCTGCTGATACTCCCTCCATCTTTACCAGACCAGAGCAAGACAGCAGAACAGAGTCAGCAGAACACCTGGGCAGGTTCTTTCGTGTTTTGCTGTATTGGAACCTGTAGGAGGAACGCATTGACATAGGTCTATGTTACAGACATGAAACTTCTCGAAGGAATAGGTTCTTCAGTGGTGGAAACTGCCACGTACATTGTTAGAACTGAGGTCTGCTCTCCAATGTTTTTTTTTTCAATAAAATTCTTTTGAGCCAATTTTGTGGTATTTCTCGATCAAAAATGAGTAGTATTGAAAAGGCTTTGAGCAAAATTGGTTTTATATTATACATTTGTGAAAGAAGTAGTCTTCCCATGTTTTGATTTTATTGAAGCTTTTGTGTCTGGCTGTAAACCAGGCTTCTGCCAAGTCTTACGCCTCATGGAAGGTTTCGGAGCAATCCAAGCTGAAGCGCATCATCTTACTACATTGCTTCAGTCAATTCAAAGTTGAAATGTTCATGCTTGTGTTTTAAATTACGTATTTAAGCCTCTTTATTCTGGAGTTGAGAAGGTCTAACACAGACAGTATGAGCTTGCTTTTCCTTCCCTTGGTTAGGATAGAGAGTTATGCTGTTGCATAGAGAAGCTGTATGGTAGTAATTATGCTGTAGGAAAGCTAGCACATACTGTGTGTGCTGGAGCTTGATTTGTTCTGCTCTCATCTGGTTTGTGGGAATTTATTTGACAGTTGAAGGGATGTTTGAGCTGGCTGTTAAGTTCTGCGGGAGCATTAGACAAATGGGACTGAAGATACTGTTCAGGAGAAGGTCTGTCCAAACATCTGTCTTGCTAAGTGATTATACTTAATATAGTTATACTCCGTAAACCTTTTGGTGAGAAGTTTGACTCTCCTTTTACAGCCGCAGTTATGCTGTGAAGCTTTTAGTACAGGTAAAGTCATACTTCTTATGCGGGTACAAAGCTGAATGTACTTCAATAAATGTCCTAAATAAATATTGGAATATGGGCTAACAATGAAAGTACTTTTACCATGACAAATCCAGATCCATGGTAAGAAAGACAGGAAATATGAATTTATGCTGGCGCTGTTAAAACAGCAACACCTTTTAGTTTCACAGGGACTAATTTGTGTGAGTCACTGGTGATGAAAAGGTTACGCTTGAAGAACCTGGTTCAATAACTATTGTATTTAGACGGAGCCTTTCCTGGGCTTTGGATCAAATTTTAATTTCTAACTTAAGGTATTTCTAAGTTAGAAGATATTTCAAATGCCTCTGGATTTCTTTTGATGTGTTGAATGTGTTCCAAAGTGGATAATGGTTCAAAAGAATGGCTTGGGCTTGATAGAGTGGACTTTAGAACTAGTACAACTTACTTCTTACCACTGTAAATCTTTGCTATATGGAAAGTCATAGTTAAAGCCAAACCTGGTTATGACTGTAGGGACAGTAACATAAGGGAAGTACATGAGACCATTTTCTGTGATTAAAAACAGAGTGGTGGGTGCACCCTGGGCTGTGAATTAGTTTGGAAAGGTAACGTTTCAAGTTGTGGAACAAGCAAGAGCAGGCTAAAGCACTTATTGTGAGCAGCTTGCTTAAACACAACATTAAACTACAAGGGAGGTCTGTTTAAATCACTTTGTTTAGCAAAAAAGCAACAATTAGGATTAGAAACAGTTTGCCTGTTAATGTCTAAAACTAATTTCCTGGCTGTGACTTCATGGCAGTATCTGTATCATATGAAAAGACCTAAAACCTAACCTTGGTCAAAAAATCTAGAAAATATCCTTAAGTACGTTTGTATGTGATCCCTGGCTTGTTTCTTTGCACTATCTGAACTTTTCCACCTTTTATTTTCAGGATAAGCTGTGAAATGTCGCCCTCTGGTTATGCCTGGCTGTGAAATTATGTTTTCTAGCACCTGGTGAGTCCCGTAACTGTGCAGACTCTCTTCTGTAGTTGCCCCATGTAACGAGAAAATGCATGTTTGGAAGCGTCATATCAGGTTAAGTACATTGGCTTCTCTTCCAAACACTCCTTCCTCTGAGACGTGTCAGATGCTGCTTGTAGGGTTTCACTCTAGAGCACGGCCCCTGTCTTTATTCGGGCTGCGGCTGCCCCGGTGCTCATGAGGCTCAGCGAGTGCGATTCTCTCTGAGCAGAGGTTCAGCGGGGTTTCTGTTTTGCTCACAGCTTGTGCAGAGTGCAGCAACTCATTTACTCCGACTTGAGTTACTGTGATCCTATTATGTCCCAGCTGCGTTCTTTACATTGACCGCCTATAAAGCACGGATTAATTTAAACTAGTAGTTTTGATTTTTAAAGCGCTTTATGCTATTAAGCTTGGCTCTGTTTGAAGATCATCTTCAGCCTTCACCTTCTGGGCATCTGCGGTTGGCCACGGTTCACTGCGTAATGTTTCCCACCCACTTGCTCTAAATTGGGGTGTACACTTTTATTTACTAGGGTGCAACCTGCTTTTTTTCTCACCTTTTTGAAAAAGCTTCTTTTTATTTTTAGTGTGTAATGGAATTTGATTACTAACAACTGCTCTGTACCTTCCTTCCCTCCTTCTTTGAAGCTGTGTTTGACAGGAATCCAGCAAATGCTGTGTTAGTAATCTCGCTAATAAATGTAGAGTTGCTCAGCGGTGATGCAGGGCACCGTGCCTTTGGAGAGGTTCTGGGTAACGAGCCCTGCTCACCAGCACAGGAATGTAAGGGAGAACAGCCCTTCTCTGGAGGGCTGTAAGTGCAGAAACCCATCTGGGGAGAGCATTCTGTGCTTAAGAGAGTTGTATTCTGATCGTCCAGAACAGCCACATGTTCAAAGCATGAGCCTGCAACTGCAATATATACGTCAGTCTGGGTGACTTCTAGGACATCAGCTGTGATCTGTTCTTTCACTGCAGGAGTGGTTGCATCTCACAGACTGGTGAGACAGCTGATGCACCTCCCCCTAGAAGGTCAGTTAGAGCTCTGTTTAATTACCTAAAGGCTGGACTGACTGTCCTAACCTAACCCCCAGTGCTTGACAAGGAAGAGGCTGCTTCATCGTGGACCTTAACAGAATGGCAGTCTTTTCACATCCGTCTTCCTATCTGAAAAGCTTGTTTCTTTACAGATTAGCCCTCCTTCCCCCTCGCCCAAACATATCAGTGGAAACAATTATCTGTTTTAGGCCAGACAACTTAGTACTCTAAATGAAGACAAAATGTATGGTTGTGGGGAGCATGTCTGATGAAGAGACCAGGTTGAGAGGGTGGGAGATCAGCAGGCTACATAACGCATGAGGAAATGTTTCTGGGTCTCTCAGAAGAAAATCCTGTCCAAGTAAGCAGTGTTTCCACAGACTGGTTTGAGTCATAGCAACAGCTTATTTTGATGATGAAAATGTTCCATGTGGCCATCCTCCTAATTTGGAGTCTTTTCTGTAGTAACATGCTACCATACAACATGGGCCCAGCAGTTTAATTATGCTTTGCATGGTTACCTCCTTGAAGCTTTTACTGCATTGCTTTTAAAGAAGGGTTTGGTTGTTTTTTTTTTTTTTTTTTTTTTTTTTTTTTTTTTAATGGGGTGCTGTCACTCTGCTTCCTAGGCCGATCAGTTCTCCTCTCTGCTTTGCTCTACTTCTAATCTTACACCATGGCACCTCTCACATTATTTCAGTTGAAGACACTATTGTAAAATACTTCTGTGGTGTTGTCAACATAGTATTTTATGCCTTTCCTTCTGCATCATAGTCTTTATGGTCTGAGACGTTTCTCTGGTCCTTAAGAGAAATCCATATGGGACTGATCCTGGATTTGGAGCAGCTGCAGTTAATGCCAAACCCAGGAAGATGCAGCGGACACCCCTTGCTCAGGGATCCTGCAAAGTATGTTCTCAGTAGCTTCTCTGTATTTTGTTTCTCATTCTCAGCTTTATTCCTCTACTGGCCTCAGTACCATCTCTTCCTTGCTGCTTCAGAAAATGTTAAGCTTTTTGCTTTATGCTCTCCCCTTACCCTAGACCCTTGTTATTGCAATTTGTGGTGTGAGTTTCTTCTTCTCCCTAGAAGTGAATGAATCACTTTTTGTATCTTCTCTTAGTCCTGCTTGGTGAAGTCCTCTATCAAGAAAGCTAGGTGCTCACCATCGGTTCTCCTGGGAAGGTGAGAACCTGGAGCACAGTGGTGGGATACTGCTCAGTGGGCTTATTAGGTGTCTGTCAGATGCCATCGTTTGTGGAGGGTTTGTGCAGGCAGGCAGTTAAGTGTGGTAGCACTCTTCTGCCTGCTCCGTGTTTGTCCCTCGCTGCCAAGTTTTGGGTGGACCAGGCAGTGTCTGTGTGTCTGTCCCTACTCAATCTTCCCTTGTCTCTTTTTTTTCCCCCCTCTCGTCTTTAAAAACTGAGGTCTTTATAAACAGAGGACTAAACTGGGTGGCTTTATACACTTTGTCTTGTAATTTGGGGGCAAACAAGACAGTTATATTTCTGCCTTTCAATGGAGGGGGCAGGAACAGAGGGACACCAATGCAGACAATAAGCTGCATGCGCATTTTCCTAACGTTGGGTTGTAGGGAGTGTGTCTGATGAGGAGACTGGTGTGGGAGACCAGCATGCTACGTAATGCACGAGAAAATGTTTAGCAAACATTTAAATAACAGGGGAAGACCATCTATTTTCTTCCATTTGCTACCACTGCAGGAGCTGCTGTTGCCCGCAGCCCCAGAAGCCTCAGCTGAGCCTTCTCAGCCCCGCCATGTGCTTCGGTTGCCCCAGGGCAAAAGAGTAAGAGGATAAGCAGGGAGCTGGATTTCAGTTTTGCCAGGCTAGTGGTGAACAGGGGAAGTGCTGTGAGGAGCGGTACAGGATTTCTTAAGGACATGCAATTTTAAACACCACAATTTCTCTGGTAGCACTAGGTTGTACAAAAAGCATGTTTTTCTCCCTTCAGAGTGGGGCCTCCAAGAGCACTTCTGTACATTTGAGCTCAATTTTGAGGCTACAAACGTCCACTTGATGGTTCCTCCTCTGACAGACCCTGTGCCACGTGACTCCCCCGCAGCCTGGGGTGAAAGAGCAGACCAGCGCAGAGATGCTGCAGCTTGTGGTGGGGGAAACGCGACCTGGAAACTTCTGCTCTAGACCACTTTGCAACATCATCAGATCAAACACGGTCCTTTTGCCTTCCTCACTGAGCTTTGCTACGACTGCAGCAGCAGAGTGCTATTAACCATTAGCATGATGAACTAAATGCAGACTCTTTCCGTTCTACCCTCTAAGGAGATGATCGTAACTGCACAGTACAAGTTGATATTTTAACAGCCCCCCCCCAAACACAAAGTCGTTGGTGCAGCTGATGTACAAATAAACTTCTATCCAAGACTGACTACTAAACTAAGTGGAAATACTTATGACTAAAGCCCTTCAAGGCAGAAAATATTTTGGTTTCGTTATGCAATTACACAGTGCGAAGGAAGACAGGGCCCTAACCCAGAGTGTAAAGTTCAGTTTAGCATCACCGCGCCCAGTTAAAGTAGGCACTAATTAATCAGACCCACTGGGGTAGAAAGGATTCCCATGCATCACTTGAATTCAAGCTGCTGGGATAAGCAGGGACATCTTGGGAACCCGGGACTTCCCTCTCAACCAGAATCAAACACAACGCTGTTACTCCCAGGTGGTGGAAGGCAAACTAGCATTGTTGTCAGCCCAGTAACTGCGGCGAGCCCTTGTATCCACCTTGGTACGCCAAATACGCTGTAGACAGAAGAGTGACTGGGATATTTATCTAATGAAATGTTTTTAGGCATCCACTTAAAAATACATAAAACAGAAAAGAAAGTAGGGTGCTCTGGCCTTGGGCTTCCTACGCAGAGGCAAGGTGAAAGAGCAGAAATGGAGAAATGTAATGAGTTAAATCACCCTCCAGGCTTGTATGCAAGTGCCAAACCTCTTCAAAACACAAGGTTCTCACAAACACCATCTATTCCAATAAGATACACATCGCTAAATAAAATGAGTCACTGTGAATGAATCAGATTGAATGGGAACAAAGTAGGAGCTCTTTATAAACTCAAAGCATATTGGGCAATAACTAAAACGCCTGCAAATATTCAGAGCACTAAGTAAGAATGAATTTATGCCAACTTGTGAAGAAGTATTTTTGTATCTTAATACTTACGACCAAATAATTATTTTACGTCATATCACTGGTGGAGATGAGACTAGAAGCTGTGAAGAGAGGATATGATTAGGAAAGCTAAGATCATGATATCGTTTGCTTTGGGAAAAGAGAAAAGCAGTTAGTATTTTATTCAAGGGTAGCAATAACTACAGCTAAGCAGTAGCTGCATACTCCTTTTGAAACTGCATTCTGTTCAAACAGCAATTACTGCAGATTTTTTTGATTAGATGGCAAATGGATGGCTAGGAAATTCTCAAAACAGCAATCTGTAAATCCATTTATAAAATGTGACTGACAATTAAGACGAACCATTTTAACAGTTTGTTTTTTTTTTAAATTAGGCATTACATAAAAGAGTCATTCTGTCTGGCTTAAACCATCTCGATTATTTTGTTAAATAAGGGAATATTCAATTTAATATGTGCAAAAGCTAATATTTACATTGTTCAGTACATAGAGGCAGGATCACATTAAGAGAAGCTCAAAGAGGAAGAGAATAAACTGTTCTCAGGGTCCACTGTAGATAGAACAAATATTAATGGGCTTAAATTGTAGTAATGTAGAGTTAGGTAAGGTATTTGAAAAAATCTTTCTAATGATACAGCTAGGGAGGTATGGAAAAGGATAGCACAGGGAAGTCATGGAACTGCCCCCTCTGGAAAAGATTAACCCAATTCTTGCCAGTGTTTATCTACAGCTGAACTGCTCTGGGACAGACTGCAACTGTCTCTCCAAGTCCCTTCCAGCCCTGCTTTGCCACTTGAAGATGCTGCTCTCAAGCTATTCCTCAATCACTTGTTCACACATGTTCCCTTGTTGCTACCACATTGCATTGTAAAGGACATGCTGATTCCCAGAAACAATATCTGCCATTGAGAAATCAGGATGGAAAGGAAGAGATGAAACAGATTTCTCCTCAAAGTTAACTGCTCTCTTTTTTTAATTTGTTTTGCATTACATGTATGAGAGTTTGAGAGAAACCAAGACGAAACAGTGGGCAGCACATATAGAGCAGACACTGCATAACGGTGGGGTATGAGAGCACCAGAATGCAATGATCCCACTCGGCGCAAGGACTTGTGAACTAGTATTACCTTGGAAAAGAAGAGGTAAGCACCAGGAGGGAGCTGGAAATTCAGATTACATATTTAGGTTACGTAGTTACATAGAAAAATATTGCTTCCAAAAATTTTTAATTTAAACATTTCTTTTCCTGCAGTTCATGCATTAACAAGCCAATTGGATCTCCTACCTTGAATATCATCACCGCCATCAGGGAAGAGGGAGAGAAAAGATTTTTTCAGAAAAGATACTAATTTCCTATGCATTGTCATATGCACACTTCTACTAAAGACAAAGTCCTTCAGCCGCTCGCTGAAGTCAGCAATGCCTGTCAAACACAGCGTGCCCTGGAGCAAACTCCACCGAGAGAAATGGCGTTCACCCTTACCGATGTAGGAGAGGCAGGAGGGAAACATCACCAGCTGGATGGGTTAGGGATACCTCTGTGTTGAGAGGCTGGGATGAGCAGGACGTCCACAGGGAGTAAGCAGTAAGGTCTAGTCCATCTTAGGTCTGTAGCTGTATGAAGATGACTCAGAGTGTCAGCTAGAGAATAGTGCTGTAGGCGACTGCAGGAGTAATTCCACTAAGCCACCGCTTCAAAAGACAGTGCTGGCTTAAAACTTAAATGCAGCATACTTACTGGAAAGTTAAATCGGAGCATGTCCAGAAGTCTTAGGAAAAAAGAGAGGAAAGCCTAGCTAAGTTAACACTTTGGCTGTTGAATAATTTGTTGGAGCAGGAGAACTGGAGCAGGTTTTTAGATCTGGCACATTGTGCTGGTTTCTATATTAGAAGCTTTGATTTTATGTTGTGAGGGAGATGGCACTGAGAAATTACCTACCAACAACCCGTGCACATTTGTATTATAAAAGCAGCGTAAGAGCGTGGCAGCCTGTGCAGAGGGCATGGTAAATGGTTCGAGTGGCACGCACGGAGAACCAGCCAGGGAGCTTGCTGTCCACCGTGGTTAACGTCTCCATGGAACTTGAGTAGCACTCCTTGAGCACCATGTGCATACTAAAGCCAAAGCATCTGGAGCAGCTGTGTGAAGTGCAGGCTTAAATTAATACTAGAGACATCATTAAGTAGTTAAGAAGCTGATTCTCTCCCCTCCCTGTGAGTTCACCTGCTTTCAACAGAATAGCTCCTCAACCACCTCCCCTGTGGGGAATGTCTACTTTATCATTAGTTCTGTCACGTGTATTTTACAGGTAAAAATATTGTTGAAAACATTGTCTTGCTACATCTGTGCAGTAATCCGAAAGGAACGGAATGTATTAAGAGAACTAAAAATTAGTCAGAATAAAGACAAAAAGACACTTTTTTGTCATTTGTCCATGATGTGTGGCACAGCCTGTGTCATTCACTGAAAGCCCTGACAAAGCCTTGAAATTCTAGAACAGAAAGCCCCCCTTCCTCCCCATGAATTATTTGGGCTTATTCCCAAATACTTTTTAAATAAGTGGTTTAGCGTAAGATCTTACACGTTAGCAAAGTTCTGCCAATCCTTCTATCAATTAACTATTGCAGACGATCTTCCTGTTTTTGTAGTAGTATTATGATTTAGTCCATAGAATTGTCAATTACAAACCTCAGTATTTGCTCTCAGAGCACAGCCTAAGCCCCAGACCCCAAAGGTTAAATGTTTCAAGCCTTAAAGTAAGCATGGAAGAAGCAGAGTAAAATCTAATGAAAAAGTTTTAAGTTTCTTCTTATTTTTTCTTTGCGATATAGGCTATGCATTCATTTTAACACCCAAAATCAATCTGTAAGAGATCAAAGCCACAGTTGAAACACAAGAACAAAGGATTTACCTAGTGAGTCATCAAAGTGCTTTATTTTATAAAGCCTTGCTCATGTTTGGAGTGTAATCTAAGCACTAACATACACAATAATGAGTCTTCCTTGCCCTGTCCAAATAAACAGTTTATCAACAAGAATGAGTGGCAAAACTGCTACACAGACAAAAAGAACGCTTTGCTGTAAATGTCTAAAATTGTCTAAAAATGTACACTCGTTGGCCGCAATTAAATATTTACTCCAAGTATGTGTACCTCATTTTTACTTCAGGGTCTCCCTGTGGCCTCATGCTTGAAGAAACCACAGCGTGCTTCAGCAAATGAAACTTGGGTGAGAATGCAGACAACTGGGATACAGAGGGGGAGGACAGAAAAAAAAAAAAAACCAAGCCACAGTACCAACTTATTTAAATACATACAATACAAAAGTATACACATACATTACAGTGCTGCGGACATCACTAAGTCAAATGTAACAAAAAATCCTGTCGGAAAGGTCGGGGAAAGGAGAAAAAAATTAGTACACAGCAATAGGGATAGTATTGCCTTTGGCCGCTGAAGAGAGTGTAATGGGTTGCAATTGTATAGGCTCCTCTGGAGTAAACCACTACATATGTTACGCACAGTCGCAGGCTGAACAGCACTGACATTAGTTATGGAGAAGGCATGCTGGCACTCCTGATTTGAGTTATAAACGATGATGGGGAGGGTGTGACTTCTCTTACGTTGCCTACAAAATCTAACAATTTCCATAAAGAAATTTTAAAGGCACAGCTTTAGCACAGTGTATAAGTAGATAAACTTTTAAGCATATGTAAATTTGTCTCTTTCAAGCATGGAGTCTTTCAGGGAAAAATACAAGAAGAGAAGAAATACAATGTTGTTGTTTAAAAATTTTAAACAAGTTAAACATGATCAGCACAGTTTTAGGCAATGTACTATACAATCAAACTTGAATAAATGGCAGGACAGGTCATTTTCATCCTAAAAGACGACCTTGGGAAAAATCCCTCTGAAATACCCTTTCTCATTTTATTGTAAAAGAGTCCATCACGGAGGTGAGCGAGACATTCACTTTAGTACACTACTGCACATTACACGTTGGAAGATGACAAATATTACTTCATTTGTACTGCAAAATAACTTTACATGTAAACTCAAAAGTCATATATTGTACACAGCTCTGAAATTCAGAAATATCCCTGCTTTCCTAATAATGTAAACAGTAGAATTCAGGGTTCATTTTTTGAGGGATAATCTATAACAAAATACCGCTGTTTCAACAGTACAACATAAGCATTTAAACTTCAAATTCCCAGTAAATTACCAGGGAATGGAATTTCTATCAGTGTGCACATCTTTCACGATGGGTGAAAGATGGAGCTACTATTGCCCAAAACTATGCACTTCTTCAGATAAGCTTTTTTCCCACTTGTAACATTATTAGTTCCTATATTGCAAGAATATAAAACAATTGAAAACTTCAGGTAACAAAGTGAAATAAGCAAAGTTTTCCCTTAACGTAAGTTTACTGCAGCAAAAATGTACACATAGCATGAATTACGTTAGCTCTTCGTAAGATAAGAGACGCCGGCTCTCAGAAGTCTGAGAGGCTGAACTTCCTGATGCAATGTGCTGAAAAGAAGACAAAAATGGAAAAGGGAGAAAAAAAGAGGAAAAAAACCCCAACTGCTAGGAACCGAATGGGAAAAGTTTCCGGCACCAAGGGCTGTTGCAGCTGGTTTTTTAAGGAGTGCCAGTGTGCAGGGTGTAAGTGTAACATTCGCAGTAAGGTTTTTATTATTATCGTCATCGCCATCATCATGAAGAATACTGTCATGTATCTTTTTAGTTCAAAAAATAAACTGATCCACAGTTTACAGTTTGATACCGATATTGTAGATTTAACATGCATTTACTCTTCCCCACCCCCACCCCACACCTCTTTGCTCATTTATTCCGTTTCAGCTGGTAGCATCAGAGCATTACTGTCACAGTGCACTCTGAGTAAGCTGTTCTATTTATTTAATTTATTTTAATTTTTTTTTTTTTTGCACACATAAAAGAGTCAGAAATAGCTAGAACTATGCTGGGAATATCAGGCAGCTGTTAAAGCGAGTACTCCACCCCACTTCAGTCATCTTTGCCAGCAGATGTAAACAAAGGGGTTGCTTTCTGCAAGATGAGCGCTTCTCTGAGTTCCTTTTTTTCCCTACACTTGTAGCCACTGCTGCTGTCCCCAGGTCTCGTGTCTGTCCTATGTAACATGATAGGTTACGTCAAGATGTTGGCAATAAAGTCCAAGAAGCGCTTTGAATACTGTTCGGGATTAACAGTTGAAATTTCTGCACCAGCCTATACAGAGAATTGGGAGAGGAGAGGAAAGAAGGAAGAGCCAGTGTTTTATTTGATGCTTTGTCACCGAGAGTCTTACTTACTCAATGAATTTCATTTGCAGTCTTAGAACCAGACACTAGAAACAAAATTGTAACGGCCCTCAACCAGAATCTTACCGATGCATTTTTAGGCTTCATGTGAGTACAGTGATACTCGGTACTCACCATCGTAACTGTGGGGCACCCATCTTCCATTTCTGAATTGTATTCCCTTTACTTTCCTTACTTCTCTTTACTTGCATTGTACTTCAGTCTCCTATCTAATTTCTACTGCATATGTAACCATGCTACCCACTGATTCATCAACAGATTCTGGTCTGTTGAGCAGCAGTACCTTCATATAGAGAAGACTAAATTATCATACTCATATCTGGTGTGTCAATACTTGTGTAATGTACATTGCTATCTGAAATGTATATTGCTATCTGACTGCTAAATAACCTGGTTTGGAATACATGGTAATAACAAGTAACATTTTTTCAACATATACGCATTTAAATCTGGACTGAGTAAGCTGTACAATTGCTATTTCAAGGAAGTCACGATTCCATTCATACTTTTATTTGAGGCTTTCAGAGCCTTAGGCTACATTTGTACGTATATTTTTCCCATTTTACAAAAGGGGAAAATTGCATGCACCCAATTAATGAACAAACTTCAGTGTCAGGTGGCTCAGGATACAGACAGCAAAATAAACAAAATGGTTGTATGAAAGTAATGCTCTGTAATAAGTTCTAATCACAGTCAGCTTTAATAATCATAGCTGTTACTTACAACATGTTTCTACCCCTTATTTAAGCGATAAGTGTGAGTTTTTAAAGTCTGCTACATTCAAAGTTCATTAATAATTGCCAGATAATGGCTGCATATGGTCTGCATCAACTTTCAGCTACTTCGAGAGCAGAGAGAGTAATGAGAGCATTGTTTTAGAGAGACAAAAAATACCTTCTACAGGCCTGTGCTGGGCTTATTGCTGAGCATTCCACATCACTCTCTACTGTAAACTAAAAGGCTCTGAGCCCTTTGCTCAAGACCTCCCACAATGCCCTCATCCTTTAGATAGGGGAAGGATTTTAGCCTTGTGAACGATTACGCTCTTTTTAAAAAAGTTTACGAAATTTGAACCTTAAATCACCATAGAAGTGATAATGGCAAACATAAACTTTAATTCTGCAAGACTGGGCTTCTTCACCACGTTTTTTTGGTGTCTGCTGCTAAGGAGCAACTTCAGTCTAAAGAAAGAAATTCACAGCAGTCAAACAGAAGCCTCCACTCAATGGTCTCCAAGTATCTAATATGTACATTTTATGCTTAATTTTGCAAATGGTACTTTTTTTTTTTTTTAAGAAGTCTTGTAAAGTGAGCCACAGTATACGCTGAAGAATTAACTTTCAACAGGCTGTACCAAATAATGAAACTATCAGTAGGGCCCTGCATCTGAAATAACATTCACAACAGCTTTCACAGAGCTGTGTACTAATACAGGTGTCTGGTGAACAGCTCTGTTTGCAAGAATAAGGTGCATCTCACAAATTGAGCACAAAGTTCTAAAAAGGCATCTCACTAGAGTTCTTTACAGGTAAGAAAGCTCTGCATGCAGCTGAAAAGGGAGTTCCACTCTCAGTATGTCATGTGTAGCAGTTAATCTGCACTTTTATATTGCATATTAGAGCAGAAAAAAAACTGAAAAAAATTCTGATCTATTTCCCCCTTCCCTAGATTTCCTGAACTGTGCTGTATCTGTGCACTAAACAACAAAAATGCAGCAGTACAAATAGAATCAGAGGAAAAAACCAACCCAGATACTTACCCCATGCTTTACCGTTTTTGCAGCATGGGCAGCTTTCTTTTTTGCATCATAATGAGTAAGAATGTCAATAATGGCCATAAAGTATACTTCCTTCCTAGGTGCATCTGCAAATGGCAAATACATGGCAGTAAGAATGACTTTTGAGACATCTTAATCATGAGTCTTCCTTCTAACAAAGGAGACTTTATAAGGCTCGGTCAGCAAAGACAGGTTAATGTCAGTCAGGACCACAGATCTCTAAAGACCACAGGCTCAAGCCGTTCTTAATTGAGAGTTTAACTGCACTCCTATATAATGCAAAACCCCCTAAGCGAGGGCAAAATAAACCACTGGCATACAGAAATAGGAATTATTGCTCACTTCAAGTAATGTGGATTTCATGTTCCTTTGTGGAAAAACTATGAAGTTTTATATGAAGGGTAATGCTTCTGTGTCAACAAACAAGATCATATTTTCTTTATGAATAAAAACATGTATTTATCCATGTAAATGCTTATGAAAAAAAGAAGATAACTTTCCTGTTTTGAGCAGCCAGGGGTAACTAGTTATACTTAGTTTTACATGCTAACATCAAACCCAGTTTCAGGCTTCTTACATACTCCTTATAACAATTTTCTTAGCTGGAACACAGAAATCAGGTTTGAGGGCACAAATTTTCAAAAAGCAACCAAAGAAGTGAAACATAAGTTGGAATGCTGCTTTTCTCATTCTTTCTAGACTGTTTTTAACAGTGTTATCTGCCAGGAAAAGAACAATTGCAGATACTAGATTTCCTGAAAGGGATGAAAAAACCCCATGAATTAACTGAGAACTGTTGTATCTGAATAGCTAAGCCAGTATTTTGATATTGATTCGATTGCGTAGCAGGTGTATTATTTGACTGCATCCCCACACATCACAATATTTAAGAAATACATTCATAACAATGCTGAGCATTATAAGTGTCTTCTGTTTTCTGTTGCACCAAAGAGCAACTCATCTTCCTCTTCTGCAGAGTGAATTTATGTTTTGCAGTTTAATTTTGCCTTTACGTGGTTGCGAAGACTTTAGGATTCTGGTGTAAGAATCAAAACATCTTAACATAAAAATATTTATTACTGCTTACTTTCATGGGATTTTATTCCATAAACATCAATAGCTGGATCAAATTCCCCTGGCGCCAAGGGCAGTGAGCTGTTCAGTGTGTTTCCTGGACTGTCTGGAGGGGTTCCAATGGGGTGAGTCCCATCACTTTCACCTTCCTCTTCTCCATCATTCTCTTCACACTCTACTTCTTCCTGTTCAGCTCTTTCAACATCATGAATTCCAACCAGCAAGCTGTAGTCCATGAGTTTTAACTGAGCAAGGAACTAGAAAATGATAATAAGCAATTTATCAGTATCACTGAAAAATGTAAGCTCCGCTTACAAACAGGAGAAGTTACACAAAGATGTCATCATTCAAGAAGAACAGGCACCTCTAAGAGGGAGCAAAAGGAAGGATTAAGTGATAAAGCTAGCAGAGAGATACTTGAATTTATGAAGATGTACTGGCAACTTATATTATAAAAAAGCTGTAGCCCACTCTCCCAAAATCCTCTGGGAAAAATCATTTTTCCTGTAGTGAAGACCAGCGCCTGTGCGAGCCAATGACTGTCACTCCTGTCTCGTGTTTGAGCTAGGGCTATCCCGGCACCGCTCAACCTCCAGACCAGCCTCTGTGCTATCGGGCGTGCAGCACGCTATGACCCGGTGCTAAATCTGCCCCTTCACTCTCTTTTAAGCCTTATTAAAGAATCGTGAAAAACTGTTTAAATATCCTTGCAGTGGAAAGTCGTGAAGTTTTACACCATTAAGACATGAAATGACGCTACATTCTCTTCACAGGGACAGGCTCACAATTTAAATCACGTAAGTAAAACATGAATGTGAATGAACGGGTGGGTTTGAATAAAGACTGAGGATGGGAGTTTTTAGAAAATTGAAAGGTGAACGCACTTTATGGATAGACAAAGTGTTATTTTACTTGAGGGGAATGGGATAGGGCAGAAAGCTAAGAGAAGAGGATGGAAAGAAGGAAGGTATAAAAGAAGGAAGATGGCATAAACAGCTGAAGGGGTGAGAGGTAGGCAGGGCAGAGCTGTGCTGCAGCCTAAAAACAATACTGCGATTCTGAACTTGTGGAGACCTTGCTTATGGTATGCAGAGAAAGAGGCTGAAAATACAAATTGTTTCAGTTTTCAGAAACTCTAAATGGTTATAAAAAGGAAGTTAGAGCAGACCAGAGAAGAAGGGATTTAAGCCAGACTTTGGAATAGTGATAGTGATGAAAGAGATGAGTATAAAATACTAGAAAACTACAGTTTGTCAAAATCCTGATTGTGAGAAAAAAGAGGAATCAGAGATAACAAAGTGACTGCAAATTCAAGTGCTAGAAGAAATATTGTGAGGTTGAGGTTTTAAGAAGCAAGAAGAAATTGGTTTCTAATCATTTTGATATAATAAAGCAAAAGACTCTTCACAAGACTAGAAGAGATCTAAGTTTGAAGAGATGATGTACAACAGTATACAAGAAGAACAGATGAGATTGGCCAAAGGTGATGGAGTGGAAGGACTCCAGGCATATCATTAGGTACTTGATAAATACGGAGAGAGACAGGAGAAAAATCTACCAATAATCATACAAAAAAGCATGAAAGAGAACAGACTCCTGGGAAAAAGAGTGAACTGCACATTAGAAGAGAACGGCTCTTGGGAAAAAAGTGTGCTGCTGCTGACAGTAAAGCGACATCAGGAAAAGATCATCTTATTTAAAATGGAAAAAGTATCCTTATGTGCTCTTTCTCAGGACATTTTCAATGGAATGAGGAAGCAGGAAAACAGACAAGAGGACATCAAAACAGCAGTAATAGACGTTTGTCTGTCTGAACACAGGAAGGCGATACACAGGAAGACATAAGACTTGATTATGAGAGAAATATAGTAACACAAATTACTTGATGACAAACAAGAATGGATATAAAGTCACACAGTTTAGAATAGTACTACATAATAAGTTTAACTATAAATATTGTGTGATAAGATAAACATAGATCAAGTACTGTGCATTTCTCTTCATTGTAGAGAAATCTGAGTGTTTACACATTGGGTACAAACTGCAGCCTACCAGTTATCTAACAACAGCAGAAGGCCCAATAAAAGAAAAACAAGGTTAAAGAACAGCTTGCCATTGTTAAAATCAGGTGCCAGATCACTTCATAGTAGTGGTTTACATGGATATTTAACAATTGCAAACCCATAAAAAATAGCCTCTCAAGACACGATCTGGAATCTGCCATTATATTTACAATCCAGTAAATGACGTAGAAGATCACACACAATCCACTTTCTGGGGTCATAAAGTATCTTCCACATTCACTGCACATACTTAAGAAGATCTTGTCTGCAACCTACTTATTGTAAAAACGTTAGATAGAAACAGCAGTACATGTTAGAAGACCACGAAACTTAAACCCAAATAAACTTATCTCTAGAGCTGTGACATCAGTAGAGCAATTTTCCAGCACAATATTTTAACTGTAAAGTAAACATCGATATTTCACAAAATATTTATGTTTTCATAATTATAATCACCATAATTTTCTCATCGTTATTATGATGGGAAATTAGAATTCCTCAAAAGCAAATTATTGGGTAAATTCTAAATTTACAGCATTTTTTTTGGTGCAACTACTCAGATAAAGATCTGAAGAACTAGACAAGTCAATTCACAGAGTCATTTTGATATAAATAGCTGAAAGTCTTATTAAGTCACAGACACGTTTTGCTATCAGGTCTCTTGCAACAAGGAAAACAGATTTTAGGCTCTGAGTATAGGGACTACAAAATATTGTGTTTAGTGACAATATTTTAAATTATGGAAACTATAGTCAAGCTGTGTGAACTAGTTAGCCCAATATTTATTTTCTTTTATTTGCTGAACTAAATAAGTGATAATAAAATATAACATTAAATCCACATATTAACACTTTTCTATTATGTATTGACTATAGTCAGCCAATTACGAATTTATGAGACGACCACATTAAGATAATGAGTCCAACTGTTGTATACAAATTACTGAAGCACTCTACTGTTGCGATACTAAGGATGATTTAAAACTGGATTACTAATATGAAACAAATAGAACATGGATGGCTGTGCATAGGAGATGCTGCATTCTCTGTTATGGACTACAGTCCGGGTATGGCCTCAGCTCTGGTGTATCTCCGCCTGTAAAATACAACTAACAATACTCACCTCTCGGGGGCATTTGGAAGTACTAGGCTTGTAAAGCACTTAAGTACTAAGTAGTACCATCATTTTAACATCACATCGTCAGGGCAGGGACAATGGATGGCAACCAGCTATGGCAGCAAGCCATTTATCACATCAGCAAAAGCAGTGATCAACTCCTGAAAGTTTAAATTGTGTTTCATTTAAAACAGTCTTACAAACAAGAGTTTTCATTAATGAATTACAAGTATGATTTCCTGGGCTATCCGTCATTTACCACATATTTTAATCACATGTAACTGAACAGGCACGTTCTTACCTCAACATCCTTTTTGAGTTTCTCAAGGAACATCTTTTTGTTATTTTCATCAATATGAATCTTTTGGCCATCGTTAATAAAATCATTGTCTTTGAACGTCGGCAGCTCTTTGGCCTAAAATAAACCAAAACTCCTGTAAGAGCGGGATCGCAAAGAGGCGTGCGGTGAAGCTGCTGGCCCGGCACGGTGTCCCTGCTGGCAGCGGTGCCTCTGGAGCTCCCCTGTGCCTGCGAGGCCACCACCGAGCCACCGCTCCGGGGGAAGCAGAGGCACCTCCATCGCACGCAGCTCTCCATAACTGCACCCAGGGAGCAGTCTCCTTAGTTTATCCCTCCTGTAAATGGCCTAGAAGGTATACGTTTACTAGGCATGCAGCAAATGTAGCTAAGACAAAACCTCAGACTCAATACTTGATTTGCATCGAACCTTGATTTGCATCGAGCTTCTTCCAAGATGTCGTTTGTCAAAGTGACTGGCAATAAGCGAAGTCGAAACACAATCTATACCTTGTAACAAAGTGCTATTGCATCAGATCTTATGGATGAAGTCAGATTGGATTGCATTTTACATCACTGCTGTGAATTTTTATGAGTGCCTAAAGCCAAATAGTTATTTAAAAAGCATCAACTGAATATGAATTATGTAATGCTGCTTAGAAGCGGTGAATGCCAGAGAAGACCACGGCCTTTTAATAAGTAATTAAATATTCTTGATGTTGGAGCACTAGTTGATCATATTTAACTCTCCCATGAAGTGATTTTCAGTACTAAGACCCCTCAAATGGGCTCTGTTTTCAAAGGGCAGCGACTGGAAGGTTACTTAAAAAAACCCAGCAAGCCAACAAACAAAAGAGCAGTTCCTTCTGTGTATATGATCAAGCAAAGTGGAAGCTTCTGCACTCAGAGCCTTAAAAAAAATTGGCCCATTAAGAGCAATGAGCAGTCTTCCTCCCGCTCCCCCACCTTTAATCCATTGTAGGGAAGAACAGGTTTTCTTTACAAAGAAAATGTTGTAGAACAACTGAGTGCTGCAACCCTCAATGACCATGAACTAATGGGTACCTTGAATAAAATAATTTCCCCTTAATGTGAAAGTCCTCCCACTAGGAATAAAAGGCATCAGCCTACTGGAATGTCCTCCATAACTTTAACAAGTCAGACATTGCTTATCTCCTTACTGGAGATGGCTTTTACATAAAGTTTATTTTCTTCCTGCAGAAAGAAATTTCCTAAGGAAAAGAATCTCAAAGGTTCTTTTCTCTGCTCCAAAATGTACATATTGGAAAGCACAGCATTAAAATGTGAGCATCGTAGCAGACCCTGAAACGCCCTTATAGATCTTCACAGTGGCCAAAAGCTCTTTTCACTGTTGGGCTATGCGCAGAAGTGGCCAAAATACTCACTTCCCCAACTGTCCAAATTTATTTTTTGGATTTTTGGACCTGGAATTTGTGAATTGCTCAAGATCCCACAATGATGCTCTTGTTTAGGAAAGTGACCCTTCGCTTCCAATAACAGCTCAAAAACACTTAAGCAATTAGTAACGTTCCAATTCATATTAAATCCAGTGCATCCTGACACCTATAAACTCTGGAAAAAAACAAGGCCCTAGTCGGGATGCTCTGAATTATTACTGTGTTGCATCTAGAACATTCTGATATATTAAAATACCCTCTAATGGAGACTCTCTCTTTCAATTTAAAATAAAAGGAAGCTGGGATGGAGCTATAACCATTCATCCGTCCCCGCCTCCTTCCATGGAGGAGTCATCCTGCAGTGCTCCGCTGCTTTACTTAAAGACGATGATAGACACTTCTTGAAGCTCGCAATGAATTGTTTACTACAATACGACAGCACAGTGTGCATCGATTTTCTTTCTGGCCTACTCAGTAAGTGGTTTAGGATGAAAATGAGTAGGGGAAATATCAGATAAGCATTCCAGACTAACAGCTGTAGAGATTATCATACACAATCAAGCAAACTGTCCCATGGATGAGGGCTAATTCTGCAGAGGCGGGATTGCGGATCCAGGGATCTTGCCAACACCAGAGGACGGAATCCAGTGTGTGGGATGCTTAAGAATGGAGAGGAGATTTGGATGAATTAATTTAAGATGAAACAATAATGAAAAGAATGCAGGAAACCAAGCTCCCTTCATTTCTAGCCCAAAGTCACAAAAAAAAATCCTCAGATTATCTTTCCAGCTAGTATATCAAAGTTATTTATTAAACTAGGCAGAGGTTAAAGTGAAACAAACCCATTAACACTGAAAAAAAACACCCTGTTGATGCTGTTTAAAGCTGGGGGGTGGGTAAATAGGAAGGATGTGCTTGTGGTTAAGACAGAGATGCAGGTTCATCTCTAGGCTCTGCCACAGACTTCCTGCACAGCACGGCATCAGCCAGGCAGACCCCGCGGGCGGTGGGAGGGGGAAGCGCACTTCTCCACTGAAGACAGCCCTATCTTCTGTAAAAATAAACTTGAATTCCAAGCAATGTCTTTTTTTGGAAGACGTTAGAGCTGGTAAGCCCATCGCGCAGGTGCCATACTCCACTTTAACCTTGTCTCTAATCTATTTTTAATAAAAGTGAGCTGGTAAAGCTAACACAGCCGCATTTCTTGCCATCACAGCCATCACAAGACCCAAGGAGTACTCCCAAGGACATTCAGGGCAGTGAATCAGCTCTCCCCAAAAGCCAGACTCTTCCCTGCCTTCTGTGCAGGCTCCCCCGGTCCTCAATAATCCCTCTGAGGACTTCTATCTGAGGTCATTTTTGTTCACCTAAACGCCCGTAGCTGTGAAGACCTGGCAAGTGCAGAACTGCACAAATGAAAAGCCAGTACCGAGGCATGTGAAGAAAAAGGAAGAAGAAAAGCAGTGGGTCCCATATAAGAAACCGAAGCTAAAAAAAGCCATGTGCCAGTGGTTGCCCTCGCCACATTATTTGTAGTTACTTAAAATTAATAATATAAGTGCTCCTGTTGAAAAATGCCAATATGTACATTTTCTTCTTACATGCTGGAATAAATAAATACAAAGAAAACCACAATCTGGCAGTTTAAAACACTATCTGAATGAAAAAATTGAGACTTTGCTTTAATGAAATAATTGATACAGTTAATTTTTAATGAAGTCTCAAATATTTCCAATGAAGCAAAATCCTTGTTGGAAAACGATTCACCTCGAATGTAATTCATTATAATGAACATATTACTATCATTAGAGAACTAAATATTTTAAGAGCTGCATAGGAGATGAACATCTAACTACTTCCACTAAATTAATAATAGGTTTTCTTTCTGAACCATCTTCATTGTTTTTAATCCCATACTTAAAGATGAAAGAAGGGCACAACAGATTTTACAAAGATGAAATATTTATTTATTTATTAAAAAGGCATGTTATTTGCATACTTCTGGTTTTCATTCCAAAGTTTGCCATGGTCACAGAGAATTTTAATGGCAGGAAGATTTCAATGCCTTTGAAAAGGCTGAAAAGCAATGAAGACTTCTTTGACTAAGATCACAGAATGTGTAAAGCCTGATTCAAAAAGTAAAATTACGGTGAAACATCCCTTTGACATTGTTTTTGGAAAAAAAAAAAAAAAAAAAAAATTCTTGAAAGGTTAAGAACTGGGTGAAGTTTTATTTCTATATGAACATGGAAATAGTTTTTGCAGATTTCTTAACACATCTCAATTTAGCATCCTATCCTAGTGTGTTGAAATGAATATTAGCAATTTTTTTTTCTAAAGGGATTTTTGTGCATCATGACTAAAAATAACGATCATGGCTAACATTAATGCTGACATTTTGAAAGAAGCTCACTAAGACAGCTGTAGGACATTTAAGTTTCAGAGTAAGCTTTGGACTGAAAAAGGAAAAAGACTAATTGTCTTCACA
Source organism: Pluvialis apricaria (assembly GCA_017639485.1). Classification (NCBI taxonomy): domain Eukaryota; kingdom Metazoa; phylum Chordata; class Aves; order Charadriiformes; family Charadriidae; genus Pluvialis; species Pluvialis apricaria. Next base: position 21,263,571 of record CM030008.1, on the reverse strand, counting down.
ACCTAGCAGCAATTTCTCACCTAACAAAGGCAAAGATTAGGTTGTAGGAGAAATGTTGCATAGCAGTCTTGTTGTTTGTTTGGAGCTAGGCGTGAGTCATGTTATTCACACAGCTAATTGTGGCAAAATTGAGCTTACAGTTTATAACTTTTGAAAACGGCATAAAACATCTGCCAAGAGTGAAGTTCCACACCCTGGGCTTCTTCCCACAGCGCATGGCTCGCATGCACCTTGTTAATAAAAAAATTAAATCAGTTAGATTAACTTTAGACTGACTGTTCTCAGCAGCATGTATGGAAGTCAGTATTTAAAAAAAAGGGATATTATTATACTAAATATAGTTTGCAATTACTTGGCACAGGTGGTTTTGAACTGAATCAAAAGTCCAGAGTCACTAGATCCACAAGATGGAAGAGTAACTAGATCTTTCTTTGGAAGTCTGAAGATTGCAACTTCTTCCCTGCAGTAGTTACGGGAGCTGGGTCCAAACTTTTGGTGTACAATTTGCCTTGTCCTTGGCAGGGGTTTCTAACCAAATGAGGGTCTGCAGCTCCACTTGGCATCACAGGACTGTAAATGGCAATGGAAATAGAGCTGTAACGCCGAAATAGGGTTTGAGAGGGATCACTGGAATGGTTTTAGCCAGTATAACAGGCATTTTTGTAGGACCAAAAAATTGTGCAGGACGTTATAGATGGATTAGGAATTCGAACATGTACCAAAATAGTAACTATGCATCTTTTCAATGCTCAGGGAAAAGCATCCAGAATTATCCCTAGGGTTAATGTCTTCCTGCTGCAAAATGAACATGCAACATATAAAATGCAAGACAAAGTTCCCCTTTTATTTTTTTTGAATTCTTTTAACATATGGAAAACAGACTTCTAAACAAAAAAAACCCCAAACAAACAAAGGCAAACTAGTGATTTGTTTTGAAAAACAATAATGGGGTTGGTGTCATGTGAAGGCTAAATGCTGAAATAGGAATCTGAACTCTGAATGTCTATTCCTATCTTTGTGATGTATTGCAGTGCGATGTTTTGAAAGTTATAATCTCTGTATATGCAACCCTGAGATTCATTTCACAGAGAAATCTGAGACATGCTTCACATGTCTCTCGTGTGAGAACGGCATATGAAGCAGATTGGAATCACTAAAAGAAATAAGTAAGAAAATGCTGTTCTGCAATTAGCACTTTTAAAATAGCAGGAAAAAAAGCTCAGGTTTTGGGATGATCTACCTTGAATGAAGTTTTACCTATCAACATCAAAACAAAAAAACTAATTCAAGACTGAGTAATCTTATTGTTATGCTCCTATACTAAAATCCTTCTTCCTTTAGTTATAACTGTCCTCTCAGAAATTAGTTAATTACTATATGTTGTACTATATAACATAAAAAGCAAAGCTAAGAAGTGATTTTTCACCTTTAGCAGCGTCTTCCAATCTAATTATCAGAGCTATGTATTTTGCATACAATTTAACTAAGATGTAACATAGCTGTCAGCTATGGCATTTTTTTTTCCCCCAAAAAAACCCCAACTTGAATAGAAAATCCTTTGTTCAAATGTATTTACTGTAATTTTTCTGCATTTATCCTTATTTATGAAACAACACATACCACAGAGGGGGCAATGCAACCAGTTTCAGGTTAATTTAAAAACATTTAATAATCTCTGAAATTGCTCAAGAAGAAATACAGTGGGCTTCAGTTCAGTTAGGTTTTATTTTTCTTCTTCCAATTTCCTTCCAGGTTGCTCACTCACAAGCAACATGCTTAAGTTCTTTATAAGTACAAGTAGATTCAGCTGTAACTGCTAATTTGATGTCGTACTGCAAGCATAGCATAATTGTGAGCAGGCAGACCACCAGGGGAGTTCTGCATTATCCTGGTTTCTCTTAAGAGGGCAAAATTGTCCAAGGAATGAATAGAAAATGCCCACGATTAAAATAATAAAAATAAAAATATAAAGAGAACTAGAGCCTAAAAAAAATAAAGGAGCAGCTGTCAGAATTTGACAACTGTTGAAACATACTGTTCTTTTAAAATTCAAGACATCTGTAAGTGCATGTTATGATACTTGTTGCCAAGAAATGATGCCTTTATTATTAAAAATATCACTTATAATGCAAATGAGAGGAAATGTGTGTTAAGGAGAAATCTAAGGGATGGTGCTTGTCTCTGTGCTGATTATCTCAAAATATTGAAATGACAGTTTCAGAGCTGCTCATCAATATGTTAGGATATTAAACAGTTGAAGACAGTCAAACAGGAGATAAACTGAAAACAGGACAGAAAAGTAACATTCTCAAAGTCATTTCAGCTAGCTTTTCTTCCTAAAAACTGATTTAAAAAAATGTTTGAATACTGATACCTATTTAAAGTACAAAACTAAAGCAGAAAAATACTTTTTTTCCTGATTTCTTATAGTCCATTAAATCTTTCTGCATAATTGCCTCTTCTTTATTAACTGAGTAAATAATAAAAGAGTAGTTTGATAAGAAAAAGATTCAAGAACATCATAATTTTAGCCAAGTTTGCAATTTCACAGTAATTTATCTAAAATTTGCAGTCTGCATTAGAATGTGACCGAAAGACTTGCTCTTCTGTTTTCTGGCTTCCGCAGCTTTAAAAGGAGCTAACATATTGTGCTCGATATTCTGAAAACCATTTGATTACTTGAATATTGGCATTTGAAATTAAATATGAATTACTTAAAAGCCCATTTAACAACTACAGCATTGCCAGACGTTTTAGCCGTACATTTTAGCACCAAAAACTTCCTGTCTTTTATTACTTTTCAGTTTTTCAGATGTGAATACAGCAGTATCCAAGCAGTGGATACCTTTATAGTAAGTAATGAAATGATGCTGCCATTAATTGAAATTCTATTATTATTAATGTCATTTCAGGGCAATATTAATAAATTGATGATTTAACTTGCCTCTGGCTAAAAATTAGCTAATAAGTTACTACACCAGATAAGTATTTGAGATTGTCTGGTTTTGTTTAATCATTCAGAGAAATTTCTTCTAACATAGGAGACGCCAAAATCTCTTCAGAGCACTTGCTAAAATGTCTTTTTTTTTTTTTTTCCCTTTTTCAAGCAAAAATTTTCCAGGCGTTTTAACATCTTTAAAATTGGCTTGAGATTCCCACAGAAGACCACAAACAAACAGTTTGAAACAGTGACATCTACTTAAGAGAAAATGGAAGAGAGAAAACATGCTACAGGGCTCTGACTTGCCAGTTACGAATAATGGACCATTTCTGTACTTATGTGCACACAGTCCTCAGGGCCCTGAAACCAGTGCCACAAGTGCAGAGATACATCTCATGGCAGCAGGTCTTTAGCACTGCTGAGAGTTTCAAAAACAAACTTTCCTTGTCTGTTTGCATAAACACGCAACCCCCTTTTTATTTAAGCTTAAAACCTGTGTGTTAGAAACACTTGAGTAGTTTAAATGGGTAAACCACCGCAGTTCTAGTGCCTACGGCAGGAGATTCAGATCGCAGTGACGATGAATGTTCTGAACATCTACAATACAGACACGTTGTAGTGCGTTCCTCTGACCTTTTCAAATCAAACGGCAGACTCCAAAAGTTAGACAAAAAACACGTAATAAGTAAAATATTATTTTTCCCTTGCTTGAATCCCTAAGAGTCCTTCTTAAAGTGTTTGCAAAATGTTGTTCCCTCTAGGTACTTACAAGTCTGCCCAGTTAATTCCCTTTCTTAGAAATGTTTGTTCTGAGTGTTAGCTTGTGGCTTCCCTGCTGCACTGCATTGGTGTTTGAAGGGAACGATGAGTAACAGAAGGCTGTTCTAACAGCCTCAGACTGTCTGCTTGCAACATAAATAAGCTTAGCGGAGTTCTATCTCCAAGAAATCAAATTCCTTTGAAAAGAAAACAAAGTGTGAGATTTAAAATAGCAGAAGAATAATTTGGGGGACCAGGTTTTTTTTTTACATTTGCTTCATATAAGTACTCAAAATGAAAGGTGAGGTTTTAGATGTGTTGAAGGTGATAGGAATTTCTGTCATTTGCCTTATGGAAGTTATGATTTCACATTAAATTTAGAGAATAATTGTTGTAAACAGTTATACAAAACTACACAACTTTGTTTCAACTTAGCTATAATCAAGTTCAATAGTAATTTTGCCATGAACTTATATGGGAACAAAATTAAGGCACTGTTTCTTTGAGGTTTTCACTCAACATATTAACTACAGTCCGTGTGTACTATTATTAATTTATTTATTATTATGAGACATATTCCTTAAACTGCTCAAAACCACTGCGCTAAATATCTGTATAGTATCAGCTCCTGTATAGCTGAATATATATAATATTGTTAAATTTTACATTACTATTCCAAACATTAACGTTGCAACCTGAAGTAGTCCCATCCAAACAATCTGCCTTACTCATTTCTGTAAGGTTATTTTAGTAATACCAGCAGAGCTTTTCAATGACACTAGGTATCATTTGTAAGACACTGAAGGGTCAAAACCCCTGCTTTAAAAACACTAGAGTTGTGCTACTAAACAAGAACAAAAATAGACCACAAGAAAAGAAGGGAGACCATTCAAGACATGATCTTGAGGGCCCGGTACAGCAAAAGAGAGCTAATGCCGACTATTGTAACTGCAGTTGGCACTTGGGACACGGTAGTTGCCTAATGCTGGAAGAAGAATTGTTAGGTGTTCGGTCATACCTTAGGACGAAGTGGAAAAACTTTGCACCGAGTTTTTCATGCAGTGAGAACTGTAGGACTGACAGCTACTGCATGTCCCTTACTCCTTAGTGCAGTTGTGCCATCTGTAGAAGACTCAGAGAGGCACGTATGGTACAACTAATGCTTAGGAGAAAAACAAATGGTCTGAATGGAATTTGGGGACAACATAAAATGAAGTCTTTTAAGTGAATTTGCTGAATGATCTTATGCTAATTCAGAAGGAATGTGCTTGGAAAAATTAAGAAAACAAGTGTCATGGGTTCCTAGACTTCACCCAAATTTGGAAGTCTAAGAAGTCTTAGATGATGGAGACTATGTTCCACCTTCAATTATCTGTAGAATCTGTAGACAAACCTCTCCTAGAGTGCCATGAGGCTATTTCACTGAAAGCTCAGAGAAATGTTGATTTTGAGAACATTAAATTTTCCAAATGAACTGAAGCTGGAGATGGAGAAAAACAAAGTGATCAATTTCCTTTTAGAGCAAAGTTTCAGCCTAGAATTTGAGGGAGACTGTCTCTCATTATAGCTAAGTACATCTAAGTCTGTACATTATAGTACAGTACATCTAAGTCTGTCAGTTGTTTGCTCATTTATATGAGCTTCACATACCCAAAGGTTCCCACAATTCAAGGCTTGGTTCATCTTTGCATTCACTTTAGAAGTGGTGCCACATCACATCATTCCATTAACTGACACTGAGTATCCATAAATCTCAATATTAAAGAGCAAGAGAAAGAAGATGAAGAAGCAGGAGGGAAGAGAAGAAAGTCCTGATGTTTTCCTACCACAGGGCAGGCCCTGAAGAAACTAAGAAGAGACGAGAAAAAAGGAAAAGGAGGAGGTGGAGGATTGGCTCACTTACCTCTGAAATCTCAACACCATTGCAAACCAATATTCAAAGGTCTGCAGAAAACAGAGGAAAGATAAAGGAGGGAATAAGGTAGAACTCAAGAGGGGAGAATATGACAGAAAACAAAGAAAAGGGGCAGAACAGTGCTGGTTACGTTTGTCCTGAGACTAGCTAGCAGGTTAGGTAACTGAAAAAGAAACAGAAATGCACCATACCTTTTCTTTGTCACTGGCTTCTCGAGCCACAGTAGAGCCCTGAAACAGAAAAAATGGATCTAAAAATGTGCATATGTCAGAAACTAATTTGAAAATGTTACGATAACAGGTCAAAAAGCGGATGAACTGCATCCTTCTGAACTTGAGAGCTGTTTTAAAGAAAGGTGATACAGTAGGTAGAATGCCCAGGGCCGCTGAGCTGCTGCAATCACTTGAAGAAGATGTATCATGAGAGAAGAAAGATGGATTAAATCCTCAAATGCTCTGTATCTACTGTCCTCCTGACTGCTGGCGCTTCTTCCTCATGTCTCTTCCTAATTTTGAGACTATCATCCCGGAAGTTGAGTTTGCTCGGCAGACTTCTCATCTTTTTGTGCCAGTTTAGCGGTATGGTTATGGAATAGCCTATTCTATATAACTATTTGGACGTATGTAATACACATTTGAAAAGGATGTCACACAATATAAACACATAAAAATATTTAAAAGATCACAAAGTACAAACAAGAACAAAGCACCTCACAGCAACACAAAGTCAAAAGAAGAGATGAAACCAACTGTGGATTCACAAGATTTACAGTGCTCGCCAAAGACATTTAGGATATTTATTTATTTATTAGCTTAAAACTAGTAGGCAATATGGTCCTAAGCTGGAGGTGACAAAAAAATGACTGAATATATTTCCTTGCAAATTTCTTGGAGCAGGACCACACCTTTAAGTACCCAGCGTTTGTTCATCACATAGTAGCACTGCAAGAAATAATAGCTATACATATAATAATTGGACATTGACAGATGGGTAAATTAGCTGTATCGTTTGTTGGAAAGTGTGAATTGTGTAAAAAAGTGCTGGAGTGGAGTCATACTAGTTTAAAGAACGTGAGGATTACCAACCACATCTTTTTATACCATGTTATATTCTGTTTGCAGAGAGAAGCTTAGAAAACTTAGAAAGGATGGAGAGAAAAGATAAATGGGACAGTACGCTTTAGTTATTATGTATGGCCCAGCAAACAGGGATTTCATTGCATTATATTTTAACTGATAATAAAGCCTGGTAAAAGTCTGACATTTCAGTTTACTGATGATACACCTTTTACGTTGTATTCTGTGCTCCAACAGACTGCTCCAACACACTATAGGGCATGAAAAAAGACCATCTCAAAACCAAACTGGAGGAAAAAAAGTGGATTTACAATAGTAAAAATTAGGGAGAGTGCCAAATTTGACATTGAAGTCATTTTAATAAAATGCCACAGTAACCAGGAAAATATCTTTGAAATCCTATGCTGACCTGTGGTCTCTTTTTCTTAGTATCTACACAGGTAAAGACTTGTGCTACAAGTGAGCTCTAAGCTGGTGGCACAAATATTCACACTGGAAAAAGGACTCCGAACCTACAATCACAGATGTTGTAGCAATGAAAATCAAGAAAAAGTGATTTATAATATATGCACTGTCACTATAAATCTGCTCAGTGAAGGAGTTTGATTTGAAGTATGATATTGATGTTAAATTTAAATTGCAAGAGTTTATCTTTGAAGCAGTTCTGTCCAGCTGGACAAACTGAATAGAGTACAGAACCATTCACAGAGGTAAATAATAGCAAGAACTGTTGACACCAATGCTAAGAATGTACTGTATATCATTTATGTTTCTTTCTGTTGTGCTTTCATCACTTTTTTAATGCATCTGGACATTATGATGCTCTAAAACACATACAGTTCTCTCAAATTAAAAAAATACCTTTCTTGGGTAAGCTCTGCTGCCAATAATACTAAATATCAAAAATTCAATTGCTGACAATCTGGAAATCAGTTCTTATAAATCACGTTCAGTCAACTAACTAACAATTGCTAGGTAGATACTTGACAGTAGGAAAGGATGGTGCAGTACATAGCAATACAAATCTCTTAATATAGAATGTTAAATAAACATCTTAAAACAAGTTTGCAGATGCACTTAGTGATTCAACACACAAAAATTAAATGTGTTAGAAAGAAGAAGGTTTCTAAGGGAAGACTATGGAGGAAATTAAAATACAATCCCTCAGGTAGAATGACTAAGACTATATTTTGGGCATTCATTGTAAGCACTGTATATTAACTACTGGCAAAATTACAATGAGCAGATAAAACCTTCTGAAACAAGACTAAAACACACCTTATGATAAAACCAACAGATATTTTGTTTTTTAAGAATCTTCTCTTTTTTACTTAATTATTTTAAAAATACAGAATTAAATAAGAAGCTTTTGTCATAGTGATGTACTTTGTTAGCAGCATTTTATTGGTTTAAATGATGATGATATTTAGTTATTTTATAAAAGCCCTCTGCAGAATCAGCTTTGGCTTTCCATAATGTTGATAAAAACCTATAGGAAGCAGAATTATTACTGTACTTGCGTGAAGGGTTTTACCTTTAACCGTAAGTTACATTTAACAAACATACCCAGTTAAATTGCTCCGTTTAAAAATGCACAATACAAATAAATTCGTACAATTTCTATAAAACCATCCTTCAGTTTTGCTAAACCTAGATGCAGAAGTAAACCAGTTAATGCTGGCTCTTACATAACACAATTTTTAAATTAATTAAAATTCTAAGCAATATTCAAGCACCAGGATAATCTAACACTTATAGCAAAGATTTTCAGCTACTTTGTCAGTTATTTCATCAGCAGTTATTTCTCACCTTTAAATCATATTTTCTATAAACAGATAAACGATGGCTGAACACATTTCTTGTAACAATCATATATACTTCAACTCCATCAACAGTAAGCCGGTACATGCCCAAAAACTGGGGAAGAAGTGTATTCCCATGACACTCCACAATAAACTGCAGGAGCAAAAGAAAAAACAGAAATGAGGATGGATATATATTATATAAATACATATATTTATACATTTTCAAAGATAAAACACCCAGAAACAACACATCTATTTGCTTGAATATGTATTTATGTGGCGACAAACCTTTCGAAAATCATGCCAAAACCAAACCCCTTCATCAGGAGGTTATCCTGCTTCTAGGTCAGTGTTTAAAAAAGAAAATCTTCAACTGCTTAACTTATAACTCTTGACTTCTTTAAATGATCTCACAGAAAGAGCAGGCTCTATTTGACAGACCTGTCCACTTTTATGGTCCAAAACCCACACCTAATGCAGGTAACATATTTGATACTGACGTCAAAAAACAGAAACATTTTTTCAAACATCAAACTGCTGTACTTTGTTGTCCTAGATTGTATTTAATTTGTATATTTCTCCATTCTCAGTATTTGTTTATGATGATGAACATTTATGGTGCTGTCACCAGCGAGGGGTATTATTTATTATCACCCACTTTCTGTTAGTTCCCATGTGATGGCTGCATTTCAGGGTCAATAGACTTGAGCAGTGAAGTGCAAGATCCCTGTATTTTTTTATTTATGAATCATTATATTTCCTTAAGGTCACCATATTCCATTACAAATGGGCTATTAACCTTGAAAAGATTTGCCACCTGCACCTGAAAACTGACTTTTTTTTTTCAATCACTTGCCTTACAACTAATAGTTTGAAGTCCTATTGGAAAGACTACTGGAGGAAGCAGAAAAAGTACAGACTACATTGATGACGAGAACTATTGAAGAATGAATATTTATTCCCAGAATAAAAACGCCCATACTGTATTAATCCTAACACCAACTCAAACACATCCACCCATATTTTGCGGAACCAAGGAAAAGTAAAGCTACAATGATCCAAACCAGGAAAGGACTCACCAGCCTTCCTCTTTCTGTTATTATCAAGTCTCAAACAGAAGAACTTGGGAGAAAAATTAAAAATTCAAGCCTCAAATAGGAAACATGAAAACTAACCAACAGTCAGCTTTCAAAGCAGATGAGCTTCTAAATATTTGTTAAATACTGAAGCTGCTGTTTCTTTTGTGCCAGAGCGACCTGGTTATTAGAAACACATTATTCTAAAATACAGGAGACTTTAGAACAAGTTAACTGAATAAGCCATTTGAATTGCTTAACAAAGGTAGTTAGTATTTGGTAACAAATAATATAACTAAGTTCTCAGAACCCTGGAGATTTCGCAATTTTGGGCTCCTCTGTTAATTTTAAGGAATTTATCTCACTAACTTAATACTGGAACCTGTACATACCCCATCCAGACTTTTTCCATTTTAAATGCCAAAATTAAAAATAGAAAGATTTAAAGAGTTCTGAAAACAGTCCTGTCCAGCAAGAAACAAAGGGAATGTACAACAAAGATTGAAACCGTGGACTGTGAATTGAACATAGCTTTGACTAACAACTCTGACACACGAGCTCTGTTGAATCTTGCTGGCATGGTTTGGGCTGTAACACCCCTTTCTGTCTGCTCTGTAGCTGTACTGGAGGTTACAAGCCCCGAAGCAGAGAACACGTCCATCATCATGCCATGGTTGTGCCACTTCACGGTGCAGCATTTTTAAGCTCAAACTGCCTATGAATGGGCAAAACACATTAAGCCGCTGCAGAGGCTCAGTGAATGCAAATCAGAACTGTAGGAAGGAAAGATGTTTGTATGCTCCAAAATACAAAGAAGCTTGACAGTAAAAGGCCACAAAAGCAATGTCAGTGCTGAGCACTGCACAAAGATGGATCATTTTGCATCTGAGAAGCACTTCTGGTTTTAACAGATGCAGAAGTTGTAAGATGGAGTTCTTGAATGGAAGGATTTTCAATTATCAACTGTTATCAACCTCACAAAGCAGTTATAATGTGTTACAGGATACATAGCTCATTCTGACCATCAGTAATTTCTCTTAAAGACGTGATCATAAAGTGAAATTAGAACTGTTAATGCTAAGGTTACAGAAAACTTGTTTAAAATACTAATCCCTATTATCCAAACTGCATTGAGTATTTTGTTATAAACATTAAGTACCTGCCCTATATCCTAACGGTAAAAACTTTTCTAATGCTTTAGAAGGTGGGAAGGGTTGTTCTTACAAAGACATTTACTGAGTGATTCCTTCTCTAAGTGAGATGATTAGTTTCTGCAATGATGATAAAAATGAATCTAGTTTCCAAGGAGAGTTTAGTGCCACAGAATTTTAGGCCCCTCAACTGTTGAATGGATCCGTCCATTCCTAATCTTATGGCTCTTAATTACAGAATTTGAATTCCCGTGGAGTAAAAGAAATACTGTTATTCCAGTTTTCCATATGGGGACCTGAGACGCAGAAGCTTTGAAATCACACAGAGAGTTTGTGCCACATGAAGGAAGAGCAGGTAGGCATCTCGAGTCCCAGACTAATAACCGCCTGCCCCTCCTCTTGGCTGCTAGGACATAGTCTTGACACTTAAGCCATCTCTTCAACCCTAGCTATTCCCAACTCTCCAATTTTAACCTTTCTGGTCCTGACTGTCCTCATCTGTAAAACAGCAATGTCATCAACACAGAACATGCGCAACACACTCACTGCAATAACATGAGATAAATCCTTTGGTCAGCAGTATACAACCCCCTCCCAAACTGTTCTGTATTACATGACAAGGCAAAAAAAGGCACTTAATGAGAGTTGCTTAAGTCCTGTTTGTAAGTTAGGGTTAGCTATTTGCTAAGGCTGTTGTTTCATTTTAATATTTTGCAAACAAGCCTTCTGAACGGGCAGTGTTACTAGCATGCAACCCAGGTCATGAAAAGCTCTGCTAGTACCGCTCTTCACTTGATAAAAAGGGACTTGGCCATGTTCTTGCTGACTTCTAAGAGACCTTCTCAAAGCAGACCACGTACTGCAACAGTTGTTTCTTACTCGCTGCTGACTATGGCCGTTCATGCCATTGCAATTTAAAGAAAAGCCCCTAAAATGATTTCAGTGTTTCCCATATCTTATCCTGATGGGGAGACAGAGGAAAGAGGGAAGAATGCCACTTGCTTTCAGCATCTACAAGGTTGGTCTAGAACTTCCTACCTTTGAAACTATCAATCCCCCATATCTGCATCACAGAGGAGGCAAAACGTGTCATCTGTTTGGGTGGGAGTCCAGCAGGACTTGCACTGGTGACTGTGGTTGGCAGATTTTCAATTTGTCCATCTTGATATAAATGAAGTAGCAATTTAGTCACCTCAAGGTGCTTTTTAGGAATGATTTCCTGAAGTTTCCCACTCACAGCTGGAATAAAAGTGAGCCTAGAAAATAAGCCGATACATGCTTAACAGGACTGCTAAATTTCAGTGAAAGAAAAGACCTTCACTCTTCTATGTTAACTCTTTCTAAAAAGAACATTAAAACAATTCTATCAAGCAGCCTTGCTAAATAAAACTGTAATACTTAGCTAATACATTAACAAATCCTTATATGCAGTAACAAAATCCATCTTTTAAAAAAAGAGTGTTATAATAAACACCCCATCATTTTTTGTTAATTCAGACAATTTTCATTTTTCTGCACAGCAGGAGGACAATATTACCATTAACAAAATAAAGTATCATCATCAAGTTGACACATTTTATCAGCTGTGCAGCATAGTTTTCAGATAGGTAATTTTCTGATCTCTCTTGAACCCCATGCTTAAAGCTGGAAATTAATAAGAAATTCTTTATGACCCTATATTGTCATTATTTTTTTTTGTCTAAATACAGCTTCAAGATTCCTTGAACATAACAGAACTTTTCCTATCTCATTTTATATGAAAAATAAGATTCTTAGCTTCTTGCTTCTCCATAGTAATGCTAGTAAGATATTAGGATGACTAAAAGATAACATAGTGCATATAATTTACTGGCAAAGAAGTGATGCCATTTTTGGCTCCTTTTGGAAAAAACACAGTAAAATTCCCATTTCTGCTATTTCTCCTTCTCCCCTTGGAGATAAGGTGTGGAATGACTTGACATCAGTGAAGACTAAATCCTGAATTATATCTGTCTCGGCTCTAAATGAAAATTCAACATTCCTATTTTCACGCCCTATTTTGCAAACATTAATTGAGAAATACACAACATGCTTGTTCTCTGTTACCCCTTTATATATTATTTTCATGATTTTCTATATCATGATTAAGGCAATCATGCTTGAATTATCAAATGCATATGTTAAAAGCCTATACATTCATTAGGATACTTTCATTAAAGAAATTGAATGGCAAGCAACATAATTATTCAAAAACATTTCGGACATTGTACGGGACAAGGGATACTCCTTTTTAGGGTTCAACTTTCTCTTTCAAATCTTTTTGCTTGTGATCAGAAATATCCCCCACCAATGTGTTGTGTGCATGTGTGCTGACATGTGGAATCGCTCCCCAAAAAGGAGGTTGAGAAGTTGTTCAGCGTTATGTCATGTTTCAGAATATTCTGATGATTGCCATTTTCTTGAACCCTAATAATTTAATGGAAAATTATCCATCGGGTACTTATGTGAGACATCAAAAGGATTAATTAGCCAAACTACAGCACACAACAGAAAGTTATAGATTTTTGACGTATATAAAGCTGTTTTCTTCTAGGAAGTCATGTAAGAAAGTAATTTCATTTAAAGAAGTGTTCAACAAATGTACAGGTTTTCACATACAAGGTCTGTGATTCACAGCCTTACATTTCATGTTGTTTCAGACTTGGGCCAGTGTTAATTTTACTTTCAAGTGCAACGTAATCTAAATGTCATCACCACATGTGATTATCTAGGCTGCAGATCTGCTACCAGGAGCATTATACTTGGTACTGCTACAGTCAAGTGAGTCACTGGGCATGCTGATTTCTTCTGAAAGTGCCGTGCACAGCATCAATACCTTATATATAAAAAATACAATAAATATATAGAAAATATCTGCTGATGAAGCCCAGGGCTTAACAGAGCCAGTGCAGCCAAGTCCACTCTGCCATTTTGTGTAGTTAGATATTTACCTATGAAATTTCACATCTTTCAGGGAAGATTTTTGATATGTTTTTCAGTAACAGTTCCAGCCCATGGTGGTATGGTCCTTTTGCATATTGACCTTTTGCAACTCCATCTGATGCTCACGCTACTGAGCTTCCCATTTTCAGGGTCACCTCTCCTATAGGAAACAGTGGGCCCATGTATGCAGGTGGAATGTAGACTGTTTGGATGAGAACACATACATTCTCATATCTACTTTTTCTGCTTCTCTTGTTTTTTTCTATCAAAGCTGCTTTATAGGTTGGTTATCTTAGCACAGAGCAGAGGCCACGTTCTGTGCAGCTTCTTGATTCCCACAAGCAACTGGCTGAAGGGCTTTTTTCAACTGTGCCTCCCATACATCTTCACCTCTTACTACATTAGGACACACAGAGAGTCAGGGTCACTGTTACACGGTATGCATCCTTCCTAATGCATGTTTGTGTTTAAATAATAGTACTTTATATTGCCTTGATTTGCCTTTTTCCCTACCCTTTCCCTTCTTTTTGTGATACATACAGATGCAACTCATGAAGAAATAGGGAGGACCTGGGGGGAAGCGAGCCATTGATAACCTGTGCATGTAATGACATGGATGGAGGATGACACAAACGTGAATGTAGCTCTGCTTTAGCAACCTATTGGTTTGATGTCAGCCCATCTCAGTGCAAATTCCTAGACACCTAGTCCCTACTTTCTTTTTTGGTGTGTTCTCCAGCTTATGTCATCACCACTTCTGTGACAAAATTCCTTTTAGCCTACAGTACCATTTTTCCATCTATTTATGAAGTTAATGTCTTCTCCTACCTCCTGCTTAATAACCTTGTGCTATTCCTTGATTCCTGCGCAGCCCCTAACCCCGCTCTTGGTGCAATTTCCCCCTTTTCACTATATTGTCTGTTTTTCTGCTTTCATTTGTCTTCCTGTGTCTTTCATATTTTTTTCCTCTCCAGAAACTAAGGTCATATTTTTCTTTCTGCTTTTGTTTTCTCCTTTATGCTGTTGTCTCCCCTTTTTAGCTCATTCTATTCTTTCCTTTCTTCACATTCACATCCCCATCACTCCGCTGTTTGCTGCCTCTGGTAAATGGGCAGTCTCTCTCTTTTACCACTGTTCACTATTTCTGCCGGTTGCCAGGGAGACAAACAGGCAGTGCAATAGGTGTCAGTTCTACATACAATTACCTGTGTAGGGAAGAGAATGTGCAGTCAACAGGGACAGACACCTATAGAAAATCTAAAGGGTACCTACACTCATGAGTAGTTTTACACTGGAAGGCTTGTACGCTAACAATTTTCTCTTGTTCACCTGCTTTGAGATGGCTTCTCAATTTCTTTACTTTACTGAAGTCACCTGGGTGTCAGCGCTGAGGAATAATAAATCCCCTTTGAAGTCCATTTTAATGAAAATGAAAAAAAAAGGTGTGCAAAAGGTGTTGTTTTTTTCTGAGACACTCAAGTTGCTTTCATTTTATTTTTAAAAATTTCCATCCTGCCCATCAACTATTATCAAAGAGCACAGGATTCCACTTTTACATCAATTTACACCAATTTAATCTTTAAAGCAAGTTTAGCTCACTAAGAAGGGCAGGGTGCCTTGATTCAGACATTTCAGAAACTAGAACATCTGCCTACAGAATTTTACTCAACTGTCACTGATTTCTGCCTTTGAAACTGTATTTGTAGTTTATAAAATATCTACATACATATTAGTATCTACATTAGTATATTCTGTATTTTACGTAAATTACTCAATACTTTTTTTGCACTGGAAAATACATCCAAAATAACCATATAAACATAGCTTGACTATATGCTGAAATGAAAAGTTTTCCTTTAGGAGGAAGCAGGGTATTACCTGTCCCTTAAACATAGGGTGAAATCCTGGCAATGCACTTATTGTCACAGATGACTTTGCTGAGCTCTCCTTTAACAATGCCAAAGGGAGCAGTAGGTTTAACTCCAGTTTACTGGTCCATGCTCTTGGGGTCAGGAGCATAGATTTAAAACAAAACAGCACTAGATTTGGAGATATTTCAAATGAATATTTGATTTTGTTCTTAAACACTAAGTATTTGATGTGAACATGCTTGATTAACTTACACAATTTTAAATGGTCAAACTATGTCTGAGAGTAAGTAAGCCCATACAGCAAAGACTTTTCTAATATTTCAAAGTCTGACCCATTTGAACATAATGACAGTTCTAGTGCATTTGACAAGTAAATGATGTTCAGCTGAAGTAACACCTCAGCTGAAGTAATGCTACGTAAGAGTAGCAAGAAGAGTTCTACTAACTGATGGTATAATGATAATATAAGCAGCCCAAGCCAATCACAAATTATCATTAAAATGTGGCTAAAAAGCAGCATTTTACGCTATGTATGAGAAAATATTACAGTTGTTAAAAACGGGCTGGCACAGAAATTCACAGCATAAGAACCTAGTATGTCATATATATTTGTATTTATCATATCACTTAGAAACCTAACTGGTTCATGCTCTGGGCCATTTTGTCTTTAAATGTAAATAGAAAGCTGGTCTGTACATGATGGACTCTAGCCATAAATAACAAGATGCTTTGCAACTTTAAGCATGGAGAAAGACATTATTCCCCCCTACTTGTGTAGAGGTGTTGGGCTTAGTGTTTTTTTTTTTGTTTTTGTTTTGTTTTTTTAAACTTCGTAAGAGAAAATAATGATCTCTAGTGTTCCTACTCAGTACTAAAAGCGTCAGACTCATCTGATGAGTTGACAGAAAGCGTCAGTGTTTAGACTGATAGACTGAAGCGTTCACCATCTGTCTGAGGTTGTAGGCCTGACTGCCACTAAAAAGAAAAAGGCACCACATAAGACAGGGTAAACGAATGAATGCAACTCATAATTTGGTATAGCAACTATAATTTACAATTGTCAGGACTATTATTTACAATTCAACAGTTTTAATTTGGAGTTACTATCTATACTTATATGCTGTTTCTATAGTAACTTCTCCTGACACTCCTTCAAGCCTGGTTCACTTTTAGCTATTTACACATTTCTAGTATGTAGGCTTGCAATTTGATGGTTTTGGGTTTATTCTTGATAACTTTATTTTAAATAGTGGTAATAATACTGTAAATTGGGATGCATCTAACTTGGTTACTTTTGAAAAATGCCATGTGATATTGCAATAGAGCTCTACCCAGAAAGGAGAAAGCTAATAACTCAGCCAAACTAACTTATTTTATTTTCACTCCTAACAAGTTACTAGCCATTCTGTTTCCTGAAAATAACCTGATTTCTCTAAGGTGTACAGTCAATTCCATTATAACCTCGTTTAACTAAAACCCAGGCAACTAGACCTGGTAATTTTAGACTTACAAGTGTTTACAGGCTATACACAATTCCTGCTCCTTTCGTAAATACCTAAGTATACAGACTGTGTAACTGTAACCTCAGCTCCTCACAGCTCCAAAGAACAGACGGGCTATTGCACCTTCAGACAGATGGAGAGAGGAGGGACGGAAGGAACTGGATGGGTTTGTGGACTATACATCTCCATGACCTCCAGTTACTGATAAAACCTTTATTTCTACTTCCCAATGGCAGTCTACATGTCACTTTCTAACCTTTTGTGACTTCACAAAAAATCATTGGTACTTGGATTTTGGAGGTGCTCATGGGAAAACTGCCCTGCTACATTTCTCTGCTGACCACACTAACTCCCAGACGCCTCATCGGTAGCTTTGTAGTTCAAAAAGGAGCAAGGAGCAAGAGCTATTTTGCAAGTGCTAGGGAGGAAGACTATTGTGGTGAATGAAGAACATACCCAGTCTCTCGCGCTTCTGACTTGATATGGTCTCCTCCCCAGTATTCTTTTTTAAAGACAGCTGCCCTCTTGCATTTATTGTTAAGCAGTTCAAAGAGTCTTGGAAAACATTTGATAAGGCTTGTTTGGTCCCTAAGCAAGGACAGAGGTATTTCCAAGGTCTAGCATGATTCTATCAGCTTGGAGCTGTTAGCCGTAATAAGTAGCCAGGTGAGTAAGTATCACAGTTTAAATGAAACTGATTCAGAGCTTCAACCCGTGGAAGAAACCTGGAATGAATATGTAGAAGGAAAAAAAAAAGCCTGAGAAAGAGAGGAAAAAGATGATCTGTCATAAATGGCATGAATTTCACTCATAATCATAGACTCATAGAATGGTTAGAGTTGGAATGGACCTTGAAGATTATCTAGTTCCACCCCCCTGCCATGGGCAGGGACACCTTCCACTAGACCAGGTTTCCTGTCAGAGGTAACTGGAAAATAATTACTGCCCTCTTGGGCAGATGAAAGAGGGTGAGAGATACCAAGTGTTTACAAGTTACTGTTCATAATAGATACATGATCTAACTTCAGGTCCTTTTTTTAATGGGTATTAGATATCTAACAACAGAGAAACAGTCTTCTAAAATTCACATGAATCACCTCCCTAGTCTTCATGCACCTGAGAAAAGTTATTCCTCCCAGGATGATCCCAGTGGTACATAACTGGGTCTGAACACATCTGCATGCTCGTCTCCTTGGAAGGCGGAACCTTTCAAATACAGCTCTGCTCTAAGAGCAGACCACAAAGGGTATGATGGAAGGGCATGCCACTAGAAGTCCCAAACTAGTCCCAAATACAGTCACACCTGGGCTGTGAAGCAAACTTAACTGGGCCAGAAATTTTCACGTATGTGGTAAGTGCTGCTAGTGATCAGTGAACTGAAAATGGATAAAAATTAATAAGCAGACTTTTTCCTAAAAATCCCATATTTGTGGTACTTTTGTGTGTAATTACAATTAGCCTCTTCAACTGTAGCAACAATTACAATTAAGGACGATACTAAGCAGTAAGATGGGTATGTAAATCAGTATAGGGAACTTAATATTTACTCTATTGGCAGAAGAAAGTATGCCAAAATAAAATTGAATCTGAGAGAACTTGTTTTATTGACAAAGATTTCCACAGGAGTACCACTGCAGCATCTGAAAAGCCTTGTACTACTGCAACTACGCCATCTGACAGAACCATAAAGTTACATCCATACCAGTGAATTATAGAATCATAGAATAGAATTGTCTAGGTTGGGAGGGACCTTTAAGATCAAGTCCAACCATCAACCTAACACTGCCAAAGCCACCACTAAACCATGACCCTCAGCACCACGTCTACACATCTTTTAAATACCTCCAGGGGTGGCGACTCCACCACTTCCCCGGGCAGCCTGTTCCAATGTTTGATAACCCTTTCTGTGAAGAAATTTTTCCTAATATCCAACCTAAACCTCCCCTGCTGCAATGTAAGGCCATTTCCTCTTGTCCTATTGCCTGTTACTTGGGAGAAGACACCGACCCCCACCTCTCTGCAACCCCCTTTCAGGTAGCTGTAGAGAGCAATAAGGTCTCCCCTCAGCCTCCTTTTCTCCAGGCAAAACCACCCCAGTTCCCTCAGCTGCTCCTCATAAGACTTGTCCTCCAGACCCCTCACCAGCTTCATTGCCCTTCTCTGGACACACTCCAGCATGTCAGTGTCTTTCTTGTAGTGAGGGGCCCAAAACTGAACACAGCACTCAAGGTGGGGCCTCACCAGTGCCAAGCACAGGGGGACAATCACTGCCTTAGCCCTGTTCCTCTCATCCCTGCAAGATCTTTGGCTCACACCTTCCTGCAGTGACAATTCCACAACAGCCTGTGGGAATATCCCTGTGCTGAACTATCCATAGCACCGGAAAGTTTTTCCCGATCTTTTACCTACATCTTTCCTGCTGGAGCTGAAGCCCGTTACTCGCCCTACCTGCAGAAGGTACGAGCACACATTGTGCCACTCCTCTTTGCATCAGCCTTGCATGTTTTTTGGCAACTTGTTTCGCCTCAGCTTGGTCCCCTCTTCAGACCACACACTTCTCTCTCTCTCAGCCTTTCCTCAAAGGCAGGTTCGCTACAGCCCCAATCATGCTTTTTGCACCTCTTTGGGCTTTTCCCAGCTGAGCCGTATCTTTCCTGAGGTGTGGAAATTGTTCTTGAGCCAAGACCCTGCTGCTGCCAAGCTGAATGGAAAGATTGTCCCATGCCTTCGGACTGTCCTCTGCGGTCAGTTCTAGTCAGAATGGAATAACCTACATCCAAATTATTATGTTCTCCTCTAAAACAGAATGCTTATATTCAAAATCCTAAGTAGGAATAGTAACTGGCCTGAGTTAATACCTTGCACCTTGCTCAGAATTATCTGGGACACAGCTAACTGGCCCAAAGCAAAAACCACAGTAGGGACCATTAGTGAGCTCCAGTGCTGATGGTTGTTATCTAGCACTGCACTGTTTTCTAGTCGAAATGTAGTCTAAGGCCAATCTGTGTGGGATGACTTGGTCAAGAGGATAATTTAAAACCTTCCCCCCAGGACAATGGGTTCTCTAGACTTTGTCCAGCAGACCAAGATAAGCTTAACTTGCCTGAAAAACATCTAGAGAAATGGGAGGACAAGCTGCTGTACCTAATGATTCCAAGCATTCAGCTTCCAGGAGCAACATGCAGGACACGGTATCAACTGTCAGCAGAGCTCGTGGCAATTAATTTAGATTTTCTTTAATTAATTCAAACGATTTTGTTCTTTTAACAGCACATTACTGAAGATACTGAAATTAATTTATTTAATTAAAAAGTCCAATTATTAAACTGCCTCTGTACTTGAGTTACTCAGCATTTACTACACTTTATAAAGTGCTCTCAACTTCTGAGACAAAGAAATACAAGTGATATCTTTATGAATCTTTTGGAGGCACCAGTGAAAGCTTTTAGACTCAAGTTATTTAAGATACTGAAGCAATAATATATAAGATGCTACTCATACTAAGTAAGTGCATGCTTCCATTCTTATGTGGATGTTTTTCCAGTAGAAAGTGAAATCAGATGCCTGGTACAGATAACTTTCAGATCATTATTCCTTGTAACCTGGCCTATTATGAACTCTGATGTTTCAAAGCATTAATGAAAAAAGATTCCAAATGATTAAGTTCATTCATGTTAGCACTGTCTTCATTGACACTCTTGAAAGAAGATGACTGTTTTGAAAAGCAGTATGACTTTTCAGCTGGATTAAGTCTCAAAATTTGGATCATTAAAACTAGCTTCTAATGCCAAATACAAAACGGACTAAAACTTTAATTCTGTTGCTGCGCTGCTTCACAGATCAAAGTCCCTTCAGATCAAAGTTAAAATTGTAAGTTTGAAAAATCTAATAAATAATAACCCCCAAATTACAATTAGATAAGAACTTAAAATTTCTCTTTGGTAAAACTGTAATTAAAAGACGGTCTTGTGAACATTTCTGATAGTGACAATATTTATCTACGTTTAAACAAACACACGGTGGTCTTACATTTTATTTAAACAGAAAAACAACATGCAGAGAGAGAAGAGAGTTCATATCTAACTCACTGAAGGCTTCTCAAGCTACTCTGCACTTGGAGGGAATTCAGAGATCTCCCTCCAACACAGGAAGAGCAGAGAGGGAGGCAGATGAGCAGCACCACAAAGATGGCCGGCAATACCTTCAATTCCAAGCACCCCGAAATCATGCTTTTGCCTCCCTTACACCTCAAAAGATGGCTTTAAAACCGGTTTTACAAAAGCAACAGTATTTAAAAAAAAAAAAAAAGTCTACCCAAGTGCTTTATATTCACCCAGTGTTGCTTTCAAACTGGAATTTGAGATTCCTCTTATATATTGGTTGAAGCTGCCAGAAAATTACTAAACATTGCAAGACAAAAAAATAAACCACTGAAAACAACAACAGAACCCACCCACTGTGAATATCCTGAAGTCTTTACCTGAAGCTCCAACCCACAGAAGCGAGCAGGAAGATGGAAGGAAGGATAACACCCCCCCCCCCCCCCCCCCCCCCGCCTTTTGGCTATCATATTTTGGGTGATTTTTAGAGGCTTTTCTGATTAGTGCAGCTTTAGAGCTTATTCAAACAGATCTGGGGCTAAGAAAATTAGCACTGATTTTATTAAGGCTTCTCATGTTTCCCAAGTTCTGCTCCCCGCCCCGTGCCTTCCACACAAATTACACGCTGGCGCTGAATGACAGCTATCAAGGCTGATTTGAGGGATCTCCAACATTCACTTTTGACTTTGCTATTGTTTATGGAAATTCACATTAGCAAAACCTGTCTCTTTATTAGCAGGATTTTTACATCAATTATACTCGATTTTTCATTTCTCATACAATACCACTTTTACTATCTGAAATCTGTTGTAAATGGAACACAGAACGTTCAGTGATCCGAGCAGGATGAAAGAGGTGACCTGCACCATTCACATACATGTACACAGACATCTCCCAGGCAGCCCAGGATAAAGCAGCTTCAAGCCTCAGGCTAGCTGAAAGAAAGGGCATCTTCCTAGCAAGGCAAAGGAGCTTATGGCCTCCAAAGTAGTGTCTCTGTACCATGTAGACATATCATTCTACTTAAAGCTAGCTTAGGTATTTAGAAGAGTGCAGCCCTGTGAACTGCAGACATATAATAAATTGCTCATGCAAAAGGGAAAAAGTCTGAAGTGACTCTTACTCCATAATTACTCATTTAAAACTTTTAACACTCTAAAAAGATTGGCATTATAATATTTAAGAAGAGATCCCACACCCTGATAATAATTCGTATATTACCTGATGGTATTTCTTCAGTATGTTATGCATTTCTGCTACATCTTCACTTGTTATAGTTTTGATGATATATCTTTTGTCGTAAGATGTATGAAAGCGGGCACCGCTGCGTGCTTGGGAATCATTGGCAAGGGGTGCACTTCTTGTCAATGAATTCTGTCAATTGATTTAAAACAAAAAGAGCATCACGTCAGAGAAAAATATGCAACTTTTAACTAGAACAAATATAAACCATTTACATTTATTTTTAAATCTTTTTCAATACACCTGCACCGAGCTGAATTCTGCAAAGCACGTAATCACAAATGGCATTATCCTGACAAATCGCTTCAAAAATATTGTGAGAACAAAAGAATGTTTGGGGGAAGGTATTGACCATCAGTGGTTCAAAAGTCATTCTCAACGCTGAGTAATAATTTATTGCACTTTGTTACATATACATTATCAGCTTTTGGGAAGAAAACATACAGTAATTGAAAATTCAAAAGGAACACCGTATTACACCATAATAACTATAGAGAATTCATCCATAGTAGAAGTAACACTTTAAAACTGATTTGCTCTTGAGCCAGTGTGATCTGGTACATAAACAAGATCACTGTTAGATTTCTGAGTTCTAGTACCAGAGCTACTCCAATGATTTCATACCTAGTATTACGCAAGTAGTATTACTGTACAGTTCCTCCTTTCGTAAAACAGACCTGCCTTCCTACAGACTCAAGAGGGAAGATTAGTTAACAACTGTGTAGCAGTTAGAAGAAAAACTGCTAGAGATTAGTGATCATTTTTAGACTGAAGCTTGAGACTACTTGTGATTTAACAGTAGCAAAAGAAGCCTTCTGCTTTTTTCAGAATTTTTTTTTTGTATTTTGTATTAGTATTCAGATTAATTTTTTTATAATTACAAACAGTAACAATAAATTAGACAAAATATAACAACTTGCTTTTGGATGGAAACATCTTTCTTTACCCGTAAGAGTTTATACCGATTGTTACATACTTGAATCACACCATTATGTTTTTTTTAATTAAGCAGCAACAGCAGTAGCACAGTCATGAGAAAACACAATGATGTTCTTACACCCCCTGTGTACTTCCATAAAAATGGACCATACTCTGAAAAGGTTAAACAAGTTAATCACAGACTGCTGGAACACTTCTGTGTTTATGAAATTAACTTGCAGTCCCCATTTGGTATATCCCTACTGTTAGCAGAAATCCCAGTTCCTGCTATTGCTCCTCATTGTACCATACTGCACAAACAGCTGTTGCTAAATTGAAATATAATTTCCCCCTTCCACACTCACATTGCATAATGTTCTCCCTGCTTGAAGAAAAGCCATTTTCACAGCAAGTTTTAATACAATTTTGTATATACATGTAAATGTTGCGGATTCCTAAACAGCAAAAGTTCAGCTCCAGCAGCTACAGGATATGACGTGTTTGCGTGGTTTGATACGGCACCGTGAACTAAGTCACAAAACAGATTTATGCTGGAAGAATGATGATGCCTTCATAAAGTAATCACAAATAGGCTCAGTCTACCATAACCAAGTACCAAACCCCCCAAAATTTACTTTTATAGGAGCTATGTCTTATTTGGAAGTTTTATCACTGATAAATCTGTTCACAAACTCTATGGACTTCAGGACGAGCTAGACGTGTAGATTTAACCACAGTGACAGAAGATCAGTAATTATTATAAAGTAATAACCTCAACCAAGAGATGAGGGCAACTATAGCCCCAATTTAAGAAGACACTTGAACACATACAATTATGTCTCCATATTTTGGAGACCCATTGACTTCAACAGGCTCTAAGCACAGCTGAATCTGATCGCAAATGTGGGATGCTTTCTGAACTCAGTTTAATATGAAATAAAAACATTTTCCCACAAGGTTACCTTGTTCAACTGATACTCAGGAATAGTAGGAATAACAGTAAATCACCTCAAAGCACACAGCTCTACAAGACCTTATTCAAATGAAAACCTTAATTATGACATGTAGGAGAAATAAATGTTTGTGCACTCCTCCCTGTATTTTTCTAGGCTTGTACGATGAACTAGAATGGCTACTAATACCTACGATAAAAAGTGATGTTTTTCTCCATTATCCTCTCTATTCACCAAAGAAAGAAAGGATGTGGGTGATTCCCTAATGTTTATAAATAAACAATTTTTCTAGACCAATCAGAACAGAGCTTTAGGGACAACCATTGCAGACTCAGTTCCTTCTCTGCACTGGCTTTTGGACAGCCAATTTTAACACAAGTGAGTCCTGATACACCATCACTTCACATGGCACTGAAGACACTAAGAAGGGAATTTAAGTATTACTGAAGTTTTCTTTACCTATTTTCACATGTTTACTATTCAAATTCATTTCCCAGCACTACACCACTGAGAAGTCTATTCAAGAGAAAAGGTAGCATAAACTGATCGAATTTTCTTAATGCTACACTTGATATCAGTCCTCCATGAATTTTGAAATTTAATCATAAATCGAATTAGTCTTAGAAACCATCCTCTGTAGAAACTCTCTCTATTTTAGAGTCAGAACTTGGCTTTATTGCCAGGACATGTATTTAATAGTTTAAGATGAAGAACTGATAATAGAAGTTTTTAAAAAATTGTGCAACTTCCGTTACCTTCATCACAAACTAGAAAATATGATGTAATGTAAGAATTATTTTTAATTTTGAAAAACACTAATGCATGGGTAATCATTAGTGTATGTACTGAATTAAACTACTGCTGAGTTATTAGGCAGGCTGTAATTCAGTAAGCAATAATAAAGGTTACTGGGTAATTATTTGTTATTTTTCCCAGCTGAAAAAGGTGCATTATATTGAGCTTAAGCATTGCAATAAAGCAGTAACCAAAGTTTTCTGAATGTATGTTTCCCAGAGAACCCTAGTCTTCAAACTGTAAGCCATGTTGTATAAACCTTGAAAGCAATTAACCTGGGGGGAGACTTAAGTTGTTTTGCTATAAAAAGTTGCAAAAAAGTGTACTTGCTAGTCTGTCACTTAACCTCTGAAGGCAAAGGGAAAGAGGGAAGATGGTAAGGAGGACCTGAAATAGCATTATTCTCCAAAATTTCAAATACTCTTGAGGTATATTTTAACATTCTTCATCAAAAGACTTGTCAGATTTGAGTGAAATTCAGACCCAGGAGTACTCGGTGTCTTGCTAGCAATGTCTTGACTAAGACACAACACATGGGAGGATGCTTCTTCTCTGGACTTTTCAGTTGCTGAAGCTCACTTACTAATTCTGTGGCCAGAAAGGGACAAAAATAACCACTTTTGACTTCAAACCTTCCGAATACTGTTCCTATAACCATCTGCTCTTTTAAAATCTTTCTCCTTTTGTCTTCATAAGCACTCCTTGCACAGGAGAGCTATTCTAAGTGTTAGGCCTTCATATAAAGTTCTTTCTGCTTTCCAGGAACCTCCTTTCATCCCATCGTTAACCGGGAAAATCTAGTATATAGGTATATTTATGCAGCAACCCATCAAAGCAAACATAAATTTATTCAGATTTTTTTCTCTCCCATGATGGAATATGATATTTGATGCATTTAAAAATATGGACAGCATAAGCAATAAGAAATTCTGACTTAGAAAGAAATAACAGTTGCTACACTGAGAGAATGAATCAACTAGTACTCCTTTTATCATGCTTCTTTCATTACAATTCAGGCTAGACAGAAAGAAAAATATAGAAATTAGTCAGATTCAAATAGAAATTAATAAATTTAGTCATATTTTAAATCAACTGGAGGAAACCTCGTAAAGTCACTGACTTTTTACTGATTCTTGTTTTTTCCAACAATAGCTTTTTTCCGAATGGAAATGAATTCTGCCTGATTGCTAACTATAATGACAAGTTAATTTGCAAATACAACTATCACACCAAAAATGTTGCTAACAGGAGACTATAGTACATCTGCAGATAATTATTTAGCACACACTTTACTGTTTTTTAATGCTTTAATGGGTTAGAATGGTGATGCATTTATTTTTTAGTAGATGGCTATTTTATTATTAGTTATCTATATCAAGCTAAATTAAGAATGCATACAGCTATCACTTTACCACATGCATATTAATTTGTTAGAATATACCAACCAACTTTATGCTAAGCAGCACCTTTACATACACACAGAGATAATGCAAATGCTCTCTCTGCAATACTCTGACTAATGTTATTATTAGAGTTTAAGATCAGATGTTTAAGATAAAAACAACCTCTAATTAAACAACCTCTTTACACTTTATTTTTACTAACTCTCCACTCCTGAGATAACTCTCTCAATGTAACGCTCCCTTCAGATACAGAATGTAGTTCCTTTGAACTTGGAAGGAAGGTGGAACATGGAGGATATTGTTAATATGACTATTTGCTGTGCTTTATTTTGATACTTGCATAAGTTTATTAAATAAGTATGGTTTAAAAAGCTGAGGAAAAAATCTAATTACATCATATTGTGCTGATTACTAGTAATTGCATTTCCACTTTCTTGTGTTGATAAATACATGGCTGAGTTTTGTCTGTGCACAGTTTTATTTGTAATGGTTAACTCTCACTTCTGTAAACAGAGAGAAGTTCAAATTCCTTCTAAAGTAAATCTTCTAGGTATGATGCAAAGTATCTTACCTCTCAACTATACTAGTTATATATGTTTACAGTTAGAAATCAGTCTTCAATAAAATACATAAACTGTTGCCTGATCATGACAATGAGTCTTGAAATAAAAAGATGACAAAAATTTGCCTGCACTGGTAAGCCATCATTAGCAAGTAAGATCAAGGAACAGCTTTGCTGAAAGAATCAAACTAGAAGAGTTTAAGGGCTTCAAAGAGGAAAAATATGGCTATTTAAAAATACTTTAAAAACACTAAGATCCTTCCTTTTTGATGTAGATAAAGCTAACTTACATGTTTGACCCAACACTGTTAATCAAAGCATTTTGCACCCGATTGAACCCTGCCAAATACTAACAAATTAATAGGACATATATTAGAAGTGAAGAGATTCTTTGTTGGAAAATGTTTCTCGTAAGTTAACACAAAAAATGGCCAAGAAGGTCCTGCACTTAAGCCTCTTTAAAGCACAGCCACTAGCACACCTATAATTGGTAAGAAATCTAAGACAAAAATACGAGTAATACCATGTGTGACATGCAATATGTGCTTTACACCACAAAGACTGTGGGAAGCGTGTGGGGTTTTCTCTTTTAAAATAAGATTTTAGACATATCCAGATAAGCAAAAAAGTTTAACTTATCCTGAGGTTATCTAACCCAAGTTTTTAAGTCAATAATCTTTATCTTAATGCAGACAATAATAAGAAACACACAGACCTAAAACGTGCATTTATTTGACTTCTTGTGCTCTGCAGTTCAGACTGCCATCGGACGCACTGTATAGACTTGTCTCTTACTGTCAAACGCAGTTTTGTGAGACAGCACATGGTAAAACACTCCTGTGATCCAGATGACTTTTGCAAGAACACACAGATACATTTCAGTGATGATTTGTACAGAAAGTGAGTAAAATAAGTTGTACTATAGACATTTGTGCACAAACGCCTTGGAAGAAAAGCTGTTTGAACCTGCCTACAGAGAGCAGTGTAGGGCTCTCCCCTGCTCCCTTGTTCAGCAGTAAACTCAGCTGAGAGAGACCCATCGCCGTCCCCAGCTGCTGTATCTCCTTAGGTGAGGCTGCTGTAGGGGACTGGGAATGAAATAAAGACTGAAACTCAAGCATCCCCCTTTTCCAAAAGGAAAATATAAGCGGGGTTGAGGGAGGGGGAAAGGAGAGAGAGAGAGAGAGATAGATCATGGCAAATACCAGATTGAATTCCCTCTGGCTCTGCTTCTTAATTAGGGGAAGACTAAGTGGAATATGAACAGATGGGAAATGAGCCACTCCTCACTTAGCACAGTTCTATGAGCCACAAAGCCAGAACAGGGAGGATATCCTTCAGATAGAGACAAAAAAAAATACCCTCCAAAAGATACAGGTTTGATGATCTAACAATCCTTTTACGATCACTTACTGCTACTACACAGCACTTCCATATTATGGGAAGCACCAGTGGAGTATCTATCTGGCTGTGCAACTTTGGAGCAGTAGTCATAATAAGTTAATAAAAACCACCTGCTTATACCATAGCATTAGTGAGCACAAAACTCAAAGAAAAGAGGGTCGCAGTCCCTGTCCCCTTCAAATTTCCCAGCCTTCTCCACCTCTGCCACGGTGTGCCTCGGTCCTCTGGCACAACTAAAACATCTGTCAGCCACACATACCCCGTTCTGCTTAACAACTTCACTTAGCAACTCACTGCAAGTCTCCTGCTCCGAGCGCGCCTGTTCTGCCAATTCCCCATTCACTTCTCATTCGTGAAGTTTTAATCTTGTGCCTGCTGTTTTTTCGGTCTCAGGAGAAAGAAAAGGTTTTGTACTTTTAAAGTGTGAGTACTTTTATGAGGTCATTTAAAGACTACGCTAAATTACTTGTGTAATTACTTATACAACTGAAGACACGTTTAACATGCCAAGCTCAGAGATACCTCTATAGATAAATTTCTTTTTCACGTACCTCCCCCTCTCTCCCAAATAGTTTCCCTCTGAGAAATCACTGGCTGGAAGTCTCACTGCCCTTACATAAATCAATATAAAAAATATCACCTATACTGCACTGAGTAGCAGACAACCAGAAATACTCATCTGGTCCTCAGTGCTGAGAGGCTACAAATCACAAAGAATTTGTCCCATACGACAGAATTAATTTCTGATAAAATAATAAAAATACAGCTTTAAACATAAATAGGTAAAAGCTACACCACTTTCTAGTATTTCATTTCCCAAAGAGTTCTTGATAGAAAAAGCACACCTAAATTACATGTCATCATTTCACCCAAGAACAGCATATTCTTTAGCAGATTAACTCATAGATTATTTAGTTTTACTATTGTACCAATATTTTCCCTCAGCATCTCTTTCCCAAACTCTCAGCAATCTGTGCAGTTTTATTCCAGACAGTAAAATATATATTAAGTAAGGAAAAAGTTCCTCCACAGGTTCTCTTTGTGGATCTGATCCACAATTCTTCACAGTTCCCAGGAGCTCTTCTGAAGCCTTCAACAGAATTTCATAAACTAGAATCCAACTTAACCACTACCCATCA
The DNA here is from genome assembly GCA_017639485.1 of Pluvialis apricaria. NCBI lineage: Eukaryota > Metazoa > Chordata > Aves > Charadriiformes > Charadriidae > Pluvialis > Pluvialis apricaria. Next base: position 21,233,998 of record CM030008.1, on the reverse strand, counting down.
GAAGCCATTTCAATTCAGCCAGCCATTCCTAAACTGAACTCCAATCTCTGCTTTTGGTCAAGGTACAACTTCCAGAAAGGCAGTCTTGATTTTTCCAACTTCAAAAGACCAAGATTCACCACTGTAGTTTTTCTAATATTTAATCATTTGCATCATGGTGAGTCTAACTTTGAATTTGAATTTCAATTTCCTTTTCCAGTCATTCTTATTTATTCTTTCCTAAAGTATCTAGTATTGTTTTTCTGCAAGGATACTCATATACTACTTCTCAATTCTAATTTTTGCAAGTGCAGCAGGTCAAACTCTGTCAATCCCACAACAAGGCATTCTCTATGTCCTTAAATTCCTTTGATGCCATTTTACTGTATTTTTTTTCTATATCCAAACTTTCAACATCCTTTTTAAAGATGAATAGCATCAAAACTATATATAGTATTAGCTTCAGGTATAAATTAAACAGATGTTAAAAAAAAGCTGGAGCTCTTTCTGGTCTTATTTTATACCTTCCAATTTATCCACCCAAGGGTGCAGTTACTCCTAGTCAGGAGCTCACAATAGTGCTACATTCTCGTCCTCTTTGACCTCTTGTTCCTTCTCAGAGCTACTACCTCCCCAAACACAGCCTTCCCCCCTCTGTAGTTCTACACTCCGTTTTATCCATATAACTATTCATCTGACCGTGTTAAAAGGCATCTCATTTGGACAGGCTCAGAATGCCAGGTGATCAAAGTGGTTTTTGTACAAAATCCTTGTCTTTATCCCACTTGGCCATTTGGATGGATTTCACACCTTCTGCAAGTTTTCACTCATGAAGTGTCAATTGCTCACTGACAATTAAATTTTGATTGTTGTCATTTAATCTTCTATTATTTACATAATTTTTATTTTTTATTATAAAGCCCCACAATAATTGGCATTTTAAAAATCAAAGTCACAAAATATCAAGCCAAATACTTGTAAGAAGCATCCTCAAGGTCCTTAGAAGCCAGCTAAAACACCACCTAATGCTTTATCCTTTGGAAGTCTATTTTTACCTTGTACATTGGTCAAAAAAAAATAGCAGCCTATTGTAATTAAGTAACATTAATGATATTATTGATAATGCTAGTTACGCCAACACCAGATCTCAAAAAAAGTAAACTGATTTCCAGAGAGACTCTGGTTGTTTCTAAGAGCAACAAGTTAAGCTGTTTGGAGCTATTTTCTCCAACTGAAACAATTTTTTGTCAGAAAACACATGGAGCAGAGCCACTAAAGCACAGGAAAAGCTTGTGTCCCCCCCCCCCCCAATTGCAAGCTATATTTATAACTGGCAAAGTATTGCCCTCCTCTTCAAAGACGAACTGCTGGTGAGGCTCTTCCTCCTCTGCCCACTATGCTTAAAATGTTCACAGCACGGATATTTATCTCCACAGTGGGAGGCCAAGGATTAGCCACAGCCTCCAAGAGGGTGGAGAGATTTAAAGGTCAATTTAATTAGCTCATTCTAATCTCTTACACATCTAATGTAAATGTCATTGTTTCCTAACTGCTACTTTAGCAGACAAGATTATATTTTAGAAACTTTGAACATATGAACTATGTGTTGGATACAATACAAATACTTCGTGTAACTAACCTAAAAAGGAAGCCTAATAAAAATTGTCACTGAGTCAGAGCTTTTCCTAAAAAATAGAAAAAAGGCAATAGGAAAATTCTAGTGGTAAAGCATGGAGATCTTTAGAAGAACAGTAATCTTTCAAACTGACTGGCTTAACAGCTTCTCATTGATTTAAATCTTTCCCATTTTGCGATGTCTGGACAAAGGCAAACAACAGTTTCTGGTATTGTGATCTCACCCGAAAGTCGTGGAACGCTGAAACGAGCTTCAGAAGCCCAATGTACCCTAAAGACAAATCAGATCACATCCCAGGCTATTTAAGAGTGCCTCTGGGCAAGCTTTGCATGAACGAATACGCAAAAACAAGTGCACAGATGATGCTCTGTGAAGACTGAAATCATAGGTCAGTGGAAAAGCCTGGCAGTGGTTCATCGCTGTTAGAGAATTACGTACACACGGTCCGGCTGTTCTCTGACAGCAGTTACAGTGGTGCTGCCTGGCCCATGCACAGCTTCTCCTGAAGACAAGCTTGCAGCTCCCCCCAACCTTTTCTTCTTTTTACAAGACCTCAGGAATGATGGATATGGATGGATTAGACCTGGATTACTGATTAAGCAGAATATCAGAGAGACACAGTGCCATACAACTGGGCATCAGTGCTCCAAGTTTTTTTTCTGTAATTTGAAACAAACAGCCCACTTCCGGGATGGTGTTCAGGACAGCGTTTTGCCAGTGATTACCAGAGAGAAGAAAGGCAAAGTGCTAGTATTTTAATGTAACAACAGAAGCACCAAACCCAGAGATGTTTGGTTTTGTCATATGGGGAAGGGTTAGGGAAGGCTTTGGGGTTTACTTTGTATGCTGGCACCGTGCATTCTACCGCTGCCATTGAGCAAGTTCATGTCTGGAAACACGGATAAGGAAACAAGACCAGGAGACAGTGATCTCCAACACTGACACCTGTTTAAGAAGTTTGGCATGTAGCAAAGCATACCTGACCACTAACACACTACAAGCACAGTCAGTGGTATGACCTCTTGCCTTCGGCAGCTGTACGGACAATACTGCACAATGATTTCTTGTTAGCTCAAAAGCAGGGCTCTCAAAAGACTTATGGTAAATGTCATGGGGCCTCCAAAAGATGAGGACAGACCACCTTTGGTCCTGTGGTGCACCTGTGAGTGCACCGTCTTTGCACTTGTCAGGGACCCGTCAGTCCCTTCTATGATCTCATTAAAATGTGGATGTACACACTCTGAACACCTATGAACATTTATAAGCAAATTGTATTCAGGGAGTGACTACTGTGGTGAAAGACATCAAAAAAAGAAAGGCGAAACACCAACTTTTTCTTTTTTTGCACTGAGCTATCATTCCAGGAGAAAGGTTACGGGTTCCTTGACTTGGTTGAGTGAGAGTTCAATGAATACAACATGTGATTCTTTCCTAAACCACGTTATCCTATTGAGACTGTAGGTCTGGATTTGGAGCTGTCTGCTTAAGGCATGCACTTGCTTTGGAAAGAGCTAGGGCTCTTTTTCTGGGAGCTTCTCTCCTTTACCCCTGCAAAGCTTGGCTTGATGCCTCACTTTCAACAGCTGTCTCTGTAAGAGCTCAGGGAGCGCCTACCAACTTACTGATCCGGTGTTGCCAGCACATGCTAAATTACTTTTTTCTACTTTGAATACCCAGTTGTGAATGACACTTAGTTTAGGCAAGGAACTGCTGAAAGCAAGGCAAATTAAATGGTTTTCTCTAAGGAAGACTGAGAGAAACTGGAGGTTAAAATTTCTGTTGCCATACATACTAGAGTTAAGTCCCACAGTCACTAAATTCTTATTTGGGCTCACAATTAAGGCACCAAACCCTAGAAAATAATATTCAGATTGCAAACGTCATTTTTTACATGCTGGAAAGACCACAAATGCCACAGTACAGTACAGCTGGCTCAACACCTTACTACTGCTGCTGCCTATGCCCACGTCAAACAAGATGTCAGCAGTTCTGAACATCTTGGTGCCAGTGTCCATTTAGGATCCACAAACTGTACACTTTGCTACAGATACCTCATCACGCTGTACCTCATTTACAGCATGACCTAGACAGGCTGGAGAACTGGGCAGAAAAAAACCTGATGAAATTCAACAAAGGCAAGTGTAGGGTACTGCATCTGGGGAGTAACAACCCCACACATCAGTACAGGTTGGGGGCTGACCTCCTGGAGAGCAGCTGTGTGGAAAGGGACCTGGGGGTCCTGGTGGACAACAGGATGACCATGAGCCAGCAATGTGCCCTGGTGGCCAAGAAGGCCAATGGCATCCTGGGGTGCATCAAGAAGAGTGTGGCCAGCAGGTCGAGGGAGGTCATCCTCCCCCTCTACTCTGCCCTGGGGAGGCCGCATCTGGAGCACTGTGTCCAGTTCTGGGCTCCCCAGTTCAAGAAGGACAGGGAACTGCTGGAGAGAGTCCAGCAAAGGGCTACCAAGATGATTAGGGAATTGGAATATCTTTCTTATGAGGAAAGGCTCAGGGACTTGAGGCTTTTTAGTCTAGAAAAAAGAAGACTGAGGGGGGATCTTATCAATACTTATAAATACTTAAAGGGAGGGTGCCAGGTAGATGAGAAGAGTCTTTTTTCAGTGGCGCCCAGTGATAGAACAAGAGATAACGGGCACAAACTTGAGCATAGGAAGTTCCATCTTAACATGAGGAGGAACTTCTTTACTTTGAGGGTGGCAGAGCACTGGCACAGGCTGCCCAGAGAGGTTGTGGAGTCTCCCACACTGGAGACATTCAAAACCCGCCTGGATGCCGTCCTGTGCAATGTGCTGTAGGTGTCCCTGCTGTGGCAGGGGCGTTGGACTAGATGATCTCCAGAGGTCCCTTCCAACCCTGACTATTCTGTGATTCTGTGATCTGACAGAACTTTTCATGCACTGACAGACTTACTGTGCCAAAATGACCAGCACAAGACAGTTCTTGCTACCAGGACTTTTTATGCATTTTATTAAACATCCAATTAAAAGATCATGGCTTAGGAAGACAATCCAGCTCCTAACGTAGTTGTTGCTGAGATATTTATTACTGACCTTGCTGTCTTTAGTTTGATGGTAGAGGTGGCTTGTTCCTTTCCAAACCAAGGGCCAATAAACAGAGGTATGAATTTCAGTGCAGAAGCACCAGCAGAGAGCTCTGATTAATATTTGTTTGTCTGAAGAAAGACATCATCTTAGACTGTAAAATAGTTTTTAAGCTCTTAATATGATGTCTTAGGATTGGATAATTCACACAAAATGTGAAAAAATATTCATAAGTTGACAAGAATTTGGGTGATCTGAAGTTTAGATACTTGAAAAGAAAATATTAAAGGCTGACTTCTGAAAAATGAACCTAGAATTTGCATTATTTACCTGATGCCATATTAGGGTCTGGACTATAAATCCTTCTGTATAGAAAACTGTGAAAGACATCGAAACATAAGGAGATACCCACATCAGAAGAAGTGAAAGATACTGAGTTCATATGGTTTGTTATTACAGAAATTGCTTAAAAGCAGGAACTCTCAATTTTCATTTTAGATTTAAATCTTTTCCATGGAAAAATACACACAGAGAAATAACAATAATCTCTAAATTAAAAAGAACTTGTAGACCATCTGCTAAAAGTTCTTTATGAATTCTTTGTCCTGTACAGAGAACCTCTACAAACTGCTCCTGCAGACAGGCAAAGTCAGACCTGAGCATGTCTCCTATTAAACTAAGTACTAAACCTTTAAGGAAAATCAGTTTTGCCCACCCCTGTCTCCAGTAGAAGGCTCATTCGGTACACTGGGACATTGGTGCCCTCTGGTAAGATCGATTCTATGTTACTGGGCAAGAACCCAGTTTCCCTCTTTTGCCTAGCAGAATCCAGATGTGGGATTCAGCAGTAACTTTAAGCAAGAGCAGATGTGCTGGTGCATAGTAAAGTAAGTTTCCCTTTCCAGAGCACCAGCAGCAGAAGCATTTGTAACTGTAGTAGATCCTATTTTTCTAATTTGTTGGGGGGCATTAAGCTAGCTGCTTGCCTGTTAATCTCTCATATTTTTGCAGTTTACAGAAGCCACTCCTGTAATTCTTCTGACAGAACTGTACTCTTGGATTTCGTAAGATAAGAAATTATGTCAACCAAGTGGAAAAGAAACTCCAAAGTTACCAGAGCTACCCCACATATTTTGGAAAAAAGAGGCCTTTCTGTAGAATAACCTTTGCAAAACCAGTACGTAAGCTGTGGGGGAACACAGAAACTGAAAATTAGTTTAGGACTGTAGTGAGGGATTTACTTCCCTTTTTTTTTTCCTTTTCTGCTAGAAACTCTCAAGCACTTTCTTGTCAATGTTAGCAGGATCTTAAAGAGTTAGGGATTCTTCTTCAATGAAATAGAAGACGCTAAAAAATACAAAGTCAATTTTACCCTATCAAGGCAAAAATCCTCATTATTTAATGCTCTGGCTTGTGGAATTGACACTTTTAAAAATTATCTTCAATCTGAGATCCATACGTACTTACTTGTAACATCCAACAGCACAAAACATAACAATAATCTCTTTCCCTTTGACAATTTATAGTCTATGTAAGTGATTTTTCCATTATTCAAATGCAATTTTGATTCATACTGACTAATCATCACCTCTCCTTTCTAAGAAAAAACAGCCAGACCATTTTTTAATTTGATGCAATAAATATCTTAGTAATATGTGATCACCAAGAAGGAAGATCGGGGTCTGATGAAAGACTTTTTTGACATAAGAACAAAGTTTCTTCACCTAGATTGACAACTTAATTTGTTCTAACAAGTTTCTATAGGCAGCCTTTGAATAAAACTCAAGGTTTAACTAACTTCTTACTGTATTTTCCACATTGCTGTCCACAATAAAGAATGAATCACCAAAAAACCCCCACTCAGTATTAGCAAACACACACGTATCTCCAGGAAACTTTAATCCTAGTTCAGTACTAATCAAAACATTTCTCAGAGATGCCCAACCAGCTATGAAAGACAGACAGACGTAGGACAGATTACCAAATATACCTCAAAAAATGAGTTGGTTTTCATTATATAAAGGGAGGAAGTCCATTACAGAAATCGTAATTGGCATTACTAGAAATGGCTTCCTGTAAGGCATGAACTATATACAATTTAAGGAATTCCCCGGACTCTGAAGTCAGACTGCTTGTAGGAAAAACCCTGTACTTTATGAGATTTAAATCCCTCCTCAAGGATAAGAAGAGATCTCTGTAAGAGAAGATCCCTATACTAACCATTCTGTATGTGAACTAAGCCTACATGCCAAGCAGTCCACAAAATTACTGTACAAAGTGAGTAACACAATGTCAAGAATTAAAATTAGTATACCCCAGTAATTAGAGCATACACTACCAAATTCTCTTCATGAGGTAGGGTTTTTTTAGTCTTTCCTTATGAGTAAGCACTGTCTGCCCTCTGGAACAACTCATCAAGGATATCTGCAGAACATTCTGAAAACAAAAACGTTTAAAATGAATGTTCTTCCTGATTTAAACTGATGTGTCTGACTAATGAACAAGGTAATTGGGTTTATTTATCTAAACCAATCCTATCTTGCTCAATAATGGGAATGACATTGTTCGCAATTGATTAGGACTCCCTTCCCGTAAATCATTATATAAGAAAAACTATCCAGAGAAAGTTATTTGCTATCTCTTCCATAAGATTTCCCTCAGTTCAATACGGCACAGGCTTTTTCCAATTCATGTGTGGCTCCGAGTATAAGACAATCATTTTAACCAATATTCATTGGAATAACTTCCTTGAAGACAAAGATTATCTGAAAATAAAGTATATACAGTGAGTCTCCCTTTGTCAAATTAGATTATATTTTTAAATCACAGAGAATGTAACATTAAAATGAAATAAACTTCTACTTTTAATAGGGATAATCCCTATCACACATGGGGTGTATTAATGTAAAAATAATTTAATTATTTTTAATTAATTAATATTAATAATTAAAATTCTTTTTATTATGTGTATTTCTGTAAAAATAATTTCATTTTTAAAGTGTGTTCAAAATACATTACTACTTTGAGCATTTTAAGAAAATTTTTTATCAGAACAGTCCAGTAGAATAAGAATTCAGAGTGATAAACTGCTCGGACTGAGCCAAAAAAGAATAGTGAATGCAGACATTGTCTTCCCTTGGGTCAAAATTAGTATTAACTATCTTCTATTTTTTGCTAAATATACCTGAAATGCTAAATAGCATTGAAGAATTTTTTCTAAGTACTCCATAATTTTGTTGAATCAAAACCCAGCATGTGGTTGCATTTTTTTCTGTTGGATTGTTGTTTGGTTACATTGTCAAAAAACCCAAAACACGTAGCTACAAAGAAGTAATTTTTTTTTTTAATCTGAAAATATGGACACTTTATTTAGTGATAATCCTTTAACATTGTTTTATCACCGTTATCATTAACAAATCCAAAGAGCAGTATAACACAGCTACAACAGGAATTTCTGTTGTAGAACAGTAGTGGAGACGGAAACATTTCAGTGCTGTGGAATGCAGCATTTTCGATTATGCTAAGTTTGCCATTTTTAACTAATGACAGCATCTTGCCTTCTAATACATTTACAGAAACATAACTTGGATTGCCTAGTAGTGTCATCACCCCATCTTCTAAAAGATACCAAGCATGAGCTGACACAATAATTTTAAGTTTAGGAGCAATCACATGTCCTTCCTCTTTGACACACTGATCCTTTTCCTTTGTCAAGAAAAAGGAAATCTTTGTATAAAGGGATCAAATAACTTCCCAAATAATAGGATCCTTTTTGGCCCATCAGGAAAATTGAACCAGAAATGCAATTTGATATAACTGCTTTAACTATTGGCCTGAGTCTTGGTGTATTTCCTCTAGAACAGTTCTTCAGTAAACAGGGTAATGAAAAATCACGCTATAGGATCACAACAGCTCTACCAAAAGAACCCAACCCAACCCAACCCAACCCTCTTCTCCACCTACTGGCAAAACATCTTACCAAAGTCACAGTCACCGTATATTGAGATCCATAACCTAATCTCCACCTACACTCCTGCAAGCGTGTTTTAACCCATCTACACATTTTTAACATGTTGCTTGCTATTGAAAAGGGGAAAATCGGTAAAGGGGATAGCTGAAGGACTTTGATGTAAATTTTGGTTGCAATATTCAGTCTGCTCTATGCAGCAAGAATGGGAGTGTTGGGACAAACGCTTTCTGTACAATTTGTTTAGCTACTTGAAACCGTTTATTAAATACCTTCTCCTAATATATCTCAGTGACAGGCTACAAACACAGTTGCAGCCCACATCAAAATAGTTTAAAAGAGCATGCCCGGAAGCGGCGCTGGGTTACGCAGCAAGTGCTCCTTAGGACAGGACATCTCACAGCGTGACTGCAGAAGGAATTGTTCCTGTGACTGAAATAGTGTGCATTAGGAGCAGCTAATGGAAAAGGGAATGTCAGTGGGTATTGGCAAATCAGACTGAAGCAGAGTTCAAGAACTTTCTTCTGCAAAGACAGAAAGAGGCTTTGACTGCAAGGAACAACCCTGCCAAATTGAGAGCGATTCCTTGTTTTGCTGTATCTGCTCTACGCAAGCTATTTGTTTCCAGATCCTCTTAACAACGGAAATGGAGACATAATGAAGCAGTGTGAAGTTGGCGGGCCACAGGTCACTCTTTGCTAAACAAAAAGAGCATGGAAAAAAAAAAAAAGGCTGTGGTCGTTTCAGAAAACACATCTCACATAGACACACCACTGAAGCAACTGTTATCTAAGTGACCCAGCTGAATAGAGCATCTCTTGTCAGTAGTGTCCAGACATTATTTTTTCCTCATTCCTCATTGCAAGAGGTATCACCCCACAGTTTTAATAACATGGCTTATGACTGGGAGGTACTCTAACGGGAAACAAGGAGGACGAAAGATAGCAGGAGGGTAGGAACCAGAAGGCAGCTAGGGCAGGCAAAAAGGTGACATAGAGATGTTCTGCTTGCAGGTGCAGGAAGGAGTAGAAAGAGCGTTGTCTTCTTCTCTTAGTTTTCCTCCAACTTACACAAAAATTAAAGAACTTTATTTCAGCACATTGGCCTGTTTGTTCACAACTGCAGCATTACTAACCTTTAAAATCTGTATACATCACCACTTTAGGTGTTTTGAAAACAAACTTACCTGAAAGTCTTGATCATCAATTCCAAACCTCTCTCTTAGATTACGGAAAACCATTGGACAATATTCCTTAAATTTGAAATGACTTGGCATGTTTTCTCTGAAAGAATATAAAACCAAATCAACTTCATTCACCTGCATATGCAATAAGTAACTCTAGAGTATTCTGTCTGCATTCTGTTCATACAAAACAGAGGATAAGGAGATTTACAATCTCTACTCTACTGTTTTCCTTTTTTTCAATGAAACTTGGTCTCACCCTGTTCTTTTCTTTTTTTCTTATGATGTTTAATACATTTATATGTATTTGTCTCTAACAAGCTACAACATAACTGGATGAAATAAACATGAACTATATTTTGCTAACTTTGGAACCTGGACTTAAAAGCAGAAAAGGATGTTTCCCCATTGCCCTAAAATTACTTCAAAGGTGAAATCTTAGATTGGATTACACAAGAATTACTATACCATCTGTGACACCAGAAAGTACTGACAGTGCCAAGGCTTCAAGAAAAATGGACTCATTCAGTACAGGGCTAATTTTAATATGCTGGTGTTAATTTCAGACTTACACATGAGAAAAGTTATTTTGACATTTGCCACAGAACAGAAGATCCAAAGTAGCAGAATTATTCCTTTTTCCAAATATATTTTTGAATAAAATTCAGGTTATACACAAAACAGCATTAATAGTTTTGTATGTCTGTACATACTGTTCATGGACCATTTTATTTTTAAAAGACACAGTTATTACATGAAACATTCTTAATACTTTTGGAGTTTCTATATAATTGGTATGAATTCCTATTATGGATTATAAAAAGATGAACATTATCATCTTTGATATATGCTTAAAATTCTCATTCTTGTTCAAATATTTCATTCAATAAAAAGAGCATGCACATGAATTTAAGTTTTTAAAAATACCCAAATAAATGCTTATATCAGCCATAAATACCAAGAAAGGATCACCTTCAATATGTAAGATACTCATAAGGCAATAATAAACCATATGGAAGAAAAAATACTACCCAGCAGCCCCTGCTGTTGCTTTTCAGAACAGCACAGATGGTTATGTTTATCGCAGGATTAACTTAATCATCAAAACTTCAGTCCCATCAACTGAAAAATAACAGAGTTCATAGTACTTCATAAAAATATCACTGCCACTATTCACTTCTACAAAGAATTGTTACTTGTACTTACTTGTTGAAAAGGTGATTGTCCACCTTTATCTTTGAGTATGCTTTGAAATCATCTGGCATCAACATAACGGGGATTTGAACATGGCTCAGTTCATTGATCTAGAGAAAACAGAATATATTTAGTTGCTGATGTCTTTGCAAAGATTCTGCACGTGTCTTAATTACAAAAATGTTATTCAGTCTACTGTTTCTGGCATGTATGTCCTGGGAGCGAATGTAAGTAGAAGAAAAATTCACAAGCAGATTTATTCTTTCCAGATTAAATGCAATTACAAGATAGACACTTTGGAAAAGAAGAAACAGCATTCCATATTTATACCAGTTTCAGAAAAAAAAGCGCTTCAAAGCACACCTGGAGTGTACTTTTTATGGAAGGTCAACAAGGATGCCAGCAAAATAGTCTTTAATGCCAACACACTGTTCTTGTTTCGTCAAGTGAGCTACGCTCTCCAAAGATAACTCAAAATCTGTATTTCAAACAACTATTTACCTTTGCAGCTTATGAGCTAGTCTTACATGTCTGTGCCTTGAACTACACAGTGAAAATAAAATGAGATTTTGCTTACATGCTCAATAAGCAGAGGCTTGTTTCTTCCAGTAGCACAGAACTCAGCTGAGTTTTTGCAAGTCACAGCATTTAGGCACTTTTTTTTTGATTGTTCAAGTCGGACAAAGTATTTAAATAGCTAAATTTTTGCTTAGAAAGAGGTGCAGAAGTAACTTCTAAGGTTCTCCTTATTTTGTTATATTTATGAGGACCATCTATTCTTTCTAGTTGTGAAATAGTCAGTCTTCTCAAGATTAGAACTTTTCATATATATTTGAAATCCACTTCTGGCCACATCTTTATGATAAAATGTAGACAACTTTACCATTACCTAATTTGTAGGCACGTTTTTATTATTGCATGTATCAATCTACACTTACTTTATCAAATTTTAACTAAAACATGATAAACAGAGAGAGAATTGTGAGCTTGCAACGGTGCTTTCAAATCACGAATGAGATATCCATTACAACAACAGTCACCAAATACCCATGACATACATTTTACCTATGTTCTTACGCTGCCTCTAAACGCTGGTCACGCATTTCGATTTACCCGGTCAAATATTTTTGCTCATGCAGAGCACATTTTGCTTCAGCAGTTTTCTACACGGCTTAGGGGAAAACCCACCCTACATGAATACAAATGTACAAATGTACACTGGGGGTGGATATAGAAAACAGCAAGGAGCCTTTTAGCTCTTAAACAGAGGAAAGCAACCAACACACACAGGCAGGTCCGGCAGTCTCATCACTTTTCAGTACTTTCAAGTCCCAGTAATGTTCCCTGCCATGTCTCATTTTTATTATTCAGATCGCTGCAGCCCACATGAAAAAGGATAAAATCTGTTGAATTTACTTCACAGAACTCTTCTTCATAAAGTCGTGAAAAGCTCTAGATAGAGGCATGGCAGTTAAATAGCAGAGTGGAGAAAGGAAACATAAAGATGTTTAGGATGGGCTAAACGTGCTTTGCTCCTTGGAGTTGTAGGGAGAATGCTCTTTCCTCCTTCCAAAGGGAGAGAAAGAAGAAACTCCAGTAAATTTTTGAAAACACAGCTGTACAAACCTAATAAATCACGCTGACACCTCATTAAATACAACATAAAATAACAAAACGTTGATCGAAAATCACTACATCTAACAAACATGCTCTTTACTACAGTTGATATCGCTGTACATCAATCTCACCCTGAAACCAAAGGGCAGGTTCATGAGTCTGCAAAACTAGTCTAGCTGTTGTACAAATAAAACTAGAAACAAGTACATGTATTACACGGAGATATGAAACTTTAGATTTGCTTATACGGAATTACCTACTCTCTTAGACTGCCAGATTGTACAATAAATTCCACGCTTGAAAGAGAGCTAACAGAGACCTATATGCATTTCCACCCTTGCCAAAAGTGATCCCACGAATATCTTCCATTGAACACTGTCAATAACGCTGAATTCATGTCTTCAAATGACCCATCTACAATTTGCAAGTTGGCTTGAAAATTTGGATTTTAGATTATCAGAACTGCATTGACCAAATTTTCACATGCATTCACTTTTGTAATTTACTGATATAAATGCTGAATACACCTATAGATTTGCTTTCACACTGTGAATATTTAAATTTATGCTATAACTGCACAGTTTTAATTGTGCCTGTAGGCCTTACAAATGTCATCTGCATAGCGCAACAATATAGCCAAATGTGCTCGTATTTGCATACTTCAGAGATTCTTTTATTCTAAACAAAAATTCCAAAGTAATTCTCCCAGGAAGTTCCCTACAAGATGTCAATATGCACACCCCCACCCCCACCCCCATCAAATCAGGCAAAAAATGCAGCCTCACAGAAGCTTTCGGTTTGGTTGTGGTTTTTTTGTGGGGGGGGGATTTTCTCTGGGGGCATTTTGTTGGGGGGGGTGGATGTGGGTTTGAGATTCATTAAAGTCTGAGGTATGTAAAAGCAATGTCTCTAATATTTTAGGGAATTCCTCTCTAGCAGGAGAGGGAAAAAAAAAAGCAGGTGATGAACACACAGTAGAAATGACCTTTGGTATAGCACACCAGCTGAGTAATGGCATGTCCCAGCGGCACAGGCCATTAATTAATTTAAACCTTTCAAGTATAAGGTCTGGTTCTTTGTGCAATAGTACATTTTTAGGATAGATTTGATGAGGCCAGATTGGAAAGTGCACACAGGACAGAAAGGAATACCCATGTCATTAGATCTTGGTGGAAACTGGAACCACATTGTGGGGGGAAGGGAGAAGAAACAATATCCAAAACTCCCCCACAAACAGCTCTTGAAAAGCTAAAAGAAAAGGGAAAGGTCAGAGGGATCAATTCCCCACTTTGCCATCACCGTGTAAAGAAACAGTCACATCTGAAAGACACTAAATATGAAACACAAAGAAGACATTTTGAGCCTTCCAACTCATCTCAGATGAAAATTTTGCTTCTTTTTCTCTGTGTTTGAAAGTCAAGCGTGACACAACATTTTAAGTAAGATGCATGTAATACATTTGCCAAGTATCATGTGCATCTCTTTGTGTTACCAGTTAATACAGCTGGCTCCCTTAGCAATAGCAAATGAAATGTGACTGTAAGGATGAAAGTTCAGTGTTCCCAATTACAACTGAAACTGTGTTACAATAGCTGTAATAATTACATAAGAAATAAGAAATACCCATTTTCCTCTAAGGAGTGCTTCTGAGTGTAACAAAATCATAAGCAAGAAATAATTTCCCACAAGAGATAATCACGACGCATAAACGAAGCAGGAAGAGCTCACTGGACAGAGGACTGACTTGTTGCTGAGGTCTCAGGATCAAACAGTCATTTAATTAGAGTTACTTCTAAAACAATCCACATTTATAGCATCTCTACAATAAATGCATATGCATCATACTGAGAAAGTTCTCTTAGTCCTGCAGCCTGCATCCTTTAACTGCCTGATTTGTTGATGCCAATTCAAAATTTTGCTGCAGTTTGTCTTGTTATTTGAAACAGACAATGCTTACCGTATCTTTGAGGAATTTAAATCCCATATAATAGCCTCAGAGAATGGATGATTTTAAACATGAAAGACTAAGATTTTAGTTGTGCAGCAATCATGCATATTATGTATAAATACCTCATGTCTATTAATAACATTTGTAAACTCATGCACACAACATATTAAGAAGTGACCCAGAAACCTCCCTTTAAGTAATTTATTCAAATAATCTTCTGTTATACTGGTAGAAAACCAGGTGGTTATGTGAGATGGAGACATCCCCCGCGACTTAGAAGCTTTAAGGAAGAACAATTTTAAATGCCTTGCGCCTTTAAACACCTGGTACAAAAAACAGGGGGTGACGTGAAAGGAGGCTTTCAGGCAAAAACCGACTGATTGCAACTCATTTTGCTCCCGCAGGTTTAGGATTGAATTCACACTGTCAGGAAAACAGAGGTTGTAATTAAACTGCAAATAAGAGAATAATAAAAAGCCTACTGGACATTGAATAAATAGTAAGACTCAGCTGGTAATGATTTTGAAATTAGCACACAGAGAGGTGTTCCCACAAAGCCATCTTATATTGGTGACATTTCAAATAAGCTTCTCTAATTTATATGATTTGAAATCAAGCAATGAATATATCATAAATTGTTAGGCATTATTAATGGCCCTTATTTAATTCAGATACATTCACCCTAAACACCACATTACCAGGGCAATGCATAATTAAACATTAGTTTTCATTCTGTCAGAACATAAGCAGCAATAAATTGCTTATATGCAAAGCAGACAATGGGATATTTAAGCAGCATATAATAAAGGCAATTTGCAGCATATATTGCGTGTTTAGCTACAGGAGCCAGAACAATGATCCTATTCTCCAACAGATACAAGCTGATGCCTATCACTACGATGCTGCAGCAAGAAACCTGTGTAACACATTACAGCTGCTACTACTCATTAAAAAAAACCCAACAACAAAACCCCCGTACAAAATCAAAGAAGCCATGTACATCAATGTCCAAAATGCCATCCCAAGCACATCACGAATCACATGCAGACTACTTAGTGATGCCTAGTGGCTCCTTTTGAAACTCTCTTCCTATTTAAAGCCTTCATTCTGTACATGGTTTCTTGCATTTAATATCTCAGCTTTAATATACAGCATAGATACTTTAATTTAACATATGAGCCAGGCAGACTCGCTGGCCGAACCTAGCGAGGAATTAGGTGTTTTGACACTGAACAGCTTGATAAAACATGGCTCTTGGCAGTTTCACAAGCAGGAAAACCCCTGCTCCTGATGCTGGATGAGGCTGGAGTTGTGGAAGCGCTACTTTCTTTTCAGCTCCGATTATCGCCCAGCTCTCTTTCTGAACTGAAAGCCAGCGCACAGCACTCTGATCTGCTGAGACAAACAAGCTACAACTGGTTTGTTACTCTGAGAGAAAGTCAAGTGCATTTTTCACAAGTTTGTGTATTTTTAAACAGATTTTGGAAGAAGTAGGAGTGGAAGAGGCTTTGGAAGAAAGAAATTATTGAGATCCAAAAATAGAATTGAACTTTTAACACCACCAGCAGCTCTGAGATTTTTATGTTCATTGTTTACTTTCTGCATCTCAGTTTCTTCTTTGGCAAGGAAACTTTGCTCTGAAGAGAAAAAAATATCAGACAGTACTTTTCGTTCAGAAACGAAGCCACCATTTTGACAGGGCCGCAGACTTTATTGAAGGCACGGTTAATTCATTTAGTGGTCAGTTAATACTTGCACAGGCAAGCCTATTGGCTTCTAATGGATTGCTCTTACAAAGCAAGGCTGGAAAATAAGAATGCAACAGAGGAAAACTGTTGGGGGGGTATAAAATTTCACATTTAGGAGACTCCTATCTTTCATTCGTCTGGCACCTTCTTGATAACTGAACACCCTGCCGGTCTCACCAAACACAGCATTTTCCTGATTACTGGAGTACAATCATCTAGATGCTTCTTAATCTTACTCGTTCTACTATCCTGTAAAAAGCCATTTCCAAAGCTGTTCCTGCTCTGCAAGGAGTAGGGGTTTAGGTTAAAGCCAAGGGGCCGGGTGGTGACAGGCAGAGCTATAGGCAGCCGTTTACATCCTCTCCTTCCCAGATGTGGAACCCGCCGCACCATCGCTACTGGGACAGTAAACGCCTTGTGTTGAAGTATAAACTGAAAGTGAAGTGATTATTTTACAACTCTTTGAAATCTACCTTGAAGGGTCTGAAAAGGGTGGATGAGGTCAGCAGCTAATCAATTTTGTGGAAGACATTTGCCTGTTACAGGGCAAAACCATCATTTGATAAATGTCATTTGACAGTTTAAATTACACTCAAAGCCATTCTTGCAAGAGAAATAAAAGGTTAAGCTAAGTTCTGCTGTACAGAAATAAATCAGTTCAGCAAAATGCTCCTTAATTTGTTTTAAATGAGGTTTTCATCATTTCAATCACACAAAAATTCATCTCTTTTTTTTTCCCCCTAAAAGCACAAGGTAAAAAATATCTACCCAGACTTTTTTTTATTTTTATTAACTACACAATGTACAAGGAGTTTAAATGGCATAGGAGACTTCTCGTATATAAGTAATTTCTGGTTACCTATTCAGAAGCAAGTCTTGAAATTAAAGCAATTATGTGACCAAGAAAAACACAGAGTAAAGTATTCAATTGTCTCTGATTCTTTAGGATCATTTTAATTTAAGGTATATGGAGAGAAAAAAACCTAAACCAACATAAAAGCTCACCTAGCTGCCACAGTAATAGGCATTGAAGTTTTACATGTCTCAAAACATCTACCAGTAATCACTAGAGCAGCTTCATGTTTTTACAGCTCAGGTGATACCTGTCATTAGATTGCTGGCTTTCAATGAAATTGAATAATCTAATGATAGAAAAGTAGGCCCAATTGAACCAGATGTTTTTCAAATTGCAGTAAGGCAATAGACATACTTTTCCCAAAGTACTAAACACAGAATATTTGAAATACTTTGCAAAAATATTAAGTACACTTCATGGATTTAGAAATTCTGAGAAATGAACACATCAATTACAGATTCTTTACTTTTAATCAGAGCAGCAGCAAGACTTTTCTGAAGTCTTATGGTCTGACTTTGAATTACAAAAACAAAACAAACCAAAAAATTTCCCAGCAACCCCAGATGTTTTAGTGAGACCTTTTAGAACAGTACAAGGATATCTTTGGGAAGGGAATGTCTGTAGTGCATGCATCCACGTGGAAAACAGGATATTGTGACAGACTCGAGAAAGACCCGAACGGGATATTGTGCCACACCAAATACCGTCCCAAAACAGAGGAAAAAAAAATGGTTTTGAAGAACATTCATTTCTTGGTGTTGATCTTTAAATTTGGAATATCAGGATTTTATAGCTTGGTTATCACTCCTGTTCAGAGAGTCTGGAGTGACAGTGTTTGAAGAAGCCACAACAAAAGCACCAAAATCACACTCCCTTTACAAATGTTTTGATGCAATTTTTTAAGTCTTTCAAGTCTCTTGGACATTTGCACAGCCTAGAAAATCCAGAACATCTGCTGTATACTGTCAGACAAGCGTAAAGCCACATTTCTACAGATTTGGTTAAACTTCCTGTGAATCTGCAAAAATTAACGCTTCATAATGTGCCAAATAATCAAAGACCAAATATAAATTAAGCAGCTCAGATATAATGCCTGTCATGGTAATCCCTCACTCTCTCAAAAAGCTAGGACAAATGCAATACTGTGTAAAAGATACTAGTGTACATTAATGAAATGGAAAATAAATTAATAGAAATGTGACTTATTTGTAGTGGAGATTTTTGACATGCAAACCAGTTTGAGTAGCAAATGGCATACTAAAAGAAACTGCAGTCTCAGTCCAAAAAGGAACTGTAAGCAATGGAAGTCCTTCAGATTTGGACGATTTGCAATGCACACAATACAGATGAGCTCATCCTTGTTTGCTAATGGAATGGTTAAGAAGAAAACAAGACAAGGCATACAGCTCAGACAACTTAACAATTTGCAAGCTATTAGCTAGTGGGCTTGCCACAAAATTGATAAAAGAACATTTTATTTTTTGAGCAGAAATATCTCAAGTCATCTTTTTTAAACTCCAACTTATGTGCTGGGAAGTTGAGGCACTTTAATACAATCTTTCATAGCAATAGGTATCTTCAGTTAACTGTTTGAAATACTGACTTAAAATACAACTACTTGTCACAAGGTCTGACAGCAATCTGGTCTAAATTTTTCTAATTAAAGAACAAAACCCTTATCTGGCAACAGATAAACTTTAAGTTCCCTTGGCTTTGTCCTGAAAGCTTCATAAGAGACTATCTAAACAGAGGAGGATGCTAGAAGGCAACAAGTATCCATTTATGACAGAGAAAGTTTTAACAAAAATAAGATCAATTCTACATACAAAGCAATACACAGCTCACAGATAAATGTTCTGCTGATTTTCTAAATGATCTATTGTGGATCCTGGAAGAAGAGTTCAACAAGCAGTAACAAAATGAAATAAAATTACATTTATATTCCATGAATCATGTTATTCAGATTTGGAAACCAACCAACCAACCAGAAAACAGACTTAAAGGAGTCTATTAAATAATGCTCATCTCTTATAACAGCTTTTAAGATTATATTTTTCAAGTATAATTTTTCTGAACAGGAAAAATGAGTTCATGAAGTTAAACATAAAATTCCAGTAAGCAGTTGAACAAACACGGAGATGCTGTAGCCTCACCTGAGTGTTATAACTGCAAAATGAAATTCAATAGAAAAAAATTCTCTTCAACAGAGAAAGGCAAAGTATAATGGGAAAAGAAACCTAGGGAACCATTTCACATGTAACACATGCAACTCAGCAGCTTAGTAAAGAGGAAGGCTTTAAAAGCATCCTGCCTAAGAACGACAAACTGGGATGGCTGCAGAATAAATGCCATAAAGCTACAATTTATGGCATCAGATGGGCTTCATTATTGTTCAGAAGCAGTAACAGATGTAGAAAACCCAATTTTTTGGTTATATTTACACTGGCATAATGAAGGTAATGTATTTCACATTCTTATTCTTATTCTTGTTCTTAGTGATAAAGGAGAAGGAAGACCAACTTGTGAATAGGTTTTTTGATAACACACTTCAATATGCTGTCACACATTCCAACCTCACAAATATGTTAATATTTAGGAAATTTTTGACTTGTCAAAAGACGACATTAAAACATGATTCTTTCCGGCCATTTCTGACTCTGGATTAGGTGAAGGCTGAAGCTGTGAGGCAAATTTTCTGAAAACAGAAGCAATACCATTTGCATTATATAGATCTAATTTATGAAGTTAACAACTGAACACGAGTGACACCAGAAGCAAGTACACAAAGGTGATACTACAAGTATTTAACTGTTGTTTAAAGCAGTACAGCAGTTGTTCTTGGTAACGTGGACCTTGCAGAGTAATCGGTGTGTACAACGTACAGAACCTCCTCTGCCAGCACGCGTTAACCTTCAGCTACAAAACCATTCGTCAGCTCTCAACACATATCCTCCAGGAGAAGTAATTATTTTCTGTGCAGCACCATGCAAAATACCATACTTGAAGTCCAAATGGGTAAGGTAAGTATTGCATTTCCCCTGGTGTAGAGAAATCCCTTCATTTATCTCCCCGATGTATCCCGGTGGCACTGTATTCCTCTTGTATTTACCATGTAGTTTTTTAACTTCAAAGCAGTGTAATGCCTGAGGTCAGGCTAACGGGTCCGTAGTCACCTGGGAGGGTTACCAGTCTTCCACATTTTATCAGGATGCCATCCAGACATTTTTTGTTGCTACATGCAGCCACTCTATGGGCTCTGTTTATAAAAATGCTGTCAGAGCAAAAGCAGAAGTTGTTGCTGGTGGGGACAGTATGACAGCTCCTGGGAGGAGAAGTGAAAGGCCTCACGGCCCAAGGGAACCAAAAAGAGCTCCAGCTGGGTGGCCACCTCAGAACAGCCATTTGGGATTGCTGAAGTGTTGTTTTAGGACTTTCCTGTCCCCACCTTTGGTGGTTATTGAGGAAGGAATCTTTGTCCTCTCAAATATAGTTTCTAAACATGCATTACTCTCCCCTTCTGACAGATATATTAAAAATACACATTCACTCATATACATATATGCTCTGCAGCTTCTTGCTGCTGGTACCATGCGTTTATGTGCCGGTTGTTCGGTATTTGGGAAAGAACAGTATCCTGGTGTGTTTACAACGACCCGGGTTTTGCTTCTGCTCTGGATATCCTTTTTCCACACAGAATCCCAACTTATTTTGGCAGCAGCGCTATATACAAAACTTCATGGATTTATTATCTTTACTTATTGGATATTAACTGCCCAGATATAACAACCGCAATGTTCGTCTTGCTGCAGGCTGACTATTTAAATGACCGCTTGGGATTTCATAACCCCAGAAAGCCTTCCCACCCCGCAGAAGAACAGGGGTGTGAAGGGAGGGCACAGCGGAGCCGCCAGTGGCTCATCAGCTCCCGGGTCCCATCACCCTCCTAGCTCGATTAAACTGGAAGTTGAAACGATTAAACAACTCAAGGTAAACATCTTTTTTATCCCTTGATGTGAAATGAAATATAATTTGGTAAAAGCAACATAATATAATCGCACGACCTTTTTCCTGAGTTTACAGGTCAGACTTTTGTTACCGGTGGATTTCATGAGCTTAGGGGGACAACAGGACACGTTCAATAGGCAAGAGGACATAAATCCACTTTCTAT
The DNA here is from genome assembly GCA_017639485.1 of Pluvialis apricaria. NCBI lineage: Eukaryota > Metazoa > Chordata > Aves > Charadriiformes > Charadriidae > Pluvialis > Pluvialis apricaria. The sequence goes on along the minus strand of CM030008.1, from coordinate 21,212,637 downwards.
TTATATTTGTCGTAGCCCATAAATAAAAAGCAACTCCGGTAGTTTTAGTGCCGTTAATCTGAACATGCACTGGTGTCACGGTGCCTCTGACGGGAGATCAAACAGAAATTACCAAACTTCGTCATTCAGTAAACACGGCAACAACAAAACACCACTTTTACTGTAAAGATAAAGACTAAAACAAACTGTAAAGATAAGACATTTTTCGGTAGTAGTTTCTATTACACTACCCATGGCAACATTGTTTCAAACCCAGTCAAAAAGCATTTTTCCCATGATTAGGTGGCTGATGCCAGTATTGGATCAGTTGCCACTCATTCCCTCTACTGGACTCCGGAATCACATTTCCAAGACTCAGAGAGCAGAGCCAGTCCAAAGAAACTCTTTCTCATCACTGACATTTGACTCAGGTTATGTATTGCTGATGAATAGCACCCGAAAGGAAAGCTATCTTTTTGATTATCTCCATACTTGAAAATCCAAATTAAAAACTTTTAACAGATTTATCACTTAAGCAAGAATTTCATATACAAATGTTTTACACATGCATATACATAAAAATTAAAAATAGCCCTGAGCTACCAACACACATTTTCAACCATCAACGCTAATCTTGATGTATAAGACTCTCCAATGCAAATAAAAATAAAATTTAAAAAATTAAGAGTTCTGAATAATGCACCCACAGTGAGCGCAACATTGCATTTCTGAAGATCTGAAACCACGTAGTATCAAACCAAGTAATATTTTGGGGACCAGAGGCAGGAGCAGGCTGCCTGTGCAGAACAAGGGCCAGTGAACTCAACTCGCAGCTGCTTTGCATCACCGCACCAGCACAGGCGATCTGGAATGTGCACCCTTATGCCCTCCGCATTCCTCTGCACACACATACTCATTTTTCCATTTTCAGTCCTACTAAGACATATTTTTTGAAAAACAATGTTGAAAAGAAAACACTGCCCTTAGTTTTAATTTGAATAAAAACCTAAAGAACTGAAAAAAAAGATTATTTTTTTTTGAAAGAGAAACTCACAGTAAAAACTATTGCCATTTTTCTCAAGCAGACTGAGACCAAAAGTTGCCGTACTTTGTAAAACGCATCATAAAGTGAAAAAAAACAGGAACCTGCACTAATGATGGGACTTCCTGCACACAAGACAGCCATTAATTTCTACTGTTAATTAATTTCTACAGTGGCAGAAAGGTGGAGTGGCTGAAGGGTAAGGTGGTGGCCATCCAAGCCACAAGGAGTCAGAGGGAAGCACACATGCAGCAAGTTAAGGAACATGCTGGTCATTTTTCCACCATCAGGAAAGATACAAAAACTAGGATGGATTAAAAGTATCTACTTCAAGCTTGTAAGCTCAGACTTTTTTTCTTGCATTTGATTTTTCCCCCCAATTATTTGTGGAATCAATTATGATTTTATACAACTTTTGACTGAAAATGTACAGTTAATACTGGGATATTTTTCAGGAAATCTAGAAGAGACACCTCTACCTAGTTACAAGGAAGGACTCAAGAGGAAAATAGGTTCAGTGAGCCATACGTGTATTCAGAAAAAACATACAAAGGCCCGTACTTCAAACAAGTCAGCATTGCCAACACCACCCCCCGAAGCAGCACTTCTGATCCCATTTTTCCCTGCTTTTGCACCATCATTTTTCCTCATCTGACCCACACGGGTGTGTGGTCAGTCATGTGATGAACAAAAGCTAAAATCCAACCCAAACCTGCCAGAAAGGATTTTTGTTTATTTGGATCATTTTGCCAATCCCACTCACTGTGAGGTCGCAGGAGAGCGAAGCCAGTAGAGAAATGCTTCTTTCTGCAATTCTTTAGCCTAAAAGACTACAACAGATTTTTGAGCTAAAACCCCTCAATTTGGAAGTGCTGCCAGCAGTCTTAGATTTGAGTATTACAAGGTGAATAAAGATTCATCTGAAAATGTATTTTTGAAATTTAAATGAAGTTTTAACTCCAATACCTTGTAAAATGTATCATAAAATGAGAAATAACAGTAACAGTAACCTAATGACAGGACTTCATGCACACAAACCAATTTTGACATTCATTTTTACTGCCAACAGTTAAGTACTTAAAAAAATCAGTTTCCTGAACTGCAAAACCAGCTTTGGGTAGCTAACTTGTTTTTCAGGTGCAGGCAGAATATTTTCTTAATTTCTGCTCATTCAGCTAACAGAGTTGAACAGATAGGTCATTCAGAGTTGAGAAACCAATTGGGAGTCAAAAAAGCAAAAAGACTTGTTTTCCTTTTCTAGTCTCCTAATTAATAAATGTTATAGAAGATGAGATCTAGTTTTTAAATCTTAAGGCATGTTCATGAGTTGAATTGATTATAGTCTTCAGATAATACTTCCTTTGTTCAAAAATAATATATTATGATGTCAAGTAAAAAAATTGCTTTAACTTATTTTCCACTTTGTGGATCCAGGATGTTTAAAGCTGTTTTATTTAACTTAGGAAAAAGAATGCCCGTTTAGTGTGTCGCTTCACAATTTATCAGATGGAATTTGACAAAGGTGATTTAAAAAAAGGATCTCTGTTAAAAAACAAACTCTTGCCTGCCAGCCCACTGTCAAGAATCTTCAGAGGAGATGGGCATACATCGTACCTTCCTACTTAGAATGACACTACTCACTTCATTAAATACAAATGCAAAACAGAATTCAAATTGGTTACGTATTAACAAAAATCAATTGCTTCTCAATTTAAGCTTCATTTAAATTTAAACTTCTGCTTTAAAATTCAGTACACTCTTCTGCCTCAGCTCTACAGGTTCACTTAAGGAAAGCCTTGTTTGGCACGCTTTTGTCTCATGCTACCTTTTGGAATCTCAATGGATGAGATCTCTCTAATTCCCAAGTAAACAGAATTTTATCTATTCACAGCAAGAATACATACAACTGCTAAGAAGTACTGAAGAAAACTAAATATCCTGAATGCTTGGCCTACTGTCATGACTAAGCCTCAGCAAGACCGAAAAAGTATACATCCTTGAAAAGAAAAGCAGTTAGATTTCTTTTTAAGTCTTAAAATATTGTCATTCTCTAATTCAAGTCTGTATGACAAGTTTTCAATATTTACAAATTTTTCCCAGGTAAATTTACTGTCTCAATATAAAAGAAAACTCATGCCAAGTTTTGCATTATTTATCAAATGCAAAACAGAGGTATCCTATCTTGGACACCCAGATAAAAGAAAAAAATACATTTACTCCAGTGACTGTAAGTATAAAAAGAAAAACTTAAGACTAGGTTTGTAGAACTTCAGTCTGAAGCATTTAATAAATTCTGAAGTGCACTGTATCTCTGCCTACGCTTACAGTTGCAGTTATGTATGACCTTCAGATTATCAATAAGCTCTTTATCAGCCAGCAAACTTTATATCCCAAACTCCAAAATTTGAGTTCAAACAGCAGTGAAACTAAAAGCTCTGCTGAACTTTCGGTTAGGAAGATTATCTTTCCAATGCTCATTTTTGTTTTTCTTCCTTAGACTGAAGACTTCTTTGCAGGTTTCAAACACAGGAAGGCTGCCAGCAGTGCAATAATGTCTTCTTGTCTTCAGGCTTTCTGTATTGTCTCCCTCCCACTTCTACTGTCTAGTAGTAGATAAGCCCAGAAGGCAAGACAGATCAACTAAAGCCAATTTTCAGGAGAGCTGCCCTTGGCACAACATGAGGAATAGGTTGTTTTTTTTAGGGCTACACTCCAGAGGAAAAAAAAAAAAAAAAAGGAAAAAGAAAAAGGAAAAGGTTAAGAAGAAATGTTTTAGACCACAATGTGTAAACTCAATGGGCTGAAGATGACTCATATGGCCCCGGCTGGTTCAATTGACCTCAACTTGTAACACAAATACCACCAAATAAAAAGTAAATAAATACACATTCTAAAATAACATACTATATCTATATGCTGGTCCTAAAAATCACAGAATCATAGAATGGTTAGAGTTGGAAGGGACCTTAAAGATCATCTCATTCCAACCCCCCTGCCATGGGCAGGGACACCTCCCACTACACCAGGTTGCTCAAAGCCCCATCCAGCCTGGCCTTGAACACCTCCAGGGGTGGGGCACCCACAACTTCCCTGCGCAACCTGTTCCAGTGTCTAACCACTTCCAGAGTAAAGAATTTCTTCCTAATATCTAATCTAAATCTATCCTCTTCCAGTTTAAAACTGTTACCTCTCACGCTACTGCCACACTCCCTGATAAAGAGTCTCTCCCCACCTTTCCTGTAGGCCCACTTTAAGTACTGAAAGGCCACCATAAGGGCTCCCCAAGCCTTCTCTTCTCCAGGCTGAACAGCTCCAATTCTCTCAGCCTGTCCTCAGAGGAGAGGTGTTCCAGTCTTCTGATCACCTTTGTGGCCCTCCCTCTGGACGTGCTCCAACAGGTCCATGTCCTTCTTATGTTGGGGGCTCCAGAGCTGGATGCAGTACTCCAGGTGGGATCTCATGAGAGTGGAATAGAGGGGCAGAACCACCTCCCTCGACCTGCTGGCCGTGCTTCTTTTGATGCAGCCCAGGATGTGGCTGGCTTTCTGGGCTGTGAGCGCACATTGCCGGCTCATGTTGAGTTTCTCATCCACCAACACCCCCAAGTACTTATCCTCAAGGCTGTTCTCAATCCATTCTCTGCCCAGCCTGTATTTGTGCTTGGGATTGCTGTGACCCACAAGCAGGACCTTGCACTTGGCCTTGTTGAACTTCATGAGGTTGGCACGGGCCCACCTCTCAAGCCTGCCAGCCCTCTGGATGGCATCCCTCCCCTCCAGCGCGTCAACTGCATCACACAGCTTGGTGTCAGTACCAACCCCTGAGGAATGCCACTCGTCACTGGTCACCACTTGGACATCGAGCCATTGACCACAACTCTGAGTGAGGCCATCCAGCCAATTCCTTATCCACCAAGTGATTCATCCATCAAATCTATGTATCTCCAACTTAGAGACAAGGATGTCATGCGGGACAGTGTGAAATGCTTTGCACAAGTCCAGGTAGATGACATCAGTTGCTCTTCCCTTATCCACCAATGCTGTAATGCCATTGTAGAATGCCACCAAATTTGTGAGGCACGATTTGCCCTTAGAGAAGCCATGTTGGCTGTCACTGATCACCTCCTTGTTTTCCATGTGCCTTAGCAGTGTTTCCAGGAGGATCTGCTCCATGACCTTGACAGGCACAGAGGTGAGACTGACTGGCCTGTAGTTCCCCAGGTCTTCCTTTTTTCCCTTTTTAAAAATGGGGGTTATATTTCCCCTTTTCCAGTCAGTGGGAACATCACTGGACTGCCATGACTTCTCAAATATGATTGATAGTGGCTTCATCTGCCAGTTGCCTCAGGACAGGTAGATGAATCTCATCAGGTCCCATGGACTTGTGCACCTTCAGGTTCCTCAGCTGGTCTCAAACCTGGTCTCCTACAGTAGGCAGTACCTCATTCTCCCAGTCCCTGCCTTTGCCTTCTGCAACCTGGGTAGTGTGGCTAGACCACTTGCCAGTGAAGACCAAGGCAAAAAAGTCATTGAGTACTTCAACCTTCTCCATATCCCGGGTGACCAGGTCTCCTGTTTCCTTCCAGAGGGGGCCCACATTTTCCCTAGTCTTCCTTTTGTCACTGATATACCTATAGAAGCTTTTCTTGTTGCCCTTGACCTCCCTGGCCAGATTTAATTCTGTAAGGGCTTTAGCTTTCCTAACCTGATCCCTGGCTGCTTGGACAATTTCTCTGTATTCCCCCCCAGGCTACCTGTCCTTGCTTCCACCCTCTGTAGGCTTCCTTTTTGAGTTTGAGTTTCTCCAGGAGCTCCTTTTTCTACTATGCAGGCTTCCTGGCATTTTTTCCCAACTTCCTCTTTATTGGGATGCATTGCTCCTGAGCTTGGAGCAGGTGATCCTTGAATATTAACCAGCTTTCTTGGGCCTCTCTTCCCTCCAGGGCTTTATCCCGTCGTACTCTACCAAGCAGATCCCTGAAGAGGCCAAAGTCTGCTCTCCTGAAGTCCACGGTAGCAAGCTTACTGTGCGCCCTGCCCTCCTCACTGCCCTAAGGATCTCAAACTCCACTATCTCATGGTCACTGCAGCCAAGGCTGCCCTTGAGCTTGACATTCCCCACCAGCCCCTCCCTGTTGCTGAGAACAAGGTCCAGCATGGCACCTCTCCTCATTGGCTCCTCTATCACTTGGAGAAGGAAGTGATTATTTACGTATTCCAGGAACCTCCTGAATTGCTTATACCCTGCTGTGTTTGCATAGAGGCACTGAAGTTGGGTCCCCAACGAAGCTGACTTACTGGCTGGAGTGGCTGATATTCCTTAGTGCTGCACTCCAGGTGCTTTGCTGTTGACCTGCGATGCTTTTCCAGGCTCTGGGCATCTATTACTGGCATTGGCATCATACTGGTAGGAGTGGGATGGATTGAGGTTCCTCTATCCCAGCAACTCTAGTTAAAAGCCCTCTTCACCAGCTTGGCAAGCCTCTGACTGAAGATATTCTTCCCCCTCTCTGACAAGTGGACCCCATCAGGCCCCATCAGACCAGGTTTCTCAACCTCAGTCCCATGGTCTAAGTAGCCAAACCCCTGGCTGTGGCACGAGTCCTGTAGCCATTTGTTGATTTGCCAGATTCGATTGGCCCTATCAACCCCCTTCCCTTTGACTGGGAGGACTGATGAAAAATTACCTGCACCCCAGAGACCCTGACCGCTGCTCCCAGGGCTCTATAATCCTTCTTGATATACCTCAAGCTGCTCCTGGCTGTATCACTGGTACCCGTGTGAAACAACAGCAGCGGATAATAGTCAGAGGACTGTATGAGGTTTGGTCATCTCCCAGTGACATCCCTGATACGAGCCCCTGGTAAGCAGCACGCCTCTCTAGAGAGTGCATCAGGTTGGCAAATGGGTGCCTCCATATCTCTCACAAGAGACTTGCCTACTACTATCACCCGTCGCCTTTTCTTGGTTGTGCTGGTTGTTATACAGTGAGCAGATCGGGTAGCCTTACTCAGCTCCAGTGCCTCTCCTGATGCAATGGGTCTTCCCTCTTTGCTCTGCAGAGTGGTGAAGCAGTTCTGCTAGGGCACCTTAGGCTTTGGGGGAAGTCTCTTCCTCCTGCTGGTCCTTGCTGTCACAAGCTTCCAGTCTGCTGTGTTACTGGCCCCCTTTCCTTCTGTGTGTGTCAGAGGGGGAGTTTTTGGCTGTTTGGCCAATAGCTGTGGATCCACTGCAGACCGTGCTTGGAACCAGATATCTATGTCCTTCTCAGCCTCCCTGATGTTACACAGCCTCCTCACTACCTCCCGCAGCTCAGCGACCTGCTGCAGGAGGTCCTCCACCTGGGCACACCTTTTGCAAGCAGGTGTGCTGCTGCTCATCCCTGCCCCGGGAGAAAGGTCCAGGCACCTCCTGTAGTCTGAGGTCTGCACCACAGCCTCCCTCTTCAGCAGCTCCCTCTGGGTGGAGGCATCGGCCACCAGTGGGGTGGGTGGTGCAGACCCCCCCAGCCTGAGCTCCAGCCTTTGCTCTCAGATGAGTTCCCACCATTCTGCCTTGAAGGTCAGGTAGGATGAGTGCCGTTGACCAGTGCAGATGGTCACAGAATGGTGCCTGGTGGTCGATCGGTGGAATGCTCCTCCCTCGAAGAGGTGTCCTTCTCACACGTCCTTCCGTGTGAACTGCCATGCCAGGCCCTGCCTAATGCCCCAAGCCCTGGTTTTGCCTGTCCTGGTCGCTGCGGTCCTGGTCACTTGTGCTCCCTGGGCTGCTTTTCATAGGCGGGGGGGGTGGTCACGGTTTCTCTGGTGACGCCAAGGCCTCATCAGTGCCTCCTGTCCCGCTGCCGGCTCCTTCCGCTGCCCTGGTGTCCCCCTACATCAGGAAAACCGCCTGTGAGCAGGGGTCCACAGGTCCGCTGCAGGTCGGGCTGGCTCTGGAGCAGCTCCCCTTGGTGACTGACCTCGTATTAAAAAGCAGCCTCATATTAATCTCTGTTAAAATACTGAATGATGGATAAACTGCTGCTGCTGTACTGTGATCACTCTAAGCGTAGTATAGTGAATATGCCTACCAGACCCAGGACTGAAAGACCTAGAAGGAAGAACTAATGTTTTGTTCCATGTTTGTACACATGATGTACACAGATGAAAGGTCCTGCATTTCCTTTACGATAAGGTCCCCTGAGCATCACCTGCAGAGCAAATGTCATGGCATAAGCTCTAGAGGGACCAATGTATAAGTATACACAAAGAATTGAGATAACTTATCCCCTTCTGTAGAAGCAGAGGTTTTGTTTCTCAGTGACTCATTACTGAAATCAAACATGTCAAGGAGAACTGAGTATGCCTAGCTCACATGAAACCCACAAGGAAAGCAGCCAAGTTTCATCAACAGTAAAGTGGAATTAAGGACTAGTACCACCCAGAAAGACATTTGAGTTACTTCTTTTGAAGTTTTAGTACACATGAAAATTATACATACAGAATTTCCCTTTGGTTTACCGTCTGGAAATTATTAGTTTTATCCAGGTTGTAATAAAGTTAGAGATAGCTCTGCACTTGAAAAGTGTCACCAGTAAGCCACAATGTTGGTCTAATCTGTGTCAGCAAAAAATTGCACTTTTGCCATTGTAGCTTACTTCATCTCACATGAGCTGGAGACACTGGGTACAAGGCGTTATGGAAGGAGTATGGTTTCACAAGCAAAATCATAGAATCAGAATGGTTGAGGTTGGAACGGACCTTGAAGAGCATCTAGTTCCAACCCCCCTGCCACAGGCAGGGACACCTCCCACTAGACCAGGTTGCTCAAAGACCCATCCAGCCCGGCCTTAAACACCTCCAGGGATGGAGCTTCCACAGCTTCTCTGGGTAACCTGTTCCAGTGCCTCAACGCCCTCAGAGTGTGGGTCAATGAAAATGCATAGCGGCTCCTGTCTATTAGCTCTGCTTGCCAGAAAGCCGTTGCCATTAGAAGCATGGCTGGTGCACCTGTGTCTTCAGCACCCAACCTTCCACGGATTTTTGGGTTCCCACGGTAGAGTATTTCTGGTCTGGTTCTCAGGAGTGCCCAACAGAAACAGCTTCCACTGAGTTTTGTTCAGTTTGGGGAAATCTATACTCCCAAGAGCTAGACGATGTTTCTGACTGAGGTTTGAATATGAAGGCAAACCTTACCAGTGGAGATTTATTTAGGTCAAAGTTTTCAAACTGAAGTAGCATTAATTGCTGTTGAGATCTCTTTCCTATGAAAACTCTGTCAAGTTACAGTCAAAATAAAAATCCACAACAGCTATCAGGCAAATACTTGTGTAAATAAGTTAGCATTAATTTACTGTTTACTAGTGGTACCCTGCAAGCCAATAATCTTGTTTTCCTATAAAATATACAGGTCTTACAGCCTAGGGAAAGTACTAAAAAGCCAGTGACAAAACAGGAACAAGTTTAACTTTAGAAAGTATGCATTTTGATATTTAAAGAACCTCCTGATAGAGCAAATGCAAAGAGTGTTATAATTATATTGAAACCACTGTTGTCCAATTTCCCTTTCAGAACCTGTAAACCACAAACTGTCACCAGCTGTAAGGGTTTTCTGTTGCTTTCGAAAAAAGGAACAATTTGCTAAAACTAACATCTCTGCAATAATCTCTCTTTCAGCTCCTGAGACTGTCTCAGCACACCAGACATTTGAACTCTGGTTTAATGAGTGCTCTGGAGGAAGTGAAAAGTCCAGACCATAAGAAGGACTTAATGCTCCACTCAGAGAGAGAGAAGAAATGCATTTGCAGTAAAATTATTGAAATACTTATGTGGCTCTTCACCAGCATCTATCCCATCTTTATACAATTGGTCATTTTAATTCTCTTTGAAAAGAGAGTGCTTAAAGGAAAAATGTTTCTGAGATCACAAATTACTGTATTTGTTGTTTTATAGAAGCTAGGGAAAATTACAAGTGTAATTTATCCTTAAAACATCCACTTCGTTGTTAACACTTTAAAAGTATATTGAAAGTATTTGGTGCAATAAAGAGGAAAATAATATCCAAAACATTAAGTAAATTGTTTCAACAAAGAAATTTATGTAACTTGCTTTTTACCTTACTACGAATTACAGATTGCCTTCTTTCCTAACGCCACTAATGTATCTGAATAGCAGGCTGAATTTGGCAACAAAGTGCTTTTTAGCACTACACTTACGTACCCTGCTTATATGGATGTCTCCTGGCAAGCAGTAAAACCAAAAGCAAATCTGGCATTCACTAGCCGAGATGGGGGCACTTCCAAAGCAGTTTACTTGTGTGTTTTTCCTAAAAAAGAAACAGCCCACCCCTAAAACAACCAGGAGACACTTCACTAGCAGCTCCTTACCTTTCAGACCGGTCGTGGTTTCAGCTGCTATCAAACAGTTCCCATTCACGAGCATAAAGAAAATCCAAGATCCAAACTGCCGCTGTCTGTTATCAGCCCACAGTTGTATCTTGACCAAGAAGCACCTGAAGCATTCCTACTGAGTTGTCACCAGCCTCTTAACCTCCTCTCTCCTTCGTCCACTCCAAACAAAATCAGCCTTTAGTAACTCCCAATTTACAGGAAATACGGCAGACACCTAAGTAACTTCTCACTCGCTTCACTTCCCTTTCTCCATCCTCCTTCAACAAACTTTGGTTTTCCCCAGACAGATATTACATTGATTGAAGGATTTAACTTTAGGCTGCCTTAAGAGTTAAGGCAATCATTAAAGTTGTAAATAGTTTTTGCAACTATTATTAAAGCATCAGAGCAGCAATACACAAAGCAGAATTCAACAGACCATGGAAATACCATGAGCTGAGGCACAAGGCTTAGCTGCACTTATCATGATGGAGATCTAGTCAACAACAAACTGAGTCCAGACTGATCTTGTTACGGTCAAGTGTTTAAAACAGGCCATAAGATAATGCCCTTAAAGCACCTCTTTCTCTGTGTTAATTCCAAGTGGAGCCGAGGGCGACTAGTTCAGCTCTAGAGGTCTGCTACTGCAGAGGCAGGTTGGATTTCACTTATCATTCCTTCGCTACTCTGCTAATCAAATATTTGCAAAGCACCTACTTACTGAGAACTATTATGTAGTATGAACAATTTTTGGAGACTGAGGATAAGGATTGTTGACTTTTATGCAAAATACATTCTACCTCACAGAGAATATAAATATAGAAAGTCACGTGAGCAAATAGCAAAGAGCACATGCAAAGGGTGGTAGGAGAAAAAACCCAAACCATCGATGCTGGAAAGACACACAACAAGCAGAAGGCCTGTGAGCAGCTGCTCTTTTTGTGCGAACTAACCTGTGCAAGCGCTTTGAACTAGTAGCAATGTTCGCTGCAGGCTGACGAGGGGGAAGAGAAGGAAAGAAGAGAAAAAATACAAAGCCTCCGTTTTGGTTTCTTAAACTTAATTTGATGCGACTTTCATACATAAGCCTGTATCTGTCAACACACTTCAACATGAAATATGCAGTGTTGTTGACAAAAGATATTTTCCTGGCCTTAAATTTACATCTGAATTATCAGTCATTTATACTGTAGCTAGCTTGAGATTTGTTCTATTTAAATTAGTGGATTATGTTTCCTGAACATTTTTCTGATGCTACAAAATTGTATTTTACAACCAGCCACAGATTGTTATCCAGTTTTTAATAAAAGGACAGGTACAGAAAAGGAAAAAAAAAGTCATTAGTGAAAATAATGTTAGACTGGAAAGAGCAACTAGCAAACATATTTGTAACACCAAAAATACTTATTCATTTCTGAAGTCTTAACCATCCGAGAAGACTTTCCACCTTATGAGGAGCAAATCTGATTCTTTGATTAGTATATAATTATTACCATACATCATTTCCATGCAAAATCTTTTATATTTCATGCACTAATCCATGCCTATGCTCACTGAAATTTTAGAAAGGCTTACTAATATTTTAAATATAAAACCCTGGGTGCACTATTTAACCTATAACGACATCAAGTTTGATTTAGTGAGACTTTTCTGTTCATTAGTTTTTCAACAAAAAATGAAGAGTGCTGCCATTCAAGGAGAAGCCATGCTTTTCTTATCTGTCACTGTCAGGATGAAGATATTTATTTGTAGCAGGAGTATTACCCATGAGAAATGGCTAATGAACCGAAGCAGCTTAACCATACCTTTAGGAAGGATTTGACAGGACTTAGATCAACTCTTAAAAAAAGCAACACATGTATATCCTAAGAGCACAGAGGCAAAAACCTGCTGCCAAATTTGTGAGGAGCCATTTAGCACAACGGTGATGAACGGCAACCTAGAAAGCAGGCTTGTGCTAAAAATAACCACCGTTTTCTTTTTCTGGAAAAATCAAAACATGCTCAGCCTCCAGAACAGAAATCTATATTAACAGAAAAGGAAGTATGCAACTATGATAAAAGTCCTAAAGATAGTTTCTATGTGCAATTTGAATAATTAACTGATTACAGGCTGGATTTGCTCTTTGAGAAGACCAGAGCAATCCCAGGAAGAAGTTCTGCCCACAACGCATGGTCACTCACCTCCCTGTCTTACAGCTCCAGTAAAGATCTCTGCCTTTGGGCAATGCAGGATTTAAGTCCAAACACTTTGATTTCCTTTTCCCACTCCATGCCAAACCGTACTCTGCAGGAAGCCTTGGACTGTGTGACATATAAATACGTGGTTGTAGACATAATCAAGATGAGCAAGCAATTATTATGAAGAGCATGCAAAAGTCTACAGCCAGAAGAAAGATTCCTCGCAAACACTTTTCAGCATTCAAGACTGGGGACTCATCTCGATGGTGTCTTTTTTAAATGCATGTCAGGGTCTCTTCCAAAATAATCTCTTGGTTTTCTGCTGAACCACCAGTAACCAAGGAAAGCAGAACAGATTAAACTAGTGTCACAGCAGGTTTTTTGGGGGTAGCCTTCCCCTCCTTCTGAAATGCCACACCAAGACATTGGCTTCAAGATAAAACAAGCCAAAGCCTTTAAAACAGAAAGAAAAGAACAAAACAACGGTTTTATCTAGTAGGGAAAAAAAGTAACTGTTTTTTGCACAATAGAATTAACATTGATGTCAATATTCAGTTTCAAGACAAACTAATACTGTATGAAATGTACAATGTAGGACAGATATTTTAAAAACATTTCAAGCCAAGGTGCCTTTAACTGGAGTCTGAAGTTAGGTGCTCAGGCATGCAGCAGTGCTGAAGACACCCTTAATCATAGAATTGTCTTGGTTGGAAGGGACCTTTATGATCATCAAGTCCAACCATCAACCTAACACTGCCAAGTCCACCACTAAACCATGTCCCTAAGCACCACGTCTACACGTCTTTCAAATACCTCCACAGATGGCAATTCCACCAGTTCCCTGGGCAGCCTGTTCCAATGCTCTACAACCCTTTCTGCGAAGAACTTTCCCGTAATATCCAACCTAAACCTCCCCTGGTGCAACTTGAGGCCATTTCGTCTTGTCCTATCCCCTGTTACTTGGGAGAAGAAACCAACCCCCAGCTGGCTACAACCCCCTTTCAGGTAGTTGTAGAGAGCAATAAGGTCTCCCCTCAGCCTCCTTTTCTCCAGGCTGAACAACCCCAGTTCCCTCAGCTGCTCCCCATAAGACTTGTGCTCTCTCTAGACCCTTCACCAGCTTTGTTGCCCTGCTCTGGACACACTCCAGCACCTCAATGACTTTCTTGTAGTGAGGGGCCCAAAACTGAACCCATTATTCCAGGTGGGGCCTCACCAGTGCTGAGTACAGGGGGACAATCACTTCCCTAGTCCTGCTGGCCACACTATTCCTGATACAGGCCAGGATGCTGTTGGCCTTCTTGGCCACCTGGGCACACTGCTGTCTCATATTCAGCCAGGTGTTGATCAACACCCCCAAGTACTTTTCCACCAGGCAGCTTTCCAGCCACTCCTCCTCAAGTCTGCAGTGCTGCATGGGGTTGTTGTGAGCCAAGTGCAGGACCCGGCACTGGGCCTTGTTGAACCTCACACCGTTGGCCTCGGCCCATCGATCCACCCTGTCCACATCCCTCTGTAGAACCATCCTACCCTCAGGCAGATCGACACTCCCACCCAACTTGGTGTTGTCTCCAAACTTATTGAGGGTGCACTTGATCCCCTCGTCCATATCACTGATAAAGATATTAAACAGAACTGGCCTCAGAAATGATTCTGAGTGCGACTTAACTATACCCACGAGTGTCTCAACTAAAATGTAGCAGACTCTGGTGTCTCCTGATACCAGAGAGGATGCACAGCATCATGTTATAAGCTTCTGCTGAGGATCACAGGCCTGACTGTCCTTTCATCCCAAAGGCTGTGGATCAAAAATATCCACTCTGATGTCTATGGAGTTGAAATAAAACTGAAACAAAAAAGGTGAATCAGACTCTCAGTGTTGTCTTTCCTATATCCAAGAGAATAAGGCTTAGGCTACAGTATTCAAACTACAGTAACTTAATGGAAATTCCCACTGACATTGACAGGTTAACAGGAAAAAAAGCCAAGAACTGTAGAAAGAAACGAAATGAAGGAGAAACTCAGTGATAGGAAGGAAGAAAGCCAAAAAAATGCAGGTGAAACTCAAGCTATCAGCGTGATGCTAAACCAAAAACATCTATTTTTGGAGTTCCAAGTTGTTCTGGGCACATCATCTGCCCAACTATCTTTGTATTTGTGCATGTTTCAAAATAAATAAACCAACAGAAGCAGCTTACCTGGCCTTTCATACACAGTGATTTAGAAAGGAAACAAAAGGAGACTGACCAATAATACAGGTAAAATGGCAATTCTGCACTGTAAGTAAAGCCCTGCAAATTCAACAGAAAAGAGCACTATTGTTCCAATCTTTTCTGAACCAAATCTTGTTATTGCAAGGAAGAGCTACGTCAGCTGCCTTCTGAATTAAATTTAACTGCTTTTCTATAAACTGAACAACAAAAACCCTAAAGCCTGGGTAAGAAGAAATGGCAAAGGGCTCTCAAAATGGCCTTTCATTTTTTCATGAAAACCACTTTTCATAGAAGTCATTTGTTGTACCTCATACCACAGCAATTTTTTTGGTCCTGTGTTGACTAAGGTGGGGAGCTGCAGACAGCCTAAGCTGGTCTGGTGCATCCCCACTCTGTGCCTCTCCCTGTCCTCCCCCTCTTACCCCCATCCCGTCCCTCACTGGTGCTTTGCTCTTGCTGAGCCACAGGGACATCTACTGTGGTTCTCCCTTCTTTCAGCGAGTTAACAGGCTGAAATGGCTCACCACTATGTCACATCAGCGCCAAAGCCAGCACGAGAGCGGGACGCGGGGATACATGGTATGAGAGCAAGCAGTGAATTAGGCAGAATATTATACTGTGGTACAGTATTTCATCCTGAGCAGTCCATACCATAATCCTGCGGTAAGCCCATATCAGTGCTTTTCATTCATTTATTTCTGGTGCCAAGTCATCAACTGGATCTAACCAGGAGTGTCTTGCCTCAAATTGAAGGGGACTTTCTCAGCAGACTGATGGGACAGGACTGTGACAGTCTAATTTGTCAGACCACAGTTACAAAAAAGCAAATGACAGAGCACACGCCACGTAATTTTCTGAAGCTCCAGAAGCTTGCCGAGATCTACTTTTAGCTTTCAAACACTGAATTCATAAACCTAATTCTTCTCATACTATCCTGACAGTTTTAGTTGGAAAAGAATACTTGCAATAAGTTCTAGTATCTGATTATTATGGGATATCTCTGGTTAACCAGGAAACATGGGGATGCTTTTCCTCTAAATTAAAAAAAAAAACAAAACAACTAACCCCAAATGAAAATAAGTATTTGTACGAAATCATGCTATAACCCGTTTAACAGGGCATTTAGTGTTCTGCCTGGGTTATATACAGATTTTTGGTGTATCTCTTTAGGTATGTTAGTTTATTTGAAAACACGTAAAATAAAAATCTTTATGAACCACCACATTTTCTGGCTGGTATTAAGCTCATGTAGTAACTCCCATTATACTACCTACAGTATAACCATAATGCTGTTAAACAGTTGTTAAACAGTTATGTCTCAGTGCCTGATAGGGAGTTTGGTGTTTTAAGACAGCATAACACCAAACAGTATGGAACTGAAGACTCTTGATTAGTGAACTACTCCTACTTTCCTGGAAAATACAATGAAATTAGGGAATCTCATGAAAAATCCTATAGTTAGTTAGAGTACTAATCTTCTGAAAGTTTAAAAATGTGTTTAAAAGTACCCCCTTCAACTTGAAAATATAAAATGAATTAAAAGCCCCCTAGTTGGGTCGGATCCTACAAATCAATCCAAAGCAGGTCTTCAACAAGATACAAAAAAACAAGGCAAGTTTTTCACGTTTACTCCAGCAGTACTTGGGAAGCAAGTTGCAGGGCTGAGAACACAGATAGAAGTAATTCTGACCTTATCAGACCTGAATTTTTACTTAGGTCTACACAGATCCAATAGGAGCTCACACAGGCGTATATTTAATTAGCCCACGCATGCACAGCAGTGAAATGCTGCCCACGTAGAGCCCCACCCAGGCTACAAAACCCACCCCAGGAGCTATAAAGCTTACACTTCTAGTAAGCACAGAGGTATGCGTTGCTCCTGCGGTTACACTGCTAGCAGTAGCAACACATCAGTCCCAGTCACGAACACACCGTCAACGCAGACACACCAGTGTCCCTAACTGTATTAGAAACCCCTCACCAAGCAAGGAGAAGTCTTTGGGCTGGATGCTATCTTCCACTGCTGGGGTAATCTCAAAGCAGTAAGAGTTACGACAAAAATAGAGTGGTCTTTGGAATCTGCCTTCAACTATTGATAACTCATTATTTTAGCACATTAAAAAAACAACAAAAAAACCCCCACAACTCAAGAACTTGAAACTACACAACAGTTTTCTTCTCACAATAAATATTTATCACTGCATACAGATATAAGAAACTTACAGTGGACTTTTCTAACAAGTTACTTTATTCTCACTTAATTCAGTCTTTTTCTGTCTTTTGGACAGGGGCTTGTCTTGTATACAAATGATACACAATTTTTTGGAGATCAGTGAAAAAACTAGCATAAATTTAAGACCAACATTTCATTTGCTGTTGTGCAAGCCTATGGGAGCATATTGGCACATACTATGCCAACTCCTGACTTTTATGCATCCCTACTGTGGGTTTCCAGAACTATAGGGTGCTGCTGCAAAACATCTGCAATCACTGAATTAAAGGTTTAAAGACCTTTTCTTAAGAAGGAACAAATGCCAAGTGTTACTAATTATCCCAAAGATTTCAAAGTAACAAAGATAAATCTAAAAATATAAATAGTAAAATCACACCAGAAAATATTCTTCCCATGTCCTTGCCTGCAGATGGGGACTAAAGCAGATGTTGTGGAGGACTCTAGAGGTTGATTACATTTCACTCAATATACTGTTTCAAACTAGTGCCTAATAAAGAGGAAACAGAAGATCGAGAAAACCTGAATTTTACAGATGTTAAAAGATTCGTATTGAAGAACAGTTTATGAAATTCAGAGGAGGCAATATAACAAAATATTGCAGGCCTGGCTATTGTCCCATGTTACCAAATACCTGTTAAATAAAATTAATACAGCTTCTGAAACCCCTTCACATAATTTCTGTTTGATAAGGAAAACTAGGCACATCAAAAGTAAGAGGTTGGCTGTTCATTAAAGGAATCCTTTCTTCCACATGGATGAAATTCCTTTATTCCTTCCTAAAACGGCATGAGC